>CM077169.1:46925845-48260012 GCA_039654105.1 Coreius guichenoti | reverse complement strand
TTGCACACGGAATAAAACTATCAAGCAAATTTTAGAGAAGAACAAGAGTGCTGAGAAAGTTAAAAAAATCCCTTATGCAAAGTACTTTCACACAAGTCTATATATATATATATATATATGAAGACTTCAGATGCAAAAGCCTCTAAGTCCGTCTGATGTTTTCCTGGTCAGGCTCCTATGTATAGGTTTCTACTCAAGTACCGGTACTTCTGAATGGGATGAGCCTGGGATTTAGCGGGTTTGAAGTGAAAGTATTTGATGAACGTATACTATTTGTAGAGAGCATTCACTCAGTATAGTTATCTCATTTTTGACCCAGGTGGCTTTTAGAGGCTTTTGCATTGGAAGTCTTCATATATATATATATATATATATATATATACAGTGGGGAGAACAAGTATTTGATACACTGCCAATTTTGCAGGTTTTCCTACTTACAAAGCATGTAGAGGTCTGTAATTTTTATCATAGGTACTCTTCAACTGTGAGAGACGGAATCTAAAACAAAAATCCAGAAAATCACACTGTATGATTTTTAAATAATTAATTTGAATTTTATTACATGACAAGTATTTGATCACCTACCAACCAGTAAGAACTCCAGCTATCACAGACCTGTTAGTTTTTCTTTAAGAAGCTCTCCTGTTCTCCACTCATTACCTGTATTAACTGCACCTGTTTGAACTTGTTACCTGTATAAAAGACACCTGTCCACACACTCAATCAAACAGACTCCAACCTCTCCACAATGGCCAAGACCAGAGAGCTGTGTAAGGACATCAGGGATAAAATTGTAGACCTGCACAAGGTTACAGGACAATAGGCAAGCAGCTTGGTGAGAAGGCAACAACTGTTGGCGCGATTATTAGAAAATGGAAGAAGTTCGAGATGACGGTCAATCTCCCTCGGTCTGGGGCACCATGCAAGATCTCACCTCGTGGGGCATCAATGATCATGAGGAAGGTGAGGGATCAGCCCAGAACTACACGGCAGGACCTGGTCAATGACCTGAAGAGAGCTGGGACCACAGTCTCAAAGGAAACCATTAGTAACACACTACGCCGTCATGGATTAAAATCCTGCAGCGCACGCAAGGTCCCCCTGCTCAAGCCAGCGCATGTCCAGGCCCATCTGAAGTTTGCCAATGACCATCTGGATGATCCAGAGGAGGAATGGGAGAAGGTCATGTGGTCTGATGAGACAAAAATAGAGCTTTTTGGTCTAAACTCCACTCGCCGTGTTTTTTGAGGAAGAAGAAGGATGAGTACAACCCCAAGAACACCATCCCAACCGTGAAGCATGGAGGTGGAAACATCATTCTTTGGGGATGCTTTTCTGCAATGGGGACAGGACGACTGCACCGTATTGAGGGGAGGATGGATGGGGCCATGTATCACGAGATCTTGGCCAACAACCTCCTTCCCTCAGTAAGAGCATTGAAGATGGGTCGTGGCTGGGTCTTCCAGCATGACAACGACCTGAAACACACAGTCAGGGCAACTAAGGAGTGGCTCCATAAGAATCATCTCAAGGTCCTGGAGTGGCCTAGCCAGTCTCCAGACCTGAACCCAATAGAAAATCTTTGGAGGGAGCTGAAAGTCCGTATTGCCCAGCGACAGCCCCGAAACCTGAAGGATCTGGAGAAGGTCTGTATGGAGGAGTGGGCCAAAATCCCTGCTGCAGTGTGTGCAAACCTGGTCAAGAACTACAGGAAACGTATGATCTCTGTAATTGCAAACAAAGGTTTCTGTACCAAATATTAAGTTCTGCTTTTCTGATGTATCAAATACTTATGTCATGCAATAAAATGCAAATTAATTACTTAAAAATCATACAATGTGATTTTCTGGATTTTTGTTTTAGATTCCGTCACTCACAGTTGAAGAGTACCTATGATAAAAATTACAGACTTCTACATGCTTTGTAAGTCGGCAAACCTGCAAAATCGGCAGTGTATCAAATACTTGTTCTCCCCACTGTATATATATATATATATATATATATATATAAACTTTTACACTTAAATTTATATAAATTTGTAAATTAATGATTTAAAAAAAATAAATCATGAACATGTTATTTGTCAACCACCGAATTGTATGTAATTGTGCTGATTAAAGCTAGCCTAAACTGAAAACTGGTTAAACTGATTACATGCAAAACTATAGAAAAGGGAAGTAGCTGAGATTGTGGAAGCATAATATCTCATGGCATTTCTATTCAAATCAGAATGGCAGTGTGGGACCTGTCCGTCAATGTAGAGGAACTGGGATTGGAGGCACCACCTCTAAAAATCAGTGTCACCTCGGATCTACATATTGGTGGAGTCATCCTTAAAGTTGTGGAAAAGTCACGTGAGTTTTTGATGTCTGATTTATTAAAAGATGTTTTTGCAATTGCTAAGGGCATTAAGGATTGTTGATTTCAGACACACGTCTCTGACACAGAGTCTAAGTCAATTTTCATGCTACTCTGTTCAATGAAAGCATACAGAGTGACTGGATTGGAATACTCAACCAAATGGACAAAAGAGTATCTTAAAAGTAGTCCATATGATCATGTGCTAAATTTCATCTTCTGAAGCAGTACAGTAGCTTTGTGCTAGAAACAAATTGAAAAATTGTCATTATTAAAGAAACAGCTGACCCAGTAAATGCCATCATTTACTATTTACTCACCAATCATGTTGTTCCAAACCTGTATGCACTTCTATCTTCTGTGGAACACAAAATGATATATTTAAAGGGTACATAACACACGCACAGTTTCTGCCAATCTCATGTTAATCTTGAGTACCTATAGAGTAGTATTGCATCCTTCATATCTCCGAAGAGTCTTTAGTTTTATCATATTTATAAAAGACAGATACGCTGTACCGATTTTTTCCGAAAACAGCCGAACTCGTGTAGGCGTTCAGTGGGCGGAGCTAAAGAGTCACGAGCACACACACACAATACATCATGGCATTATCCCTGGATAACTTTCGATTCACTATACGTTCATGTTGTTGACATTATATGCCAACAAAACACAGACATTTGATGCAGTTTCACTCACCGCCTACGGTTTTGACTCATGACCGGGAACAAACAAACACACTTGCAGAACTCCGTTGCTGCTCCGGAAAAACAAACTGCATCCACTGTTTCCTTAACACTGGGTTATTTGGGAAGCTGAACAAGGTTGTCTTTCCCTCACAACCAAAAACACACTTCTTTAGTGACATTGTTGATTTCGTGGTCTAAAAACAAAATGACAGCGCTGCTGACGGCTCCTGTAACCCGAACGAAGCTCGTTGATGGGCGTGCTCTTGCTCTCGCTCTGGTTGACGTCATATAGGGCCATACTCTGAATTTTTTATTTTTTTTCAAAACTTGTTTGAATCCTGAAGTAGTGTATTTGGCACAGAAATACTCCGTCATACATTTTTTTTTTTTGGCTATGTTTATCATGGGAATCCAACTCTTTAACAGTGTAAATAAGTCAGAATGCATGAAATAGCATTAGACCCCCCCTTTAAAAAGAAAAAAGAAAGAAAGGTAACACTTTATTTTACAGTGTCCTTGTTACACATTACATGTAGCCTACCTATTATAGTAATATAATTACATGCTACTAACTCTAAACCAAACCCTACTCCTAACCATATAGTAATGTTGTTACTTAATATTACCCAGTACTTACATGTATAATTACACTGTAACAAAGACACCTTAAAATTAATTCTAACCCAAAATAAATAACACAACCCATTAATGTTTGCACATATTCAAACTTCACACATTTGACATCACCAAATGCTCTCATTTTTTGGAGATATTCTTCATCTTCGTTTGTGTTCCACAAAAGAAATAAAACCATATGTGTTTGAAACGAGATGAGGGTGATGACAGAATTCTCTTCTCTTCTGTAGAAATAAAGCAGGATTGGTCCGATCATGCTCTGTGGTGGGAACAGAAGCAGCAGTGGTTGCTGAAACCGTCCTGGACGCTGGATAAATGTGGAATTCATGCAGACGCCCGCCTCTGCCTCACGCCCCAGCACAAGCCCCTGCGGTTGCTAATACCCAACGGCATCACCCTCCGCCTGAGGGTCTGCTTCTCCAGCCCTGTGTTCCGCACTGTCATGGGCATTTGCAAGCTCCTGAGTGAGTGATGAGTTGAGATTGGTTTTAGCTCTTCTAGCTTCTGGCTTTGAGATCATCTACCCAGCTAACAGGGAACGTTCTCAGAACCTTGGCTAACGTTCTGGCAAGGTTTCCTCAAAGTTATGAACAAACGTTCTTCCAGTAACCTTAAAGGCACAATATGTAATTTTCACTGCTTATTCAAAACAAAGGCGTAGCTTGATGACTCCATGAATAAGCGTGGAATCATGGGAGTTGTAGTCTTGACTCTTCACCTCCACAACCGATGGAAAGGAATCCTACGGACTAGGGCAGAAATCATGTTCACGAATGAGCAAATGTATTAAAGTTTTATTAACGTTATGGTGGTATGAAGCAGGGCGAGCCGGGAGCTGTGGGAGTGAATGCTAATGAGAGAGACCTGTGCGAAACACCGGTCTCTGAGCTTTTATTCTGCTTATGCTGCAGTCGGCCGCTTCCGCTCTTTTCGTTGCGTATGTGGGGTAACGCAGTGCTGTTTTACATGGTTAAAACAATCACACTAAATACATTTGAGGGAGTTGAAAGTTATGCTATAACGTTACTCTGTGCGTTCGCTCGGTGGCTAGTGTGAGACACTTTGCAGTAATCTAGATCGATATTAGAATATCATATTAATAAAAACAGGATGACTAAATGACTGTTGCTATATGACATGCAATTAATTTTAAAATGTATGATGGAGAAAGCTCTCTCTGATTCTGCTGTTAGCCACTTGACAAAATAGTGTTGTCTCTGAGACATGGTAAACCATGGTACTTGTGGTAAATCAAGAAAACAAGCGATTCAAACAATAAGACTAACCGTGTTGCGCTCTATAACAATGATCGGTTTTGTGCTAACATTTTGAGAACATTATTAAAGACCAGATAACTTTGAATGAGCATTCTATTAAAGGCACAATATGTAAGATTTTTAGATTAAAATATCCATAATAATAATGTTTTCATAACTGGGAATGATAGCAAAACGGGTAACACTTTAGTTAAGGGTTCAATTCTCACAGAAATGTATCTAGGATGCTTAAAGGATTTTTTGACAAATGTGTAAGAATTCTTGGTTACACTTTAGTTTAGGGACTAATTCACACTATTAACTAGTTGGTTATTAGCATGCATATGTCACGGTTCGCAGGTCTTCCTTGTCGCCTGTGATTGTGTGTGTGTGTGTGTGTTTGTCACCTGTGTTGCTGGCCATGATCACTGATTGCTGGGCAACCCATGATCGCTGTTTAGTGATTATGGGTTGCCCAGCAACACAGGTGATAAACACACACACACAATCACAGACGACACGGAAGAATCCACAGACCTGCGAACCGTGACAGCATATTACTAGGAAATTGGCTGTTTATTGTACTTAAAGCACATATTAATGCCTTATTCTGCATTACCATATTCTACATCCCTACATCCTACCCAATACCTAAACTTAACAACTGCCTTACTAACTATTAATGAGCAGTAATTAGGAGTTTATTGAGGCAAAATTAGAAGTTAATAGTTAGTTAATAGTGAGAATTGGACCCTAAACTAAAGTGTGAGAGCAAAACATTCTTAAAATATGTTTTTGTTAGCTGGGTATATGGAGAAAGTGTGTTGATGACACACACAAAAGATATGCATTAATTTATGTTAATTTATGACCAGTCATTTCAGGATTGATCACAGGCGTCCTTTGCAATGCAGAGGCCCGTTTCAAACAAACAGTTTGTCGTTTAGAACTTGGCTTTCTGATAACGGAGAGCTGCAAAAGCTCTGACAAGTTTATCCTTGTCCAGCGATCTCATAATGTTGTGTTCAATTAACGTCTGGGCAAGTGCGGAGAGTATTTATTGCTGCATGGTGGACCGCAGGTTTGATTTCATCAGCTGCAGGTACGAGATATAAATACAGAAAATGAAACAATGGAAAAAATGTAATGAAACTAAAACTGCAGGGACATTTTTGACTGATATATCTTGATTTTTGGGTGGCATTTTTGTCCCAAGCCCCCATTAATTTCCGTGATGGTGGCTTTTTTGAGCGCAAGTGGACGGTGGCCCCTTCGGTTGCGAGGCCCGTTTCAAGTGAAACGGGTGAAACATAGCAAAGGCCGCTACTGGGATTGATCAGTGTCTACAATAGATGAAAGCTTTACAACAGTTTCAGACCAAACTTTTATTTAAACTGTTTAGAGAACAGTTTTAAGGGTGCTTCAACATTTCTGAAAACTACTGCATGACACCTGTACATTACTGTTTGTTTTCTCTCCTTTAGACATTCGCCACCCAGAGGAACTATCCCTACTTTGGCCAGCAGAAGGGAAAAAGAAAAAGAAAGATAAAGATGTCGAGGAAGAGGTGTATGACATCACATGCGCACCACTTCCTTCAAGTGAGCAATACATATACAGAAAATATTAATTCCAAATCAATTCACATAAAAATACGACCCAATGTGCTAGGACTTATTTAGCATACGTAACTGTTGCTAGAATCAGAAATGGAAACAGAATGACCTTTATTTCCAAGTGGTTACACAAACACAGTTCTTTCAGTGAAAAAAAAATATAATAATTACATTTTATGTGTATATTGCTTTTCACAATACAAGCACCTTTCATCAATATAATGCCTGCACAATTTATTTATTAACACAAGTAAAGTTCATGTAAAGCTGCTCTAAAATTGAACAATTTGTTTTTTTTAAAGATATTTCCTAATTTGTGCATTTGCAGGCACCATCCTGAACCTTGCCAATGGCATGCCTGCTTTCTATGCTGAATCACCTGAAACTGAGGCTGTGTACAAGATGCTGGCAGTCAGTCAGCCTGCCCCGGCCCCAGAGACCATTGCTAAAATTTACCGGACAACTAATGTAATGGAGAAAGCACAAATTAACGGCAGGTAGGGTAATACACTTAAGACAACATGCAGTATACAGAGCCACTAAATTCAATAAAATACTGATTATTGTTTTGTGCAGCCTTATGCTAAAACACTCTATACCCCATAATGACAAAGCAAAAACAGATTTGTGATAACTTTGCAAATGTATTTTAAAGAAAAAAAAAGTGATATCATATGAACAAATATTTAGCACCTTTGGCAGTTTGGCTGGGTGGCCAGTTCTAAGAAGAGTCCTGGTTGTTCTAAACTTCTTCCATTAAGAATTATGGATGTCACTGTGCTTTTGGGAAACTAATGCAGCAGAATTTTTTTTTGCCCCAGATCTGTGCATCGCCATTCGGAAAACATTATGGCATTAGGCTGCAACATAACAAATAGTGAAAAAATAAAGTGGTCTGAATAATTTCTGAATCCACTGCACATTCTCCAAACTTGGACTGCTCACTGTTTTGCTATAGAGGGTATGCAACTACGCATGTGACGTCACCGTCAGCCGGAGTGACTGCGGTTACGCCCAATGAGTGGCAAAAAGACTGAGCGGCGCACTGGTTTCCAGCGTGAATGCCACAAAAAACACACAAAACACATCTAAAATCGGAAAGAACTTTGAGATTGACTGTACTAACAGATTTTATAAGAAATCTGAGGTATATTTTATCCAGGCAGCAAAATGTGGATTTGCAGTTATCATTTTGTGTAAATATGTTGAATTGTGGGGTAAAATTATATCCTATATATTGTATTGTTATATATTGTATTGACAACTCATCAATTAAATATTTACCATCTTATATTCTGCATAATTTGGTGTTTTTAAATAAACACTGACAAAAAGTTTGAGGCGAATATATATAACATTGATATAAGTGATCTCCTGAATTTAGACCTACCTATATTGTATTTATATAAATCGTTCATAAGCAATTTTGCTTTATGTATTTCTCCGGCGTCATATAAAATCAGGCACATATAAATGTCACGAAACACGATTCCTGGCTGCACCTCAATATCCATGGATCACTGGATCTTTGGTAAGTTGTAAGGAACACTATATCGAGTCCAACCTTTAGTTTAAACTGATAATCGTTTGCTTTACTCGCGTTTTCGCAGTTTCCCCTATTAAATCCAGTCATGCAGCAGCTCTTCTGCCACTCAGTCCGGCTGAGGGGGGCGTGTTCCGGCGGGAAAGTGACATCAATGCATACTCTCTATAAGCAATAATGGTCCAATGGTAATATAATATTTTCTGGACATTTACCATGGCAGTACTTTTTTTAGGTATTATTGGTAACATGTAAATACCATGGTACATGAATTTGGTATTTATTAATTCCATTCATCAACGTGATACCATCAGTGTGATACCATCACACAGTACCAGTTAGACAGTTAGGATTTTATCAGTACATAAATGACCCCAGCTACAGTTGCATACAATGCATTGAGTCTGCTGCAAAAATCACTGAGAATATGCTCTAATGGTAATATAATCTCTGCTCAGGTGGTTGGATTCATCCCGTTCTCTCCTACAACAGGGACTCAAAGAAAATGATAAACTCCAACTGCGTTTCAAATACTACAGCTTTCACGACATCATACCACAGGTAGGCATGACGCTATCAGTCTGTTCATGATGTGTTTCTCAATTAGAAAGCAGATTTATGTTTTTAGTATTTAAGGTTTTTCTTGACAATTTTTTTTGTATTTATTATTTAGTCTAGTCAAAAATGTGCAAATAAGTGCAAAATGAGAAAATATCAGCCTTAAAGGGATAGTTCACCCAAAAATGTATCACATAATTTACTCACCTTCAAGCCATCCTAGGTGTATAAGACATTCTTCTTTCAGACAAATACAATCGGAGTTATATTAAACATTTTTTTTATAATGGCAGTGAATGGCTGCCCAAAATTTGAAGCCCAAAAAAGTGCATCCATACATTATAAAAGTAATCCATACAGCTCCGGGGGGTTAATAAAGGCCTTCTGAAGCAAAGTGATGGGTTTATGTAAGAAAAATATCCATATTTAAAACTTTATAAAGTAAAATATCCGCCAGACCGCCAATGTCATATACACCTAGGATGGCTTGAGAGTGAGTTAATCATGGGGTAATTTTCATTTTTGGGTGAACTATCCCTTTAACCAGTAAATATCATTACAACAGATCACATTATTTACTTTAAATATGTTTGCACAATAATCTGTAAAACAGTGATCACTCACATTTGTCACCAACAAATGAAAATATAAGAATAAACGGTTACACTTTATTTTAAGATGTCTTTGTTACACTGTAATTATACATTTAAGTACGGCGTAATATTAAGTAACTACATGTACTTACTATAGGGTTAGGGTTTGGTTTAGGGTTAGTTGCATGTAATTATGCATAATTTATAGTTATTACTATAGTAACTGCATGTAACATATGTAACAATGACACTGTAAAATAAAGTGTTACCGAAATAAACTTAATAGAACACTGAAAATATTGTTGCAGAAACTTTCAGTTTGAACTTAAAGTGGTCAGACTTTGATGATGTCACTACCTCAAATGTGAATACTGTTTTTTAAATAGTATTTTTCATAAAGTGCATAATCTTATTGACAGTAAAAACAGCAATATATAATATAATATAACAATATATTTTTATAAACAGTAAAATCTAAATAATGTTTCTTTTGTCTTATCTTTCTCCCCCATAAAAATTAAAAATGAATGTTCCTGTCAGACTGATGTGGTGCGTCTGACACAGCTGTATGAGCAGGCGAGGTGGGCCATCCTGCTGGAGGAAATCGAATGCACTGAAGAGGAGATGATGGTCTTTGCTGCCTTACAGGTATAGGTGATGGAGAGCAGATATCAGTTCATCATACACATGAACAATGATCTATCTAAACACAACTGAAGCTTAAGTGAAAGTTATATTTTTGTGATCTTTGTGTGTGTGTGTGTGTGTGTGTGTGTGTGTGTGTGTGATGACATCAGTACCACATTGGGAAAGTGTCTCTAACAGAGCAGTTTGTGGCATCTTCTCCGGCTATGGACGATCTAGATTCAGCTCTACAGTGCCTGGAGGTGAAAATGGAAGGAGAAAGCAGTGCAGATGACATGCTGGTCAGTTTCATGACATATACACACCCCTTCAACAAAACCTTTAGCAAAGCCTGTAGAGCACAGGCACATATTTACATATTCACAAAAAATAAATGCAAAGACTGCACCAAACCAATCGCATGCTAACATTTTCTTCTACAATCTTCTACTGGCTTCTACAGACTAGCTAAAGTAAAACTTTTATTTCAATATTTTAATTCTTTCCACGCCAGAGTTTTTTATAAAAGTTGCCAGCCACCGCCAGCATTTGAGTTTTCACAAAACTTTCATGGCTCTCAGGATATTTTGTTGTATGAGTATCTGAACATGCAATATATCAAAAGAAAGAAACGAAAGAAAAGAAACATTTTTAAAGAATACAATGTGAAAAAGCAATGCTTTTATTGTTTCTGCTTCTTTTTTGCATGTGTTTTGATCCAGAGATTCTGTACTCTTTCAGAAGTTGCGGTACTAGCACCCCCTAATGTATAACAGTGAAAACACGGAAAGCCAGAAAATTCTGTCAATGGCTGGGGAAGAGTTAAATACAGATATTTAAAAGCTCAATATATTAAATTCTGGGTAGCTCAGTTGTTTTTCTCTCTTATAGCAGTTCATATGGAGCAAGTCTTTGCTTTCACAAAATGTCCCATTATATTGTCATTAAATTATGTGTTAAATGAACTATATTTGCGTTTCCTGGGCAATTATGAGGGAAATGTTCAAAAGCTTTGTGATAGTTCTATGCAGTTCTGTGGGTCTACAAGGCCTAACAAAGTTAAGATCCACTGCTCTAGCATACAGGAGTTTGAGAAAAGTAATGAAGTAGGCCATCTCGGAGAAGTGATTCACCCATGAACAGAATGAGTACTTCCAGCAGCCTCTGGAACACCCACCTGACGTGCTGGATGTGCACCTGGAGAGAGGGAGAAGGATGAGAATATCATCCAGGTACACAAAGAAGAACCCCGTTGGGAACAGAGTGACAGATTATACTGGCTAGAGACTAGAGACAAATACTTCTCCATGGCCACACTTACAGGAGCAAATATGGAAAAGAGGTGCACTCTGCCTGGGAGAAGATAGATGGCAAAGTCATGTGGGGGGCAAGAGAGGCAGCTTGGGACTGACTGAAGACCATCTGCAGATAATAAGATAGGACTGACCAGCAGACTCACCAGAATAAACAGGAGTTGTTAATCCAAGGCTCGTGGGAGTGAAGATTGGCGGTGGCATTTGGCGGCCCAAAATCCTGCTCGAGATGGAGTCGGAGGGGCTGGCCAGAGAGCTTGGCGCACACAGAAACCAGAGTATCAACAGTCAGGTGTGCAGAAGTAATCTCCTCCTCATTACAGCCCAGCATGGAATTCCACAGCTGAGTGGGCAGAAGATCCCTCAGCTGGGTCCATGCTGGCCAGAGTGTGAAGTCCATTCTGTGAGAGAAGACCCAGAAGCAGAGAGATACTATTTAGAAACTTTATTGGGTGTCACTTGAACACGAAACAAACAGCGGGCCGCCGAGCTCCAGCTAGCTGGGCAGAGGAATGAAAGAGAGTCAAAACGGGCCAAGGAGTCGGGAAGAGTCCGAATCAGAGTCATAACCAGGCAGAGATCCATACCATAAAACAGTCCACCAGTGCGACTGAATCCAAGGGATGATCAGAGGATTACACTGGGCAGGACAGGCAGGAGACCAGGATACCATCAGCAAACTGAGCAGAGACACAGCATGAGCTTGTGATAACAGACTGAGGCCCTGTTTACTTCTGCATTTTGGTCGTTTGGATCACAGGTGGATGGTGCTAAATACATGTGTAAACGTCTAAAATGTTTTGAGCTTGTCCACTTTTGACCACTTCCAGAGGTAGTCGAAAACGCGTTCGACCGGATTGCTTTCGTAGTGTAAACCCTCATGTGGTCAAATGTGTTCAAACAGACACAAAAGACCGCCTACTCTCTGCCTACTGACCTAATGCGTAAACATTATGGGAAGCACGCTAGACAGATGGGATTTAAACTTTGACGGCTGGAGACCCAAGTTTAGTTTGAAGATGAAAAACGTCCTAAGCACAATGTTCTCTCACCATTCCTGATTTCTAACACACACTCACAGCGTTTGGTGTGGTCTCAGGTCTGTCAGAGCAGAAACTAAAGCTGATGCTCTCCGTGTGTTTTTCCGTCGTCTCCGGTCTTGTTGATATGTAAATTGCGCACGCTTATTTCGTATATTAGATTGAAAGATCTGAAAAAGCCCATATTTACCCGCCCATAGACCCTCCCCTCAAAGAAATCAGGACAGAAGTGATTGAAAGTGGACAAAAAAGACGGATTAACACACCAGATGTAAACGGGTATGTGTCTCCCACGTCTACTTGTGATCCGATCGACCAAAACGCATCTTAATACCAGGTGTAAACAGGGCCTAAAAGATGAGAGAACGGGCAGACAGTCCGACAGGATCAAGATAAGCGTCAGAGAAGTACACAAAACACTCTTAGCACTGCAGAAGCACAGAGCAAGCATAGATATTGAACAACTAATAATAAGAGAAGCAAGAACAGGTGATGAGAATCAGCTGTGTTGTGCCACCACGGGAGAAAGGAAAACAAAAACAAAGCTAAGAAATAGTAAAGAAGACAGCAATCAAACCCAAGTCGTTACAATAACTTAACATAAAATAAAAACATAATTTAAGCATACAACCATTATGAAAACAAAAAAACATCTATGAAACATCTACAATAGAAAAAAAAAAAAATGTCAGGAAATGAACTGTATTAAATAACATAAAACAGATGTGAAAACTTGACCAAAACTAATATTTTTGAATACTCTTGTCATGAGAACACAACCTTCAGTTAAAACCTCCATTAGGGATGTGACGGTGAGGAAATTTTCCCACCGTTTAATTGACGTGTGACAAGACCGGTAATACCGGTATCACCGGCAGGGGCTTTTAAATAACTAATTCTAAACCGAAAGTAAAAATGCGCACAGCCGCTCGGGCATTCGTAATGGTGCGGAGCAAAGCGAGTGTTTTCAATGAATTCCTATGGAAGTTAAGCTTCCATAGGCATGAACTAAAAACGCGCCAGTGGACACGCACCGTGAATGACAGTGCGGCCGTAAATACGTGCACCTGTGCGGTCGTGAATGAATGACTGTGCGGCCGTGAATGAATGCCCATGCGGCCGTGCGCATTTTTCTTTCGGTATAGAATTAGCGCCAATTCGGGGGCGGGTTGCTTGAATTGTGGGTTCATTAGCCTATTATTCTTAATGAAAAACACAACAACAAATCAGTATAATGACAAACTCACTTAAATAGACGCTTTTACATTTCGCTTTGAAACCTAATCTTCCGCCGTCATCTTATCAATCATCTCCTCACTCACGCTTCATTAAGCAGACACGTTCAGTTTTTAATTTTAGTGTCTGTTCTCTAACTGAACTAAATGATTTTATTACTATAAAAATCAAAACGACGGTGGGTGCAGTGCCGCGGTGGGCAAGTGATGTAACCAGTGTTTCGCCTGAACGCCGGTAACACCGGCAACACCGACTATCACAGCAAGCCTAACCTCCATGTATTTTATGGTTGACTTGCTTCACCAGTGTGGTTTTATTTATTTTTTGTTTACCCAAGACGTATTATCATAAAATATGATGATATTGGAGTTGTAATTTGATGTTTCAAACCAGCCCAAAATCACTATTTTTGTGATAGTCACTCAGTCACGTACATGGTCATCTCTAACATCTCAAATGTCCATACAGGAAACAATGACAGCACCAGAACTACATGACTACTTAAAAATATTCAGGTAAAACACAAATCCCAGCCCTCTCCAACATACATACCTTTTTTGTGGGAAACTCAATTCAAAGACACACAATTCTTACAGTTCTAACAATATAGTAACATAGCTAGATACTTTTGATATTATGTTTAAACTGTGTATATTTTATATAAAATATATTTTTTCCCATCCAAGGAAGTTTTTTCTTCCTTGCCACAGTGTGTATTCACTATGTGTATTGTGAAAAGTGCTATACACACAACCCTCACATTTTATGACTAATATCCCTGTGGTTTCACCTTTTCTCAGACCGAAGAGGCTGACACTGAAAGGATATAAACAATACTGGTTTACATTTAAGGATACGACCATGTCCTACTACAAGAGTAAAGAGGAAAGCTGTAAAGAACCAATTCAACAGATGAACCTTAAAGGTGATCACACACTCATCTATTAAAACATGTATGTACACATCACACAGACGCACAACAAGTCTTTCATCAACACAGGTTGTGAGGTGGCCCCTGATGTAAGTGTTGCTGGGCAGAAGTTTTGTATCAGGTTGCTGATACCCGGGCCAGAGGGCATGAATGAGGTCTACTTGCGCTGTGAGCAGGTAAGTCAATGATTATCTGTGTACTACAGCTCAGCTATGATATCAGTATTTATACTCATATTTGTTGGTCAGCCAATTTAGTTTTTTTCTATGGCTGGAGCAGCTAGGGCGTGGCCAGTTTATTCCTGTTTGTCTAATCTAATGAGCCAACCACATGGCAGCAACTCATCACATAATGGCATTCAGACCTGAGGATCTTAAGTGTAATGTAAATGTAATGTAAAGGTTCTATCAGGCGCTTCAAATATAGAATCTTTTAGGGGTTCACATCATGGGATGATTTTATGGATTTAGTTTTAATTCATTAATTGTGTTTAGATTTTTTTTATGAATTAAGCAGCTCGTAAACATACTTTAACACTAGAAAAATTGAAATAACCTGTTAACCATGAAATATTTCTCCTTAAATAGAACCTTTTGTCATAAAGGGTTCTTTTAAATTAAGTCAAGAACTCTAGGGTTCTATATAGTACCCCACTGAAACCTTTTCTAAAAGTGTATGTACTGAAGTTGAGATTTCTGGCTCAGTGCAGGGGAAAAAAACTAAGGTTACACTTTGTTTTAAGGTGTAATTATGCATACTGAGTATGCATACAAGTACTGAGTAATAATAATTAACTACATGTACTTACTATAGGGTTAGGGTTAGGATTGGGGTTTGGTTTAGGGTTAGTTGCATGTAATTATGCATAATTTATAGTTATTACTACAGTAACTACATGTAACTTGTGTAACAAGGACACTGTAAAATAAAGTGTTACCAAAAAAAACAATGAAATGTGAATTTTTTTAGGTTTTCTTTCCACTATTCTGAAAGATGAAGTTTCATCTCTTATTCAAGTTATGGAAGCAAAATAGCCCAAAATCTCAAAATTGACCAGCAGTGTTGGGGGTAACGCAATACAAGTAACGCAAGTTATGTAATCAGATTACTTTTTAGAAAGTAACTAGTAAAGTAACACATTACTTTTAAATTTACAAAAAAAATTTAGTTACTTTTTCGAATAAGTACCGCAAGTTACTTTGTTTTCCTATTGATTGATTAACACCTCTCCTGTTCCCATGTTGAGAGAAATTGTGAGGCAGCTAACTGTGGTTCTAGACTAAATGTGAGCAGGCATTTACTCATCTCACTTGCACAAAAACAGATTCAATATTCCTCAAAATGAATAAAGATGAAATTCAAACCTGCAATAATTAAATAATGTAAATAAATAATTAAATAATGTTAAATTACACAAATATACTTTATCAAATCAAATCAAATCACCTTTATTTATATAGCGCTTTTTAGAATGGCAATTGTTTCAAAGCAGCTTCACAGTGGTAACAGGAAAATAATGCAACAGAATTTGATTCGGCTGTACAGCCGCTCTGGTGAAAACGGTGATGTCATCCAGCTCATTTCAATTATCATATAGTGTCAATGCGGGCAGATCAGTAATATAGTTGAAATTTAAGTGTCCCCAACTGAGCAAGCCAAAAGCCAAAGGCGACAGTGGCAAGGAACCAAAACTCCTTCAGGGCCAGAATGGAGACAAAAACCTTTGGAGAAACCAGGCTCAGTCGGGGTGCCAGTTTTCCTCTGGCCGACGAACAAATAGTGTATGATTATGATTCTGGCAACATTACAGGTCAGAAGTCATATTAGATCAATAGATATTCGTAGCATTATTCGAAAGATTGGAGTTGTCACGCCGGGGACGGGTTTAATGAGGATGTCGTGTCGATGCGGCATTTACAGGGGGGAGTTTAATTGACACGGTCTCTGCAGACACTTCAGGGATGCGTTCGTCATGTCCAGGCTAAGGGCCACCATCTGGTATGGATACGACCCGGATCCGGCCGACTGTAGTAAACCTCGGGATAAACAGAGAGACTAACATTAGCGTAGATGCCATTCTTCTTATGATGTAACGAGTACATCAGGTGTTATGGGAAGTGTTCCCGGTCGTTTTGATTTGAATAATATAAATTAAAAATGTTTTATGTGTATGCCATAGTAAAGAGATGTGTTTTTAGTCTAGATTTAAACTGACAGAGTGTGTCTGCTTCCCGAACAATGCTAGGAAGACTGTTCCACAGTTTAGGTGCTAAATAGGAAAAGGATCGACCGCCTGCAGTTGATTTTGATATTCTAGGTATTATCAACTGGCCAGAATTTTGAGACCGCAATAGACGTGATGGAGTATAAGATGCGTTAAGAGCTCGCTCAAGTACTGGGGAGCTAAACCATTTAGTGCTTTGTAAGTAATCAGCAAGATTTTAAAATGTTTACAATGTTTAATAGGGAGCCAATGCAGTGTTGCCAGAACCGGGCTGATATGGTCATATTTCCTGGTTCTAGTATGTATTTAATGTATTTAATCTTACTTTATTAAATAATGTCTTTGCTGCTGACCTTTCGATGATTCGATTCAACCATACCAAGCAAAAATTACTTAAGTTAAACATCACATTTGTGTTTCATTTTCTTTTTTTTAATTGCTGAAAAGTGTTGAACTTTCTTCTCCTGTGTGCCCTATTCTTCTGCAATCCAGAATGGCAGCACAGCTTTGAGCTCCACCCTCTACTGTACTGGCGTGAATTTGCATTTCCTTCAGCCTGAGGCTTATTCATTTCACTTTTGGTGTGAAAGTGCCTTTACATTTGCCTAAAACAGTATTTTTTTTTGTTTTTTTGTTATTAAAAAACAAACAAGCAAGCCCAGCCCAGGTGAGAAAAAGTAATGCAAAAGTAATGTAATGCATTACTTTCCATAAAAGTAACTAATGTAATTAGTTACTTTTTAGGGAGTAACGCAATATTGTAATGTATTATTTTAAAAATAACTTTCCCCAACACTTTTGACCAGTGCCTGAAAAAAACAACGGTTTTGCCTCTAGTGTCTTGACTTAAATCTAAATCTTCAGTTTAAATCTAAATTTCAAATCTAAATTCTATATGTAAATCTTCAAATTAAGTATAACTCCAAAATATAAATAACAAACATTTTTTAAATGTAAATTTCTTAGTTTCCAGTAAAATATGTTCCCCAAGCTGGGCTTTGTGTACCTTTAAACAATGTAAAGTTAAACAAACATTAATATTTCTGGTTTTCACATCATTCTAGAGTTTACAAAGAATTGTGTTAAAAAAAACCCTCCTGTGAACCGCAGTTCTGTCGGTTTACATACAACAGAAAATGGCCAGGGCTGTGTTTCCTAAAAGCATAGTGAGCCTAATTAGATTGTAGAGCTTTGGTGCCAGTGACTTTGTTAGATCCTGCAAACTATGCCAAAAACATTAGATCCTTCTGACATGCCAGGAATATTGGATCCAGTCTCCACCAAATCCCATCAGAAGATATCCTTTTTGTCTGGTATCAAAAACCAAGTAAAACTCTGACTCTGTCTTGTTCTTAGGAGCAACAGTACAGCCGATGGATGGCAGCATGTCGTTTGGCCTCGAAGGGAAAGACTTTGGCTGACAGCTCATTCTCTAGTGAGGTGCAGAGCATCCAGTCATTCTTGGCCATGCAGAAAACCACACCTAGTAATAACACAGCTCAGACAGATGAAAGTATTAATACACACAGCCTTGTCTCTCCACGCTACCAGAAGAAGTACAAACCCAAACAGGTACAACATTTCTGGGTCATTGGAATACACTTGAACTGGTTTATTACTGCATTATTAGTCTTTAGTGTGACATTTCATCCCTGATTTTTTGCTCCTCTTGATCTTTATCTCTCTCTCCGTTTCTCTCTAATTGTTCAGCTCACGCCGAGAATCCTGGAGGCCTATCAGAATGTAGCCCAGCTCTCATTAACAGACGCCATTCAGAAGTTCCTTCAGATCTGGCAGGCTCTGCCTGACTTTGGCCTCTCTTATATTGTAGTCAGGTGAGTTTAATAAAACTTGTTTGTAGGCAGAGCCTGTCATGCACCACTGTGACAGGCATTTCTTTTTAAGACTGTGAGTCATGGTAGTCTAGTTGTGTAATTTTATAGTGTGCATGGGGGCTGGGTTCAGATCCTGATATGATATACACAAATAATATGACATATCCCGTTGACTAATGGCTTCAACAGAAACATGTACCATCGATTTATAACCTTAAGGTAGGTCTATCTTGAAACATTTAAAGGGATAGTTCACCCAAAAATGAACATTTTGTCATTAATTACTCACCCTCATGTTGTTCCAAACCCATAAGACCTTTGTTCAGTGGTTTAACCTCAGTTTTAATGAAGTGATGCAAGTTTTTTGTTTGCGCAAAACTTTTTTTTTTACCACTTTATTTACAAAATATTAATCTCCAACGTGCGTTCATTCAACGTCTACTCTCGCATCAACACAACATGCATGCATCGTGCTGCTCTTGTGAACGTGTGTTGGGGATTAATACTTTGTAAATAAAGTGGTAAATTGTGTTTTTTTGTGCAAAGCACTTGCGTTGGGTAGCTGTCAATGGAGGGGCAGAAAGCTCTCAGATTTCATCAGAAATATCTTCATTTGTGTTCTGAAGATGAACGAAAGTCTTACAGGTGGAACGGCATGAGGGTGAGTAATGAATGACAGAATGTTCATTTTTGGGTGAACCCTTTAAAAATGTTTTTCTCATTTTGAGAAAATGAAAGAAACTTTTACATCCGAAACCCAACTGTTCTCTATTCTGTTTGATGTAACACGTTACCTTTGACTATTTAGAAAACAATATACATTTTGATATTATTTGATTTATTGCATGGCAAAAGATACATATTACTAACAGTTAATAATAGGGTGACCAGATTTCTCATGGTGGAATATGTGACGGGGTGGACAGGCACCCAGCCCCCCCCCCAATTTCACATATTTCATGATATGAGAAATTTTATTTCATGATAATATCATATAGTTATAGGACAAATATGATGGAGTTACAAATTAAATAAACTACGTTTTTCAGGTACAGAATTTTGTATGTATACATTTATTTATCGTCTTTTGGTGTTTGATTAACATTAATGACACAGGTATTTTAGGCTGCTGTCACTTTAATGCATTCACCCGAATACTAGGATCAAATATACTAGACATATTTTTTAATGATATTGTTGACTAAAAGAATCTAAGCAAAATAATCAATTACAATCAGACTGTGAGTGACATCAGAAACAACATGTACAATTTCTGTCCACATAAATGCAGGTTTAAGGGTTGCCGCAAGGATGAGGTGCTTGGCATTGCCAATAATCGTTTAATCCGTATTGACCTGAGTGTTGGAGATGTTGTGAAAACCTGGAGATACAACACCATGAGGCAATGGAATGTCAACTGGGACATCAAACAGGTAGTCTGTCTTTATGTATATTATGAGATATGTCCATTTATCTCTCGGATTGATATAAATATCACTAATAAATCCCTTCCATATCTGTACCAGGTTGCCATTGAGTTTGATGGCAATGTGAACATTGCATTTAGCTGTGTAACTGCAGATTGTAAGATTGTCCACGAGTACATCGGCGGCTACATCTTCATGTCCACACGAGGTCGAGGGCAGAGCGACATCCTGAATGAGGAGCTGTTTCACAAACTGACAGGCGGCCATGAAGCTCTATGAGGAAAAAAAAAATCTGCCGAAATATGAAGACAAAAAAACCATCTGAGAAATGTTTATTAATAATCCCAAAAGCATAAATACACATACGGATATGGCCATTCATGAGTATTTACCTGAAAAAAAAAACAACACTATTGTGTCTTGACAGGTTTATGAGACCTGAAGTGTTTCATTTTGTGACATTTAGCAATGTGGGATTTCTCTGTTTTGTCTTATTTGGCTTTGATCATTCTTATGGTTATTTTCAGTGTTAACACCATATCTTGTAGTTATTAAATTTCAATGTCATACCTTGTCGGGCATTTGCTTTAATTTTTTAAAGTTTAGTTTCTAATGCATCTGATTCTTATTGTTGGCTTTTTATTACATTTTAATTGGTAGAGAGAGAGATAGAGAGAGAGAGAGAGAGTATATCTCTCACAATTGAGCTCAATATGCCAACTTAAGAGCTCAAGCTTTTGGGTTCTTGTGTTAAGCATCATTGAAATGCCAATGTTGTACAGAGTTGCCAGGCCAGAATACGACGATTGACTTTGCAGCTCAAGCATTAAAAAGGATATGTTGTGGCGACATAATTTGGCACAGGAAACCACAATGCAACTTTTGACAAGCATTGCGTACAGCAGACGATGAAAAAGAGCATCCTGTGCACTAAAATGAATTCTGAATCAAGTATGCTTAAAGGATGGAGACTTGAATTGCAATTATATATGGATATTATTCTAAAATGGTGATTATATTATACTAATCTATATTATATTGAATATAAATACAATATACAAATATAAAATGTATTAATTTGTTATATTTAATATATATTTTATAATATACAACACTTTGCTGATATTAATTTGTTACATCTCTCTTCAGAATTATGGGCAAATAATTACCTGGTTATTTATTAGGAATTTAGCATTTAAACACGATTGAATAAAGTAAATAACATTTAATCGCATTTAATCAAAGGTTGATACAGTATCGCAAAAAATCCGTTTCTCTGTAGAGAACTGGAGAATGGACTCCATGCACGCATATTGCCTATTTCCGCAAACATTCAGTAGTGATGGGAGAAACCAAGGCTGCGACTGAAATCGCATACTCTCTTGAGTAGGTACTTATTTTGAATGAGTACTTACTTTGCGAGTGTTAAAAAAGTGTCTATAGTATGAATGTAATCCGGATGTACTGCATTCGCCATGTTATCATTATCATATGACCCCCGTCAGTTGCGTCGCTTCACTGCTATTCACAAATCCTCTCCTGTGGCCTCATGGGATAGTAAAGTGTCCATTATATGCACCCTTAAGAATCTCACCGGAAGAAGTAGGTCATCCGGGTACTTTTTGCCAACTCTTTTATGAGTACTGTGAATTCGGACATACACTATATCGCCAAAAGTTTTGGGACGTCTGCCTTTACATGCACATGAACTTTAATGACATCCCATTCTTAATCCGTAGGGTTTAATATGGAGTTGGCCCACCCTTTGCAGCTATAACAGCTTAAACTCTTCTGGGAAGGCTTTCCACAAGGTTTAGGAGTGTGTTTATGAGAATTTTTGACCATTCTTCTAGAAGCGCATTTGTGAGGTCAGGCACTGATGTTGGACGAGAAGGCCTGGCTCACAGTCTCTGCTCTAATTCATCCCAAAGGTGTTCTATCAGGTTGAAGTCAGGACTCTGTGCAGGCCAGTCAAGTTCCTCCACACCAAACTCGCTCATCTATGTCTTTATGGACCTTGCTTTGTGCACTGGTGCGCAGTCATGTTGGAACAGAAAGGGGACATCCCCAAACTGTTCCCACAAAGTTGGGAGCATGAAATTGTCCAAAATGTCTTGGTATGCTGAAGCATTAGGAGTTCCTTTCACTGGAACTAAGGGGCCAAGCCCAACCCCTGAAAAACAACCCCACACCATAATCCCCCCTCCACCAAACTTTACACTTGACAGTGCAGTCAGGCAAGTACCGTTCTCCTGGCAACCACCAAACCCAGACTCGTCCATCGGATTGCCAGACAGAGAAGCGGGATGTCTCGTCTTTGACCCAGAGAGAGTCTTTTCACAGAAACACACACAGTATCATTATTTCTGTGTTACAAATATTCAAATGATCACAGAAGTACTGGGATAAAAGTTTATAGTTTGGATATAAACACGGATGTCTACAGTAGCAAATCAACCTTTGATGATAACTTGGCGCTTCAAATAATGATTGTATTGATTACATCGTTACGCCACTAGGTGGTGAGTATGTATGGAAAGTAAAGCTTTAATGAGTATGAGTATGTAAATGAGTATGTAAAGTATGAGTGAGTCATTGGATCATTCAAACCGATTTAAAAATAAATAAATAATTAATTCCAGTTACTTAAACATTTTAAATAGACTGCAGCAATTAACATTTTGTCAGAACCTCTGGTAAATTACATGCTATTTTGTTTAGTTGTCTCTTTAGAATCGAAACAAAAAAATTGTGATTCTCAATTTATCCAGAATCGTGCAGCTCTAGCCAATGCAGTAGTACGTCCAGATTACATTCATACTACACACATTCATACTATATGGTACATACATTTTTAGTGGTCGCAAAGTAATTACTTATTCAAAATAGGTACCTACTCATAAGAGTATGGCTGCTTCCAAAATCGCATGCGCTCTTAAGTAGGTACTTATTTTGAATAAGTAATGACTTTACAACCACTAAAACAGTATTTTATGTATGTTATGTTATGCAGTATGAATGTGTGTAGTATGAATGTAATCTGGGCCAGGTGACCTACCAGCGTCAGTTACGTCTCTTCACTGCCATTCATAAATCCTCTCCTGTGGCTTCATGGGGTAGTAAAGTGTCCATCGTATGTATGCACACTGAGAATCGCACCGGAAGAAGAAAGTCATCCAGGTACATTTTGCCTGCCCTTTTATGAGTACTGTGAATTCGGACGTACTTATTTTGTCACATACTATTTTTCGCCTACTGTATAGTAGGGAAGTATGTGATTTCGGATGCAGCCCTTGTGATTTTGGACGCAGCCAGAGTCATTCGACACTCTGTGACGTCATCAGAAGGCACCCTGAAGACTGTGTGGTGCTGCAGCAAAGTGAGTTTATTGCTTTTAAAGGGATAGTTCACCCAAACATGAAAATTTTGTGCTCATTTACCGACCCTCATTTTGTTCCAAAACTGCATGAGTTTCTTTCTTCTGTTGGACACAAAAAAAGATATTTTAAAGAATGGGGGTACTTGCAGTTTTGGCCTAGCGCCACCTACTGGTCAAGAGATATGAAAAATTAACATTTTTGCTACACGACCTATTGGCCAGTTTCAAAGACAAGGCTTAACCCTAGTCCTAGGCTAAAATGGATGTTTGAGCTGTTTTAACTGAAAGCTACTTGCACTGACCGATCTTAAAATAGGCTATGTCAGTGCCATTGTTTTGTCTCAAGATGCACATCAGTAATGTTTTTTTTTTTCTAAGCCACGTTTATAAAAGCTACTTAAATGTCCTAATGGAACTAAGGCCTAATCCTGGCTTAATCTAAGCCTTGTCTGTGAAACAGGGCCTATATGTTTTTAAATCATCCACTGTTGCACTGTTCATTATAAAGGTCTTTGTTATGCTTGTTGTTCAGGTGGCACAATTATTGACATGCCTTGTAAAATAAAAAGCTTATTATTTTTTCCTTCTGCTGCCATTTACTCTGGAATATTGTGCTCACACTTTAAATTAGGGTCAATTTAGATTTCTCACTATTAATTACGACCTTAGCCTCAATAAACTCCTAATTACTGCTTATTAATAGTTAGTAAGGTAGTTGTTAAGTTTAGGTATTGGGTAGGATTAAGGGATGTAGAATATGGTCATGCAGAATAAGGCATTAATATGTGCTTCATAAGTACTAATAAACAGCCCATATTCTATGCATGCTAATAAACAACTAGTTTATTAATAGTGAGAACTGGACCATAAACTAAAGTGCTACCATTAAAACTAATTTAATGAGGAGACACAGTTAACTATACATGTTAAATTAAATAGCCTACTGTTTGTACTATACATCAGGGCCTGGAGAGGGGGAGAGGATTGTTTTGCAATTTTAAACATTCCCAAAAGTTGTGCAGTAATTTCCATGCACACACATTTGCAGAAATCACATACTTTGTGCTCAAAATGAGACTAAAATGCAAAATAATAAGGCCAATTAGGGATAGTAAAGATCCATTTCCAAAGGAACAAACATAAAAGAACATTTCAAAAGTTAGTTACAAAAACATACAAAAATGTACAGTGGGCAGAACAAGTATTTGATACACTGCCGATTTTGCAGGTTTGCCCACTTACAAAGCATGTAGAAGTCTATAATTTTTTATCATAGGTACTCTTCAACTGTGAGAGACGGAATCTAAAACAAAAATCCAGAAAATCACATTGTATGATTTTTAAATAATTAATTTGCATTTTATTGCATGACATAAGTATTTGATACATCAGAAAAGCAGAACTTAATATTTGGTACAGAAACCTTTGTTTGCAATTACAGAGATCATACGTTTCCTGTAGTTCTTGACCAGGTTTGCACACACTGCAGCAGGGATTTTGGCCCACTCCTCCATACAGACCTTCTCCAGATCCTTCAGGTTTCGGGGCTGTCGCTGGGCAATATGGACTTTCAGCTCCCTCCAAAGATTTTCTATTGGGTTCAGGTCTGGAGACTGGCTAGGCCACTCCAGGACCTTGAGATGCTTCTTACGGAGCCACTCCTTAGTTGCCCTGGCTGTGTGTTTCAGGTCGTTGTCATGCTGGAAGACCCAGCCACGACCCATCTTCAATGCTCTTACTGAGGGAAGGAGGTTGTTGGCCAAGATCTCGCGATACATGGCCCCATCCATCCTTCCCTCAATACGGTGCAGTCGTCCTGTCCCCTTTGCAGAAAAACTAACAGGTCTGTGAGAGCCGGAATTCTTACTGGTTGGTAGGTGATCAAATACTTATTTCATGCAATAAAACGCAAATTAATTATTTAAAAATCATACAATGTGATTTTCTGGTTTTTTGTTTTAGATTCCGTCTCTCACAGTTGAAGTGTATCTATGATAAAAATTACAGACTTCTACATGCTTTGTAAGTAGGAAAACCTGCAAAATCGGCAGTGTATCAAATACTTGTTCTCCCCACTGTATTTCCCCCGTCTTTTAATCCATAGATAGGGGGTGAGTGGGGCAAGACCTAATGCGGGGTTAGTTGTAATACGCATTAAAACTTTCCACACATGCCAGCATGACGAAACTTAGTGTATTTACTAGTTGCGCCAAAATTAAAAAATCTTTGGAAGATATCACTGAACATTTATTTAACCATAGCAAAAGTAAATCTCTTAAATTTTTCATTTTATTTAAAATGAGACAAATCTGATACTATTTTAATCTTATATCTGTTATTTAAGAGTTGAGATGGTTCTTTAATGCTGATCTAACCAGCAGAAGACATGAGCCGGGTTTAAATCCTAGTTGCGCAGGTTGTAACACTGCATTAATGTGCCCCTATTAGAACTATGCTATTCTATTCTATACTTGAATTCTATTCAGAAACCATGAGAAAAAGGTGAATAAAGACTGAGAGTCAATGTTCAAAAATGATTAATTATTATTATGTTTTTAACTAT
Organism: Coreius guichenoti; assembly: GCA_039654105.1. Classification (NCBI taxonomy): domain Eukaryota; kingdom Metazoa; phylum Chordata; class Actinopteri; order Cypriniformes; family Gobionidae; genus Coreius; species Coreius guichenoti. The sequence goes on along the minus strand of CM077169.1, from coordinate 48,234,191 downwards.
GCTGTATAGCTGTGTTTTGCTGTGTTTGTTGTCAAACTCAAAAAAATGTGTTTATTTTTAATTATTAAAAAATGCCATTATTTTACATGAAAAATTAATAATTGTATTTTATTGACAAAATATTTTAGTTTGTTATTTTTTTCTATTAGATTAGATAACATTTTAAGCTGTGGGGCATGTTGTCACATTTCACTTCCATTCTTTTGGGGTAAATCGAGAAAAGTATACACTGTATTAATGAAACAAAACCACATAATTTTACTAGACATGTGTGAAATTAATGTGGGGAAAAAAAATATTCTGATTTACAGAAACTGAGAAAGTCCAAAAGTGTTATTTGTGCCCCGCGCTTCCCCTAACAAGTGAGATTTCAATGATATTAGACTACTGAACTAGAAAATGTCATCGATTTCAGAAATCTGGCTACCTTATTACAGACTTGTTAAAATGATAACATCAACTCTTGAGGTGAGTTTCGAAGAATGGAACAACAGGGTCGAGTCAAAGAACGGACCCCCTGGTATTCACGAAGTTCCTTATATCACGTGACACTTGCTACGTTACTCCGCGCTGGCCATGGTGGCTGTGATCACTGCATTGAAAATCATTTCGTAAAGATTGCAGGATCCATTTATTTTTTTACTTTATTGTTATTTTAAAATCATTGTAGCTAATACGTTTAAACTATGATACATTTCAGCATACAGATGTCTCAACTAAAAACGTCCTTATGTTTGAATGCAGCTCAGTAGCGCTGGGCAAGGCGCACGTCAAGCGCCCCCTGGAGCAACAATCCGGCGTTCTCTTTTTACCCACAATTCTTTTCGCTGAAGGTGTTCTGTGATTAAGATGGCGGACTCTTCGGTAAGCATCTTTCAGTCAGTGTGGTTTTATGTAGTCTGGGTGCTGTTTTAAAACACATTTGCTCTGTTGCCATTGGTCGCTGTTGTTTATAAGGCATTATGTCCCAATAGGTTGAAATCGTTGAAGGCTGCCGTCTTCCCGTGCTGCGAAAAAATCAAGAAAATGAAGACGAGTGGCGTAAGTGAGATCCATACAGAATGTAAACAAAGGACTCGCAGTCTGTATTAAACTCCTCTGCCGGTTTATTTAATTGGGGACTGTTTTTTCTTATCGAACGTTAATCATTTGTTATAAAATGCAATGTAGTGATGGTATTAGCTGATGCTTAACTGTATGTGATATGCAACTGAATGGTGATTGTGACTTACATATTCCATTATTTGCATTCAAAATACCATTGTACGTTTTGTTAGAGAGACGGCAAACGTGTTTTATCTGTCTGCTGGTGATGTGAACACATGACTTTATTTAATTCCTTATTATTAAGTTATAATATCTTAATCCAACAAAAACCAGCCTGTGGTTGTAGCTGGTTTCACATGATTTCAAGCTGCTGGTCTAGATGTTTGTGTAGCTGGACTATCAGATAGTAGTACATGTTGGACCACCTCGGTCAAGCTGCTTGTTGTTATTTACGGTCAAAAAATTTAATTTTGAAGTCTGTTATGCTGACCAAGGCTGCATTTGTTTAAACAAAAATGCTCCAGGCTGGTCAAGATGCTTTTGAACTATCAGACTATCAGATAGTTGACATGTTGGACCATCTTGGACAAGCTGCTGGTTGACTCCTAGCAGCTCCCATATTCCCGAAAAGCAACTTTCTAACAAGGGATACAATTTTCATTGCTAGATATGAGTCGATCCAATTTAAGCTTTCAGCTGTTTGAATACTCATTTATCTTTTTATTCCTTCAAAGCGCTGGCTGAAATTCTCAGTGTCAAAGACATTCCTGGGAGAAAGCTCTACTATGTCCACTATATTGACTGTGAGTATCAACCATTTGAATACAATAAATTATACTTCTCTCGCAAATATAATATAATAGATTCTGTTTGATACAATTTTTTGTTCAGCCTTTTTGCTAACTGCAATTAATAATATAATGTATTTACCTAATTTGTCTTATTTTTTGAAAAGTCAATAAGCGGCTGGACGAATGGGTGACTCCAGACCGGCTGGACTTGAAGAAGCTCCAGTTTCCCAAAAAGGAGGCAAAAACCCCTACGAAGAACGGCCTGCCGGGGTCTCGCCCCAGCTCCCCAGAGAGAGATGTGGTGAGAATGTCATTTCAAATCTGCCTACAATGTTAGGATTTCTGTGATGACACGCCCCCACCTCAGTGATTGACCTTCATTTTGAAACATTGTGTCACAAGCAGTTGTTTACGTGCAATGTAATCCTTTACCATCCTCTCTTCCTTTCTGTTCAAATTCAGAGGAAGAGTCTAGATCTCAACGTTCAGTCTGCTTCAGCTCCATCAAGAGGCAAAACCCTCCCCACACCGGTACAGACAAACCCGCCCATTTACACGAATAAAACTCAATCTGTCAAGCAAGAGCTTTTAATCAATGGGCTGAATTTAGTTAGAATAAGCTCATATCACACTTTCCAAAAAGTGTGAGGGATGCAATTTTTGCCTCGACTCAATTTACATTGCAGATTGTCAAGCAGCTTGAACATTTTATATAATGATACCACTATTAAAAGATTTGTTCACAAACAAATAAAATTTGTCATCAGTTACTCCACCTTATGTTGTTCCAAACTTTCTTCTGTGGAACACAAAAGAAGGTTTTTTTTGTGTGTGTGTGTGTGTCTGTACAGTGAAAGTCAGTGGGGTTCATTGTTGCTTTGGATCTTATTGACTTTTTCCTGTATGGACAAAACTGTCTTCAAATTAGATCTTCCACAGATAAAGGTATTATAACTTTGAAACAACATGAGTGTAAATGATGACACAATTTTCATTTTTGGGTGATCTGTCATTTTAATAAGATAATATTTTAAACAGTTTCCATGCCAGACAGTTCTATATGTAAGATATAGTATCTGTTTCAATTCATAGCATCTGTTGTAGAGTTGTTGTTGTTTTTTCCCCTTCTAAAGCAAATCTATTCATTGTTGTTTTCCAAAATGTATGTACACTAATGGTCGAAATTGTCATTTTGAAGTCTGTTATGCTCACCAAGGCTGCATTTGTTTAAACAAAAATACAGTAAAAAAACAACAACTGTAATATTGTGAAATATTATTACAATTTAAAATAACTGTTTTCTAATTTAATTTATTTTAATATGTAATTTATTCCGGTGATGGCAAAGCTGAATTTTCAGCATCATTCCTCCAGTGTTCAGTGTCACATGATCCTTCAGAAATCATTCTAATATGATGATTTGCTGCTCAGTTAATATTATCAGTGTTGGAAACAGTTTTTGCTGGGAAAAATTCCTTTATAAATAAATAAATATATATAAGACTAGACAGTTCAAAAGAACAGCATTTACTTGAAATAAAACTCTTTTGTAACATTATAAATGTCTTTACTGTCACTTTTAATGAATTTTATATGTCCTTACTGAATAAAAGTATTTTCTTTTCTTTTCTTTTTTTTTGGTTAAAAATATTAAGCAGCAAAAAAAATTTCAACATTGATAAGAAATGTTTCTTGAGCACCAAAACACTGAGAACTGAATATTTTACGAAAAATCACATGAGACTAAAGACTGGAGTAATGATGCTGAAAATTCAGCTTTGCCAACACAGGAATAAATTACATTTTAAAATATGTTTAAAAAGAAAATTATTTTAAATTGTAATATTTAACAATATTACTGTTTATACAACATTTGAACTTGCAGCCTTTGTGAGCACAAGAGGCTTCTTTGAACAATATTAAAAAATATTTCACTCATTGTACTAGTGAATATTAAAGCATTTTCCATATTTATCATATATTCTCATCGCTCATTACCTACATACTCGTTACTTCCTGTAATCTCTCTTTTAGAACATGAGGTAAGTGACTGGAATTCACTCGTTAATTATTATTCATCACCTATTAATGGTGATTATTGTTATTAGTACTTAGGGTTAGAAAGAAAATCCAGAGCTTCTCACTGGTATTTACGGCTTTGTGGTGGCGTTCATGTGTTCAACTCATAAATACAACCTCTCTGACATGTCTTGAACGCACCATAATGCTGCCTTCACATGCTGTTGGAAACTTCCTACTTCCCACTTCTGAAGTCGTGATTACGAGCTTGTCGTGAAGGACACCAGGTATAGTCTTGCCTATTTCTTGAGGGAATCTTATTAAAGCCAAAATGAATTGAAGATATTTAATTTTGAATAAAATGTAGTGTCCCATTCATTGACAACAATGAATATACACATTCAGTGTGGTATCTAGATAGTCAGACTGCTGACAAATTTGTAATTTCGATCAAGTACATGCTATTTTCGCTGCCTATAAAACATACAATATGCTTCAAATGGTTATTCATATGTAAATATGGAGTACTGCAAACGACAAGGCGATGTAGCTGTTGTGGAAAAAAACGAATGAAGAATAGCAGTCACAGCAGCAATCGTTCTCACATCCACCCTGTTTAAAATGTATGGTACACCCAACTCGGAAACTCAAGTATGAAAATTGTTCGATTTTTCTCACTTAGTAAATATGACTTGAGAGGGCGTTCATGTCCAAATTCTGACTAGGAAATTCATATTTACGATAATTCCGAAAGCATGCGAAGGCAGCGTAAATGTGTCAGATAAGAGAGACATACAAAATGTGTAGAGCAGTGGGTTTCCAGGAACAGAGTTGAAAACCACTGATCTATAACAACCTAGAGCACCTTAGCTAACATATAGGAATGACCTGCCAACCATCTACATCACCCCAGAAAACACCACTTTATTCAGAATTTTTTTTTTCTGTTTTTTAATTATTATTGTGCAGTTATTTTAAGAATTTTGTGATTTATTTTCTTTGCAGAGAAAAAGTGATTTGTCTTTCTGATTGCTTTTTCAGAAGAGAAAAGCAGAATCTGTGTCTTTGGCAACTCAAGTTACTGCAGCGATTCCAGTGCCTTCACTTCCTAGTTCTGCAGAGGCAAGTCAGGCCTCGGTCTATCCAGCCATGAGGGACTCCTCCTTCAGCATTAAATCCAGAGAAGAACATGAGCCACTCGCCTCTCTCACCACGGTAAAAAAAAAAAAAAAAAACCTTTTTGTTCTACATTGTAAGTGTTCAAATCTAACCACTTCATATCTGTGTGCAGTCTGCATTGTGAGTGATTGATTTTTATTTGAAAATTTGAAAAAAACAAACAAACACATTGCCCCTGTTATATGACCCCACCCCCATTAAGTTTGATGGGAATTCCTAGGTGTGTGTGTATACATGCGAGTGTATTCTGCACTGGGGATGGTCTTTAGTCACATGCCTTTGTTTGTTTGTGTGTGTATTTGTTTTTGGATTGTGCCAGATTTTTTGACAAATTAACCCCCCCTCCCCATTTCCTGTTCATTCCTGTGGCTGTCAAATTGACCCGCGAGGAAGGATTTGTTACTATTTTTATTACAACCACATAAACTCATCGAATCACTAAATTTTTTTTGTGTATTCCAAGTTCAAGTGTGACAAAAGTCCACTTAAAAATGCAAAGAAAAGTCAAAATGACCTGAGGAGAGCATAGCTGCTATTTAATTATCAGAGTACAAAGGACATGTTGAGCTTAAATATTTTAAAACTAAAAACTGATTTAATTTTGACTTTTCCCTTTCCTTTTTTTCCTCTTGAAGAATGGCACAACACGCCGTCTTATTCCTTCTCAGCCAGGGAGAAAAAGGAAAAATTGTGGAGGAACGGATGAGGTAGTATCTGCAACTCGATTCACAGATGAATTTTAACACCACATGATGCACATTTTTTGATGTCTATCGAATCTTAAATGGCTGATTCCCATGTTTTGATTATCACTCATTTTTAATGCATTCTTACAATCAAATATCACACATTTCATTATTTGCCTAGAAGTGGCTGGCATAAAGTTGGTTAGCATAAATCTGTTTAATGTGGGTGTGTGTATCTTCAGTCAAAGGTATACAAGTAAATATAAAGTGGTGTAAAAAGCATTGAATGTGAGGTTTTGGTTCTTTTTTTCCTCTTTCTACTTGGCATTTAAAACACTACATTTCTGGGCTGTTAAAAAAATTAAAAACATGAGGCTGCAAATCCCATCGTCCCCTAATCAGCAAATGTTTTGTTTTCCCTACTCATAATTCTCAGATTTTTTGCTGTCACCTGTTTTCCTCCACTCTCAAGTAAAATGTCCCAAAGCTTTGCATCCACTTGTGTTTTTCTGTTAGATGGTAAAGGTGTTCCAGAATAACAACCCTCGCTGCTCCACCGTCTATTTGCCACCAGGAGAGGTCCGGCTCCTTTACTTCCCATTGCCTTGATTGTGTGTCTGTTAAAGTGGAGGCATTTAGGAGAGGCTTTTTAGAGAAAAGTATGAAACTCAAACTATAGAAATTTAGCTAAAAAGCCATTGGGTCTCGTAAATGCAGTTGTACTTAGGCTATGGAAGATTATAGTATTTCATTTCCTTTTTCAGGTAATTGGGTAATAATAAATGAGTAATTTCTGATATTTACAGGAGTGATAGCAAGATTGCCCTAGAGATATGATAAAGATCAGAGATTTTTTTTTTTTTTAATGCACAGGACATCCGCTTTTGTCATTCACTGCTGTTAGATGCCGTCCCACCATCTCTCTAACTCTACTATCTGCTCTCAGGATTCCCAGGACAGTTCGGATGGTATCCCCTCTGCCCCTCGCATGACTGGTAGTTTGGTGTCGGACCGCAGTCACGATGACATCGTCACGCGAATGAAGAACATAGACTGTATTGAGCTGGGCCGGCACAGGCTAAAGCCGTGGTACTTTTCTCCATACCCACAGGAGCTCACCACCCTCCCCATCCTCTACCTTTGTGAATTTTGTCTTAAGTACCTCAAGAGCCTCAAGTGTCTCCAGAGGCACCTGGTAAGAGCTTAAGGACTGTAGTTAGACCCTCTCACAGCAACATATGACAGTCTGTTTCCATCTCAGTAAAATTGCACCAAAACAACATGCACTAATGTTCAAAAGTAAAAAAACAAAAAAACTTTTATTCAGCAAGAGCGCATTAAATTGATCAAAAGTGATTTAAGACTTTTATAATGTTACAAAATATTTCTATTTCAAATAAATGCTGTTCTATTGAACTTTCTATTCATCATATAATCCTAAAAAAAATGGATCAAAGTTTCCATAAAAATATGAAGCGGCACAACTGTTTTCAACATTGATAATGTTTCTTGAGCATCATATCAGCATATTAGAATGATTTCTGAAGGATCATGTGACACTGAAGACTGGAGGAATGATGCTGAAAATTCAGCTTCGCATCACAGAAATAAATTACATTTTAAAATATATTCAAAAAAAAAAAAAAGGCTATTTTAATTTGTAATATTTCATTTTTTTTTATTAACTATTTTTGATCAAGTAAATGCAGCCTTGGTGAGCATAAGAAACTTCTTACAAAAACATTTGAAAAATATTTTGAACTGTAGTGTATCTGTGGGTTTTTTCCTCATATTTTTATTTAAATGGTTTAATGCAAGGAATATTGCACACTAGTGTCATCACGTGGGGAAAAAAAACATGAAAATTTGCTTCTAAGGTAAAGTTGATATAACAGTCACAACAGATGTTTTATAGACTATATTTGAATTTCTCATGTCCTTTATTTGTGCAGGTCAAACTATTCTTACAGTTCAGTTTGTCAAGCTGTACTTGCATCTGGCGATGTTCTTACATTATTTAGCTGATTTCAGGTATAATAATTAAATTCAGTCTAATGACATGTTTCTAATTAGTAAATCAAAGCCCAATTTATATGTGTATAACCATAATCAGTTTAATTTTTGAAAATGTACCTTTTTATTTGCCTATGTTTTGGGTTGGCAACCACCTAAGCACAGACACTTAAAGCAACAGACACTTAAAGCAACAGGCTTTAGTGTGCACTTGCCTTAAGCAACATCCCTACAGATAACTCTCACCTGTCTATTACAGACAAAATGCAACCTTCGACACCCACCAGGAAATGAGATCTATCGCAAAGGAACTATATCCTTCTTTGAAATAGATGGCAGGAAAAACAAGGTGGGTAACATCTAGTTTGTAATGTTTCAATGCAGATTCATCCCTTTAACTGAACATAAATGTCAGGAAATAGGAATATATTCATAAATATGAGACCATTGCTATTTTATCTAAAATCTAGGTTACCTGAAATTGCCAAGTCCTGCAAATTATAGCATCTAACACTTACTTTAACTTGGTTAAATTGAACATGTTGGTTTAGGGGGTGAGGGTTGTGAGGCACATGTTTGTGGAAATACATTTTCCGGATGGCCTGTTAAATCTGTTTTTTTTTCTTTTTCATTGCACAGACATATTCCCAAAATTTGTGTTTATTGGCCAAATGCTTCCTGGACCACAAGACCCTGTACTATGACACAGATCCTTTCCTCTTCTATGTTATGACAGAGTATGACTCAAAGGGATTCCACATAGTCGGCTACTTCTCCAAGGTACAATATAGCTTTGCTTCCATCAATGCACTGATATTCGAAGTGTTTTACATTTTGGCTAGGCCCCTTTTTTATATGATAGGCTTGCTTGCATTGTGTTTTCATTGTCTGCTTTTTTCCTCCCATTAAAGGAAAAGGAATCAACAGAAGACTATAATGTGGCCTGCATTTTGACTTTACCACCTTACCAGAGAAGAGGCTATGGCAAACTATTAATTGAGTTTAGTGAGTAATCATACAGTTATGTCTTTGTCTACACAATCACATAATTATTTTTTTTATTATTGTTTTATTTTTACAATGCATTCAAAGTATTTGCTTGCCATCTCAGAATAATGTGTAGATCGTATAAGCAAACTTTTTCAAATAAAAAAACCCAAAATATTTGGTCCTTTTTCACATCTGGCAGGTTATGAGCTCTCAAAAGTGGAAGGAAAGACAGGTACTCCAGAGAAGCCTCTGTCTGATCTGGGTCTGCTCTCCTATCGCTCTTACTGGTCTCAAACAATTCTGGAGATCCTCATGAACCTCAAATCAGAGAATGGAGAACGGCCACAGATCACCATCAAGTATGTATCCTCTTCTTTAACCTCACTATCAATAATCAGAACCAAAAAGTGTATGTGGGTGAATTTGACTTAATCTCACTTTTTTTTTTTCATAAAGAAATTTACATCAATACTACACCCTAGTGTTCTCTCAGACATCTAGTTGAGACTCACTGCAGTGTGTATTGTAATTAAAGTAGTATGTTGTGCTGTGTGTTTCATGGCGTCACTGTATTCTTGTATGCGAGCAGCTCATTGATATTAGGGACGCAGTGAAATTTTGGCCGCCGAAAATTATCGTCTGAAAATGGCATTTTCGGGTTTTGGCGAAAGAGAAAAAAGGCCGAAAATATGCCGCCCTGCCCCTCCGTGTTCGGTGATCAGGTTTCACTCTCGCGCAGCATGTTTTGTAACTTTGTGAGTGGCTCCGCTTCCGAAGATGCACAGTTTTGAAACTGCTCAGTGTTCCACTCCGTGTGTGTGTGTGTGTGTGTGTGCGTGCGTACTGTGCTCTCCATTATTTTTTGGTCAAAAAATAAATCTGGTAAATCTGATTCTGTTGCATAGAACTGAATGAAGAATAATATATTGATATTAATATGTTGATATTTAATATTATTTTAATATAGGCCTATTTTCTGTCCAATTATTGTGTTACTTTAAATGAAAGTGTGGTTATTTTATTGGTTTGTTTAAATTCAGATTCAGTAAAATTATTGAATTTAATCAAAAAGTCGAATAATAATACAATTATGCAAAAAAACTAATTAAAAATAAGAAATTAATAATTATTTAAAAAAAGTAATTTTCGGTTTTCGGCCAAGTGTATCCAGAAGTTTCGGTTTCGTCCCAGAATTTTCATTTCGGTGCATCCCTAATTGATATGGTGTTTCAGAATCTCAGAGCAGTTCACAGTAAATGTATCACACTCCAACTATGCAAGTGCTGAGAGTTTAACATGCATTTGGGAGTGTAATGTGCGGCAGTTATGCTTTTTCACATTCACATAATTTCCAACTTTTTTGTGAACAGATGATGATAGCAGAGATTTGTAATGAGAAGTGGATGTAAATTTATCACAGACATTTAAAGATCTCCCTTCCGCCAAAATAAAAGCTTGAGGGTTTAACTCTTGCAAGTGAAGAAAGTATTGTAATTTTACTAATTAAAGTAGTAATAATAATATACTTATGAAATATTCTTTATTTTACAATGCAGTTATATTACAATAGTAATATATTTCTGTCTTAATATTATAATAATAATAATAATAATAATAATGTTGTTATTACTAAATATATAATAATAATAATAATAATAAATAAGTTTGGATATTGTTCAAATTTATGCCCTTATTTTTGTGGCAATTTACCCTCTGGTATATAAAATTGTATTGAATAATATTTTTCAAGATATTGTACCAAAGTTAGAAATAGTATTGACACAATACCCCATCCCCAAATTTTTTTTTCATTTGAAATTTGAATTTCATCAGAGATAGATTAAATTGTAAGTGTGTGTGTACATCATGGTAATATTTGTTGCACTGCCTTTATGCAGATTTTAATAATTAAAAAAATCATTGTCTTGACCTGATTGTTATTACAATAATGAGAATTCTCATAACATATATTACAATGCAAAATATAATTTACTTTTCCTTTGATTTTGGGGGCAAATACGAGCCAGACATTTCTTCTTGAGATTTACCCATATCCATTTTGATGGCTCAGTTTTGAAATTTGTATGGCTGGGTGTTTTGTTTTTAACGTTATGGCAATGTTTGATTCTCTCAGTGAAATCAGTGAGATTACCAGTGTCAAGAAAGAGGATGTGATATCTACTCTTCAATACCTCAACCTCATCAATTATTATAAGGTAAGCGATCGCTCTGGATGTTTGCTTCCTCATTTTCAGATTTCCCATCCACCCTAATGAGATGTAGTATGTTAATATAGCATCACAATTGGTGGTTTTCTCATTTTTGCTTAAGTTGAGTGTGGTTTGTTCAACTTAATTAATCTCCTTGCAGGGTCAGTATATCCTCACCCTATCAGAGGACATAGTGGAAGGTCATGAGCGGGCCATGCAGAAGCGTCACCTCCGGATTGACCCCAAATGTTTGCATTTCACCCCTAAAGACTGGAGCAAGAGGGGCAAGTGGTAAAGACTCTAGGAGGACTAACATGCCACGTCCCGATCACAAAGGAATTCAATTCAAGAGACTAATTGTTCCACAAACAGACTTGACCTGAAAATGTATCTGTACAAGAAGACAAAAACAGTTTAATATTGTTAGACTGTCCACATCTGCATGTTATGTGACTGACTTTTACAAATGTCATATTCATTCTGTGAGATTCATTTTAGTCTGTTATTTGTCTGTATGTGATAAGAGAATGGAAGAATGTTTTTTTTTTTAATTTTTTTTTTTTATGTACTTTTCTCCAACCATTTCTATAGATCCTCCTAGATACCTATATTTATGATCCGTGCCATGTTTTATTACTTTGACCAACAACAACAGTACTCTGCACACAATTATCAGCACTCTGTAAAGTGACATGACCTTGTTTATTTTCATTGGAGAGCTGGTGACTTCTGATACAAGCGACAGAAACCATTGGTGACAGGGTGTAGGTGTACCCAGCTATGCAACAAAGTTAAAAGAAACTTTATGTAAATAAGCAGCAAATTATTATTATTATTATTATTATTTTTCTCTTTTCATGCCAGATACTGTAATGGGTGTCAAGAGAAGTTAATCATATATCAGTTGGCATATGTAGTTGTTTAAATGTTAAATCAAGGCCACTTGCCACATACAAAATTGCTGCCTTTTTGTTGAAGAAATGGCTTGCCACTTGTTTTCACTTTCGTGATCAAACTTGAGTTCTTTCCAGAGTACACCAGGCAGTCTACCAGCCTGGGCTATGTTTCTCAAGTATCGTGAGCCAAGTTGATTGTAGAGTCCATTGTTGGCAATGGTTCTGTGGTCTATGATGTTTTTGGGCCCTGAATGGTCTTTTGGATCCAGATGGCCCTCGACTTGCTCTTTGGCTGCATGGCCGCAGTGGCAAAGAGCACACATTGTTTCTTATATTTTATGCACTGATTTCATTTGAAATATTCTTTTCCTCTAGAAAGTCTTTTAGGAGAAAGAAATCCGGTTGGATTTCAACAACATGGAAATCTGCTAATGCTGTAAATGTTTTTAGGCAACCAATAGTGGAAACGCCCACTAGCCACTGTCAAATGCAGTAATGGCTATAAATGACATTCACGGATGTCGTTCCATGTTGTTGACATGGAACCAGTTTTCTTTCCCTTAAAGAAAAAATATTCTGGAGGGAATGGGTTATTTAAATGGAATCTGTGCATATAATATATAAAAAAGAGAAACAATTTCTGCCTTTGCCGTTGTGGCTGTGAATATGCAGCCAAAACAAGCACAGAGCCATTTCTGATTAAAAAAAAAAAGGCAATTTGGTTGTGGTGAGTAGCCTTTATTTAATATAAATTTATTACATATGCTTACTCTTAACTTTCCTGTCTTGCTGACACATGTGGTTGCTGCTTGTTTGCATAAAGTTAAACTTTTCTCAGCTTTGCTTAGCTGGGCATGTCTACATCCTGTCGCCAGTGGTCACTGTTGCTCGTGTCGCTGGAAGTCGGCAGCTCTCCATTGAAAGTGAATCCAATCATGGGGCTTTATTGCGTGTTGAACTGGGCTTGAATGGGGATTTACAATGTCATTGTGTCTGTACATAATATACTACACTTAAATGTCTTTTCTATGCTGGTATGGTATGTGTCTAGGGTCAAATGCACATGAATATTTGGATACCTGCACATTTATTACTTTTTTTGTACTGAATGTAAACCAGAAAACACTGCACAAAATTGTTGTCTTTTAGCTAAATAAAACAAAAATGTAAATCTTGTGTATTGTTACACTTCAATGACTAACAGCATTTTTTTTTTTTTGCCAATTTGTGGAGTGCCTAAAATCCCCTTAGCTGTTCTAAATTCACTGTAAACCACTGCTTCACTGGGCTTATTGCTTTTATAAAATGGTTAGTCCATAAAAATATTAATTTTAATATTTAGATGCAGTAATATTGATGTAATGAGGTCACAGGTGTTTGTAGAGTAATTTACAATGGCTTCGAACACGGCTCAACCAATCCGAATCAAGGACCGGAACTTACCATTTTATAAATGTAGCCTATATTAAATTCTGGATAATGATGTAATGTAATTTGAGTGCTTAACTCTATTAGAGAGTGGCATATTTAATGTAAATATGTGTATCAAATGCAAAGCAGATTAAAATCATTCTGTTTGATTGGTTGGAGCTAAACTCTGCAGGAGAGTAGATCTCGAGGGCCAGAGTTGCCCAACCCTGTTCAAAGACCTGAAATGAGTATGTCAGAGAAAGGAAACATTCAAAATGTGCACTGTTGGGGGTGCTGCAGGAACAGGGTTGGGAATCACTGGTTTACTTCATTCAGCAGCAGTGTTTATTGCCTTGTAAGTGTGTTTAAATGATATTTAAAAAAAAAAATAAAAATAATGATTTCTAAATCTTCATTAGAGTGAAGTCAATCAATAGCCAATCACACGGAACATGGAGAGCACCAGATTTCACTGCACATGACACTCTTTCAGTGCGCATACTCAAGAGTTAATCACAGTCCCTGAATGTTTGTGCAGAGCCCACTGAACCTGATCTTAACCAGGTTGGATTTGTATGGTTTTGTCGAATCTAAACCTACTCTGAAACTCAGAGTTTGTTCAGCTAGCTTCATGCAACAGGCCACTGATGGTCTCAACTACAACACTGTCTTGTCCGTTCAGCCTAGCTAGCTTACCGCTAGCCTTCACCCTTATAAATCTCATATTGCCTGTGATATTTTGGTAAGAACATGCAATAATTAAATATAATAAAATACAAAATAATATATTTACCCAGGAAATAGATACATACACTGATCAGGCATAACATTATATCCTAATATTGTGTTGGTCCCCCTTTGCTGCCAAAACAACCCTGACCCGTCGAGGCATGAACTCCACTAGACCCCTGAAGGTGTGCTGTGGTATCTGGCACCAAGATGTTAGCAGCAGATCCTTTAAGTCCTGTAAGTTGCGAGGTGGGGTCTCCACGGGTTGGACTTGTTTGTTCAGCACATCTGGTATGGGAACTGTAGTGCATGGGAACTGTAGACCGCAAGACCCTCCATCGGACAGTGAACACGGCTGCAAAGATCATTGGTGTCCCTTTCCCTTCTATCTTGAACATTTTCCGCACACGATGCTCCAGCAAAGCCACCAGCATTGTGAAGGACCTCACCCACCCCTCCCACAGTCTCTTCCAGCTGCTACCATCAGGAAGACGGTACCAGAGCATCAAAGCTCGCTCCGCCAGACTGCTCAACAGCTTTTTCCCCCAGGCTGTGAGAGCCCTGAACTCAAATCACCCCACCCCCCTCTGAAAACACCATACAAAACCTTACCTCCTGAAACATGGACTGTCTCACCTTTCTCCAAACACCCCACAACCTTACCACATCACACGAAAAACATAAACTATCTGTATGGGTAAATATTTATATATAGTATATTTATAGTCAGACTCTCTCAGTAGGTTAGTTGTGTATAGGTTTATACTGTCTGTATTTATGTAGCACCGTGGTCCTGTGAGGCACAACATTTCGTTCCACTGTATGTCACCACATGTAGCGAAGTGACAATAAAGCTTGACTTGACTTGACTTGAGATGCTCGATTGGATTGAGATCTGGGGAATTTGGAGGCCAAGTCAACACCTCAAACTCGTTGTTGTGCTCCTCAAACCATTCCTGAACCATTTTTGCTTTGTATCCTGCTGAAAGAGGCCACAGCCACCAGGGAATATCGTTTCCATGAAAGGGTGTACATGGTCTGCAACAATGTTTAGGTAGGTGGTACGTGTCAAAGTAACATCCACATGGATGGCAGGACCCAAGGTTTCCCAGCAGAACATTGCCCAAAGCATCACACTGCCTCTGCCGGCCTGCCTTCTTTCCATAGTGCATCCTGGGGCCATGTGTTCCCCAGGCAAGCGACGCACACGCATCCGTCCATCTACGTGATGTAAAAGAAAACGTGATTCATCAGACCCGGCCATCTTCTTCCATTGCTCCGTGGTCCAGTTCTGATGCTCACGTGCCCACTGTTGGTGCTTTCGGTGGTGGACTGGGGTCAGCGTGGGCACCCTGACTGGTCTACGGCTATGCAGCCCCATATGCAACAAACTGCGATGCACTGTGTATTCTGACACCTTTCTATCAGAACCAGCATTAACTTCTTGAGCAATTTGAGCTACAGTAGCTCGTCTGTTTGGAACACATGGGCCAGCCTTCGCTCCCCACGTGCATCAATGAGCCTTGGCCGCCCATGACCCTGTCGCCGGTTCACCACTGTTCCTTCCTTGGATCACTTTTGATAGACACTGACCACTGCAGACCGGGAACACCCCACAAGATACTTTCTTCTTCATTTTGAACTATATAGGGGTGCCTTGCAAAAGTATTCAGACCCCTTATTTTTTCACATTTTGTTAAATTAAACTGCTTTAAATTCCTTTTCACTTTCTATGAAGCCTTTATAATGCTTTATAAGGGCATTTATTCTTAAGGCATTATAATGCATAAAAACCTTCACATATCCCGTATCTTCTCATCATAACAACAGTTATAATACACTATAAAACGTAGCAACGTGTGGTTATAACTTTTAACAGTATGATGATTTATAACACGCAAAGGCGTTATATCCTCTTAAATTAGAATGGATTATCATTTGCAGAGCATTTTTATATTTTGGGTGAGCTATTCCTTTAACTTACATAAGTGTACTGTAAGTCTCCACCGACAGCGTAGTAACAGTAAATCCCACTGTGAATGTTTAAGATGTTAATACACAGAATCAGAAAAGCTGTTAATTCTGTTAATTCCAGGTTGCAATAGCTCTGCCCTTACACGGCCTCATGGGTTATTTTTGTCCTGTCAAAGACACTTTTTTTCCTCCATGAAAATAATTGCAAGCACCTTTTCAAAGCCACACAGTGACGTGTCCATTCACAAAGGCATCTCTGTTTCATGTTCACAATAATCTTCTTAAAAACAGCAGCTGAGTCCCACATCCAACAAACTTCCAAACACATTCTTTGATAACAACCATATTCCTTATATAGCTATTGTCTGTCACAATACAGGACAACATTTAATAATGTTAAATAATAATATTTAATAGTAACCTACATTTTTTTCTGAGAACTTGGATATTTACACTAAACCCATACAGTAATTTGGTGACAGTATTTGTACATTTAGTTTTCTTTCCTTGCATGTATAATACTACATTTAATCTCATTTGATTTTAAACAATATGGATTAGACTCTATACAGACAGAACTGGTGACACACACTCTTGCTAGTTTATTTAATTTGTCAATGTCCAACAGTGCACATACATCACAAGACAATACTCTCATGTTCTTTCTCTAAATAATGAACATTTTCTACCACAGTGTCATTTTTCCATAAAATCTCATTCTGTGGTGGAAATGACATAAAAACAAGAAACGAAATGGCCGACTCCATTTTGCTAAGGTTAATATTTATACAAATTCCAGCTTGATTGTACATGACACACTATAAATATATTTGGTTCACATCTCATATTTCGCTTCCCACTATCATAATTACTGTAGTTACCATGTTCTGAACATCACATTCTTTTTTTTTTCTAGGGCTGGGTAAAAATATCGATTTCTCGATTTTAATCTATCCTCATTTTTACGAACAGCTATCGATTCCTAAATCCCAAGAATCGATTAGTCTATCCTGTTTTCAGTTCATGAATGAACGGAACATTGTAGCGTGCCTCCCATCCAATAAATCGCAATGAGCTTTGTGCTTTGTTACTTTTGATATGAAACAAAGTGTCAAAGTGTTCACATTTTATAACGAAATTCAAAAAATAAATACCATTATTCGCAGTAGCGCCTCAGTTTAAGAGAAGCGGCAGCGCAGAACGCACGTGAACCGATCATCTCCTCAGCTTTAATACCAGTTAGAGCGCAAAATAAACATGAATGAACATCTTTATTTATGTTAAAAGATAGAGTACAACTTACCGAAATCCATATCACGTCACATGTAATCACTCAATCAGTGTTTCAACCGGAAAGACGTCAATAAAACAGCTTGTAAACAACGTCATGTAACTTCACAGTTACCTCAGAAAAACCATATCCAGTGACCATAAACTCATTAGTGACCTAGTAAAAATTAACTCTAGAGAGGAGCATTTTGATAAATATATGCACCACATTAGATATGCATTATTTTTTAATGTTCTTCGATATTTAATGCATGTTTGAATAAATATGAAGTTGGTAACTCTGAAGTGGTGGTGAAGTTGGCCATTTATAATTTCCTTTTTTTACCATTAGTATTGGTATTTGAAAACTACTCTTTTGTCATGGTGCATATATAATATATAATTATTAGATACAGATTATACTTTTATGTTTACGGAAACCTCAGTATCTCAGCTCAGGATCTCTAGAGTACATTACAAGACATATGTATAACACTTTGTACATTCTTGCTCCTTAAAGAGATAGTCCATCCAAAAATTCTCTCATCATTTATTTACCCTCATGCCATCCCATTTTATTTATACTGTAAAGCATAATAAAATAGACCGAAAATTTTCCCATTGAATAATATAGGTGGTATTTTTAAACAAACATATTTTGTAAATGAAGTCTGGAAGGTGAATGTGGATTATTGAATTTCAATTTTTAATAATGAAATCGTGTGTGAAATGTTTTCGGTTGAAATATTCACAGCTTAATCGTGTATAATTTCAGCGTTCCAAAATTCTGTCTTTGTGATTTCAGGAAATGAACCATTAAAATCCAAAGAAAGAAATTACTGAAATTACAATTCACAATGAAGGAATAACAGTTTTTACTTTTCTGAAATGAGACATTCTCGATGATGTTCGGTCGAAATATGTGACCTCCGGATGCACAGCCTGTAATATGAGATACAGCAACTGGAGTTGCATGCCTGATGCATCAGTAAATATAATCTTCATACAGGCAAAAGTTCACTTCAAGAATGAATGAAGTGGCATCAACAAACTGAAAGTGTTGACAAACAGAAAATTGTGGTCTATATGATATTTATATATACACTATATTGCCAAAAGTTTTGGGACGCTTGCCTTTACATGTACATGAACTTTTATGACATCCCATTCTTAATCCGTAGGGTTTATTATGGAGTTGGCCCACCCTTTACAGCTATAACAGTTTCAACTCTTCTGGGAAAGCTTTCCACAAGGTTTAGGAGTGTGTTTATAGGAATTTTAGACCATTCTTCTAGAAGTGCATTTGTGAGGTCAGGCACTGATGTTGGACGAGAAGGCCTGGCTCGCAGTCTCCGCTCTAATTCATCCCAAAGGTGTTCTATCGGATTGAGGTCAGGACTCTGTGCAGGCCAGTCAAGTTCCTCCACACCAAACTCGCTCATCCATGTCTTTATGGACCTTGCTTTGTGCACTGGTGCGCAGTCATGTTGGAACAGGAAGGGGCCATCCCCAAACTGTTCCCACAAAGTTGGGAGCATGAAATTGTCCAAAATGTCTTGGTATGCTGAAGCATTAAGAGTTTCTTTCACTGGAACTAAGTGGCCAAGCCCAACCCCTGAAAAACAACCCCACACCATAATCCCCCCTCCACCAAACTTTACACTTGACACAATGCAGTCAGGCAAGTACCGTTCTCCTGGAAACCGCCAAACCCAGACTCATCCATCGAATTGCCAGACAGAGAAGCGTGATTCGTCACTCCAGAGAACACATCTCCACTGCTCTAGAGTCCAGTGGCTGCGTGCTTTACACCACTGCATCCGACGCTTTGCATTGCACTTGGTGATGCTTGGATGCAGCTGCTCGGCCATGGAAACCCATTCCATGAAGCTCTCGACGCACTGTTCTTGGGCTAATCTGAAGGCTACACGCAGTTTGGAGGTCTGTAGCTATTGACTCTGCAGAAAGTTGGCGACTTCTGCGCACTGTGCGCCTCAGCATGCGCTGACCCCGCTCTGTGATTTTATGTGGCCTACCACTTTGTGGCTGAGTTGCTGTTGTTCCCAATTGCTTCCACTTTGTAATAATACCACTAACAGTTGACCATGGAGTATTTAGTAGGAAATTTCACAAACGGACTTATTGCACAGGTGGCAACCTATCACTGAGCTCCTGAGAGCGACCCATTCTTTCACAAATGTTTGTAGAAGCGTCTGCATGCCTAGGTGCTTGATTTTATACACCTGTGGCCATGGAAGTGATTGGAACACCTGAATTCAATGATTTGGAGTGGTGTCCCAATACTTTTGGCAATATAGTGTATACATATACTTTTGATAATTTTTATAACTTGCATACAGCACACTGTGGATGTAAGTGACAAATTGTCCTGCCCTCGTGCCGATAAACACATCATTAGAGAAGACCCCATTTTTGGAAAAAAAAAAAAAATCCTCCCTTTGTGTTCCATAGAAGAAAGAACATACAGGTTTGGAACAACATGAGGGTGAGAAAATTATGACAGAATTTTCCTTTTGGGTGAACTACAATATCCCCTATGCCTGTCATGTTCTTTCCTCACCAAGAATATTATGTGTAAATTGTTGCATTGTCTTTTTTGTGTGTATGTAAGTCTCACTTCAGTATCTCTCGGTGTGTTTCAGCCGCATTGTTTTGCCATGCACTGTTGAAGAGGTGAGTTTATTATTGCTTTTATTTTTAAAATAGCAGCTAAATATAAATCTATACTGTCACATTAATTTATAAATTCTTTAACTCGTGCCTCTGTGAAAGACTGTGAACATAGGTTGTGGTTTTACAACAGTAGCATACAGTCAAAAGTTTGGACACCTACTCTTTTATTATTACTATTTTCCATATTTTAGATTGATAGTAAAGTCACCAAATCTATGAAATAACAGAAATTGAAGTATGGGAATTATGCAGTGACCAACAAATGCTAAAATACCAAAGCAATCTTATAAATAAAATATTATTTAAATTAAAATATGGTATAGTTCAGTGGTTCTCAACCCCACTAGTGGGCCTCAGCAAACTTCAAGGGGGCTTCAAGTGGAGGAGCCTGCCAATATTTTGTGCGCTTGAACGCCATTGGTCAGCATACTTACACTGGTGTGATTCAAGGCTTCAGTATAGCAGTGTAAGAGGGTTTCCCCATAGCATCCTCTACTTTTTTATAAAAGCTGCAATTTTAACAGGGTGTGTAGTCTTTTTTATTATCACATGTACACACGCCAGCCACTTTATTAGGTACACCTGTTCAACTGCCCGTTAACGCAAATATCTAATCAGCCAATCACATGGCAGCAACTCAATGCATTTAGGAATGTAGACATGGTCAAGACAATCTGCTGAAGTTCAAACTGAGCATCAGATTAGGGAAGAAATGTGATTTAAGTGACTTGCATGGTTGTTGGTGCCAGATGGGCTGGTCTGAGTATTTCAGAAACTGCTGATCTACTGTGAGTTTCACGCACGGCCACATATAGGGTTTTCAGAGAATGGTCAAATTTTTAAGTTTTGTGGGCAAAAATGTCTTGTTGATGCCAGAGGTCAGAGGAGAATGGCCAGACTGGTTGAAGCTGATAGAAAGGCACCAGTAACTCAAATAACCACTCGTTACAACCAAGTTCTGCAGAAGAGCGTCTCTGAACACACAACACTTCAAACCTTGAAGAAGATGGGCTACGCAGCAGAAGACACACCAGTGCCACTCCTGTCAGCAAAGAACAGGAAACTGAGGCTACAATTCGCACAGACTCACCAAAATTGGACAATAGAAGATTGAAAAAAAACCGTTGCCCGGTCTGGTGAGTCTCGATTTCTGCTGCAACATTCAGATGGTAGGGTCAGAATTTGGCGTAAACAGCATGAAAGCATGGATCCATCCTTCAGGCGTAATGGTGTGGGGATATTTTCTTGGCACCAACTGAGCATTGTTCAAATGCCAAAGCCTACCTGAGTATTGTTGCTGACCATGTCTACCACTTTGACCACAGTGTACCCATCTTCTGATAGCTACTTCCTGCAGGATAACGTGCCATGTCACAAAGCCCAAATCACATCAAATGGTTTCTTGAACATGACAATGAGTTCACTGTACTCAAATGGCTTCCACAGTCACCAGATGCAGTAAGCAGTATGGTAGAATCCTTCCTGAACATAGCCTAAATGTTGTTGGCTATTATGGTTTGTTTCAGTATCAAGTAGGGCAGCTGTACTCTGTGGCAGAAGCCAGCAAGAATGAGACCGGTGGAGGAGAGGGCATAGAGATAATGAAGAAGGAGCCCTATGAAAAGGATGGCGAGAAAGGACAGTACACGCAGAAAATCTACCATCTCAAAAGGTATGAAGATGTGGATGTACAAACCTGTATGCATACCATGAGAAGTCTGCCTTTCAGTACAATTTGACATGTTTTTATCATGTTTTAGGAGCATTTCAATAATTCAAACATCCTTTGTGTTTTTCGTTCTGTATATGTTCTGCTGCCCAGCAAAGCACCAGGCTTTGTAAAGGTGATTGCTCCTGAAGGCTCGCTTGTGTTCCATGAAAAGGCCTGGAATGCCTACCCTTACTGCAGAACAAGTGGGTGGAAAACTTTGAAACAAGCCTATCGGTTATGCATCACAGACTGTCGGGTTAGAGATGTGCACAGTAAACATATGCACCACCCAGTGAAATAAATGCTTTAAAATCGTTAATTATAAAATCATATACATTTTTTGGCTTCATCAGTTAATTTCTATTTTAAACATTAAACCTAAATAAGTTGCACTTTCTTTATGTATGATTAATCATGTTTCAGTTTTTTAGGTTTTAAGAATTTAAATTCACATGAAGTTTACTTTTAATATATAGATACTTATTTAAGATAACCGGTTGTAATTCATTGGTGTATCCTCTAATCGTATCTGTTTTTTTCTCTTGTTTGCTTTACATGTTTGCCACAGTTGTAACGGTAAGTGCGCTGAAAACTTTTTGTTGGTTGTATTAAATGAAAAGACCTCTTTTTGTTTATCATGTGTAAGGAATGCCAGTTTTCAAGACCCTGTGAAATGGTTTGTCATACTCAGTTTTCTTGAATTTTCTTCTAGTGCTTAAGTAAATGTTATAGCCTGATATAACCATAATTTGCTGTTTGCTATTACCATGACAGTGGTCATTCCAAAAAGCATTTTATTGGGCAAAAAAAAATTGTATACACGCATACAGTCATAAATCTTATTTGAAATAAGTTTCCTGTGCACAACAAGTCTGCATTTATTTGATTAAAAACACAGTAAAAAAATTATATTGTGAAATGATTTAAAATAACATGTTTTAAAGTGTATTTTTTTATTTTTCAAAGCTGAATTTCCAGTCTTTAATGTCACATGATTCTGTGACTGATTAGGAATAAATAAAATTGTTACTGACCCCAATCTTTTATAGCCGATCTCATTAATTCACCCCATTTGAAATTTAACCTGCAAACATTAAGCTTTTTGAGATTCTTTGCAATTTAATCTATTTAAGAGGTCTTTTAGGAATTTATCTGTTTTGAAATGTTAGCCTATATATAATTTTATTTTGTATGCACATAGACCTACCATATGGCCATTTACTGTAAAGACAATAAAATGCTCTGAATTTTGTTCTCACAGAATGAGTACAAACCCGATTCCAAAAAAGTTGGGACACTGTACAAATTGTGAATAAAAAAGGAATGCAATCATTTACAAATCACATAAACTTATATTTTATTCACAATAGAATATAGATAACATATCAAATGTTGAAAGTGAGACATTTTGAAATGTCATGCCAAATATTGGCTCATTTTGGATTTCATGAGAGCTACACATTCCAAAAAAGTTGGGACAGGTAGCAATAAGAGGCCGGAAAAGTTAAATGTACATATAAGGAACAGCTGGAGGACCAATTTGCAACTTATTAGGTCAATTGGCAACATGATTGGGTATAAAAAGAGCCTCTCAGAGTGGCAGTGTCTCTCAGAAGTCAAGATGGGCAGAGGATCACCAATTCCCCCAATGCTGTGGCGAAAAATAGCGGAGCAATATCAGAGAGGAGTTTCTCAGAGAAAAATTGCAAAGAGTTTGAAGTTATCATCATCTACAGTGCATAATATCATCCAAAGATTCAGAGAATCTGGAACAATCTCTGTGCGTAAGGGTCAAGGCCGGAAAACCATACTGGATGCCCGTGATCTTCGGGCCCTTAGACGGCACTGCATCACATACAGGAATGCTACTGTAATGGAAATCACAACATGGGCTCAGGAATACTTCCAGAAAACATTGTCGGTGAACACAATCCACCGTGCCATTGGCCGTTGCCGGCTAAAACTCCATAGGTCAAAAAAGAAGCCATATCTAAACATGATCCAGAAGCGCAGGCGTTTTCTCTGGGCCAAGGCTCATTTAAAAATGGACTGTGGCAAAGTGGAAAACTGTTCTGTGGTCAGACGAATCAAAATTTGAAGTTCTTTTTGGAAAACTGGGACGCCATGTCATCTGGACTAAAGAGGACAAGGACAACCCAA
This sequence comes from Coreius guichenoti, assembly GCA_039654105.1. Lineage (NCBI taxonomy): Eukaryota > Metazoa > Chordata > Actinopteri > Cypriniformes > Gobionidae > Coreius > Coreius guichenoti. The sequence continues at coordinate 48,210,413 of CM077169.1, read as the reverse complement.
GTTGTTATCAGCGCTCAGTTCAGAAGCCTGCATCTCTGATGGTATGGGGTTGCATGAGAGCGTGTGGCATGGGCAGCTTACACATCTGGAAAGGCACCATCAATGCTGAAAGGTATATCCAAGTTCGAGAACAACATATGCTCCCATCCAGACGTCGTCTCTTTCAGGGAAGACCTTGCATTTTCCAACATGACAATGCCAGACCACATACTGCATCAATTACAACATCATGGCTGCGTAGAAGAAGGATCCGGGTACTGAAATGGCCAGACTGCAGTCCAGATCTTTCACCCATAGAAAACATTTGGCGCATCATAAAGAGGAAGATGCGACAAAGAAGACCTAAGACAGTTGAGCAACTAGAAGCCTGTATTAGACAAGAATGGGACAACATTCCCATTCCTAAACTTGAGCAACTTGTCTCCTCAGTCCCCAGACGTTTGCAGACTGTTATAAAAAGAAGAGGGGATGCCACACAGTGGTAAACATGGCCTTGTCCCAACTTTTTTGAGATGTGTTGATGCCATGAAATTTAAAATCAACTTATTTTTCCCTTAAAATGATACATTTTCTCAGTTTAAACATTTGATATGTCATCTATGTTGTATTCTGAATAAAATATTGAAATTTGAAACTTCCACATCATTGCATTCTGTTTTTATTCACAGTTTGTACAGTGTCCCAACTTTTTTGGAATCGGGTTTGTACATGAAGGATGACTTTTTCATCAAGATTGAGACATAGCACAAACCTGACCTTGGAACACTAGAGAATGTGAGTGCATTTGTTTATACTCATTCGAAAATGTATTTGTTTTCATGAAACATGCAATCTGTGAATTCAGTGGGCTCATGCGAGAGAATACCTATTAAACCGGTTACATCCAGAGTCAGTGTAAATTATATCAGATTTAACTTCATCATTAAGGTGAACGATATACCAGTAGACACGATAAACTGGCCCAAAAAATCTCACAGAGAACAAGAATTTTGATATTGAGAAGCTCTCAATGTTACTCTAACAGGCAGACAAGCACTCAATTAATGTTACAATAAAGATCCCAGGATGTAACAACCACATTTTTATTGTATGGTTAAGGGACACAAACAGTATAGCTTTGAAATGTGTTGTGTGCATTGTTGTACTTATTTACTGTGATCATAAATCCTCTACATTTTCAATACCAGGTTCACAAATTGGACAGTTCTACATGGAAGTCTGTGGAGGTCACATCCATTGACATTGCAGACAACGAACAAGTAGCCCCTGGTGTAAGTACCCTGTTACACTCAATACAGTTACAAACAGAAATGAATCTTCCTCTGAGACAACCTATTACATATTTAATCATCAGGGTTCCCATGAGCAAAGAAAACCTAGGATTAACAAGGAATTTCACAGGTGTAATTTCCTGGAAAGGTTGTCAATTAATAAATTCTCTATAAATTCTTTGTAGATGATGAAATATTGTAGACTACAGTGAAAGCAAGCCAGCATGATAACATCAGTCAGTCTGTTGAGCATAACAGACTCATCAGTTGGCAAATGTTGTCATGGGATACAAATCCTTCACTGAGCCACATTCAAATGTCAAGATGTTTTGTCTTTATTAGTGTTCAAATGTTTTTAATTAGACTGATAGATAAAGTACTATAGTGTATTAATTTGGCAGACCTTTTTAATCAAAGCATTGAAGGTGTACATTTTATCAGTTCATGCATTCCCTGGGAAACAAACCCATGACACTGACTTTGCTAGCAGGCTGATTTGTAGATTGTACCCCCCAGAAATTTATTTGTTTTCATATTTCTCATTTGTTTACCAAGGACCATTTAGCCTTTCCCAATCTTGTTTTTCCCAATATTTTTGTGTACATTCACATACCGTCAAGTGCGACTAAATTAATTACCAAGGTTTGCACCATTCAGATGAAGAAAAAAAATTGTATAAAATAAAAAAAAACATACATTTTTTTTTTTTTGCTCACTAAAAAGAAGACTACCAGAGGTTAAATCCATGTGTCTAACGTGCGTTGTTTTCCTAAAGCCACTGGGTGGTACTGTAGTGCTTGGGCCCGTCATCGCTGCTTGCAACTGTATTTATTATACTTTTTTCAAGGTTTCAGAGGCTTTTGAGGCCCTTAACCTGCTCAAAAACTTAAATTTTGCAGAGTTGTTGCTTGGCCATTAGGCCCTGGCAAAAGGTAGCACAAGGAAGTGGCAAATAATCAAAGAGCCACAGGGAATGAAATGCAAACCACGCCAAAAGCTGTAAAAAATGCTTGTGCTTGAAGCAAAGCACTGTTTTCTATTTACACACGAGAAGCTCCTGATCTTGTGTTTTCAGTGTCTAGGAACGGCTCAGTTTGTATTAGTGGTGCTCCACACAAACTCAATCTCTGCAAGTGATGTGCGATTGGGTGGAGCATACACCAACCATCATCTCAAATTTGTACATTTTTATTAATAGTACTGTTGTTGTTGTATAGTCATATTGAGTGTTTATAAAAATGCAGAGTCTAGGTGAGTTTCCATATATCTTCTTCATCAACTGTAAATCCACATTTTAAAACGGATATTAAAAAATCTGTACACCATAGGGGGTTCGCATACTTTACACCCTTTTCATCCCTAATGAGTTTGCATCCCTGTATTATATAAATATATGTGTGTGTGTGTGTGTGTGTGTGTAGCCTATATATATATATATATATATATATCACATTCAAATTAAAAGTTTGTGTTTATACAAACTTATTTATTCTTAAATCTATATTCTTTTATGCCATTTTATCACTTTTTTTAAGTGAAGTTAATGACGTATATGAGAAAGCAAGACCAATTTAACAAGGTCTTTGGTTACGTCTTTGGCGTATATGTGAGAGGCTGGAAAATAACTTTAATGTAATGTTCCTCTCTGCCATTAATTAGCTAGTTAAGAGTGTTTGTGTAAGGGGAAAGAGGGATTATGGTCTAATGAAGCAGTTTTCTCTGGTGTCCTGGCTGTCCGTGTCTTTGGGCCCTATCAGAATCTGGCCTCAGGCATGGCTGCAGGCGTTGTGCTGAGAACCGTGAGTTGGGTTCGAGTAATTAAGGGCTTATATAGCCTGGCACACAAACAAACCTCTGCTTTACATGAATTCACACCAAGCATTGTTACCGTATCATCACGCTTTGGCCTCCAGACAGCACACTTGGTATTAAACAGGTCGGTTTGTTCTCAGTGACAGTGGTGTGTGTGGCTGTGTGTGTGCGCACAAGCCCTCAATGGTTGTTTGCCTCACTAACTGTACAGAAACTGAGAAGTTGTTATTTTGCCAGAGGCGTATCATGATTTATTTACAATTGCGAGGCCCTGGAGGTCCAGTTAAAATTAAATGCTTTTCGTCCATTTATTTTACCAGCAGCTGTTTTTCTCACCATCTCTCCCAGTTTCCATCCTCTCAGGTTTATTAAGTCTATTTTTTTTTTTTTGTTCTGTTTTTTTTTTCTTAACCTCTCCATACCTCACTGCATCTGTCCTTGAATACTTTTTAATGACTTGGGCTCTATTAGGCATAACCTAAGTCTATAAGGGCGTACTTGACTCAAGTTTTGACATATATTCCCTGATGAATCTGCTTACTAAGGGTTTGAATTTTGCAGTTTTGAAGAGTAAATAAACTCTTTTAAAAAAAGTGCAGCAGCTTTCCAAATGTTATATTGGTTAAGAATGTGAGTATCCACAAAATTAATGTTGATGTTGATGATCAAGTCTATTCACTAAATTTTAGTATATAAATTTCAAACTAACCCTAGGTTGATTTTCATCTGATAATATGCAGGACTACAAGGGAGACGAGGATCCAGCTATTTTTAAGTCAGTCAAGACCGGCAGAGGACCATTGGGACCCAACTGGATGGTAGGGACCCTTCTCATCCTTCATTCTAAACCCATATGACTTTTTCTTCCATGGAATAAAAATATTTAGAAGATTTTTTTTCCCCAAGCAGTTACAATGAATGAATAACAGAGCTTTTAAACCATCATATAAACCAGATGCTTTATTTGACTCATGTACTATATTCAAAGTCTTCTGAAGTCATTCTATATTTTAGTGTGAATACTGAAATTTATGTTATTTACCGATAATTTTCCCTTCTTGTGGCCTCGCTCGTAGTCACTGCATCTGGATCGATTTAGCAAACTGAACTCAACAACCAGGGCTGTGTTTCCCAAAATCATAGTTGATCATAGAGACGATTGGTGGAAATGGTTCTCTGATCTACTTAGGCTTACCATGCTTTTAGGAAACGCAGCCCAGATCAGTCTGCACTCTTAAAAATAAGGTTCTAAAAGGGGGTGTTCAAAATGATGCTATCGAAGAACCATTTCGGGTTCCCATAAAAACCTTTTAGCGAACAGTCCTTAAAATAACCATGTTGCTCTTGGTTTGAAGAACATTATACTAATATAAAGAACCTTTTGTGCATTGGAAAGGCTCCATGGCTGTTTAAGGTTTTTCATGGGACTTTCTATACACGCATGCACGCACGCACGCACACACGCACACACACTCACACGTCTGGTTCATTATCTTTGTGGCGTAATTGTTTTTTTTTTTATATTGTACAAACTGTATATTCTCTCCCCTTACACTAACACTACCACTAAACCTACCCATCACAGAAAACTTTCTGCAAAACTTTCTCAAAAAAATCTAATTCTGTATAATTGTTTATAAGCTTGTTTCCTCAATTTATGTCCCCACGGTGACACAAGTCCTCATGAGTCAGTGTGCATTCAGCTTGAAGTCCCCACCGGGATAGAAAAACATGAATACGCACGCACACACACATTGGGTTTTCATGTTTTATGGGGACTCTCCATAGACGTAATCAGGGCTTGACATTAACACCCGCCAACCCGCCGTTTGCGGGTGAATTTCAGCAGTGGCGTGTAACAGTCACTCCCACTAGCCACATTGGTGGGTTGAATTTTATTGTAGTCTTCTCAAAAGGCATCTGTTGTAATAGTGTTGCGCATTATAACCAATCACATGTGATTCTGTTGAGCTTATGAATGCAATGTCTAATAATCAGAGGCGTTCAGATCAGTCATCGCTGAAACCCGGAGTTTTGTTCAGAGCGCGCTCTCACTCACTGAAACCTGCACTCTCATCATAAACAACAAAGCAGAGATGTACGTGCGATGTTCATAGGAGATTCATTCATCATACAGTGATTGACTGTTTTTGTTCTATTTCAGCAGCGAAAATAGTTTCAAACAAAGATCACAGCAGAACCATTAACCATAGCACATCTGATGTGACTGGCATAAAGTTAGCTTGACGTTGGACGCTCTATTCGCAAATTTAGGGACCGTCTATAAAGTTACATATGCCATTAGTATACACGTTTCTAACTTCAATAGCATTTGAAGAGAATCACTTAGTCATAAAACCAGCTGTAAAGTGTTCATGTAGGTGTCAGGTATGATGCACACCTTTTAGATTTGTGATATTTAATAAAATAAACTGTCAAATCACATGAAAATATGGATATGTATTTCACTAGGCTACTGTATGGGCTCATACACTATATATGCTAGATTTAAATATGCCATAGCTGATAAAACCCTGATGAGAATATTGCTTGAATAAATTAGTATACATTTTTTTTTTTCAGACAAGCAACTGTTAGTGTTTCTCTGTCTAGATTTAGGAGCTTTACACACAACCTTATCAGAGCTAAATAGACCTATTTGATGACCTGTCATTAGAGCCCGACCGATTTATCGGTCTGCCAATTTTATCGGCCTGCCAATTTTATCGGCCGATATGAGCCTGTCGCAGATATATCGGCATCAGCATATATGCCACCGATATGAACGCGCGCCCACGCGTCTCACAGTGCGCGAATATTCACACAAAATTGTCAAAATGCCGGTCTTGTCGAGTATCATCGTAAACATAGTAGGTTAAGTGAACGTAAACATGAAATTTGCCAGTCACCGCCAGCGTTTTTGGTCATTTTCACAAGTTTCATGGCCCACAGAATATCATCTTGTATGAATATCTGAACATGTAATATATCAAAAGAAAGAACTCTGTTTTATTCTATCTTCATGTATTCTTTTTTTTATCAACACTTGAATGCGAGTAAGTTTCATGAAAAAAGCAACATTTTGAGAAAAAAGCTGAGAAAATCACAACTAACTTACATACAGATGGGATTCAGAACAATGATCAAAACACAGATGTAGTCCATCAACACCCCCAAAGCTTCACAGTCCTATAGCTCCTCCTGGGTCGACATTTCATTCAGTAACATTAGGCCGTTTTGATTTATATGCTGTTTAATGTTTGATGATCGCGTTATTTTACATATGAATCTGCTTATAAGAGATCGATCGTTCCTGCCTCTTCTTTGCCTGTTTTGATCAGATTCTGTAGTCATTCAGGAGATGTGTAATAGTGCCCCCTACCATATAACAGTCAAAACACGGAAAAATCTTGTCAATGGCAGGGAAGTGTTCCCATCAAAAATCACTTACGGCTCTTGACTGAATAACTTTAATAAGGGTTAATCTATATTTATACACTGAAGATTATGAAGTGATATTTTACATTTGATTACTATTTCTGTACCTGAAAATCCAGTTTAGACCTACATGAATAACCTGAAAATAACTGTTTTTCATTTGTATGTTTGTTCTGTTGTATTTATGTATAATGTATGTATATACTGCATTCTATATACAGTACCAGTCAAAAGTTTGGACACACCACTGGGAAAGTGTGTCCAAACTTTTGACTGGTACTCTATGATAATATACACAAAGAATATCGGCCGATATATCGTTATCTGACATTTTTTACTCCCTAATATCAGTATCGGTATCGGCCCCTAAAAACCCATATCGGTCGGGCTCTACCTGTCATGTTATACATTGATTTGGGTGTGTAGCCTACAGTGGTCATTTACATTTAGCCAACAGCAAATTTCCCAACAACATCATTTTGGCTAGTGAAAATGCTGAGTGGCTATTAACTTTGGAAAACCGCTAGCCACAGTGACTGGTGAGCAAAAAAGTTAATGTCAAGCCCTGGACGTAATGATTTTTATCTCCCTTACACTAACCCTACCCCTAAACCTACCCATCACAGAAAACTTTCTGCTATTTTAGATTTTCAAAAAGGATAATTCTGTATGATTTATAAGCTTGTTTCCTCATGTCCCCAAAAATGTCCCCACAAGGTCAACATTTACTGGTATTACTATACTTGTGAGGACATTAGTTCTCCGTACTGTAGGGAATACCAGACAGACAGACAGACAGACAGACAGACAGACAGACAGACAGACAGACAGACAGACAGACAGACAGACAGACAGACAGACAGACAGACAGACAGACAGACAGACAGACAGACAGACAGACAGACAGACAGACAGACAGACAGACAGACAGACAGATGGGCTGAATGTCAATCATATGGCTTTAGAACACTTGTAATATAGCACACGGGTTGTATGGGCCACCAAAATGTTTGTTTTTTGTTTTTTTTGGGAAACTTTTTGTATGGTTTTCTTCCTGGCCTTTTGAATTTAAACAGCAGTGCAATCTCAAAAGATACAATCTAAAATATAAAAATAGTTCAGTAAAAAAGTACAGTGCTGTCTCTACAATGACCTCTGAGTAAATTATGAGTGTATTAGTGGAAATGTTTTGCAGTTAAGAACTAATGAAGATGAATCACTCCGCTTTGATGGACCGTAAAAGGCATCACAGTGATTGGCACAAACAAAGACATGTACGTGTCCACATGAATATGAATAAGAGATGTCTTCACTTGATTGTACTGAAGATTAGATTAACCTTCCCAAGGCTTGTTAGATTGTGGAGCACCTAAAATGTGTTTTTGCTGATTATTATCAGCATCTGTTCTGGAGATCTTCTAAGAAAAGCATCTGCATTAACTACCCATACTGTAATTTGATTTTAGGGCCTGTATACTGTATTAGTGTTTAAGTTAAAATGTAATTTCTGCATTGTTGACATAGCTTCATTAATTTATTTTTGAAACCTCACAGAAAGAACTGGTTAATAACCCTGACTGCCCACGAATGTGTGCTTACAAGCTCGTCACGGTCAAGTTTAAGTGGTGGGGCCTGCGGACCAGGGTAGAAAGCTTAATTCACAAGGTAAGATCTCCAGAAATGCATGAACTCATTATATATATATATATATATATATATATATATATATATACACTCACCTAAAGGATTATTAGGAACACCTGTTCAATTTCTCATTAATGCAATTATCTAATCAACCAATCACATGGCAGTTGCTTCAATGCATTTAGGGGTGTGGTCCTGGTCAAGACAATCTCCTGAACTCCAAACTGAATGTCAGAATGGGAAAGAAAGGTGATTTAAGCAATTTTGAGCGTGGCATGGTTGTTGGTGCCAGACGGGCCGGTCTGAGTATTTCACAATCTGCTCAGTTACTGGGATTTTCACGCACAACCATTTCTAGAGCTTACAAAGAATGGTCTGAAAAGAGAAAAACATCCAGTATGCGGCAGTCCTGTGGGCGAAAATGCCTTGTTGATGCTAGAGGTCAGAGGAGAATGGGCCGACTGATTCAAGCTGATAGAAGAGCAACTTTGACTGAAATAACCACTCGTTACAACCGAGGTATGCAGCAAAGCATTTGTGAAGCCACAACACGCACAACCTTGAGGCGGATGGGCTACAATAGCAGAAGACCCCACCGGGTACCACTCATCTCCACTACAAATAGGAAAAAGAGGCTACAATTTGCACGAGCTCACCAAAATTGGACAGTTGAAGACTGGAAAAATGTTGCCTGGTCTGGTGAGTCTCGATTTCTCGACATTCAGATGGTAGAGTCAGAATTTGGCGTAAACAGAATGAGAACATGGATCCATCATGCCTTGTTACCACTGTGCAGGCTGGTGGTGGTGGTGTAATGGTGTGGGGGATGTTTTCTTGACACACTTTAGGCCCCTTAGTGCCAATTGGGCATCGTTTAAATGCCACGGCCTACCTGAGCATTGTTTCTGACCATGTCCATCCCTTTATGACCACCATGTACCCATCCTCTGATGGCTACTTCCAGCAGGATAATGCACCATGTCACAAAGCTCGAATCATTTCAAATTGGTTTCTTGAACATGACAATGAGTTCACTGTACTAAAATGGCCCCCACAGTCACCAGATCTCAACCCAATAGAGCATCTTTGGGATGTGGTGGAACGGGAGCCTCGTGCCCTGGATGTGCATCCCACAAATCTCCATCAACTGCAAGATGCTATCCTATCAATATGGGCCAACATTTCTAAAGAATGCTTTCAGCACCTTGTTGAATCAATGCCACGTAGAATTAAGGCAGTTCTGAAGGCGAAAGGGGGTCAAACACAGTATTAGTATGGTGTTCCTAATAATCCTTTAGGTGAGTGTATATATATATATATATATACACAGTGGGGAGAACAAGTATTTGATACACTGCCGATTTTGCAGGTTTGCCCACTTACAAAGCATGTAGAAGTCTGTAATTTTTATCATAGGTACTCTTCAACTGTGAGTGACGGAATCTAAAAAACAAATCCAGAAAATCACATTGTATGATTTTTAAGTAATTAATTTGCATTTTATTGCATGACATAAGTATTTGATACATCAGAAAAGCAGAACTTAATATTTGGTACAGAAACCTTTGTTTGCAATTACAGAGATCATACGTTTCCTGTAGTTCTTGACCAGGTTTGCACACACTGCAGCAGGGATTTTGGCCCACTCCTCCATACAGACCTTCTCCAGATCCTTCAGGTATCGGGGCTGTCGCTGGGCAATACGGACTTTCAGCTCCCTCCAAAGATTTTCTATTGGGTTCAGGTCTGGAGACTGGCTAGGCCACTCCAGGACCTTGAGATGCTTCTTACGGAGCCACTCCTTAGTTGCCCTGGCTGTGTGTTTCGGGTCGTTGTCATGCTGGAAGACCCAGCCACGACCCATCTTCAATGCTCTTACTGAAGGAAGGAGGTTGTTGGCCAAGATCTCGCGATACATGGCAACATCCATATTCCCCTCAATACGGTGCAGTCGTCCTGTCCCCTTTGCAGAAAAGCATCCCCAAAGAATGATGTTTCCACCTCCATGCTTCACGGTTGGGATGGTGTTCTTGGGGTTGTACTCATCCTTCTTCCTCCAAACACGGCGAGTGGAGTTTAGACCAAAAAGCTCTATTTTTGTCTCATCAGACCACATGACCTTCTCCCATTCCTCCTCTGGATCATCCAGATGGTCATTGGCAAACTTCAGACGGGCCTGGACATGCGCTGGCTTGAGCAGGGGGACCTTGCGTGCGCTGCAGGATTTTAATCCATGACGGCATAGTGTGTTACTAATGGTTTTCTTTGAGACTGTGGTCCCAGCTCTCTTCAGGTCATTGACCAGGTCCTGCCGTGTAGTTCTGGGCTGATCCCTCACCTTCCTCATGATCATTGATGCCCCACGAGGTGAGATCCTGCATGGTGCCCCAGACCGAGGGAGATTGACCGTCATCTTGAACTTCTTCCATTTTCTAATAATTGCGCCAACAGTTGTTGCCTTCTCACCAAGCTGCTTGCCTATTGTCCTGTAGCCCATCCCAGCCTTGTGCAGGTCTACAATTTTATCCCTGATGTCCTTACACAGCTCTCTGGTCTTGGCCATTGTGGAGAGGTTGGAGTCTGTTTGATTGATTGTGTGGACAGGTGTCTTTTATACAGGTAACGAGTGGAGAACAGGAGGGCTTCTTAAAGAAAAACTAACAGGTCTGTGAGAGCCGGAATTCTTACTAGTTGGTAGGTGATCAAATACTTATGTCATGCAATAAAATGCACATTAATTATTTAAAAATCATACAATGTGATTTTCTGGATTTTTGTTTTAGATTCCGTCTCTCACAGTTGAAGTGTACCTATGATAAAAATTACAGACCTCTACATGCTTTGTAAGTAGGAAAACCTGCAAAATCGGCAGTGTATCAAATACTTGTTCTCCCCACTGTATATATATATATTTATATTTATTAGAAGTGGTTTTAATTTAAAAGGTTAGTTCGCCCAAAAATGAAAATTCTGTCATTCATTACTCACCCTCATGTCGTTCCAACCCCGTAGGACTTTCGTTCATCTTCGGAACACAAATGAAGATCTTGTTGATGAAATCTGAGAGCTCTCTGTCCCTCCATTGACAGCTACGCATCTACCACTTTGAGGCTTCAAAAAGTTCATAAAGAGATCATAAAACTAATCCATATGAATCGAACGGTTTAGTCAAAATTTTCGCGTATTATGCAGCACGTTTGAGCTTCCGCAAGAACCAATGAGGTTCATTCTCGTGTTACGCATCACGTTTGAGCTTCCGCAAGAACCAATGAGGTTCATTCTCGTGTTACGCATCACGTTTGAGCTTCCGCAAGAACCAATGAGGTTCATTCTCGTGTTACTCAGCACGTTTGAGCTTCCTCAAGAACCAATGAGGTTCATTCTCGTGTTACTCAGTACGTTTGAGCTTCCTCAAGAACCAATGAGGTTCATTCTCGTGTTACGCAGCACGTTTGAGCTTCCGCAAGAACCAATGAGGTTCATTCATTGGACTAAACTGCTCAATTCATATGGATTATTTTTATGATCTCTTTATGAAGCGTCAAAGTGTCAGTTGCATAGCTGTCAATGGAGGGACAGAAAGCTCTCAGATTTCATCAAAAAGATCTTAATTTTTGTTTTTGGGTGAACTAACCCTTTAACATCATCTAAAGTGAAATGTTATTGTTATTGTTATTGTTATTGTTATTGTTGTTATTATTATTATTATTATTATTATTATTATTATTGTATATTAGGAATAAAACTGTGCCAAATTTCACTTTTCTGAGAAATGTTATAAATAATTTTAAGATTTTAATGTTGACATTCCTACTTAAAATTTTGCTATGTAATTAGAGCAAGTGTAATTCCATCCTGTTAATGTACTGTGTGTCTGGATTGGGTTATAATTCTGTGGAATGGTTTGGGATTTATGTGTTTTGTTTTTCGGTCATTTACTAAGCAAGAGAAGAGAATCTTCACTAACTTCCACTGGCAGCTGTTCTGCTGGATTGATAAGTGGGTAGAGCTCAACATGGAGGATATCAGAAGGATGGAAGAGGAGACACAGAAAGAGCTGGAGGAGGTGCGTACATTGATACACATTTACACATTACACAGATTGTGCTGAATCTGTAGTCAAACCCAATTTAGCTAGGTCAGGTAGTAAAACACTGGTTAGTATGATTTTTTTTTTTTTTTCTCCCCATTTTATTTTGTGTTTTATCCAGATAAGGAATGTTGTTTTAAGAGAGATTTTCTCCCAGAATTATTTTCAGGGTTTATAAATTTTGTAGGGTACAATACATTCTGTTATGATTTGTTAACATCATTGCTTAGGAAAAAGTATCAATGCCCCCTCGTTATTGCACATGAGTACATTTACAGGCAAAGCAGTTTGAAATTGTTTTCTCACGGTTTGCGATGTAGCTACTATCAGGTCCAATACAGTTGGATGCTTCAGCTTTCAACAAAGGTTTCTTTACGAACTCTCCATTACACAGCATTTGATTATTTTGTAAACAAGGTACAGTCAAATGCTCTGAACAAACATAGGGCCAGATTTACTAACAGCTTGCGTCAGCACAAACCCTCTTTTGGTGTTACTGTCAGGATTTACTAAAGACACGCAGTGAAAAATTAGCACTGAAAAGGCGTTATTTTTGCTGCTGACCTTATTGCATATGAATTTGTAGGAGTTTCCCTTTCAGACACAACATTTATGGGAGGAGAGTATTTAAATGAATCATGCAAGGTGATTTAACTAATGTAAATGTATTGTAATGTAAAAACGATTTGTCGATTTCTCGCTCTAGAGGCAGTTATATATAAATGTATTTGCCTGTGTGATGTCACAGACACTACAATATCCAAACAAACTGTTTTTGGAGCTTGGATAAATAAATGCTTTGTTTATGATGAGGAGGATGCTTTAAGCTATAAAACTTGCAGCATGTTTTAATGGTATAAATAACTCTTATGTCATAGAATTGATTTATCATGTCATGAACCCTTTATATTTGTAATATCACACCACATTTTATTTAATTCATATTTCGTACTCTTTGTACAGATGGGGTTCTCAGCTTATTGTCGGCTAATGTTATCATTTTGTACTCAGATGTGTAAAAGGGGTTCAGTATGGGGCACAAAGGCTGTAGAGGGCTAGCTACATCCAGTTTATCTTCAAAAAATGCTGTGTAAGTGCAACTGGCGACATTGTGGGTTCACAGTGGTGATTGCTTAATGTTGTTTTAATTATTAAAGGCACTTTTTAGTGTGTGTGTGTGTGTGTGAGTGATCTCAGTGGTGGTCAGAATTATTGGCACCCCTGGTAAATGTGATCAAATATGGCTGTAAAAAATAAAGCTGCATTGTTTATCCTTTTGATCTTTTATTCAAAAAATTCACAAAAATCTAAACTTTCATTGAAGTAAAAGAATTGAAATTGGGGGGTAAATCACATTATAAAATAAATGCTTTTCTCCAAAACACGTTGGCCATAATTATTGGCACCCTCTTGTTAAATACTTTTTGCAACCTCCTTTCGCCAAGATAACAGCTCTGAGTCTTCTTCTATAACACCTGATGAGTTTGGAGAACACCTGACAAGAGATCAGAGACCATTCCTCCATACAGAATCTCTCCAGATCCTTCAGATTCCCAGATCCATGTTGGTGCTTCTCTTCAGTTCACCCCACTCATTTTCTATAGGGTTCAGGTCAGGGGACTGGGATGGTCATGGCAGAAGCTTCATTTTGTGTTCAGTGACACATTTGTGTGTTGATTTTGATGTTTGTTTTGGATCGTTGTCCTGATGGAAGATCCAACCACGCTCCATTATAAGATTTCTAGCAGAGGCCGTCAGGTTTTGATTTTTTTTCTATTGGTATTTGCTAGAATCCATTATACCATGTATCTGAACAAGATGTCCAGGACCTCCAGCAAAAAAATAGGCCCACAACTAGGGTGACCATATTTTGATTACCGAAAACCAGGATACTGGGCCCGGCAATGAGATACTCAAATGATACTCGAAGTTTACTCAAAGATGCCTTATTAATTTCAATACATTTAAAGTATGCCCCCTCTGTATGGATAGAAAATTGTTATATTACAAAATACTATCTTTAACCAAAATGTCTATGTCCTGGGAAAATAGGACCTTTGGTCAACCTACCACAACATTAAAGATCCAGCGGTATTTTTAACCGTGGACATGGGGTACTTTTTATCCCTGTTTGCACCAAACCCATCTGGTGGATTTGCTGCCAAAAAGCTCTTTTTATAGTTTCATCTGATCACAGAACCAGGTCCCTTTTGAATTTCCAGTCGTGTCTGACAACTGAATATGCTGGAGTTTGTTTCTGGATGAGCAAGAAGGATTTTTCTTGAATCCCTCCCAAACAACATGAGGTGATTGTAGGGGTTGTTTTATATATTTTTTTTATATATATATAATTTTTTTTTTTTTTTCCCACTTTCAATTCTTTTACTTCAATGGAAGGTTAGATTTTTGTGACTTTTTTTGAATAAAAGATCAAAAGGATAAACAATGCAGATTTATTTTTTACAGCCATATTTGATCATATTTACCAGGGGTGCCAATAATTCTGACCACCACTGTATATATATATATATATATATATATATATATATATATATATATATATATATATATATATATATATATATATATATATATATATATATATATATATGTATATGTCTGGCTTACCCACTACAACACCAAATAAGCTCCAATATATTCAGAACTTTGCAGCCAGAGCCCTCACACATAGCAACAAATCCTCCCACATTACTCCTGTTTTACGCAGATTACATTGGCTACCCATTTGTTTCTGTATTCAATACAAGATACTTCTCATCACATTCAAAGACCCCCCCCCCCCAACCCACCCTCACCATATGTCTTTCTGATCCCTAGTCTTATGATCTGGTTCGTTATGTATGTTATGTTTCTCTGTTATATTTCTCTAATCTCAGTGTATATTTTGCCTTTATGCCTGCTTTCATGTTTATCGGTCCTTGAGTCCTAAAGTCCTTGAGTCCCTATACCTGTCAACAATTTACCAGCTCATATTTTTACATACCAGCTCATATTTTTATTTTTTATTCCACATTTTAGAATAACAATTAAAAGTAATAATTAAGTCATCAAAGCACAATGGAGACATGGGAATTATGTAGTGATCAACTTTGAGATCCTGGGAGGCTTTTTTAAAAAGTATTAATCCTGTTGTCTGCATTCACCCAAAATGATGTGCTGAAATTAAAATGCGAATGGTGAAAACACTAGCAAATGGGATTAGCGCTTGCACGTTAGTCTTGTCTGCTGTGAAGCAAAGGCAACCAGCGGGCAAAGGCTGTCTCCAATTCACACTTTACCCACTGTATGATTGGCACTTCTCGGCTGCTTCCCTTTAAGGTGAACGTGATTTCACCAAGCGCAACATGTTCCTGGATCATCCTTGTTGATCCTGGAACAACATTCCAATCAACTAATCAGATTTGAGGAACAAGTTTACCGTTTATGTCAAGTTTAGGCTTACAACCAGGGTTAGGTGCTTCTACATCAGTGTTATTCACCTATCATTTCCCTGGGATTTTTTTTTTTTTTTATATCACAGAGATTTTAGGGATAACTTATGGGTAGAGTTAGGTTTAGGGGTAGGGGTAGTGATAAGGTTAGGACTAAATTTATATGTAAACAGTTTAATATTTTTCTGCAAATCTAATTTCAGCATTAGATAGCAGATCTAAAGGTTTTCAAAATCACTCCAGCATGTCAAAACCTGTAACTATTAGCATATTAGTTCGTCTTTTGAATGCATCTGCAAACTGTAACTGCTTAGTGGCCCAGTCGTACTTGGCTTTGAATCCGTATGAATCTAGTAAAAATCCAGATTTTGTGCACTGGCCTGTAATCGTTTGCCTAAAGACCACCCACCCTTCAGTATGAATCCAGACCGAACAAAAATAGCATTGTCTGGTGGTGCGTCCAAACCTAGTGTGCTTGCAGAGTTTCTTTGGAGTGCAGTCCAAATGCAGTTCTTCTGCCATCCACTGACGAATCATGGCTAGAAGAAAGCAGAAGGGAGAGGGAAAGAAAAGAAAAGAAATTGGAAAGAAAGATGAGATGAAATAGAGCAGATGGAGGTATTTAGTTTTTCATAACCCTTGATGGACTTGTCCAAGGCATTGACAGACTCTCTGTTTTGAATTTCAGATTGATCAATATTCAGATATATTTTGCATATTTATTTATTTAAATTTATGTATGCAGTGTCTATAAAAAGATTTAGTGCAATGTATTGTTGGGTCATTCTAAAATTGGTGGCATGCTGTCACTCACTTTAAAAATGGCAAAAAGTTTTGGAAAACCATATATGATCTTATAATTAATATTTACAATTATATATTTAAAGTCTCCTACCTAGTCCACAAACTGAAGAAGGAGGTGTGTGTAGACTTTGTGGTCATTTCTGTCCACCTGAAAGTTTCACAGACATAACTTCAAAACAATCTGAAATATGTAATTGTGCTTATGAATATTTACTTCAAAGTGGCCCAAACTCTGCATATCTTTCAATGATGTTACATTATGTCATTAACTGTCAGATGTAGTGGCTGACTCTTGGAAATTGCATTAAAAAACGAACTAATCTTGGGCTGTGCTTCCCAAAGGCATTGTTAGCCAACTGTGGTCGCAAGTTCTATCGTGACCAGCATAGTCCAAAGATTCAGTGTTTCTCGAAACCATAGATCCAACGAACATTCACAAAATGCATCGCAAAATTGTGTGGTTTGAACTACAGCTCTCGACCTGTGGTTAGAAGCATGGTTTCTTGTTAGTAGGACATGTCAATACATAGAGCATGCTTTTGAGCAAAATAAAAATCAAATAGCTTTTTCTGAAGAGTGCGCATGTGTATACATGCTCTGGTACACTGGGGGAACCCCGGAGTGACGTAAGAGGGAATTTGCCATGAATGAAACATTTGGAAATAAAGCAAAACAACAGAGAACAAAAATAACGACGTGGTCTTCAGATGCCATGTTTGTTATTTACAGCAATCTAACATTTAAGATCTAGAACGGATCAATTAGTAGATATTATTGCTTCACCATCTGTGACGTCATATTGTTAAACCAGCATGGTTCGAACGACAAAGTTACTATGTTTTCAGGAAACAGTTGTGACTAGCTAGTTAAATTCTCCAACAATGCATCGTACTTAATAATAAAAATATGAGCTAGTATGTACAAATTGTTGACAGGTATAGTGTACAGTGGTGTTGAATAATAAGTTTAATTTTATATAGAGCCTTTCTACAAACTCAAGGTCGCTTTAGGACTCAAGGACCAATAAACATGACAGCAGACATAAAGACTTCAGGCAAAATATACACGGAGTGTAGAGAAATATAACAGAGAAACATAATATACATAACACAAACCAGATCATAAGACGGGATCAGAAAGACATAAGGGGAAAATATATGTTTTAAGGCGGGATTTGAAATCATGTAATGATGTGAAGTTACAAATATGTTGGGGAAAGCAGCGAGTTACGTCGTTGTATAGAAAACGTACTGGATGTTATAATTTATCCATTTATTCAGTCAGTCAAATCAAACTGTCTAAAATAAAACTTTTGTGGTGTTGTGAGCACAGTGGGACATTTCAGAAATGTATCTAGGATGCGTAAAGGACTTTTTGTCAAATGTGTAAGAATTCTTGCGTTGTCACCAAAACAGATAAATGAGGAACAAAATCACAATGGCTCCATGGCTCATCCTCACCACAGATACGCAAGGAAAAGAAAATAATTAAATAATTCAAATGTCCTACAGACAAAAATATATTTTTATGTAATATAAAAATATAAAATATATATGTCCAGTAACATTTTCCATTTCACTCTGCATTGGCAATAAATAAATACAAATTGTATATAATACTTCACTTCACATTTGTAATCTTGGAATTAGTTTGTCACAGTGGAAATGTATCTGCGGCATGTTTTCAACAAGAAGACACTCACCCATTACCAAGTAATAGAATTCCTTCAGAGAGCAATTTTTGTTGTCTGGTGAATGGATAAAAGGTAGAATATCTGGTCCATTGCCTGGGAAAAGAATGTCTGTTATTGACTAACAGTGACTCTGTCCGACTGTTTGACATACTAACAGAATCTGTCTGTAGTTTTCTGTGTGCGCTTGATGTGTGTCGAGCATGTGTGGCATGCTTCAACTTCCTTGAGAGCTCATTAACATACAAATGGATTTCTGTGCTTGAAAAGCACCTGTGCCATGATTCCAAATGAGGAATGGACAGGTTATTTCCCGCTGCTTTCGGCTCAGGTGATATTAAAGTTTGTCTGTTTAAGAATTCTTACCGAGCTCTACCAATTTCAGCCACTAATTGGCTTTGTCATGACTTGAGCTCAATGTCCTCAGACCTGAACTCAAGTCTGTTCTTCCTATATGTAATTTACACAGAAATACACAGAAAAAAAAAAAAAAAGTTTGGAAAGACGTCTCTTATGTTTATTAAGGCTGCATGCATTTGATCAAAAATACAGTAAAAACTGTAATATTGTGAAATATTATTACAATTTAAAGGAATTGCTTTCTACTTGAAATGTTTTAAAATGTACTCACACGCACACACACACACAACACATCATCGCATCATAGACTCTCTATTCGTTCCGGTTAAATCACAAAATAAAATGTACACAAATGTGTCCCTGCTCTTGAACTGATGAACACCTTTGGTTTCAATGAGAAACAAAACTATACGATGGTGGATTCGCACCCAGAACCGAACCTCAGACACGCTCAACAGACACAAGCTCTACCACTGGACTACTCCAAGGCACACAAGCATTTCATGCAAATCTATGTAAAGAATCTTGGGACTGACAATATTGTATTATGCTATAGTTAGGAGATGTAATGTTAAGGATGAAACTATCACGTTAAACATGACTTCTGTCAGGACCACTATCGTCAGAGATGATTGACAATTAGCATATAGTTTGGATTGGCGGTATGGTTCTGTTCTGGGCAAGAACTCCCTGCGCATCCATTCAGCCTAGCATGGATGAGAGCAGGGAGAACAGCGATAAACCCCCCTAGGGTAAACAGAACAGAACCAACAATGTATTGCAGATATCATTAATGTCAATATTAAAATGTACAACATAATTTGGGAATTTAGTCTGATTCAGAGGGAATCCGAATGCCAAATCCTGACTGACGAGAGGAGGAGCTGGGGATGGAGGAGGGTAATTAGCTCCGGAGAAACGCGATAGCAGCTGATAATACTGAAGGAGCTTATATATGCATGCTGTGATAGTCATCGTATTCCTATAGGTAGACGTGATGAGCTGACAGTCAGCTGATGCAAACTTGACTAATGTGACCTGCCAGAACTAACGCTACGCTTGATTTCTCATGACTTCCCCCACTCACCCACTTTTTAAAACAGTTACGCCACTGCATCGCATTATGGATAACTTTTGATCACTATACGTTCGTGTTGTTTACATTGTATGCACTTACGCGCCAATTGCCAACAAAACACAGACATTCGATGCAGTTTCACTCACCGCCTGCAACAATCTACAAATCCAACGGGCCTTGCTTATAAAACATTCGTCACCGAAACACACTTGAAAAACAACGCTGGGTTCTTTGGGAAGCTGAACAAGGTTATCTTTCCCTCACAACCAAAAGCACATTTCTTTGGTGACATTGTTAAAAAATCCTTCTCGACTTGCGTTACCCGAACAATGGGCGTGCTCTCGCTCCTGCTCTGGTTGGTGTGTGCGCTTTTCCAGGAGAAGTGTCCATTCCAGGATTTTCTGCCCTTTATGACTTCACACAGGGCCATACTCAAAAAAAAAAAACGTTCCGAAACTTGTGAGAAACCTGAAGGAGTATTTTTGGCACATCATACATCCAACTAATTTTTTTAAATTTTGGCCATGTTTAGCATGGGAATCCAACTCTTTAACAGTGTAAATAAGTCAGAATGCATGAAATAGCATTAGACCCCCCTTTAATAATTGCGCACCAATAATAATTGATAATAATTGAGCACCAAATCAGCATATTAGAATGATTTCTGAAGGATCATATGACACTGAAGTCTGGAGAAATTGCTGCTGAAAATTTAGGAATAATTAAAGCTGCAAGCAGCATTTATCGGGGTTCAAGCATTTAAGGCCTTTAAGGCACACATGCATAAAAAAAATTAAGTTTTATTTAGCAAGCTTATAAACATCTTGATCATATATGGAAAAGACCATTTACAGCCAATACAGGCAGTTTACCATAGGAAATGCATGGTTTTTAAATCTTTTTAACAGTTATAGCGCCACCTAAGGTCCGATCTCTATAAAATTTTGCATGCTTCTTTATAGTCATATGCTGCATGTGCTCCCCTATTTTCGTGAAGTTTTGAGTTTTCCTTCAGGATTAATAGGCTTTTGAGTATATTTTGCCACACCCATTTTTTAAATTACCCTCTTATAGCGACCCAAAGTGCAAAGTTCAGCTTTTTTTTGATAACTATTGATCAGGAGAGTCCAGAGAATTGTACTGCATTGGTTTTATTCAGATTGAGCGAAAAAATCCTAGGACTAGTTTGTAAAAGTTTTTAACATAATCGTGAATATTTAATGAACGATTTGATTGACAGCAGTGGTTCTTGAGGCAAAGTTGTTCAGTATAAGGAGCTCTATCAAATGATATCAATATTGTGTGGATAAGTGAAACACCACGTGATTCCAGAGGCATAAAACTCGTTAGCGCCAACTAGTGGCCAATTTCTTCCAAAATTGTTACAGACCTCTAGGGGCATGAGTCGAAACATGCTTACCGAGTTTCGTTCCGATCGGCCTCCGTTAATCATGTCTAATAGGTGCTCAAATTTCATTGGCCGATGGCAGCCATGTTTTTTGAGATACACCAATGTCCTCATAGACTATTGGTGACACTGCATACCAATTTTCAAGTCAATCGGACTAACGGTCAGGTGGTTATAGCCATTTTCAAGTTTTTTTTCATGTTATAGCGCCACCAAGTGTCCAATCGCCGCAATTTTTTTCACGTGACCAAAGATCGAGCCTATAGATGTGTATCGAGTTTGGTGAAAATATCTCATTGTGTTTTTAAGTTATGGCCATTTTAGTATAATGTGACGCATGCGCACACCCGATTTTGTGAAGCTGTATGCAAATCAGGCAGGAAGAGGGCCGCTTTCAGCCATTTAATGGGATTTGCCATAGAAATACATCATTTTGACACCTTTTTAACTGTTATAGCGCCACCAAGTGGCCAGTCGCCGCGTCCTTTTTCACGCGACTACAGAATGAGCTCTTACATAGGCGTTCTGAGTTTGGTGAAAATATCTTGTGTTCCGTTCACGAGTTATAACCAATTTAGTAAAAGTGGCGCCTCCCACTTTGAACGTTTTGCCGGTCCTTAGGGACGGTGAACCCAAATTTCCACTTTTTTTTGATAACTATTGACATTCAGACTCCAGAGAATCTTGCTGCACTGGTTTGGTTCCGGTTGGGCCAAAAACCTAGGACTAGTTTGCAAAAGTAGGTTTTTGGAAAAAGCCAAAATAGCCGAAAATTTTCCCCAGGTGACGAGCCAATCCAAGGCATGCATTTTGTCCATCCAAGCCAAGGATTCCAACGATATAAGACACTTGAGCCTACGCCTAACGGTTTAGGAGTTATGAGCCATTTCGTACTTTTGACCACTGTAGCGCCCCCGTCAGGCGCTACGTTTGTAGTCGTTGTGAGTACTACCAGCCCTGAAAGTTTCAAGTCTCTATGACTTACGGTTTGGTCTGCCCGATCAGTTTTAGATGGAGAATGATGCATCGGGAAAATTAACAATTACAATAGGGTTTCAGCACGTCGTGCTTGAACCCCTAATAAATGATATTTTAAAATACACTATATTGCCAAAAGTTTTGGGACGTCTGCCTTTACATGCACATAAACTTTAAGGACATCTATTCTTTATCCGTAGGGTTTAAAATGGAGTTGGCCCACCCTTTGCAGCTATAACAGCTTCAACTCTTCTGGGAAGGCTTTCCACAAGGTTTAGGAGTGTGTTTATGGGAATTTTTGACCATTCTTCTAGAAGCGCATTTGTGAGGTCAGGCACTGATGTTGGACGAGAAGGCCTGGCTCACAGTCTCACAATGCAGTTAGGCAAGTACCGTTCTCCTGGCAACCGCCAAACCCAGACTCGTCCATCGGATTGCCAGACAGAGAAGCGTGATTGGTCACTCCAGAGAACACGTCTCCACTGCTCTAGAGTCCAGTGGCGGCGTGCTTTACACCACTGCATCCGACACTTTGCATTGCACTTGGTGATGTAAGGCTTGGATGCAGCTGCTCGGCCATGGAAACCCATTCCATGAAGCTCTCTATGCACTTTTCTTGAGCTAATTTGAAGGCCACACGAAGTTTGGAGGTCTGTAGCTATTGACTCTGCAGAAAGTTGGCAACTTCTGCACTGTGTTCCTCAGCATGCGCTGACCCCGCTCTGTGATTTTACGTGGCCTACCACTTCATGGCTGAGTTGCTGTTGTTCCCAATTGCTTCCACTTTGTTATAATACCACTAACAGTTGACTGTGGAATATTTAGTAGTGAGGAAATTTCATGAATGGACTTAGGTTGCCACCTGTGCAATATCACGGTACCACGCTTGAATTCACTGAGCTCCTGAGAGCGACCCATTCTTTCA
This sequence comes from Coreius guichenoti, assembly GCA_039654105.1. NCBI lineage: Eukaryota > Metazoa > Chordata > Actinopteri > Cypriniformes > Gobionidae > Coreius > Coreius guichenoti. Next base: position 48,187,463 of record CM077169.1, on the reverse strand, counting down.
CAAATGTTTGTAGAAGCGTCTGCATGCCTAGGTGCTTGATTTTATACACCTGTGGCCATGGAAGTGATTAAACACCTGAATTCAATGATTTGGAGGGGTGTCCCAATTTTTTTGGCAATATAGTGTATATTCAAATAGAAAACTTTTTAAATGTACTAATATTTCACAGTATTACTGTTTTCACTATATTTGTGCGCTCTAAAAAACGCTGGGTTGTTTCACTAAATATTCAACTATATTACTGATCTGCCCGCATTGACACTATATGATAATTGAAATGAGCTGGATGACATCACCGTTTTCACCAGAGCGGCTGTACAGCCGAATCAAATTCTGTTGCATTATTTTCCTGTTTAACACTGTGAAGCTGCTTTGAAACAATCGGCATTGTAAAAAGCGCTATATAAATAAAGGTGACTTGACTTTCAACCCATGTTTGGGTCAACTATTGACAAACCCAAACGTTGGTTTAAATTTTTTTTATTAAGTTTTTAAACAGTTGGGTTTGCCCATATTTGACCCAAACATGGCTTGAAACAGCCCAGCATTTTTTTTTTTAAATTTAATCAAATAAATGCAGCCTTGTTGAGCATAACTTCTTTCAAAAACATTGAAAATCATAATGATTCCAAAATTTTGTAATGCACTGTATATGTTAAAGTTTTTGTGGCGACTATAAACCATAATCCATGACTCTGTCCAAACCCAAACATCTCTTTCTACAATTTATTTTTTAGCTTCGCAAGCAAGGTCAAGTGCGAGGAACCAGTGCTGCTGATGAATGAGACCAACCACGACCACATAGGCTGAGGATAGTAAACCTGTCCTCAAGAAGAGAGACCACATCGACCTGTCCAAATCAAACCAATTGAACCAATCCAAGTAAATTTACTCAATCATGACCTCTACATTTAGATTTGTTACTGATATCTTAGATATAAACTTCTCTTCCCCACAGTGCCTTTATCACAAATGCTGAAGCACAAATGCTGAAGTTTTTTTTTTTTTTTTTTTTTTTTTTTTTTTGGGGTCTTGTTCATTCACTTGCTCATTTAAAGCAGTTTTCCAGACGTTTCCCTCAGGGCAGGGCCAGGCCTTATATTTCACTTCCTTTACTCTTGTCTTGTCCTGCCTGGGCTTTATTATAACTAACTTTGGGAACATACCATTTTCAAACGCTCTTCGCTCCAAAGAACACAATTGAACAAGCATATATATGCACACAGATGTGCAAACACTCCCAGGTGTGAACTCCTGTGTGGTGATTTCCCATAAGACCTTTAAGATTGAAGATTGCTTTCAGTGCATTTCATTGCGAGCTTCTTTTCAAAATCTTTTGTAACAATGGCCTTTTGGAATATTGCAGATGGTGTTCAAAGTGTTAAAAGATTATGCTCTATGCTAAAGAAATGGATCAGCCCAAAATGAACATTTTGTTGTTAGGACTGTATTACATGAACATTACAGACCCATATACTGTTTTCAGGATATTAACCTCTGAATATGTTCCTCCGCGCTTGTACTGACTTGTCCTGCCTTACTTTTTTCCTCTGTGCTCTAAAGTGTCCCTTCGTACCATTTACCTCATTGAAAACTGTTGCCTTAAACTAGTCAATTTTCTACTGGCAAAAAAATCACATTTTTTTGTAATGTAATGCTGGTTGTATTTTATATGATATTCTGAAATGTGTTGCATGGTGGCACATTTAGCATCTTTTGATAAATTTGATGTAGAATAAAAAAAGCAGTATTTTTAAGCTTGTGTAACATGAAATCCTCCTTATAAAAACTGCCTACAGAGTTTAACATCCTATAGTGATCGAGCTCTGTGATATTTTGTGTTTGCAAACTGCATTGAAATATAGTTGAGTATTGCTATGAGGATTAATTGAGTTTTGAAGGGGCACCTTTTATAGCCTTACGGTCTATGTGATGGTTATATTTAAATTTCGCTAGCACTTGCTGTCAAATATACCTGCTCGGATACTCATTTCTCCGCTTGTTGATGTTTTTACTTTCCTACAAGCAGTAACTTTGGTTACACTTTATTTTAAGGTGTCTTTGTTACAGTGTAATACATTTAAGTACTGAGTAATATTAATTAACTATGTACTTATGTTAGGATTAGGTTTGTTGTAGGGTTAGTTGTTTGTAATTATAATTTATAGTTATTACTATAGTAACTACATGTAAAATGTGTAACAAGGACACTGCAAAATAAAGTGTTACCGTAACTTTTTACTCTCACAAACTCTGAGTACTGATTTTCCTGACTCCAGACAAATGTGTTGAAATAATAGTGTATTCAATATCAAGAGTTTAATTAGAATGTCAGAAATTTAATGCTTATAGGAATAAAAAAAAATGATTTTTAAATTTATCTGAAATTCAAAATAGTGAGAATGTTCTTTTGTGTGTGTTTAAAGATATTAAAATATAGCTGATTAAATTTCAACATAATTTTGCCTCGTCGTCTCAGTAGTATTTTTTTTTTTAAGCAAAGCATTATTATTATTATTATTATTATTATTATTATTATTATTATTATATACTTTAACAAACCACACAGCTGTAGTTCTATAGTTTAGAAGGTTTCTGGATCATTTGCTTGGGTCTCTTTTCCATTTATTCTAGACAGACTGTTCTAGAATTGCACATTCCAATTTGGTTTAATGAATCTTTTTATTATAGGATTAAAATTCTTCAAGTTTTGCCCACTGTTAAATTTAAGTATTTTAACAAATTTAGGAAGCTTTTCACAAATCTAATTCTATTAAAACATCGTTTTCATTTATAAAAAAAAAAACACATCCTGAAACAAATTTGTACAAAGAATCAGGTCAAAGAATTCATAGCAAATATATCTGCATAATTATGCAAACACTATTTTCATTGCAAGTTTTTTTTTTTTTTTTTTTCTTTAATATTTCATATAGTGGTCTACTGTAGGTTTGTGGGGGGTTTAGAGTCCCCCCACAGAGTTTTTTAGGTATTTTAATTCTGAAGTAATTATTAAACATTGTTCAGAGTTTTTAATTTATTTAATTTATGTGGATATTGATTTTGGTCTGGATTACAGTAATTATTATGGTAATGAGAATTATATTTGTTTGTTTTAAATAACCAGTTTAAAAAGTATGTTCCTGGAAATTGGGCTAATATTTTTTTTAATTTAATACATACATTACCAGTCGTGAATATTTATTATTATTATTATTATTATTATTTATTATTATATTTCAATGATCATGTCAGAATGTAACCCATATCCCATATTTTCGGAAAGAGGAAAGAATAGCAGAATTGGCATAAAGCAAGCAGGAAGAATGTTCAGTCTGGCCACAGATCTCTTGGCTTGCATCTCTACCTTCCCTTCACTGGATGAGTCACAGAGAAAACAAACTGAGCTGTAGAACAGTCCCTCGGATTGTTTGAAAATGGTTCTAAACTGGTAGAGGAACAGCAGCAGAAAAAATGTACTGTACACTGTGCAAACTTAATATTTATGAAACATTTAGGACTGGTTAGTGTCAGAATATGGATATCCCTCTTGCCCCTCGATGGAATCTTTCCATACATTTCCTAAACAGGCCTTGACAGTATGAAAAATTAATCTCATGCTTCTCAATATTGAACTTCTTTAATCTCTATTTAATAGAATTTTTCATGGCACATATTTTATAGCCCTTGAATTTCATGATCAAAACGTTTTTTTGTTAAAGCTATATATAATATATATATAAGATATTACTTAACAAATTTAAAACATATCAATGAACATAAAATGATTATATGAGACAGAAGAGACCATGTAATGATTCAGAGAAGTGAGACTAGCACAGCTATATGGGAAATAGATCAATGACAACAGCTGTTATCCAAAATCTAAACTAAAGCCTCTATAGCTGTTCTGACTGACTACAGTCCCGAGGTCGAGCCCTTAACAGGACCAAAGCCGCTGTGCTAATTTTGGCCTTTGTGATGTACTTCCTGCGGTCCCATGCAGGATGAACCCAGGTCCCAGAGAACATTTCCTGCATGACATGAGATGAGGAAATACCACAAAGTGTCAAAAAAACAAAAAAAAAAAACTTTTGTCTTCATTTTGAACAGTACACTCTTAGTTCTATATAGAACCCTATAAGATTCTATTTTGATAGTCCACTTTAGATATTCTACTATTTATAAGTAACTTTGCAACTACATGTCAACTAACTCCCATTAGAGTATTAGTAGACTGTTAGGGCAGGGTTCGGGTTAGCAGAATAAGTTGACGTAGTTGCAAAGTTACTTATGGTTAGTAGAATGTGGACTATTGAAATAAAGTGTTACCAAATGATTGCATAATACCTTCATGTTTAAAAGGTTATTTCAATTATTTGTTTAGTGATAATGTATGTTTACGAGCTGTTTAATTAAAAATAAATTAAAACTAAATTAATTAACTAAATTAATACAATTATCCCATTAATTAACTAAATTAATACAATTGTCCCTATATAAAGGTTATATATAGAAACTTTTCTTCTAAGAGAGATTAAATATGGTGTATATATTTTTATTTTAAAACTTACAAAAAAATTACTTAAAGGTGCAGTGTGTAGATTTTAGCGGCATCTAGTGGTGAGGTTGTGAATTGCAATCACCCACTGCTCACCCCTCCCTTTCGAAGCACATAGAGAAGCTACGGTGGCCGGCACAGGACAAAAATGTTGTTGTCAGAGAGAGCAGAGAGTGACTAGCACTCTGTAGAGAAGTTTGTCCGTTTAGGGACACTGTAGAAACATGACGGCTCAAAATGGCAATTTCACTGTAAGGGGACCCGCGGTGTATGTAGATCGAAATGGCTCATTCTAAGGTAATAAAAACATAACAGTTCATTATGTAAGGTCTTTATACACCACTGAAAACAGTTATAGTGGGGAGAACAAGTATTTGATACACTGCCGATTTTGCAGGTTTTCCTACTTACAAAGCATGTAGAGGTCTGTAATTTTTATCATAGGTACTCTTCAACTGTGAGAGACGGAATCTAAAACAAAAATCCAGAAAATCACATTGTATGGTTTTTGAATAATTAATTTGCATTTTATTGCATGACATAAGTATTTGATCACCTACTAACCAGTAAGAATTCCGGCTCTCACAGACCTGTTAGTTTTTCTTTAAGAAGCCCTCCTGTTCTCCACTCATTACCTGTATTAACTGCACCTGTTTGAACTCGTTACTTGTATAAAAGACACCTGTCCACACACTCAATCAAACAGACTCCAACCTCTCCACAATGGCCAAGACCAGAGAGCTGTGTAAGGACATCAGGGATAAAATTGTAGACCTGCACAAGACTGGGATGGGCTACAGGACAATAGGCAAGCAGCTTGGTGAGAAGGCAACAACTGTTGGCGCAATTATTAGAAAATGGAAGAAGTTCAAGATGACGGTCAGTCTCCCTCGGTCTGGGGCACCATGCAAGATCTCAACTCGTGGGGCATCAATGATCATGAGGAAGGTGAGGGATCAGCCCAGAACTACACGGCAGGACCTGGTCAATGACCTGAAGAGAGCTGGGACCACAGTCTCAAAGAAAACCATTAGTAACACACTACGCCGTCATGGATTAAAATCCTGCAGTGCACGCAAGGTCCCCCTGCTCAAGCCAGCGCATGTCCAGGCCCGTCTGAAGTTTGCCAATGACCATCTGGATGATCCAGAGGAGAAATGGGAGAAGGTCATGTGGTCTGATGAGACAAAAATAGAGCTTTTTGATCTAAACTCCACTCGCCGTGTTTGGAGGAAGAAGGATGAGTACAACTCCAAGAACACCATCCCAAACGTGAAGCATGGAGGTGGAAACATCATTCTTTGGGGATGCTTTTCTGCAAAGGGGACAGGACGACTGCACCGTATTGAGGGGAGGATGGATGGGGCCATGTGTCGTGAGATCTTGGCCAACAACCTCCTTCCCTCAGTAAGAGCATTGAAGATGGGTCGTGGCTGGGTCTTCCAGCATGACAAAACACACAGCCAGGGCAACTAAGGAGTGGCTCCGTAAGAAGCATCTCAAGGTCCTGGAGTGGCCTAGCCAGTCTCCAGACCTGAACCCAATAGAAAATCTTTGGAGGGAGCTGAATCATACGGACTGAATTGCCCAGCGACAGCCCCGAAACCTGAAGGATCTGGAGAAGGTCTGTATGGAGGAGTGGGCCAAAATCCCTGCTGCAGTGTGTGCAAACCTGGTCAAGAACTACAGGAAACGTATGATCTCTGTAATTCCAAACAAAGGTTTCTGTACCAAATATTAAGTTCTGCTTTTCTGATGTATCAAATACTTATGTCATGCAATAAAATGCAAATTAATTACTTAAAAATCATACAATGTGATTTTCTGGATTTTTGTTTTAGATTCCGTCTCTCACAGTTGAAGAGTACCTATGATGAAAATTACAGACTTCTACATGCTTTGTAAGTGGGCAAACCTGCAAAATCGGCAGTGTATCAAATACTTGTTCTCCCCACTGTATGTATTTATATTGCATTTGTCAATAGAGCCTCATAATACTACACACTGCACCTTTAAAGTGTGTTTGTGCTATTTTATTCTTGCCACTTGGTTTGATATTTTGTCATCTAATTCAATGCCATATCCACCTTATTTTATTTATGACTGTGTGCAAGTGTATATGCCTATGTATTACTACATTCATTTCAGTCATGACAACTCTCAGAAATGTATGGACTTACTACTGCCAATAGATACACAGACACACTGCTGTGAGCATGTACAACCCGATCTCACGGCAATTCGTACATATTTTACGAGGTGGCTAATTTGTATGAATTTGTACGACCTCATTCGAAACAAAATCGTACGTATTTGACGAGTTGGTCAATTCGTATGATTTCGTACGAATGACCTACCCCTGAGTGAGGTCGTACAAATTCGTACGAATTAGCCACCTCATACAAATACGTACGAACTGGCTGTAAGATAGCGTTGGCATGTACGATATGCTGCTGCTACTGGATAAATAAATCCCCGTAGCAGATCCAGACAAGTGGAGCTGGGGGTGGTGGAGGGTTTCAGAAGAACTCTGCGCACTGCAGGACTAGCCTACAACAAACAATAAACCAGACTATTTAAATGTTGAGCAAGCAATCTCATTGGCTGCAGGATCAGCAGAGGCCAATCAGCTTGTGTCATGTGGTAATAATGTGGTTGCTTGCAGATTGCATGTGAAGGACCTAAAAGCCTGTGCCTTCTAGAGTGTCATGACTGAACTAGATATACAGCCTAAGTGTTCTATCACTTTTGCTCCACCTCCATTTTTTTTTCTCTTTGAACAATTGCTTTCCTTTGGATGACAGATGATACTTAAACCCTTGACCTACAACTCTAAACTGACCACTGCTGACTGACAGGATTGGATATTCTTCAGAGAAAGGTTGCATTGCACTACTTCCCCTCCACAAAGGAAGGACAACTGTGAGCAAAATAATAATAAAAAACTGAAAGGATCTTTGGATGTCATCAGTTTTAAAAACAGGCAGTTTCAAAACAATGTCCTGAGCATTGCAGTAAGTTTTGGGAGTCCATGTTTAGTCCATCTCTGCAAAACGGACTTTAGGATAGGAGATGGACTAAAAATGAACTCCCAAAACTTACTGGCAGATTCTGGAAGATGAATTCTTCAAACAGTGGTACAAGAGGTGGTGGTCCTTCAAGAGTCACTCTCAACCTATCTGTCTATAAAGCCTATAAAAAAAACAGTCTTCATATATTTTACAACACTTCAGCTTGTGATTATTATTAAGTGGGGGTCATTATTTAGGATTCTTTAAATAACTTATTCTCTGAGCTCCTGACACCTTGCACTTCTGGAGACTCCAGGTAGGTTGCAGTTCTGGAAAATGGCGGCGCTGGAGACTAAAGGGTTCCTAATGGTTTCACACTTAATTCTTCACCTTAGTTCTTAATTCTTTTGCAGTTAGCATGTGTCTTTTCTTCACCACCTGTTTTTGTCTGACCCTGCTGACCCAATGAGCATTTCACTGTCCAGTGATCATGCCTTAACTGCAATGTCTAGTATTGCATTAGTATTGTATCCTTCTCATGGGCATTTAATAAGAGCTAAATCTCTTTTTTGGCTCATTTTATCTGTAAAAGAAAAAGTGCCTAGTAATTCTGCACACCAGAATATAAGGCGTTTTTCATTTCCAGCCTTCATGAACAATTATATATCACTTATAAATGATTAAATACAAAATTAATAGTAGTTATTAAGATTAATGTGATTTGGAATTGGTCAAATGTGCCTGGAAAAAAAATATGATCAGAAAATCAACGTGCCTAATAATTCTGCATGCAGTGTATGTTTGTTATCCAAAAATAAATATATGATAAACAACGTCAAAATAATAATACAAAATTACTATTTAGTGCTGCATCAATTCAGAATGAATAGATAAAAAAAGATAATCCAAAGAAGCATGGAGGCTTTCAACCTAAGATCCAAAATCAAACAAATCTTTACTGAATAATTCTAAAACAAATACATGTGATAAATACATGTTTCAGTCCATATAATCACTGAAGATAGTCTTTAGACTAAATCTTTATAGACTCTATAGACATGGATCTTAGCAATCCTATTGTTTTTTTGCATTAAACTTTTACAATAAAATTATTTTGTAACAGTTTTCCACCTTTTTTTATTTATTTGTGATAAGTGATTAAATTGTTAGGGAATGTCTTTTCTATTCTATTCTATTCTATTCTATTCTATTCTATTCTATTCTATTCTATTCTATTCCACTTCATTTGATTACATTTCAGCTCTTCACGTTTCATTTTTGTACACTGCTTTTCTTCATTCTATTGTCATACTCTTTCTGCGCTTCGCATATTTTGCCAGATTCCTTGCAGTCAACTGTGAAGAATAAAAAAAAGCAGTTCTGTTTTGTTCCAGTGTTTCCGACTTCATCATGTTCTCTTCAAGTCTTTCTTCCATACCCCTCCCACTCTTCCCACCCCTGCCTTCCTCTTTATTTTCTCAACAGCTTGTAACATTGCCTTTGACTGCCTTGTCATTTGGCACTGATTAAATTCTGGGACGAAACAACAATCTCAATTCCAAGTACCCTTCCAGACACCGAATGCAGACTTGTGCTGATCATTTAATGTTCGTCTCCTGTTTGCCAAATGTATTATTATTATTATTTATTATCTCTCTGTTTTGCTGCTGTTTCTAATACTCAAATAGCAATGAAACATTTATGATTCAATCACTGACAATATTCTCACTGTTCAAAGTTAAATATAATACACAAATGTAAACACAATCATTTATTTAAATCTTTTTATTTGGTCATTCGCTTAACCGCTTTGTATAGTATTCACAGTGCAAAGACACCAGATTTAACAGAAGACAGTGTTGCAAGAAAACAAATATTATTACCATTAACAACCAATGTGCAGTTTTACTCAGATATGCTCACTGCACTGACCTAAATTAAACATTTCAGTCATTATATAAACAATAAATTAATGTGTAACAGTAAGTTAATAGTTCTGAACTTTTACACTGAACCCACACGACTCTACAGATGATAAACAGTTTGGAGGATGGATGGATGTATGGAATAGGAAAGAAGGAACAGAATAATGGAGTGTTTGGAAGTTGCAAGGATCATGAGTGTGGTTTAAAAGTAGACTACTTTTTTGTTATCAAGCATAAACTGTTATGTACACTATACTGTTTTGTGCACTTGCAGGTTGTTTATTAATCGCTAGATGGCACTGTGTCTTTTTCACCGAATTTCCACAGCGAAAGCAGTTCCCAGAAAAATGGATTTCCATGGCTTTTCAAATGCACCTCCTCCTATAGGAGAAACATGCATTACTTTAGAAAAGTCAATCTGTTCAACCCAAGTATTTATTGTAGAGTAGCCTATGCGTAAATGGCATTACATCGAGAATTCATATTTACGTTCTGTTAGAAGGGACATCAGATGATTTAACAGTTGTCACTTAACCCTCATTTATTTACACTGTGTATTTTCTTTGCAAGATTAATTTAAGAGTTATATGTGCAGGTCCTTTGGGTAGAATAACAAATGCTTGTAGTAAATGATTAGGTCTATGGTTAGGTTACTCATCTCAGTTATTATTATTATTATTATTATTATTATTATTATTATTATTATTATTTGTTAGATTGTCACTGTCATTTAACATTCATTTATTTACATTGTGCGTTACCCTAAATGTACAGGTCTTTTGGGTAGAATAACAAATGCTTCGTAAATGGCTGGTTTCTCATCTCGGCAAATCGTTTGCCTTAGTTAATTCTTGACATGCGTTTGGGACATACAGAAAGGAAAAAAATAATGCTACCTTACATGTTCACTTCAGTTAGGTAAAGAAAGAAACAACCCTGCTCTTGCTTAAGCTCAGACTGATTTAGGCATATTAGTATATTTCGTAGCATAATTAAAACGAGGGAAACAGACAATAATACTCTGAATAGACACTATCTGAGTCTACGAGTCGTGTATACGTTCAAATCTTTACTTTATTGGTGATCGTGAAGTTAATGTACAAATCAGTTGATGTAACTCACAACAGCACCCACATTAGCACCAATTTTAACTGAAATGTATGCAGTTTTACGCGTGACAGCTTCATTTAAAGAGGATAATCAGTTTTCACACTTTATCCATTACTGTGGGCAGCAATATTTTGTGTAGGGTTCATGAGGCTTGATACATTCAAAGCTTCATACTAGATAGATAGATAGATAGATAGAAATGTGTCTCTGCCTTTAAACTAATCTCATTAATTTTGAATGTAAACAGAATTATGTTAATTGGTCAATTAATCTGAATGGAAATGGTAATTCGCAGTTTGAAGTGCACTAACAATGCAAACTCCGGGTGGTAATTACGCCTCGCATTTGCGCTTTTGTTAGGCATTTGCATGGGGATGGACTGAGGCTCCCTACAAATGGATTTTTTCCCCATTCTTTTTCATTCCACAATATCCAGGTTTTCACTACGCTATATTGTCGAAAAGTCAAGAGTCAATGCATCACAAAACTCTCATAGAGCTGTTCAATTATCAGCAGCCGTAAAGCAAGATGTAAAACGCAAAAAAATCATATAGGCTACAATGTTTTGATTGCAAGATGCATTTTTTTTTTGCAACTGTATGTTTTACTGATCCTAGCCTATATGTAATTAAATTATATAATGACATACCAAGCTATTAAATCTGTAAAATGTGCTTAAAGACTGTAAAGTAATTATTTTGCTATACACTAACAGCATAAAACCCCATAAAAAAGTTTACCTACAATCCCAACAAACTGCATGGATGTTCTCCGGGGATTCTGGAATGCTCTTTTCTCCATAAAAAAATAAGACAATCCAGACATTTTTCATATGAAAACATTTTTTATTATTATTATTATTATTGTCTTAACAATTTTACCGCAAACATGTATAGGTATTGCCTTGTTAAATAAAGGCCTACGTTTTTACAAATGTCCACAAATTCATACTTATAGTCGTAATCATACTTATTATTATAAAAATATAAGTTCAGTTCTATTGTGAAATATAACAACGTTTTCTCTGTATAATCATACTTTTTACTTCTAAAACATACAGTAAAATTAAATGCATTGTAGCAATTTTCATTATTTTCCGTTAAAAGTTGGATCCAATAAACCAAATCTTTTTCTCTGAAGCACCTGAAAACCCTTTCTCGTAAAGCAAATACAAATTCTGGACTACCTTAAGAGATCGTCCCTCCCTCGGCACGTATGCCATTGGCTGATGTTTGCAGCGGAGGACCTTGCTGAAATGCAAAACTTGTTGCTGGTACTTGCGGTCGTTGCGCGCAGTGCTGAGCTTCTCAGACATCAGTATGTGATCTATCGGTGAATCGTTTCCAGCTGGAGTGGAGCATATCTCAGAACTGGTGCTATTAGAAGAGGACTCCCTGAAAGTGCAAGTGTTGACTGTAATTGAAATTGCAGTCAAGCTGTTCGATTGCGCGGAAAATGAGCAGGACCGATGGGACTGTGTTGCCCAGCAGCTCTGTGGTGGCGGGCTTTGGATAGCGCATGTGCTGCCTATCGCTCGGAGCTCCAAAAGACGGGCGCACAAAGACCGGAGTTCGGGGTTCATCCCCTCATTCACGGGGACTTTCTTCTGCCCTTTACTTTGGTGTCATCGCTTGTTTAACTTAGCCCAAGGGAACTATTTCTTTACAACTTATGCAATTTTAAAGAATCATTTCTAAAAGAAAGTGGATACCAAATAATACGCTGGAATCATATGGACATGGATATTTTTGTGGTACTCTGGATAGTGTTGTGATATGTGTTCAAAATGGATTTTTAAATAGAATGTTTACCTCACACTGAACATTTGACAGCACATTGGAATAATAGTCTGTGGAGGATGATTTGACGGAACATGTTTTATATATTTTTTCCATATGTGTTGTAGCTGTCGTCAGATTGTCAAGTGAGGGTGTTTTTGTGGTAAGAGAGTTGTTTTTATAGCAGCCGTGTTATGCTGTGATGTAGAGCAAATTTCGTCAAAAAAAAAAAAAACTTTTTTTTTGTTCGGTGCAAATATTCCAATAGTAATTTTTTTTTTATGTAATACAATTACAAAAACAGTGTAGAAAAAAAGCATGGAACAGATTATGAACTAGACCGTGAACTTTAAAGTTTTTGAAAAACATTTTGTATTGCAATTTCAAATTCATTTACAGACTTTCTCAGTAATTAATTATTCATTACTGTGGTTTGCAACTACAAACATAGTTTTTTATTGATGGCAATATCACATTTGAAATTTCACAACTTCTTGTTGATATTACTTGAGTTTGCCAAAGTAAGAAAATAAAGGAGACACTGCAGTGGAGCCTGGCAAGCTGATTGTCATGCGGGACTGATTGTGGGAAGTATGTTTGGGCTGGAACAGTTTGGTCCACAGATTAATAACAGAAATTTTGGCCACACTGAGAAAAACTTTAACCAGCCAAGAGTGAGCATGAACTCACATTACAAGAGCCCAGGTTTTCATGCTGGAGGCCCACAAGGGACAGTCGAGCCTGGTATGGGCCCACTTAACGAGCCTCCTGTGATTGAGATGAACATTAACATGAATGGAGGTGAACAGTACGGTGGATTTCAGCGAGGACATTCTGAATTGCATGTGGGGAATCTCCAACAGCAACAACAGGCCTCAATGCATGGATTTTTTAACCCTCAACGACCTCATAATCATCCCCATGGACATCAAACACATTCACACCAACACCATCAGCACTTTGGTGGAAATTTTGGACCTGAACCTGGGTCCTCTTGCTTACACGGCGGAAGGATAATGGGTTACAACAGCGGTATGGGGCTCCAGCAAGGATTCACAGAGGGTTTTGACCCACTCTCGGAGGGGCAGTCAGCAGATGGCTTCTCTCAGCAGCAGTCCCAGCAGCAGCAAAGGACAGGCTCCATGCCTGATTTTCAGCACCATGGACCCCCCAGCGGAAATCACCCTGTCCCTGCCCCATGTCTCCCCTTGGACCAATCACCTAATCGTGCTGCCTCCTTCCATGGCCTGTCTTCCTCATCCTCTTCATCAGAAAGTCACAATCTAGAGCCCAGACGAATGCCCCTGCCAGGTGCTGTTGATGGACTAGACTACAACTATTCTAATGAGCCCTCATCTGGACCTTTTGAAGTGTCTGTGTACTCCCCCTCTGAATCTGATTCTCAGCTTTCTCATTTTGGGCCTGGGCGCCAGGTGCCAGGGCCCAATTTTCCTGGAAACCCAGGGTTGTCTCGTGCTCCTGGAATGCAGGGCATCTCTAAAGAACACCCCCATGCCCCCCCTCAACAGCAGCAGCCCTCAGCCCAGCACAATGTGTTCTTTGAACGTTTTGGGGGTGGACGCAAAATACCAGTGGGGATAGAGCCTGGATCCAGGCATCCTCTCTTGCAGCAGCAGCCAGGCTTGATTGGCAGACAGAACACTTGCCCACCATCTCTCCCACAGCCCCCACAATCAGAGACGAGTTCCGCAAATGCCGGCATGCAGGAGGGAGGCGTCATGATGCCTGGCCAGCATAATCAGTTTGAATACCCTATTCACAGACCAGAGAACAGACGGATGCATAGTTATGGCGACCCCATGTTCAACATGCAACAGCAGCCACCCCCTCCTCAGCAGCCTTCCAATCAGAGGCTGCAACACTTTGATTCTCCTTATTTAAATATGGCTAAGAGGCCCAGGTTTGATTTTCCAAATGCCACTCATGGTGGGGAGAGTTGCGGCAGTTGGAACAGTGGTATGCATAACCCGCCTGGTATGGAGAATAATCTCTCTCCAGCAGCCTACCCTGGGCTGCCTGGAGAGTTCACCCCCCCTGTGACGGATGGCTTTTCAACAGCCCCATCACTGCAGCTCACAGGGCCTGAGCAGCAGTCAATGCAGCAGCAACAAAATGCAGCATCGATGATCAAGCAAATGGCCTCTCGGAGTCAGCAGCAGAGGATAAGACAGCCGAATCTGCAGCAGCTGGGTCACCACAGTGATGTTCCTCAAGGGCCCCTGGGGCATGGGGGCCCGGTGGGAGGCATGCCTCAGTCGAGTTTTGAGAGAGAAAATGGTGGGAGGATGGTGAACTTTGATGGACGGAACCCACACATAACTTTGGAGAGTGGGTGGTTTCCTGGGCCACATCCACCTGGGGAAATGCTGGGCCATCGCATGGGTCCAGGTGGAGAGGTGGGGGCTCATGAAATGCAGCAAAATGGTCCTGGCATGATGTTCAGAGCTGGTGTGAATGGAATGGGCATGCAGGAGCCTATGAGGATACCGGGGGAGGGCCACGTGCAGCCCTTACTTTCACCCAACGTCCACTCACAATTCAACAGTGGCATGGGAAACCTCGCACAGATGCAGTCACCCAGTACAGGGGTTGGATTGCCCAATGCACCATCAGAAAGGCGCCCTAATGACTTTCCGGGACCACCCATGGGTGGTCCGTCCTCTTTTCCCTATGGAGGCTCTAATCGACAGGGAGCCTCTCTCTGTAACTCTCAAGGGGTGAGCACCTCACCAGGGAGTTTTACATCCCAATCAGACTTTCCCACTAGCCAACGTTCCTCAGTCAGCAAACTTGGGGGACTCTCCTTAGGGAATTTTAGCAAAACGAGTGGCAAGGACAATGTTTTTGGACAGAGCTGCCTGGCAGCCCTCTCTACTGCCTGTCAGAACATGATTGCCAGCCTGGGGGCCCCTAACCTCAATGTGACATTCAACAAGAAGACTCAGGGAGAAGGGAAACGAAAGCTGAGTCAGACAGAACAGGACCTGAATAACAGTGCAGTTAATGGCACTGGGAATGCTGGGACCGAATATTTCCCAAGCATTACTGCCCCCCAAAATGGGCAAATGCCTCCTGCTGGAAATAGCAACACTAAACCACCAGGTCAAAATCATACGGTGCAGGGGGAAGCCAGCACCCTCTCCCCAAATTACAGTATGGACACTACCCCTTGCAGTGAGGGGAAGGCGGCAACAGGGAGTGGGAGAGGGAGAGGGAGGAGAAAAAGAGACAGTGGACATGTGAGCCCTGGGATATTTTTCCCCTCTGAAAACAGTAACCCTGTTGTAAGTCCCGGCCAGCAGGTGGCCTCAGCAGCTGGTGTCGGGGAGAGATGTACAGGCACACCTCAAGAAAAGCCCCACACGTCTCCCTCATGGGGGAAAGGGGGTGACCTGCTGCTGGGAGATCAGGCTGACCTTATGTCATCTCTTGACAGTGGCATCCAAAGTGTATCAAAGTCTGAAGTCTGTTCACCTGGCATGGATTTTACAGATGACGTGGGCACACATTATAGCAATGAGGATGAGGTATCATCAAGCTCAGATGCTCCGTCCACTGTGAAGGCTGGCCGCAGCCCTTTGTTAGGCTCGCCCAAGTTACAGAGAGACAACGGACTAATAGGTGGGCAGAAAGGGCAAGGCATGGGCCTCTCCAACCACACTACCTCAACATCGGATGGCTTCGGTGGAGTGGGCCATCCGGGCACACCAGGCATGGAACAAGCCCGCACACCCTCTAGCACCTCTGGCCAAGATGAAATTCACCCACTAGAAATATTGCAGGCTCAGATCCAGCTTCAACGGCAGCAGTTCAGCATTTCAGAAGACCAGCCTTTAGCTGTAAAAAATAAGAAAAAAAGCAGTGAGTGCAGTGGTCAAAATGGAGATGGAGAGCTTTCTAGCTGTAGCCCGGATGCTGGGAAGGGCTCCGTGGACACCATTGATCTGGACACACTCATGGCTGAGCAGCATGCCACCTGGTATGTGCCCAGTGACAAGTCTCTGCTTGAGGATTCAGAGGAGGAGAAGTCTGTTTGGGAAAAAAATAAAGTCCAGGGAACCATCAAAGAAGGTAAATATTTATAATATTACTACAGTACAGATTTTTTATTCATGCAAGTAAAAACACTCCATAAAATGTGTGAGGTGGCAATATTTGTATGTTCCATTTTTAAATGTATAGCCTTTTAAAAAAATATTTTCACTTTCTCGCTCTCTGTCTTGCACACACACAGACACATTCATGCATGCATACAAGCAGAAAAAGGCTCTCCTTTACATTATAGTATTTTTGAGCAAGAGCAATGATGTCAGTCTTTCTTCAGTTTTTCTCTGCATTATATTTTCATTAAAAGGAAAAAATACATACAGATATTTGCGATGTAGTTATTTATTTGTTTTCGGATATGATTTAAGGACTTTCAAAAAATGAAAAATTGTTACTAAATTTAAATTTACTAAATTAAACTAAATTTAACAGAACACACGTAGTTGAAAAAGTGTATCATATAAAATGGCTTTGTGAGTAAAAAAATATTAAAGCTACATAAAAAGTACAAATAATTAAAAGAAGACAAAAATGATTTCTATGTATTAAATACATTTAATTCAACAGAGTACCTACCTAGTTTTTTTTTTTTTTTTTTTTTTTTTTTTGGCTTTCATAGCATTTGCACAATCTAAGCATTTATTTAAGGATTTCGTCAGTTACATTTGGCTACATTAAATAACAGAAATATTTCCTATGGATCTTTATCTCGATTTTCACTCACAACAATACTCTACTAAACATCTTGATATGTTTTAGCCACATGGCTTTAATTATTATTATTATTATTATTATTATTATTAAGTTAAACAAAACCTGCTCAAAAGTCTTTAATTGAGTTTTTAGTATGGCTTTTTTTAGGCCACCGCTCTGACACTATTTGATGGGTAGAATAGTTTGAGAAATTTTTCAAGGCTTTAATGCTGTAATGCTTTATAAAAAATACACAAAGTGCCAATATTTTTACTAAAAGTTGCATAAATGTTTGCAAAAATTCCCATTGACATTACAAATGAAGTTTAATGTATTTATACAAGTTCCATGTGTGTGAAACCTAAAGACTATTAGAACAACTAATGCAGGCTGTAGCTGTGTAATAATACTAATACTAATAATAATCATTATTATTATTAGTAGTAGTATGATGATGATTACTGTTGTTGTTATTATTAATTATAATAATTTAATAACCCATTTTCTAATGCATTCCGTGTTTGCTGGTTAATGGCAGATTCTATTTTCTGATTATTTCTTGAAAGACTTGTTATGTCTCTCTTCTTATAATAATTTCTTATACATTTACATTAAACGGCATAATTATGTAAACCATGATCTCATATATTTGATGTGTGCATCCTTCATTTGGCACTTGTCCTTTAGTTTAATCAGTATATGAAACGGTAATTGTCTTTACTGAAAAGGCAGCGGGACGGACACGCATAATTGAATCGCCACAGCCGGAGTGCGCTTTCACACGTGTTAATAGTTCGCCCCCAGTGTGCGTTATGTGCCCCTTTGTTTGGGCTAACTGCAGGTGGGAGGGTGGAGGGGGGAGCTTTCAGAGAAGGCAACCTTAAGTCAAGGTCCATTGTTTAACACGCAGTGTTGTCAAGTGCACCATCCCCATCTCTTGCAAACGCATCCACCACCACACGGCCAAATGGATTTGTCGCGCATCTGTCTTTGCACTCGGTGTAAAACAAATGCAAAACATTGTATTTTCTTCTCAGCATTTCCCTCCTTTCTTCCCCCCCACCAACTATGCATTGCTGTCCTCATTTTGCAGTCTCCTTCTCTCCTTTTTTCCCCCTCCTCCTTGCATTCAACCCCCCGAGCTGTAAACGCACGTTGTGCTGGTGCGATCGATAGCTAGTTAGCACAAATCACCAGCCTTGACAGATTTTCATTTGAGTGGCGTAGACAGCAGAGATGAGAGAAGGGTTACAAAGTGTTTGCGGCTTGTGAAATTGCATCGGATGCATTGCACGCCAGCACACAAGGGGACTGTTAAATTCTATAAGAGGTTCATTCACACCATCATTTTTATAGGCCTTTATAACACTTAACTTTTAAAGCATATGAATGCTTCTAGTCATTTTAATTAGGTGACTAAGGTGCTTATAGGACATTGTTAATATGGATTTATAGGATGCAGTAATTTATTTTACGAGTCTCAAGATCATTTTAAGGCGCCTTGGAATTAATTGCACTGTGCTGTACGAAGTGAAAATGTGTAGTTGTGAACTAAAGGAGCTATTTCTAGTGGATATGACCAATAAAATATTTGCTTGGTGTAACCTAATGTAGTCAGGTATATTAAGTCATATTAAATAATATTTTTGACTTGATAAAACCATTTATTTTTTTATATATAAGAGTAATGATACTATATGAGTAAACGTATTAGCTCACAGTGTATTGCTCGGGAATATATCCTTGACTTGATTATATTCTATCTTTTTTTTTAGGTTTTCATAAAATAACCACAAATAACAGATCACCTTATGCCTACGAATATACACAGATTCAGCTGTCAGTTCTAGCAGCGCAATGCGGCAATGTTTTGTGCATCAATGTGTAATTTTACTCGTATTTTTAAAAAATAAGATTGTAAGTACAAATTGAGTTAAAGACCATGACAGGTTACATCAATTTTTACAATGTGCAAAATATAATTTTAACATTAAATATTAGATTTTTGTAAAAAAAAAAAAAAAAAACCCTGCATGAATCATTTTCATGTAATATTGTTTTAATGTTAGAAAATAATCTAAACAAAATATCCTTTTTAATCTTAAATCCTCAGTCCTTACAGGCGTCAAACACACACACACACACACACACTAAAATTTCACCACACCTTTCATAGCCAAGTATGCATAACACATACCAGCACACTTTTTGGATTTCATTTTGGATTGTATCTGTGAATTTGAAATTGGACATCTTTGACTAGGTTGCAGTATATTCATATTTGTTTCTTGTTCTCAAACTTTGTACTGTCAAACACCAGTAGTTTTGACTCCTCTGATCACAAAATCACAATTCAATTTAGTCACTATTATGCTTTCATAGAGTTATTTTTGGGTCATTTGTGCCCGAGCTGGTGTTCCTGTGCTTCTGTGATTGTCGCCCTCTCTCTGGCTTCTCTCTCAAGTCTCCTTCTTGTTAGTGTAGAGTTTTGAAAGGTGATCTTTGCTAGTTAGATGTAGCAGAGAATTGAAAATGCAGGGTCCGTTGGACATCTTAGGTGTTTTGTACAACCTAAAATATATTCAGTATACACACGCACGCACGCACACACACACACACTATTTATAGTACTATATGAAAACAATTAAGAGGTCTGTGGTATTTCTTGTATTGATAATTGCCTATACTATACTACTAGAAAAAGACTATACTGGGAAATATAACTCTAGAATTCCTTAATATTAAGGGTTTTTTTGTGACAGGTTTTCTAATGTCTTGAGCAGCAAGCATGAACACATTGTACATTACTGTTGTGTATGAGGTTTTGGTTGTCATCAGTCATTACTGCACTAGCTGCACTGGTGAGGATTTCCTTTCGGCCCCCTGAAGTGTTTACTGCAAATGGTACTAATGACCCCCACTGGACTCTTTGTGGACATGATAAATGACAGAGCAAGTTAGGCAAAGGTTTATTATGCCTGTCTAAGATGCTGACAATATTTCTGCATTCTGCAGCATGATAGGTAGACAGTTTAAATGGATCAGTTCTGTACAAAGTAATGTCAGCTGGGTTTGTGCACCTTATGTTCCCAATAGATTTTGTAGGAAATGCCTTAATATATTGTTGGAGAGAACACCCAATACACTTATTTCTGTAAACAAAGGGAAATGTGAGTGAATGTTCCTTTTCTAACTCATGACAGTGTATAAGCATAACACTTTACTGTTTCATTTGCGACAAGTTGCAAAACATGAATGATTTTAATTATTTTCCATGCCTTGCTTTTTTTGTTTCTTTCATTCCATTCCAAACACCCAAAACAAAGCTGTGATTCACATTTGGTGTAAAATAGAAAAACAGCTCAGGGCAACCCGTGCTCTCATTCTGTCACTAGCCTGCTTCTTATTGACCTCCTCTGCAATGTATACATTCACCAATTTACTGCATTTGCTCTAATATTCCGTATGGCAAAAAAACAAAACAAAAGAAGAAGTGCATATGCATTTCCTATTTATTATATTCAATGAAACATATTTCAAAATATACAAAAAATATATATATTTGGTAATATTTCAACATTTATTTACGTAAATATATTTTCTACCAATAAAATCTTTTGCCTTTTTTTTTGTATATTTTAGAAAATATAAATATATATTTTCGTTTGTCCTTTATTTGCCCTCCATATATTTCAAACCAAGAAAATACATTTACATATTTCACATTTAAAGAAAAACTTTATTTATTGTCTATAATACATGAACATATAAGACATTTGAAAAAAAAAATCAGCAATTAGCATACTTATATAATGTTCCCATAAATAAATAAATAAACAAACAAATAGTTCAGGAATAGTTTGAGGAACATGAGTTCAAGGTGTTGGCAGGTAGTTTTAATGTAATTTCTGATCAGTGTATATTAGAATGTAATTTTAAATGGTGGATACAAAATATAGTTTTGATCTCTATAGGCTATTTCATCCACATTTGCAAATAGCCTAAATGCAGGATACTGTAAGATTGGATATGTAATTTCTTGTCCCTGAAATTAATTTTGAGTTACATTTTGTTATATGAATGTTGAATATATTTAAATATATTTTTAATTTCAAAAATATATTTCATTTAGCTTCACTGTGTACAACATAAATTTAACATATATTTAAGATATTTTGACCAGAATGTTTTTTTTTTTTTTTTTTGCAGTATGGGAAAGCTATGAAATGGAATATTAATATTAAATCCAGCAGGATTTTAAAGGTGAAGTGCTTATTTTTTGCCCCAACAGCGTGACCAATTGGAATTGCAAAAATTACGACGATTTTCCTGAAATATCTGCTCCTATAATAGTGCAAATCCCCAAATTCACACCGTTGGTTAAATCATCTTTCCTGTTTCGGGTGGGTTGGAAAGCTCAAATAAACCAAACGATACTTTTATAGCCTACAGTATTTATGCCTTTCGGTGAAATTAACCTTCAAATGACTTACTTTCTAGTCTCTGAAAATTAAGTTGGGACAGGAGAGAATATTTTAACACATACACACGCACGCACGCACGCACACACACACACACATAGATAAAAAACGTTTAAGGTTTTTGAAAAGCTTTTTGGATGTCAAGTAATAGCAGGGCATTGTGCATGTGTCTTTTTCTCCCAAGATAATGTGGCCACAAATTCACCCTTTTTTCTCCCAAAAAAAAAGGAAGCAAAAGATTAGATAAATGCGATTTCTGATGTGCACATACATATCTACAGCAGAGCACATACTGACTTAGCATGTGACAGTTAGACTTAAAGCCTGCCTTTACAAGTTATATGCTTCAGTTTGCTTCTAGAGGCTTCTTCATTATAGCTTACATTTAGTTTTCTTCTATTTTAAACTGGTGTTTTACAAATACTTTACAAATACTCTAACTTCAGCCCTCTTACTCTATGTGTGTATGTCTAAAAATGTTACCAGGTTATGTAATTTGGGAAGCAGGTTGTTGTCTGGGAATCAGATAATTTTAGGGAAAAATAACAAATGGGTTGTGATTAGATTAGAGCTGATAACTTTTAGGAGAAAAAAAGAGAGAGGAAGAAGTAAATGGCCATTAGATGGTTCATTGGGTGCGTCTAGCTTTAGCTCCCTAGGTCGTGAATTAATATACCTTACAAATTCGGGCACTGATAAGGACAGTATAAGGACCCTGGCTCACTACATACCGATAGTAACATGATGGCAACGTCCTTGTTGTATAACGTCACTACCAACAGCAGAACTGATATTTTTCTGACATTTATTTTATTAATGTTAATTGATAAATACTTTGATTGTCACATATTCCTGCAACATTTCAGCTGTGCATTCATTATAAATGTTAGTTGTACCTGTCTATAAATTTATGGGTAACACTTTATTTTACAGTGTCATTGTTACATATGTTACATGTACGGTAGTAATAACTATAAATTATGCATAATTACATGCAACTAACCTTAAACCGAACCCTAATCCTAATCTAAACCTATAGTAAGTACATGTAGTTAATTGATATTACTCGGTACTTAAATGTATAATTACAGTGTAACAAAGACACCTTAAAATAAAAGGTTAAAATACAGTGTAATTATATATTTAAGTACTGAGAAATATTATGTAACTACATGTACTTACTATAGGGTTAGGGTAGGATTAGGGTTTGGTTAGTTGCATGTAATTATGCATAATTTACTGTTATTACTATGGTAAGTACATGTAACATATGTAACAAGGACACTGTAAAATAAAGTGTTACCAAATAAAGTGTAACCAATTTACGCTTATGCTAACATAAACATAAGTACATTGTACCTAACATTTTTTATTTTTTGATGTAAGTACATAGTTGTTATAATAATATAATATAAAGTGAGACCACAAATGTTTTGAAATGTAAACATAAGATCAGACAGTTATGTCATTTCCTCTACTGAGGAGTCGAGGAAGCCGGACTTGCTGAAGATTTATTATTGCAGCAGTAAATCACATATTAGTTTCTCAAGTATGTATTCTTGAGGAGGGGGAGGGTGGTAGAGAGAGAGAAAGAGAGAGAGAGAGAGAGAGAGAGTAGAGGAAGACAAGAGACTGTGCCTGCCTGAACTCAAACCTCCCACCAGACTCCTGCAGGAAAGGGAATTTAAGCTTTCAAACCTTCAAATAAGTCTTTTGCAAATTCTCTCGTGGATAGCAATTAAAGAGCCAGCATGTAGATCAAAATTAGCATATCTTCTGTGGAATCCCAAACTCCTTGAATCAGTGCATTACACTGTGAACAGAAGTAGTATTTCCTAATCAGAAATGAATGGGACCATGTGCGGGGAGTAAAATTTTGAAGAAAATGAGGAAACTCATAATCTGTAATTCTGAACAACAACAACAAAAGGAATAGAAGTTAGAAGAAAACATTTAGACGCACTTAAAGTTTGTGTGTTGACAGATGCTGTTTTTTCTTCCATTGTCTTTTAAATTGAAATCTTTCATAATTGTGATATTTTAGATCAATACCAACAGACACAACATTAACTAGATTTGCATTTTGTGAAATACCAATAAAAATAGTTTTAGGTAAGCATTTTTAGACGAATGACATAAAGAAGATAAAACCAATCACAATTCATGCAAATACTGTTTCTGTCATCAAGGTTTCTGAGACAAAAACATCAACAGAATTTCTGAGGATTGAGGATTATTAATACAGCATGCCATACAGGTTTTTCTTTTTTTAAATATTATGGTATGTGTGGATATGTTATGTTGCTGTGTTTTGGGATAGACAATGGGCCTCTTAAATGCATACATTTGTGTGTGACTCTGTTTTGGGGTTGCACAGTTCTCACATTGCTGTGTGTGTGTGTGTTGGGGGTAGCAGCAAGAAGGTTGATGGCTGCTGAGCAGTTTGTGCATGTGTGTGTGTGTTTGTGTTGGGAATGCTTGGTTGCTTATCCAGGCCGTAGCCCAGCCTGCTGTGCCCAGCTACCACAGACTATTGGCAGACTCTGCAGGACGTAAGACAAGAGAATAGGACTATGTGCGTGCATAAGTGTGTGTGTGTGTGTGTGTTATTGCCTTAGGCGTGTGAAGATGTGGGGGAGGCTATATGTATATATTTCACACCATATAATAGATTAAGACACCATATAAAGATAAGATGATCTTTTGTTTGTCATTATTTATGCAGTCCCACCTTTGTCTTTTCTTTTTTTCCACTAATGTCTTTCCCTCCTCTCTGGATTCCATTTCCCTTTATTTTTGTTCCTGTATCCTTAGGGTTTGGGGGATGGGGTCGGGTTATTGACCTTTGCCTACACCTTACCGTTTTTGTTTCTGCAGTACTGGTCCAGACAGGCTCGAGGGCGAGACCAGGCGCCCGTCTCTCAAAATGGCTGACACACAGCATGTGTGTGTGTGTAAAGGTGTTGGTCTGTACGGGAGAGCAGGGATAATTGTAACACATTTGGGTTTTTGCAGATTTATTCAGAAAATGATTAGCCTAAAGATTTGAAATTTTACCTCAAACGACTTTGGCATGTCATTAGTCATTATCCATGTCACGTTTATAACATAATCGGTTCAGATACCATTAAACTGGAAGTACAAGAAGGCCAGGGGTTACATTCCTAACACTTATTTTGTAGCGTAAAGGAAGCATGGGATAATTTTTTACAGTAAATGAAAAAGAGCTTGTCCAAATAAAGATGTGAATTGGTAACAAAACTGATATAATTATTTTCTCTGTCTATCAATCACGTCTTCTCTTGTATTGACATTTCAAATGCAACCCCTTATAAACCTTTGTATGGATTTTGTTTTGTGCAGCAAATTAGATGGGGGCAGGGGGTTGACTTGTGTGTCAATGCTTTGGAAGGGTCATTATGCAGGTAAATTAGGTCAAACAGTGTCAAAGGTCAGTTTTCCCAGAGCTTTGTGACTGCTTGACTGAAGGGTCACTTTGTTTTTGTGCAGTGGAACGGGGTGAATGGGTCCTAAAGCCAATGCTAATGCATGTGGTTTGATGGATTTTAAGATCACACTTCTCAAATACAAGCTCTCAAACCATTCACACAATTGCCTGGAAAAGACAAGGGCTTTTTTACATTGACACTTCTTTTTAAGAATGACCAGTGCCATTGGCCTACACACACACACACACACACACACACACACACGTCTGCGGGACATGAGGGGACTCTCCATAGACGTAATTTTTATACTGTACAAACTGTATATTCTCTCCCCTTACACTAACCCTACCCCTAAACCTATCCGTCACATAAAACTTTCTGCATTTTTACATTTTCAGAAAAAAAAAAAAAAAAAAAAATAATTCTGTATGATTTATAAGCTTGTTTCCTCATGGGGACCTCAATTTAGGTCCCCACGGTGACACAAGTCCCCATGAGTCAGTGTGCATTCAGGTTGAAGTCCCAACCGGGATAGCAAAACATGAACACACACACACACACACACACACACACACACACATTGTGGCACGTAGGCCACACTTACTGTACACCATATTTACTCAACATTAAAAAGTATGTGAAAGGCTTTTTATGTTGACAGGCATTTTGAAATTGATACACTACCATTTAATTGGCAAAATCTAGGACAATAATCTACCAATATTGGCCAATGCAAGCACATTAATTAATTTTGGATGGATTAGATATGGTTAAATTTTTTCAAAAATTAAATATTGTGGTGGCCAAAAATCACTTGATTAATTGGTCTATCACAACACAGGACGCTTTAAAAGAGCTGTATAATATAATTAATACATAGATTGCAATAACCAAATGTAATGGTTACATCAGCATACTGAATTTCTTCCCCCTGTGTTTTTCTTTCAGAAGTAGACCTCTCTCAAAGCAAGACCACAGGAGGAGCAGGTTCCTCGGGGACCCCTGGAGGTATGGGTTCTCATCTCCAGTGCCTGTCCGTCCACTGCACAGATGAACTTGGGGAGTCTAAGGGGCACGGGGGACCTGTCCCTTCCTGGCGTTCCCTTCACTCGGACATCTCAAACCGTTTCGGAACCTTCGTAGCTGCGTTGACTTGAAGAAACAGAGCAGGAGAAAAGAAGACCTTTCGACTACCAGGATGAGGATAAGGAAACAAGACTTTTTTTTTATATGGAGGCAGGATAAATCAGTGTTTCTTTGTCAGGAAAATTTGTGCTCTTTTTTTTGTAGAAAAAACAAAACATGGAAAAAACATGTCACACTGAACTTACTGTAGGATGGTATATAAAATGACAAGATGATGGTGTACCAGTACTGATCCAGACCTCAATATTTCTTTACATGTCTATGCATTCTGATGGCTATTCTGTTCATCCATTGTTGTGTATTCTATGCTTTTCTCATGCCCACTTTTTTGCCCTCTTTGGAGGTCTCATTTTGTCATATTTGGAATAATTATTGTTCCTCCTTCTTATTAAAAATCCCTGATCCTGTATAAGATCTAGGGTCTTTTCCTGACCCTCTAACCCACATGGTAGACCTCTCCGCCCTCAGGGCAGGTAATTCTATTGTCATCAAGGGACACAAGAGCGCTTTGAAATTTGGTCCTTGCAGGCATGCAGCTTGCTGCCTTCTTTGGAACCAAAAGGGGAGTGGTCCGGGGAATCCTATTAGAACATGATTCATAGAAATTCAATGATGTGCCATGTCTTTTCAAGCTGTCTTAAAATGCTTTAATGCGGATCACTGACCCTCCCCCAGCCTTTCTCCACCGCTTTTGGTTACTCTAACTTGTCGGATTCCCTCATTACTTGTATATTAGGTTTACAGCATTTTCCATGTTTCGCCCATCTGATTGTTTCTCGAACACCCAGGATGCTTCGACACTGGTATGCCGCACAGCTAGAGGAAACCTTTTGATGTTAAATGGATATCAAATAGAAACCAGAATATTGGTATTGCACATGTAATTTTTTTAGGCAATCTTATACTCTTTAGAAAAATGTTACAGTTGACCTTAAATACCTGAAAAAGGTTAGATGGAAGGTCATGATGGCAACGTGGAGATTTACAGAGGTCCTTTTTCTTTGTTTCTTTTCATTTTTTAAAGTAATATGTAAAGTGCAGTTGTCTGTTTTCCTGCATATTGTATATATATGTATATGTTTTATTGAGTAACTAAATAACAATAAATATGATGTTAATGGTGACGCTTTGAAGAATTCTCTTTGTATTACTTTTGCTGTGAGTAGCAACATTTATAGTTGTATAAAATATTTTTACGCATCCAATATTTCTATTTAAGTGTCAGATATTAATTCTCAAAAGAAATGAACTAACTGTCCTTGACATGACATGACATGACATGAATTTTACTGGCTTTTTTAGATTGTGCTTGCAATTCTAACATTTAAATGATAGTAATAGGACACCATGTGCTTATTTTGCAGTTTTTTCACTTAAATTTATGGTCCAATTCTCACTATTAACTATGACTTTTGCCTCAACAAACTCCTAATTACTGCTTATTAATAGTTAGTAAGGTAGTTGTTAAGTGTAGGTATTGGGTAGGATGCAGGGATGTAGAATATGACCATGCAGAATAAGGCATTATATATGTGCTTTATAAGTACTAATAAACAGCCAATATCCTAGTAATATGCATGTTAATAAACAACTAGTTAATAGTGAGAATCTAAATTAAACCTAAATTAAAGTGTTACCAAATTTTAACAATATAAATTTAAAACAACTGTAAAATTAAGGCTTTGGGCATTTGGTTTGACTTCTTTAAGACCTATTTACATGTTTTTATGCTTATTATTTGCCATCCTCTGTCAAACATTTATATTTTAATATAAACATTATATTTTATAGCAACATTCATTAATAATATTAGCAAACATGATTAAATTAAATAATTATTGACAGATCATTTATCAATGTAATTCTAATAGTTATGAATGTCATTAAACTTTAATATATTGTATATATACTCATAAATGAACTACTTTGTCAATTACTAATCTGTTCATCTCCAATTAAAGAAGTTTATTATAAAGTGTTTCCATTAAGCTTTAGCTGTAAGCTGTTGTTATTTTTATCAACAGGCACATCTCCTATTAAGCCTAACTAAGTGTAAAGCATTTAATTAAAAACCCCCATTGAGCTTTGCAGCACGGCAAATACTGTAGAAAAAGCCAATTGGCCCCATGCTGCTTAAGCTGGATGCTGAATTCCTATAAATACACAGCATGTTTGTTCAGGGCAGATATGCATCTTTGAGAAAATACCACAATGTTGACCTAAGTCTGCTTCCTCCCCCCTCCGAAAACCACCCTGCTTATGAACGCACCCCTCCACCCACCCTTTACAAGGATCCAGAGGTGAATGTCTCAGAAAGGAGAGAAAAAGAGAATGTGCGTCAGTAACGTAGGTGCTGAATTTGCTTTACTCATTCTCTTACAGGGTTGATTTTACTGAATTTTACATTTAAAATGGGTGGGCAGAAGAAAGAGAGAACCGAGAAGAGAAGTCAGAGTTATAATAAAGATAAAAAAAAAAAAAAGAGCCTTTAAGGCACTCGCAGCTTTCAAAACAACAAAGACAATCACAGAGTACTCCAAAATACTTAAAGTTATTTCCACTTCATGAGAGTAACTGAAGAATAGTTGTGGTTGTAATCCCTTGATTGCACGTTATCTAACCCTTTAGAGACTTCAAGTAAGGTTTATCAAAGCCTTGAGACACTGAACCACAGAAAAATGACTGAAATTATGACAACATGACATCACTTAATTTTCAACAGGCCTAGTCAAGGGGGTGAACACATCTGTATTCATTCAGAGAAAGCTGTACTCATTCTAATGCCTATAACAATGTTTTTCACAAAATATCAGAAAAAGATCAGAGGAGTTAAATGAATAGTTGACCCAAAAATTCTATCATTTACTCACCTTTAGGTCATAAAATGGTAACACTTTATAATAAGTTTTCTTTTAGGGTCTATGGTCCCTATTAAGATGCCAATATGCAAATAAGGGGAGTTTCGGTATCTAATTTTGTCCACTTCAAGCACTTGTCCACTTACAATTGAAATATAGCCTACTATTACAGATTCATGACAGGACATTTGCATCCACTGCATCTTTTGCATTGTAATTACAGTATAGGTTGTGGCTATAGGCAGTATGCCCTATTTGAATAAAATAAAATAAAATAAAATAAAATAAATAAATATAAAAAAAATAAAAAAATAAAATACTAATGCAATCCCACTAATGTCTCAACTGTCTCAGAAAGCAATGAGATTAAACTGAGAGCACAGTTTTGATAGCAGTATGGTAAACAGCAAACTCTACAGTTTCATAAAAGAACCAAACAATGTCTCAAACTGTGCTTAGATCAGAAACCAAAGCATTCAATATTAATAAATTCAACCCACTAAAATTAAAAAATTGCTGCTTGAATTTTATTTTATTTTTTAAATTGTAAACTAAGTTAATTGCACTTTTTCTACCCCGTTGAATTTACTTTAGTGAAGAGGAAATCTCAAATTAGCTTATGGGACCTTACATTTATTTTTACATTTGTTCATAACGAATGGCTGATGTTTTATAGGCCAAGTGTATTTGTGTTCTTTAAGTAACAAGGACACAGTCTTGAGATAAATGTGTTTAATTGAATGCTGTATTTGGTGAATGTGATTTCACCAAGTACAACATGTTCCCGGTCAACATCTTTGTTGATCCTGGAACAACATTCCAATCAACCAATCAGATTTGAGAGACAAGTTTACAGTTTATGTCAATTTTAGGCTTGAGACTTGTCCTTTCTTTTCAAGAACACCTAGCCTTTGTAATAAATCAAATCCAGAGTTACCTGTTGTAATCATACTGGAAGATAAATTAAAGATTATTGAGTATTTCTAATGATCTACAGCTGCTGGTGTACAAGTGAGAATGTGGAAAATGTACTGCCAACAGCACAGTAGTCCTCCATTCATTCTTTCCCAAAAGACACGCACGCACATACACACATTCCTTCACATGCTCTTAACTCTCACCTCTGCTCCAGAGCATTCCTTTACCCATTTTTTTTTTAAAAACATGTGTGCCAAATACACTCTTAAAGCCTCATTTTACAGGATGTCTCTCAGTGTGTATCTTCAAAGTGTTTCCTCTCAAACCATAGTTCTAAATAGTTCAGTGTTCAAGACAGATATTTAAGTGATAATCCTAAATTTGTTTATGTTACAATGTGTCTGTGACTTCTCCAGACTTCCACACCTGCAGCTCCATCAAATCCTGTGTTCACACAATTCTTTCCCTTATGACTCATTCACACTCATGGGAGTGTAAGGGTACATTTACACGATAACAATGTACTAAAAAAGGAAACGTTTTTCGCATACATACAACAACATTGTCCAAACGATCCCCGTTCACACGGATCCACAAAAATGACTAAAACATTGTATTCTGCTGCCAGGTCAGTAGTTGGCGATGTCACTTTGTAAAGAAACTCTACGCGCCTATAGACTGAACACGTAATACGCATGCACATGATGTCATCGGTTTCACAAATTCACGCTTTTGTAGTTTACACAGATGCAATAACGGCATCGTTTTCAAAAACTTGCACTTTGAAACCCGTTTTCAAAAGTTTGCCGTTGCCGTGTAAATGAACAGCCAAAACACATAAAAAGTTTTCCATTTTCCGAATGGCTCCCTAAAAGCCACTAAGCCGTTTAGCTCCTACTATCCACAACAAGAATTATTTTCCCTTCTGCTGGCTTGGGGTTTTAAACCAGTAGTTAACCACAGGGGAATATATGTGTTTGGCCACATAGTAGAGGTCAGCCTCATGAACATTCAGTGGTAAGTCTTACTGTTATTTTTTCAAATATGCATTGGTCAAAACTTGTCACACTGTCAAAATTCTTCACATTGAGAAACAGAAGTCTGTGTGGACCAGACTTTGAAATATTCCATTGCTTTCACACAAAATGCATTCAACAACCACATCTTCCAAAATCCATGAACTTTTTTGTTATTCATACTCCGCCACCTGTGAAACACTATGGCTGTGTCCGAAAACTTACGCTGCTGAATTGTTGCCTCGCTGACTTTTCAGGCAATGACTTTGCAGACAGCGTTTGCACACGGAGGTACCTCATGAAACTGATTTCAGACAGACTTCTAAAGGCAGGCGTACACTGTGCGAATTCAGACACTCGGGAGGTCGTGAGATATTGCTACGAGTCAGTTAACTTGATAATCGCATCAAAGCAGCTGGTACACGGCACGACTGTATTGCACGGCGAGCCGGCGGCAATCACACGAGCTTTCGCGCTAAACAGAGACTGGAGCTTTCAATGTTGCTGCTATAGCTTCAGATAGAAAAAATAAAGAAAAATCATTTGTGTGCAAATGATTTGTTGAAAAGCAGAGAACAGCAGGCATTCAACAGAAACAACCAGAGAGAGAGAGAGAGAGAGAGAGAGAGAGAGAGAGGGAGAGAGAGGGCGCGCGTGCGTGCGTGCGTGCGTGAGTGTGTGTGCGTGTGTGCACGCTGTATGGTTGCAGCCACTGAGCTATAGCCTAATAATACTAATCGATCTAGCCTATGTGACGTGGTTGTGCATGATTTGGCAATAGGGGACAGCCATACGCTGGTGAAAATCGGGCCGACCCCCCCGAATTTTTAAACATGTTTAATAAATTATCGTGAGGTCGGGAGGTGCTCGTAACGTGCTCGGCTCGTCTCGTAAAGCCTTGTTTATACTCGACGCGTCCGCACGAGCGCGAGGGTGCGCGAGGCAAAAATGACGTCAACGCGGAGTGGGCGGTTGTGCGCGTTGAGAGCGCGAGACCTCATTTCGCCTGGCGGTGTGCACGTCAAATTTTGTAACTTTGCGCGCGGCTCCGCAACCGAAGATGCAGGAGTTCGAGGCGAATCTGGCCGAGCATGACGTCTCATCACACCGGCACCCAGTTTGCGCGTCTAAATCAGTTGCTTATATTTACAAAATGAGCCAACAATAGCAGAAATAAGCCCGTTTGATGAAAATAAAGATCCATGTTTAATAAAAATGTTCACAAAACTAATTGAAAATGTTTAGAGAAATTAGAAACTGTTTAAGTGATCGTTAATTTAGTTGTATACATGTTCTCCCATCCATATATTCTGTTCTAATGTCACAAGTGATACTGGGTTTACTGGGTTTTACACGATTCTTTCGTAGTGTAGTTTGGTAAAGTTTACTAAAGTAAACATTGTCACGTGTGTAACGTTACTTCTTCTCACCGCTGTTTCCTGACGGTTTATAGAACAATTACTCCGAGTCGCCCTCTGTCGTTTCAAAGAATAGCACAACGGCGAGCGCGTCGATTATAAACACCTCTCCAAACGGACGAGGCGCGTGCGCAGTCAGCGGAGGCTCGCGCTGCGGAGCCAGACGAAAGTATAAACAAGGCTTAATTCCTCTCACACGCTGCGAGCCGCGACCATACGAGCATCCACGATGTCCACGCGATTTCTCCTGAGCAAAAATCACACCGTGTACGCCCGGCTTAAGGCAGCGTAACAGTTTAATGATCTACAGCAAAATAGAGAGCGCTTTGGTGAAAACTTAGCAAATATTAATTTCCCACAGTAGTAATTTCTTGCTAGAAATGACATCAGAAGTGGAAAAACGTTGATCATATCAGGAGACAGGAAGTGAAGCTAACATTGGATTCAGACATGCCTTGATGCCTTTCTATCTAGGCAGCATTTTTAAGCTTTTGGAAGCTGCCCACGTTTGCAGCACATTTTTCAAATACTAACACACTGCTTTCAGAAACATTCTAGAATGATGGCAATTTTTGTGCATTTCTGCAAATAATTATATTGAAATACACTATATTGTCAAAAGTTTTGGGATGCCTGCCTTTATATGCATGAACTTTAATGACATCCCATTCTTAATCCGTAGGGTTTAATATGTAGTTGGCCCACCCTTTGCAGCTATAACAGTTTCAACTCTTCTGGGAAGGCTTTCCACAAGGTTTAGGAGTGTGTTTATGGGAATTTTTGACCATTCTTCTAGAAGCGCATTTGTGAGGTCAGGCACTGATGTTGGATGAGAAGGCCTGGCTCGCAGTCTCTGTTCTACAAACCTGATTCCAAAAAAGTTGGGACACTGTACAAATTGTGAATAAAAAAGGAATGCAATAATTTACAAATCTCATAAACTTATATTTTATTCACAATAGAAAATAGATAACATATCAAATGTTGAAAGTGAGACATTTTGAAATGTCATGCCAAATATTGGCTCATTTTGGATTTCATGAGAGCTACACATTCCAAAAAAGTTGGGACAGGTAGCAATAAGTGGCCGGAAAAGTTAAATATACATATAAGGAACAGCTGGAGGACCAATTTGCAACTTATTAGGTCAATTGGCAACATGATTGGGTATAAAAAGAGCCTCTCAGAGTGGCAGTGTCTCTCAGAAGTCAAGATGGGCAGAGGATCACCAATTCCCCCAATGCTGCGGCGAAAATTAGTGGAGCAATATCAGAAAGGAGTTTCTCAGAGAAAAATTGCAAAGAGTTTGAAGTTATCATCATCTACAGTGCATAATATCATCCAAAGATTCAGAGAATCTGGAACAATCTCTGTGCGTAAGGGTCAAGGCCGAAAAACCATACTGGATGCCCTTAGATGGCACTGCATCACATACAGGAATGCTACTGTAATGGAAATCACAACATGGGCTCAGGAATACTTCCAGAAAACATTATCGGTGAACACAATCCACCGTGCCATTCGCCGTTGCCAGCTAAAACTAGGTCAAAAAAGAAGCCATATCTAAACATGATCCAGAAGCACAGGCATTTTCTCTGGGCCAAGGCTCATTTAAAATGGACTGTGGCAAAGTGGAAAACTGTTCTGTGGTCAGACGAATCAAAATTTGAAGTTCTTTTTAGGAAAACTGGGACGCCATGTCATCCGGACTAAAGAGGACAAGGACAACCCAAGTTGTTATCAGCGCTCAGTTCAGAAGCCTGCATCTCTGATGGTATGGGGTTGCATGAGTGCGTGTGGCATGGGCAGCTTACACATCTGGAAAGGCACCATCAATGCTGAAAGGTATATCCAAGTTCTAGAACAACATATGCTCCCATCCAGACGTCGTCTCTTTTTTTTTTTGATATGTCATCTATGTTGTATTCTGAATAAAATATTGACATTTGAAACTTCCACATCATTGCATTCTGTTTTTATTCACAATTTGTACAGTGTCCCAACTTTTTTGGAATCGGGTTTGTAATTCATCCCAAAGGTGTTCTATCGGGTTGAGGTCAGGACTCTGTGCAGGCCAGTCAAGTTCCTCCACACCAAACTCGCTCATCCATGTCTTTATGGACCTTGCTTTGTGCACTGGACCATCCCCAATCTGTTCCCACAAAGTTGGGAGCATGAAATTGTCCAAAATGTCTTGGTATGCTGAAGCATTAAGAGTTCCTTTCACTGGAACTAAGGGGGCAAGCCCAACCCCTGAAAAACAACCCCACACCATAATACCCCCTTTACACTTTACACTTGGCACAATGCAGTCAGGCACTGCACCCGACGCTTTGCATTGCAATTGGTGATGTAAGGCTGCATCCAAGCCTTGGAAACCCATTCCATGAAGCTCTCTACGCACTGTTCTTGAGCTAATCTGAAGGCCACACAAAGTTTGGAGGACTGTAGCTATTAACTCTGCAGAAAGTTGGCGACTTCTGCGCACTGTGCGCCTCAGCATGCACTGACCCCGCTTTGTGATTTTACGTGGCCTACCACTTCGTGGCTGAGTTGCTGTTGTTCCCAATTGCTTCCACTTTGTTATAATATCACTAACAGTTGAACGTGGAATATTTAGTAGTGAGGAAATTTCATGAATGGACTTATTGCACGGGTGGCAACCTATCACGGTACCGCGCTTGAATACACTGAGCTCCTGAGAGCGACTCATTCTATCACAAATGTTTGTAGAAGCAGCCTGCATGCCTAGGTGCTTGATTTTATACACCTTTGGCCATGGAAGTGATTGGAACACCTGAATTCAATGATTTGGAGGGGTGTCCCAATACTTTTGGCAATATAGGAAATCTTAGCAGAATATTTATAATAAAGTGAAATTATAATCATTCCAAAGACAGCTAAATGCCTAGTTTTTTCAAGAAACTCTAGATGGCTCAGGCTGATGGGTCCTTAACACACGCTGATGATAATTACAACGTTAACTACTTGGCACAGCTGACTGATCCATGTTGCATCCGCAGCCAATGAGCTTGCTGCTCAAAATTTAAATGGCAGGTTACCATTTTCTATAGCAGTTTGCAGCGCGCTTTCAGAGTTCGTCTAAAACCCTTCTCCTTCCCCAGCTCCACCTGTATAGCTCTGCTATGGGATAATTGATATATGCTATTTGTGCAGCAGCAGCAGCATGTCTTACATGCTCACAGCAGCGTGTCGTGTATGTATTGGCAGTAGCAAGTTACTGTACTTGCTCTGCAGCAGCAGCAGCAGCAATCTACAACAGCAGAAATAATCAAAAGCAGCAGCAGTTCAGCAGCGTAGCAGATCTGTTCCGCCAAGAACAAATACATTAACATTGTCATATTCATTACCATGCTAAAAAATCTTCCAGAGAGTTGTCATGATAGAAATGCATTTTCGGCTGAAAGCCTACCCAGGTAGGTCT
This sequence comes from Coreius guichenoti, assembly GCA_039654105.1. Classification (NCBI taxonomy): domain Eukaryota; kingdom Metazoa; phylum Chordata; class Actinopteri; order Cypriniformes; family Gobionidae; genus Coreius; species Coreius guichenoti. The sequence continues at coordinate 48,151,586 of CM077169.1, read as the reverse complement.
TGTTTATAGTCTCATTATTAGTAAAAAGGGATGGCTTTGGGTTGATCACTGTCACTGTCATCACTGTCCATAAATTGATTTTCTTTTTCATTTTTTTTCTGTTTTATTTGAATATTTATTGTTACCTTACTTCAGCTCTCTTTGTATTATTATTTTACTCTGCATTTGTGTAGCAAATGCCAAGACACATTCTTTGAATGCTTGTATACTTGGCTATTAAAACAGTATATCTGTACTAAACAGTATGATTCTGATATAAATATATATAAAAAAATGTACATATGAAATATCCCATGTAGGGCAGTTGCTTTCAAGTCCAGGTTAAGCCAGGTGGTGAGTGTGAGGCAGCACAGTAGATTAAGAGCTGGGGGGTGTAAATTTGGCTTTGGTAAATTTTTTTTTTTTTCATTTAGTAGTGCCATCCAGAAGCTAAACAAGATACATATGTCTCCCAAAAGACAAAATAAGTGCATTTTACCCTGATCATATTCAAATTGTGATGTGTCACGCTTTGGATGTTCAGATATTGTATATTGCCATTTTGTCCCCATAATGTAGGGTTCACCAGGACCACACACACCGAATATAACGTGCTGTTGTGCACCCACTTGTGTAATATGACACAGGTCAGTGAGAGTGTGTGTGGTTGTGTTCTTGTATGTGTGTAACTGTCCTAGTCCTCTTCTCTAAATCTCTCTCCTCTGTGGGGGGCTAATTCAGGAAGGAGCCCCAGGTTGTAAGACAGTGCTCAGGGTGGGATGGGGGTGGTTTGTGCTCTTTCTACCCCATGGCATGTTGCCATCCCCGTCTGACTGAGCAAAGATGACTGCCCACCCCCTGGGTGTCTGTGTGTGTTTGTCTGGGATGTCTGATATGGATTTATGCGAAGCTTTCTGAACCATTTTAATTCATTGGTCATCATCTGTACTAGGCAACACACTTTCTGATAAATATCATTATTTTCATAATTTTCATCCAGCAGAAGTATAATTCCTTTGACAAACATATGTGCCACCAATCTAAATGAGTTTAGTGTAATTGGCAAAAAAGAGGGCAATAAATTAACAAGGCATCAACATACCATGCGGCTGAAACAGTTTTTTTTTCCTGCAGGCATTCTGTGTTAGCTACTACATCCCTTTAAGCAGGACCCTACAGGTGTCACCAAGGGCTGCATTTAAGTCCACTGTTTTTATGCCCTTCCCTTGCTTACTTCCCTCCATCCCGTTCACTCGGATGTCTGTCATTGCTTTGGTTGCACCAGTGCCAGAACCCTTGCAATGGGTTTAAATGGAATGCCCTAAGCCCTTGATCACAGCACTGCGATTTGCTGTTGTGACGTCACAATTGTGTTGCATTGTGGTCTATGGATCTGCCTAAAGTGTACATATGAGTAGACTCGCTTTCCCCCTGTCAAAATCGGTGGGTTGAGGGTCTGTCCAAATAAACTTGATGAACTTGAACACACTTCAAGATGCCGGCAGGGATTCCCAGAGGGGAAGTGCTTAGGGAAGCTTCCAAGTGAATGTATAAAAGTGGAGTTAAATACAGCCTAGGTAACCAGCAGTAACCGGTATGCACATATTCAGCTCAAAAGAATAATAAAAGCCAAATGGATTCTTCATCAGCTTATTATCAAAACAAATATTCTTCTCTAATTTGATCATTTAATTCAAAGAAAAATTAAGATGGCTATAACACCATCTATTACAGTTGTCGAAATGTATGTTCTTCTACTTCTCTCTTTTATGTTAATTAATGTCTGTGTGTGTTTCTGGAGGAGATAAATATATATACGTATCTTCCATTTAGTTTGATTATCTTTTATCTCTTACTCACACTTATCAAAAAAAGGGAAAAAAACCCAGTGCACACAAAAGAGAAATGATTTTATTTACTCACCTGTATGGCTTTATTATGTACAACACCATGAAAGTTTGAGATAAAAAAGTCGCAATTATGAGAAACAAATTCACAGTTGCGAGTCACATTGCAAGTCACATTGCAAGATTTAAAGTCATACTTGAAAACTTAAATTCAGTATTCACTCAAATACATTTTGAGTTATAAAGTTGCAAAAAACAAGCCATTCCCAACTTTTTGATATTAATTGTAAGATATGACATATAAAGTCATGTTGCCAAATATAAAGTGAAAGTTATATTTTTTAGAGAGCAATGATGGAGGAGAAGATTATAAATGAAAAACTTCAGTTTCTGTATTTTTGTGCAACTGGGGTCTACAACACTAACACCAACCAGGGCTGCAAGCAATCTGGGGGTAGACAACGGCTGTTTAACCCTTTTCTCCTTATTCCCCTGCCTATTGACTATTGACTAAACTATATCTTACACACCACATTCACACAGAAGGGAAAGCTGATTTTCCAGACCTGGTGACCTCAGTAACATGTGGTATCAACATCCATTTTGGGATACAATCACAATTGGGCAGCACTAAATACAGATCTAAAAGGGGTTCAAATGTGTCCTCCAAATGCATTTGTGATCCAATCAGATGTCTAGCTTTGAAGCTGCTAAGGAATGCATATGGCAACATTATTGTAGTGTAAACAGTAATGCATCCTGATGTGCCCTGAGACAACAATAAAGGACCACCTACTCAGAACACATAACCAATGCACCAAGACAAAGGATTTATGCTTTGCCACATTGATATATCTTTAAAAATAAACAATCTCCTGATCATTGACTGTATGTCTGACACATACAGACACACAAACATGTAATGACACACTGACATAAAGAGATCCTATTGATCAGACTTTATTTTAAATTACTTAAAAGTAAGCTCTGTTGTAAGCTCTAATTGCTTTGGGGCATTATTCATTATTCAATAAGTGACAAGCTCTTCTACAATTTTAAATCTTTCTCTTTTGTACATTGTTACATAGCTTCACAGTTTAATATCACATGTTCCAGTCTCTGCTAAACCACATTTACCACAATTACCAGATTCATGTTTGCCAGAAATAAAAAGTGTATGATTAAACACAGTGTGTCCAATGTGGAGTTGAGATATTATTATCCCCCGTCTTATTTCCAAGTTTTTCCTTGCAATTACAACAAGTTTTTGAATACTATAATGCCGGGACACACCAAACCGATGGTTGACCGATGGCAAACGTCGGGCCGTCGGCGAGCGTCTGTCGGCTAGTTTTTGCGTGTTCCACATGATGTAGGCATTGCCTCCTCTCATGTGACTTTTCTCCATTTTTTTCTCCATTAATTCTCAATTACCCTCCATGGCATGCATTAGGGTGTCTATCCGCTTGTGTTAAAGTCTGTGTAAAGTCAAAATTAAATTTGTGTTCTGAGTTTGTCACATCACTGAAAAATGTGTTAACCACCCAGCCAAATTTGAATGATAAAAAAAAAGCCAAGTAAATAAAATAGCTTATCAAAATCTTGAAAAAATAAGCAGTATTCTCTGCTCTAAATAAGGACACCAAGCTGTTTTGTAAGTTATCGCAACCAGATAATATGCATTTACGTGACAAAGGCATAACTAGCTAGCAAACTGTAGGCTGTGACTAACGGTACTGACAGTAACTCACGATTGAGCGGGCGAACTGATGCGAATGCGCTCTAGTTATTAATTACAGTGTTAGGGGAGGGGTCATGCTCAGTGGCTCCAGCACGTCATCGAGCCACCGTTTTAGCCCCGCCAAAGAATGCTGAACACAGACATGGTGAAAAACTGTTTAACTGTCTAACTCCACAATTCAGTACTACACAGTTCACAGTCTTTGCAACGTGTTTCAGAAATACATTTCTAACATTTATAATGTGTTTAGAAACAAATCTCAGAATTGCCTTTACAGGGACTTTAATATACTGTGTTAATATACACTCACTATATATACACTAATAAAACACTATAATATACACTATACAACTGTGTTAATAAACACTCACAGGGTGCTGTAATACTATCGAAAATCCTTCTGCCTCTGCCTTGGTCTGTTTATCCCCTGGCTCCACCTTGGCTCTCTAAATCTTTAACTGTGCCTTGCCTCTCCAATTCTCCAAGAAGAGATTAAAATGAAATAAAATCAGATTAAATCAAATCATTGCTCAACTCTTGTTTGCATGCCAAAAGCAAATAGGTTATACCGCAACTGTTTTATAGGAAATCACAACTCTTTTTGCATGTCTGAAAAATGTAGTAACACCCGAAACAATTATGTGCTTCAAAGCCTAAAGCCTATTGTTAGTAAATTTGTCAATGCCACCAACATTTTTGTCTTTTTTATCATCTTTAGAAGATTTTAGATTTTAGTTTTTTCACAATGGTAGTCAACCCTGAGCATGTTTGTTATTTACAAATTTTATTTTTGTTCTACTTTTTTGTTGGCACGGACTGCATATACTATACAAGAATGCCAGTGTCTAGCTTATCACACTACGTTGTCTCCTACAACAGGTTTACATGCAGATGGCCCAATCTGTTGTGATTGGTCTACATCTTACAGCGCGTGTTTTGGAAGCTAAACGTCTATTACCATAACTGAACTTCAGCTCCAGAGGCTTCCTAAAGCTCAGAGATTGTACACACTGTAAAGACAGTAACGATGACATTGATTTTACCATATCAATCCCAGCACGAGTTCGATGATGAAACATTGGAAGAACTAGTTATTCAACCCAAACCTCCATCGCAAGGACAACTTGAGCAGGATGTTTCTCAGTGATACACTACTCATTTTGAGGTACATCATGAGATGTTGCAGCTGTAATTCCTCACCATCAGCATTAACAAGTGTATGTCCATCAACAAACCCATGTGTGTATTTTTAGTTCATTGCGGTGCACATGCGGGAACTGTATCAATAACAGCACATACGTTAGCCCAGCACTTACATGAATGACTGATGTAACATAAATGTTTGTAAAACAAATCCATCCTTTATCTTTACTCAAAGTAGTAAGAACGACAGACAATCTGCATTAATAGACACAGTTTTAGGTAATAGTGGCCCACAGCTGCTTAGCAGAACTATTTCAGTAAGACAATAATACCGTGAGTTAGCCGGAATCTTACACAATAAAAAAACACAAAACTACGCATTTTGAACACCCGGTAGAAAATATATACATATATATAATGATTATTCATACTTACAGGATGTGATTCTGAAGAGCAAGCTGGTCCAAATAAACTGAGTACTGACCCATCTTTCAAGAGCAAGCATTTTGCGAATCCCGTGTTGAACAGAGAAGCAGTCGTCAGTAAAATGATGTGTTTGAGGGCTGGTCAAGTTGTTCGCGGACGGACAACATACAACATAGGCGGGATTTATGCAAATGTATTTTCTAGTGACAGAACCGTTACGCAGTGGGATTTGAAATACAAACGACTCGTATAGGCGGTTCAGAGTCGATTCTTTCTTTTGGGAGACAATAACTTTATTTATCGTGCACGTTCGACTTTACAACTTTGCAGTACATTTACATTCACAAACAGCTGTATTACACACTGCATGAAAGGGAATATTCGAAAAACCATAATAGGGGCACTTTAAGAAATGTCTCCCAGCAATTGTAAAAACTGTAAAAATAAATATTACTTAAATAAGTAATTTATACTGCCAGCTCACCAAAATTCACTGCTCACCCATTTACTGTTGATTTTCTATTTTTCTTTTCCTTCCTTCCTCTTTTACTTTCTCTGATACTTAAAAAAAAAGGATTTCTTTCTTTCTCCCTGTGTGTTATTCGCCTCTGGTGGGTGATACTTTTGGGAAAATATTCTTTCTCTAAGTCCTCCTATTTTTATTTCTCCCTCTCCTGGATGACATGCATGTCACTGCACAGTCACGACATCACAGGCTGCTGCTGCTGAAGACAAGCAACCCCCTCCCTCTGCACTTTCCCTCCATCCATCTCTATGAGCCCCACTCAAACACAAACGCATAAACAAACCTAATTAGTGAATGACAGCAAGCTGGCCATTGGAAGAGCCTCATTAAAGCTTACAAACTGTTTCACGTCAACTACTCTGGCAATGATTTATCATGTCTGGCCACTAAGTCGACAGTGTGTATTTGTCTGTGTGTGTGCCATTGCCGAATTCTGTGGCAGTATCTCAGTTCTTTGGAAACGTCTTCTCTCAGTTCCCTAGTGGTCATACAAATTTGAACAAGTCGCATTACAACTCATTAGTCTACCAGTGCTTTGGCAGTGCACTTGAAACAAAGCTGACTCACAAAATCCATCACTTGGCAGTTTCTACTGTTGGTCATTGCTCAAGTGGTCCTAAAAAGGTATTAACACCTGATGAGAGTTTGTATTGTTCTTCATTTCTCACCTTACAACCTTGATGCAGTGAGCAACTTTTCTGCTGCACAAGTCAACATTATGTCACATTTCCTTGAAGCGTATCAATGATACCTCTGTCACATCAATGGCTGTAATCATATCAAACATAACACAACAAAATCTTTAAATTGATATGGATATAGATTACAATTTCAGTCTCAGTTTAACTTTTGTTCTTTTATACTGCAAGAATACTTGAAAGTTTTCTTTAAGTGAACATAACATCATATGTTAGGCAGTTTTGAACTTACACTCACCTAAAGGATTATTAGGAACACCATACTAATACTGTGTTTGACCCCCTTTCGCCTTCAGAACTGCCTTAATTCTACGTGGCATTGATTCAACAAGGTGCTGAAAGCATTCTTTAGAAATGTTGGCCCATATTGATAGGATAGCATCTTGCAGTTGATGGAGATTTGTGGGATGCACATCCAGGGCACGAAGCTCCCGTTCCACCACATCCCAAAGATGCTCTATTGGGTTGAGATCTGGTGACTGTGGGGGCCATTTTAGTACAGTGAACTCATTGTCATGTTCAAGAAACCAATTTGAAATGATTCGAGCTTTGTGACATGGTGCATTATCCTGCTGGAAGTAGCCATCAGAGGATGGGTACATGGTGGTCATAAAGGGATGGACATGGTCAGAAACAATGCTCAGGTAGGCCGTGGCATTTAAACGATGCATAATTGGCACTAAGGGGCCTAAAGTGTGCCAAGAAAACATCCCCCACACCATTACACCACCACCACCAGCCTGCACAGTGGTAACAAGGCATGATGGATCCATGTTCTCATTCTGTTTACGCCAAATTCTGACTCTACCATCTGAATGTCTCAACAGAAATCGAGACTCATCAGACCAGGCAACATTTTTCCAGTCTTTAACTGTCCAATTTTGGTGAGCTCGTGCAAATTGTAGCCTCTTTTTCCTATTTGTAGTGGAGATGAGTGGTACCCGGTGGGGTCTTCTGCTGTTGTAGCCCATCCGCCTCAAGGTTGTGCGTGTTGTGGCTTCACAAATGCTTTGCTGCATACCTCGGTTGTAACGAGTGGTTATTTCAGTCAAAGTTGCTCTTCTATCAGCTTGAATCAGTCGGCCCATTCTCCTCTGACCTCTAGCATCAACAAGGCATTTTCGCCCACAGGACTGCCGCATACTGGATGTTTTTCCCTTTTCACACCATTCTTTGTAAACTCTAGAAATGGTTGTGCGTGAAAATCCCAGTAACTGAGCAGATTGTGAAATACTCAGACCGGCCCGTCTGGCACCAACAACCATGCCACGCTCAAAATTGCTTAAATCACCTTTCTTTCCCATTCTGACATTCAGTTTGGAGTTCAGGAGATTGTCTTGACCAGGACCACACCCCTAAATGCATTGAAGCAACTGCCATGTGATTGGTTGATTAGATAATTGCATTAATGAGAAATTGAACAGGTGTTCCTAATAATCCTTTAGGTGAGTGTATATATATATATATATATATATATCAGTACTATGTGAAAAAAGTATTTAATAGGCTACTAAATCAAAAGAGTAAACACAACTACAAGCCAAGTATACTTAGAATGCTTTTTTTTTTTTTACTTTTAAGTATATCTTGATCAAAAGAGTACAAGTATAGGCCAAATATAGCCTACTTCAGAATAAGTCAAGTATACATAAGTGCAATTTTAGTGCAATTTAGTTTAACTTTGTTCTTTGCTGAAACGTGTTAAGTTATTTATTACAAGTTATTTATTAGAAGTTTGTGATACAATCGAATCAGGTACGTAAACTGATAAACAGATGAATCAATGAGGACACTTAACTTGAGAGTAACAGTTTGTCTTGCAGGAAATTGTTAAAGGGAGAGTTACACATAGGAGAACACAACCAGAGAACAACAAGGGAGATAAAAGATGGAGAAGCAAGAATAGAAATCAATGAGGGAAAATGTTGGAACCTCCAATGACTGCCCTGGCCAGGGAAACAGTGGCAGCTGGAAAACAAGTATACACTGGAATGGTGTCAGTACGGTGGCTGCTTGACGGAAGGAGTTCTTTGCATTCTCACCCCAGGGAAGGAATTGGCTCCAGCTGTGCTGATGTTTGTGACAGAATGTCTGCAGGAAGTGTTCTCCTGGTGGGGCTTCCAAGAAGCTTGTGTGTGCTAGATGAAGACACTCCTGGAAGCAGTTACCTCCCCCAAGCTAACACTTTGGTGGACCATAAGAGCACTGGAGAGTGATGGAGAAGCCAGGGATGTTCTAGGATGATGTCTGCTGTGGAGTTTTTATTAAAAAATAAGTATAATTCAAGTTAATTTTATTACGTGGACTTAAGTAAGGTTCAAATATATATTTTAAGTATACTTTATACTAATATCAATGTACTAGAAGTATACTTGTAAGTATACTGTTTCAATACTACTTGGGACTAAACTGGCCCACAAGAATATTTTTAAGTATAAGAGTAGTAAACTTTTGAGTACACAACTAGTTTACAACTATGTTTTTTATTTGTACTGCAACTATACTACAGTTGTACTTATAGGTATACTGATAGACAAATACTTGAAGCACATTTTTTTTGTTCATGAAAGTACACTTTGAAGTATACTCTCTGTAAACTACTTTAGTAGGTTTATACTGCAAGAATACTTGAAAGTTTTCTTTAAGTGAACATAACATCATATGTTAGGCAGTTTTGAACTTATATGCTGTTTAATGTTTGATGATCGCGTTATTTCACATTTGCATAATAAGCAATCTTCTATCACTTGTTTCTGCTTCTTCTGTGAATTTTTATCTGGAGATTCTGTACTCTTTCAGAAGATGTGTAATAGCCTACCGTATAACATGTACCGTGAAAACATGGATAGCTGTAAAATTAAGTCAGTGGCAGGGAAAAAGTAAAGTAGATTTGAAATAAATTCCTATGTACAATACCTGTGGACTAGCCTATACAACAATAGATACTTCAGATACTCAGAATAATATATATATATATATATATATATATATATATATCAGTACTATGTGAAAAAAGTATTTAATAGGCTACTCAGTCAAAAGAGTAAACACAACTACAAGCCAAGTATACTTAGAATGCTTTTTTTTTTTTTTACTTTTAAGTATGTCTTGATCAAAAGAGTACAAGTATAGGCCAAATATAGCCTACTTCAGAATAAGTCAAGTATACATAAGTGCAATTTTAAGTATATTTCTGAGAAGTACATAAAAAATAGACTGAAAGTATACTTTCTTATTTTTAGTTTAAAAGAAGTATACTCCAGTGTGGTTGATCGGGAGGGATTGTTTAATGATCATGCAGATATAATCTCATGCGATGAGAAACCCGGATGGAGAGTTGTACAAATCGTTCAAGCCCCATGGCCTTAGCGTAGGATTTAATGGTTTTCTGTTGCAATGTTCAATGTTAGAGATGCAGCATGGATACAGCTAATGATCATCTCTCTGCTCTCCGGACGGGCACTGCAGTGGGCTAACACCATTTGAGAGCAGGCCAGATCAGTCACGTAATCCTTGGACACATTCCTCTCTCTCTTTTGTGAGGTATTTGGTCATCCTGCTGGAGATTCTTCCATTAATGAACAACTCAATCACAATCATTAAGGCAAGTGGTCTAGTACTAATTATGCACATCAGGTTTGTACTCCAGTTTTGGATGGGATGAGTCAGCCCTCTTGATGACTTACTGCCAAATGCCAGAACAACCCTTACGAAAAAGAAGTATACTTCAAGTTAATTTTATGAAGTATACTTAAATAATGTTCAAGTATATTTACTATTTCAATACTGCTTAAGACTAAATTGGCCCACTTTTTAGTATATAAAGTATATGTTTAAGTGTACTATAAGTGTAACAGTAGTAAACTTAAGGTGTACAAAGTTCACAACTATGTTTCTCATTTGTACTGCATCTGTACTACAAGTGAACTTATAAGTATACTAGCAGTTTACTATTTTAATACATGTAGCACATTTTCAGTTTATGAAAGTACACTTCCAGAACGATGATCAAAACACAGGTGGAGTAGATCGAGTCCATCAACACTCCCAAAGCGCCACAGTCGTTTCCTCTTCATGGGTTTAACATTTTATTTGGTAACGTTAGGCAAAGGTTCAAACTAGGTTTCGAACTTATATGCTGTTTAATATTTGATGATCGCGTTATTTCACATTTGCGTAAGCAATCTTCTATCACTCGTTTCTGCTTCTTCTTCGCCTTTCTGTCCTCTTTCAGAAGATGTGTATTAGCGCCCCCTACCGTATAACAATCAAAACATGGATAGCCGGAAAATTCAGTCAATGGCGGGGAAAGAGTAAAGTAGATTTAAAGTAAATTCCTATGTACACTACCAGGGGATAGCCTACACAAAAATTAAGATACTCAAAATTAGGAACATATCTGTTTTCTTTACAAATCAATATTTTCAAACAATGTAAGTTTATAAGACAGTATGTAAAAACTATGTGAAAAAAGTATTTCATAGGCTACTCAGTCAAAAGACTAAACACAGCTACAAGCCAAGTATACTTAGAATACTTAATTGTACTTTTAAGTATATCTTGATCAAAAGACTGAGTACATGTATAGTCCAAATATACTTAGACCTTTCTGTCAGTACAAGTCAAGCATACTTAAGTGCAATTTTAAGTATATTCCTAAAAAGTACATAAAGTATATTTCTGAGACGTACATAAAAAGTAGACTGAAAGTATATTAATAGCACACTTGAATAAACTTCTTTTTGTAAGGGAATCTCTCCGGCTGCATATCTCATCCTAGGATGACACCATTGGGCTGGCATTGTGGGTAATGGCGGTTACCAGTGTGGATGGTGTCGGCATATAGGTGGATGAGCAACTGAAAGCAGTGAGTGCCTGACAAAGCTGGTCCATCCTTTCCTCAATAAGATCAAGATTGGAAGATGACAAAGTCCTCGCTGAGTTCATGATGGCATGTCTTCTGTCAGGGAATCACAGACTTGTGGATATGAGTGAAATCAATTGCAGGGATTTATTGCAGGTTTGTGATACAATGGAATCAGGTACATAAACAGATCAACAGATGAATCAAGGTGAAAACCTAACTTGAGAGCAGTTTGTATTGTAGGAGATTTTAATAGAGGGAGAAGTACATGTAGGACATCACAACCAGAGAAAAACAAGGGAGATCAATGATGAAGAGTCAGTAGAGAAGATCAATGAGGGAAAACAGAGACTACGTGTAGAGGAGTCTGCAATGTCTTTATTTGAAGACTGACAAGACTAGATGCTGACTGAGGGTTTGGGGTGAGTATTAGTGCAGTCCTTGCATGCTCCAGCCAGTGCAACCAAATATCTTAGACATCAAATATTTCAGTACATTGGTTATTTCAGACCATTGGCTGGTAAAGTGTTAACTCTTCTACGCTCCTCTATGCTCCCAAGGTGGAAAATGGAAACTAGCTGTAACAGTCCAGCCAGGGTCTTGTCAACCTGCTGCATCCCAAGACAGAGACAGCATTTGCTTTGGCCAGCACCCCACATTTTTTGTTCTTGTTTTTCCATACCTTTACTGTTGTCTGATGATTTTGGGACTTGGAAATTGTGGAGGAATTTATTACAGAGGATACATAGGCGATTACAAGCAGAATGGGAGCAGTTAAATGGCTTCCTTTTTTTTTTTTTTTTTTTTTTTTTTTTACAAAATAGTAAACTTCAGTTTTATAAATAGTTTACTTTTCACTTGCCCTCCACTCACATCTTATAATGTACAGCATAATTTACTGAAATTGTGATTATATACTGAAGTCCTCACATTTACCCTTAAATAAAGAGTGGGGTAACATTTTTTGCTTATCTATCTAAGTTGTCCGTGTGCATATAAATGTGTGATTCTCACATCCATTCATTCTTTCATTAATTCATTCCAACTCCCTATTCACATGTTCTTGAGTGGGAGGAGTAAAGAAGTGATCCATGCAGAATGGGTGAGGGAGAGAGAAATAGAAGGAGGGGAATGAGGCGGACCCCTTCTGTTTTTCTGCTTTCACAGAAAAGAAAAAAAAAACAATTGGTGTGCAAATGGCTTGTTTGGCACAACTCAAAGTGTATTCAATCTTTTTACTCAGTGTGTTTGTTTGTGTGTGTGTGAGTGTGTGTGTGTGTGTGTGTGTGTGTGTGAGTGTGTGTGTGTGTGTGTGAGAGAGAGAGAGAGAGAGAGAGAGAGAGAGTTTAGAGAGTCTGAGCACAGATTTCATCTATTCTGAGATGATTTCTTCTGCTGTCAAGAACAAACAATTAAAATAAGAGATCTCATTGTGTTTTTTTTCTATGAAATTTGCCAAGACAGGTGGTGCCAAAAAAGGATATAGGCAATTATGAACAGTGGTAATAGCACTTTCATTAGTCAATTATTAGAAGTAAATTCATTTGTCATTGGGCCTGTTCGTAACTTGTGTAATTTAAGTCTCCCTCAAAATCATTATAGTCTATTTAGCATGCTCCGGCTCAATGCGGTCGTATTTACAGTCTCTTTTTTTTTTTTTTACAAGAAAAGACAGTGTCTCTTTCAGAAAAGACCATGGTTCATGAACTGCAAACATTATATGCCCTTGTCAGGTTTTTTTTAAAATGGAAGCAGAAAGTTAAAGGAATAATTTACCTAAAAATTAATACTCTGTCATCATTTTCTCACCCTTACATCATTCCAGATCGATATGAAAGAATCATTTTTACACTTTGTTCCACCATTGAAGCTGTATTCCATAAAATTCAGGACAGCGAGCGAAGGCTGCCAAGCTCCAAAAAGGACACTATAACACTAGAAAGGCACCATAAATACTGCATGACCTCTGTACAACATTTCAAGTCTTCTAAGGCCATATGACAGTATTGTGTTATATGGACTTATTTTATAGTATAGTTCAACTTTAATTATATTAAACTGACCCTATGGAAAAGAGTTCAAAATTCTATTTGTCATGTGCACCAGGAAAGACAAATTATAATTTAAAGTATGCCAGTCATCCATTAATCACAAAAAGCTTAATATGTCAATAAAATATTTTTTTACGATTCTTTAGTGTGCTATATTTTTATGCTAGTAGATGGTGTTAAAAATTAACACCGCGGCCAGCTGTGCGCCAGAGCATCCATGCCGAGGGAGCTCGGTCAGGGAATAAAACAGGCGGCAATGGGAAGAGTCGTGGGAGGCAAACAGATCTATCTGTGCGTCGCCGAACTGTTCCCAAATCAGCTGAACCGTCTGGGGATGGAGTCTCCATTCTCCAGGAAGTGGCTGAAGCCGTGAGAGCTCGTCGGCTGCACGGTTCAGGACTCCCGGGACATGGATGGCCCGAAGCGACCTCAGATGCTTCTGACTCCATAAAACGAGATGGCGGGCGAGTTGAGACATACGGCGGGAACATAGACCACCCTGGTGGTTGATGTACGCTACTGAGGCCGTGTTGTCTGACCGGACTAGCACGTGTTGACCCTTGAGCAACGCCTGGAAGCTGTGCAGGGCGAATCGTACTGCCAGCAACTCGAGGCAATTGACATGCAGGAGGCGCTGGAGTCCTGTCCAGGAGCCCGCGGCAGCATGTCCATTGCACATGGCACCCCAGCCCGTGGTGAAGGCATCTGTTGAGACAACAATATGCCTGGAAACTCGTTCTAAGGGAACACCGGCCCGTAGAAAGCTGAGGTTCGACCACGGGGTGGAGGTCTGCAGGCAGGCCCGAGTCACTGGGACCCGGAGCGTACCCGACTGCCATGCCCATCTCGGGACTTGATCGCGAAGCCAGTGCTGAAGCGGTCTCATATGAAGCAATCTGAGCGGCGTTACCGCGGCTGCAGATGCCATATGCCCCAGGAGCCTCTGAAATAACTTCAGTGGAACCGCACTCTTGCTCTCGATTTGACGGAGGCAAGTCAGCAGTGACTGCGCGCGCTCGTAAGCTGCGCGCACATGGCGACCGAGTCGATACTGAGAAAAGAGATCCTCTAGCAGAGTTTGCTCTTTTCCCAGTTGACCCAAAGGCCCAGATGGGCTAAGTGCTGGAGCACCAGGTCTCTGTGTTCGCACACCTGCTCTCGAGAGTGACTCAGGAACAGCCAGTCGTCGAGGTAGTTCAGGATGCGAACCCCGTGTTGCCTGAGTGGCACAAGGGCTGCCTCGACAATCTTCGTAAAGACGCGAGGGGACAGAGCTAGCCCGAATGGGAGGACTGCGTACTGATATGGAAGTAGGCGTCCTTCACGTCGATCGCTGCAAACCAATCTACTGGACGAACGCATTCGAAAAGGCGCTTCGCTGTCAACATCCTGAACGGAAGCCTGTGAAGGGATCGGTTCAGGACGCGCAGGCCCAGGATTGGTCGTAACCCACCGGTTTCTTGGTACAATGAAGTAAGGGCTGTAGAAGCCGGACTTCATTTCGGCTGGAGGGACAGGCTCGATCGCACCCTTCGCCAGCAGGGTAGCGACCTCCGCACGCATGACTGGGGCGTAGGGCCCCACCATGGTGTATCGGACTCCCCGGAACGGGGAGGAGCCTGAGCGAACTGAATCGCATAGCCGAGCCTGATGGTCTTCGCGACCCAGCGGGACAGTCCGGGAAGCTCTAGCCAGGCTCCCAAAAACTGCACCAGCGGGGTAATGCGAACCACAGACGTACCCCGGGTGGGGCAGCGAGGCGGCGTGACCGGCCCAGACGTGGGAGGCATAGCGTCCCAGTGTGGGGGCACGGTCATCAGCCGCGTCCTGACAGAGGAGACCAGGGAAGGACGTGCGTTCCACTGGGGTCTGCTCTGAGAGGAGACTGGCGTCAGAGAGGGACGAGAGTGGCATGGCCCGGGGGCAGCGCACACTGCCGTGAACGGTCTCTGGGTGCTCAGGGATGGGTGCGAAGATTCTCCCCCGGCCCTCCCATGGGGGAAAGGAGTGGCCCTGCTACCACCTCCTTGAAAAAACTGCCCATCCCTGAGCTGTCCGCGTCAGGAGCGCCGCTTAGCCTGGCGTTAGGCGAGCTGCGGGGCTGGGGAGCGGACGGGGACGTGTTCTTGCGACCACCTCCACGGCGCGGCCCGGAGAAGTCGGCTGCTGCTGGGGCCGGGCGGGAGGGGTGGAAGCCGCAGGAGGGCGCCCTCGGCGGCAAGCAGACTGAGGCGACTGAGCCGGCGGCTGAGTAAGGCAACAGCTGGCCGCCGGGACAGCACATGTTTAATGGCCTCAGTCTGCTTCTGGGCGGCCGAGAACTGTTGGGTGAAGTTCTCGGCCGTGCCGCCGAAGAGGCCAGCCTGGGATATGTGAGCGTTGAAGAACCGGGTTCGCTCAGCCTCTCTCATATCGACCAGGCTGAGCCACATCTCTCCTGGACCACAGCTGTGGACATCACCTGACCCAGGGAGAGCACGGTCACCTTCAAACCCCTGGGACAGCTCTACCCTCGTGCATGCCGCGAGCATCCTGGCCTGGTAGACCTGAAGGATGGCCATGGCGTGCTGGGAGGCGGCGGCCTGCCCCGCAGCTCTGTAGTCCCTCGCCACCGAAGTAGACGAGAACCTACAGGCCCTGGAGGGGTGCTTAGGATCACCACGCCCCATTGAAGCACTCTGTGCAAGAGGGGGGTGTGGCCCGAGGAATGATCGTCGGGGTTTATGCCACACCGCAGCCCTCAGGTCACCCTGGCCACCAGCCAAGCATCCCATCACGTGGAGGGGAAATTGGGGTGTGGCAGAGGGGACTCTACCTCCATACGGGGGTCATTGAGTCTCGACCGTGATTGCAACTGAGCGTCAACGGGGGGACCCCAGTGTACCCTTGGCCGCGGCCCCATCGAGGGCAGAGAAGGCAGAGAAGGCCTGCGAACGGTCACGGGAAGACAACGGGGACTTCCAGGACTGCGTGACCTCCTCATGTACCTCGGGAGAGAAAGTAATTGGGGGTGGGGCCCGACAGCTGTCAGGACGCGCCGCGCCCAAAGACCAATCATCCTCCGAGATGACATGGCTGTCAACTCCGGGTCGGACTCGGGCAATGCTGGCACGCCCGAAAGCGGCAGCATAGCTGAATCTTCATCCGCAGAGGACTCCAGCCCACCTTGAGATGCGGCGATCGACGTCTCGTCGTCATCTGGAGCGCCGAACGAAACACGCGGGGCGTCCGCAGACAGTCCCGCTGTTTCAGTCCGACCACTCGCGGGTAGCGGTGTGCAAGAGGGGGGTGTGGCCCAAGGAATGATCGTCGGGATTTATTCCACACCGTAACCCTCGGGTCACCCTGGCCACCAGCCAAAGTACCATCTCTCTCGGAGATGGTAGATTGGGGTGTGGCAGAGGGGACTCTCTTTCCTATACGGAGGTCATTGAGTCTCGACCGCAACATCGTGATGGTCATGTTCCAGCAGTGAGAACATGACTCATCCACAAACGCTGCTTGAGCGTGCTGAAGCCCAAATACGTCAAGCAGTGATTGTGCCCATCAGATGGCAACAGAGATCGACCGCACCCAGAAGTGCACGGGCAAACCGTCTTTAAAAAGACGTGCCACGCTCAAGCTCTTTTTGTGAGAGAAAGCCCTGCAGAGTGCTGAAGCGCCCAGGGAACACACACACAGCTGTTGCAGATCACTGCACAGATCAGCAGGCAGGCAGTATGCGATCGCTGGAACGTGCCGTCACACCAACACCAACTGGAGAGCTGCTTGTCTCGAAGAAGCTTGACGATATACTCAAAAGGCTTAAGGAGTGAAGAGATAGATGCTCTTGGCTCCGAAGCAGAAACATAATGCGATGTTGCCAGCGTACTTCCTTATATACCCACACTGTGGGGCGGAGTTACGCTATGCAAATTCCGCATGCCCATGGCATTGGCACTGCCATTGGGCGTTTTCTAGATCTCGAAGATGATAGGCTTCTAGGCAAAACCCCCATTCGTCAGTCACTGACGTTACTCGGAGTGACTGAACGAAAGGGAACTATAGATTGTGGACAGCGACAAAATGTTTTTTTTTTTTTTCAATGTTTCTGTAGCTCAAACAGTGAAGCATGGTGTTATAAATGCCTAGGTCATGGGTTCAATTTACAGTGAATGCATGAACTGACAGAACATGTACATTGACTCTTCACTTTATTAGGCAAACCTGTTCAACTGCGCTTTAACGCAAATATCTAATCAGCCAATCACATGGCAGTAACTCAATGAATTTAGGCATGTAGACATGGACTGCATCCGTAAACTTAAAAATGCTGCTTTCAGAGGACGCATTCCAAGGTAGGAAGGTATCAAGGCACGTTAGCTTCACTTCCTGTCTCCTGAGTTACCTTCATCTGATCGATTTTTGAAGGCAGCATATGTATCCTACGCTGCCTTTGATGTCCCACAATCCTGTGCTTTCCATTCTGTGACAGTTGAGTTAAAAAAAGAAAGATGGCGTCTGAAAGTTGCGGTTGCTGGTCAGTTTGTGTGTAAATGGAAGTTTTTGACCAACGTTTTCCACTTAATTTCTAGTGAGAAATTACTATTGTAGTAATTAAATGTTTGTTTAGTTCTCACCAAAGCTCACTCTATTTTGCTGTAGACCATTAAACTGTTACGCTGCCTCAGAAGTCTGTCCGAAAGGTATCGTGAAAAGTATTTCCTTGTTAGCCGTTCCCATGCCGGAGAACCCGGGTTGAGTAGGACCGGTTACAGTGCAATGGTTGTTGGTGCCAGACGGGCTGGTCTGAGTATTTTCAAAAACTGCTGATCTAAAAGGGTTTTCACGCACAACCATATCTAGGGTTTACAGAGAATGGTCAGAAAAAGAGAAAATATCCAGTTAGTGGCAGTTCTGTGGGTTCTTTGTGTTCCCCCGCATGCATTTGGCTGCAAACCAACACATAAGGAAAATATATCTGTAAAAAACATTTCATATGTACACAGAGAACGAGCATGAGAGAGTTTTGCTGAACACCATGATGAGTTTAACAACACTCGCGCTACAGGACCATTTCAGTTTGGGTTATCAGTTTAAATAATTATTAAATATTCACATGTTGGCAAATACTCTGAAAATGTTAAGTTTTGCAATAAATAATGTGTTTAGTAAATTCTTATTAGGTTAAAAAGCAAAAAGTTAATACGTTTAAAATGGGTGCATCTGATTGCTGCATTTTCTCATTATCGGGGGAGTTCTTGCGATGCGCTTTTTGAGTCGTTTTGAGAATTTACTGATAAACATTCTCCCTTACAGGTATCTAAAATGCACATTTGCACACAAATGTATAATATTGATTCTAAATGCTAAATATTGTGTGTTGTATTAATGTATTGCAACTTGCTAAAAAAAGCATGTGGTTGGCCCGCACACCGTACAACACAAATGTGTTTGTGAGGTGATTACATGTAAATGGTTGGGTTTATTCTGTTATTCTGTTTGGTTTATAGAAGGTAAATGTGTGATTATATCGTTATATGTGTTTTAAATGAGACGCAAACTTGTGAATAAGGGGAGTGTTAATGTTTTAACGTAGCATGCATACTACCTCAAGTGTGTACTCAGGTTATTTCACTCTGTGAAACTTGGTGAAGTGCATTGATTGGAGAAAGTGTATTTAAATAAGTGAGCTGATGCATTTGTTGTTTGTAATAATTGTTGATTTATTGCCACATTCATTCTCAGTAAAGCTATAATTGTGAAGCATCACGTTTTGAGTAGGCTATTTAATGATAAACACATTCCCTTACAGGGGTACTACATGCGCACATATTCAATCTTCTTAAAATGAAATATATATATATGTTATACAGTAGTATGTCTGATCATGAACGTGATGACACGATTGATTATTTATGTAAACAGAACTTTGTTGTCATGATTTATATATATTTAAAAATACAGCAAAGTGCCCTCAACTCTTTTTTCACCCACTTACAATTTAATATTCATGACTCTGTATAATGAGTATGTTGTTAGTCTGTGTGTTATTGTTGTCCACCCATTTATTCCTACCTCTCCACAGCTTTACACGCCCATTTCCCAAGCCTTTTTGAGATCTGTGATGTGAAATACCAGTGCTGAAAACAGGGGTGTTTCATGACACTGTAATCAAGGGCTCCCTGCAGTTTTCCGTCAAAATAAAAGCTTGATGGTTGTTTTAATGTCTGTAAATGAGGAAATTAAAACGACTCCTCATCCAGACGAGTAGGCTACTAACTTATTTGATCAGTGCCTCAACAATTGTACAATTAATGGCGATAAGTGTTAATAATCACCCTAGTCTTTAAGCATGCTTTCCACCGTATCTTTGTTGCTGTGTCCGTGTTGCTTGGCAACCACTTTGTTGAATTGTTTCTAAAGAACTACATTGCTTGGCAGAAGAATACATTTGTTATCATTATCATTATATTTTTTGTTGCTCCGCATGGTGCCCTCAACACCCCTTAGCTGTTCTAATTTCACTGTAAACCACGGCTTCACTAGGCATATTGATGTAGTAAATGGTGACTGAACCCTTTCTTTTAATATCTGGATTCTCTTTATTTTGTATCTATTGTTATTTAGTGGGTGGAATTGGCTTTAATTGTTTTCAGCATGTCAAAAACTTTCATATGAACTTCAAAAAGCCCATAAAGTTCAGTCTCTAGTCATCTGAAGGGGTCTGTCTTGCCACAGGCTCAAGTTGTTCAGAAGTTGTTTGTAAGCCAGCTGTGGCCCATGTGAACTGTCATGTTTGCTGTATATTGGATGACTGAGATTATTTGTGTGTCTGGGTTTATTAATAGCAAATGCCAAAGTTGTGGGACATGTCTTGTTTGAAGATTGATTACTGCTTAAAGGAGCATATTGAACAAGTTTATGAAAGTATGGATAAAAAGTAAATGTGAAAACATTTATGATAGTTATAGTTCTAATGTGTTATTATAGACTTAAAGGGATGATTCACCCAAAAATGAAAATTACCCCATGAATTACTCACCCTCAAGCCATCCTAGGTGTATATGACATTCTTCTTTTAGACGAATACAATCGGAGTTATATTAAAAAATGTCCTGGCTAATCCAAGCTTTATAATGGCAGTGAATGGCAGCCCAAAATTTGAAGCCCAAAAAAGTGCATCCATCCATTGCAGTCTGGCGGAAGTTAGATATTTTACTTTATAAAGTTTTAAATATGGATAGTTTTCTTACACAAACCCATCGATTCGCTTCAGAAGGCCTTTATTAACTCCATGGAGCCGTGTGGATTACTTTTATAATGGATGGATGCACTTTTTTGGGCTTCAAATTTTGGGCTCCCATTCACTCCCATTCTAATGCTTGGATTAGCCAGGACACTTTTTTATATTACTCCGATTGTATTCGTCTGAAAGAAGAATGTCATATACACCTAGGATGGCTTGAGGGTGAGTAATTCATGGGGTAATTTTAATTTTGGGGTGAACTATCCCTTTAATATAACTAATGCTGTTATATCATTTTTAATTTGTTTTCTTAGGATTGTTAGTAATTTTGTCTTCATTTTCCCTAATAGATCCAGACAACAAACAAACAGCATGCTATACACACGTCATTGTTACACACTAATAGTGCTTATAGCCAATAAAATCTCCTTCATGTTGATGAACATGATGACAGATTTCATGTTATATTCATATTCAAGTTGTGTGGTATTGAGACTTCATACAGTATAATAATGTAATCAAAATATTGGTATTTTCTTCTACGGCGTCAGAAGACATGGGATATAGAAAATAACTTCTATGGACTCTTTTATAACACCGTTATGGTGCTTTTACAGTTTTTTTTCAGTACGTAATCATTGGAAATACATGGAAATGTGCAATCGGCAGTCATATGTGTCTGCAGGTGAGTAAATAATTTTAAAAATGTATTTTTTTGGGCGAACTATTCATTTAATACTGTGAGGCATGCATGTACACACACACACACACGAACACACACACACACACAGACATTCCAGACCCGCTGCTGTTCTGTAGCGATAAATTGCACACAAACTCACAGCACATCTCTTTGTTCTGCCTGACAGATCATTCAGTTCATTTTCAATGCTGTACCAGACCTAAATGAAAAACTGCCAGCAGCTAATTAAAAATCAAGCTTTTGCCAACTTCTCGAAGTGCTTCAAATGATTTTCCCTTGCATACTAAATAAAACTGACCATGGTACTTTGCAAAGGTTTTAATGTTGTATGTATCCATACTATTAACAACAACAACAACAACAACAAAAGTACCGGAAATTGCTAGATTTCTTGAAAAAAAAAAAAAAAACTTTTTGATTAGTGAGATCCAATAAATAGATACCCAAGACCCATTGAATACCCCCACTGTCAGTCATATAACAAAAGCTAACAAAGGAAAGAGTTACACTGCAGTTCTTCTGCATTATTGTTTTAACATAAATAGTCCGGCTTAAAGTGCTTAAGGGAGGTGTTTGGTCTGTCCTTATTGTTGCCTGCAGAGAAAGAGATAGGACCCAGTAGTTGATTAATGGGCCGGGTGTAAACAAAGCCCTTGAAACAAAAGCGTGAGTCTAAAGAATTAAGATAAGGGGAAACTGCAGTCAAGTTTACCTTCATCCCTCTTCTGCTAATGACCTCAACTGTCGCTTGCCATCTTCTAGAGCACAGGCAGAGAATGAGAGTGTAGAAGGTAGAAAAGAGGCCCCTGATATTCATTCATTCTTTAAATAAAAAGCGTTCAATCATCTTCATTTACTTAAAAATAAATAGACAAATATACAGAAATAAAAGATTGCCTGCTTAAAAAAATATGTTCAAGGCCATTTGGGTTGTAATTTAGGTGAAATAGTCATTAGGGTCTGGTCATTGAATTGTGAGCCCTAAGCAGACACACGTCCTGATTTTGCTAAGTTAGACGCGTTTCTGGGTCAACATATTTTGTTGATCCTGGAACATAAACTGTAAACTTGTCCCTCAAATCTGATTGGTTGATTGGAAGGTTGTTCCAGGATCAACAAAGATGTTGACCAGGAACATGTTGCACTTGGTGAAATCAGGTTCAGCTTAGCAAACATGATCACAAGTCATTTTGAACTCGTGACACTTCTTTTGTCAAAGTAAAGTATCAAATCAATTTCGTTAATGGTTTTCTATATTTTGCAGGTTAATTTTATAAACCTGGTTGAGGTCTTATAGCCAGATAATACTATTTTAAGGGAATTCACATCAAACTTATCTAAAAGAAATGAGGTGAGGTTTTGCTTGAATCAAAATATAATTTTCTATTTATTTTAATTGACCTTAAGTTAAAGGAGAGACTGTTTACCTATTTAAAAAAAAACATGGAATGCCTTTAGGCAAGGTTTTTTTTTTTCCCCCTTTTGCTTTCTGTAAATGCCACTCAGTAGGAAATTTCTCTTTGTTCTCCCTTGTATCTAAATGATATCACTGATTCAGAGAAATATTTCACCATGGGTGTCTTAGGTCCAGTAACCACTTGGTATTAAGATGCATTTTCAATGATCCAATCACAAGTGGTCAGTACTAAATACAGGTGGAAACAGGGTCTAAAAAGTTTTTTGATTGGATCACTTAAACCACATATATGGAGGTAACAATGCATGTAACCACATCACATTTGTAGTGGAAATGCATGCCGGACCACAGTGAAGCAAGTAAAATTTATGTGTATAGGGCTTTTTACAATGCAAAGTTTCAAAGCAGCTTTACAGGAAGTCATTCTGTTTTGTATAATGCCTTAATGCTTTAACATAGAGCTATTTTAGGGCTGGGCGATATGGTAATATATAACAATAGTATGAATTATGGGATCTCAACTCTGGTCCTCGAGATCCACTATCCTGCAGAGTTTAGCTCCAACCCTGATCAAACTCACCTGCCTGTAAATTTCTAGCAGAGACCGTCTTAATATAGGGAGATGAGAGGGTCTGTATCTCTTACCATTGGAGAAAGTGTAACAGCTAACTTGGATCACGTGAGACAATTTAATAAATGTTGTATATTTGGTGTTATATCGCTAGTAAAGGTACAGTAGGACTGCATTGTTTGTGGAATGTGCTTTAGTGAGCGAAAAAAAAAGAGCGCAAATATCTCTATTTTCTCTATTTATGAATACACTAAAAACTTCATTGTAATTTAATACATATTTCATTCATTATATGTATTGTTTCACCTTCATTCATTAAAAAGTGTTATATCATCATCATTAGGCACACAGCAGAGTCATAAATCATTACAACACAAGACTAACCTGGCAGCAATAGAAAAAATACTTAATTTTTTATTTTCATTAAACAACATACAATATAACACAATAATTAAATTATTCATTTTCTCTTTATTCATTAAAATGCATAATATCAGCATCATGTGCATACATGCAGTTATAATAGTCATTACCATTAAAGTCTTATCATAACTAGTAAAACCTGAAAGCCAAAGAAAGAAAACATCGATATTTTCTACTTTCTTTAGACAATATACAATATCACTCAATTAAATATTAATATTACTATTAAATAAATAATAATAATTATAATAATAATTCCTTACATTTATATAGTGCTTTTCTCGGTACTCAAAGCGCTTTACATATAGAAGGGGGGAATCTCCTCAACCACCACCAATGTGCAGCATCCACCTGGATGATGCGACGGCAGCCATATTGTGCCAGAACGCCCACCACACACCAGCTTATTGGAGAGGAGACAGAGTGATGAAGCCAATCAGTATATGGGGATTATTAGGAGGCCATGATGTACAGAGGCCAAAATTTGTCCAGGATGCCAGGGTTTTTATTGACCACAGAGAGTCAGGACCTCGGTTTAACGTCTCATCCGAAACACTATGGTAATGCCGTAAATGAGTCCTACCTGTCGCAACATTCCCTTCTCTGCCTTCTTTTATAAAATAACCTTTTTCTCATAAAATCTACATATCGTTCCAACAAACATATTGTTTAGCGTAAAACACGTTGAAGATTAGCAGACAGGCAGTCGACTGATTAAATGATAAGCTGTTTCCTCACAAAAACGGTTTATTCAGTGTAGTTAAGCCTCTTCTCCAATGACTTCTATAAAAAAAAAAAAAACAGACTCTGGTCGCAGCGTTAGAATTAGCTGTTAGGCTTTTTTGGCTAATAGTTGCAGGCTTGTCATCTAGTGGCTTTGCTTTCTAGTAATCCTGAAGACCTTGATTAGCTTGTTCAGGTGTGTTTGATTAGGGATGGAACTAAACTCTGCAGGAAAGTGGATCTCGAAGGCCAGAGTTGAGAAACCCTGGTATTAATGATCATTGAATTTAAAGCTACATTGTATTTATTTTGTCTAGCAGATATTCCAGTGCCACAATGTCTCAGCCACAGGTCTGAGAATTTGTTCTAATTAAAGTCGCAATAAAATGGAAGTAGTGTCTGTCGTTTTCAGTGGT
The DNA here is from genome assembly GCA_039654105.1 of Coreius guichenoti. NCBI lineage: Eukaryota > Metazoa > Chordata > Actinopteri > Cypriniformes > Gobionidae > Coreius > Coreius guichenoti. Next base: position 48,126,830 of record CM077169.1, on the reverse strand, counting down.
GGACTTATGAGTTTGGACATTTTGATTAAACATTACAAGGTTTTAAAAAAACATAGTCATGGATGATTAGTTGACTCGTTAACTTTCATTATGGGACGCGTTGTGACAAAGCACACAAGCAATCCAAAGTTCGCTGTGTTATATCTGCCAGACAAAACACATTGAGTATGGTGGAAATCACAGCTGCCCTCCTTATACAGGTACTTTACATTTTCTTCCTTTCCCACTTGCTCTTAAGTCATGTAACATGGTTTGTTCATTAAATAGTATAACCGTACCGCACTCTGCTCCCGCGAAAGTGATAGAGTGTGATGAAAAAAGAGTGGAGTGTCTCCACAAATCCGAATACGTGGTCACACGACACACATTTGAAAAAAATGTTAATACCAGGTGGGGAAACAGCTAGATGTTAGAAAACCTGCTGGACGTTAACACTTGCTGCCCAGGTTAAGTTTTTTTTTTTTATTTTGACTTTTTTTGACCGAGCACCTGCCCATGTTTGGATGTGCACACACTATTTCAAATTAATCAACCAGGAGCCACCTTTCACAGATGTTTCTCCCAATTAATCTCAAGAAATCCTCTGGCGGTGGGGAAGTGATTAGGGATGTCTTCCTGCCACCCCATAATTGGACACAGGAATCTTTAAATCATCTCTTAACTTCCCACACAGACATTCCTACTTTATAAGTCTTGTGCAGTACAATGACTTTGACCACAGTCTGGGCTCACCACTTGTGACCGGATCAATGAAACAAACAAACAAACAAAAACATACCTGGTGGTCACAGCTGGAGTCGAGTCTTGAGTTAGTTTTTTGTGACTTAAGTGACTCTGCTTCTCAAACTTGGGTGTACATAGACCAATGGACACGATAAAACTCACCATAAGAAACTAACCCCCTCCTGAACAACCACTGCAAGATTCTCAAGATTTTACAGTATTCACAACTTGTCAAGGCAAAGACACTAGCAACAAATGTAAACAGAGAGTCACCATTTGTGTGTACCTGAGTGTAACACATTCCATATTAGGTTTGTAATAACAGAATAATAATTGGTCAGCCCATCCACCCCTGAGTTACTGACATACTGAAATATAGCAATGCACCCGTCACATTTTTAATACTGATTACAGACAACTTACAGATACAGTAATGCAGGTCCAGCAGTGAGACGTCTCCTAATGTGCGAATATTGTGTTTATTATTTTCATCATCTGTTAACTACTGTTAACAACATCAAACTGACTATGCAGGGTTTTTGGACATTTTAACTAAGATCCCTAATTGTAGGGAGTATATTTGAGTCTGCAGGAAATTGCAAATGGCGTTGGGAAGGATTTTATATCAATATCAATTTATCACTTCACAGGAAGTAGAATGAAAAAAAAGAGAAAACAGTCACTGTGCATCACCTCAGTACAATATGTAGGCTATTGTGAATAATTATGATAGAATAGAGGCTGTAAAGTGAAGTGCCCAAGACAATTTATTTAAATACATGACTGCATGTTACATATATTACTGTTTAAATGTTTGGAAAACTAAGACTAAGTAATGAAAGAAATTGATACTTTTTCACCACTGTAGCATTCAATTGACCCCAAATACAGTCAGTAATATTTTGAATTATTATAACTTTTTCGAAATGTTTTCTATATTTATATATCCTGTTAAAAGCCACATTTTGAACATTCATTACTTCAGTCTACAAATAAATCTGTTACTTAATCCTTAAAAAAATATTCCAATATGCTAATTTGTGCTCAAGAAACCTTTTTATTATTAAAACTAATACATTTATTTATTTTTTTAATAAAAACAATTAAGTCGTGTTGAGTCCTCTCAATATCTATCAAGATTTGATCATGTGGTAGGTAACACGTTTTCTAGCCCTACTATTTATCTTTCAGTTCCCAAGAAAACCATTTGCTTATGGCAAGGTTTATATTTGATGAATAACAGGCTTCAGGAGTAGCTGAGTCTCCTAGCAACACACAAGGAGCCTGTGGTAAACTGTTACCTTTCCATCCCACGACCAGGATTCTTCCTCCTTCAAGTGCGAAAGCTTTCATGTTGGGAAATATGAATTTGAAAGGCCAGTACCCTGCCCACCACCACTTCATTCCCAACAACACACACACACACACACAGAAAGAGAGAGAGTCTCCTCATATCCCCCAAAGCAATGTCAAGCACACCCCTAACCCCCAGCCCGTCGAAGGGCATTGGCCTCACGTGTTTTACCCCAGCAGCAACTGTTCTTTGAATGGTAGCCAACATAAAAAGAGGCAGATCAGAGTGACTGTTATCTGCCGCTAGTGAACATGAGGAAAAACTGCAAAGCATGTAAAGATCAGGGAGATTTGAAGAGAGGGAGACAGAGATAGAGGGAGGGAGAGAGGAAGGTATAGCCCCTATAAAACTGTTATAAGCCATGCTCTTGTGTCTGACTGGAACTACAGAACAGAATTGTGGCTGAAGATATAAGATACTGGGATTTCATCCCCTTCTGACAATATGGGTCATGCCCCATGAGCAGGTCCAGACTTTTGATTCTCACAGATTCTTCACTGATTTTCTAAAAATCTTTAGGATTTTTAGCTGTCTATCGAAAGAGATGAAGTCTTGGACTTGACAAGACCTCAGAACTAGAGGTCTTCTTGGATCCTAAAATCTGTAACCGACCCAAATCAATTCTTACCCGAACTCGACGTGCATAATTGTTTTTTTTTATCGGGTCTGTCTCCTACTCGAGACAGACCCGATAAAATTAGACCTGAGTCCGACCCGACGGCATTTATTTTCGAACCCAACCGGACCCTGAATGAAAACGGCATTGACATGTCCACAGCCTGCAGCCCTGCAGTCAGTCTGGAAAAATCCCGGTGTCCTGACTGACAGATGACTATTATACTAATATAATACATAATAACATTAGTGAAAATATAAAAACAGAAGATCTAAAAAGGTAAAGAGAAAACTAAACATATAAGAGTATGAACGGTCACAAACGAAGCTAACTAGCTTAGCTTGAGAATATTTGCCCTCAAAGTTGTCAACAACTCCAAACATCTAATTTAAAGACCTTTTCCTTCTTACTAGAGGGTGTGAGAGATGCCACTTCAATTGACATTGTTCACTGTAAAAAGCAACGGGTCTAAAATCCATGCTGACGTGCGCTCGTTGAAACAGTAGGCAAAAATGTGGAGCAACTGAGCCTAAATGCGGAAGCAACCATGCGTAGAGTCCATTGCACATAGAAGCGCGGATTCAGAGAGAACATAGAAAAAGTGAAATAATAACGTTATCATAGAATTGTTTTAAATAATATTTTGTTAAATGTCCGACATAGTTTAAAAGAATTTAAGTCTTCTTGGGACCATTTGAAAAAAGCACATTCATTTTAAATTATACTCAAGACCCGAGACCTGAGGCCACTAATACCGAACCCGACCCGTGTCCGAGGTACTCGTCGAAGTTTTGGACCCGTTTGGACCCGGACCCACTCAGGTCGGACCTCGGGTTTTCGGATCCAAGTGGACCCGTGAAGACCTTTACTTTAAACATGTCCTGTGGTATTTGCCAGCAAGACATTAGCAGCAGATTAAGTCCTGCAAGTTGTGAGGTGGGGCCTCCGTGGATTGGATTTGTTGGTCCAGCACATCCCATAGATGCAATCGGATTAGGATCTGGGGAATTTGGAGGACAAGGCAACATCTTGAACTCTTTGTCATATTCCTCAAACCATTCCTGAACAATTTTTGCAGTGTGGCAGGGTGATTTATCCTGCTGAAAGAGGCCACTGCCATCAGAGAAGGGGTGTACGTGGTCTGCAGCAATGCTTAGGTAGGTGGTATACAGTGGGGAGAACAAGTATTTGATACACTGCCGATTTTGCAGGTTTGCCCACTTACAAAGCATGTAGAAGTCTGTAATTTTTATCATAGGTACTCTTCAACTGTGAGTGACGGAATCTAAAACAAAAATCCAGAAAATCACATTGTATGATTTTTAAGTAATTAATTTGCATTTTATTGCATGACATAAGTATTTGATACATCAGAAAAGCAGAACTTAATATTTGGTACAGAAACCTTTGTTTGCAATTACAGAGATCATACATTTCCTGTAGTTCTTGACCAGGTTTGCAGACACTGCAGCAGGGATTTTGGCCCACTCCTCTATACAGACCTTCTCCAGATCCTTCAGGTTTCGGGGCTGTCGCTGGGCAATACGGACTTTCAGCTCCCTCCAAAGATTTTCTATTGGATTCAGGTCTGGAGACTGGCTAGGCCACTCCAGGACCTTGAGATGCTTCTTACGGAGCCACTCCTTAGTTGCCCTGGCTGTGTATTTCAGGTCATTGTCATGCAGGATTTTAATCCATGACGGCGTAGTGTGTTACTAATGGTTTTCTTTGAGACTGTGGTCCCAGCTCTCTTCAGGTCATTGACCAGGTCCTGCCGTGTAGTTCTGGGCTGATCCCTCACCTTCCTCATGATCATTGATGCCCCACGATGTGAGATCTTGCATGGTGCCCCAGACCGAGGGAGATTGACCGTCATCTTGAACTTCTTCCATTTTCTAATAATTGCGTCAACAGTTGTTGCCTTCTCACCAAGCTGCTTGCCTATTGTCCTGTAGCCCATCCCAGCCTTGTGCAGGTCTACAATTTTATCCCTGATGTCCTTACACAGCTCTCTGGTCTTGGCCATTGTGGAGAGGTTGGAGTCTGTTTGATTGAGTGTGTGGACAGGTGTCTTTTATACAGGTAACAAGTTCAAACAGGTGCAGTTAATACAGGTAATGAGTGGAGAACAGGAGGGCTTCTTTAAGAAAAATTAACAGGTCTGTGAGAGCCGGAATTCTTACTGGTTGGTAGATGATGAAATACTTATGTCATGCAATAAAATGCAAATTAATTATTTAAAAATCATACAATGTGATTTTCTGGATTTTTGTTTTAGATTCCGTCTCTCACAGTTGAAGTGTACCTATGATAAAAATTACAGACCTCTACATGCTTTGTAAGTAGGAAAACCTGCAAAATCGGCAGTGTATCAAATACTTGTTCTCCCCACTGTACGTGTCAAAGTAACATCTACATGAATGCCAGTTTCCCAGCAGAACATTGCCCAGAGCATTGCACTGATGCTGCCGGCCTGCCTTCTTCCCATAGTGCATCCTGCTGCCATCTCTTCTCCAGGTAAACAATGCACACACACCTGGCCATCCACCTGATCTAAAAGAAAATGTGATTCATCAGACCAGGCAATCTTCTTCCATTGAACCATGGTCCTGTTCTGATGCTCACACGCCCATTGTAGGCGCTTTTGGTGGTGGACTGGGGTCATCATATGGACAGTCTAACTGGTCTGCGGCTACACATAATAAGTTAATTTGTACTGCAACAACACTTTGCATATATATCATGTATACCAATGAGATCATGTGGTCATTCACATTGAATGTATACATTCTGATAGACACTCTTTCTCTCTCTCTCTCTAAGTAGCCAGTTTTATTCAGAATAAGCTGCAATGTGAACCAGACTTTATGACAGTAGTCAACGTTTGGCTACATTTTCCCACCTAGTTTGCCTTGGTAAATTATATCACCCAGCTGATATAGTTAGGTAACTCTGGTAGGATCTACATGCCATGGTTCTTCATCTTGCTCTCCACTGGTTATTAGCAGCTACATCTCTGCCAGACTGGACAGATGAAGGCCACTTTCTACTGTAACTCTTGCACACACTTCCATAGCTCATTTTATCTGTTGCATCAGCATCTCTGGCTTGCTGTCAATTTTATGCCCAGGTTGTAACCAGATCAGATTTTCAGATTTCTTGCATGTGCACTTTTTTCCTTTCGCAGAAGATTTCTGTGCTCGCACGTAAACAAATTGTGATGATGACTCTCCTTCTTCTTCTAGTATTTCTTGCAGTAGTTCCAAAAAGGTGGGAGGATGATCTCTTCGTTCTCTATGATGCAGATGAACAGTTTACGTGTCAGTCACAAAAGACCCCCACAATAACCGCTCTGGCTTAGCTAAATTAGCTATTTATGGATTGACACTTTTTTCTCTAAATCATTTCTATGCATAATAGAAAGTCAGGCATCTTTAATTCAAATGCTGCCTGAATCCTGAATGAAATCCTAAATGATCTGGATAATCTCCAAAACTGGGCTCATAAGACTCAGTTATCTTCTTCTATATGTCCAATGTGTAACCATTAGCCTAGTTGTACCACCTGTTTTTTTGAGTAATCACATTTCTGTGCATTTGTGTTTTAAATGTTGTCTTATCATTTCAGTTCATAGGTGACAGAATTATAGTTATGTATGTTAATTCTACCCCCCTCCTTTTGGAAAGCTGGCTCATCTTATCCCACTCACTCCTATAATTATTATAATTGGACAAAACTGCACCTCTCAACATCATCACACACCCACAGAAGCGCTATGTACTTCACCGTGACAAACACACACATGCACAACTTGGTCTCGCATATACACAGAATGTACTGCTATTATTTATGAATGTAGAGAGCGGGGTTACGTATTTTGTCTGTTCTCTGGATGTGTATGTGTGTGTATTCCTCTGTTAGCTCCATGGCATCATTCAGTCTACATCTGAATCAATAGCTCATGTTTCACTTTGCTTGCAAGTCTTTGCTGGCCCAACACACACAGTGTAGTGTACAAACATACACACACATGTTGATTTGAGTCTTTTGGGGAAGTTGAGTGTCTACAGTGCGGTCACAGGAATTGAAACAGTGGGAACAGGTTTGAGGTTTGTGCAGTGATATATAAGAAGCTTTGAGCTTTGTGTTGTTGAAATTTTATAATCCTACAGCAAATCATTCTGCATTTAATCTTTCATCATGTATATGCTTTATGGTGAAACTACAGATTTTTATATCAATCTGTTTATTTTGACCATTAAAAAACAAATGTAATATAGCATGAGCAGCACAGCAAAAATGGACTTCATCTGCGGCAAAATGAACACAGCACTGCTGCTTCTGCTCTATGGCAGGGCCATACGGTCAAAATTACACTGCAGACTGAATTGGTTTACATCCAAAATGCCGCATTTTGACAGTGTTTAAAACCCCATTAGCTCTGTCATACACCATCATGATCCCAAACACCAAAAAATCAAAACCCATGATGCTTTTTTTGCTGTTTGGTTTGCCATATGACACTGTAAAAGGTACTGTTTTAATTGCACAGAGTGTCCATTATTTACTGTGTTTGTAGTGTAATGAGCCACACCCACTCATTTCCACAACCAGTAAGTTTGTATATACACTCAATCAATGATGACCTGCGACAGACCACACCAATTTACAGTTTATCATTTTGATAATTTTCATCAGTTGATCATTTTTTTAAGGAGTGTGCCTATGAATATACACAATATATTTATTCTGTAAAAAAAACTTTGACTTTTTTTTTTTTAACATTACTTATTAGTTTGCTTTCTGAAGGAAAAGAGTGCACCTCTTTATCATAGCAGTTACCAATCCATTCTATGTACATTATTCCACTTATTACACAAATAGTTACCATGTAAGTATTAGATTTTATTAGCTTTGAATAAAATACTTAAAGTTTCCTCTTGTTCTGTTTTTATGTGTTAGTAAAATATTGCATTATTTGGTATTTTTACTTTGACATTGTTCACATGACAATTTTTTTAACCTGTTCATGCATTGTGAAACAACAAACACTGAACTCTTGCGATCTGCTTTCAAGATATAATAATTAATATAAACCAATACAGATATTTCTAAAGCAGTGCAATGTGATAGACCAGGCACCTTATATTTTATTTTTCAAAATTACTAAATCATTTTGAATTATCCATCAAAATTCAGCAAACAATTTGCAGTTGTCATTAATGCTTCAGTTTTCTTTTCTTTCAAAATTCCTGTGAGTCCCTAGCACTCCCTTGTGATGTGTGATATGATTAATCTCAGCTACATGCAGTGTGCATGAGAAGAGGTAGTGATCTGTGATATCATCACTTATCATCACATAACATCCGTTTCATGACATATAATTAACAATGTGTGGGTCTAGTGACATTTTGTTTACCACAGAAAGAGTTTAGTAAGTCTGTAAATGCAGATTCCTAATGCATCATTTATATTATCTATGCGAATCTTAGTCTCCAACAATAAATGCTCTATCCGCATTAACCAATAATTACGAAAGAAAATCGCTAAACTCTTTTAAAAAATCGATGTAGGGCCATGGTAGCCAGAGCAAGAGATAACAGAGATTTTTTCTTATATCTGAAAGTGTAACATTTATCACAAACGTCAAATGAGTCCTCTTCTCTCAGTAACATTTAGGATCCCTTCACAACCATTCAGACACGACTTGTGCTTATAACTAAAGGCTGGTGGAGTAGACTCATTGAGACCAAAGAAATCATCCAGCAGGTTTCAGTTAGGCAGAGTGCATCAAAACTATTATCTGTGATGTCTCATTTACAATAACTGCACTGGGTCCGAGAGATCTAATGTTTAGGAGCCCTTGCTTTTGTTTGATAATTTCACTACTATCTGGTTTAATCTTAATCAGATTTTTACTAGATCCTGTAGTAAAGTTATTATTTATTCACATTATTCAGGGAACAGTCACAGTCTCTATGGAATGAACTACATATGCCACAGTATTATTTAAGTGGTTAGATCACAGGCCATCATAACTGTAATTAATACTTGAGATTTTACTTACTAGTCATATGGTACATAGTGTCCTAGAGATGTTATCCATCACACCGCAAACTTTTCTCAGACCTGTGAGCATCAGCCCGGGATGTCTTCAGCCCAGCTCTCCTTTCTTGCAACTGAGCCTGCTTACAAGCTTATTTGGTCGTGGATCTGCTTCTTCACGACCTCAAGGTATAGTAACCCCTATATGTTATAGAATTTTCCTTTATTTTTTTCTGAAGCATGGTGGCAGCAGCATCATACTTCAGCTGGAACTGGGGCTTTAGTAAAGTCGGAGGGAATCATGAATAGTTACCAGTCGATTTTGGCACAGAACCTTTTGGCGTCTGCTAGAAAGTTAAAAATGAAGAGAACTTTCTCCTTTTAGCATGACAATCTAAAACACACATCTAAATCAACAAAAGAATGGCTTCTGCAATAAAGATAAATATTTTAGAGTAGCTCAGCCAGAGCCCATTCTGTACCTGAATCCTATTTAATCCTTTGAGGCTGTGCACAGGGGATGCCCTTGCAATTTAACAGATCTGGAATGTTTTTGCAAAAAAAGAGTGGGAGAAAATTCCCAAGTCAAGATGTGCCAAGTCCTGTATCGGCCAAGGAGCCTGTTTTTTGAACTCTGTCTGCCCCTTGTCGGCCAAGGAAGCCATTTTTTAACTCTCTGCCTGTCTTGTGTCGGCCAAGGAGGCCAGTTTTGAAGTATCAGCCAAGGATCAGCGTTTTTTAACTCTGTCCTGTATTGACTCAGGAGGCTGCCTCATTACTCTCTGCCCGTGCTATGCAGTTCTTCGGCCCTATCTCTGCTGGCTCCATTCAGCCCTTCAGCTCCTCCTTTGCTGGCTCCACCAAGCAGTTTGGATCCACCTTGGGCTTTCTGTTTGCCAGCTACACCCTGGTGTGTCGACCCTCTAGCTCCACCTCAAACCTTTAAGCCCATCGCTCCACCTCAGCCCGTGGACCGGTTGGCTCCACCTTGGCTCCTTGCTCCCTTGGCTTCACCTGGGACAGTTGTCCTTTCGGCTCCACCAGGCTTCGTTGTCCCTCCGGCTTCACCTTGGTCAATTGTCACTCTGCCTTCACCATGGACTTCCGAGCCTTCGCCTGCAAATCGCCCATCCACCGCTTTTGGCTCTGTCGAGCTCCTCCTTTCCTCCAGCTCCACCTCAGTCCTCTGTTGCACCAGCTCCACCTCAGTCCTCCGGCACCCTGGCTTCACCTCGGCCGCTCGTCCCCGTAGCTCCGCCTTGGTCTCCAGGACCTTCAATGTCGCCTGGTCTCTTTGGCCTCGCAGGGGCCACCTCCACCTGTTCCACCTCAGTCAGTCGTCCCCCTGGTTTCGCCTGGCATCCCCACCAAAGCACCACCATGGCTCCTCCCTCCTTCAACTCTGTCGTGGGCCTGCATCCTGGTGCTCCTGCTTGGGGTCACTTCCTGGCTCCTTCCACCGTTGTCTCCTCCCTGGCTTCTCCGCTTCCTGGCCAAGGAGACTTACACACTGTAAGTTGATGAGTTGATTTATCGGTGTTTTAATATGCTCCCATTCATAGAGATTTTTAGATGGATGCCAAGGCTTTTTAGGTTGGTTAGAATCTGCGATCTCTGACCCAGTTTGTTTGCTGACTTCCATGGCAGCAAAACGCTGTGTTTTCCACCAACTGGCAACCTGGGGTGTCGAAATACTACTGGGTAAACTGGCAACGTGTGGTATCGCACAGACCAAAACAAAAATAGACATTCCGACATGGAATGCACATTTCAAAGTAGAATAACTGACTGTAGCACTGTTTTTCTGAGAAAACGAGTATGTGAACTTAGCATGTTTCCTAAATATATTTAAATATATTTACATATTATGGTATTTTTATGCTTTAGTTAAGTGAAAAAATTACATACAGTACCTTTAATGTTAGGTGCGTTTAATCGCGATTAATTACAGAAAATGTGTGATTAATTAGTTTATTTTTTTAATTGATTGACAGCACTAATATATATATATATATATATATATATACAGTGGGGAAAGTATTTGATACACTGGCGATTTTGCAGGTTTTCCTACTTACAAAGCATGTAGAGGTCTGTAATTTTTATCATAGGTACACTTCAACTGTGAGAGACGGAATCTAAAACACATTGTATGATTTTTAAATAATTAATTTGCATTTTATTGCATGACATAAGTATTTGATCACCTACCAACCAGTAAGAATTCCGGCTCTCACAGACCTGTTAGTTTTTCTTTAAGAAGCCCTCCTGTTCTCCACTCATTACCTGTATTAACTGCACCTGTTTGAACTGGTTACCTGTATAAAAGACACCTGTCCACACACTCAATCAAACAGACTCCAACCTCTCCACAATGGCCAAGACCAGAGAGCTGTGTAAGGACATCAGGGATAAAATTGTAGACCTGCACAAGGCTGGGATGGGCTACAGGACAATAGGCAAGCAGCTTGGTGAGAAGACAACAACTGTTGGCGCAATTATTAGAAAATGGAAGAAGTTCAAGATGACGGTCAATCTCCCTCGGTCTGGGGCACCATGCAAGATCTCACCTCGTGGGGCATCAATGATCATGAGGAAGGTGAGGGATCAGCCCAGAACTACACGGCAGGACCTGGTCAATGACCTGAAGAGAGCTGGGACCACAGTCTCTAAGAAAACCATTAGTAACACACTACGCCGTCATGGATTAAAATCCTGCAGCGCACGCAAGGTCCCCCTGCTCAAGCCACCTCATGTCCAGGCCTGTCTGAAGTTTGCCAATGACCATCTGGATGATCCAGAGGAGGAATGGGAGAAGGTCATGTGGTCTGATGAGACAAAAATAGAGCTTTCTGATCTAAACTCCACTCGCCGTGTTTGGAGGAAGAAGAAGGATGAGGGCAACCCCAAGAACACCATCCCAACCGTGAAGCATGGAGGTGGAAACATCATTCTTTGGGGATGCTTTTCTGCAAAGGGGACAGGACGACTGCACCGTATTGAGGGGAGGATGGATGGGGCCATGTATCGCGAGATCTTCCCTCAGTAAGAGCATTGAAGATGGGTCGTGGCTGGGTCTTACAGCATGACAATGACCCAAAACACACAGCCAGGGCAATTAAGGAGTGCCTCCGTAAGAAGCATCTCAAGGTCCTGGAGTGGGCTAGCCAGTCTCCAGACCTGAACCCAATAGAAAATCTTTGGAGGGAGCTGAAAGTCCGTATTGCCCAGCGACAGCCCCGAAACCTGAAGGATCGGGAGAAGGTCTGTATGGAGGAGTGGGCCAAAATCCCTGCTGCAGTGTGTGCAAACCTGGTCAAGAACTACAGGAAACGTATGATCTCTGTAATTGCAAGCAAAGGTTTCTGTACCAAATATTAAGGTCTGCTTTTCTGATGTATCAAATACTTATGTCATGCAATAAAATGCAAATTAATTACTTAAAAATCATACAATGTGATTTTCTGGATTTTTGTTTTAGATTCCGTCACTCACAGTTGAAGAGTACCTATGATAAAAATTACAGACTTCTACAAGCTTTGTAAGTGGGCAAACCTGCAAAATCGGCAGTGTATCAAATACTTGTTCTCCCCACTGTGTATATATATATATATATATATATTCTTTCTGCTCTCTCTCCCCCACTCTTCTCCATCTGTGGCCTGACCTCTGTGACTCCTCCCGTCTGCCCTGAGCGCATTCAAAGGCGGTGGGATGCCTGTAATTGGAAGGGATGGGATGGAGAGGGGGGTGAGGAGGAGTGGAACTATGGATAGTAGGAGGGAGGGAGTACTTTAAGAGGAAGCGAGGGAGAAATGTACAAATTACTTTTTTAAATAACAATGGAAAATGTTTAAACAGGTAAAATGTCAATTAAAGAACAAATCAGCTTTAAATAAATATATTGACTATTCAGGTTAGAGAAGTGCAATAATGAAGAGATCTATGTACAAATAACAGAATAGAACAATTATATAGTGATTAGCTCAAAGGGAAATATGTATAATTAATTATGTCAACTGTAAGAATTAAATGATGTAGCAGAATTAATATTACAATTGACCTATCTGTTTGCCCACTAAATGTTCAGTGCAATCATATATTAGTATATGTTATTTAACAAAAATGTTATTTTCCTGTCCACAGGAGAAAAAAATAAACGTTACTGTATGAAGTACTACTCAAAGCATGTAGCAACACTAGTGGCACCTCGCAGAATTACAACTTTGCAAATAGCCAATAAACCCATCCACTGTATCTGCATTAGGCACATTTTTTTTTTTAAAGCTGTTTAAAGCTGTCTACACTAGACACATCAATATAAACATTATAAACTGGTACATTTGTCTTTCTAAATGGATGGATGATGCTGTAAGGTATTATATCATTCACTGTAGTGCGTTACATCGCAATGCCCCGTTAGCTTTGACGTGTTCATCGCCCGTTTAATCTCTGAAGGTCTAAATGGACTGTAGCCTTCAAGTCCGAAAGACTGGGCTAAGAAGGACACAGCCTTACTAAGATGCAGCCTTCTGTTTGAGAAGCACCTCCACAACTGACTGCAAACTGGCAACTTCCTATGCATTCCAATCAATTCCCTAGGACGAAATCAAGTCCCGCCCTACATTTTTTTTTGTCTCATTCCAGATGCCATTTAATTCGGATATACAGTGGAGAGAACAAGTATTTGATACACTGCCGATTTTGCAGGTTTGCCCACTTACAAAGCATGTAGAGGTCTGTAATTTTTATCATAGGTACTCTTCAACTGTGAGTGACGGAATCTAAAACAAAAATCCAGAAAATCACATTGTATGATTTTTAAGAAATTAATGCGCATTTTATTGCATGACTTAAGTATTTGATACATCAGAAAAGCAGAACTTAATATTTGGTACAGAAACCTTTGTTTGCAATTACAGAGATCATATGTTTCCTGTAGTTCTTGACCAGGTTTGCACACACTGCAGCAGGGATTTTGGCCCACTCCTCCATACAGACCTTCTCCAGATCCTTCAGGTTTCGGGGCTGTCGCTGGGCAATACGAACTTTCAGCTCCCTCCAAAGATTTTCTATTGGGTTCAGGTCTGGAGACTGGCTAGGCCACTCCAGGACCTTGAGATGCTTCTTACGGAGGCACTCCTTAATTGCCCTGGCTGTGTGTTTCGGGTCGTTGTTATGCTGGAAGACCCAGCCAGGACCCATCTTCAATGCTCTTACTGAGGGAAGGAGGTTGTTGGCCAAGATCTCGTGATACATGGCCCCATCCATCCTCCCCTCAATACGGTGCAGTCGTCCTGTCCCCTTTGCAGAGAAGCATTCCCAAAGAATGATGTTTCTACCTCCATGCTTCACGGTTGGGATGGTGTTCTTGGGGTTGTACTCATCCTTCTTCTTCCTCCAAACACGGCGAGTGGAGTTTAGACCAAAAAGCTCTATTTTTGTCTCATCAGACCACATGACCTTCTCCCATTCCTTCTCTGGATCATCCAGATGGTCATTGGCAAACTTCAGACGGGCCTGGACATGCACTGGCTTGAGCAGGGGGACCTTGCATGCACTGCAGTATTTTAATCCATGACGCCGTAGTGTGTTACTAATGGTTTTCTTAGAGACTGTGGTCCCAGCTCTCTTCAGGTCATTGACCAGGTCCTGCCGTGTAGTTCTGGGCTGATCACCTTCCTCATGATCATTGATGCCCCACGAGGTGAGATCTTGCATGGTGCCCCAGACTGAGGGAGATTGACCGTCATCTTGAACTTCTTCCATTTTCTAATAGTTGCGCCAACAGTTGTTGCCTTCTCACCAAGCTGCTTGCTTATTGTCCTGTAGCCCATCCCAGCCTTGTGCAGGTCTACAATTTTATTCCTGATGTCCTTACACAGCTCTCTGGTCTTGGCCATTGTGGAGAGGTTGGAGTCTGTTTGATTGAGTGTGTGGACATGTGTCTTTTATACAGGTAACGAGTTTAAACAGGTGCAGTTAATACAGGTAATGAGTGGAGAACAGGAGGGCTTCTTAAAGAAAAACTAACAGGTCTGTGAGAGCCGGAATTCTTACTGGTTGGTAGGTGATCAAATACTTATGTCATGCAATAAAATGCAAATTAATTATTTAAAAATCATACAATGTGATTTTCTGGATTTTTGTTTTAGATTCTGTCTCTCACAGTTGAAGAGTACCTATGATAAAAAATACAGACCTCTACATGCTTTGTAAGTAGGAAAACCTGCAAAATTGGCAGTGTATCAAATACTTGTTCTCCCCACTGTATGTCACAATAGGGAAAAACTGAACATGCTATTTAGCACCAGTTGTAACTGTCATGAAACGTGATACAAGCAACACAGCGCAAAACGTAGCCACAGGCACATTGTTTTCATGACACTGAGCTTAAATATGGCTTATAGAGCCTCTTCTGGATGTGTCACCTGAAAAATGCATTGAAATGAACATGGAGTAAGGTTTTTCAGGTTTTGCAGAAATGTTGCCAGAGTCACATACTTGAAATGCAAGACATAACAGGAGAGAGACTGAACTGAATGAAATAGAAAGACAGGGAATGGTAGAAGTAAACACAAGTGATAGACAAGAGGCAGAGAGAGAAAGAGAGAGAGGAGATGTGTGTGTCTTTATTACCACCTCTCTTTCTCTCATTTCATTTGTTAATTCCACTGGCAGGAGGGCAACACATCATCAGCCTTTTAATTTACTGGATAGCCAGGGGCGCACACACACAGTCTGTTAGACACACACACACACACACACACACACACACACACACACACACACATACACACACACACACACACACACACACACCTTATTAACACAGGATATGGGAAAAGGAACAATCATGTATCTATAATTAGATGCAACTTTGATGAGATTTGAGGAAAATGCTCAAATCATTTAATACCGCATCAATAAGGTAACACTTCAGTAACACTTTATAATAATAAGTCATTAACAAACATTATATAATAAACATACCATTGGCCATGTACAATTAAAAATGAATGATTATAATATAACAACCATGATTTTTCTAGTTATTTGTATGTTCAACCATATCAGGTAGAGTCTAGCACAATTCAGTCCTCTTCCCAGAAACAGACAGTTTCATTCAAGCTAGATACTGTTTTAAGTGAGTACTGGGTAAAAATACCTCTGCCGACATGCCAAATTTAAAAATGTTAGTCTGCATTCTCTGAATAAAAAACAAAAAAGTGTTTGGTATATCCCTACTCTCCTCTACATTAACTAATGATCTGTGCAATGTGTAAATTAAAAGAGATGTTGTTGCTAGGTGTGTTGTTATGCATGAGGAGGGGAAAGTAATGTTTTTGGATAACACTTTATTTTACAGTGTCCTTGTTATATATGTTACATGCACTTACCATAGTAATAACAGTAAATTATGCATAATTACATGCAACTAACCCTCAACCAAACCCTAATCCTACCCTAACTCATACATGTAGTTAATTAATATTACTCAGTACTAAAATATATAATTACACTGTCATAATGACACCTTAAAATAAAGTGTAACTTGTTTTTGATTAAAGATTATGAGGGCACATTATTAAAAGATTTATAATAAAGACTGCAATATTCCAAAAAAATTTGAATTATGAGTTTTGATTTCATGATGACTTCATTGATTGTTTCCAAATAAATAAAAGTTCATATATATAAACTAACAAATCGACCAAATCTACACACAATTGTGTGGTTTCATCAATAACATTTAAACTTACTTACATTTAAACTTTACAACAATCTTTTACAAAACGTAATTCCACTCAAAATCCAAGAGGGCACATAGAATTTGATGTGAAATCCTCAAATTCCGTTTAACATGGGACTCTTCAGCGGGACTCAGACTTGTGGTTGTTTGAAATTGTGTTCTGCAGATGATCATTGCATGGCATTGTTAGTAATATTGGCCATATCAAAGGCAGATGAGAGCTCTTTCCTCTTCATGATGAAAGAGCATGACTCCAACTTCATATGTCACTCGAGAACTCCATTCATACTGATGACAGATCAAACACAAATGTTTGTGTGTGTGTGTGTGCCTGTGTTTTTTTGATTTGTATCATTACTGACTTAAATGCATTATTTAAAGTGTATAAATAAACCATTACACATAAACACATTTTTTTTCAAGTTTCAATTCTAATATTTATGTCTTAAATTTTTCACTTTCAAATGTTAAAATCCTAATGTTTTCATAATACTGGTGACCCAAACACAAATTGCGTTCTCAAATGCACACTAAACTCACAGCACATAGTCTTTCATGAAAAGCAGCATTTACTGTGAACCGAGCCGCTCTGAGACGCTGAAAACACTGTAAACTCTTCACTATGAAACATGCAGTGCAACAGACTATACTGTATTATTTAATTAAATCGCAGCCTTTGATTTAATAACCACACTTTGCTATACTGCAATTAATTTAAATTATTTCGTGCAGCCACATTTATTTATTTTTAATTTTGCATTTGATTTAGCATCAACTCATGAGCCCTATGCAGTTTGCTCACAGGGGTTTGGGAACCCCATTTGGGAAACACTTCTTTAGTGGGAAGAGTTAGACGGATGAGGATAGACAATTAAGTAAATGAGATGGCGATGACATTGATTTGCATTGAGTTGTAGTCCAGTGGTTCTCAAACCTGTCCTGGAGATTTTGGATGTCTCACTCATCCTGATTCAACTCATCAGCTCATCAGTAGTGACTGCGAGACCTGAAATGCTTCTGTTTGATAAAGGAGACATACAAAATGGTTTAAGAAGTGCTGTTTTAATTAACAGCATAATCACCAGGGGATATTCTAGAAATTATGGTGAACTTACTGTCCCATAAACCCTGAACTCTTGGTTGATTAACCCAAACCTGTCAATAACATGATATCACAGCAATTAGCAAACATCAACTATCCAATACATTTCCAATGGATAAAAATGAGTACATTTGTTCTCATTCGAGAAGCCGTTTCATTCATATATACAGTACATCACAACAGTAAAGAAAAGACATCAGAATATCTGTTGCAGGCCTACCTGAAATTAGACACAAGGCAGATGATTTTTGTAACAATAATCCTTATCTCAGTTGTAAAAAAAAACAACAACATATGCAATATTCCTCAAAATGAGTAAAAACACAGTAAAACACAAACAGAAAATATTATGAAAAACTACAATTATTTGTTAAATGAGCAATATCTCACAAGTTGTACAGCCAAATCGCACGGCTACGAGTGTGACGTTTTAATTCTAAAAAGTCACTTTAGAACTAGTAACGAAGGGATGTTGAGTCGCTTCATTGAAGCTTATTGTATTATGTAGAGTATTATGATATTATGAGAGAGAGAGAGAGATCAAGTGTATTACCTGCATCTGATATAGCAATCATTCTTCAGGTCGATGTCCATAATATTATATACATTATAAAAAAATCAGTTTGAATGTCTGCTGAGGAAAGCGATATCTTTGTCTTTGTCCTTTTAAAAGTTAAGGGGATTTCCCATGTCAGCGCTAAAACAACTTCCTTGTTTACAACCAGTCCCTTTCAATTTGCTACTGCACTCTAGTACAAGATTTAAGTTAAATATAGCATAAATATAAATTTATGAAACTTAATTTTCCCCTAAACCCAAATCAATTCTCTCTGTAACAAGTCATAGATGAATAAGACCAAAGATTGCCCGTTTGATACCGAAATTAATTATAGCTCATGTTTAACCACTATCTACATACGAGCCAGCAGCAAATTCCAGAAGGACAGGATGAAATAAAGCTGTTCTCTGTGGGTACATGAACACTGAACGGTCGCTGACGTTCTGCAGAAGCGTCTGAACAAATTGTAAAATAAGCACTATGTTTATATATAAATCACATATTTGAGGTCTAAATAACTACATTCTCACCTAAAAAACTCTTAAAACTACATTCCGTGACACAACAACAGTAGAATTTGTAAAAAAAAAAATAAATAAAAAATATGGTGAATCTGCCATGACAGTCGCCGCAAGCGGAGTGATACAAACGGTGAAACGGTCCCAGTGCTGATACTGGGGGAATATCGCACGGCTGGAAAAGGCTCTCAGCCAATCAGATTCGAGAACCAGAAAGAACTGTTTTAATCTGTTTTAATATTTAATCTCGCTTTAATAACCATGGTCTTTGCTGCTTGCCTACGATAATCCAATTCAAACAAACATGACTTTACTTTAGTTAAATGTCTGTTTCATTCATGTTCATTCGTGTTACGCCCTCTACTGTATGGGTGTTAATTTGCATTTCCTTCAGCCTGACGCATATTTAATTTTTGGTGTGAAAGGACCACTCATCTGCAATTCATTTTGCTTTTCGCATCGTGTTTGTTGTGAAAGGGCCTTTACATTTAAAAAAAAAAAAAAAAAAAAGCCAGAGCCAGAGCTAACGTAATTACTTTTGGCACAGTTACTTTTTTGGGAGTAACACAATATTGTAACACATTACTTTTAAAAGCAGCTTTCCCCAATACTGTCAATGACATTTCCATTTTTAAATTGATTCTGCAACAGAATGCAGGATCAGCATTTTGTATTGATTTATCATTGACGCATCAAGATTGACTTAGTATTCTTTCGATGGTTTCTTGCTATCTGGGACACATGCACATACGCACACACATAGACACAGCAAAATGACACACAAAGCTCTGGCTTTTCATGACTTTTCCCCTCTGCCCTTATGTATTCCACCATTTCTCTTCAGCCGCCCTCCTCCTCTTTCTGAGCCCTTGCTGCCCCTGATTCACAATCCACCTCGTGCTAGGGCCCCCCAAATCCTCAGTCCAGCCTCTGTCTGTTCATGTCTGGCTCTTTCTGACAAGGGGGGAAAGAAGGAGAGAAGGAGGGTGGAGAGAGGGACTGTTTTCCTTTGTTTCCTGTCACAACACAAGCTTCATCAGGAGACCCGGCTTCTGACCCCTTCAGATTGTGTGAAACTGTAGGGAGTCGGAGGGAAACGCTTCTCATTGCATTATGATGTGTGTGCGCACATTTGTGAGTGCATGTGCAAATGTGCAAGCAGATTTATATCAAATATGCTTGGTGTTATAAATGCCTAGATGTTTTACTTTAAAACCGAACTACCAGAAAAACAAACTATGAGTACTATAAGCTAACTAGAACATTGTGTAAACTAAAGCTTTTAAATGAGATAATCAGAGGATATCAGCATCAAACTTAATTTTAATACACATAAATACTAATGTAATAAAACAAAATAAAAAATAAAACCCATTCTCGTTTCTAAAGTGCTACAGCAGTATTTAATGAAATATTTATTTTGCTACAAAAAAGAAGCCATAAAATGCCGCAGAGGGAGCTCCAGGAACACATAAAAACAGCAGTGTAATGCAAGTAACTTGTAACTAGAAAAAACACGCTTTTTTGAAAACAGCTGAGCTACTGTCACAGCGCTGAAAAGTTATCTCTGTGTGTGTATGTGTGCTAAACTCTCTACATGTGCAAGTGTGTGCGTTTGTAAGGGAACGGACCATCTGTGTCTTCCATCAGGGCCGTTGAGATCCTGCTGAGCCTACTGTCAGGCGTTGAGACCCCGGTCACCCGTCACAAAGCCCACTGGGGACGAGCCCTAGAGAAAGAGAGAACAGAGCAGAACAACTGCATTCCACAGAAGGAAAGAGATGTGGAATCTAAGACAGAAAAGACAAAATCAGACAGACAATGGTAGCTAGAACATAATAAAAAATGAGGTAATAGTTAATGTAAAAGCCATTTCATGCTTAAAACATAAAAGTTTAATATCTTTTCAGTTTTGAGCAAATTGAGTTTTTTTTTAATGGATTTTAGATTTTTTTTTACTTTTTTGTTTAGAAATTTTTTGGGAAAAAAATTTGTTTTACAGTCAATTCTTTTATATAAAGTGCTATATAAACAAAATTGACTCGTCTTTTACAATGGATTGTTAAAGAAATAGTCTGAAAATTAAACAAACAAAAAAAAATTTCTCATCATTTACTCATCAACAAGTTGGAAAACAAAATAAGATGTTTAGATATTTTGAAAAATGTCTCAG
This sequence comes from Coreius guichenoti, assembly GCA_039654105.1. Taxonomy (NCBI): domain Eukaryota; kingdom Metazoa; phylum Chordata; class Actinopteri; order Cypriniformes; family Gobionidae; genus Coreius; species Coreius guichenoti. The sequence goes on along the minus strand of CM077169.1, from coordinate 48,105,987 downwards.
CTGTTTGTTTTTTTTTTCATTCAATGAAATCATATTTTGACCTAAAGTTCTCATAGAAAAAAATATAGAGATAATAATAGAATATGGGCCTGACATGACGTCAAGGAGGGTAAATAGTTATAGCAATTTACTTTTAGGGTGAACTATTCTTTTTAATGTAGTTTTTATTCAAAATATTTTGAAGTCATATGATAGTTTTGTGTGAGGAACAGACCGAAAGTTGTTATTCAATTAAATTCTTGCCCCCTCTGCTCTCAAATCTCAGATTTCACGACAATGAATGTTTTTGGACATGAATCCTGGTATTCTTGGAAGTACCTTGGAGCACCAAGCAAACACAATTTGACTATGTTAACACGTAATTTTCCGTTATTTGTGCGAAAACGCTTCCCCGCCAAACACTGAATTTTCCGGGTTTCTGTGTTTTCACTGTTATATGGTAGGGGGTGATATGACACATCTTCTGAAAGAGTACTGAATCTCTGGATCAAAACACATGAAAAGAAGACGCAGAAACAAGCGATCTCATATGTAATCATATGCATATGTAAAATAACGTGATCATCAACATTAAACAGCATAATAAATCAAAACTGCCTAAAGTTACTGAATGAAACGTCGACCCAGGACGAGCTATAGGACTGTGAAGCTTTGGGGTGTTGATGGACGCGATCTACTCCATCTATTTTTTGATCTACGTTCTGAATTGGATCTGGACGTAGTCTTTAGTAGTCTCAAAAACGTGATTTTCTCAGCTTTTTGCTTAAAATGTTGACTTTTTTTTAAATGAAACTTACCCATATACAAGTGTTGAGAAAAAAAGAATGCATGAAGCTAGAATAAAACGGGTTTTGTTTGTTTAAAAGCAGACGGTCTGTTCTTTCTTTTAATATATTGCATGTTCAGATATTCATACAACAAAATATTCTGGGAGCCATGAAATTTTTGTGAAAATGGTCAAAAATTCTGTCGGTGGCTGACAGGGAAAGAATGAATTGTTTAGTATGGTACCATGGCATTACTCAAAACACCACTGGTACCACAACAGTATTAAGAGTAGTAGCACTTTTATTTTACAGTCCTGTTCCGCATGTAAATGCTATGTACTTATTATAGTAATTACAAAAACTGGGTAATAACTAGGTATTAATCAAGAACCTACCCCTAAACCTAAATTTAACCCATGTAGTTACCTTGTACTACCCTGTACTTTCTTAGTTAAGTACATTGTAAGTACACCGTAAGTACACTGCAAAATAAAGTGCAACAAAAAATGGTTGGGCTCACTCTTTTCTCATCTCATTGTTTTTCTCTCAAAGGAAGACACAGACACATTAGACGTGAGAAAAAGAGACAACACACTACCATCTGAGGTTCAGTTAAATATAGATAAAAATACTTCCACCAGTATAACTAGAATATTTCTTATGTGCCAACCTGTCTTGGCAGGCAGACTGCATGAGCAGTTCAAGAACTGAGAGAAACCGAGAGAGACAGAGAGAGGGAGACAGGAAAAGCAACAAACGAGCAAAAGAAAAGGAAAGAAACAACAACAAAAACAAATTTCAAGTGCTACAGCTCTACTTTAAACACAACTGAAAACTAAAAATGTTTTAGCACATACCTATCCAGTTGCTACAGTAGGTTGGTTTCTTACTGGCCCAAGTTTAAAGAAACCACCTTAAAGACCCAATGGCTATGCCTACATTAATCTGGATACATTTGAAAACTGTGTTTTCGTTTCAAAATGCTTTCTGTCCACACTAGCATTTTCAAGCATTTTCCAAAAGTTGCTCGTCCACACTGAAATGCTGGAAAATGGTTAAATCATCTTATTGTGCATGCGTAAAACGAACGTTTTCAAACGTTTAAATTCAAATACATATTCATATAGGTAAAGATATAGGTTAAATTTTTGACCAGACACATAATAAATCAGACATACAAAAACAATTGCCTGTACTTGTGTTGAGGTCTGTGTCCCCAGGGCCACTGCAAGATGTCTGTCAGAATGTATGTCCCTGATTGATACGGTGACCCACAGCTCTCGAACACACACGTCACCTCCTGTCTGCATACTGGGATTGCCTGCTGGCTATAGCACATACAAGACAGACCTAACGTGCCGACTCAACACAAAAATCTGTGTGTTTGTGGCAGTCGAAGGGTAAGAGCTGGTGAAGCAACAAAGGATGTATAGATGTACTGTATGTGTGTTTGCATACGATGGGCTATCCACTGTAGCATTAGATACATGTCAGAACTGCCATAGCAACCAATTAATTAATTCTAGAAGTAATTAATTTTCCATGATGCTAGGCTGTTGTTGGTGGTTGCAAAAAATGGGTTACTATAAGAAAATTAAGATTGGTTAGTGAAACTGAGAAACTGGAGATATAGATTAAAAATGTGATGTGCCATCCAGAAAGATAAAAATTAAGGCTGATTTATCCTTTTTACTGCGTCTTCAAATGGTTTCCTAGTTTGACAAGTATGCCAGCCATGCAATGTTTATGTCAGAATGGGATTTCAATATTAAAATTGTGCCACCCCATGCGTGTATTTTACTGCAGATGTACAGCTGACTGCTTGTGTGTGTTCACACAAAATTTTCACAAATGATTTAAATGCATTGATTGTAGAGCTAATTACTGTAAGCTAATTAACCTGTTTCATTGCAGGTATCTGGAGACTACAACTCCAAGAGCAAAAATCCATAAATGCTATGGGCCAAAAATACCCCATCTAAATCTCTTTGTTTATGGGTGTGTGTATGTTTTCTGCGCTATTTGTCTTTTAGTATGACAGTGAAGTCTCTAATAAATAGCATTTGCATTAGATGTGTGCAACAAAGCCATTGGGCCCTATCATACACCCGGCGCAATGCGACGCCAGGCGCGACGCATGTGTTTTTTGCTAGCTTCGGCCCGACGCAGTTATCATTTTCACATCCAGCGCCACGTTGTTTAAATAGCAAATGTACTCGCGCCCATCTGTTCGCCCATGGGCGTGCTGGTCTGAAAACGAGGTGTGTTCAGGTGCATTGTTGGCGCGTTGCTATTTTGAGGCAACTGAAAACGACTGCGCCATTGACCGACAAAAACCTGGTCTAAAGTCAATAGTGCAGTATTTTTTGTGTCATTTAAAGGGCACATTATTAATATGGGCCTATAAGCGGGTGCACAACGCGTGTACACTCTGTTTATTACACACGCAGCAGCACACAAACATTTTTAAATATTAAAAATAAAAGGATTCCTCTCTGGAGAAGTGTTCAGTCTTTCCACTTGCAAATTCTGCCATGTAAATAGTGAATCCGCCATGGTGCAAATGCAACCGGCTTTTAAAGGGAATGGGAGATGAGACTCTGACTCTCCAAAACACACCCATGGCTCATTAAGAGATAGGTACAACCCTTTTGGACCATGCGCCTGGCGCACCGACCGTTTTTTCTGTCGTTAAACTAGCACCTGCGCCATGCACTTCAGACCATGCACTCATATTGTTAAAATAGGGTCCATTATCTTTACAGTATATGTATTTGTATCTGTTGCAATGACAAAATTATCTGTATTTGGATAGAATCAGGTATGGTCGAGTCTTAAACTGGACGTGCCTTGTTGCCTTGTTGCACCATTTTTCAGCTTTCTGACCAAGCCATTGTTACAATACAGAAGGGACAGAGACAAAGGGATGCAGGTAACGGATGTTTATTGAACAACCAGAAGCAGTTCGGAAAGCAGCTGTCGCCCCACTTCAGGATCTCGCCGGTCCTCCAGGAGATGACAGGGTTATGCTGCTCCAACCATGGGCGCCCTAGGATCACGTCAGCGGTGGATTCCTCTAGAACCAGTAGATGTTGTTGTTTCATGTGAAGGATGCCCACTAGAAGCTGTACTGGACCGACACTGAAACGCACTTGTCTTCAGCTGAGGGGTCTTCGAGTTATCAATTGGATCTGGTAGATGGACGGCGTAACTGTTGTCTTGAGCTTGAGCTGACGGCAGAGGGCGCCATAGATGAAGTTGCCGGCTGACCCAGAGTCGAGGAGGGCACTAACTGGAATGGAAATACCGGCAGCAGTTAGGTTCACAATAGTAGTGAGTGGTTTCATCTTATTTATAGAAGGAAGAATGGCACTCACCATGGGACGAGGAGGACGAACAGGGCATTCGGAGAGGAAATGCCCAGATAAACCACAATATAAACATAGACTCTGGGTCAGCCGCCTCTGCCGTTCAGTAAGTGTCAGACGCGTGTTTTCCAGTTGCATAGGCTCGTAGGCTGGTTCTGGAGGGCTGACGGATTCTGGTCGGCGGAGGGATGGTGTAAATAGTGGCTGGCCCTGGTGCTCTTCGAGACACGACTGCATGCGAGTGGCGAAGCAAATGGAGAGTTGTATGAAGCGTTCGAGCCTGATGGAATCCTCGTATGCAGCGAGATGCAACCGCACACATGGGTCCAATCCTTGTCGATAAGTGGTTAACAGGGACTGTTCGTTCCATCCACTGGCGGCAGCAAGTGTTCTGAATTGAAGAGCATATTCATTCACAGTCATAGAGCCTTGTTTTAAATGGTACAATTGCTCGTCCTAGAGGTGAGCATAAAGGTAAGTCTTGATGCTAACGAGACCGGACGATGACTGTGTGAGTGAGTGTGTCTTTTATGCTGCTGGTGATTGCTGTGCGTGATCAGTATTCGGGTGAAGGAGTGCGCTGTGATTGGGTGATGGTGGAGCCTGGCGTGTCTGTAACAACCATAGGGTTATGGTATTTAATTCAAATAATTTTACAACAACAATTATATCTCAATCTTAAATCTATATCTTAAGTCTCAGTGACATTAGTCTCATCATCATTCACTTCCACTAAATGATGAAATGACTGATAAGGACTAACGCATCCTTGAATGTGGTGGAGAGAGCGCTTCTCAAAATACCTTTTCAAATTCATCTGCGTACAAGTGGCCATAAAAAAAGGATAAGTAGTCACAGGATTCAGAAACAGAAAATGTCTCAACAGCTGGGTTTATTGAAAGGTTTGTAGTGACAGGTTATGCAGGTAAGTAGATCGGTAATGGACAAAACAATGGGAACATTTAATTAGACGATATCAGTTCATTTGTTTGGCAGGTGAGATGAGAACATGAGGAGAAAAGACGGTACAGACGACAACATTGTAAAAACGATCACCATTCACATGGATCCACAGAAACAGTTAAAAACGCTGTATTATGAATGCCAGGCCAGTAGGTGGCGAAGTCACTTTGTAAGGAAACACTACATGCCTATAGACTAAACACATAATATGCATGCGCATGATGTCACCGTTTTCACAAATTTGCAATTTTGTACTTTACACACAGACAATAATGTTGTAACGTTGTATCGTTTTCAAAAACTTTGCACTTTGAAACCTGTTTTCAGAAGTTTGTTTTCAGACCTCCAAAATGCTGTTGTCGTGTAAATAAACGGCATCAAAAGTTTTCCGTTTTTGAACTGAAAACAGTGTTAGAGTTAATAACGACAAGACCAGACAAAGAGTGAGCATGAGTGCAGGGTATATCTCCATATGCTTTTGAATCGTTCTCGCGGTACTTTGATGTCATACACCAAATCGGTCTGCACAACTCCACCTATTCTCTGTACCCCTCATGTGATCCTGTCGTCTTTACTTGATATGTGGTTCCTTTAGTTCATGTGTCATCTCATTGGTTCATTGTCTTGTTACATTGTCTTTTCATTTGTTCTTGTTTGATCTGTTCGACTTTGTCATTGGTTGTTGTTGTTGGCTAAATATAACTTACCCATCACCATATATTGTCTAATATTGCCTACCACATTAAATCTGACATCGCTAGGTTTTAATCTAAATCACTATCACGTTAGCATTTCTCTAGCCTGTTAGCTTGCCATCTCTTGTTTTCTGAGTTCATTAAACAACTGTGGTGAGTTGGATTAGTAAATAAACTCCATCAAACAACTGTGGTAAACTGGATTAATCAACAAATACGGTAAGCCATGTCTTCTTCTCCTGTCATTGTCACTTGCACTGCATGTTTCATGTTTAGTATATCTCCGTTGGCGAACAGGGCTTCACATGTGATAAATGTAAGGAGATAGTCAGGCTGACGGAGAAGATTTCAGAATTAGAGACACGCATCCAGACTTTATTTGAGAGTAGTGAGAATGTAACAGCTTTAGACACTGCTTTGGATGCGAATAGCTTAGTGAACTCTGTACATTGTTCGGTTCCGGCTATAGAGCCCGTGCAGCAGAGCAACTGGGTGACGGTGAGATGGCATAGTCGCGGATCAAAAAACCACTCTTCTGTTCCGATTAGAACATCAAACAGGTTCTCCCCACTCAGTGATGTACCCACTGAGAATCCTGTTGAAAGTGCCCTAGTTATTGGCGATTCTATTACACAGAACGTGAAAATAGAGACACCAGCCACCATAGTCACATGTTTACCGGGAGCCAGAACGCCTGACATCAAAGCAAATTTAAAAGTGCTGGCTAATGCTAATCGTAAATTCTCTAAGATTATTATTCACGTCGGCACAAATGATGTTCGACTTCGCCAGTCGGAGATCACCAAAATTAACATTAAAGAGGTGTGTAAACTCACAAGTACGATGGCAGATGACGTTTTTTGCTCTGGTCCCCTCCCTGTTAGAAGGAGTGATGAGATACTTAGCAGACTATCATCACTCAATGGCTGGTTGCCTAAGTGGTGTCCGCAAAATAACATAGGGTCCATAGACAATTGGAAAAGCTTTTGGGGCAGACCTGACCTGTTGAAAAAAGATGGTATCCATCCTTCCTGGGATGGTGCCGCTCTTCTCTCTAGTAATTTGGCACATAGTCTTAGAGCTAAACCTTGACTAACTGGGGCCCAGGTCAGGAAGCAGACGGACTGGCTTACCCGACCGCCTGCTAGCTGTCTCACGTCACAGAAATCAGATAAATCCCAGCACATAGAGACTCTTTCACCTAGATATTATCACATAGAGACTGTGTCTGTTCCACAAATTAATAAATACAAAAAAACCATCAAAACCATTCAACGGTAAAAATTTAATTGATGTCCAACAAATAATAAAAAGATATAATACAGATGATCAAATGATAAAGCTCGGGCTGCTGAATATTCGATCCCTTTCCTCAAAAGCGCTTATTGTTAATGATATGATTACAGATCATAACCTAGATGTGCTGTGTTTGACAGAAACCTGGCTAAAACCTGACGATTACTTTACTTTAAATGAGTCCACCCCCCAAGATTATTGTTATAAACACAAGCCGTGTCTGAAAGGTAAAGGGGGAGGTGTTGCTGTAATTTATAATAATATCTTCGGTATTACTCAGAAGTCTAGTTTCAAATATAATTCTTTTGAAGTTTTGGTGCTTTATGTAACGTTATGTAGTGAAATCGATAAATCCCATTTGACATTTGTGTTGGCTACTGTATACAGGCCACCATACAGACTTTACCAGAGAATTTGCTGATTTTCTATCAGAGTTAATACTGGCTGCAGATAAAGTCCTAATTGTTGATGATTTTAATATCCATGTAGACAATGAAAAAGACGCATTGGGATTGGCATTTAGAGACATTCTAAACTCTATTGGAGTAAGGCAACACGTGTCAGGACCCACTCATCGCCGTAATCATACTTTAGACCTAATACTGTCACATGGAATAAATGTTGATACCATTGAAATTCTGCAGCAGAGCGATGACATCTCAGATCATTACCTAGTATCATGTACACTTAATTTAGCAAAGGCTGCAAAGCCGTCCCCTCGCTTCAAATATGGCAGGACTATCACTGCTGCGACTAAAGATTGCTTTGTAAATAATCTTCCTCATCAGTTTCATCTCCTCAGCATCCCAGATAGCCTAGAGGAACTCGATGTTGCAACAGAAACTATTGACTCTCTCTTTTCCAGCACTTTAGACACAGTTGCTCCCCGGCGCTTAAAGAAGATTAAAGAAAATAATCCAATGCTGTGGTACAACGAGCACACCCGTGCCCTTAAAACAGCAGCCAGAAAAATGGAGCGCAGCTGGAAGAAAACAAAACTGGAAGTTTTTCGCATTTCGTGGAAAGAGAGCATGATTGCATACAGAAAGGCCATAAAAACTGCTAGATCTGCTTATTTCTCCACTCTCTCAGAAGAACACAAACACAACCCTAGGTATTTATTCGATACAGTGGCTAAACTAACCAAAGATAAAGCTTCAACTTCTGATGTTTGTAAACAGCACAGCAGTAATGACTTTATGAACTTCTTTACTTGTAAGATTGATAATATTAGGAAAAAAATTATAACCATGCAGCCGTCTACTACAGTATCACATCAGACAGTGCATTGTGGTATCACTGAGGAAAAATTACATTCATTCACTGCTATAGGAGAAGAAGAATTGGCTAAACTCATTAAATCATCAAAATCAACAACATGTATGCTCGACCCTATACTGACTAAACTACTAAAAGAGGTGCTTCCAGAGGTCATAGATCCTCTTCTTAATATCATTAATTCATCCTTGACATTAGGATATGTACCGAAAACTTTTAAGTTGGCTATTATTAAACCACCACAACTTGATCCTACAGAATTAGTCAATTACAGGCCAATCTCAAATCTACCCTTTCTGTCAAAAATACTAGAAAAGGCAGTGTCCTCACAATTATGCTCCTTTTTAGAAAGAAATGGTATCTGTGAGGATTTCCAGTCAGGATTTAGACCGTATCATAGTACTGAGACTGCTCTCATTAGAGTTACAAATGATTTACTCTTATCATCCGATCGTGGTTGTATCTCTCTGTTAGTGTTACTCGATCTTAGCGCTGCATTCGATACTATCGACCACAACATTCTTTTGAATAGACTCGAAAATTATGTTGGCATTAGTGGAATTTCATTGGCATGGTTTAAATCATACTTATCTGACCGTTACCAGTTTGGAGCAGTAAATGAAGAGATGTCACACCGATCACAAGTTCAGTATGGAGTACCGCAGGGCTCAGTGCTAGGACCGTTGCTTTTCACCCTGTACATGCTACCACTGGGAGATATTATTAGGAAGCATGGCGTTAGTTTTCATTGTTATGCTGACGATACTCAGCTCTATATTTCTTCACGCCCTGACGAAACTTACCAATTCACAAGTTTAACGGAATGCATAGCTGATATAAAAAAAATGGATGACTAGTAATTTCCTGCAACTTAATTCAGAAAAAAATGAATTTTTAATCATTGGAAAAAAAACTCCACAAGTAGTAACCTAGAATACTGTCTAACACTCGATGACTGCTCTTTCAAGTCCTCGTCGTCAGTTAGGAACCTGGGTGTGCTCTTTGATACCAAACTCTCATTTGAAAGCCACGTTTCTAGCATCTGTAAAACTGCATTCTACCATCTTAAAAATATATCTAAATTACGGCACATGCTTTCAATGCAAAATGCTGAACAGTTAGTTCATGCGTTCATGACCTCAAGGCTAGATTATTGTAATGCTCTACTGAGTGGTTGCCCTGCTCGCTTAATAAATAAACTGCAGCTTGTCCAAAATGCAGCAGCTAGAGTTCTTACTAGAGCCAGGAAGTATGACCATATTAGCCCGGTTCTGGCAACACTGCATTGGCTCCCTATTAAACATTGTATACATTTTAAAATCTTGCTGATTATTTACAAAGCACTAAATGGTTTAGCTCCCCAGTACTTGAGCGAGCTCTTAATGCATTATACTCCATCACATCTACTGCGGTCTCAAAATTCTGGCCAGTTGATAATACCTAGAATATCAAAATCAACTGCAGGTGGTCGATCCTTTTCCTATTTAGCACCTAAACTCTGGAACAGTCTTCCTAGCATTGTTCGGGAAGCAGACACACTCTGTCAGTTTAAATCTAGACTAAAAACACATCTCTTTACTATGGCATACACATTTTTAATTTCTATTATTCAAATCAGTTAAATGATTGTTTTAGGCTGCATTAACTATGTCAGCCGGAACCGGGAACACTTCCCATAACACCTGATGTACTCGTTACATCATAAGAAGAATGGCATCTACGCTGGCATCTACGCTAATGTTAGTCTCTCTGTTTATCCCGAGGTTTACTGCAGTCAGCCGGATCCGGGCCGTATCCGGACCAGATGGTGGACCTTAGCCTGGACATGGCATTCCCTGAAGTGTCTGTAGAGACCGTGTCAATTAAACTCCCCCCTGTAAATGCCGCATCGACACGACATCCTCATTAAACCCGTCCCTGGCGTGACGACTCCAATCTTTCGAATAATCCTACGAATATCTATTGATCTAATATGACTTCTGACCTGTAATGTTGCCAGAATCATAATCATACACTATTTGTTCGTCGGCCAGAGGAGAACTGGCACCCCGACTGAGCCTGGTTTCTCCCAAGGTTTTTTTCTCCATTCTGGCCCTGAAGGAGTTTTGGTTCCTTGCCACCGTCGCCTTTGGCTTTTGGCTTACTCAGTTGGGGACATTTAAATTTCAACTATATTACTGATCTGCCCGCATTGACACTATATGATAATTGAAATGAGCTGAATGACATCACCGTTTTCACCAGAGTGGCTGTACAGCCGAGTCAAATTCTGTTGCATTATTTTCCTGTTACCACTGTGAAGCTGCTTTGAAACAACTGGCATTGTAAAAAGCGCTATATAAATAAAGGTGATTTGATTTTTTTGATTTTGTCATGTGGTTCCCCATCTTCATGTATTTAGGCTCTCACGTTTGCCATGTTTCCTTGTCGTGTATTGTTTATGTAACCTGCTGTTGGAGAGTCTAGGTCAGGTTCAGGTTCATGTTCTAGTTAAGTCAAGTTCAAGTTATTCTAGTTAAGTTATTCAAGTCAACGTATTATTTAAGTTTTGTATCACTCCAGTAAACTGCAAATAGGTTCTTCACGTCAACTAATCTCCAGTGGATGACTCATGACAGAATACCCAACCTCAGTCAAGAACCAAGCAGTTTATTGCATCTACATCCGGGGGATCGTCCCTGGGAGGCTTTGTTGAGGACTTTTGTGGACTATGCTATCAGGTGGACTTTCCACTTAAAGGCATTTTTCGCAATGGTCTTAATGACTTTTGAATTACCTGATGCCGGAGAGTGACGCTGCGAGGACCCTCACTGAGTATATTGACTATGCCCTATTGCTGAGGGGTTTCTTACTTACTGTAGGAATTGCGGACAAGGGACCCCATGATCCCACAGTACGTTCACTTAAGACATAACAGACATGTTTTGGCATGTGAATATTTTTACATATTTTTGTGTGTATTTGTCCGTTCAAGTGCAAAAAGATGTGGAAGAGAACTCAGTTCAGTAGTGCACACCACTATTCAGTATGAGAGGTGGCTTTCTGTGTGCATGTCATTTTGGATTAGTGCGTAGCACAGAAAACAATGAGTCTTCTTTGCGCTAAAATGGTTTAAAAATAACATTAAAATCACTTTTTCTGTGCACACGTTTTGGATGTGTGCAGAGCACAGAAAACCGCATATGAGTCTTCTTGTGCTTGAATGTTTTAAAATCACATTAAAATGAGCACATAGGAACTGATAAGCGGAATTGAATTGCATGTTTCTTATCGGATCACCGGTTCTTGGAAATTTGGAACTGATTCTAAAATGGAACCGGTTCTCAAATGCCATCCCTTGCCCTGTCACAGCCAGGAAAGCCGTCCAGGTCTTGTCTCTGCCATGGTCTCTGGTGGTCTTCTGCTCCGCCGTGGCCTCCTAATCAACAGTGGTCTTCTGCTCTGCTGAGGTGGTCATTTCCTTCACCGGCTCCAACATGGTGCCCTCCATCTCCACTGGCTCCAAAAAGTCCACCTGATACTCCATGGTCTCGACCACAGGCCCACCTCTGTTCCATGATCTTCCCCTCTGCTCCACGGTCAAGGTCCACATCCCCTTCATTGGCCTGGCTCTCCATCCCTCCCTCTGGACCACCTCCACTCCCCCACCCTTGTGGACTTTTTGTTTTATTTCTCTTGGTTGGGTGTTATGTCTGTTCTGGCTTAGTTTCATCTTCATGTCTCTTATTTTGAATTTCCGACATAGTTTCATGTCATGTGATTCCGTCCCCCTTATGTGATCCTGTCATGGGTTCTTGCCATGTGGTTCCTTTAGTTCATGCGCCATCTTCTCATTGGTTCATTAGGCTTGTTCGATTTCCTACAGCGCTGCGCAGACCGATCGGCAGCTGACTTGAAGTAGTGCATGCCGGTTAGAAATTTTGTTCGACTTGAGACAGCGGCACGTGTCTGTGACGCATGCCATAAAAGTGCCGCGAGAGCAAGTCGAGAGCAGCCGGCTGCACGAGCCGGATTCACCGCATGACAACGATCACGTGTGTTTCGTGTTTATTCTAAAACCTTCAGTTCCACAAATGCTTACAAATCTGTATTTAAACAGTAAAACCTCTTTTCATGTAGTCACGATGTTATATTGTGTTATGTTCGTGAAAATAAAACTGATAAAAAAAACGTAGACCCCACTTCATTGATAGTGTAGGCTTATGTTGAACTTTATTCTTCTACAGATAGATGCTGTATTAAGCAATACACAAAGAATTTAATGAAAATGTCAGTGAAACGTGTATTGACAAATATTGCATTTATTTCACTACATCTGTGATAAAAGTATGCAAACACAGCGCGAGCGTCACTACGGGAAGCAGAAAATGTCCGACTTCACGTCATCGTTTGCCTGCACGTGGCTACTCACGCCGATCATTCAGCCGCAGCCGATGTCGAACACACCTAATGTCTTGTTACCTTGTTCTTGTTATCAGTTCTGTCTTGTTGTTTTCATGCTATGTTGCCTTGTGTATTGTTTATGTAACAGTTGTTGGTGAGTCTTTGTCTAGGTCATGTTTATGTATTCATATTTCATGTTTAAGTTGTGTTATACAAGACAACGTATTGTTTGTTTTGTATCACTACAATAAACTGCACATGGGTTCTTCACTTCAACTCGCCTCCACTTGTTACAGAAAGAACAGCTGAACAACAGTTAACCAATAAAATACACATGAAATATGAAATTTATTGGTAGGTACGTACAGTCATTATTTTGAAATAAATGTAAAAATGCTTAGGCACTAACTTGAGAAATACACTTTGTTTAAATAAATAGAACATTAATTACATTGTTAATGATAAATCAAAATAGAATTGTATTGGTTGTTTTCTTGATTGCAATTTTTATTTAATCGAAATATGTCAACATTAATTGTAACTAGAACATTATTATTATTATTATTTTTTTTTTTTTTACAAAAAATACAAAACAAATAATCTATTTTAATGCATATTTTGTTCAATTTCTATGTAAAATATCCAAAAAATAAGAACCCAAATAAAATAATTGTCATAAACACTGAATGAAAAATGTAGCTCTGCTATGGACTGGCCATCCATCCAGGGTGTTTCCCTGCCTACGGCCCGAGGCCCTACATAGGACAAGCGGTTTGGAAAATGAATGGATGGAAACTGAATGACGTATTGTTTTATGTCAACTTAAGGCGGTCCTACACATAATTTAGAGATGTGTACTGGTCTTTAAATAAAATATATATATAATAACTTTACATTATTTGTAAGTTAACTTTTTTTTTAAATGCCTCTGGTATACATGGATCATGCAATGAGGCTGGGATATACAATTATTTTGAATGTCCCATTCTTGTAAATATGAAGTGAATATGATTTGATGAACCAAACGACTCTGGCGAGAAATAAGATCTTAGAAATGTGTGTGAATAAAAGAGAAAAAAGACTGCCATCATTCCCAGAGAGTGATGGAGAGCAAAGGGCAAGAAAGGGGATTTTCACTGCATGGTCCCTGAACGACCTTATATTTTCAACACCAGACTCTCAGGTGATGACAGCCTGTTGCAAAGTGTGGTAATAGGCAATTGATTTCATTCTGCTCTCTTAGTGGCAGCCACATATAAATCAAAGGGTTTGTCAGGAACTGGGCAGAGAATGTGTATGTGTGTGTGTGTGTGTGTGTGTGTGTGCACTGGTCTGACTTACATTATGAGGATGAAAAGTCCTTATATCCTGATGTGTATTCAGGTTTCAGGCCACGCCCCCTACATTATGAGGACATGCAGATGTCCTTGTAATTCAAAACGCAAAATAAACATACTAAACAATTTTTTATTAAAAATGTAAAAATGCAGAAAGTTTTGTGCGATGGGTAGGTTTAGGGGTAGGGTTAGTGTAGGGGGATAGAATATACAGTTTGTACAGTATAAAAACCATTACGCCTATGGAATTTCCCTGTAAACCAACGTGTGTGTGTGTATGTGTTCTGAAGTGAGGAAAATTCCGTTTTTTTTTTTTTTATGTTTTTTAAAAGAAAAAGTTAATAAATAAACATTACTTACACTTTTAACAAAACATCAACCAATATTTTGTATTTTTACATAATAATGTAATGTTCCATTTATTAAAAATTAAGTACATTTATACATTTATTCAAAAATTTCAAAAATTTCATATTTGTTATGTTCAGCTGTTCTAATTCTGTACTATAATGGTGAGGTTTCTTATGCCGGGTTCAGACAACACAGTATTTTTGTCTGTGACGATAGCCACTGTGTCAGATTATGTGATTTTGAGACTACACGTTGCTTCTCGACAAAATATCAATTCCCATCTTTAAAAGACATGTGTGATGTCATCGAGAAGGGCGTTACTATCGACTGACATGTGTTAACAATCAAGTCACCTTTATTTATAGAGCGCTTTTTACAATACAGATTGTTTCAAAGCAGCTTTACAGTGACAACAAAATAATGCAACAAGTACAGTATGTACTGCAGCTCTAGAAGGAAATAGTGTCATTGTCCAGCTTAAGTAAGTTCAGTGCTGTGAATGTAAACAAACAATGACAAACAAGTGGCGTGTTTTGCACTGGATGTCTTGTCGACAGAAAAGCCCCAAAAACAAGGAAAACCTGACAGTGGGCACGTTCCTAGATTGCACAAAGGGGACAGTATGGAATCTTCCAAAGAGAACTTAAGGTAAAATATATATATATATATTTTTTTTTTTTAGCCAGTAATAAAAATAAAGCCTACTTACCGGGTTTCTGAAGCGCATGTGTTATCGTTTATCTTTTTTCACTCTGTTGTGGTAGTCCCTCGAGGAAACATCATAAAGGCAGGAGTACTGCCATAACTCCACAAAATCTTTCCTTCATTGCACCAATACTATCGTCTCTCTTTCATTTCGGCATGTTTCTGCATGTTTGAAAGTTTTGTATGGAAGAGCTTCTGTGCTCTACTCTTATTGATCAATGTCAGATGTGATGAAACTCGTCGTGGAAGACTGAAAAGAAAAATTAAACATGCTAGTCTTTCTGTTGTGATGTTGTGAAGCATTGCAGACGCAGTGTCGGTTGTTATCAACTATAACTCACTAAACAAGATAAAACGATCGATTCTTGCGTCCTGACGCCCATTGTCGTTTACAAATCCTCACGACACCCTACGTCAAATGGATTGTGCCAAAATCAAGCTAAAAACGTGTAGTGGAACCTAGCTGAATTACTATTATATTTTCAAACAACCAAACACCCCTTTCGCGCATTGCGCCTCCCCCAACTCAACCATCGAAATACAGCTTTTACGGGTGCTTGTGAAGGAATGTCTTAACAGGCAAAAGTAGGCTACTTTCCATAAAAACACATATTAGGAAAACTTATAGCTGTGTTGCTGCGTGTCATGAGTAAACAATTGAGTAGTAATAGCACTCTGTCTAGAGCAGTGGTCGGGAACCTATGGCTCGCAAGCCACACCAGCGGGGTATTCCAGAAAGCAGGTTGTTTTGGCCTTTTCTCAAGGCTACAAACAAACTTCTCAAGTGGTTCCAAAGCTCTAACAGTGGATAGTAAAGACAAAAAGAATAGGGTGATCATTTCTGAATGGATCACATGTATCCCCCTGGTCACCGTGATTTTTCTAACCTAAGAAGTTAGAAAAGAACCTAAGAACCTTTCTAACGTGAAGTTTATAACCTTCTAAAATTTATCTTAAAAAAATTGCCAAATTATTCCAACTACATAAGACTTACATAACTTTCATACTTCAAAATAATCTTCAAAATGTTTAAATTTGCTAGTAATGTCACAGAAATTGCATACTTCATCTTTAATTATTCTGTCAATAGAACCTTGTAATTGTCACACATCACCTATTTAATATACTTACCTTTTTATTCTAGATACCTGTAATAAACTTCTCGCAGCTGATTTCATTCTTAACCTGCGTGTTTCTCGACCTGAGAGTAATCAATTAATGAAACCATTAAATAGCCACACTTGCAGTGAATTTATGATTAAAGTCATTGATTTCAGATTCTTGTATAATATCTGAATGTGATCTTATAACTACATTTATGGAATATGGTGATACAAGATTCTTACACACACTTCATGTTTGAGTAATTGATTTAAATTTATAAATGGAAATGTCCATTTTGCAGGTTGTGTAGTAGTTGTAGTCTCCTCTGTTCTGCCAAAATACTTTAGGCCCCTTTCTCGCTGTCTTCAGCTAGATGAAAACGTACTCACCCCTTCCCCCAGCAGAGACTCCTGTTACTCTCAGTTATGGAAGCAGGAGTCCAAACAGACAAAAATGCAAGGGTGCATGTGTTTTTGAAGCAGTCTGTTTTGTTTTTGCCTTAATACAGTAGGTAGGGGAGAAAAATCAAGAATGATGGTGGCCTGTCCTGACAACAGGAGTTGGGGAGAAAGAGAGAGGGATGGATGGGGAAAGTGAATTTTGGGAGGAGGGCAGGAATCTGGGGATCTAAGGTTCTGTGGGTCTTGATGATTCCCAGATGTTGAAGTAGACCCTCCCCCTCTAATGACTTGTCTGCTTGGGTTAGAGCCACTGAGTCTAGTCAAGATGAGGCCCATCTCTGTATCAATTCTTTCTTTTCCCCCTTTCCTTTCTAACTCTCTAATTTTGTAAATGTATTACACCAGAAGGTCCCTCTGTTTTGACACAAGCTTTACATGTGTGTGAAGACATGTGAAAGTGGACATCAGCAGAATGTGCATGCAGAATGCCCTACAACTGGAATCAACATCTACTAAATCCATTCAGTTTTGCATAGCCATATTTTAACAAATGGCATAGAATCTGGTTCATATTGCCAGACTGCTGGATCGCCACTGTTAGAAATTGCATAGAAGTCAGTCTTGACTCAGTCCAGTCTTGAGGTCATGAATGCATGAACTAGCTTTTCTGCATCAGAAACAGATAACACATTCTGTAACTTGGTAATGGCCAAATAAGTGGGATCTAAGTAGGATTAGCTTAATGCCTGTCCTTGAATGCAAATGTAATTTTCTAATCTATATAAGAGTATGTTATGATCTAGAGTGTCAAAAGCAAATCATCATCATAGTGATCTGTGATATCTTTACTTTGAGGTTGAATATCTACATCGACAACATCAAATCCATGTGATGTTGTAAATCAAGTGTATGATTAAGGCAATGAGTGGGTCCAGTGATATTTAGTTTGACCCCAAAAGAGTTTAGTATGTCGGTAAAAGCTATTCTACCAGGTACCAATATGTCTGAAAGAAGTTCTGCAAGATCTGTGTAGGGCACCATTTTTCTTAAGTGTTCCACATCCTATGCCTTGTCTCTGATTCTACATGGTTGCATCTTAAGTATGAGGGCAGCTCATTGAAAAACGTCTTGGTTACTGTTGTAACCCCCGTTCCCTGATGGAGGTACTGAGATGTTGTGTCAATGTAGTGACACTAGGGGTCACACTTGGGAGTCCCAAACACCTCTCATACTTCAGAGAAGGCCAATGAGAATTGGCGAGTGGAATTTGCATGGCTCTCCCCCGGACATAAGGTTATAAAAGGAAATAAATGCATCCACACATTCAGGTTTGTGCTGAGGAACCGAGACAGTGTTCTGGCCATTTCAGCGGCCATTCTTATGCAGAAAAAAGGACACTACGGAGACCACATCTTGCCCAAAGGGAGGTTAGCATGTGGAGAATACATGGACTTACCGAACAGGAAGTACCCCACATGGAAAAAAGTCCCTGTGGTAGGTGCTACCTGAAGAGGAAGGAGCACTACACAGGGTTTGCCAACAGGGAAACCGGACAGTAGAAAATACATCATATGGGACTATCGTAAGGGAATCAGCACATATGGAGCACTTAGCCCAAATATACAGACTCACCTGAAAAGGAACATACCATGAGTAATGGGCTTGGTAGCGAATTCCTCCGCCAAACTCGGCTACCGATGAGTGCTAAAGGTTAGAAAGATGTCCAGGTTTCACCAGACATGAGGAGCTCTCATGGACCAAAAAGTGCATGCTATCACCTCAGGGAGGGGGGAGATGCTGTGTGCAAGCGATACACCTGGGCCAGTTGCCTGCAGTTTACCTGTTTACCTGATAACACTGGCTCAACCTGGAGATTGTAGAATCTCACAAAGGTATTAGGTGTAGCCCAGCCTGCTGCTCTACAGATGTCTGTTAGAGAGACGCTGTTCGCTAGTGCCCAGGAAGATGCAACACTCCTGGTGGAGTGTGTTCTGACTCTCAGGTGGAACAGCAAGCCCTGGGCGTTTGTATGCCAAAGAAATGGCATTCACAATCCAATGGACCAATCTTTGTTTGGAGACAGCCATCCCCCCCAAACAAAGAGCTGCTCAGAGAGTCTGAAGCTCTCTGTGTGGTCCAAGTAAACATGCAGAGCGTTTACCAGACATAGCAATGATAAGGCTGGGGGGTCTGCCTCGTTATGTGGGAGAACTTGCAAATTCACCACCTGATCCCTGAAAGGGGTAATAGGAACTTTGGGCAGCCCGGCCCAGCCGTGGCCTCAGCATCACATGAGAGTATGCCGGACCAAACTCCAGGCAAGTTTAACTGACAGAGAATGCCTGCAGGTCCCCAGTCTCAGCCTCAGACATCACGCCCACGGACCGTTGGCTGAACGGCTGATGCATATGGCACACAATATTGAAAACACTCCAGGAGTTTAGAAGTCGTCATCTGATTGGTTGAATTAAGCCCAAAGTATACTTCGGCAGTCCGCGTCTCGGATGTCCGCACACCCCGTCCTTGTGCAGCCCAATTTTTGAGACCATGCGGATGGGGCGCGTACAACAGCGCATGTGCAAGAAAGACAGAAGAGACAGAAGAGTCACAACAATTGTACTGTGCATGTGTTGAACTCGGCCATCCGCGGATAAATATACTTTGAAAGCTGTGCGGACACGGCTGCACGCGAGACGCGTCCAGATGCGGAAAATGAAATATACCCAGATTTCCGAGAGACGTGTGTGTAGCGTTCTTTAACAATCCACCTGGAAGCAAAGATGCCGTGACACCAAACCCCCTTATGGAAGAAGCAAGCCATTGTGTTTACAACTGCGACAATAAGCGCTTATCAGGATCAACTAAATGTTGGATTTTCAAAAGTATGTGAAGTATGTAAAGTTCACGGCATAGACTCTTTAAAATACGTCCAAGTGTTTTATACACCGGTCTATTATTGTAGGGACATCAATGTTACATTTTCATGCCCCTAAACGTGATTGGTTGCTTAACATATCAGTCAGACAGCCTTTCGGCGGTCCTTGGCCATTGAAAGCTGCTATGGAGTACGCGAGACTAGGAGGTCCCCAACCCTCTTAATGGAAGTGAGCTTGGTCAGGAGGGCCATCTTCAAACTCTAGAGGCTCAAAAGGGGCCCTCTGTAGGCCCACGAAGCTTGGGCACAGCCTTGGAGGATTTATTGAAAAATAATTGAGAATGCGAATGCCAATTTCCCTTAGCGGGGCAACAGAACTTTTACTTTTAAAGATGCAAGGTGACAGGGACAGCCCGAAAGGGAGGACCTTTTTACTGATATGCCTAACCCTCAAAAGCAAACCGAAGAAACGGCCTGTGCCAAGGTAGAATCGAGACATGAAAGTATGCGTCCTTCAGGTCCATTGGTGTGATCTTGATGGTGAGCCCATGTCAAAATGTGTTGCTGCGTTAGCATTTTGAACGGGAGCTTGTGCAGGTTGCCCGTATTCCGCCACCTTTTATCGGTACAACGAAGTAAGGGCTGTAAAACTGCTTCTTCATCTCAGCTGGAGGGACAGGCTCTATCACGTCCTTTGCCAGGAGGACTTCGATTTTTGCAAGCATGACAAGGGTGTCCTTGCCTGCAACCAAGGTAAAAAGGATGTTGCTGAACCTGGGTGAGTGCCTGGCATAGCCGAATCGGATTGACCTGTTGAGCCAGCGCGACGGGTTGGAAAGTGCTAAGGACGGTTCCAAGCTCCACATGAGGGGCACCACAGAAACAATCGTTTTTGACATACCTGTGGTAGGATCCTCGCAGCAGAGCAGGAGCCGCCATGTCGGGAAGTGTTGCTTTGAAACATCTATCTTGTTCCACATGAGGAGGTGAAAAACTTGCGTCCAACATGTCTGAATTGTGAATGTTCGATGTACGGCTGTCGTGACAACAAGGACCATAAGTCTTGACTGTATGACCTAGAGAACGAGGAAGCTGCTCTCTTTTTAAAATAAAAGTGCCACCGCCTCTTGGGCGAGTGGCGAAATCAAACAAAAAGGGAACAAAAGATTTTCATCCAAGTCCTCCACCAGGGGAAGGAGCGGTACTGTTACCACCTCCTGAAGAAGAGCAGCTTCCACCATCTCAGGGTCGCCCCTCTCAGGAATGCTTCAAAGCCTTCCTAGGGTGGGCGGTGTCACCTTCCTGCAAGAGGCTCGACGCTTAGGCTGAGCTGTGGGCTCGGGCTGTGGTGGAGCTGGTGTACTTGTCGCAGGCGGATGGTGGCAGTGGAGTCACACCGAGGCAGGATGTGTTTGAATGCATCTGTCTGCTTCTTGACTGTTGAGAAAGTCCTCAACAGTGTTGCCGAAGTAGCTACCTTGCGAGATGGGGGCGTCAAGAATGCTTTTTTTTTGTTTAAAAAGCAGAGGGTCTGTTCTTTCTTTCGATATATTGTATGTTCAGATATTCATACAACAAAATATTCTGGGGGCCATGAACATTTTGTGAAAATGATCAAAAATACTGGCGGTGGCTGGCAACTTTTAAAAAAATAGAAAGGAAAGGGAAAGAGTTAATAAGATTTTATACCACAATGTCACAAACTTAATTTGCAAATTCAGTGACTCTTCCTCAAAAGCGCTTGTTGTATCAATCAACCGCGTACCTTGTAAAAACAACTTTGATATCATGTGAGCTGGAAAGCTGTGCACCTTTATACCCAGAAACTCAAGCAATTTCATTGTAACTTGGGATTCTGCCAAGTATGTGCCACTTTTGTGTGCAATCAGCAAACAAATTGATTCTATCTGACATTTTTTGGCTGAATAAAAACCTTCACAGACCTTTTTCTCAGGGTGTATCAGAGCAAGTCAGTGACTTGTAAAATATATTTTTAAAAATGTATTTATTATGTATCTGTGGTCTGCTGTGTGCTCAACTTAAAATCTTATTTTTTTTCTAATAAGGTGTCCCTGCTGAAAAGAATACAGTAACTTAGATCAGTGCATATTTTCTTTGGTTGTTCAGGCTTGTTTATGTTGATTAATGCTGGCTACATTAGCTTCTAGTGTGTCTAGTGAACTAGTATACCCATGCTGTTCACCAACAAAAAGAAGCCTGCTGGGCACACCCGCATACTAGCATGCTGTGCAAGGCATCAGCATGCAAAACAACATATGCTGGTGAACAGCTATGCTTGTCTTTTCTGCAGGAGTGTTAATTTGTCCTTTATTTCTGTTTCATGTTCTCTGAAGGTCTACTGAATCTTTAGGCCTACACTGTAGAAAAAAATAGCTTTATAGCTGTATGCATCCTCTGTATGTATGTTAGAGCACACACATAAACATACCATCTCTCTCAACCACCCCAAGCACCTTCTTGTGCCACAGGATGCTGTCATATTTTAAGGAGTTGCTTACTGCCTTTGCAACATACAGGTGTCAGCATATTAAAGCATGTCAACACTCATGCTTCACATGCTAAGTGGTGCACTGTGTAGTGGAAGGCGGCCTGGTATTTAAGAACAGATTTTTAAATTAGTTGTAATTTCAGCAACTGCATTACTGGCAGCATTTGCTGATTGCAAAAACATCCAGTAAATTATGTTGCATTATGAGCACCTGTTTCCATTTGGAGTGACAGTGGTTTGGTCTGTCTCTTTTCTTTAAATGTTGTAAGATAGCAATAGTCTTTCTAGCTTTTCAGACATTTCTCCTGAGAAAAAGACATCTTAACAAAATCTGATATCATGCTCAGATTTACTATGAAACCAAAGTCTGCAATCAAAAGTCAAAGATCATGTCTCATGCTATTTTTTCTTGACCAATTTATTTGAGATATAAACAATAATTTTAATGTTTCATTTTAATTTTATATACAAAACACAAATTAAGATATTTTAAATAAAACCTGAGAGATTTATGTTCCTTTTGAGAGAGTGAAAGTCCAAGCAAACAAAACGTTGATGCTTAAAAATCCATAAGAATTTTTCAAACCTGCATTTGAAATGCAACATTTCAAAACAATATAGTAGTATTCCCCAAAACTTGCATACAGCTACACACTCAAAACTAGTACACAAAGAGTACATACTTTTAGGGCATACAGAAGTATAAGTCAGGGGTTTTCAAACCTGTCCTGTCCTGCACATTTTGTATGTCTCCCTCATCTAACACACCTAATTGAACTCATCAGCTCATTAGTAGAGACTGCAAGACCTGGGCCGTTTCTCAATATGCGTTCTTGTCTGTACTTGTGTTCTCGTGGACTTGTGAAATGCCATCAGTTGCCGCCCAAGTACTGTTCCAATTCAAAGTTCACATCTAGCCAAGTACAGTTCAAATCCCCGGATGTGTTCTAGATCCACCCCTTTTATCGAGGATGCATTGAGAGGTGACTTGAGCGGACTTGAGACAGCCAGGTATCCCAGAATGCATCTCGCACCAACCAACAAGCGTCAATAGCGGATGAAAACCCGCGTAATTAAAAAATACTACTCTTATTGTTGTCATGAAATGTAGTTTTAAGACTTTTTCAGGTGAGAATGTATTTTGTTTAATCTGTGGTTTATTTATAAAAATATATTTTTTTTTTTTTTTAATTTTATCTGGCGTTTTCAGAGCTGTGAGATCCAGTTGATCACTGGCGCTCAGCACTCATTAACCCGCCGAGAGCAGCCTTTCCTCGGCTGGTCCTTCTGACGTTTGCCGCTGGCTCTGATGTTTCTGTAGTGGTTAAACATGAGATATAATTCGTCTTGTGTAGATCTAACGGGCGATCTTTGGTCTCATGGATCTATAATTTGTTCCCTGGCAAATTGTTTTGGCTGAGGGAAAAGTGAAGTTTCATAACTTTATATTTTTAGGCTATTTAACTTTACCGTTGTAGCCTACTAGAGCGCTGCCTCTGTATGTTTGACTGAATTGTTTGCTTTATTTATTTTACTTATACTTTTATAATGGCTATTATTGATCATTAAAACTGACATTTAACAAAAAGAGACTGGGTTGTGTTTTATGTCATATTTAATTTTATTACAGTGAAGATAATCATATATATGCACACTTATTGCCTGAACCACATATTAATATGTTTAATATACAAAGTATAATATCCGAAGTTCACGTACTTGGTATTGAGAAACAGCCCTGAAGTGGGTGTGTCAAATAAGGGAGACATACAAAATGTGCAGGGCTGGGGGTCCTCCAGGACAGGTTTGAAAACCACTGGTATAAGTAGGTGAATTTGGGCATAGAATAGATCTAACCCAACAAATGAAATGCTAAGCATTAAACATGCCAGACACACTCACAATGCCACACACAATCAAACACGGGCTGTCCAGAGGGAGAGAGGGAGAGAGATTTATTATAAGGCACATTCACTTTCTGACGTACCCCATGTGCTTGAGTCTGTCGACAACAGGTCAAATGGAAGAGAAAATGGAAGCGTAAAAGAACATTCATTTTGATATGTCCTGTTTAAACAGCTCATTTACTAATTTCTGTAGAGACTTCAGAAGGATAAAAGCATTAGGAACAAGTGGATGGGTTATTTTTAATGGTGTCATGGATCGCGTCTGAGGATTATATGTTTGTTCGGAGCATTTGACTGCAGATTGTTTTGTAAACGAGGCACAGTGTAATGGAGAGTTCGCAAATAAACTTTTGTTGAAAGATGAAGCTGTCAGCTGAATTGGATCTGACAGCAGCAACAAGTAAACAATTTCATAATGCTTTGCCTGTAAATTATGGTTTTCCACATATATATTTGTTTTTTGTGCAAAAAAAACTTTATTAACATTATAAGTGAACATATTAAAATAATAATAATAAAAAATCCATGTCATGACCCTTTTTAAACATGTTACATCAACATGCAAGAAAAAATTACTTGCCAGTTTTTCCACACATTTCGTTCACTGCATCTGAAATACACAATAATTTCAGGGACAGTCCCCCCTGGAGCAAACTGTATCAAGTACGCCATTGAATCAAAATTGCATAAAGATGAGTGGGTAGTGATCACTATATGGGTAAGATTGCAATCATAAATATTAATTAACTTGTGCTGACATTGCTAGGTAATCTCCCTAGATAGTTCAGTCATGTAACCTGTTTAATATTCATGAGACATAGAAGTTCCTTGCTACCTTGGCACTGATGCACAATATAATGACAATTTATCTTTTTTTTTTTTTTTTCATTTATTATGAATTATCCCTGAGATTAATTCGAGTAATAGAGGTCATGTTCATGAGGTCAAATCTTAAATGGCAACCATCATAAATTCCACAGGATGAATACTGACTTCGACATTATAAACTTTTGAAAAGAATGAAGATTTTGTTTGAAGATCATATTTTTTTTAACATAGTACTGCCCTTCAGAAGCTAAATAAGATACATGTATCCCAGAAAACAAAATAAGTACAACTTACCCTGATCGTATTCATTCAATTTTTTTCTTGTGGACTATATGTAAAGATCTTTTTTTATTACAACATTTGAAATAGAAATAGCTTCAGGGTAGTACCAAAAACTTTAAATATTAACAATTTGAAGGTTCAAGGTGTATGTAAACATTTGAGTATAACTGTATATGCTCAAGCTTCATAGCATTTAATGTTACATATGCTAGGAAAGTCATTTACAACGCATACTGAAATACACCAATAGTGTGAATCCAAAATTAGTACTGTGAGAAAGGTATAATTTAAAAAAAAAAAGTTTTAGGGACAACGGGCACATCACCACAACCAACCAATCACTGTTAGAGCTTTTCATTTTTAGACCATCTACACTGCCAAGCAGTGGCAGCTTGTCAGGGGAGGCAATGGAGGCACACTACCCAAAATTTTTAGGTGGAAAATGGGAGAAAGATGATTTAATGATAAAATTCCCAGTTATTCATTTCATGTCTCAGAATGTAAACTTGTTTGTAATTTCACCATTGTAACACCATAAAGTATAACTGTAGTCGGAATCACCACTGCTCGTTCCCCAACATGCCAATCGGAAAGTCTGGGGGGATAGAGATGGGGACTTTTGCCTCGATTGGTAAAAAACAAATAGCCAATAACCATTGAGTATTTCACTTTCAGCGGTTAGAGCGTCATCACAGAGGAGGTTAGCCTCCCTTGGTATATTAACCAGTCATCTCAGAGGCGTAAATTACTGATATTAGTTTGAACTGCTATCCCTGATAATCAAGCAACTACCTTAATTATGGAGAATAGAGATATTGAATATTTGATCGCCAACCAATTTATCAAGGTACCATTAAAACTGATCGAAGACCCCACACCATACTTATACATATACATATGATATGCTACAGCAATCAGCTTCACTAAACAGCCGTACATGCTCTTTTAAAAAGGACACAAGGATAGATTTTGTCTTCAAGCGATAGGCTAGGTGAGTGAAATTCTATTTATATTTTCTTGCTGTATGTGTGTCATTTTCTTTTTTTACATTTTATGTCTAAAAGTGACCAAAAAGCCTGAAAAAAAATCCTCAGGAGAGAATCCCCAGACCGCTACAATTAGTGTGCCTCCTCTATTTTAAAATACGATCCACCACTGCTGCCAGGCTTATAAACATATCACAAAATGTATGATACAATACTAATAAATTATCTCTCTGACTCATTTCCATCTCCAAACATGCTGAAAAATCTAAAAGACAAGCATCTCCAAAGAAGAAAGTGTCAGCACCCATGCATCATGAATCTGCACACAAAAAACTGCTTACCCTTTAAATGTGCACACACAGCAAAGTCTGTCTACTGATAAATCTCAAAGCTTGTTTGATAATCACAAATGTGCTTTCAGAAACTATTTTTGTCCTACCCTCTCCATCACATACATAAACTAACACACACACCTTCAGACTCTTGCAAACAATAAATTGGTGAGAACATCTAACAAGTTGATTTTCAGATGGTGGCAGAAGATGAGTCTTCTAACTTCAGAGTCAGCAGACTGGTGAGAGATCAATGAACAGAGACTGTGAGCCAGGGGCAGGAAATCGAGCCTAGATCTCCAAAAAATCAATCAGCAATTTAAACTCTGTGGGAAGGGGGTGAAAAATGTGTGAAAAGTTGATAGCAGAAAATACAGAAGTGCGTGCCTTCCTTCTTTCAATAAAAAGATCATCCCTAGTAAGTAAAAGCTGTTTCACTCCATCATAGTTCAATCTAAAGGTGGATGGCTACTTGTGTCCGTAAAGATCAAAAAGTTATTGTGCAGTATTGTAAAAGTATAGTCGCATGGGGTACTTTTAAAGTAGTTTTTTGTACTTTTTGGAGCTTGATAGCAAGTGGTCACCATCCAGAGTTTTCATAGTTCAAATCAAATCAAATCACCTTTATTTATATAGCGCTTTTTACAATGCCAATTGTTTCAAAGCAGCTTCACAGTGGTAACAGGAAAATAATGCAACAGAATTTGATTCGGCTGTACAGCCGCTCTGGTGAAAACGGTGATGTCATCCAGCTCATTTCAATTATCATATAGTGTCAATGCGGGCAGATCAGTAATATAGTTGAAATTTAAGTGTCCCCAACTGAGCAAGCCAAAAGCCAAAGGCGACAGTGGCAAGGAACCAAAACTCCTTCAGGGCCGGAATGGAGAAAAAAACCTTGGCAGAAACCAGGCTCAGTCGGGGTGCCAGTTCTCCTCTGGCCGACGAACAAATAGTGTATGATTATGATTCTGGCAACATTACAGGTCAGAAGTCATATTAGATCAATAGATATTCATAGGATTATTCGAAAGATTGGAGTCGTCACGCCGGGGACGGGTTTAATGAAGATGTCGTGTCGATGCGGCATTTACAGGGGGGAGTTTCACTGACACGGTCTCTGCAGACACTTCAGGGATGCGTTCGTCATGTCCAGGCTAAGGTCCACCATCTGGTCCGGATACGGCCCGGATCCGGCCGACTGTAGTAAACCTCGGGATAAACAGAGAGACTAACATTAGCGTAGATGCCATTCTTCTTATGATGTAACGAGTACATCAGGTGTTATGGGAAGTGTTCCCGGTTCCGGCTGACCTAGTTAATGCAGCCTAAAACAATCATTTAACTGATTTGAATAATATAAATTAAAAATGTTTTATGTGTATGCCATAGTAAAGAGATGTGTTTTTAGTCTAGATTTAAACTGACAGAGTGTGTCTGCTTCCCGAACAATGCTAGGAAGACTGTTCCAGAGTTTAGGTGCTAAATAGGAAAAGGATCGACCGCCTGCAGTTGATTTTGATATTCTAGGTATTATCAACTGGCAGAATTTTGAGACCGCAATAGACGTGATGGAGTATAAGATGCGTTAAGAGCTCGCTCAAGTACTGGGGAGCTAAACCATTTAATGCTTTGTAAGTAATCAGCAAGATTTTAAAATGTATACGATGTTTAATAGGGAGCCAATGCAGTGTTGCCAGAACCGGGCTAATATGGTCATACTTCCTGGTTCTAGCAAGAACTGTAGCTGCTGCATTTTGGACCAGCTGCAGTTTATTTATTAAGCGAGCAGGGCAACCACCCAGTAGAGCATTACAATAATCTAGCCTTGAGGTCATGAACGCATGAACTAACTGTTCAGCATTTTGCATTGAAAGCATGTGCCGTAATTTAGATATATTTTTAATATGTGTTAAAAATACGGTAAACATGTGACTATGGTGGCTGGTGTCTCTATTTTCACGTTCCCGTGTAATAGAATCGCCAATAACTAGGGCATTTTCAACAGGATTCTCAGTGGGTGCATCACTGAGTGGGGAGAACCTGTTTGATGTTCTAATCGGAACAGAAGAGTGGTTTTTTGATCCGCGACTATGCCGTCTCACCGTCACCCAGTTGCCCTGCTGCATGGGCTAGCACATTAATATTTTTTGTAGGTTTGATCAGTTGAAAGACACTGATATGGATGTTGCATTAAAAGGTTTATTAAAAGGTTTATTATATTTAAAAAATATATTAACAAATTTGCTATTCAAAAAGATTTTTTTTTTTTGTGGATATTTTTCCCCTTGGACTCCAACAAAGGGATTGTATTTGTGTATTGAACTTGGGTGGAGTTAATATATTGAATGATGTTAATAAATTCCTCCTAAGGTGAAAAAGCTCAGCAGTGAAGTAATAATGGCAGAGGAAGTGGTTGATGTGGTGTTTAGGTCAATGTCTGAGATGCCACATTGACATTATTGAACTGACGAGTCATCCACTAACAAAATGACTGACAGACACCAGACTTGCGATCGAAGTCATGGATTCATCACTGGAAAAAAATAAATAAAATAAATAATAGAGTCTGCAAGCAAAAGGAAGACATAAAAACAGCTCTAGTCTTCAAATTACCTGTAGAAAATTATAAGTAGGCCATTGGTAGATTGTTTCTATGTTATTCAGTGTGGTTACTATGACCGTGTCATTAATTTAAAGTGCATTTTTTATATTGTTCTAATCAAAAATCATGGTTTTATTTAGTTTGTCTAGAAGCCAGTTAGCATTCTCCAAAGAAAAAAATCAAAAGAAACAATTTTGTTTAAATAGTAAATTAATTAAAAAAAAAAAAAAAAAAAAAATGAACTAAATTATGAACTAAATCGTTCACACCTCAGAGTTGCAAAAAGTCTCTGAAAATGGCCGTGTAAAGCTGTGGAAAAGTGGGAGTGTAGAGGGGGGAAGAGGGGAGACAACAACCAATAAAACACAGACCTGCAACACACTCATTATACAGACCAAGCGGCAAGATCCCGCGGTCTCTCTTGAAACCAACACGGAAGTGACTTAAACTGCAATTCCTCGACTGGCCGCTAGAGACTGGCTCCAAAAGGGAGTCAAATCTGTATCTCCCCCATGTTAAAATGCCCAACTTTACAGCTTTACAAATTTTGCCCTTCATGACAACCGTGAGGGGGGTGAATTTTTTTATAATTTACTGTTTAAATTACTGTATATTAAGCCTTAAAATTCTGCATAATTAGGGCGTGGCCACTTGAGTGACAGGTGGATCGCCACTATGGTCGAGCGTGGTTTCAGCAACCAGTCACCTCAACTCCATCCACGTCCCACCTCTTTGCCCATTTTCAGTTATCCGGGAGTGACGCACGGTGACGCGCTGCCAAGATGGCAACGGCCGGCTTTTAGGCTTCAAAAATGCTCTTCGGAAACCTACGGGTGACGTCACGGACACTACGTCCATATTTATACAGTCTATGATACAGACACGTGAATATTAAAATATGACCACGGAGAGAAAAAAAAGCTGAGGGGAGAAACGCATTAGAACATTTAATTGTCTAATAATATTTTCAGTACATTTAAGAGCACTACAGTCTTTTTTGCCCATTCTTCTCTGAATTTTCGGTCTACATCATTGTCTTCTGATTGTATCAGAATAATCCATCGTGTCATCGCGATCATGATCAGACGTACTGGCACGGCTGTATCACTGTCCTTATTTGCACATATATTTCATTTGAAGAAGACGTGATGAAATATGTGCGCATACACGGTGCTGGTCTATGTTTAGAACACTAGAATATATGAAATATGTCCATAAAAAACTTGAAATGCGCTCGCTCCGGTCTGTATCTGATCTATATGATCGGGAGCGTTGTTAAACTCATCGCGCCGTTCTCATGCGTAATACAGTGCAGTGACTGGGTTAAAAGAGCTCATTCTCATGAATAAATGCAGAGGACCGGCTGATGTAGAATCATTCCCTCAGCCAGTCACACACTCCGAAGGCACGCTTCTACCTCACATTCCGTGACGTTGCTTAGACTTTGCTTTTCAACCTGGAAGAATGAAATTGCTCAGAAAAACTCAAAAATAACCAATTTCCACTTATTGGTAAAATGTATGAGTGCTTTTAATGTTTTCAGCAATGTGCAGCCTGTACATATTTGTTCACATCTCAAAAAATATGTTTTGGGGTTTCATGACCCTTTAAGTAATATTTTGGCTTATATAAAGAAAACATATTAAGTATGGTACACTGAAAAAATGAGAAAGCACAGGTTGTCCGATTTACTCAATTGTATCAAGTGGGGAGAACAAGTATTTCATACACTGCCGATTTTGCAGGTTTGCCCACTTACAAAGCATGTAGAAGTCTGTAATTTTTATCATAGGTACTCTTCAACTGTGAGTGACGGAATCTAAAACAAAAATCCAGAAAATCACATTGTATGATTTTTAAGTAATTAATTTGCATTTTATTGCATGACATAAGTATTTGATACATCAGAAAAGCAGAACTTAATATTTGGTACAGAAACCTTTGTTTGCAATTACAGAGATCATATGTTTCCTGTAGTTCTTGACCAGGTTTGCACACACTTCAGCAGGGATTTTGGCCCACTCCTCCATACAGACCTTCTCCAGATCCTTCAGGTTTCGGGGCTGTCGCTGGGCAATACGGACTTTCAGCTTCCTCCAAAGATTTTCTATTGGGTTCAGGTCTGGAGACTGGCTAGGCCACTCCAGGACCTTGAGATGCTTCTTATGGAGCCACTCCTTAGTTGCCCTGGCTGTTTGTTTCGGGTCGTTGTCATGCTGGAAGACCCAGCCACGACCCATCTTCAATGCTCTTACTGAGGGAAGGAGGTTGTTGGCCAAGATCTTGCGATACATGGCCCATCCATCCTCCCCTCAATACGGTGCAGTCGTCCTGTCCCCTTTGCAGAAAAGCATCCCCAAAGAATGATGTTTCCACCTCCATGCTTCACGGTTGGGATGGTGTTCTTGGGGTTGTTCTCATCCTTCTTCTTCCTCCAAACACGGCGAGTGGAGTTTAGACCAAAAAGCTCTATTTTTGTCTAATCAGACCACATGACCTTCTCCCATTCCTCCTCTGGACCATCCAGATGGTCATTGGCAAACTTCAGACAGGCCTGGACATGCGCTGGCTTGAGCAGGAGGACCTTGCATGCGCTGCAGGATTTTAATCCATGACGGCGTAGTGTGTTACTAATGGTTTTCTTTGAGACTGTGGTCCCAGCTTTCTTCAGGTCATTGACCAGGTCCTGCCGTGTAGTTCTGGGCTGATCTCTCACCTTCCTCATGATCATTGATGCCCCACGAGGTGAGATCTTGCATGGTGCCCCAGACCGAGGGAGACTGACCGTCATCTTGAACTTCTTCCATTTTCTAATAATTGCGCCAACAGTTGTTGCCTTCTCACCAAGCTGCTTGCCTATTGTCCTGTAGCCCATCCCAGCCTTGTGCAGGTCTACAATTTTATCCCTGATGTCCCTACACATCTCTCTGGTCTTGGCCGTTGTGGAGAGGTTGGAGTCTGTTTGATTGAGTGTGTGGACAGGTGTCTTTTATACAGGTAACGAGTTCAAACAGGTGCAGTTAATACAGGTAATGAGTGGAGAACAGGAGGGCTTCTTAAAGAAAAACTAACAGGTCTGTGAGAGCTGGAATTCTTACTGGCTGGTAGGTGATCAAATACTTATGTCATGCAATAAAATGCTAATTAATTATTTAAAAATCATACAATGTGATTTTCTGGATTTTTGTTTTAGATTCCGTCTCTCACAGTTGAAATGTACCTATGATAAAAATTACAGACCTCTACATGCTTTGTAAGTAGGAAAACCTGCAAAATCGGCAGTGTATCAAATACTTGTTCTCCCCACTGTATATTGTTGTTATTATATTGTGTTTCTCTTCTAAACTTGATTTATTTGCTTTCTATTAATGTAATTCTGTAAAATGTGCAATCTACTAGATTAAATTATGTAGGTTGAACCAATCACCTACTGAAAATGATTTTGACATAACTGGAAGTGTAGTTCCCTGCATGCTTTCCATGGGACTTAATGGGGAGAGTGAAAATGTTGAAATGAAGTATATTTTTATAATTTGACATTTAGGCCCAGAGTATATTAGCGTGAGACCCCAATAAAAAAAAAAGTACCAATGGGAATGGAAAGTTCTGCGCATGATCTACTGACGACGCGCAAATTAAAGAACACAGACGCAGCCGGATCATTTCCATAATAATGATCTAACAAGAGCAGCGCAAATTAGTGTCTGGTTTAAGACATGCTTTTTTGGGCTGCAAATAATGGCGCAAACACCAGTAAATTGACGAGCGCAAACCTTAGTAAATCACCTTGCGTGATTCATTTAAATACTCTCCTCCCATAAATTTGGCGTCTGAAAGGGAAACTCCTACAAATGCATATGCAATAAGGTCAGCCGCAAAAATAACCCTGTCCACGCCTTTTCAGCGCTAATTTTTCACTGTGTGTCTTTAGTAAATCCTGACAGTAGTTTTTTAACTCCCAAAGAGTAGCTTATTAGTAGCCTAAATCTGGGCTATGTGCTATTGCTAATATGTGCTATTGCTGCTAGTGCTATCTTATAATTCAGTGATGTGACTAAAATGTATATATAAATTGAATTAATTTCAATGAAAGGCATATAAATCATGTCATAGACCACATAAAATCACTTTGAGACTCCTGTTATCAGAGATCCCACCTCTCCCGGAAGGTCCGGGAGTCTCCCGCATATTGATAGCGGCTCCCTGACGCCCGCAAATTATACAATATCCCGGAAATCAAGCGAGCAAGAGAGACAGCCTGTTTCCGTCTGGTATTAAGATGCGTTTTTGGTGAACCGATCACAAGTGGTCAGCCAAGGTGCATTAAGGTTACACCTGGTAGTATCACACGTTTCAAATGCATTTTCTTTGACTACTTGAGTTTGTATTTTGTGGAGACCCGCGCCTCTTTTTTCATCACACTCAACTACATCACTTTCAGCGCATGAATACTACTAAATGAATGAACCCATGTTAGGTGGCTTACGCAAATGTGTATGTATAATAACAATATAATATTATGGGGATTGGGGTGCCATCTCCCGGAAATGATTTTTGCAGGGTGGGATATCTGCGTTATATGGATTCATGACGCTTTGAGTTATATGGATTATGCATAAATAATGGCCTCCTGACTACCTGTTAGAAAATAACATTTCCTCCCTTCCTAATCAATAAACAGGAGAAAATATGGTTACAAAAAGAAAAGTACGCATCCACCTCCTTATGTTACTAACAAACTTATCATCTGTGGGGCTTTTGGCAAAAGCACCACTGCATAACCAGGTGAGTCATCATAACTGTCAAATACGCACTGAATCACACACACACACACAGGTTTTGTGGTAGTGTGTGTAAATTGTACAAAGTGCTCATTTATTCCACCACTAACTTAACTTGCATATAGCTGGTTTGCCATGTATAGAGACCAGAATATATGAAGCTTGGGTGTGTACTTGTTTGAACTTAGGCCAGTAAGAGCTCACCAACACCCACCAAAAAATAATGATACTTTGGACCACTTTGACATCATTGAATTAAGTTATTTTGAAGTGACAAAATTAAGTTCTCTCACAAACATGATTATGTTATCATTAAATTACACTGTTTTTGGAGCAAGAAACTTTTGTTATCAATATTTTAAGGGAGTCCTCAGGACCACCTCCCAGAATGTTTTAGATTTCTCCCTATTCAACACACCAAGAAACTGATGAGTTGAATCAGGTGTTTTAATTAGTAGGGGTGTAACGGTACATGTATTTGTCATGAACCATCACGGTACGAACGTCACGGTTCAGTACATACAGTCAGATGACGAATACAGTGAGTCACAGGCAATCCACACTCCAATCCAGAAGGGGGCGTGCATGGCAATGCAACACTGTTTGCTAACCACCACAACAGGAAAAAGAGCAGAGGAAGAGACAATCTATGCATCAACCCAAAACAAGTGTTCAGACGGCACGTAAGAGCTTGGCAGTAGCCTGAGTTTCGATTAATTTTTGTGACGCACTCCACAAGCTTCATGGAAAGGAAACCAGGACAGCAGAAATCCTGTTTGTTTTCTTTATTTTACAAAAGCACAATTATTTGTTTTTATTTTGAGTGTACACAAATAAAAATAGACCCTTTACAGTTTATAATTATGACTTACTCTTATCTGCATGACCATAAATTGAGTATTTTAAGTTGTTTCCACTGTTAAAATGAGACAAACTCATTTGGCATTGTCACTACTACAGTCCAGTGATGAAATATGCATGTTCTGGCAATGGGAAGCCTCAGGTGCCGCTTCACTCGCTGTCTCCTCATGGATAGGTGAAGTAGGCTCTTTTTCTCCTTCTCACTCGTCTTTCTGTGATTTCTTGAAAAGGCGTAATATTTTTTTGTGGAACTTTGTGCATCCGCCATTGTCACCCCATTTTAATGAACTATCACATGCAAAGAAAACGACAGGATAGGCTACACACAACACGTTAAACCAATTAGTTTGAAAACAGCCATTGGTCAATCTGGCAATTAGTGTAACAAATCAAGCAGCAGACATGTAAATGTCCCAAACTCGTATCGAAACGTGACCCAAAAACTGAGGTACGTACTGAACCGTGACTTCTGTACGGTTACACTACTATTAATTAGTGAAGCATCTCAAACATTGTGGTAGGTGGGTTCCCAGGACTGGAGTTGACAAACACTCTCTTAAACCACCTTATAGCAGGGCCACACTAGCTTAGAGGCTCATATGCACAAGCTGTGCCAGGCTAAGCGACAGGCCTGGTAGCTGCTCATCCATCACAATATGTCACTGCACAGAGCTGCTCTGTCATGCTGTCATTTACACTAGGCACTCAGTTGGATTTAGCAGTATAGCAGCAGCTGAGAACAGGGGGCAACACCTTTATTACCCATCACCAGGGTTCAACATTTTTGCCACACTTGCCGATGGTGGATGCAATGAAAAATTTACACTACAAAACATTTCTTTCTGGCCATTGTCACACCTACACCAGGCTCTTCCTGGACTTTTAATCCCCTACATCTAGGGCCGGATTTATGCATAGGCATAGGCCTATGCTGCATTCACACCATGTCGTGATTACCGTAGTGTTGAGATGACAACACGTGACATTCTATTCGGAACTGTTCACATCCTCAGACTGGGAATTATGCAATTCTATGGCACCACTATCAACGCCTAAATGAATGTGCAGTGGTCAGAAAATTCTCATTTTACAAGCTGTATTACGAGCTGTATTTACGAGGACGTGAACGTTTACAAGTTAAAATCCTTATTATGGCAATTACAACATTGCGTGAACACACCTATAGGCACATTAATTTAATTTTTTTCATAAATCAATAGTTTTGCAAATATTTAATCAATGGAAAGTAGTAAAAAAAAAGTTTGTGACTAAACCTCATAACTCCATAGCTCCTCAAACTGTCGGTAAAACCTCAAACTCAACCCCGCCTCTATTGTGAATGAATTACCGCACACAGTTTGGACCGTCTCTGCTAGTTGAAGTGCAAAGGTAATAAGGTTTGAATAAGTACCGCGTTTTCTTTACTCGAGAAACACTATATCTGAAGAGTGGAGAAGAGTGTCGTTTGGCGCTTCTCAAACGTAAGGCTGCATAGAGAGACAGTGTCCTAGTCTACTGTTAAAAAGGATTTCGCAGTTTAGCTGTTTCAATGTAATTTAAGTTGGCACAACTTGAAGTGTCTGGATTTGATCATTCAACTTAACATGTTTTCGCTGTTATCGCGAGATCTCACGAAGCGCGAAGCAGAACCCAAGACGTTCGTCGGCCTTGATGGCTTATTGGCACAAGATTGCAAATTTGCAATCTTCCACCACCATCAAATTAGGTAAGTAAATATTTGTTTATATTGGTGTAATAACTTACAAAATTATATATGATATAATAGTCTACACTCTAAATAATAATGTGTTGGCTCAACAACAAAAAAATTAATGCAACCGTTTGCATCAATTTTTTGGGGGGGTTATGACAACAAGCTACATTGAGTTAATAATTTGTAGCATAAACACACATTTTTAAGTTGATTACTCAAAAATATTAAGTCGCTCCAACTACCAGAGTTGTAGCCCTAGAACCAATTAATCTTATCTATTACAGTTCAAATCAACATCTATCATAGCACATGCTAACATAACTTATTTAACATGTATATTTAATGAATAAGTAAGATATTACTTGTCACTGGCATTAGCACAGTCAGTGTAGTGTTTGCCTTGATGGATCTACTCTTCAGCACAATGGTAACTACAAAAACTTCAACATTACAGAAACTCTTTTAAATGTCAAACATAACAGTATTAAACACTAACAGGTCTTTCCCTTCACCAAAAACAAATAAATTAACACTTAATTTTAACATTTATTCTCCTTATCCAGTCCTATACAAAGCATGTTGGGAACTAGAAATCCACTGCCTAAGTTATCAAAACAATTTCATTAAGTTACTACAACCTAATTTAAAAAAAAGCCAATTAACGCAGAAATTTGAGTTTAAATTACAGTCGATATTATGTTGATGTAATGATCAACTTTATTATGTCAACAGAACTCTACAAAATAATGTTTGCAACTTAAAAGGTTTGATTAAAACAATAAATTAGAATTTTTAACTTGCAACAATGCATTTATTTAAGTTTTGGTAACAGGTCCCCTGAATGACTTTTTAGAGTGTACAGCGTCAAACTTGACCGTTGCTAATGCGGAGATCGCATTATATACTTGCTATAGTTGCTTATTTCTTCTAGTTACTTAAATGGTTAATTTATTTAACATGCATGATCTCCATGGGTTGCAAAAAATTCGGAGGGTGGCTGTTAGCCTGAAGACTAACTTCACATGCAATGATTTAGTGGTTGCTGGGTGTAACATCATTGTGAATTGTCAAGTAGCCAGCACTAGTCAGTATGGAATATTAGTGGATGCAGATAGATATGTATTGATCTGCAAGTAAGAAAATTAACGTTTTATTTGATTACCAAAACTTGTCATACACTGTCATATTCAGTTCAAAATAATGAGGAACAACATGCTTTTAGGAAATGTAGTGGAGAATAAGTATGATATCATGCTTTAGAATGCAGTAAAAGCTTCTCAAAATGAAAATACTTCCGTAAAGTATATATATATATATATATATATATATACTGTATATTGTTATATATATTATTGTTATATCTGCCCTTTCCAATGAACACAAGAACACACTTATCTCAGACAACTTAATCCTGATATTTTAATAAAATCCGCAAATTAGTTTGAAGATCCAAAATAATCAGAGATCAATTATAATGATTAGAAGATCTGGCATCTGTCAAATCATCTCAGATGTATTAAGGATTCCTGGACTGAAAGCTACTGTTCTACACCACATCAGCCATAGAGTTCAACAGGTCATCATGCCCATAGACATGGAAATGCCAGTGCAGCTGGTTTCTCTTCTGACCTAACTGCTTCTTTACACTCAGGATTCTAACTTGGTGAGTAAGGGAGCACACACAAACAAATAACATAATATTGATCTTTGCTAGGGCAGTGGTTTCTCAGTAATGCCCCCTCTAATAGATCAGTCACAGTGTAGTGGCTCTCTCTCTGTCCCTCTTTCTCTCTCTGTCCCTCTTTCTCTCTCTCTCTCTCTCTCTCTCTCTCTCTCTCTCTCTCTCAGTCTCTCTTATAAAACACACTCTTACTCGAACATCAGGACATAAGCTCTTTTTTTTGCTAAGTAGTAGATACTAAACACATTTTCCCAGTGTTACTTTAAGTCTATTACATATAGTTACATGTGTATAGTTACTGTCAAACCAGTATTACTGAGTAAACCATTTGCTTATTATACACCAATAAGGCATAACATTATGACCTAATAAACAACCTAATATTGTGTTGGTACCCCCTTTTGCTGCCAAAAATTGCCCTGACCCGTCGAGGCATGAACTCCACTAGACCCCTGAAGGTGTGCTGTGGTATCTGGCACCAAGATGTTAGCAGCAGATCCTTTAAGTCCTGTAAGTTGCGAGGTGGGGCCTCCATGGATAGGACTTGTTTGTTCAGCACATCCTACCGATGCTCGATTGGATTGAGATCTGGGGAATTTGGAGGCCAAGTCAACACCTCAAACTCGTTGTTGTGCTCCTCAAACCATTCCTGAACCATTTTTGCTTTGTGGCAGGGCGCATTATCCTGCTGAAAGAGGCCACAGCCACCAGGGAATACGTTTCCATGAAAGGGTGTACATGATCTGCAACAATGCTTAGGTAGGTGGTATGTGTCAAAGTAACATCCACATGGATGGCAGGACCCAAGTTTTCCTCCGGGGTCCAGTTCTGATGCTCACGTGCCCACTGTTGGTGCTTTTGGTGGTGGACAGGGATCAGCATGGGCACCCTGACTGGTCTATGCAGCCCCATACGCAACAAACTGTGATGCACTGTCTATTCTGACACCTTTCTATCAGAACCAGCATTAACTTCTTAAACAATTTGAGCTACAGTAGCTCGTCTGTTTGATCCACATGGGCCAGCCTTCGCTCCCCACATGCATCAGTGAGCCTTGGCCGCCCATGACCCTGTCGCCGGTTCACCACTGTTCCTTCCTTGGACCACTTTTGATAGACACTGACCACTGCAGACCGGGAACACCTCACAAGAGCTGCAGTTTTGGAGATGCTCTGATGCAGTAAGAGCTCCGCTGCAAATGTTGCCCACCTGTGGTAACCATGAATACTGAGTGGACACAATTTGTGATTAATGACATACAACTGTCGATTGTTACTATTGATTAGTCAAAATCCATTCTTTCATCAATATGAACTATTGCAAGGTATTTAATCACAAATTAATGAATAAATTGAATGAATGAATGAATAAAAGAATGAATTAATTAATTGCATGAATGTTTATAAAAGGCTGCATTAAACCGCCTACAAAACTGTCTCTCTGATTTTCACATATTTTATATTGTGTTATGATGGTTAATCTTTTATTTATTTATGTAAATTGTTTGATGTTTCGTCCCCTCATATCCATTAAAGGATAAAACCTAATTGGATAAAACGACTCCTGGATATAAGCCAAAGTGGGGCATGCAAGGGTGCATTTTTCATTTAGGCATTTCGTTACTGGCTTTACTTAGCAATGGCTTGTTCACCTTTATCACCCTGTTAGCATGCTGTTAACAGATGACTTTTCTCTGCCAAATCAAGCAACTGTCATTAAATTCAGTTGAGTGCCCCTCAGGTTTGCAAATTGCTTGCACCCAGTTCAGCCCAGTTTACCCTACCTAATTAGAATCAATTTGAGGTAATGGTGTGATCAAACACATGCAATTATCAACCATTCTTTCCCACCTTCCCAGGCTTCATATTGGAAGCTGACTCTAATGGTCATATAGAGATTTCATATATGTATGCCTTACACATTAAGTGAATTGACTACACAGCGGCACTTTTGCACATGAATTACATTGCACTTCACTGACCATCTGCAATCCAGTTTAACCAGGCTCTAAATGCACTGAAAAAGCACTGTGCTATTACTATTCAAATTGTCATTGTCATTCTTTTCCATGCAACCATGCATCATTAAAGCTTCTCAAAAAAATGATTTGTCTGGCGCTGTTAACGCTACGCTATTACTGCCCATGGAAAGCAGGTTTTCATTTAAAAGAGATGCAGCAGTAATTCACTAAATGGAGTTCAAATGATGGAGGAAAGAGTCAAAACCAAGCATACATTTCAGGACAACAGCACTTACAACATTCAATTCAAAAGTCATCTCAAGCTTATTATAGTGTGCAAAAGCAGTAGCCATTTCTGACATTATTTTATTTAAGTAATGTAGATTTTGTGCTTGGATCAGCTATAGCCACAACGAAGACATTAACAACTAGCAGGATCCAGACGGTTATTGATAAACCAGTCGTCTACTGTTGGATAAATGGCAGCTCTGTCTTCATGTGTCAACATGCCGAACAGACTACAACCGTATCAATGTTCTCACCTAATTCTGATTCAGAGAAATCTGAATTGAGCTGGATAATGACACTGTTGTCTTCTGTAGAGTTGCCTTTGAAGATATTTCAAAATTGATGAACTTTGCATCATTGATACTGTTATTGAACTGTAATAAATCAACACTGAGCTGACTTGAACTGAAGTATGACACTATTGTCCTCCATTGAGCTGCTTTATAGCTGAACAGAATGTTTCATAATTGATAAACTTTCCAACACTGTTACTGAACTGAATCAACATTGAACTAAATTGAGCTGAATAATTACATTTTGTCTCATGTAAATATGCTTTACAACTGAAATTGAAATCGTTCCATTATTGATGAATTTTGCAACATTAACATTGATATTTTCCTATTTATTACTATGAAGCTGCTTTAAAACAATCGGTATTGTATAAAGCACTATATTAATAAATGTGACTTGATCTATACACTTTAATGATTCGTAGTTGGTGTGTGAAATACAGTTGTTCCACATGATAATATTGTTAAAGAGACAAAAAAATTAAATCTCTGAAATGATGGTTCCATTTGTCTATGGAATACACAAGTTATTCTGTTGAATTACTGTAATAATGAGTAATTCATGTATTCGTCATGTCACTCCGAAAAGTGTGATTAGCATAGCAACATTTTCCCATTTTGATTGTGTCTGTGATTAAACTGTGCATGTATGATTAAAACTAAAAAATGAACAAAACATGCTCAACACTGAACAGTTCCCTGCATTAGTTGGTTAAAATTCTGAATTTGGGGCTTTTTTTTTTAATCCACGATTATAATTAAATTTAAATATGCTGCAGTGATTGGAAGATTGTAAAATTTTCTGACTTTTTATATTTGATTATTTAATTAGGCTATGTCTTCATTCTTTGTTAATTCATATTCTCTGTTCTTTTGTTCTTTTGTCACGTGACAGCAGCATTGACTATGTACAGGAAACAGAACTGATCAGTTCCTACTCTCTTCTGACACATTCAATTCAATTCACATTTATTTGTATAGTGCTTTTCACAATACATATCGTTTCAAAGCAAATTCACAGAAAAACCATGCGTCTACATTACAATTTAAAGTGATTTGTTATCAGAGGAGACTGTGTCCAAGTTATGTATTTCAGAAATGTTCATATACAATGCACACAGTTAGCTAACAATGTATTATTAATCAATATAAAAAGAAATTAAGGCACAGACAATGGGCTAAGTGAAATAAGAATACATGTTGTTAACAATGATTAGGGTATATAGAGAATTGAGCATGGGTGCGTGTTGATGCAGAGCTGCGTCATCTGAAGTCCTCGCAGGAGTTGGAGTCGTCTCTTCTCAGGTGTTGGCCATCTGAAGTCTTCATAAGAGGCTGAATCCAGACTGGAGCTGACACTCTCTAGTTACCTCGTAAAATAATTAGCATAGCTGCTGTTCAAAGCATTAAGCAAAGACAATCATGTGCACTGATATAACTGGAGTATAAGGTTATGGGATGCATTATGTGAATG
The DNA here is from genome assembly GCA_039654105.1 of Coreius guichenoti. Taxonomy (NCBI): domain Eukaryota; kingdom Metazoa; phylum Chordata; class Actinopteri; order Cypriniformes; family Gobionidae; genus Coreius; species Coreius guichenoti. The sequence goes on along the minus strand of CM077169.1, from coordinate 48,063,963 downwards.
ATTGGCTAAAGAGATGCGTCTTTAATCTAGACTTAAACTGGGAGAGTGAGGTTGACCCCCGAACATTATCAGGAAGGCTGTTCCAGAGTTTAGGTGCCAAATATGAAAACGTTCTCCCTCCTTTAGTGGACTTAGATATCCTAATACCAGAAGCCAAGAGTTTTGTGATCTTAAAGAGCGATATGGATTGTAAGGCGATAGAAGATCAGTTAAATACACAGGAGCTAAACTGTTTAGGGCCTTATAGGTCAGTAGCAATACTTTATAATTGATACGGAACTTAATAGGTAACCAGTGTAGAGATGATAAAATTGGTGTTATATGACACATGACAGCCAAATAGGCTTTGATAAGGACAAAGAAATTATTAGCTTATAGTTGACCTCCCAAGTCCAGGAGCTTGTTTTCCTCATTGCAAACTTGCCTTACCCTGCTGAAAAATCCAGCATTGCTGGCCACCAGCATAAGGTATGTTTTGCATGCTGGATCCCCAACCCGCTCTCACTGCAATTCGTACGTATTTCATGGGGTGGCTAATTCGTATATATTTGTACAAATGACCTACCCCTAACCCCGCCCTTAAACCTACCCATCACTGGGGTTTAGACAAATCGTACAAATTCGTATGAGTGAGGTCGTACGAATTAGCCACCTTGCAAAATATGTACGAATTGGTCATGAAATAATGTTGGGATCCCAGCATGGGATGTTGGTTGCTGGTTTGCTGGTCCCCAGCATGGGAAGTGTGTGTGCTGGTGGACCAGCATGTTATCTTTTAGGTGCTTGCATGATCCCAGAAAGACCACAGCTCGTGTGTTACATTTTCTTAGTGTGTTCATATTTAAAAAAGACCAAGACAATTTTAATAAATTATTTAATAAAGAAAAACACATGATGCAGGTTACATGTTTATTGGTACACAGCAAAATCCTCAGTGTTAAACAAACACAGCTGTGTTTTCATACGGTCCCAATCTATAAAGACTAAAAGTAGCACTGATGCAATGTTGCAGTTAGTGAAATAAAGTAGATTCATTATACAGGTGATGATTGACCATTAGTGATGACACTTACAGTTAACAAGCAGAATCACTGAAGATAAGAGGAACAAAAAGAACAGAAAAAAAGAGAAGAGACAAGCATACAGCACAACTACAACTGACTCACAGCCACACAGCGTTAGATGAAATCAACTGCAAATGAAATCAACGATATCTCACCAGAGGATGCTTAAAAAATGTCTCGGTTACGTATGTAACCCTCGTTCCCTGAGGAGGGAACGGAGATGTTACATCAGTGACTGACGAAATGGGGGTTTCGCTTAGAAGCCTATCACATTCGAGTTCTACAAAACGAGCCAATGGCAAGGAATTGCCATGGGTCTGCGGAATTTGTGTAGCATAGGGAATATAAGGAAGGACGCTGGCAATCTCGCATTATGTTACCTGCTGAGGAGCCGAGACTGAACTCCCGGCCGTTCCAGCGGTACAGCGGAAGTGGCAGAGGGACGTAACCTCCTCAGGGAACGAGGGTTACATACGTAACCGAGACGTTCCCTTTCGTTCAGTCACTCCGAGTTACGTCAGTGACTGACGAAATGGGGGTCCAATCTAATCACGCCACCTCAGCTGTCTTCCAGTGCCCTGCACAAGTCTGAGCTCCCTGTCATGAGACTAGCATGTACCAAGGACTCGACTTAACCCAGGAATACCAAGGTACACTGGGAAGCTTATCCCATGTGGAAATATGCAACACAATGCCTGCCCGAAGGGAGGACTTAAGAATACACATATGACTCACGAACGGGATGCATATGAAACACACTGGGGTATCCAGCCCGAAGGGTGGAATGTTTCAACCCCAGGGGTGGCAAGGGGCTTGCCAAGGGAAAGACACATGCTCAGAGAGGCTTACAGTGGAAATACACATGTGGGGGTTGCCCAGCGGGGAACCATGCACATGGAGGCACCTAGCCTAACACAAGGGCTGACCGAGCGGGCATGCACTCTGGTGTCGGCATCAACAGTGCTGGAGGAACTCAGGGCTTCAGAGGAGGAAACTCACCTGAGGAATATCGCACGTATCCAGTCCGTGGAGTGGAATGGCGAGCAAGCGATGACACCGAGCAGGTCCTAGTTACTGGCTACTGGAAGCGAGTACACGGGAGGACACTGGCTCCACTCGGAGATTATAGAATCTCGCAAATGTGTTGGGTGTTGCCCAGCCTGCAGCTCTGCAGATGTCTGTTAGCGAGGCGCGATGCGCTAGCGCCCAGGAGGAGGCCACACTCCGGGTGGAGTGTGCCCTCACCCCTAGGGGGCATGGACGACCCTGCATCTGGTAAGCCAAGACAATGGCGTTCACTATCCAGTGAGACAACCTTTGCTTGGACAGAGCCTTTCCCTTCAGCTTCTCACCATAACAGACAAAGAGCTGGTCTGAGGTCCTGAAACACTGGACGCGTTCTGTCTATGTAAGCACGGAGGGCGCGTACTGGACAGAGCAGTGCCAAGGCTGGGTCTGCCTCCTCCAAGGGCAGCGCTTGCAGGATCACCACCTGATCTCTGAAAGGAGTGGTGGGAACCTTGGGCACGTATCCAGGCCGGGTTCTCAGGCTCACGTGAGAGTAGGCCGGCCCAAATTCCAGGCACGCTTCGTCAACCGAAAATGCCTGCAGGTCCCCTACCTTCTTGATGGAGGCCAAAGCGACCAGAAGCGCTGTCTTCATACACCGCGTTCCAAATTATTATGCAAATTGGATGTAAGTGTCATAAACATTAAATTTTTTGTTTTTCAGTTAAACTCATGGATGGTATTGTGTCTCAGGGCTCTTTGGATCACTGAAATGAATCTCAGACACCTGTGATAATTAGTTTGCCAGAGGAGCCCAATTAAAGGAAAAGTACTTAAGAAGGACGTTCCACATTATTAAGCAGGCCACAGGTTTCAAGCAATATGGGAAAGAAAAAGCATCCCTCTGCTGCCGAAAAGCGTCAAATAGTGCAATGCCTTGGACAAGGTATGAAAACATTAGATATTTCACGAAAACTTAAGCGTGATCATCGTACTGTGAAGAGATTTGTGGCTGATTCAGAGCACAGACAGGTTCGTGCAGATAAAGGCAGAATGAGGAAGGTTTCTGCCAGACAAATTCATCAGATTAAGAGAGCAGCTGCTAAAATGCCATTACAAAGCAGCAAACAGGTATTTAAAGCTGCTGGTGCCTCTGGAGTCCCGCGAACCTCAAGATGTAGGATCCTCCAGAGGCTTGCAGTTGTGCATAAACCTAACCAATGCTCACAAGCAGAAATGGTTGCAGTGGGCCCAGACGTACATGAAGACTAATTTTCAAAAAGTCTTGTTTACTGATGAGTGTCGTGCAACCCTGGATTGTCCAGATGGAGTAGTGGATGGTTGGTGGATGGCCACCATGTCCCAATAAGGCTGCGACGTCAACAAGGAGGTGGCGGAGTCATGTTTTGGGCCGGAATCATGGGGAGAGAGCTGGTAGGCCCCTTTAGGGTCCCTGAAGGTGTGAAAATGACCTCGGCAAAGTATGTAGAGTTTCTGACTGACCACTTTCTTCCATGGTACAAAAAGAAGAACCGTGCCTTCAGTAGCAAAATCATCTTCATGCATGACAATGCACCATCTCATGCTGCAAAGAATACCTCTGTGTCATTGGCTGCTATGGGCATAAAAGATGAGAAACTCATGGTGTGGCCACCATCCTCCCCTGACTTCAACCCTATTGAGAACCTCTGGAGCATCCTCAAGCAAAAGATCTATGAGGGTGGGAGGCAGTTCGCATCAAAACAGCAGCTCTGGGAGGCTATTCTGACATCCTGCAAACAAATTCAAGCAGAAACTCTCCAAAAACTCACAAGTTCAATGGATACAAGAATTGTGAAGGTGATATCAAAGAAGGGGTCCTATGTTAAGATGTAACTTGCCCTGTTAAGATGTTTTTGATTGAAATAGCTTTTGATAAAAATAGCTTCAGTAAATATGACCACCTAATGCTGCAAATTCAGTAAATGTCCGTTTTCAGTTCTTTACAACCTATAAAATGTTTTAACTCTGATGTGCATAATAATTTGGAACAGTATATTTTCAGTTTTTTATTTTTGAAATAAATACTGTTATCATTAGGAGGTTTATTCAATAAAATTCGAATTATACCCTAATAGTTGATGACTTGAAAATTATACTGACTGTCATTTGTATTGACTAATTATGAAAATCAGAGAAAGATATAATATAGACATAATAATTTGGAATGCGGTGTAGACAGGAACTTAAGCTCCACTGATCGCAAAGGCTCAAAGGGAGCTCTCAGCAGGGACCATTGCGAGGTCCCAAGAGGGTATGAGAGGAGAGCAAGGAGGATTTAGTCTCCTAGCCCCCCTCAGGAACCTGATGACCAGGTCGTGCTGACCCACCGTTTTTTACTCCACAAGGTCGTGGTACGCAGAGATAGCAGCCATGTAAACCTTCAGGGTGGAAGGAGACAGCCTTCGTTCCAACCCTTCTTGGAGGAAGGAGAGCACGGACCCGATCGGGCATTTTCTGGGGTCTTCTCGGTGAGAAGAACACCATGTGACGAAGAGGTTCCACTTCAATGCATAGGCTTGTCTCGTGGACAAAGCCCTAGCAGATGTGATGGTAGCCACCACCTGTGGTGATAGGGTACTCAAACCTGCCGCGTCCCGTCCAGGACCCACATGTGCAGGTTCCATAGATCGGGACGTGGGTGCCAGAGGGTGCCCCGTCTCTGAGAAAGGAGGTCCTTCCTCAGAGGAATCGGCTAGGGAGGGGCTGTTGCGAGGAGCACCAGTTCGGAGAACTAAGTCCGGTTGAGCCAATGAGGCACAACCAAAAGGACCTGCTCCTCGTCTTCCCTGATCTTGCACAGGGTCTGTGCAAGAAGACTCATTGGGGGAAATGCATACTTGCGGAGGCACCGCGGCTAGCTGTGCGTTAGTGCATCTGTGCCGAGGGTCCCTTCGGTCAGGGAGTAAAACAAGCGCCAATGGGAAGAGTCGTGGGAGGCAAACAGATCTATCTGTGCGTCGCCAAACTGTTCCCAAATCAGCTGAACCTTCTGGGGATGGAGTCTCCATTCCCCAGGAAGTGGCTGAAACCATGAGAGCTCGTCGGCTGCACGATTCAGCTCTCCTGGGATGTGAATGGCACGAAGCGACCTCAGATGCTTCTGACTCCATATCAAAATCAAAATAATGCAACAGAATTTGATTCGGCTGTACAGCCACTCTGGTGAAAACAGTGATGTCATCTAGCTCATTTCAATTATCATACAGTGTCAATGCGGGCAGATCAGTAATATAGTTGAAATTTAAGTGTCCCCAACTGAGCAAGCCAAAAGCCAAAGGCGATGGTGGCAAGGAACCAAAACTCCTTCAGGGCCAGAATGGAGAAAAAAACCTTGGGAGAAACCAGGCTCAGTCGGGGTGCCAGTTCTCCTCTTGCCGACAAACAAGTAGTGTATGATTATGATTCTGGCAACATTACAGGTCAGAAGTCATATTAGATCAATAGATATTCGTAGGATTATTCGAAAGATTGGAGTCGTCACGCCAGGGATGGGTTTAAAGAGGATGTCGTGTCGATGCGGCATTTACAGGGGGGAGTTTAATTGACACGGTCTCTGCAGACATGTCCAGTTCGTCATGTCCAGGCTAAGGTCCACCATCTGGCCCGGATCCGGCCGACTGCAGTAAACCTCGGGATAAACAGAGAGACTAACATTAGCGTAGATGCCATTCTTCTTATGATGTAACGAGTACATCAGGTGTTATGGGAAGTGTTCCCGGTTCCGCCTGACCTAGTTAATGCAGCCTAAAACAATCATTTAACTGATTTGAATAATATAAATTAAAAAATGTTTTATGTGTATGCCATAGTAAAGAGATGTGTTTTTAGTCTAGATTTAAACTGACAGAGTGTGTCTGCTTCCCGAACAATGCTAGGAAGACTGTTCCAGAGTTTAGGTGCTAAATAGGAAAAGGATCGACCGCCTGCAGTTGATTTTGATATTCTAGGTATTATCAACTGGCCAGAATTTTGAGACCGCAATAGATGTAATGGAGTATAATGCGTTAAGAGCTCACTAAAGTACTGCGGAGCTAAACCATTTAGTGCTTTGTAAGTAATCAGCAAGATTTTTAAATGTATACAATGTTTAATAGGGAGCCAATGCAGTGTTGCCAGAACCGGGCTAATATGGTCATACTTCCTGGTTCTAGTAAGAACTCTAGCTGCTGCGTTTTGGACAAGCTGCAGTTTATTTATTAAGCGAGCAGGGCAACCACCCAGTAGAGCATTACAATAATCTAGCCTTGAGGTCATGAACGCATGAACTAACTGTTCAGCATTTTACATTGAAAGCATGTGCCGTAATTTAGATATATTTTTAAGATGGTAGAATGCAATTTTACAGATGCTAGAAACGTGGCTTTCAAATGAGAGATTGGTATCAAAGATCACACCCAGGTTCCTAACTGACGACGAGGACTTGACAGAGCAGCCATCGAGTGTTAGACAGTATTCTAGGTTACTACTTGTGGAGTTTTTTTGTCCAATGATTAAAAATTCAGTTTTTTCTGAATTAAGTTGCAGGAAATTACTAGTCATCCAATTTTTTATATCAGCTATGCATTCCGTTAATCTTGTGAATTGGTAAGTTTCGTCAGGGCGTGAAGAAATATAGAGCTGAGTATCGTCAGCATAACAATGAAAACTAACGCCATGCTTCCTAATAATATCTCCCAGTGGTAGCATGTACAGGTTGAAAAGCAACGGTCCTAGCACTGAGCCCTGCGGTACTCCATACTGAACTTGTGATCGGTGTGACATCTCTTCATTTACTGCTACAAACTGATAACGGTCAGATAAGTATGATTTAAACCATGCCAATGAAATTCCACTAATGCCAACATAATTTTCGAGTCTATTCAAAAGAATGTTGTGGTCGATAGTATCGAATGCAGCGCTAAGATCGAGTAACACTAACAGAGAGATACAACCACGATCGGATGATAAGAGTAAATCATTTGTAACTCTAATGAGAGCAGTCTCAGTACTATGATACGGTCTAAATCCTGACTGGAAATCCTCACAGATACCATTTCTTTCTAAAAAGGAGCATAATTGTGAGGACACTGCCTTTTCTAGTATTTTTGACAGAAAGGGTAGATTTGAGATTGGCCTGTGATTGACTAATTCTGTAGAATCAAGTTGCGGTTTTTTAATAAGTGGTTTAATAATAGCCAACTTAAAAGTTTTCGGTACATATCCTAATGTCAAGGAAGAATTAATGATATTAAGAAAAGGATCTATGACCTCTGGAAGCATCTCTTTTAGTAGTTTAGTCGGTATAGGGTCGAGCATACATGTTGTTGATTTTGATGATTTAAAGAGTTTAGCCAATTCTTCTTCTCCTATAGCAGTGAATGAATGTAATTTTTCCTCAGTGACACTACAAGTAAAGAAGTTCATAAAGTCATTACTGCTGTGCTGTTTACAAACATCAGATGTTGAAGCTTTATCTTTGGTTAATTTAGCCACTGTATCAAATAAATACCTAGGGTTGTGTTTGTTTTCTTCTAAGAGAGTCGAGAAATAAGCAGATTTAGCAGTTTTTACGGCTTTTCTGTATGCAATCATGTCCTCTTTCCACGAAATGCGAAAAACTTCCAGTTTTGTTTTCTTCCAGCTGTTTTAAGGGCCCGGGTGTGCTCGTTGTACCACGGCGTTGGACTGTTTTCTTTAATCTTCTTTAAGCGCCGGGGAGCAACTGTGTCTAAAGTGCTGGAAAAGAGAGAGTCAATAGTTTCTGTTGCAACATCAAGTTCCTCTAGGCTATCTGTGATGCTGAGGAGATGAAACTGATGAGGAAGATTATTTACAAAGCAATCTTTAGTCGCAGCTGTGATAGTCCTGCCATATTTGAAGCGAGGGGACGGCTTTGCAGCCTTTGCTGAATTAAGTGTACATGATACTTGGTAATGATCTGAGATGTCATCGCTCTGCTGCAGAATTTCAATGGTATCAACATTTATTCCATGTGACAGTATTAGGTCTAAAGTATGATTACGGCGATGAGTGGGTCCTGACACGTGTTGCCTTACTCCAATGGAACCAATCCCAATGCGTCTTTTTCATTGTCTACATGGATATTAAAATCACCAACAATTAGGACTTTATCTGCAGCCAGTACTAACTCTGATAGAAAATCAGCAAATTCTCTGGTAAAGTCTGTATGGTGCCCTGGTGGCCTGTATACAGTAGCCAACACAAATGTCAAACGGGATTTATCAATTTCACTACATAACGTTACATAAAGCACCAAAACTTCAAAGGAATTATATTTGAAACTAGACTTCTGAGTAATACCGAAGATATTATTATAAATTACAGCAACACCTCCCCCTTTACCTTTCAGACACGGCTCGTGTTTATAACAATAATCTTGGGGGGTGGACTCATTTAAAGTAATGTAATCGTCAGGTTTTAGCCAGGTTTCTGTCAAACACAGCACATCTAGGTTATGATCTGTAATCATATCATTAACAATGAGCACTTTTGAGGAAAGGGATCAAATATTCAGCAGCCCGAGCTTTATCATTTGATCATCTGTATTATATCTGTTGTTTGTTTGTTGGACATCAATTAAATTTTTACCGTTGAATGGTTTTGATGGTTTTTTGTATTTACTAATTCGTGGAACAGACACAGTCTCTATGTGATAATATCTAGGTGAAAGAGTCTCTATGTGCTGGGATTTATCTGACTTCTGTGATGTGAGACAGCTAGCAGACGGTCGGGTGAGCCAGTCCGTCTGCTTCCTGACCTGGGCCCCAGTTAGTCAAGGTTTAGCTCTAAGACTATGTGCCAAATTACTAGAGAGAAGAGCGGCACCATCCCAGGAAGGATGGATGCCATCTTTTTTCAACAGGTCAGGTCTGCCCCAAAAGCTTTTCCAATTGTCTATGAACCCTATGTTATTTTGCGGACACCACTTAGACAACCAGCCATTGAGTGATGATAGTCTGCTAAGTATCTCATCACTCCTTTTAACGGGGAGGGGACCAGAGCAAAAAACGTCATCTGCCATCGTACTTGCGAGTTTACACACCTCTTTAATGTTAATTTTGGTGATCTCCGACTGGCGAAGTTGAACATCATTAGTGTCGACGTGAATAATAATCTTAGAGAATTTACGATTAGCATTAGCCAGCACTTTTAAATTTGCTTTGATGTCAGGCACTCTGGCTCCTGGTAAACATGTGACTATGGTGGCTGGTGTCTCTATTTTCACGTTCCGTGTAATAGAATTGTCAATAACTAGGGCACTTTCAACAGGATTCTCAGTGGGTGCATCACTGAGTGGGGAGAACCTGTTTGATGTTCTAATCGGAAAGGAAGAGTGGTTTTTTGATCCGCGACTATGCCGTCTCACCGTCACCCAGTTGCCCTGCTGCACGGGCTCTACAGCCGGAACCGAACAATGTACAGAGTTCACTAAACTATTTGCATCAAAAGCAGTGTCTAAAGCTGTTACATTCTCACTACTCTCAAATAAAGTCTGGATGCGTGTCTCTAATTCTGAAATCTTCTCCGTCAGCCTGACTATCTCCTTACATTTATCACATGTGAAGCCCTGTTTGCCAATGGAGAAAGATATACTAAACATGAAACATGCAGTGCAAGTGACAATGACAGGAGAAGAAGACATGGCTTACCGTATTTGTTGATTAATCCAATTTACCACAGTTGTTTGATGGAGTCTATTTACTAATCCAACTCACCACAGTTGTTTACTGAACTCAGAAAACAAGAGACCCGAGTGCAGAGATGGCAAGCTAACAGGCTAGCGAAATGCTAATGCGTGATAGTGATTTAGATTAAAAGCTAGCGATGTCAGATTTAATGTGGTAGGCAATATTAGACAATATATGGTGATGGGTAAGTTATATTTAGCGTAATACATATATTTAGCGTTTACATATGAGGAGATGGCGAGCGAGTTGCGACATATGGCGGGAGTGTAGACCACCTTGTCGGTTGATGTACGCTACTGTGGCCGTGTTGTCTGAGCGGACTAGTATGTGTTGGCCCTTGAGCAACGCCCGGAAGAGGTGCAGAGTGAAGTGTACTGCCAGCAACTCGAGAAAATTGACATGCAGGAGGCGCTGGGGTCCTGTCCAGGAGCCCGCAGCAGGATGTCCATTGCACATGGCACCCCAGCCCATGGCAGAGGCATCTGTTGATACAACAACATGCCTGGAAACTCGTTCTAAGGGCACTCTGGCCCGTAGAAAGGAGAGGTTCGACCATGGGGTGAAGGTCTGACGGCAGGCCCAAGTAACTGTTACCCGGAGCGTGCCTGGTTGCCATGCCCATCTCGGGACTCGATCGCAAAGCCAGTGCTGAAGCGGTCTCATATGAAGCAGTCCGAGCGGCGTGACCGCCGCTGCAGATGCCATATGCCCCAGGAGCCTCTGAAATAATTTCAGTGGAACCGCACTCTTGCCCTCGAATTATCGCAGGCAAGTCAGCAGTGACTGCGCGCGCTCGTTGGTAAGCCATGCGTACATGGCGACCGAGTCGATTTCCATACCGAGAAAAGAGATCCTCTGCACGGGGGAGAGTTTGCTCTTTTACCAGTTGACCCGAAGGCCCAGACGGGCGAGGTGCTGGAGCACCAGGTCCCTGTGTTCGCAATCCTGGTCTCGAGAGTGAGCTAGTATCAGCCAGTCATCGAGATAGTTCAGAATGCGAACCCCGTGTTGCCTGAGTGGCACAAGGGCTGCCTCGATGACTTTCGTGAAGACGTGAGGAGACAGGGCTAACCCGAATGGGAGAACCGTGTACTGGTATGCCTGCCCCTCGAAAGCAATCTGTAGAAACGGTCTGTGTCGAGGAAGAATGGAGACATGAAAGTACGCGTCCTTCAGGTCGATCACTGCAAACCAATCCAACGGACAAACGCATTCGAAAATGCATTTGGTTGTCAACATCTTGAATGGAAGCCTGCGAAGGGTTCGGTTCAAGACGCACAGGTCCAGGATTGATCATAACCCACCGGTTTTCTTGGGTACAATGAAGTAAGGGCTGTAGAAGCCGGACTTCATCTCGGCCGGAGGGACAGTCTCGATCACACCCTTCGCCAGCAAGGTAGTGACCTCCGCACGCATGACAGGGGCATTGCCACCTACCATGGTATAGCGGACTCCTCGGAAGCGGGGAGGAGACCGTGCGAACTGAATCGCATAGCCGAGCCTGATGGTTCTCGCGAGCCAGCGGGACAGGTTGGAAAGCTCTAGCCAGGCTCCCAAGAACTGAACCAGTGGGGTCATGCGAACCACAGATGTACCCTGGGTGGGGCAGCGAAGCGGAGTGACCGGCCCAGACGTGGGAGGCAGAGCGTCCCGGTGTGGGGGTTCAGTTCTTTCTTTAACCACATTAGGGTGCTGCTGGCCCGGGGGAAAGGTATTGGGGGCGGGGCCTGACGGCTGTCAGGACACACGGCCCCCAAAAGCCAATCATCCAGCCGTGAGCGCTCGGGACAGGGTGGAGGGTTCCACTCTAGCCCAATGCTCGCTGCTGCCCGAGATAACATGGCTGTCAACTCTGAGTCAGACTTGGGCAATGCTGGCACACCCGAAGGCGGCAGCATAGCCGAATCTTCATCCCCAGAGGACTCCAGCCCACCTTGTGATGCGGCGATCGACATCTCGTCCTCGTCTAGAGCACCGAACGAAACACGCGGGGCGTCCACAGACGGTCCCACTGCTTCAGTCCGAACACTCGCGGGTAGCGATGTGCAAGAGGGGGGTGTGGCCTGAGGAAGGATCGTCGGGGCTTTATTCCACACCGTAACCCTCAGGTCGCCCTGGCCACCAGCCAAAGTATCACCTCTCGTGGAGGGGATAGATTGGGGTGTGGCAGAGGGGACTCTACCTCCATTACAGAGGTCATTGAGTCTCGACTGCAACATTGCGATGGTCATGTTCCCGCAGTGAGAACATGACTCATCCACAAATGCTGCTTGAGCGTGCTGTAAGCCCAAACACGTCAAGCAGTGATTGTGCCCATCAGACGGTGACAAAGATCGACCGCACCCAGAAGTGCACAGGCGAGACGTCTTTAAAAAGACGTGCCACGCGCAGGCTCTTTTGTGAGAGGAAGCTCTGCAGAGTGCTGAAGCGCCCAGGGAAACATACACAGCTGTTGCAGATCACTTCACAGACCAGCAGGCAGGTAATGTGGAATCGCTGGAACATGCCGTCACACCAACACACTGGAGAACTGCTCGTCTCGAAGAACTGAAGAGAGAACTCAGAATTCAGGCTTGCAGGAGTGAAGAGATGCTCTTGGCTCCAAAGCAGAAAACATAATGCGAGATTGCCAGCGTCCTTGCTTATATACCCACGCGGTGGGGCGGAGTTACGCTAATTCCTGAGACCCATGGCAATTCCTTGCCATTGGCTCATTTTGTAGAACTCAAAGGTGATAGGCTTCTAAGCGAAACCCCCATTTCGGCAGTCACTGACGTAACTCGGAGTGACTGAACGAAAGGGAACTACAAAAACGTAATTACCATGTTCACTTATTATAAACCAGTTTAGTTATATTTCTTTCATATGGTACATGTATAAAAGTTTCTGAAGTCTGTTTGAAGTCACCATTATGGTGATTAGTGTTCCCTTCAAGCCCAAAGTATAGGGTTATTATTATTTCAGCTCCTGACCGCAATGACATACATTTTACTATGTGCACTTTTTGGAATCAGTGAATGACAGCTGGATTTTGACATGCAAGTTCTCAAATTAGCATTAAAGTCTTTAAAAACAGCAACTTTCTATTTTGAACTTTTATTATCAAGTTGCTATTAACTGTACTATTAAAAGAGCTCTTCTCATAACCCTTGTTATTGAACAAACAGCTGATTATGCTGTTATTTGGCATTTTTCTTTTTTATATCTCTAAATGTTTTTGTTTTGCAATTTAGTTCTTTTTAATTGATTTTAACTGATTTTGTATAAATCCTTTGAAACAGGAGAGAAATCATTTGATCCTTTGAAACGTTTCACCAGTTTGAATTTTTCCTCCAGTTTCTATTTTTACTTTTTGAATTTAAAACTTCAGATGACATTGATTAATAATATAATCATAACTAAAACAAAATTTTCAGTTCTACATTCAACAGAGGGAGCAACAAATTTTCCAAGTTATAATTCTTACAATAAATCATATGATTGTATATTGTTTATCATTTGCATCATTAATGTGTTCAATGTAGAAATATACAAGCAAAAACAATGCTTGTCCAAAAACACTGCTTGCATACAGACAACTGTCCTACTCACACTCAAGCGAGTTTAAAATGTACTCATAAACTTAAGTTTAAGGCAATTGGTTATCTGAAATAAAATGGCAACTTTTTGGGTTTTGCTTTTCAAACTTGTGAGTGTGTTTCTCCAGTATTGTTCACAGTAGACAAATTAATGAAGCTCAAGTTCATTTCCTAATTACTGCTGTGTTGACCCCACACCCCAGCTAAACCACTTATCAATAACACACTTCCACTCTCTTAGAGCCATAAATCTTCAGCCTTACTTCTCCATCAATGTCCTGACCTCGGTGTGGAGGAAATCTGGCCATGTTTGTTGACAACTGCTACCAGCTTTGTCCACATTCCACACAGCTATGATGGTCCTGGGGTTATAAAAGGTAGTTTGGCATACTGCATGTACAACATTTTTTGCTAAATAACAAGGAAGCATTAAGCTATATATATATATATATATATACAGTTGCAAGAAAAAGTTTGTGAACCGCTTGCAGAATCTGTGAAAATGTGAATAATTTTAACTAAATAAGAGAGATCATACAAAATGCATGTTATTTTTTATTTAGTACTGTCCTGAATAAGATATTTTACATAAAAAATGTTTACATATAGTCCACAAGACAAAAAAATAGCTGAATTTATTAAAACGACCCCGTTCAAAAGTTTAAGAACCAACCATTGATTCTCAATACTGTGTGTCATTACCTGGATGATCCGTGGCTGTTTTTTGTTTTGTGATGGTTGTTCTCGAGTCCCTTGTTTGTCCTGAGCAGTTAAACTGTCCAGTGTTCTTCAGAAAAATCTTCCAGGTCCTGCACATTCTTCAGTTTTCCAGCATCTTTTGCATATTTGAACCCTTTCCAGCAATGGCTGTATGATTTTGAGATCCATCTTTTCACACTGAGGACAATTGAGGGACTCAAACACAACTATTAAAAAAGGTTCAAACATTCACGGATGATCCAGAAGGAAACACAACGCATTAAGAGCCAGGGGGTGAAAACTTATTGATTTTGAAGATCAAGGTAAATTGTACTTAATTTGTCTTCCGGGAAACATGTAAGTATTGTCTGTTGCTTCTGAAGGGCAGTACTAAATGAAAAAAATATATATTTAAACACAATAAGAAAAATTTGGATTTTGGATCTTCATCCTGTTCAAAAGTTTTCACCCCCGGCTCTTAATGCGTCGTGTTTCCTTCTGGAGCATCAGTGAATGTTTGAACCTTTTTTAATAGCTGTGTTTGAGTCCCTCAATTGTCCTCAGTGTGAAAAGATGGATCTCAAAATCATACAGTCATTGCTGGAAAGGGTTCAAATATGCAAAAGATGCTGGAAAACTGAAGAACTTGCAGGACCTGAAGGATTTTTCTGAAGAACATTGGGCAGTTTAACTGCTCAGGACAAACAAGGGATTTAAGAACAACCATCACGAAACAAAAAAACAGCCACGGATCATCCAGGTAACGACACACAGTATTGAGAATCAGTGGTTCATAAACTTTTGAATGGGGTCATTTTAATAAATTCAGCTATTTTTTTTGTCTTGTGGACTATATGTAAACATTTTTTTATGTAAAATATCTTATTCAGGATAGCACTAAATAAAAAATAATGCATTTTGTATGATTTCTTTCATTTTGTTAAAATTATTTACATTTTCACAGATTCTGCAAGCGGTTAACATACTTTTTCTTGCAACTGTATATATATATATATGCATCATTACTCCAGTTTTCGGTGTCACATGATCCTTCAGAAATCAGAAAATCAGAAATTCTAATATGCTGTAAAACATTCTAATATGCTAATATTATATTAAGTATATTTTATAGTTTCAGTACTGTAAAAAAGGCTGTCAGTTAGCACTGCATTAAAACACACATAAACCATTTCAAAGACAAGGCTTAACCCTAGTCACAGACTAAAATGCACGTTTGAGCTGTTTTAACTGAAAGAAACTTGCCATGACATATCTTAAAATATGTCAGCACCATTGTTTTGTCTCAAGATGCACACCAGTATTTTTTTTTCTATGGCATTTTTATAAAAATGACTTAAATGTCCTACTTGAACTAAGGCCTACTCCTGGCTCAATCTAAGCCCTGTCTGTGGAACCAGGCCATATTGTCACAATCAGGTGTTTATTGTCTTTACGTTTCATCAGTCAAAACGTTTCAGATTTTCTTTTCAGATTTTCCTTTGTCCATATAAGGGATTTCCGGGAACGGCATAAGTTATTACATCCATGAGTCCGTTTTGGACTTTCTGCACGGTGTCAGTGCGGATATTCTCTGGGTGCGGAATGTAATTTTAAACTCTGTGTTGCGTTCCAAACTAAATCATAAACATACATGGCTTGCCCTACTGTCAGATGCGGTGTTGTTTAATGCGTTTGAGACACGTTGTCCTCAGAGCACAACTTACATTTTAGGATTGTGTACTTGTAAAAGTTACAAATTCACGCAAGTATTCCATTTTGCATAAAGGATTATCCTGACAGCAAGAAATGAACGAGAACAGGTGTACTGACGAATAATGCTACCTATCAGATTGTGCAACCAACACAATATATGCATTGTTTTTATGCTGGTAGCACAATCTGATCATCAGAATACCGGCTGCGATAGATGGAGCGGATTAGAATGGGACACGATAATTCTAACCTAATTCTAAAAACATCTACAGATGTTTCTGACTTAAGAACAACATAAAATAAAGCAAAGTAGACCGAAAATACAATGTGCAAAACATTAATGTCTTTTAGCTGTCTCATATACAGTATAAATTAAAACAGATAAGAAACCCCACTTCAGCAGCCAAGACTGGAATGCCATTTCTGTGTGGAAAGACATACTGTATATTTCTCTGTGGGATTACATTGGGGGTTGTGGAATGGAAAAGAGAAATGAAGAGAGTAAGAGAGGATGAAAGAGTACAACAGATTCAGTGCCACATACAGTCAGTGATGCTGTTATTCATTGAATGAACCTTCTGGGTATCACTTCTCTATGTCATGAATTTGTATATTATGGTCAGGGTAAGACAGTAAAACGGCCCTGGGGCAAGATGACCCAACCCCTCACCTTATTTTTTTTTCTCTCTTGACCATAGATGGCACAAAATCTCATCTCAACACATTTATCTGAATATCAACATTTCTGTCATAACAACCCTCATGACAGAACTTTGCATTTGTAAGATTTAGTCAGACAAAACAGTTTTGAGGTTAATTCATCTAATTTTGTGCCTCTGAAAAATAGTCAACATTGTGTAACGCCCCCTACCTGCCTATGTAGGATAGAGCAACACCAGGTTCATTAAATATACAGTGGGGAGAACAAGTATTTGATACACTGCCGATTTTGCAGGTTTGCCCACTTACAAAGCATGTAGAGGTCTGTAATTTTTATCATAGGTACACTTCAACTGTGAGAGACGGAATCTAAAACAAAAATCCAGAAAATCACATTGTATGATTTTTAAATAATTAATTTGCATTTTATTGCATGACATAAGTATTTGATCACCTACCAACCAGTAAGAATTCTGGCTCTCACAGACCTGTTAGTTTTTCTTTAAGAAGCCCTCCTGTTCTCCACTCATCACCTGTATTAACTGCACCTGTTTGAACTCGTTACCTGTATAAAAGACACCTGTCCACACACTCAATCAAACAGACTCCAACCTCTCCACAATGGCCAAGACCAGAGAGCTGTGTAAGGACATCAGGGATAAAATTGTAGACCTGCACAAGGCTGGGATGGGCTACAGGACAATAGGCAAGCAGCTTGGTGAGAAGGCAACAACTGCAATTATTAGAAAATGGAAGAAGTTCAAGATGACGGTCAATCTCCCTCGGTCTGGGGCACCATGCAAGATCTCACCTCGTGGGGCATCAATGATCATGAGGAAGGTGAGAGATCAGCCCAGAACTACACGGCAGGACCTGGTCAATGACCTGAAGAGAGCTAAGACCACAGTCTCAAAGAAAACCATTAGTAACACATTACACCGTCATGGATTAAAATCCTGCAGCGCACGCAAGGTCCCCCTGCTCAAGCCAGTGCATGTCCAGGCCTGTCTGAAGTTTGCCAATAACCATCTGGATGATCCAGAGGAGGAATGGGAGAAGGTCATGTGGTCTGATGAGACAAAAATAGAGCCTTTTGGTCTAAACTCCACTCGCCGTGTTTGGAGGAAGAAGAAGGATGAGTACAACCCCAAGAACACCATCCCAACCGTGAAGCATAGAGGTGGAAACATCATTCTTTGGGGATGCTTTTCTGCAAAGGGGACAGGACGACTGCACCTTATTGAGGGGAGGATGGATGGGGCCATGTATCGCGAGATCTTGGCCAACAACCTCCTTCCCTCACTAAGAGCATTGAAGATGGGTCGTGGCTGGGTCTTCCAGCATGACAACGACCCGAAACACACAGCCAGGGCAACTAAGGAGTGGCTCCGTAAGAAGCATCTCAAGGTCCTGGAGTGGCCTAGCCAGTCTCCAGACCTGAACCCAATAGAAAATCTTTGGAGGGAGCTGAAAGTCTGTATTGCCCAGCGACAGCCCCGAAACCTGAAGTATCTGGAGAAGGTCTGTATGGAGGAGTGGGCCAAAATCCCTGCTGCAGTGTGTGCAAACCTGGTCAAGAACTACAGGAAATGTATGATCTCTGTAATTACAAACAAAGGTTTCTGTACCAAATATTAAGTTCTGCTTTTCTGATGTATCAAATACTTATGTCATGCAATAAAATGCAAATTAATTACTTAAAAATCATACAATGTGATTTTCTGGATTTTTGTTTTAGATTCCGTCACTCACAGTTGAATAGTACCTATAATAAAAATTACAGACTTCTACATGCTTTGTAAGTCGGCAAACCTGCAAAATCGGCAGTGTATCAAATACTTGTTCTTCCCACTGTATGCCTACAATATGAAAATAAGTTGTTTAATCACCGTCCTCACCGGATCAACAAACCACAAATAAATATTCCTATAATATGCCTAGGAATGTTTAAGTTATGCCCTTCTGATGTCACTAAATGAAATAATTATAAGTAAGTTACTATCTATACTCATACAAGATTAACTTGTCAACAATAAAACTCTTGTGAAAGTAACAAAACGTAAAGGATTTAATTAGGATAGAATTAAAGAGTCAAATTACCTCAAATAAACAAATGTTCAGAATGTGAGATAATCACACAATCACATTGGCTTTAAATCACAAATTGACACATCAATAATGAAATACCTCAGGTGACAAAATTACTGAATTGGTCTCTGTCTCAAATACACTTTAAATAAATGGACAAAATAACTCAGCATCAAAATGTCACTCTGGAAGTTCACAATTCGTAAGTGCACTGAATAACACAATATGAATGAATATTAAATGCTGTGGGACCACACACACACACACACACACACACACACACCAGTTATTTACAACCCACCACGTAGTAGACCTGAGAAGTTGCTAGAGTTGTTTACTATTGTTTACTACATTTATTTGCTTGGTCAGTGTCGCTGTGGGTTTTGGTTCTTTTGCTGTTGTAGCTGTAAGGACCTTTGAAATAACTGAAATCATTTGGCGAAGTGATATGAAACTGTAATGCGGTCAAGACCTGCCTGGAACTACTTTAGCCTGTGTTTCCCTGAAAATAATTGCACACCTTAGAATTCAAGCATTCAACAGCCCCCCAGTATAAAATGAAATAACCCTATTACCTGTAGAATTATATTCTACTGGGCAGGGCTGGACTGAGGATAAATTTTGGCCCTTGACAAACCAAGCCCATCAGGCCCACGAGTACCCCATGAATGTTTTTCTAAAGTTAGGGCCTTAAATTTGAGTAAATTAATAAATAAAATAGGACAGAAACAAATAATGATATATATTATTAAATTTACTGCAAATACAGTAATATTTAATTGACATTAAATTTTTGTCACATAGAAATGCACTTGACAGTAAAGCACTGATTTTGAGCTAGTAAAGTAGGCTTAGCTAAATTGGTAACACTTTACAATAAGGTTGTATTAGTTAACATTAGTTAATGCATTAGTTAACATGAACTAACCATGAACAACACCTCTGTTCAGCATTAGTTAATCTTTGTTAACGTTAGTTAATAAAAATACAGCTGTTCATGGTTTGTTCATGTTAGTTCACAGTGCATTAACTAATGTTAACAAGATTTTAATAATGCATTAGTAAATGTTGAAATTAACATTAACAAAGATAAATAAATGCTTTATAAATCCAGTTCATTATTAGTTCATGTTAACTAATGTAGTTAACTAATGTTAGCTAATGAACCTTATTGTAAAGTGTTACCGCTAAATTTACTGTTCACCCTAATGTCATTCCAGATGTATGACTTTCTTTCTGTGGAACATAAAAGAAGATAATTTGAGAAATGTCTGTTTTTTAATAGAAGTCAATGTTAACCTAAATGGTTTGATTACCAACATTCTTTAAAAGATTTTCTTTTGTGTTTCACTAGGAGAGAGAAAGTCATACAGGTTTGGAATGACATGAGTAAATTATATTTTGGGGTGATTTACTGTATAACAACAATGTAACAACAGTAACATTGGTAAAGAGTTAACACTTAATTTATGTAAGACACTGATATTTATATTTCATTAAGCTCTAACTGAATTAACATTTACGTCAATTAAAATTCATTAGAACGATTAAAAAGTTAAACTATTAGTAAGATCATGGTAGTCATGGTAAAACCATGCTCCTCGTTACCATGGATATGGTTTCTAAAATAAATAAATAATAAAATATTGAATTCGTAATAAAAAAAATAGTGTAAACACATGTAGAACCAACAAAAACAGCCTCTATAAAGAGATTTATATTCCCCAATATTTACTATAGGTAATAACAGCAACATTTTTAATAAATACATTTCTGCCAAAACACTATATTTCTACAGTGTTTGTAGCTGCAAGGTACAGTGCATCCAGAAAGTATTCAGAGCGCTTCACTTTTTCCACATTTTGTTATGTTACAGCCTTATTCCAAAATGGATTAAATTCATTATTTTCCTCAAAATTCTACAAACAATACCCCATAATGACAAAGTTAAAAAATTAATTAATTAATTAAAAAATTTAAAAAATCACAGCCTTTGCCATGACACTCAAAATTGAGCTCAGGTGCATCCTGTTTCCACTGATCATCCTTGAGATGTTTCTACAACTTGATTGGAGTCCACCTGTGGTAAATTCAGTTGATTGGACATGATTTGGAAAGGCACACAGCTGTCTATATAAGGTCACACAGTTAACAGTGCATGTCAGAGCACAAACCAAGCCATGAAGTCCAAGGAATTGAAGGTCCCAGTGAGCACAGTGGCCTCCATCATCTGTAAATGGAAGAAGTTTGGAACCACCAGGACTCTTCCTACAGCTGGCCGCACAGCCAAACTGAGCAATCGGGTGAGAAGGGCCTTAGTCAGGTAGGTGACCAAGAACCCGATGGTCACTCTGACAGAGCTCCAGCGTTTCTCTGTGGAGAGAGGAGAACCTTCCAGAAGAACAACCATCTCTGCAGCCCTCCACTAATCAGGCCTGTATGGTAGAGTGGCCAGACAAAAGCCACTCCTCAGTAAAAGGCACATGACAGCCCGTCTGGAGTTTGCCAAAAGGCACCTGAAGGACTCTCAGACCATGAGAAACAAAATTCTCTGGTCTGATGAAACAAAGATTGAACACTTTGGCCTGAATGGCAAGCGTCATGTCTGGAGGAAACCAGGCACCGCTCATCACCTGGCCAATATCATCCCTGCAGTGAAGCGGGAGTCTCCCTGACTGGGAGACTAGTCAGGATTGAGGGAAATATGAATGCAGCAACAATGTACAGAGACATCCTTGATGAAAACCTGCTAAAGAGCGCTCTGGACCTCAGACTGCGGCGAAGGTTCATCTTCCAACAGGACAACGACCCTAAGCACACAGGCAAGATAATAAAGGAGTGGCTACGGGACAACTCTGTGAATGTCCTTGAGTGGCCCAACCAGAGCCCAGACTTGAACCCGATTGAACATCTCTGGAGAGATCTGAAAATCGCTGTGCACCGACGCTCCCCATCCAACCTGATGGAGCTTGAGAGGTTTTACAAAGAAGAATGGAAGAAACTGCCCAAAAATAGGTGTGCCAAGCTTGTGGCATCATACTCAAAAAGACTTGAGGCTGTAATTGGTGCCAAAGGTGCTTCAACAAAGTACTGTGCAAAGGCTGTGAATACTTATGTACATGTGATTTTTTTTCGTTTTTAATTTTTAATAAATTTGCAAAGATTTCAAACAAACTTCTTTCACTTTGTCATTATGGGGTATTGTTTGTAGAATTTTGAGGAAAATAATGAATTTAATCCATTTTGGAATAAGGCTGTAACATAACAAAATGTGGAAAAAGTGAAGGGCTGTGAATACTTTCCGGATGCACTGTAAATTATGATAAGGGTGCTGGGTTGACAATTTACCACGTCATGTAGTTTACATGGTCGTGACTGTTTTCAGCTACATGTATTCACCACACGACTGCATAACACAAAATTCTTAGTCAAATCTGAATGGATTTGGCGGAAGTGGTGCTATTCGATCATGGATCAAGTGACTAGCGCAGTTTATCACTTGATAGAGCGACAGAAGCGCACATTCGATCTGCTTTCACACGCGAGTGATAAACTGCGCTAGTCGCTTGATGCACGATTTAATCGGATAGCGCCATTTCACATATTTGGAGTATTTGCCTTTTGCAGTTACCAATGCGCTGCATTTTAAAAACAGCATCATAGTGGAGAGGGGATATCCCTCGTTTCACCGATCGGCCCACTACTCGACCGGCCCACCGGGAAAGTTCCGGTGCTCCCTATGGCCAGGTACATGCCTGCTACTGGGTCACAAATGTATTATGTTGAATATAATGGCTCATTTCCACCGAGCGGTGTGGTGTGGTACAGAATTGTCACTGAGGGCCCTGAGTACCATGCTGTTACTAGTGTTTTTATGTTGTGAGTTTGGGTTACATGTCACTTAAGGTGATTGTGAGAGTATCAGATGACTCCTTCCTCATTTTACCTCTTGGCATCAGCTCAGAAATGTCACCATTTTAACAGTAAAGAACAAACAAAGAGAATTGTATAAGAAATAAAAATCATATAAATTGGAAGGAGTTTGTCAGCTGACCAATCTGAGTTAGACCTCATCAACTTCTTTTTGCTACCCTCTGCCATCTTTATATTTTCACTGAGGCTGTTGCAGTGGATTTAGTATTGCGAAAGATACATGCAGTGCTGCCTGAGAATTTGTTTAAAATTAGATATCTTAAAGCTACATAATTATACTGCTGTTTACAAAATGTCCATCATGAGAATGCCTCTAATGCCTTAAAATGCTACTTGCAGGTTTTGCAACAGAGCAACTGTTTACTAATCTCATTATAGCATTCATACAAATTAAGGGGATTAACATGTTTTGTGTGTTATCATATCTTAATTTGCTTGGTTCATAAAATCCTGGAATCAATGAGTGATCTATATAATCCAGATTTTACAGGGATGCAACAACAGTGAGGCTATAAATCAACAGAAATGGCAAAATAATTGAGATTTTTTTCCCTTCTCATTCCATGTTGCGAATGGCTTTTTGGAAATGTTCTGAATCAAAAGAGCATCAGTGTGAGCAGCTCTCAAAGTTTCTTTTCCATCATCCAGATGTGTGTGTGTTGTTCACTGTTGTCATAGCAACCAAACCTTTTCTCTCGAAAAAGGGGCCTAGAGGCTTCTGAACTGCATATTTTAGGTGTGGAATGTGACTCCCATGAAAGCAAAATGGGGCAAGAGTGTGTGTGGAATGGGGCAGTGAGGCAGTGTTTAAATGTTGCATGAAACCATCTTCTGAAATCTGATTAGCATTATTCAATACTAGATTTTTACATTTTCAGAAATAAAATGTCAGTGGGCTTGCCTGGAATGGATTAAATTGCCATTTTCTCTGAAGTAGTGGTAAAACTGGTAGACGTTGAGTAGTCTTTACTTATTGTCATGATAATCTCAACAACCATCCCTCCCCCAGCCTATATGGCTAAAAGACTTAAACCTCCCACTTACTGGGTCTGGGCCATTTAAAGGCCTTTGAAAAGTTCCAGTGGTGGAAACATCATTGTATCTCTTGCGGGGGTTGTCAAAATTAAAACCAAAATGAAAATTCTGTCACCACTTACCCTCATGTCAAAGACATGTCATTCCAAATCCGCATTCTGTTATTTTTTCATGGAACATATAGAGAGAAATTTTTGAAGAATCACACAGGATGGAGAATGAGATCTCCAATAGAGGGGAAGAATTTCAAAGGCTAATCACCTAAATTAATGTCTAAACCTGTTTTATTAAATAAAGGGACTGCATGATGATGTTTGTTCCTTTATATTTTGTTCTTTACAGTTGAAGTTTTATTTTGGCAAGCTGGGCTGGAAAACTTGAAAAACATCATATTTTTGTTGTATTTTAATAATTGCAGTCTCAAAGACATGAGTAAAACCAACATTTACAGGTTAACTTTAGGCCAATGTTGTTTAAATGAATAGTAGTAACATCATAATCCTTGATTTAAACATATAAAAACCTGCAAGGGAACTTTCTGTGCTTACCAGCATATCTGGCACCTTACCTCTCTTTCACATTCTTTAAGGAAGTGAATCATGCCAGCACTGAATGGCCCTACAGCAAGGGCCAAAGCCAAGAACTGACTTATTGTGTAAACAAAGTCTCAGAAATTATTTCCAGACTTTCCTGGTTGTGTGTTTGTGTGTGTACCTGGTATACGTCATGGGGACTAAATGTCCCCAAAAGGATAGCAATACCAGGACATTTTCTTGGTCCCCATGAGGAAAACGGCTTATAAATCACACTAAGTGATGTTTTTTGAAAATGTAAAAATGCAGAAAGCTTTCTGTGAGGGTAGGTTTAGGGGTAGGATTATGGGATATAATATACAATTTATCCAGTATTAATGTAATGTAATGTCCTCATAATGAAAGGAATACCAGTGTGTGTGTGTGTGTGTGTGTGTGTGTGTGTGTGTGTGTCTGGCCATAAAGTGTGTGTGCACACTGTGTGTGCATAATGAAAGTTATCTGTCATGCCCATCAGACTTCCAAACCACAGCCATTCTACCAGTCTGCAACCTTCTAATTATACTCATTCAGGGTCAGAAATGCACTTTTCCATTAAGGGGCAATATTTTTCTTGGAACTGATTTCCAGGGACATTTTCATATATTTGAAAGGACATTTTTAGTAATTACCTTATTAAATGTATGTGACAAGTTTTACATCTTCAGATCTGGGAAATGAAGGAGGTGGGGTCAGAGAGCAGGTGGGCAACAAAATATATATATTTTTTTTTACTTATTCACAAACTGTTCACTAAAACAAAATGTAGTTTTATGCCAATGCAAAAGTGATAACACCTGATAGTTCTCGTTAACCTGAGACATTTCCCCTTTCCAATTGAGTTTCCTGATCTTGTTCTCTGTCTGAAGCGGATGCTAAACCATGCCCCCCTTGACTCATACCCCGCCGCCCGACTCGATCCGGGTAGTCATCCAGCCTGCAACCCACTCCCCTGATTCCTGAAGAGGAAGTCGGCCACAGTCACCATCCCCTGTGGATCACCTAAAATTTAAATGGTTGTAAAACTAAATACCAGTGGGTGATCCGCACGTTGGCATCTTTCATGCCATGGAGCCGCTGGAGCAGTGAATGGTCTGAGCAGAGGGTGAACGCCCATCCCAAAAGGTAGTACCGGAGGGTGAGAGTCACCCACTTGATGACAGGACATGCCTTCTCAATGTTGCTGTACTTAGTCTCTCTCAACGAGAGCTTTTGACTAATGAACAGCCCTGGGTGCTCTTCTCCCCCCACCAACATGGCTCCCAACCCTTGATCCAACATGTCTGTCAGCAAAACAAAATGCAGAGAAAAATCAGGAGAGTGCGTCAATGACCCACCACACAATGCAGCCTTCATGTGAAGGTGGGAGTGTGACGATATGGTGCGGCATGAGGTGTTGGGAAGATGGCATTTATGGATTGCACCATGAATGCCTGTGGATGTTCAAAATTTTGGCTGACAAGATGACTCCCAGTCTCCAGAAGTTTGGCAGAAGAGGACTATTACAGCGTCAAAGCACACTGCCAAAACCATGTAACAGTTTCTAAATAAGAAAAAAATAAAATAAAACTATGACCAAGCCAAGTATTTCACCTGACTTAAATCCATTAACACACTTTGGTGTATTTTAAAAGGACAGAGCAAAGAGCTGGGAAAAAAATCTCTCCAGAAATGTGTGTAATATTGGTATCCACAGAGGAGGATTGAGTCTGTCATCAAAAATTAAGGTGGATATACAAAGTATTTAAACAATAAAATGAAAGTAAATATACTACAGTTCAACTTAGAAATAATGCACTTGATACAATTTTGAATCATTTGACATTTAAATGATATTGTGCAGGGGTTACTCACTTCTATTGTATACTGTGAAGGTAATTTGATTAAAAAAAAAAAGCTTATGACATTATCTGAAAAAAAAGAAGATCAACTCAAGTCATCTTTATTTATATAGCACTTTATACAATACAGATAAGTTTCAAAGCAGCTTTACAGTGATAAACAGGATCAATGCAAACAGAATTCAATTCTGCTGTGAAACAGCTCTAAAAAAGACAATGCTGTCTGTCAGGGATCAGTAAGGAAAAATGGGAGCGATGACTCAAGCGCAGAAAGAGGTGACTTTATTAACTAACAAAATAAAACAAACCAAAACCCACAAGGGGGAAAACAAACTTGAAATAAACTTAAACACCAAAATTAGTAAACATAACAGGGAGCAGAACATCCAAACACGGAACATCAAACATAAGACAACGATCCAGCACAGGACTGCAGACACGAGGGGATTATAAAGGGTGACAAATCAGGCAGGTGAATAGGGAGAACAGGTGGGGCAAATAATCAATAATGAGATAACAAGAGGGGCAGGGTCAGGACAATACCAGAGACATGACCTAAGACCAAAACATGACAAACCAAAGCACATGACTAGAAAATAACAAAAACACCACATGTACTAACAAGACAAGACAGATATGTGACAGCTGTCATTATTCAGCTGAAGTTAGATCAGTGTTGATTTAGTTCGGTTCAATAACTGTCATCAATTATTAAATGAATTCAATTTAACTATAAGCAGCTGTACAGAAGACAATGGTATCATTATTCACTTTGAGTCAGTTCAGTGTTGATTCAATTTTAGTTCAATAACAGTGTCGATGTTGCAAAATTCATCAATTAAAAAAAGAAGTTGAATCAGATATAAAGCAGCTTTGCTGAAAAAAAGTGGTGTCATCATCCAGCTCAATTCAGTTTAAGTTTTGTTCTCATCCAATAGTGTCAGTACTGAACAGTGTCTTTCAAACCCCAACTAAGCAAGCCAAAAGGCGGCTGTGGCAAGTAACCCAGGGCCTCATTTATAAAACATGCATACACAGATTTAAGCTTAGAGTGTGCGTATGCTAAAAGCCACGCCAATGTTCATATTTATAAAAACGGTGCTTAGCAAAAAGTTCTGCTGGTATTTGGAAATCTAAGCAATTTTTGCCGCTCCCCTTCGCAATTAAATGATTTGGAAGTTGACTGGTGCTCTTTTATATGTTAATGACATTAATTAGGCTGCGTTTACCAGGCGGAGATCTGAAACCATTCAGCTGCGCACAATTTCAAGATCATTTGAAGAGAAATTTCACATCTGGAAGAGATGCGTACGCATGTTTTTTTGTGCGTACGTTCGTTCTCTGAATCACACATACGCACGTTTAAGAAATGATCAAAAGATCAAATGTAGGACGGTTTCTATGCAGCATTTTATAAATGAGTCCCCCAGACTCCATCAGGTAAATGAAATGGAGAAAAAAAAAAATCTTTGGAAGAAATCAGGCTCAGTCTCCTTGGGCCAAATGAATGAACATGGTGTGATTTACCAGGCTGCATCACAAGTCAGATTGTTAATTGATATTCAAAATATTTCATCCAGCACCTTCTGCTTGAAGATCGGGATACGTCACGTTTGGTGAGAGTAGTTGTAGTCTGAAAATGTATAAACAAATATTGCAGACAAGAAAAAAAACAGAAAAGCAAAGCCTATTAATCACAATGATATCTTACTTAGGCAAAACACCACAAATGGTTATATTTTTCCTGATTTGATCCAGATGTTCAGTGCTTTCAATAATCAGAATATGTGATATGATTATTTGTGTACATCGAGTCTATGTAAGAATTTGAGCGTTACTAGGATAGTCTGTGATACCTCCCAAGCCAATTATAAGTAACTACTTCCTTGCATACAGTGCATCCGGAAAGTATTCAGAACGCTTCACTTTTTCTACATTTTGTTATGTTATAGCCTTATTCCAAAATGGATTAAATTCATTATTTTTTTTTCTCAATTCTACAAACAATACCCCATAATGACAATGTGAAAGAAGTTTGTTTGAAATCTTTGCAAATTATTTAAAAATAAAAAACAAATAAAATTACATGTACATTAGTATTCACAGCCTTTGCCATGACACTCAAAATTGAGCTCAGGCACATCCTGTTTCCACTGATCATCCTTGAGATGTTTCTACAACTTGATTGGAGTCCACCTGTGGTAAATTCAGTTGATTGGACATGATTTGGAAAGGCACACACCTGTCTATATAAGGTCCCACAGTTAACAGTGCATGTCAGAGCACAAACCAAGCCATGAAGTCCAAGGAATTGTCTGTAGACCTCAGAGACAGGATTGTATCGAGGCACAGATCTGGGGAAGGGTACAGAAAAAATTCTGCAGCATTGAAGGTCCCAATGAGCACAGTGGCCTCCATCATCCGTAAATGGAAGAAGTTTGGAACCACCAGGACTCTTCCTAGAGCTGGACGCCCGGCCAAACTGAGCGACCGGGTGAGAAGGGCCTTAGTCAGGGAGGTGACGAAGAACCCGATGGTCACTCTGACAGAGCTCCAGCATTTCTCTGTGGAGAGAGGAGAACCTTCCAGAAGAACAACCATCTCTGCAGCACTCCACTAATCAGCCCTGTATGGTAGAGTGGCCAGACAGAAGCCACTCCTCAGTAAAAGGCACATGACAGCCCGCCTGGAGTTTGCCAAAAGGCACCTGAAGGACTCTCAGACCATGAGAAACAAAATTCTCTGGTCTGATGAAACAAAGATTGAACTATTTGGCCTGAATGGCAAGTGTCATGTCTGGAGGAAACCAGGCACGGCTCATCACCTGGCCAATACCATCCCTACAGTGAAGCATAGTGGTGGTAGCATCATGCTGTGGGGATGTTTTTCAGCAGCAGGAACTGAGAGACTAGTCAGGATCGAGGGGAAATATAAATGCAGCAATGTACAGAGACATCCTTGATGAAAACCTGCTCTGGACCTCAGACTGGGGCGAAGGTTCATCTTCCAACAGGACAATGACCCTAAGCACACAGACAAGATAATAAAGGAGTGGCTACGGGACAACTCTGTGAATGTCCTTGAGTGGCCCAACCAGAGCCCAGACTTGAACCCGATTGAACATCTCTGGAGAGATCTGAAAATCGCTGTGCACCGACGCTCCCCATCCAACCTAATGGAGCTTGAGAGGTTTTACAAAGAAGAATGGGAGAAACTGCCCAAAAATAGGTGTGCCAAGCTTGTAGCATCATACTCAAAAAGACTTGAGGCTGTAATTGGTGCCAAAGGTGCTTCAACAAAGTATTGAGCAAAGGCTGTGAATACTTATGTACATGTGTTTTTTTTTTTTTTTTTTTAGTTAATTTGCAAAGATTTCAAACAAACTTCTTTCACTTTGTCATTATGGGGTATTGTTTGTAGAATTGAGGGAAGGGGAAAAAAATGAATTTAATCCATTTTGGAATAAGGCTGTAACCTAACAAAATGTGGAAAAAGTGAAGGGCTGTGAATACTTTCCGGATGCACTGTAAATAAAAAAATAAAAAACTCCATTCTCTCTGGGGTAGGCAATTAATTAAGCAAGCATTCAAATCCATTGATGTAGCTACAGTAATTGGGCATGACCAATATATTTGAACTTATGCAAATGACAACGCAGCCCCCAGGCACAAACGGGTGGCAGTTTTTTAGGGGCATTCTACAGATACATAACCACCATATCTAAAAACATGAAAGCTAAACCAGGAGGAAAATCTGAGTTTGTGAGATTAGAAGCATAAGCAGTTGTCATGTTCTAACAAGAAAAGGAGAGTAGATGTGGTTTTGGGCTAATGCGGTGTGATAAACATTATCATCATGTTTAAACAGTGTTACGTTTCCAAACATATTTATTTAGTTCTTTTCATTTATATCCAGGGTGTGCATGGTAAAATTGCCTCTGTGTGTTCTGTGCTGTGGCTGTGTCCAGTCAGTGCCCTGTCTGATATGCCAAGGCATTGTCTTTTCCTCCTGCACAACTGTTATATGTACTTGTTTATTTGTAGGAGTAATTCATTTGTATAATCATTGCAAGCCCATGCCTCCTGTCTCGGGACTGGCATGGTTCTCAGTTTCCTCTGAGGAAGGAAACACAAGATAGGAACAAGGCCAGAAACTCAATGCCAAAAGAGATAGACTCAAACTAAGAAATGCATATATGCAGCTGTTGAAGATATGAAAATGAAAATTCTGTCATTATGCATCCTCATGTTATTCCAAACCTTTTTATGGAGTAGAAATAGAGCCATTTTAATGAAATAGATTTCTTCAATGGTGTAGTTCACACAAAAATGTAAATTCTTTAATTATTTGTTCCAAAAGCATATGGCTTTCTTCCGTAGAGCATATAAAGAAATATTTTGTAGAATATTTATGCTGCTGTTTTACATACAATGAAGAATACATTGAATGGGGCTGTCAAGCTCCAAAAATGACAAACAATATCCATGAAATACACATAATAGTCCATGCATCACGTTCCAAGTCTTCTGAAGCTAAATGTAAAATCTTCTTTCTTCACAGGATCAAAAAAGCATGCATATTCTGCAGTGTATCAGAAACAAGAAAAAAAGCCACTTGAGTCCTAAATGCTTTTGGTGTAAAACATCCCCACAAAGATACCGACATACAAACTGGTACAGACACACACTCAGGCAGACTTCATTTCCCTCTTCTAATTTACTGTTACACACATGTGAGTGCTCTCTCAGCCATGGAATCATCTATCTCAATCAGGGCTGATGATGCTTTATTAAGCACTCAAGCAGTGGAGTGTAGAGTGGAGCAAAGAATAGAGACACACAGGGGGAGCAGGTGGTTGGAGAGAGATCTTTAGTAATCATGTCATGGATGCAGTGCCAAGGGGCCAACAAGCAAGCTTTACGCAGTTCACTTTAAAATAAGGTTAGGTCTGCCTTCTCCTAACCATTGACTATCCAATTAAAAAGTATTTCTCTCTCTTTTTCTCCCTCCCTCTTCTGACAAATGCAAATGATACAATTTGGTACTACCTTCTGTACAAAATGGCACTCTAATAGACTTCCTGTCTTTTATTCTTTGTGAAGCTCCATTCCAACCTCTGTAACCCCATTTATCAAGAAAAATCAGAAATGTATCAGCTTGGCTCACCTCTCCTTACTTTCCTTGTTGAACACCCATAAACATGTACTCATGTATTTTTCTTTTTTAATGACAGATTCCTTTAGGATGTTAGGTGGTCCAAGCTAGTCATTGACTGGTTGACTATCATGTTCTAAAGATCAGCTTAACTACATTTGGGTGAACTTAAAGGGTTAGTTCACCCAAAAATGAAATTTCTGTCATTAATTACTCACCCTCATGTCGATCCAAACCCGTAAGACCTTCATTCATCTTCGGAACACAAATGAAGATATTTTTTATTAAAATCCGAGAGCTTTCTGACCCCACATAGACAGCAACACAATGACCACTTTCAAGGCCCAGAAAGGTAGTAAATACATCGTTAAAATAGTCCATGTGACTAAAGTGGTTCAACCTTAATGTTATGAAACGACGAGAATACCTTGCGCAAAACAAAACAAACAAAAATAACGACTTTATTCAACAGTCTTCTCTTCCCTGTCACTCTCTTACGCTACAGCACTTTCGAGTTCTACGGCAGAACGGTGGTTCACTATTGGCTGAGCACCACATGCATGCGTTGTGGTGCTTACGTGATTCGCGAAGAGTGTCACGGAAGAGAAGAGATTGTTGAATAAAGTTATTTTTATTAGTTTTTTGCGCACAAAAAGTGTTCTCATCGCTTCATAACATTAAGGTTGAACCACTGGAGTCACATGGACTATTTTAACGATGTCTTTACTACCTTTCTGGGCCTTGAAAGTGGTCGTGTCACTGTCTATGTGGGGTCAGAAAGCTCTCGGATTTCATCAAAAATATCTTAATTTGTGTTCCGAAGATGAACGAAGTTCTAAGAATGAAGTTCTTACGGGTTTGGAACGACATGAGGGTGAGTAATTAATGACAGAATTTTCATTTTTAAACTGGTATGCATGTCCAACATACTAGCTAGATCAGCTAAAACAACACGTTCTCACTCCCAGCTCGTCACATATTGACGCTTGGTCAGGACCCCTCAACGTCACTTTTTAATGCACAGGGTAC
The DNA here is from genome assembly GCA_039654105.1 of Coreius guichenoti. Lineage (NCBI taxonomy): Eukaryota > Metazoa > Chordata > Actinopteri > Cypriniformes > Gobionidae > Coreius > Coreius guichenoti. The sequence continues at coordinate 48,031,859 of CM077169.1, read as the reverse complement.
CCCTTTAGCGTCATTTTCCGACGCACAGGGTGCTCCATTGATTTCAATGAGAAACCTTTGGTGTCATACACAGACTTGTTGGGCATGGGAATGTTATCGTCATGATGAAATTATATATTGGGTTATGATTTTGCCATTATGACATGTTGGAGTGTGATTCTCAGTTTAATCAGCCAGCATAACGTTACTTTTATTTACATGTATTTTTTTTATTTACGCTATTTAGACACGTTTGACCATATAACCCAACCCCATCCCATCCCTAAACCTACCCATCTGTGTGTGATATAAAACACAGGATATAACAGGCAGATATGACTGCAGGCACAATTTATTCAAAAAGTACAATTATTCCAAGTGGTCCGAGGCCAAACGATTGATTTGTGTGAAGAAAATCCCTAAAAGTGATCAGCGTCGAGTCCATCCGCCGAAGATCATGAACACATTTCAAAAATTGCCGTCCGAGGAAACATTACGTCAGCTTTGACAGCACTGGCTGTCGTATGTCTCGTGACCAATTGCGTCATTACGTCAGCTTTGACTGTAAAATGCCATTGGCTCTTGTGTGTCTTGTGACCTATCGCGTCATGCTAAAGAGTCGGGTGTATCATTTGAATGAGATATGACTGAGTGGAGTGTGTGTGTTTACGGAGCGGCGGGTTGGATCATCATTTCAGCGATTAAAACATTAGGATCAACTCTGTTCTTTACATGAAGACATCGTATGACTTCAGAAGACTTGGAATGCAACATGAGTTAATACTTTTATATGGTTTTTGGTCAGTTTTTGCAATAAATACCTGTGACTTTACTTTTATTTGCCTGTTACATGTTTTATATTGTTGACAAGTGGGTGGGTTTAGGGTAGGAGTGGGGTTAGTTGTTCCAAAATATAAAAGTAGCCTATAAATATTCATAAAATCATGTCTACTTGATCTGACGCATTGGGCAAACAACTGAAATCAATGGAGCACCCTGCGCGTCAAAAAATGACGGTAAAGGGGTACCCTGTGCGTTAAAAAATGACGCTGAGGGGTCCTGACCAAGCGTCAATATGTGACGAGTTGGAAGTGAGAACGTGTTGGCTAAAACAGCTATACAATATGTCTAAAACACCATAAGATACGTTATATCAGGGTTGGGAAACTCTGGCCCTCGAAATCCACTGTCCTGCAGAGTTTAACTCCAACCCTAAATCACAAAACCCAAACACACCTGAACAATCTTAACCATAATTACTAGAAAAAACCTCAAGGGACGGAGTAGCCCAGCCCTGTATTATATCAACCTGTTTGTAGTGAGAGCTGAAGTGTGTCATTTCTGTATATTAAACTGAATTGCAGACTACAATGGCTTTTTCATGTGTGTGTTTGTCTATTTTGATTTACCTTTGATGCTTGTCTTTGTACTCCATTCCTCTTTCTACACCTTCACTAACTCACTCCATCTTAATTTTATTGTTATTCATTATTATTAACTAAAATATGTTATGAGACATAACTGCTCTTTCCATCTTTTAACAATATGATGGAAAGATAAACAAAGAAATGGAAAATTTAAATTTGCTCTCATGTAAAATTAAAAACTTTCCATTTTTAACTCTTTCCCTGCCATTGACAAGTTTTGGCGGCTTTCCGTGTTTTCACTGTAATACGCTAGGGGGGGCGCTATTACACATTTCCAGAACAAGTACAGTATCTCCAGATCAAAACACAAGCAAAAAAGAAGCAGAAATGAGCAATCTCATCAATAACAAACAGCATATAAATCAAAACAGGAAGTGGTTAGGACTGTGCAAGCTTTGGGGGTGTTGATGGACTCGATCTACTCCATCTGTGTTTTGATCATTGTACTGAATCCGATCCATACGTAGTCGTTGACAAAAACACGATTTTCTCAGCTTTTTGCTCAAAATGTTGATTTTAACTTAAATAAAAATAAAAAGAATGTATGAAGCTAGAATAAGTACTTTTTTTTTTTTTAAGCAGAGGGTCTGTTCTTTTTTTTTGATATATTGCATGTTCAGATATTCATACAACAAAATATTCTGGGGGCTATGAATTTTTTGTGAAAATGACCAAAAAAGCTGGCAGTGGCTGGAAACTTTTTTTTTTTTTTTTTAAATGCTGGCAGGGAAGGATTTAATATTATTGTTTTAATGTTTAAAATACAGGCCCCACAAAGTCAGCATACCATTGGTCAAATGTGGGTTCATGACTCCACACTTGACTTAAACGTCAGGGGCCCGTTTCAGAAAGGAGGTTAAGTGAAAACTCTGAGTATGTTAACCCAGAAATGAGGGAAACTCTGGGTTTTCTGTTTCAGAATGGGAGGTATGTCAAAACTAAGAAAGAAGGGTAAGTCAAGCCTGTTTCTGAAAGAGAAGTAACTTATACTCAGAGTCAGTTACCATGGTAACTTACTCTGTGAACCTAACCTGGTCTGGAGCAGGTTTTCTTCAGTAAACCCAGAGTTTCTTTCGGTCTCCTCCCCTTTTTAAAGCGTGAGTGGTGTTTAAATACTTAAGTATTTTTGTCTTATTTCAAGTACAAATATCTAAAAATTATAAATTAAATCTAAATCTAAAATCTAAAGTAAGCGCATTTTACTTAAAACAAGTAAAATTATCTGCCAGTGGGGTAAGAAAAACAATCCTTATGCAAACAGAAACAAGATTATTTTTCTTACCCCACAGATAATTTGCAAAATAAGAAAAATTCACTTAAATTAGTTTTTTTCCCCCAGGAAACAAGACTAAATACCTTATGTCATTTTTCTTATGTAGAAAATGCATCTTGATTTAAGAATCTTTAGATATTCTGACTGGAAACAACAAATCGAAAATACATAGTAAGAAAAGCATTCTTTGCAGTGCAGGTTCATTCATTCATTGCTCATATCTTCATCATGAGGACACCATCAAAGTGACAAAAATGGCATGTCCTTTTATACAGGATCTTGATGTTCACTTGATAAACCTCTAGAAGTAACCTAATAATTAGGATTTCCTTTAGGATTTCCAGTGGTTGGATGCATTGATGACAGGTATATTCCCGTCATCCCACTTTCTGAAAATGGATTACTGTATGGAATGGAAGGATGCCAGATGGAAGGGTAGTCCGAGATATATGACATAACCACCACCACCACAGCTGTTAAATAAACACAAATTATTTACAATTTATATGGTCATCTTTATTTCCTACAAATACTTTATTCCTTTTCCTGTTGGATTTTAATATTCTTCCTCCATCTCCTCTTCATCTGTCAGTGGTGCTAGTGTTTTGCGAGCCCATGCCTTATTGCTGTTGGCTGAGTAGAAGTCAAATGCTAATTTTATTACCCTAATTCAGAAATGTAACAGGTTGGATCAGATAACTTTTCAATTATGCTGCTGCACATTGAAATAGACACTGAATGATATTTATTTAATATGTCAAATGTTCGTAAAGCCATGAAACCTACACCCATGAACCTTTTATGCTTAAAGCTTTACCTGATTGAATTATGTTTTTATACTTCATTTTTAGCTGCTGCCACATTCATTTTTTGCCTGTTGGATACCATGAAAATTAAACTTAATTAAACTTAAACTAATTAAGGATTAAACTTACACATTGCTGTTGCCATGGTGAATCATAATTTCAGAGCTCCATTGATCATGGCTTTTCATAGTCATGGTGTACACACTTAACTCAGAGTCAGTCTACTCAGAGTTGACTGAACCAACTCGATTCAGCTGTTCTGAAACCCAAAACTCACGAGTTTCCCATCTCAGGGTAAGTCAACTCAGAGTTCAAGTTTAAACTCAGAGTTGGTTGAACCTCCTTATTGAAACGGGCCCCTGGACATCATGCTTCACAACGTGCAGACGTTTACATCAGTCATAAGCTCATGAACCCACATTTGACCATCTGTCAGAAGCGATGGTTTATAGTGTAAAAGTTTCAAATATTCATATTTTTCTTCACACATCTATCGTTTTGCTTTATCAACTGGGGTGGTATGGATTACCATAGCATTTCTTTTGCTTGCACCCATCCACATTACATAGACACACAGAGATTGATTATTTTAAAAATCTTCATTTGTCTTCATCTGAAGAAAGAAAGACAGATCTAGGATGGCAATTAATTCATTATTTACTGAAAATCTTCCACCATAGAACTCAAATCCCAACTCTTCCAATACATAGCTTTTTATATTATTATTTTATTTGTATATTTTTTTTTTTTTTTTTTTTTTACATTGGTACATGCATTCAATGCTGACATCTTTAACACTTATCAACAATCTAAAACTAAATCTCCTTCTATTTCTCATTCTCACCATCAGTTTAACTGACAGCAACCTTACATCAACTTGGCCTTCTCTTCATTGATTTCAGAGTCAGCAGTCAGCAAGGTGACATCGCAAGGTGACAGGACCTCGACTACTCCAGCTCCTACTAACAGTACATGGCCCTTAAATTACCTGTCAGCAAGCCAGCACTTCTTAAGTGAGCAGCCTAGGTTGTCTCTTAAAGGTCTTTCCTTGAAGAAACTTGTGAAGAACAATGAAAGTGTTAGAAAATATTGAGGTTCTGCTTACAATGGCTATTTCCTCAGTGCAACATTTGCCCACTGACATTAATAGCAAAGGGACCAGAGGGTGTACAAATACTATAAAATCGTGAATAATTCGGAAATAATTGAGAATCATGTTTAAAAAAACACATGATTGTGCAAAAAGTGCACATTTAATTTATCTATTATAACTTCTATGCTGGTTTGGACATTTGGCTGTTTCCTTATAAAGGTCCAGAAATGCGTGTGTGTTTTTTCATTTTTTTTTTTATTTGTCAAGTTTTTTAGCAGGTGGCTTTTTTAATTATATGATGTCATTACGTTGCTGTCTTGCCGCCAGCCAATCGCTGCATTACTGATCGTGGTTTTGAGTATCGATGCATCTGCCCTCTTCAGTGAACACAAGAACGCACAGTAATTTTAGACAACTTAATCCAGATATTTTAATCCAATCCGGATTAGCCAGAGATCAGTTATCACGATTAGAAGATCTGGGATCTGTCAAATCATCTCAGATGTATTAAGCGATGTACGAAGAACGGACCCCAGGACAGGTTTGAGAACCACTGGTCTATGTTATGCGTGGTTGTGTTTATTTCCCCCAGTGATCGCCTGAGTATTACCTGTTAGATTTCATAAAGACTGCTTATTATATACTCCAATTGTCGTGCACTTTATTGCTTCCACTCAACTGTGACAATGGAAGGCTAAGGTGCTCAATTTTCATATGATCCTCCTTTAGAAATAAAAGTGTAATGGCCAAATAGCCCACAAATTGTTATTCACTGGTAATCACACCTCTGAGTTCTATTTAATATACAAGAACAGCGCTCTTGATACTATACAAAGGAAATCAATAGCAAAGGCAATATTTTCAGTGAATACCGACTGAAAGTTGCAACACAGGCTCATTGGAAAAACGTACCTGTGGCAACATTTTTGCAAAACGCAAAATACATACTAATACATACATTCCAACAGAAATGAACACTAAAGGCAATAAAACAGCAAGCACTTTTAATCATTTTCATACATAATTATGATTACAGGGGCAGATTATGAATTAATGACTTGTTTTCACGCGGCTCCTTGCACAATATTATGTTATGACCTCAAAACATTTTTTTATTTTTACCATAGTGCATGATTTGTAAACGAATATACAGTATCTTAGAGTTTGCATCACTTAACCAGCTCCATATGTTTGGTTTTTCTGACACACCAAGCTTGCTTGGTAGCTCAGCTCGTACAGAATTGTACTTGCAGTGCTGAGAGCTCCAGTATGAATCCCGTGAAAGACGAGTCACAATAAAAGAGCTCAAAGACAAGAGTTCAAAACACCAAGCTAAAATGGCATGGTTACGATTGTGTTTTTGTCACATTTGCTTTTGTTAAAGGTGCACTGTGTAAATTTTAGCAGCATCTAGCGGTGAGGTTGTGAATTGCAACCGTCTACCGCTCACCCCTCCCTTTCGAAGCACGTAGAGAAGCTACGGTTGCCGACACTTCACAAAGATGTCGTCGTCTGAGACAGCAGAGAGTAGCTAGCGCTCTGTAGAGCAGTTTGTCCGTTTAGGGCTACTGTAGAAACATGACGGTGCAAAATGGCGACTTCACTGTAAGGGGACCCGCAGTGTATGTAGATAGAAATGGCTCATTCTAAGGTAATAAAAACATAACAGTTCATTATGTAAGGTCTTTATACACCACTGAAAACATAGTTATGTATACTATATTGCAATTCTGTCAATAGATCTTCAAATACTACACACTGCACCTTTAACACTATCGGGTAGGTTTAGGGGTTAGTGTAGGTGTACGTTATTTAACGTGATGGAGCATTAAGCTTTTAGCAACACTCACCGGACATTTCAAATCAGAATTGCGGTGATACATACAAACTCCAACGTAATAAAATGTTGCCATATTCACATCTGTTCCGGAAAAAATTAAACACGTTTAAGCGCCACTCACTGGACATTTCACTTTGAAACTGTTGCGAAACATGCACGACACAATGTATTTTGCGTTTTGCAAAAATGTTGCCATAGGTAAGTTTTTATAATGTTTTTATAAAGTTTTAGCCTGGGCTGGAAAGTTTGGTTTCAAGGCCTTGGAATAAAGTGCATGAGCTGTATGAACTACATTAATGGCACGTTATCATAGACTGTAAAAAAATATGGCCGTAGTGTCCGTGACATCACCCGTAGGTTTCTGAAGAGCATTTTTGAAGCCTAAAGTCGGCCATTGCCATCTTGGCAGCTCGAATGAAAATGGGCAAAGAGGCGGGACGTGGATGGAGCTGAGGAGCCTGGTTGCTGAAACCACGCTCGACCATAGTGGCAATCCACCTGTCACTCAAGTGGCCACGCCCTTAATTATGCAGAACTTTAAGGCTTAATATAATTTAAATGGATGTGTTATAAAAAATTCACCCCCCTCACAGTTGTCATGAAGGGCAAAATTAGCTGTATAGACCAAAACCACTTTTTATACTAGGCTGTAAACATATTTTGTTCTGCTGTAAAGTTGGGCGTTTTAACATGGGGGAGATACAGATTTGGCTCCCTTTTGGAGGCAGTCTCTAGTGGCCAGTCGATGAATTGCAGTTTAAGTCACTTCTGTGTTGGTTTCAAGAGAGACCACGGGAGGTTGCCGCTTGCACGTTATGAACACTTTTTGTGCTTTTGGAACTTGACAGCCCCTGGTCAATAAGCTTTGAATGTCTATTTCTTTTATTTCAGGATATTTGCGGATAGCAACTTTTTGAAATATCAAGTAAACATGAACACTGTTTTGTTTATGCATTTAAAGGATAAAGAAAAAATCAGTTCAACACACCAGTGTGTCTTTCGAAAAATGTGACTCATGTGGCCATTTAAACACAAAAGAATGTTCTCACAGGTTTTTGAATATAGAGGGTATGCATTGACGCCGAAACACGTCAATCAATGTTATATCGTCATATCGTCCAGCCCTAAAACTTGTATAGTTTTTGTCAGTGTTTATTTAAAAAAAACATCCAATTATGCAGAATATAAGATGGTAAATGCTTAATTGATGAGTTGTCAATACAATATACAGTATAACAATACAATATATAGGGTATAATTTTACCCCAAAATTCAACATATTGACACAAAATGATAACTGCAAATCCTCGTTTCGCTGCCTGGAGTCCAGTTGTTTCTGTGAATTTCAGCGATCCATTTGCTTATCTTTTCTGTAGCTTTCGGAAGTCTGTAAAAATCTCTGTACTGTAGGCTACTATACTTGTTGTAGCCATTAAGAAAATTTAGTTTCATATTTATGTTTAAATATTATAATGTTATTTTTAATGAGCTAGGACACATCATAAGATGTGCAATATGCTGGGAGACATGGAGTGGGTCAGAAATGATTTTGACCACTTCATTAAGTTTTGTTTTGTAGAAAGCCTTTCTTTAAAGTGAATTTCGTTTTGTATAAATTGTATCTTAATTTTAATCAGTGTTTCATCAACCAATTGCCTGGTTTTAATAAATAATAAGCAAATAGAGCAGACAATAATCCTGACATGGAGGTGCCAGCGCGATCACCTGCAAAACTCAAAACTCTACTACTTGCCTCACAGACATGACATATTTCTCTATAGAAATGTATACTTTTAAATGAAACAGTTCAAAACGAAAAGAAATAGGCTACTCTCTGATTATGTAATCCGTATGAAATGTGCATTTCTCTCTTGGCGCGTTCACTGCGGAGATGGCGAGTCAGCATCGTCAACTTCATCTTTGCAGCAGACACTGACACAGAAAACACTAGTTTATTAATAAACAATTAAAAGGTCTCCTTGCTATTTTTGACACTTTCATAATCATTACTTTTGCCAGTTCTTTGTGGCAAGCTTTATGCGTGTGCTTGAGTGCGGAATAGGCTAATATATTACGAAAAACGCTCATTATGGTTTAGAATTCTCTCCAGTGTATATATTTATGTAATTAAATTAATAAAAGTGCTTAGTCGACTAATGGCTTAAATGAACAACTACTAGTCCAGTACAAAAAACTTTAGTTGGGGGCAGCCCTACTTATTTCACATATTTTTGAACCAGCATGTCACAAAGGGCATCCTGGGTTGAGCGAGCGGAGCTTAATAGGTCAGTATTATTAAATTGCAGACAAAGATTTTGGATAGCTAGGTTGGCTTGTATGTTTGGTGCGGTAGGGGGCCCAACCTCATATTCTTTCATAGGGCCCAAAATTGCTAGTGGCGCCCCTGACTCCGGTCACTGGTGATACCACGCGAATACCCTGATGACACCTCATTTACTATCATAATGCATGTAAAAGCAAACGTCACTTTCATGTCTTGAGCAGCTTTCTCACAATGACCAGTTTTCAGGTGTGCATGTAAACATATTCATATTCATTCAAGAAAAGGAATGGCTTAAACTTTTTTTTTTTTTTTGTAAAATATCTTGTTCCACAGAATAAAGTAAATTCAAACAACACAAAAATTGATGAGAATTTGCACTTTTTAAGAGCAATAACCAATTCAGCCTAAACTATTTTTTCCCCTGAACATTACTACACTACATACAGTATCTAGCCATTACTTATTGATACCCCCTTATAAATCTTCTTACTGAGCATCTGAAAAATATGAATTGATGTATACCTGTTCAAAAAAAACTGACATGATTTGTTGGTTTTGAAATGCTTTCATTTTATGTTCTCATTAATATGATTTAGAAAGAAGTCAATTCCTTGTAAATTAACTCTCCTCTACTTGAGTGGCTTTTGGAGAAAGTGTGAGAAAGGCCACTATTTGTTGTTAAGAGCATATTGTAGATTTTAGGATTGAGCACAATGGAGTCACTGGAATACACTTTATGGGGGTGAGAAAAACAAATTGTTTTATTTGAACGGATTCAAATGAAGTGGTGTGTGTTTGTGTGTGCTTAAGTCATAACAATAGTGTAATATGTATTGAATGAAATTTGTGTAATAAGCTTTTTTTTATTAAAACATGATAAAACAAAGTCATTTGACGCAGGTCCCTATTCAAGTAGCCAGTTGATGAATCACAGAAAAGCCACCAGAGCCTGCCGGATGAAGACGGCCTCTGCAAACTTCTAGTTAGTGGGGTTTTTAAAGATGGAGACATTGTGATTGGCTGGTAATAATTTCCACACTTAACTATCTATGATTGTGATGAACTCTTGATCTTTTGTATGACACAATTATAGCCACATTTGGCTCATGGTGTCATTTGAATCATTTGAATCACTGTAACTAAATCCAAACATTCCAGTCACCGAAGTCTCTCGAAATGAAGTAAATGACAGCTTCTGGGCCTCTTGAATTAACTTGCCATAGTCATGTTAAGAGTGAACAGCTAAATGTAAGTGCAGTAATGGAGTGATGAAAGAAAGTGAGGGGGAGCAATTAAACAAAGTCAAACCAACCGCCATGTTTTGCAAAGGTTGTCATGGTTATGGCTGTTGTGTTTGTGGAGAGGAATGTGAATGATGTGCTTGTGGTGAAGGGCTGGAGTTTAACATTCCTCAGTGCTGCTTCAGGACCAAGAAAATATGAAGACTACAGTTACTATGGAGAGAATTGGTTTAAAGTAAGGAGGTTCTAAATGTGTATCGAGACTGACTACTGAGCTGGGATCTATATGGTTATGTTCTTAATATGCTCTCCTAGTCCTATTGCGGATGTTTGTTCAAAAGTGGAAGAAGTTAGTCTTTGGTGGTAATGCTTGATCTGTGTTTGTGTTGTGCTTTTAGTTGAGTATGTTCCTTGTCCTTTTTCCCTGACACTTGTTTGTTTCATTGGTTTCTAATAGATTTTTTGATTATGTTCACCTGGTCTTCATTCAATGTTCATTTGGTTGTCTATAGCATTTAAACACCCTGGGCCTCGTTTATAAAACACGTATTAGTATACTAATTTGTTAGGGTTAGTAGAATAATTTGACATGTAATTGCAACGTTACTTATAGTCAGTGGAATGTCTGTTGGTGGAGAATCAAAATAAAGTGTTAGCAGATAGTCTACTAATACTCTAAAAATACTCTAATGAGAGTTAGTTGACATGTTGGTGCAACGTTACTTGTAGTCAACAGAATGTCTAAAAGGGAACCATCAAAATAAAGTGTTACCTTTTTTAACCTGGAAAGTGTCAACATAAAGTGTAACTGGAACATGAATTGACATCGGATTGAAAAATAAAACATAAAACACTGTGAGGACTTTGTCTCATCTCAGAACACCACTGCATGCCACTGGAGTGTATGTACGGTATTAATAAGGAGCAAAAATGAGATGTAAAAATGTAATTAGTTATCTGCAGCATTAAATCATTCATTCGCAAACTTTCCTGTAGCTCAAACAGTAGAGTATGGTGTTATAGCAACAGCAATGTTGTGTGCTCTTTTTCCAGATAATACAGGAATTGATAAAACATATAGCTTGAACTCAGTGTAAGATGTTTGGATAAAAAGTATCTGCCAAATGTATAAATGTTAAGTTTACTGTTTCTTTAGCCCTCTTTCAAATGAAAGGATGCAGGGTTTGGTTTCAGGTGATATCAGGTAGGTAAATATTTCATCCAGCACACACTATTGTTAGGGAAAATGTAATGTTGTAGCGAGTGTAAATTCTACACTGTTGCGTAATAGCTAAAATATCTTAATACATTAAATACATTTGCTTTAATCCTTTTGGAAGGCACCTTTTGATCATAGTGACTCTCATTTCATTCAAAGTTCAGGCTATCACTCGCTGGCAATCTAACCCATGACCACAGCGTTACTAGTGTTCAATTGTTTGAGTCGTTGAAAAGCTACATGGCACTAACATCTCACTACTGAGAAATAGTTAAACGTTTCACTGTTGGTGACACTACTGACCAGCACTGCTTGTGTGGTTATCTTGTTAGAGCAGGAACTCGCAAAACACTGAGCGCCAACACATGGAAGAGAACATGTCTAATCCTGATGTGCATAGCTTTTTTTATGTGTATGTTGGAGAAATGAATTCAGAAATTCAAGGCTTAGCATTTGTCACACAGAGAAACAAAATTACAAACACACAGGGTTATAATACAGAAAGCCTTCATCATCATCATCATCATCATCATCCCAAAATTGTTTACTTAAATTTTGATTTCTCTGATCTACATATGTGCATTTTTAAGACGTTCGAAGGCAAAAAAAATTAATAATAAATAGCTTTCAAAACCATGTCAGTGGGCAGTAAATTATTTGTCAATACCCCCCTAAAGCTGAGCTTTGACTGTAGTCATTTCATTTTCGTTTGTGTCCGTGAAGAAAGTAAACATAGGGTCAAGTGATATTTAGCCTATATGTTTTATTAATAATTTTATTTTGAACAAGTTAAATTCATCCACAATGTTCAGGGGTGAGCGGGGCACAACCTAACGTGGGGTTAGTTGTAACACACATGCCAGGATGACGAAACATAGTGTATTTACTAGTTGCCATATCAACCCTATTTAGAGAAAAAATTGCGCCAAAATTAAAAAAATCTTTGGAAGATATCACTGAACATTTATTTAACCATAGCAAAAGTACATTTCTTACTTAAGTTCATTTATCATCTCTGTTTTTTGTGTTTATGTAAATCTAGACAAATCTGATATTATTTTAATCTTATATCTGTTATTTAACAGATTTCTTTCAGATCTAACCAGCAGAAGACACGAGCCGGGTTTAAATCCCCGTTGCGCAGGTGGGGCATGTTGTCACAATAAGCCCCTATTAGAACTATGCTATTCTATTCTATACTTTTATGAATTTTATTGAGAAACCATGAGAAAAAGGTGAATAATGACTGAGAGTCAATGTTCAGAAATGATTAATTATTATGTTTTGAACTATGTTGTATAGCTGTATTTTACGATGTGTTTGTTGTCAAACTAAAAAATGTGTTTATTTTTATTTTTACTGACAAAATATTTTAGTTAGTTTTTTTTGTTGTTTTTTTTTCTATTATATCAGATAACATGTTAAGCTGTCATATGCTCATGTTACAATGCACCCCACCTATGGGGTATGTTGTCACATTTCACTTCCATTCTTTCAGGGTAAATCAAGAAAAAGGTATACACTGTATTAATGAAACAAAACCACATAATTGTACAAGAAATGTGGAAAATTAATGTGGGAAAAAAATAAATACTCTGAACCACAAGTAGCCTAGATTTAGACAAACCGAGAAAGTCAAAAAGTGTTAGGTTGTGCCCCGCTCTCCCCTACACATTCATTATCTTATGCCTAATCTGATGAAATCGGGTTCGTTAATGTTTCTTTTCCCCTCACATTGACAGTTACTGATTATTACATTAGTTACATGAATCACTTGAATTATAAGCCTATTTTTAATTCAAAATGGAGAAATTAGACAATTTTATTAGTTGACTGTATTATTTTAGTCGGTTGTTAAACATTTCTATCCTAAAACAGCTGTCAAATATGAAATGTTAAGTTTAGCTACTTAAACTCGCACTTTATATGTCCGTTTAAGTGTTTAAGCTGGAATTCGCGCTAAGCATCTTCTGTGAACGTAAAGCCTGCCTACTTTGATTTGATTGGTCATCTCAAATATAATATTTTGACATTGATGAGCGGTGACAGACCGCTGAGGCAGCTCCGATGAGAAGCTCTTGGTGCTGTGCTATATCCTAAAGTAGTGTTAATACTATATTAGACATTTATTTCACAACATTTATTATATACACCTCGGTGACCTCATAGCTGGCTACGGCCATGCTTGGGTGGCTTAGTAAGTCTCACATTTTAGCAGTTACTTCTCCTTACTATAAATTCCACTACCATTAGAGTTAAGGGAAAAACTGCCATTTTCACACAGTGCATGGTGTTGCATGTACATTAAATCACAGTGAGAGCATTCCACTGCTATGACTGATCTACTTCTGGCTGCTAGGTCAAGTGTGAACAAGGTGTCAGGATAATCACACGTCTCAGCCTTTTCAGCCCTCACACCTGTGTGTGTGTGTGTGTGTGTGTGTGTGTGTGGGTGCTTTAGTTGTGTGTGTGTGTGTGTGTTTTAACCACAATCTTGACATATCTACAGAAATGACACAATGCAATAGGCATGCAACAAGGGGCTCTATACAGGATAATTGTGTTGAGCAATGTGCTCACCTTGGAAGTTATTGGGGAATATCAGTATTCGATGGGTGTTAGAGGTTAACATGCAGAACAACATTTACTACAGACAAACCCTAATGCACAGTTTAGTGGCATATTAAAAGTGTTAATGTCAATATATAATGGGTCACACTTTAGTTTAGGATCTAATTCTCACTATTAACTATGACTTTTGCCTCAATAAACCCCTAATTACTGCTTATTAATAGTTAGTAAGGTAGTTGTCAAGTTTAGGTATTGGGTAGGATTAAGGGATATAGAATATGATAATGCAGGATAAGGCATTATATGTGCTTTATAAGTACTATTAAACAGCCAATATCCTAGTAATATGCATGCTAATAAGCAACTAGTTAATAGTGAGAATTAGACCCTAAACGAAAGTATTACCTATAATGTAATATTTTTGAGTTATACGGTTTTCTCTCTCTCTTTTTTTTTAATTTTTTTTTTTTTTGCAATAGCTAATGTCATAATAATTCAACTCCTATTCAACATTGTTGTTTTTAAATCACTTATTAGTATGGTAGGGTACACAATAAGCCTTTGGAAACTTTATAACAACACTTGTTTCAACTGTTACACAAACATGAATGTAGCCTATGCATGTGCTAAAGGCAAATATGAATGGCAAATATGGCTAGGAGAGATTAGACAAAAAGTAACATTAAGAGTTTGACTGTTATAAAAACATGGATTTGTGAGCATTAGCAGAACCGAAGGTGTCAGAATAATCAAAGTAAATCAAAGTAAAGCAAGAGCGATAGGAGAGCAGTTGGCTGGCTTATTCTGAGCAGTTTCTCCAGAGCAGCTGCATGAACTCTGATGATGACACAGCTGTGTCACGATTGGCCGGATTCACTGACGACAGCAAGGATATGTGTTTCATGATTATTCTGACACCTTCAGTTTTGCTAATGCTCACAACTCCATGTTTTTATAACAGTAAAAAACTTTTTTTAATGTAATCTTAATGTTACTTTGAGTCATGTTTATTATCTTAAGTACGCAAAAACAGTGATGTGGCATCGGTGACGTCTCAAATCTGAAAACATTTCCAATCGGCTTCAAGTCAGACACCAATTGTTATGTGCAGGTCGGTGTGTAAAACACACCAGCTGTGTGTACCCTTTACCAGACAGCTTAAATCTAGTGACCTGAGTTATAATGTGAGAAAGGTGAAAAGCCAGTGACTTTGTAGTGACATTTAGTGCATTTGTTGGCAAAGATTAGTTTGTTTAGTGCTTCCTTCCAATCTGATTTTTCTCTCTCTGGTTTTGAGCATCTGTAGTAATGTCTGGTAAAATCTTTCCACCTGCCCATTTTCCTGAGGGCTGTCCTTAAACCAGTGATGTTGCTGGATACTGTCTGAGTTAGGTAAGGAGTTGACTTTCAAAAAGAGCTGATTTCTAAACTTAAGTTCAATGAAGAAACCACTGCTTGTGTATGTAGTTTCTGCAACACTAGTGGCACTTAGCGGAATTACAAAAATAAAGCATTTTTTCAAACAACCTTACAAATGCCTCTATTGCATCTTTTGCCTCCCCCAACTGAAACATCACAAAAATCTCTTATACGTTTGTGAAGGCATGTCTCTACAGGTAAATGTTGGCTACTTTCAGAAAAGGGGCCAACATACTTGGAATTATTTTAGCTATGTTGCTGTGTGTCATGAGTAAGCAACTGAGTAGGAAAACACCCTTTCTAGAGCAAACGTGAGTGTCTCGCTTATAATAAACCGATACAATGTATCTGCAACATGATGCTAGCATTGTAGTCAAGACCACCTAATCCGAGACCAAGACAAGACCAAGACTTTAAAAGGATAGAAACAGAAACAACCATTTACTGCCATTATAAAGCTTGGAAGAGCCAGGACATTTTTTAATATAACTCCAATTGTATTCGTGAGTAAATCATGGGCTAATTTTAATTTTTGGGTGAACTAACCCTTTAAGGGGTTAAGACCAAGACAAGACCAAGACCAGCACTCCTTAAATTAATAAAGATCCACATTACTGCCTGAGAAATTACTTATTTTTAATCAATAAATATAATTAGAATAAGAGACTATATAGGAGCTTTTACCAATCAAATGAAATCATTACAACAAAATTAATCTTTGCACTGCAGAGGTGGTACAGAAGATGCATCTCGTCACATATTGACGCTTGGTCAGGACCCCTCGGCGCCACTTTTTAACGCACAGGGTACCCCTTTAGCGTCGTTTTCTGACGCACCAGGTACTCCATTTGATTTCAGTTGTTTGCCCAATGCGTCAGATCAAGACGCATTTAATTCTTTGCATTTGTAAAAGTAGACATGATTTTATAAATATTTATAGGTTACTTTTATATTTTGGAGCAACTAACCCCACTCCTACCCTAAACCTACCCACTTCTCAACAATATAAAACACGTAACAGGCAAATAAAAGTACAGTCACAGGTATTTATTGCAAACACTGTATAAAAGTATTAACTCATGTTGCATTCCAAGTCTTCTGAAGTCATACGATATCTTTGTGTGAAGAACAGAGTTGATCTTAATGTTTTAATCGCTGAAATGATGATCCAACCTGCCGCTCCATAAACACACACACTCCACTCAGTCATATCTCATTCAAATGATACACCCGACTCTTTAGCATGACGCGATCGGTCATGAGACACACAAGAGCCAATGGCATTTTACAATCAAAGCTGACATAATGACGCAATTGGTCACGAGACATACGACAGACAATGTTGTCAAAGCTGACGTAATGTTTCCTCAGACGGCAATTTTTGAAATGTGTTCATGATCTTTGCCGGATGGACTCGACACTGATCACTTTTGGGGATTTTCTTCACACAAATCAATCGTTTGGCCTTGGAACACTTGGAATATTTGTACTTTTTGAATAAATTGTGGCTGCAGTCGTATCTGCCTGTTATATCCTGTTTTTTTATAATACACAAATGGGTAGGTTTAGGGATGGGGTTGGGTTACGTGTTCAAAACGTGTCTGAATAGCGTAAATAAAAAAAATAAAAAACAACGCTAAAGGGGTACCCTGTGCGTTAAAAAGTAACGCCGAAGGGAACTGACCAAGCGTCAATATGTGACGAATAGGAGTGAGACCATGTTGACAAATGCATAAATAATGTTTTAAAAAAAAATTGTTGAATGTTTGTATAAAAGCAATATCATGTTTGCAGTCATGCTCAAATTTGTGAAAACAGCTCTCTTGCTCTTGTGATATTGCTTAATTATAATATAAAAATCCAGATCTCATACAAGTACTTTTTTGTGAGCATTTGTATTAATTCTGGTGACATTTTTGACACAATCCCTCATTAATTTCTGAACCGGCACAATAAATAAATCAATTTAGAAATAAGTTATTGATTGTATCGGAAGCAGTAAGTTTTACATCCAATTACATTAATGATGTTAATAAATAAATCAGACAATGCATCAGCAATTTAGTAATATCCCAGCAGTTGTGGTGTTGTCTTGAAACAAAATCCAGAGTCCTCTAAGTCTGAGACCGAGACGAGACAGAGTACAAATGTGGTCGAGACCGAGACAAGACCAAGACCTTCAAAAAATGGTCTTAAGACCGGTCTCAAACCAAGACCGGTCTCGAGTACTACAACACTACATGATGTGCCACAACTGTTTGAGTCTGTCACTACACTGGACACATCAAAGTAAACAATATAAACTGGTACATTTGTCTTTATAAATGGATGCATGATGATGTTGTATGCTACTGAAGTGTCCATCGTGGAGCGTTGCATAGCAATGCCCAATTCGCTTTGACGTGTTCATGACCTGTTTAATCTTTCTGCACATCTGTAACCGAAACTGAATATCTTTTCCCATGTAACGTGTCAGCCATGGCAACACTCTCTGGCTTAGCCTGCTACAGTAGCCACTCCCCAAACTCTTGCTATAGGTTGATCTGGAAAGAGATTGACGGATCTGAGCGGACCGTTTTCAATGTTTTGATGGTGCCCGGGAGGCTCAATGTTTACACTTTTGTGTAAGATAAACCCTTGCATGACATAATAATAGCATTAAATGAACAATAAACTGGTTTAAGAGAATGTATGTTAACATAAAAAAATCTTCACATACTTCACATTTAACTGAAAGTTGTCTATTTCTATAACAGTGTTCTCCAAGTCACATAGTTTGGTCTCCTGTTGCCCTCAATTTAAAGCAACTCTACTAATAGAGATATGTAACTGTTTCTATCTCTCCCCATCTCTGTGGAATGCTTAAAAATGGGTTGGAATTGTAACCAGAGAAATTCCATTTTTCAAAGCACAAATGGTTCATATTTACTCTTCAAACCTCTGGAAATATGTCAGTAAACTGTGCAGGGTGGGGTCTGACATGCAGAGGAGGAGAATAGATGTTAAATCTGCGTAACCAGCAGATCTTTTGGCTCTGGAGTTTTAAATGAAACTTTTCTTAGGCTTTGATCCAGAGAGGGGTATTTCTTTACAGGTCAGCTGTAGCATTCCCCCACTTTTGAGACAAGAAGCCTGTGTCCAATTGGTATGATCCTCTTGAACTTTGACCCTTGCCAGAGGAGAGACAGAGAGGCCATAGTTGTAAGTCCGTATTTGTTTGGAACTCCTGTCTGACTTTTTTTTCCCCTTCTCTTTTTTTTGCAGAGAAGAACATTTTTAAAGGCTTGAAAATTTTCCACATGCGTAAGTAATTAAGCTCTGTGATGGACTCCTCCAAAGGGAGACAAACCCAACTAGATCTCTTCAGATTCCACTCACACACAGCACATGTGTGCATGCATACTTCTTTTCTCTTCTTTCCTCTTCTTTCATTAATGCATAAAACCATAGACAAATCTGTATTTCTGTTCTTGACTGGTTTTTGCTTTTTTGGTTTACTATCTCTCATGCTCAATGCACAATAACAACACAAGACAAGCTTTCTATGTGTTTTCTTTTCTTTTTGGGAGCCAAGCCCCAAAGGTGTAATTTTTTGGTGGTCCTCAAAAGTAATTTGACCAATTTTGGGATCTCTGGGGCCAAATACTCAGCACCAGTTTAAAAATCCACTTTTCTATTGCTTATAACTTTTGAACCCTTTGTTCACCTGATTACTCTTCTCATGATGATCACAACCAATATCTTACGTTAAGACTCTGCACAGTTCAGTAGTCACAATTTGTACTATATGCATTTTTTGCTAGTACTGCTTCAAAATGTGCCTATTTTTTCAAAATTGGCTCAGATGGACTGTTTGGACTCAGCTGCACAGAAATCTTTTCAACAGAATTTTCATCGTGGTTCAAAAGTTATGATGACGCAAACTTAACAATGTCGACCCAAACTGGATGAGAGGTTGTATCTCAGCAATACTGTGGTCTATCAAAATTAGACTTTGTATACTTCATCAGCACCATTACATGAGGGTACCTGCCAAATTTAGGAACAGCGCCACCTACAGGTCATGAGATCTGAAAAATTGCTCTTGTTAATCATAGCTTGTGAAATGTTTGCCAGAAAAGTGTGGTCTCTGTCTTTATGGATTACTTGGGTCATGCTGAATTGATCTCTACCTATTTTCACCCAAACTGTCTATCTGCCATTTTGAAATTTGTCATAAATTGGAATGCCTTTTAAACGGTTTGACATATCGGCGGAAGATTTGGTAAAGATAATAGCCCCGAAGGTACCTGAGAAGTTTTAAAACAGCACCACCTAGTGTTCCTGAGATATAAGGATTTTTACCAAAACACATAACTTTTGAAAGCTTTGTTCAAAATTCATTTTCTTTGTGTCAATACATTCCTTGGTTTATGCCGATTCGGAAGATATCTGATTTGTCATTTTCCTTTTTTCTTTTCTTTAGTTTTTTTACTACTTCTCCTAGAAATCTTGTCCGATTTTACCCAAAATCGACTCAGCTCTGCTAACAGAACAGATTTTTGAGAATGCCTGTGTTTGTTGTCCTATGTTAATTAGCTAATTGGTTAGCATGCTAAGCAAGGCTTTTGTTTGTTCCTTTTAACCTTTGAAGGTCTCCTCAGCATCAGGTCTCCTCGGCTCAAAAGTGTGTCTTCTATGTGGCACAGTGTTACAAGTGGTGAGCACTGCAACTTCCATGCTGTGCATCTTTGCAACAGTGCATGGCATGTTGTATCAAATCTGTTAATTGTGCTAATGCGCTAATAGTTTAGTTTTTAGAATACAAAATTAAAATAAATGTCTGCTACCTGTCATCTTGTGTGTATATATATACAGTGGGGAGAACAAGTATTTGATACACTGCCGATTTTGCAGGTTTGCCCACTTACAAAGCATGTAGAAGTCTGTAATTTTTATCATAGGTACACTTCAACTGTGAGTGACGGAATCTAAAACAAAAATCCAGAAAATTGTATGATATTTAAGTAATTAATTTGCATTTTATTGCATGACATAAGTATTTGATACATCAGAAAAGCAGACCTTAATATTTGGTACAGAAACCTTTGTTTGCAATTACAGATACGTTTCCTGTAGTTCTTGACCAGGTTTGCACACACTGCAGCAGGGATTTTGGCCCACTCCTCCATACAGACCTTCTCCAGATCCTTCAGGTTTCGGGCTGTCGCTGGGCAATACGGACTTTCAGCTCCCTCCAAAGATTTTCTATTGGGTTCAGGTCTGGAGACTGGCTAGGCCACTCCAGGACCTTGAGATGCTTCTTACGGAGCCACTCCTTAGTTGCCCTGGCTGTGTGTTTCGGGTCGTTGTCATGCTGGAAGACCCAGCCACGACCCATCTCCAATGTTCTTACTGAGGGAAAGAGGTTGTTGGCCAAGATCTCGCGATACATGGCCCAATCCATCCTCCCCTCAATACGGTGCAGTCGTCCTGTCCCCTTTGCAGAAAAGCATCCCCAAAGAATGATGTTTCCACCTCCATGCTTCACGGTTGGGATGGTGTTCTTGGGGTTGTACTCATCCTTCTTCTTCCTCCAAACACGGCGAGTGGAGTTTAGATCAAAAAGCTCTATTTTTGTCTCATCAGACCACATGACCTTCTCCCATTCCTCCTCTGGATCATCCAGATGGTCATTGGCAAACTTCAGACGGGCCTGGACATGCGCTGGCTTGAGCAGGGGGACCTTGCGTGCGCTGCAGGATTTTAATCCATGACGGCGTAGTGTGTTACTAATGGTTTTCTTTGAGACTGTGGTCCCAGCTCTCTTCAGGTCATTGACCAGGTCCTGCCGTGTAGTTCTGGGCTGATCCCTCACCTTCCTCATGATCATTGATGCCCCACGAGGTGAGATCTTGCATGGTGCCCCAGACCGAGGGAGATAGACCGTCATCTTGAACTTCTTCCATTTTCTAATAATTGCGCCAACAGTTGTTACCTTCTCACCAAGCTGCTTGCCTATTGTCCTGTAGCCCATCCCAGCCTTGTGCAGGTCTACAATTTTATCCCTGATGTCCTTACACAGCTCTCTGGTCTTGGCCATTGTGGAGAGGTTGGAGTCTGTTTGATTGAGTGTGTGGACAGGTGTCTTTTATACAGGTAACGAGTTCAAACAGGTGCAGCTAATACAGGCAATGAGTGGAGAACAAGAGGGCTTCTTAAAGAAAAACTAACAGGTCTGTGAGAGCCAGAATTCTTACTGGTTGGTAGGTGATCAAATACTTATGTCATGCAATAAAATGCAAATTAATTATTTAAAAATCATAAAATGTGATTTTCTGGATTTTTGTTTTAGATTCCGTCTCTCACAGTTGAAGTGTACCTATGATAAAAATTACAGACTTCTACAATCTTTGTAAGTAGGCAAACCTGCAAAATCAGCAGTGTATCAAATACTTGTTCTCCATACTGTATATAATATTGCATTTATACAACAGTTTGACCGCAGTGTGTAAATAATTAAGAAACAACAATGGAGTGTCTTTAAAAACCCTCTTTTTTGCAGAACTACTTCCTTCCACCACAGATTCAAATCTCAAGTTGACAGTTTAACAGTTGTGACCGAGCGTCTCGGTTACGTATGTAACCCTTGTTCCCTGAAGGAGGGAACGGAGACGTACGTCGGAACTGACCGACGAATCGGGATCTATTTTCAGAGACCAATCTACTTCGAGTGTTTAAAAACGAGCCAATGAGGATTGGCATGCGGTTGACGCATTCCACGACCCGCCCCGCATCGCGGGTATAAATACGGAAGTGGAATACCGCATCATTGCTTTTCAACTGAGGAGCCGAGACAAGTGACTCGGCCTTCAGCTGAAGCACAGCACCTGGCGACGGGACGTACGTCTCCGTTCCCTCCTTCAGGGAACGAGGGTTACATACGTAACCGAGACGTTCCCTTTCAGTTGGTCACGTTCGACGTACGTCGGAACTGACCAACGAATTGGGATCCCTACCAACACGCCAGGGATGCTGGCCCTTCCAGCGCCCTGCCTGAGCTCACTGGATCACACCTATGTTGGAGTGGAAGTCAGGGCTCCCGGCAGGGAAGGTCAGTCACTGCTGTTCCTGCAAGACCCACTCAGCGTGACTATTGGATAACGCTGGGAAAGCGTGCCCGTCTCGTGGAGATGGTACGCTGCGGAGCCACGTCCTTCAGAGGAAGGAGAGGTGGCGAATACACATAAGGACTAACCTGTCAGGGTAGTACTACATATGGCAGTCTCTGGGGTGGATCCAGCCTGGTCCCAGGGGGGAAAGAACACCACCAGAGACGACAGAGCGGGCTCTGTCAAGGGAAAGACACGGGGCTAGCCAAATAGGGTAGCTGGTACCGTGGAAAAATACACATATGGGGTTGCCATTAGGGAACCGCTACATATGGCACCCAGCCTACACACACGTTCCACAAGCATACGGGTGCAGGCCTGGCGTCAGACGGCCGCAACGTCTGACACCGAAGGGGTGACGGAGGAGCTCGACAGGGTTAGCCGTTTCCGGGGAAGACAACTGGAGATAATAGACGCACGTATCCGGCCCAGAGGGCGGGAGTGGCGTTGCAAGCCGACACTAGAATGGGCACTTAGCGCTACTGGCCACTAGGGGCGAGGATGCGGGAAGATACCGGCTCTACACGGAGGCTATAGAATCTAGCGAACGTGTTAGGTGTCGCCCAGCCCGCAGCTCTACATATATCTGTCAGCGAGGCGCCTTGAGCCAGCGCCCAGGAGGAAGCTACACTCCTTGTGGAGTGCGCTCGCACCCTGAACGGGCAAGGCACGTCTTGGCACTGGTAAGCCAAGACGATAGCATCCACTATCCAGTGGGCTAACCTCTGCTTGGAGACAGCCTTTCCCTTCTGCTGGCCTCCGTAACAGACGAAGAGCTGTTCTGAGGTTCTAAAGCTTTGAGTTCGGTCCACGTAGGCGCGGAGGGTGCGGACGGGACAGAGCAAAGCTAGGGCTGGGTCTGCCTCCTCCGAGGGCAGCGCTTGCAGGTTCACCACCTGATCCCGGAAGGGAGTGGTAGGAACCTTGGGCACATATCCAGGCCGGGGTCTCAGGACAACGTGAGAGTTGGCCGGCCCGAATTCTAGGCACGATTCGTTGACCGAAAGTGCATGCAGGTCCCCCACCCTCTTGATTGAGGCCAATGCAGTCAGGAGCGCTGTCTTCATGGACAGGATGTTTAACTCTGCAGACTGCAAAGGCTCAAAGGGAGGACCCTGAAGTGCTCTGAGCACCAGGGCTAGGTCCCAAGAGGGTATCGAGGTTGGACGAGGAGGATTCAGTCTCCTCGCACCTCTGAGGAACCTGACGATTAAGTCGTGCTTTCCTAAGGACTTACCTTCCACTGCATCGTGATACGCCGCTATTGCGGCGACGTACACTTTGAGGGTGGAGGGAGACAGCCTTTGCTCCAGCCCATCCTGCAGGAAAGAAAGCACGACATTAACCGAACACCTTCGGGGGTCTTCCCGGCGGGAAGAACACCACTCAACGAACAGGTTCCACTTCAACGTGTAGAGGCGCCTCGTAGAGGGGGCTCTAGCAGAAGTGATGGTGTCTACCACAGCTTGTGGTAGGCCACCTAGAACCTCCGCAGACATGGAGTTTCCAGAGGTCTGGTTGCGGGTGCCATAGAGTGCCCCGCCCCTGAGAAAGCAGGTCCTTCCTCAGGGGGATCGGCCAGGGAGGGGCTGTCGCGAGGAGTGTGAGTTCGGAGAACCAGGTCCGGTTGGGCCAGTAGGGCGCAACTAACAAGACCTGCTCCTCGTCCTCCCTGACCTTGCACAGTGTCTGTGCAAGAAGGCTCACTGGGGGAAACGCATATTTGCGTAGGTCCCGGGGCCAGCTGTGCGCCAGTGCATCCGTGCCGAGGGTGCCCCCGGTCAGGGAATAGTACAACTGGCAATGGGTCGAGTCCGGAGAGGCAAACAGGTCTACCTGCGCGGCTCCGAAGAGGTCCCATATCAGCTGGACACTCCGGGGGTGGAGTCGCCACTCTCCCGGAGGTGTCGACTGACGAGAGAGCTTGTCGGCTGTCTGGTTCAGCGCACCTGGGATGTGAATGGCCCGAAGCGACCTCAGACGCTTCTGACTCCACAGGAGGAGATGGCGGGCGAGTTGGAGCATGCAACGGGAGCGTAGACCACCCTGACGGTTGATGTACGCAACGGCCGCAGTGCTGTCCGTACGGACCAGTACGTGCTTGCCCTGTAGCGGCTTTTTGAGGCGGCCCAGGGCGAGACGTACTGCCAATAACTCTAGGCAATTGATGTGCCAACACAGTTGGGGCCCCGTCCACAGACCCGAAACTGTGTGCCCGTTGTACGTGGCCCCCCAGCCCGTGGATGAGGCATCCGTGAAGACCACAGCATGCCTGGACACCTGTTCTAAGGGCACTCCCGCCCGTAGAAACGAAGGGTCCGCCCAGGGGTTGAAGGTTTGGCGACAGTAAGGAGTAACTGAGACCCGGTACTTGCCGCTCTGCCACGCCCATCTCGGGACTCGGTCGTGAAGCCAGCGTTGAAGCGGTCTCATATGAAGCAATCCTGCAGATGCCATATGCCCCAGGAGCCTCTGAAAATATTTCAGTGGGACCGCTGTCCTGCCTTTGAACGTATTCAAGCAGTTCAACACTGACCGGACTCGGAACGGTCTGTGTCGAGGGAGAATGGAGACATGAAAGTACACGTCCTTCAGGTCGATCGCTGCGAACCAATCTCGGGGACGGATGCATTCGAAAATGCGTTTCTGCGTTAACATTTTGAACGGGAGCTTGTGCAGGGCCCGATTCAGAATGCGCAGGTCCAAGATAGGTCTTAACCCACCACCTTTCTTGGGTACAATGAAGTAGGGGCTATAGAACCCCGACCTCATATCGGCAGGAGGAACCGGCTCGATCGCGTCCTTCGCCAGCAGGACATCGATCTCGGACCGCAAGACATGGGCATCGCAACTCCGCACAGTGGTGAAGAGGATGCCCCTGTACTTGGGCGGCCGGCGCGCGAACTGAATCGCGTAGCTGAGTCTGATAGTACGGATGAGCCAGCGAGACGGTCTGGGGAGACCTAGCCAGGCTCCCAGAGACCGAACAAGCGGGACCAACGGCACCACAGACGTACCCGGGGTGGGGCAGCGAGGTGGAGTAGACAGACCCGACTCGGGAGGCCCGGAGGCGGCCCGGAGTGTTGTCTGAGTACTCCAGGGTGGGGCAGAGTATGGGTGAGGAGGCCCGGAGGCGTCCTCGGTGCCCATACTGCTGCCCCCTGGCGAGGGGGAGAGGGGAGGAAAGGAGTGGCGAGGCCCGGGTGCGTCGCACACTGCCAACCTGGCCCTCTTGGGGCCCAGGGAGGGAGGAAACTGCTCTTTTATTGAGAATGTGGGTACCGCTGGACTCCGGAGAGCCAGCGGCAGGATGTTGTGACGACCAGTAGTGACATTCTCCCCCCGGTCCTCCTCCGGGGGGAGGAGGGGTGCGGACACCACCTCCCCTGGAGCAGCTTCTCTTCTCCCTGGGCTGCCCGTCTCAGGGCCGCTTGCCCTTGCGCTTGCCGGCGGACTTTGCGGGACCCTGGACGGGTTGGGCAGTACCCCTACGCCCGGCACCCTGCTTGCCAGGTGGAGGCTGCTGCTTAGGCTTAGCAGGGGCGGAGGCGGACGCAGGGGGACGCCCTCGGCGACTAGCAGGCGGAGGTGCTGCAGCCGGCGACTGGGTGGAGGCAGCAGCAGGTCGCCGGGGCAGGATGTTCTTGATTGCCTCCGTCTGCTTCTGGGCCACCGAGAACTGCTGGGCGAAGCTCTCGATGGCGTCGCCGAAGAGGCCGGCCTGGCAGACAGGGGCGTTGAGAAACCGTACTTTGTCGGTCTCACGCATATCCGCCAGGTTCAGCCACAGGTGGCGTTCCTGGACCACAAGTGTGGACATCGCCCGACCCAGGGAGCGTGCAGTGACTTTCGTCGCCCGGAGGGCGAGGTCCGTCGCGGTACGCAGTTCCTGCATAACCCCTGGGTCGGAACTACCCTCGTGCAGTTCCTTGAGCACTTTGGCCTGGTAGACCTGCAGGAGCACCATGGCATGCAAAGATGACGCAGCTTCTCCACAGGCTGTGTAAGCCTTGCCCGTTAGTGCGGACGAGAACTTACACGCCCGGGAGGGGAGACGCGGATTTCCGCGCCAGTCAGTAGCGGTCTTCGGACACAGTTGCGTCGCTACTGACCGCTCGACTGGGGGGATCTCCACGTAACCCTTGGCTGCGCCACCATCAAGGGTAGTGAGGACGGAGGAGTCAGTCGATCGGTTTCTAGCGCTGTAAGGCGCTATCCACGATTTCGTGAGCTCCTGATGCACCTCCGGAAAGAAAGGTACTGGGGCGGGGCGCTGAGAACCAGCGCGGGCCGTCCCGAGATACCAATCGTCCAGCCGCGAGGGTTCGGGACACGGTGGAGGGTTCCACTCGAGCCCAACACTGGCGGCGGCCCGGGCAAGCATAGCCGTGAGCTCCGGATCAGACTCGGGCAGCGCTACCACACCAGAAGGGGGCAGCGCAGCCGAATCCTCATCTCCGGAGTCCATTAGCTCGTCCCCCGATGCGGCTATCGAGACCATGTCCTCAGCCGGAGCCCCGAAAGTAACAGACGGTCTCCCGTGGGAAGGACCAGGCTGCTCTTCCGGAAGCTCCACCGGCGCAGTGGAGGGGGGAGGGGCCCGAGGAGCCTGTTGACCCGGCGGGAGTGCCCTCACAGTAGCCCTCAGGTCTCCACCAAAGGCATCAGCCAAAGTAGCAGCCCTCTGCTTCGCAGCAGGAGGGCCACTAGATCGGGGGATGCGCAATGGGACTCCACCCCGTCTGAGGTATTCGAGTCTAGACCGTAGTACTGCGATGGTCATGTTCCCGCAATGGGAACATGAGTCATCCACGAAAGCCGCCTCAGTGTGCTGAACGCCCAAACACGAGAGGCAGCGATCGTGTCCGTCAGCTGGGAACAGATAACGACGGCATCCAGAAACACACGGTTTGAATGACATCTTGAAAAAGATGCAGGGTCAAACCGTGTTGCTCTTTTAGAAGGGGAAAAACCGCTCCAATCAGTGCCGAGGCACACAGGGGAATGACCGCGGCTCGCAGCGGTTCAGGGGTGCAAGCCCGCTGAGAGCACTCAAGCCCAGGAAGCTGTGAGAACAGCTGTTGTTTTTTTGCGATCTCCGCTGGTCACACCAACACCGTAGACTGGAGCAGTCCTCTTGACTTGAGAAAAAAACACTCTTTGTAGGAACACAGTAGCGTTCGGCTCCGAAGTTGAAAGCAATGATGCGGTATTCCACTTCCGTATTTATACCCGCGATGCGGGGCGGGTCGTGGAATTCGTCAACCGCATGCCAATCCTCATTGGCTCGTTTTTAAACACTCGAAGTAGATTGGTCTCTGAAAATAGATCCCGATTCGTCGGTCAGTTCCGACGTACGTCGAACGTGACCGACTGAAAGGGAACCTCCGTTACTAATTCTAAAACATCACTTTAGAACTAGTAATGAAGGAACGTTGAGTCGATTCATTGAAGCTTATTGTAATATGTAGAGTATTATGGTATTCTGAGAGAGAGAGATCAACCAAACGAGTGTATTACCTGCATCTGATATAGCATTCATTCTTCAGGTCGATGTCCATAATATTATAAAAATGTCCGATGAGGAAAGCAATAGTTTCCTTAACTTTTAAAAGTTAAGGGGATTCCCATGACAGCGCTAAAACAATATATAACTTTCACTGAAGTCCATTTGATGATCACTAACGGACCATTCTCAATACCAAATACGGCATATTATTTATATAAAATAATATTTATAGAACAACAATATTTAAATGAACAACAATAGCCATTATAAAAGACAATAGGAAATAAACACAAGCAAACAATTCAGTCAAACGTACAAAAGCAGTGCTCTAGTACAGGATTTAATTTAAATAGCATAAATATAAAGTTATGAAACTTAACTTTGCCTTTAGCCAAATAGATTTTTCTCTAGAACAAGTAATCGATTAATAAGACCAAAGACTGCCTGTTTGATATACCCCAAATGCAAACTGTCCTCCAAAAAAAACGACTTTATAGGTCGTTTTTCAAACACCTTATTACGACCTTTATTTACGTTTTAAAGTCATGCGCCCTCTAGCTGGCGTAAAAATAATGACACTGTCGTGTTACGTCTGATGTCATGAAATGACGTATGACTGTCGTTACCAATCAAAATGCGTGTTCATTTAAATGCAATGTGTGGACTTTTTACCACCATTTGTCATATTTCCATTTAGCAAAAATCTTTTTTTATTAACAACTACACCCACCCCACCCCTAAACCTACCCAGTGATTTATAGTGCATATACACTTTATGAGCACATGCGTTCCCTGGGATCGAACCCACGATTGCATGATCACATGAGAACATGTTGCTGTATATTGCAATGCTCGACCAATTGAGCTATGCAAAACCTGAAATATGACGCAGATAAAAGGGAACAATGCATTAAAATGAAAGTGTCCTGTTGTCGATAGGGGCGCAACTGTAGTAAACGCTTCCATGGGTCGTATTTCATGAATTAAAATGAAAGTGCCCTGTTGTCGATAGGGGCGCAACTGTAGTAAACGCTCCTATGGGTCGTATTTCAGGGAAGTGACAAACGACCTATATAGGCGTATTGGTTGGAGGACATGTTGCCCAAATGAATTATAGCTCATGTTTAACCACTATACATAAGAGCCAGCGGCAAATTCCCGAAGG
Organism: Coreius guichenoti; assembly: GCA_039654105.1. Lineage (NCBI taxonomy): Eukaryota > Metazoa > Chordata > Actinopteri > Cypriniformes > Gobionidae > Coreius > Coreius guichenoti. Next base: position 48,002,882 of record CM077169.1, on the reverse strand, counting down.
ACTGGCCGAGTAAAGCTGTTCTCTGAGGGTACATGAGCATTGAACGGCCGCTGACGGCCTGGAGCTCACATCTGTGAAAGAGTCTAAAACAAATCGTAAAATAGGTGCTATGTTTATATACGAGTCACATATTTGAGGTCTAAATAACTACATTCTTGCCTAAAAAACTTTTTGTGACACAACAACAGTAGTATTTGTGAAAAATATGGTGGATTTGCTCGACCGCCATGACAGTCGCCGCAAGCGGAGTGATACAAACGGTGAAACGGTCCCAGTGCTGATACTGGGGGAATATTGCACGGCTGGAAAAGGCTCTCAGCCAATCTGATTCGAGAACCAGAAAGAACTGTTGTATAAATATATATTTTTATATTTATACAACAGTCCAGGAATTCTCTGGGCTGACTATCCCCTCTTACACTTCTCAGTGATGTCCTGCAGGAGTACATCCATCTATAGCACACCACTGCCCTGAAACGTGAAGAAGAGATTTCACAATGAAAAGATTAGAGTTAGAGAATATATCCGGATGGGGATTAAATTATTGTGTTCATTAATTCCCAATCCTGCACACCATTTGCTGCTCTAATAAAGTGGTCCAGAGCTTGCTGAGCAAGCAGTCTATGTTCCATTAGTACTTGCTGACCACTGCTCATGCATGACATTAACAATTCTAGTTAATTAGTAAGAGTGATGTGTGTACCACAGGCAAAAGCATTAAAAGGTTGTCTTAGAGAAACATTTGGCGAAGGCAAGGTTTGTATACACTTAGTGCTGTTTGAGACACAACAATGTATACAAACTTACCTATTAAGGTATGCATGAAAGTTGCATTTCACTTACTGTAAACTTTAAACTATGGAAAAGAGAGGGTCATACTGTGGACCCCTCTGACATCATTTTTATGTTCTACAACAACAACAACATTTATTTATAAAGCACATTTAAACACAATATGGATTGATCCAAAGTGCTGTACAGAGTACAAAGCAGATCTACACAAAAATAATTACAGGTTTCCAAACGCTAAAGTATAAAAATACGATTTAAGAGTAGATTTAAAAATGTCCAATGAAGGAGCAGACCTCACATGATAGACCATTCCAAAGCTTGGGCCCAGCCACCGAAAATGCCCGATCACCCTTTGATTTATAGCGACACCGATGCACAGTCAAGAGCAAGTGAGTAGAAGATCTAAGTGCCCTAGCAGGACAGTATGGCACAAGAAGATCATTTATATACCTTGGTGCACGGCCAGACAATGCCTTATATACAAACATAAGAATTTTAAAATCAACTCTAAATTTAATGGGAAGCCAGTGAAGAGATGCTAAAATAGGGGAGATGTGGTCCCTCTCTTTAGACCCAGTCAGCAGTCTAGCAGCCACATTTTGAACAACTTGCAATCGTGATAACGAAGACTGAGGGAGACCAGAATAAAGAGAGTTGCAATAATCTAATCGTGATGTTACAAGAGCATGAATCACAACTTCTAAATCTTTGCTTGAAAGGAGATGCTTCAATTTGGCAATAGATCTTAAATGGAAAAAGCTTCCTCTAATAACAGCACTAATTTGAAGATCACTCCAAGATTTTTGATTTGTTTGTGTACATTTGTTGAAAGAGGACCTAACTGGGCTTCCAGAGCAGGGGAGGAATTTGCAGGACAACCTAGAATTAAAACCTCTGTTTTATCCTCATTTAGCTGCAAAAAATTATTTGCCATCCACCTCTTGATATCATTTACACATTTCAATAACACATCCGATGAACCAGTAGTGTCCAGCCTTACTGGTAGTTAAAACTGGGAATCATCTGCATAACAGTGATATGAAATGTTGTACTTCTGAAAAATGAGGGCCAAGGGAAGCATATAAAGGGAAAATAATAAAGGTCCCAAAATGGATCCCTGGGGCACACCACACAAAACAGGTGCAAACGATGAGGAAAAGTTCTCTAAATTTACAAAAGAAAGTCCTATTCGCGAGGTACGAAGCAAACCATTGTAATACAGTGCCTTTGATACCTACCATACATTCTAGTCGTTCAAGAAGAATGTTATGGTCAGTGGTATCAAGTGCCGCACTCAGGTCCAACAAAACCAGCACTACACTAGACTGTTCTAACCACGCAACTTGCACAAGCAAATACCATTACTTGACTTATAATATTGACCTGTATTCCCATTGTAAAGATATTTTATGTGTTTTGTGTATTCTTTAAATGTGAACTGCTCCTCTGGAGCAGTCAATGGCCCTAAGACTCGTTGCAGGAGGAAATTCTGTGTGTGTGTGTGTGTGTGTGTGTGTGTGTGTGTGTGTGTGTGTGTGTGGTCACTTGCAGCAGCCCTTAATCCAATTTTTCCATATAAAGCTCTATTTCAAACACTCACTGAGGACTATAATCTTCTGCCTCATTTCTAATCCTAACCGCTACCTAACTGTTTCTTCCCTAATTGGAGTGACTGTGTGTGCACGTTTTGGTTTTGTGTGGCATGTGTGTGAGGAAGAGACAGTGGGAAACTTTTCTCTTTTTGTGAGAGCCTGTTGTGCTTTTATCAACCGCAAAAGTGAAAATACTGCCATCATTTATGCTCCAAACCCTCCTTTTTTTAAATTCCATGGAAAAGAAAAAAAGAAAAAATAAAGAAAAAAATACATAGCATAATATCAGCACTGATTATCCCACTCTGCAAAAGTGAATGAGAACTGTGAAAACTGTGAAACTGTGAAAAGTGAAAAAAAAACTGCTCCATATAAGCTACTTGTACATACATACATCTGGCTATGTGCAAACAAAGGTGTTCTTACATGTATCATGATTTCTGTTAGCAGAGGTAAAGATTTTCTGTAAATAATAACTTTTTCCCCAAAGTCACAAAGACTACCTTTATAAAACTTTTATGAACGTTGTATTTGTCCTGTTTTGGTTGCTTTGCCCACCTCAGAGGACAGTTTGAAAATAATAATAAAATACATATCAGATAACCAAATTATTTTGTTTTCCACACAAAGAACATCAAATGGATTAGGAACAATGTTGAGAGTAAATAAATGATGACATAATTTGGTAACACTTTATTTCTGTTCCACTTTAGACATTCTACTAACTATAAGTAACTTTGCAACTACATGTCAACTAAGAGTATTAGTAGACTGTCTGCTTAATATCTGCTAACACTTTATTTTGATGCTCCAACAACAGACTATAATTAACTTTGTAACTTATTCCACTAACTTGAACCCTAACCTAACAGTCTACTACAGTCTACAACTTCTCTAATGAGAGTTAGTTGACATGTAGTTGCAAAGTTACTTATATTTAGTATGTCTGAAGTGAACCATTAAAATAAAGTATAACCCAGAATTTGCATTATTGGATGAACTATTGCTTTAATACTTTCCATATGGATAGTGGATGAATATTATTATAAATATTATATTACTGTACTTTTTTTAGCTTCCCTTTTCTCATTCCAAATGGTATTGTTCCTATATAAGATAATGCCATGTTTGCCCTAAAAGTATCTAATGCTATTGATTAAGTGTAGTCTTTTTACACTATTGTTGCAGGCAAATTTTCCTCAAACTGTCTTTCTCGGATCTAAACCAGTGCCAAATTCTCTGAATCAATAACCCCTCATCTCTTCTAAACTCTTCTCACCGTCTCCTTATGTCTGTCTCTTTCTCTCAGTGTATTTATCAGTCAGGGTTGTGGGTTTGAAACACCAGTGCTGCCCAGGATTACTTACAGCTCTTTAAGGAAAAGCTCACCCTAAAATGAAACTTTTGTCGTTAATTATCATAGAGCTACACTACCAGTCAAAAGTTTGGAAACTGTACTATTTTGATTGTTTTTGAAAGAAGTCTCTTCTGCTCACCAAGGCTGCATTTATGTTATTAAAAATACAAAAAAATCTGTAATATTGTGAAATATTATTAAAATGTAAAATAACTGTTTTCTATTTGAATATATTTTAAAATGTAATTTATTGCTGTGATGCAAAGCTGAATTTTGAGCATCACTACTCCAGTCTTCAGTGTCACATGATCCTTCAGAAATCATTCTAATATGATGATTTGCTGCTCAAGAAACATGATTATGATTATTATCAATGTTGAAAGCAGTTTTTTTAGGATTCTTTGATGAATAGAAAGTTCAAAAGAACAGTACTTATCTGAAATAGAAAGCTTCTGTAACATCGTATTACCGTTCAAAAGTTTTGGGTCTGTAAGAATTTTTATTTATTTTTTTGGGAAAGAACTTAAAGAAATTAATACATTTATTCATCAAGGATGCATTAAATTGATCAAGTGACAGTATAGACATGTATAATGTTGCAAAAGCTTTATATTTCAGATAAATGCTGTTCTTTTGAACTTTCTATTCATTAAATACTAATTCTGAAAAAAAAATTGTACACAACTGTTTTCAACATTGATAATAATAATAAATGTTTCTTGAGCAGCAAATCGGCATATTAGAATGATCTCTGAAGGATCATGTGACTCTAAAGACTGGAGTAATGATGCTGAAAATTCAGCTTTAAATCACAGAAATAAATTGCATTTTAAAATATATTCAAATAGAAAAAAAGTTATTTTAAATTGTAAAAATATTTCACAATAATACTGTTTTTGCTGTATTTTGGATTAAATGAATGCAGCCTTGGTGAGCAGAAGAGACTTCTTTCAAAAACAATCAAAATAGTACAGTTTCCAAACTTTTGACTGGTAGTGTACTTATATTTGTCATATGGAGATTAACTGAGGATGGGGTTCCTCTGAAGGGTCTTTCCATTCAATCCCCCCCAGCCCCACCTTGCCACAGTCACCTCCGGCTTTCTCACTGGGATTTACCAACTTTAATACAGTTCTCCTGTTAAACAATGACACACATTTTCTGTAAAGCTGCTTTGAAACATGCATTGTGAAAAGTGCTATATAGCACTGAAAAAAGAGAACTTCTGGAAGAATCTTCATGCTTCTCCTGTCTTTTTTATGTCCAACATACTATAGACCCTGTATATGATTTAAGAAATGTTTTCAGTGAGTAAAACTGTATCTCTATCTATGTAGCTAAAATATTTATAGAACATTTGCTTCCATGTCAAGAGTAGAAACCCGTCCAACCCTTTATTTTTCTTCTGATTTTGAGCCAAATAGGCACAGAGGTCTAATTGTTGAGGAATTCACAGGGGTAGCCCCATGATCAGTAGGGGGCTTTGGGTCAATTTCCTGATGCTTTCCTTTCCAAATAAACACAGATGACTGACCTGGCAAGTGGAGGTCCTCAGAACTCTGGAACATTCCACATAGTGTAAACCTGTGTGTGTGTGCGCGCATCTGGCAGTGTGACCCCCCTTTGCTTATTTACACAAAATAGTTTGCGATAACTGCATGTATACACCAGACGTTCTCAAAGACATTTGTTTCAAAATAAGCCTCGGTTAAATGGGGGGGGGGGGGGGGGGGTACAGAATAAAACATTTTAAAAGATAATTGCGACTTTTTATCTCACAATTGTTAGTTTACATCTTGCAATTCTGACTTTTTTTCTTAGAATTGCAAGATATAAACTTGCAATTGCGAGTTAAAAAGTCAGAATTGTGAGATATAAACCCACAATTGCGAGTTATAAAGTCATAATTGCGTGATATAAAGTCATTATATAAGTCCGATTCTGAGGGGGAAAAAATTATTATATACCACGCAATTCTGACTTTATAACTCGCAATTACGACTTTATATCATGCAATTCTGAGAAATAAAGTCAGAATTCCAAAATGTAAACTCCTATAGCCTACATCTGGGACGTCATGAGGGTGAGTACTCTAAATGATGAGAGAATTTTCATTTGTGGAAGGATGTGTGATACAGTGCAAGATTATGGATGCAGTATTGCAACACAATTTATATATATATTTGTGCAAAAGATAAACAACTTACATGAATAATATCCCATGTTCAAAGTTAAGTTTAATCAACAGCATTTGTGGCAATGCTGTTTTACAAAACAATACATAATAACAAAAATAAATATATTCTTTAAACAAAACTTTGGTTTACAGTGGCACTTACAAAGGAAGTAAACGGGGGAAATTTTTGTAGAGTACAGGGTCGACCATCATTTATTGAATTGGACTAGGTCCAAAATGAAACAGTATGAACACAAAGCAGTCCGAGATCCTATGCCATGACTAAGTAGACCAAAGAAGGATTGAGTCCTCTTTCAGGGACAGGGACACTGTAAACGTAAAGAGAACTGGCTTTGTGTCTTTAAGGAACACTTTTTTATCTAATAATAGTAAATGTATCTTTACATAGTTTTATATATATATACATTTCTGTATACATATGAACACTGCACAAACACAACCACTTATAAAAACACACACATCAAACTGGACAGACGTCATGGCAGATCTCACTGAGCGGCCTCATGGAGGTCAGCGGTTGACTCCCACTGGGCATAGATGTTGAATCTTTTGACCTACTTCAACCACATTTACAGCCAGAAACCAGCTGTTAAACCCTGCATTTGTAATGAGTAACCATGAAACCAAAATTGATGTTTTCCTTGCTTGTGGCCAATCCATTTACTACAAAGCCTCTTAGATTCAAATTATTCCCTGCTTTTGTAAAATGCTTTTTGGAATAAAAACAAAAAATACTGCATGTTCATACTTTTTTTAAATGTTATTTATTTTAATAGTTCGAGTTTAATTACAGTGACCTAATAGCTTTCCACAAGGAATTTTTTTTGGCAGAACATGGAAAGCAGCCTCAGTAGGATGGAAAAAAGGTTATTTTCCTTGGCATCCTAAACTCCACTTGCACTGTCATTTCTCCCCCATAGGATGCCTGGCAAAAAATAAAAAAAAAATAAAAAAATTATAAAAAATAATAAAAAATTATACATTTTTTACCATTTTAACACCTATTTCTTAGGTGTTTCTTAGGTTTTGCTAGGGAATGTGAAAATGTGTAAAAATTGTGTGTTTACATCTTTTTATAGTGCAAGTCGCATCATCACTTGTTATGCAGTTGCCATGTTGTTCTGGGAGGTTCATAGGTATTTCTAGGTGGTTTCTTAATGGATGCTTACTAGTCCAAATCAAAAGGGCTCACTCCTAAATTCTGGTCTTTATATATGGCTTGGGTCCCTCGTTCAATGTGGCTGAAGCCATACAATAACTGTGTGAATTTACTGTTGTTATTCGATAATAACCTTTATAATGACCAGACCTTTGTGTCAGAGAGCTGATGCCATGATTTTCATATCAGATCAGATTTTCCTTTTCAGAAGACTTTAAAGAGCTGACTGGAAAGTGGACCACTTTTATGATGCTTTGGGGCTTTTTTTTCCCCTTATATTGGAGCTTTACAAACCTAGTTCTCATTTATTATCATAATGTGGAGAGAGGGAAATATAGGCAAAGATATTCTTAAAAATCATAGAGGTTTGGAATGAAATGAGGGTGATTAAATAATCAAAGATTTCTTTTTCATTTTGGGTGAACTAATGCTTAGCACACCACTTGCTTCCCTCTCAAAGCAAAGGGAGAATAATTAGCTTATTTTGTCTTAGGTTATTTACATGGACAACAATCATGTTACAAGATTTTCTCTCATGCTACACAAACACACACACATGCAAAGTTATACATAATTGTGTGCCAGAGAACCCCCAAATGCCTCAAGCTACTTTCTCACTGGCTAGCTGTAATATTTACATATCATTCCATGCCAGTTCAAACATCCAGTCTCTGCCAATACAGAATCAAAATAAAATGAGCTGTTTTTCTTGTCTAAAACTCCTTACTAGTCACTGACGTCCCCACCAAGAAAAAAAGGTGGAGTGGGGAAAGCCTTGGCAGTACAATCAGTGCTGTCCCACAAAGGTTAACACACTGCTGTCTGCATGGGATTATACAGTATGTATATGCGTTCGCGTGAGTGTGTTTTAAGTAATTTGAGACCCTGCAATTCAGACAATTTCCAAAAATTTGACACACTGACACTTTGAGATAATAATTAGCTTTAGAGCTCACAGAGTTTTTAACTATAGCTTTCTTTTTGTCCAGACATGCCAAATGTTTCACATAAATCACCACCTGTTTCACAACAATTACCAACTGTTTCACACAAATGTACTGGAACAAAGGTGATTACTAACATAGTCCAGTTGATGTGATATGTGATACCAGGCATCATGACCACTGGATTCCAATGTTGAGTATAAAGTAACTGTAACGGGTGCCCTGGGTCTGTGTTCATCTGTGTTGCCATATTGACTCTTATTTTGAAGTTATTTTCTGTTCCCTTTGTCCCTCGCTGCATCTGAAATCGCATACCCTGCATCCCAATGTGCATAGTATCCACCCTAAATAGTATTGAATATTAGTAATGTCACATACTATTTAGGATGGATAGTATGCACATTGAGATGCAGGCATAGAGTATTACATTTGAAATTATGTGTTATGTGTCATTACTTTCAGCTGTGTCTCATTACCTTGTTAATAGGGCTTTATAAGCCCTGGCTGAATCCGAAATCGACCCCTAAATCCTCAATCACTATTCCCTACTTTAGTCCACTAATACAGTTCACTTGAAGGAGTGAATGAAAACGAGTGAGTGAATTCGAACAGTCGTTGAGTGTACATCGGCTGTACATTCGTTATTGCAGTGCAATGTGAGATAGAATGAGTGCACTCGATAACGTCCACTATGGTTTCGGACACCACTACAAATGGCTGTCCCCTCAAATAATGCCCTATTTGAGTGTATAGGGGGGCGATTTCGGATTCAGCACCTGTGTTTTCAGGAATTCTTTGCAAAGTCTTGTTAGTGTCACACTGCATTTCTGAGCACTCTCTCTTATCTCCAGTGTTATGGTTCTGATCTTCTGCCCGGTTTCCTGGATTTCCCTGTTTGCCTGTATCTTGGACTCTTTTATTGTTTGGATTATCCTCCCTGTGGTTTTGACCCTTGCTTGTCATTTGGATTTTATTTGTGGATTACCCTTAATAAATGGTTGCGTTTCGATCTTCAACCTGTGTGTGTCAGAGCAGTTCTTGACAGAAGACTTTTTTTACAGTGTAGTTTTTCTATAGGTTGTTGTTTGCTGTTTTGAAACTTTGAACTTGAAACTGTGCTGCGTTATATTTTTTTCTTTGTAATTTGGTGTGCAGTTTTCATACTCTGCCCTTTGCACACCCTGTTTTATGAAGGCCCACCCCTTTCTGGCCTCACTCCTGCTCTGCTTACTGATAAGAGAAACCCACTTCAAGCAATTCTATAGTGAGAGAAAACACAGATATAATTGTAGCTATAACTATATAAATGTCATTTAAAAAATACAATTTGTAGTTTTGAATTATATTTCACATAATATTTATAACATTTGGATCTCTTGCAGCAAATATTAACTTGCAATGTTGTATTTCGGCACATATAGTCATCTGAACAACTAAAACCTAGAGGATCATATATTTTAACTACAACAAATATTTGTTTACATACATTTTTTTTTTTTTTCCCAAGAGTGAGCTCACTCCTACTATACAAATCATTTATCGTTAATGATGGCTAACATGTTTTGCTCATGTCAAAAAAACATATTTGCATTTCCAATAGAAGATGTTTACTGTCAAACCCTCACAGGTGATTGGTTGTTTGTCCACTATGCTTCACATAGACTCTCATGTGGGAGTAAGTAATCCCATGCCAATTTGTGTATATGTGTGTGAATGAGGATTTGTTAGAAGTCCTTTCATGCCAGCTTTCCAAAGTCTGCAACAAGGCCCGCAGGGGATCCTAACATGCAAATCAGCTGTGGTGAAATTGAAATGTATATGGGATTTATTTCCTCTCGATAAATGATAAAGCCTGCCTCTGATAAATAATAGATGGGATATCAAATATTCATAGCATGCAGCAAGTAGATAGAAATACAACGACGGGCCACTGCTTACTTCCCCATGCTTTAATATAAATAATAAAACAATAGTGCAGCAAATCCCAGCAGTCCAATTAACACTGTCCAAGAGAAAAAGCTAGCAGAAGAACGACAGGGACTGTGTATGTGTGTGTTGAGGGGACGATGATTTGGGGGTTTGGGGGGGCTTTGATTATACTGCTTTGGAACACATGCACATTTACACACATAGACACACATTTTCATTTTTCCCTCCACATACATGCCCATCACATATAAACAAATGATGCCGCATCCATTGTTCACAAACACATCAGTGCTGCAAGTTCACACCACACACCTACATGTATCCTTACTCACATAAACAACACAGTACACACACACACACACACACACTTGTCTCTCTCTCTGATGAGCCACAAACAGTTGGCGGCTGTCAACCATTTCTCATGCTGACAGCCTCGCTGGTACAGCATGCGCTAAAAGACATATAGCTTTAATTTGTGTGCATGGAATCTCAAGTTTACCCTTTTTGTCTGTAGGGACAAATAAATCTCCTGAGAAGGATGGCACAGGAAGGAAAAGATGCCTGCAGTAGTTAAATGAATTCATAGTAAAATTAAATGTATTAAAAAAGAAATGCATCAAGCAGGTCTGCAACTTCATTCACACACTGAAACACTGAAACATTTTAATCATTTGCCACTGGTAACCAAATTATACGTAAGTATTATACTATAGAGTATTATACATAAACTATTATATTAAAGAACCATAATGTTATATTAAAGAACCATAATGTTACAGTATATAAAACAAGTTATATGATAAACTGTAAGTTTAAAATATAATTATTAATGATTTTAATATTGTAACGTTTATGCTCTGTTATGTTCTATTCTGGTTTCTATTCTATTTTTACTCTGTTTGCTCGTTTCCCGTTTTCCTTAGTTCTCTAGTTAGTTTCCCTGGCTGTTAATTAGTTCCCATACACCTGTTTCTGTTCTTCTCATTATCTCCCTACTTTTTTATAACCTAGTTTCCACAGTTTCTTTGTCCTGTATTGTTTACGTTTATGTGTAGTTTTGATTCTGATACTCATGCAGGCGCTCCTTATTAAAAGACTCCCAATTTATCTTTGATTCGTGGGTGTTCATTTAACGAGACAAATGTGGGCTTAAATGGGATTTTAGGCATTCCACTTCATGTTGCGTGTAAGAATGTTGTCGATCTATATAGTTAAAACCATCAGCATACTAGCATTCAAACAAAGTATGATATGAAAATAAAAATATGTTATTTTCAACTGTTGCGCAGGCTGATAACAGATGATCTTAAAACATTTCAAGTGCATGCTAATAATAAAAAATACGGTTAATCTTTATTTTAAGGTGACAGTTACATTGTTTCTCAATTATTCAAATAAGTACTTAGTAATATTAATTAACTACGTACTTACTATAGAGTTACGGTTAGGGTTAGTTACTTGTAATTATGCATAATTTACTGTTATTAGTAAGTACATGTAGAAACCAAAAATACTCATATTTGTTCTCAACTGACAACAGGCAAATGTGCATAAATTAATTTTTAAGCTATAAGGATGAGATCTTATGGTGTTTTGTAAAAAATATATTTTATGAAAATGGAGTACATTCTTTGTTTGTTTGTTTTCCTTTTTTTTCCTCTGTGTCTCATCTTCTACACTTCTTTCCCCAGTAAAGTGAAATGGAGAAACCAATCTAAAATCCATCAGGATCTTCCCAAACCTGCCTACTCCGCCCCCCTCTCAGGGATGTGGCGGTGTGTGTGACTGTGTATTGTGACCGTCTGGGAATTGGATGAGATTGCGTGTTTAGCGGGCCAGCTGGCTTGGCTGATATGAATTGCATCCCCCCCACCCCCCTCTCACGCTCACAGTGAGAGGTCATGACCTTGCGTCTTGACGGACTGCAGTAGCCTATTGTGGGCCACTTTAATCCATTAAGTGACAGCCAATGGCAACGTAGAAGGGAGAGAAGAGAGCAGGAGTGAGGGAAGATGCAATTCACAGGCTGTGAGGGAAATTGGAAATTGAAGGGAAAAGGAGGAAAATTTGAATCCATTATTGATCATAGGCATGGAAAGCCTCAGGAATGTGACATGGCTGCTTCAAAACCCAAATAGGCAGCATTATAATTCAGCCTAAATCTTTACGATTACACAGATAAAATAGCGATTTAAAATTACATTCAAAACTTGTACTTTTTTATTATAGATGTGTGCTATAATAAATGGTGCAGACCCTTTTAATGGCAATTTACAAGAAGCTTGTAACTCAAAACATTTCTATTTCGGAAGCATATCTCTTCTTAGCAAAAACATTGCCGGCAGAATTACAGCACCAAGTAAAAAATACACTATAAACTATCAATTTTTTTTGGAATATTGACTTTTATGAGGCAACATAACATAAGGGACTGAGTTACATAGCCATTGTTTGAAGGACATTTGTCACCCTTGATTCAAATTAAACATTTACAGACACACAACAGCGCTTTTATTTAATAACTGAATTCAGACAATTTAAGCATTTTATAGCTGCACTTAGGGCTTTGGGTTCCATTCTGTGTAGATCTCACTGAACTACTAACTCTCAATAATGATAATATAATATTATATAATATTGATAGTTATTAAAGAAAAAACTATGTATATACCCCAAAATATATATAGAAACACAGCTCTGTTACATATAAGAAATGCTGTCAGTGAGAAAATTCTATGCAAGTGTGAGGTTGCATTTACAGTCTACTTCTGCAGCGTAGCTTACAGTACATGTGCTTTGACACACTGAGCTGTATGTATCTTATAGTACTTCTTTATCTCTTTTCCACAATTTCTTGTCCTCTCTCTCCTGTTTCCTTTTTGGCTTTTTATTGGACAGAGACAGTCTATTTAAAAACAGGTATACTTAACAGCGGGTTAAAGAGTAACTGACCTCTAGTGTCAGTAGAGTGACAGTATTTTAATCACTGAGAGGCCCAAAGTCATTACATCTACATTTGGCCCATCCTCCACATTATTGATCCTGGTCCTTTCCTATTACCAACCACACCTACCCAATGAGGTCTTGCACTATGGAAAAAAATGAGTGAATGTTCTTTGTGTTTGTGTGTGTGTGTGTGTGTGCGTGCGTGCGTGTGCGTGCGTGTGTGTGTGTGTGTGTGTACCTGGTATTCCCTATATGTAATGAGGACCAAATGTCCCCACAAGGATAGTACTACCAGTAAATTTTGACCATGATCATGACAAATTAAGTGTTCTGAAAATCTAAAAATGCAGAAAGTTTTCTGTTTTGGGTTGGTTTAGGGAGAAGGTTAGAGTTAGGGGATAGAATATACAGTTTGTACCAACCTGGTCTCATTGGAAAAAAGTGCACTATATTGCCAAAAGTTTTGGGACGCCTGCCTTTACATGCAAATGAACTTTAATGACAACCCATTCTTAATCAGTAGGGTTTAATATGGAGTTGGCCCACCCTTTGCAGCTATAACAGCTTCAGCTCTTCTAGGAAGGCTTTCCACAAGGTTTAGCAGTGTGTTTTTAGGAATGTTTGACCATTCTTCTAAAAGCGCATTTGTGAGGTCAGGCACTGATGTTGGACGAGAAGGCCTGGCTCGCAGTCTCCGCTCTAATTCATGCCAAAGGTGTTCTACCGGGTTGAGGTCAGGACTCTATGCAGGCCGGTCAAGCTCATCCATGTCTTTATGGACCTTGTTTTGTGCACTGGTGCGCAGTTATGCTGGAACAGGAAGGGGCCATCCCCAAACTCTTCCCACAAAGTTGGGAGCATGAAATTGTCCAAAATGTCTTGGTATGCTGAAGCATTAAGAGTTCCTTTCACTGGAACTAAGGGGCCAAGCCCAACTCCTGAAAAACAACCCCACACCATAATCCCCCCTCCACCAAACTTTACACTTGGCACAATGCAGTCAGGCAAGTACCGTTCTCCTGGCAACCGCCAAACCCAACCTAGTCCATCGAATTGCCAGACAGACAAGCGTGATTCGTCACTCCAGAGAACACATCTCCACTGCTCTAGAGTCCAGTGGCGGCGTGCTTTACACCACTCCATCCGACACTTTGCATTGCACTTGGTGATGTAAGGCTTGGATGCAGCTGCTCGGCCATGGAAACCCATTCCATGAAGCTCTCTATGCACTGTTCTTGAGCTAATCTGAAGGCCACACGAAGTTTGGAGGTCTGTAGCTATTGAAAGTTGGCGACTTCTGCGCACTGTGTGCCTCAGCATGCGCTGACCCCGCTCTGTGATTTTATGTGGCCTACACTATACTGTACCTATTGCAACATTTTTGCAAAACACAAAATACATACCAGTACGTACATATCACTGCAATTTCCAACAGAAATGAACACTAGAGGCAGTAAAACAGCAAGCACTTTTTATCGTTTTCACACACTTATGATTACAGGGGCAGATTATAGATCAATGACTTGTTTTCACGCGGCTCCTTGCACAATATAATGTTATGACCTCAAAACATTTTTTTTTACCGCAGTGCATGATTTGTAAACGAATATACAGTATTTTGGAGTTTGCATCACTTAACCAGCTCCATATGTTTGGTTTTTATGACACACCAAGCTTGCTTGGTAGCTCAGCCGGTGCAGAATTGTACTTGCAGTGCTGAGAGTTCTGGTACGAATCCCGTGAAAGATGAGTCACAATAAAAGAGCTCAAAGACAAGAGTTCAAAACACAAGCTAAAATGGCATGGTTACGATTGCATTTCTGTCAAATTTGCTTTTGTTAACACTATCGGGTAGGTTTAGGGTTTAGTGTAGGTGTACGTTATTTAACGTGATGAAGCATTAAGCTTTTACCCCACTCACCGGACAGATTCGCCGGACCTTGCCAGATTCACGTTCATCTGTTCCGGAAAAAACTAAACACACTTTTAGTGCCACTCACTGGACATTTCACTTTGAAACTGTCGCGAAACGTGCATGATGCAACATATTTTGGGTTTTGCAAAAATGTTGCCACAGGCACGTTTTTCCAATTAGCCTGGGCTGGTTTGTACAGTATAAAAATCACTACGTCAATGGGAAGTCCCCATAAAACATGGAAACCTATATGTGTGTGTGTTCATGATTTTCTATCCCGGTGGAGACTTGAATGCGTACAGACTCATGGGGACTTGTGTTACTGTGGGGACCTAAATTGAGGTCCCCATGAGGAAACAAGCTTATACAGAATAAGTTTTTTTTTGGAAAATTTAAAAATGCAGAACGTTTTCTGTGATGGGTAGGTTTAGGGGTAGGGTTAGTGTAAGGGGATAGAATATACAGTTTAAAAACCATTACGTCTGGAGAGTCCCCACAAAGATAGCTAACCGGACATCCGGACCAGACATTTTGATATCACTTTTTAGGAGCTCAGTCATATTTCTTTTTGACAAGAATCCCACTTTTGACTTTGACTTGTAAAGAAACATGCAAAAAGATTACTTCTGACATGAAGTGTGTCTGTCTGTTTGCATGTACACACTCAGAGCATCTGCCTCTGCAGACATACACTGCCTCTGGCCACTGCAGTCATCTGAGACATATTCCTATCATTTGATCAACGGTGGATTGAGCAAAGGAGGTTAAGGGTAGAAAGGGATGTGATCCACTTGTTCGCTGGTTTCCTTACAGGCAAAATCCCATAGGCTCTCTTATTATCCTTTCTTACCCTCTTCTCTATAAATCTTTTTTTCTTTTGACCTGTCTTTTAGTGTTTTAGTCTAATGTATCTACAGTGGGGAGAACAAGTATTTGATACACTGCCGATTCTGCAGGTTTGCCCACTTACAAAGCATGTAGAAAACTGTAATTTTTATCATAGGTACACATCAACTGTGAGAGACGGAATCTAAAACAAAAATCCAGAAAATCACATTGTATGATTTTTAAATAATTAATTTGCATTTTATTGCATGACATAAGTGTTTGATACATCAGAAAAGCAGAACTTAATATTTGGTACAGAAACCTTTGTTTGCAATTACAGAGATCATATGTTTCGTGTAGTTCTTGACCAGGTTTGCACACACTGCAGCAGGGATTTTGGCCCACTCCTCCATACAGACCTTCTCCAGATCCTTCAGGTTTCGGGGCTGTCGCTGGGCAATATGGACTTTCAGCTCCCTCCAAAGATTTTCTATTGGGTTCAGGTCTGGAGACTGGATAGGCCACTCCAGGACCTTGAGATGCTTCTTACGGAGACACTCCTCCCCTCAATACGGTGCAGTCGTCCTGTCCCCTTTGCAGAAAAGCATCCCCAAAGAATGATGTTTCCACCTCCATGCTTCACGGTTGGGATGGTGTTCTTTGGGTTGTACTCATCCTTCTTCTTCCTCCAAACACGGCGAGTGGAGTTTAGACCAAAAAGCTCTATTTTTGTCTCATCAGACCACATGACCTTCTCCCATTCCTCCTCTGGATCATCCAGATGGTCATTGGCAAACTTCAGACGGGCCTGGACATGCGCTGGCTTGAGCAGGGGGACCTTGCGTGCACTGCAGGATTTTAATCCATGACGGCGTAGTGTGTTACTAATGGTTTTCTTTGAAACTGTGGTCCCAGCTCTCTTCAGGTCATTGACCAGGTCCTGCCGTGTAGTTGTGGGCTGATCCCTCACCTTCCTCATGATCATTGATCTTTAGATCTTGCATGGTGCCCCAGACCGAGGGAGATTGATCGTCATCTTGAACTTCTTCCATTTTCTAATAATTGTGCCAACAGTTGTTGCCTTCTCACTAAGCTGCTTACCTATTGTCCTGTAGCCCATCCCAGCCTTGTGCAGGTCTACAATTTTATCCCTGATGTCCTTACACAGCTCTCTGGTCTTGGCCATTGTAGAGAGGTTGGAGTCTGTTTGATTGAGTGTGTGGACAGGTGTCTTTTATACAGGTAACGAGTTCAAACAGGTGCAGTTAATACAGGTAATGAGTGGAGAACAGGAGGGCTTCTTAAAGAAAAACTAACAGGTCTGTGAGAGCCGGAATTCTTACTGGTTGGTAGGTGATCAAATACTTATGTCATGCAATAAAATGCAAATTAATTATTTAAAAATCATATAATGTGATTTTCTGGATTTTTCCGTCTCTCACAGTTGAAGTGTACCTATAATAAAAATTACAGACCTCTACATGCTTTGTAAGTAGGAAAACCTGCAAAATCGGCAGTGTATCAAATACTTATTCTCCCCACTGTATATTAAAGGTAAGTAAAGCTTATGAACTGTTAAATTGTATTCTATTTACCAGAATTCATTAAGCAGTCCTTTTACACACTCTTACACACAGCCTCAGAGGTGGCCGCTTAACCAAAGCATATAAAGACAATACAAGAAATTCCCCTGACTATGAGCTCCAGGAGACCTAGGGCCAGATTTACTAAACAGGGCAAATTAGCGTGAGAGCGCAATTCCAAAAAAGTGCCAATAGGAGTGGAAAGTTCTGCGCGTGATCTACTAACGATGTGCAAATTAAAGAACAAACACACAGCCGAATAATTTACATAATGATCAACACAATCTACCAGGAGTAGCGGAAATTAGCGTCTGGTTTAAGACATGCTTTTTTTGGGGCGTTAAATAATGGCGCAAATACCAGTAAATTGACGAGCGCAAACCTTAGTAAATCACCTTGCATGATTCATTTAAATACTCTCCTCCCATAAATTTTGCGCCTGAAAGGGAAACTCCTACAAATGCATATGCAATAAGGTCAGCCGCAAAAAAAACTCTGACTCTAACTGTCCACGCCTTTTCAGCACTTTTTTTTTTCAATGCCAAAAGAGTTTGCTTTGGTGCAAGCTGTTAGTAAATCTGGCCCTTAGTCTCTAAAGATATGATCTTTAAATTTGCATTCTTACAATTGTTATCATTAATTATTCATAAGGCAGTGTTGTGTGAGCAATCTTTTTTGTAAGTAATTTGATTTAAAAAAAATAAATAAACTTTTAGTTAAAGGTAGTTCAGTGCTAAGAAGGGTTGTGGGAAGGTTAAAAGATTAGCTGACATTAAAAACAGAGAACTAAACTTGACAAAAAATATCATCTTAATCTACTTCTTTGTGTCTTACAGAATAATAAAAAAGGGGGCCTAATTTGTGAGCCTGATTTGTGAGCCTGACTGGACATAGGGGTCTGTGCAAGGGGCTTTTCTGGTCTGAAGTTTGTGTAGGTCTTCACTGGTCGTGAAGGGCTGTGGTGCAAGGGCTTTGCTGGGTGCAAGTCCACCATCTGGCGCGGATACAGACTGGATGGGGCTGACAACAGTAACCTCAACTGTCACAGAATCACATATACAGGATAGTGGGTTGCCATAGGCAGCAAAGGACACATCT
The DNA here is from genome assembly GCA_039654105.1 of Coreius guichenoti. Taxonomy (NCBI): domain Eukaryota; kingdom Metazoa; phylum Chordata; class Actinopteri; order Cypriniformes; family Gobionidae; genus Coreius; species Coreius guichenoti. The sequence goes on along the minus strand of CM077169.1, from coordinate 47,984,542 downwards.
ATGGCTAAGTTCACACTGTGTTTGGGATTGGCAACCGCATTTACTTACAGGTGTGAGTCTCAAAATGTCCAGCTCACACATTAGCATACAGTAGCATCTAAAGTACTGTCTGTATGAATGTACAATGCGAGTATTTTTTTCAATGTGATGGTCTGGTCTTCTGTCACAGGATTCAGACGCAGAGACAGAAGATGAACTCAACAGCAGGGTTTATTGAAAGGTTTGTGGGATGACAGGAAATGCAGGTAAGTATATTGATAATGGATGGAACTGCACTTAACTTGAGATCAACAGTGTCATGGTCCAATGGCGAATGATTTTATGACATGGTGTGATAGGGGCTTTTTTTCAAGTAAATGTAAAAAAAAAAACAGAGATATGATAACTGATTTTAGATCTAGTCCTTCGGCTCCTCAAGCAAATAGAGTGAAAGGTCAAATGGTACTCATGTTGAAGCAGTATGCAAAAAAAAAAAAAAAAAAAGCCAGCTACTTATGATATTTGTAGGACTCTTGTACACTGTAAAAAAAAAAAAAAAAAAAGTTGCTGCCTTTTTTAAGTACAATCAACTTGGATGTTTAAGTCATTTAAACTTAAATTACATTAAACTGGCTTAATAAATGAGTTGAATATTGTATAACTTATAAGATTTAAAACTAACTGTTTTGAGCTATATAACAATGATTAGTTTTCTGTCGATTCAAACAGTTGCTCACCTGTCTAATAAAACACATAATATATTAAAGCATCTTTGATGTTTCCATGGTTTTTACAAAATAATCGGAAATCGAGGGTAACGCGGGTATGATATCATTGATAGGCGACGCAAGGACACGGTCCATGTCCTGGTTAAAATAGCTTATTTCTCTGGATTTAAACATTCTTGGAAACATTTGGGATAATGTAAGTACACAAGTCAACAAAATATATAACATTGTTCTAGTGGTTTTTGGATATTTTAATCCAAAAATCTTAACTGTTTTGACTTAAAAGCAATCAGTATAGGCATTATTTTATTCCCACTGCTGTAAGGCTTTTAAACTTGTAAGATAACTTGTTGTGTTTGCTGTTTGTGTTTTATTTGTGTGTTTTGTATGATATGGTTACAAATGTTATGCTGCACCAAAAATCGGCCTTTGGACTTATAATAAACTTTGAACATTGAACATTCTATGTTGGCAGGTGAGACGAGTGCACAAGGAGACCAGACTGAGTGAGAGCAGACGATGGAGAACAGACGAAGAAGCAGAAGCGTTCCAAGTGAGAAGCATCCAAGTGAGTATGTCCAACTTGTAAAACTGATAAGGGAGTCTGAAAAAAAGTCTTTAACTGCGTTTCCACTGCAGTAACTTTCCTCAGGAACTAGGGACTTTGGGGTGGTACTCGGTGTGTTTTGACCGCAGGACCAGGGTCTTGAAGTTCCGGGTAAAAATTTCCCTCTCAAAACGTCCCTGCTCGCGGGATAGTACTTTTTTAAAGTTCAGGAACTTTCGGTGGGTGAGACTTGGGCGCTGAACATCTGATTGGTTGAGTTCACGCAGCATTTTAATTGGCTGACTCCATGTAGCATTTTATTTCAACCTAAAAGTCTGTTGCGGTGCATGCAGTAAGAGTTGTTTGCTATTCGAATCAGCAATGAAGTTTAAAAAATACGACCGATGGACTGACAACGAGGTTCAGGCTTTATTAATCTTATATGCGGAGGACGAAATCCAGTGGGAAATGGAAAGTCACGCGCAGTCCTACATCACCGGACTAATCTTTACAGTACTTTAGACTGCAATGGAAACGCAGACAGCAACAGGTCTGGGGAAAAAAAAGTTCCTGGGACAAATTGTTCCGGGTAATTTTGGTGGAAACGGGGCTTTTGGGTGACACAGACGAGACCGTGTCCGAAATCGCATACACGCAAGTAGGTGCTTATTTTGAATAAGTAATTACTTCACAACTGCTAAAAAAGTATGTTATATATATGTAGTATGAATGTGTATAGTATAAATGTAATCTGGACATATTTGCCATGCTGTCATTATCATGTGACCACCAGCATCAGTTACGTTGCTCCACTGCCATTCACAAATCCTCTCCAGTGGCCTCATGGGATAGTAAAGTGTCCATCATATGCACACTTCAGAATCTCGCCGGAGGAAACAGGTCATCCGGGTACTTTTGCCTACTGTTTTATGAGTACTATGAATTCGGACATCCTACTTCTATTGTCACATACTGTTTTTCACCTACTATATAGTAGGGAAGTATGCAATTTCAGTGTGTGTATGAGCAGAGTATAAATGCTGTTGATGAGCAGGTAATTGGTGACCAGGTGTGTGCGATTAAAATGCGGGTGAAAGTGAGTAGAGTGTGTTGGTGACTGTGGGTGCTTCTCAAATGAAAGGCTGCATCCTAGTGCGGTTGTGTCCTTCTTAGTCCAGTCCTTCATAGGCTTGTAGGCTAGAGTCCTTAGTGTTAAAAGCATGAATGAGATCAAGTGCGCATGGCTATGTCATAAATGTTATTAAATATGTCAAAAATACTATTAAAATAAAAAATAAATAAAAAAATGGCAGCCAGATATGCAGCTGTACTAGGATGTAGCCTTCTGATTGAGAAGCACCATGTGAGGAAGGTGAGGGAGAGCTCGGTGTAGCCATGGCAATTGAATGCGTAGACACTGAAATGTGCAAAGTTAATTGTAATGTTTAAAAATGTCTAAAATGCAACACCAATTCCCTGAAATGAAAAAAAAAAAAAAAAATCCCTCAATTTGAAAAATTTTAGAGAACCACACAATTTACATTAATTTATGTTTTAATTTTCTGTTGGTTTTGTCTACTGACTTCTAAAAAAAACATATCCCTTCTTTTTTATGGAGTGGATCTAATTGATCCTAATTAGATTAAATATAATTCATCAAAAATCACACTATGAAAAACAAAAATCATGTAAAAACAGTAAACATTAACATTTAGTTCTCACTCATTACAAAAACATGAGACCATATAAACATATGTCTAAAACTGAATTTAGAAACTTAAAAAAAAAAAAAAATCCACAACCTGTAAATTTGATAAATCCGTATTATAATTATTTTTTTAAAACATTTTAACATGGTAAACAAAATAAGTGTGGAAAAACTTTGTCTGTGTGCTTTCCTAAAGGTCAAAGACAGTAGATGGCTCAATTCCCAGCTAAATTAACATACATGAACTAATAAAAATGTAGGCTATGCCATCAACACAGTGTTTGCTAAATGCATAAATCTAAATGAAAATACCCTTAGAGGACAGTTGGTGATATGTTGACAATACAGAACTACTGTATCTATTAGCAAGCTGTGTTTGTTCAAAGAATGAAACATGACTGCCCCCTAATGATTATGTCTTTTCTGCGCTGCAGCATGCCGCGTGATGCCTCATGATCCCTAAAGATCCCTCTAACCCCCACACTTAACTTTAAACCTAACCATACTGGGGAGTGAGAGCTATAATAATCTGGCAGTGGTCAGGATTTCGGTATAACACTGGAATACACACACTGCCAGAGAGCCCCCTCTTCAGCCCCTAAGCTGAAAACCCCTGGTTAATTTTTCACCACTGTTCTAAAGGATATTCTCATTATCACATTAATGTAATTACCCACACTTGCGGAGGAATGTCTTATGTTGTGACTGAAGGAATGAGAGAGAGAGCGAGAGAGTGGTGTTAGATAAAACAAGCCAGGGTTTTTTTTGTTGTTTTCAGCTCACGTTTAGGTTTAAAGGAATGTTGTGGGTTCAAGTTAAAGGGATAGTTCTCCAAAAAAAAAAAAAAAATTCTCTCAACATTTACTCACTCTCATGCTATCCACAATGTATATGACTCTTTTTCTTCAGATAAGCACCAGTTTTTTTTCAGGAAAATAATCCATCTCTATGAGTCCATTTTATGCAAGTGAATGTGTGCCGCTCGGTTGATGCTTGTATCAGCCCCTAAATGTGACTGTAAAAATGCAAACGTGGTTGGTCACTTTACATGTTAGTCAGCTGAACCCTTGCAGTCTAAGGGCCCTATCATACACCCGGTGCAATGCAACACCAGGCGCGACGCAAATGTTTTTTGCTAGTTTCAGCCTGACGCAGTTATCATTTTCACATCCAGCGCCACGTTGTTTAAATAGTTTAAATAGTTCTGGTCTGAAAACGAGGTGTGTTCATTGTTGCCGTGTTGCTATTTTGAGGCAACTGAAATCGACTGTGCCATTGACCAACAAAAACCTAGTCTAAAGTCAATAGCGCAGCATTTTTTGTGTTATTTAAAGGAGCGTTAGTAAAATGCACCTATAGGCGGGTGCACAACATGCGTACACTCTGCTTATTACACACAGGGACGCTGTGTGTGCAGCAGCACACAAACATTTTTAAATATTAAAAATAAAAGGATTCCTCTCTGGAGAGCGTTCAGTCTTTCTGCTCGCAAATTCCACCATGTAAATAGTGAATCCGCCATGGTGCAAGTGCAACTGGCTTTTAAAGGGAATGGGAGATGAGACTCTGATTGGTTTATTGCACTTTACACCCAAAACACACCCATGACTCATTAAGAGAATAGGTACAACCCTTTAGACTATGCGCCTGGCGAGCCGATCGGTTTTTCCGTCGTTAAACTAGCAAAAGTGGATTCAGACACGCTCTAAGTGCACCTGCGCCGTGCGCTTCAGACCATGCACTCATATCGTTAAAATAGGGCCCTAAGTGTCTGCAATATAGACCAGACTTTATGCAGACAGTTAGAGTCTATGCAAGTCTACACCTTTATGTGTCACGGCTGGTTGAAATGCAGGAAAAAAAGGTGAGCTGGATCTGTTCGCAGCAGTTCTCTATTAACAAAACTCAAAACGGTACAAAAATCTCAGAATACTCTATATCAATAACATGAACGGAACAACCAACTTAACTTGACGAATACCAAACAAAGACTGAAGGAAAACAAGCTCAATATAAACAAGACCAAACCAGTCAACTAAACAAGCCACAGGTGTTAAACACAATCAATCAATAAGAAACCAAGGAAACAGACACAAGAAATAGAACCAAAACATGTGCAAAACCCACCCAACAAAAACAGAACCCCCATTACGTTATGGCACTAGTAGGATTTTCTTTCCAGCTCCAAATATGTCATGTAGATTTGAATGTGATTATATGTGTAAGAGAGTATTAGCTTTGCTTCATTTTACTTCACAAAATATACACACTCTTACATGTCTCCTTCAGGCTGGATATAAGCACGTCTTTACCCTTTGAGGACTTTTGTATGTATGTATGTATGTGTGTATGTCTAACAAAGCCCCACCCACCCCAACCCTTTCAGCCATGTGAGGCACAGCTCTCTCTGTCTGCAGGGGGAGGGGGGAGGGGTAGGGGGGTGAGATGTTGGCAGGCGAAATGATGATGATGAAATTAAAATTCTGCAGCCAGCAGAAGGGGCTCGCACGATTCCACCGCCGGGCCGGGCCACATCGATCCGTTCCAGCATTTGACTTTCAACCATGACAAAACTGTGGGCAAATTAATTGTTCTCCAGGATATTAAGCATCAGAGTCCATTAATCCTCTTTGGAGCTGCACGCCGTTCGAATACTAATCAGCTGCTAACACTCATCCATATCCCTTCTGCCTCACTCTATCCCTACCTCCCTAACTTCATAACTCTCCTCTTCTTCTGCTCTTCTTGTTCTCTATTTGCCATCTTCTCTATGCTTCTTCTTCCACACACACACATATTTTTAAAGTATATATTTTGTGGTATATATATATATATACAGTCAAACCAAAATTTATTCAGACACCTTCAACATTTTCTCACATTATCACAGTTTATTTGCTATAGTTTAGAAAAATGGTAACAAAATATGACAAGAACTCAGAGTTAAACTGTGTCAGAACAAATTCATCTTGATAATGTCAGATAACTTTGATAGAAAGGTATGTAATGGATTGCAATCAACCAATCAGCTGTTAAATTTAAGTACACAATTAGATAATACCAATTTAGGTCAACCAGTTACCAAGCAATGTTTAATTTTGTTCAGTCTGTGGTGTAAAAGGTCTTAAACACTTAAGTACTTAAGCAAAACATGGTCAGGTCAAAGTGTCTGAATAATTTTGGTCCCAAATTTTTATCAATTTTACTGGTAGTCCACTGTATGAAGAATTTTTGGGTATGTCACAGTTTGCTTTATTTTCACTTACATAAATGAACATGATATATATTCTTTATATACGTTTAGAAATGGAAATTGACCATCAAGTCAGAATTAATAGAATCAACTGATACCAATCACTGCAAAAGCCTGGATGGATGTTTTTTGAGTAGAAACATCTCTCTATATTCATCTTCCTGCGTAGCCTTGAGGATTCCTAAGAACATTATTACAAAAAGATCTAAATGACCTTATTAACACTATGCCTGCGTGCACAGCTATGTAAATGATCATTTTTATTGCATTTTTATTGTCATCAAGTACCTATTGTAACAGTGATCACATATTCATGCTGTGCATACATGGTAAGCAGTTCTTGTGTTTCATTGCAGTGTCTGCCGGTCTCCACTGTGTACGTATGTAGAATTATTTTTAGCACAACTCAGGCTTTACACTTTGTTACACCTGTATAACGAAATTTGAGAACCTTAAACAGAACATAATTACAGTGAGAAATATTCAGACATATTGCTATACCCATCAATTTCTTGTTCACTATTTTTTATCATTACTATTAAATAAGCAAAAGAAAATAAACACACACTAGCCAGAGAATGTGTGCTTTCCTCTGGTAGTAGCAGACTTTGCTATGTTTCACCTGTTTCAAGGGGCATCGCATCAGAAGGGGCCTCCATCCGCTTGCGCTCGAAAAAGAGCCCCGACCCCCACCATCACGGAAATTAACGGGGGCTTGGGGCAAAAATGGCACCCAAAATCAAGATATATTGGGCAAAAATGTCTCTGTATGAGTTATAACAGGATATAGAGTGCTGTTTTCCCAAATATCGGCACATGTGCAAATGTGATAGCCTATTGATTTTATACAACAGTTCAATAAACAAGAAGTTAATGTTTGGTGACTTTCATTTTAGATTTAGGGTATGTTCACACCTAGCATGTTTGGTTCGATTAAAGCGAACCCTGGTGTGATTGCTCTGTTAGTGCGGTTCATTTGAATAAGTGTGAACCCTGGTGCACACTAAACAAGCGGACCGAGACGAACTCTGATGCGGTTTGAATAAAATATGAACACAACACGGACCAAAGACATGTAAATGAACCAAAAACAGGAATACGATGCTTTCACGTGCTATCGGAAATTTCATAATTCCCACTTCAGAAGTCGTGATTACGAGCTTGTTGCATTCAAGTGATTTGTTGTTGGGATGAACAGGAATCATGGAAGACACCAGGTTTGTTCTTGCCTATTTACTGGGAAAATCTTATTAAAACCAAAATTATATGTAGTGTCACATGCACTGACAACCATATAAACATTTACAATGCTATCCAGATGTCCGCTTTCTGCTGATTCTGTAATTTCGGTCAAATGCAGGCTATTTTCGCTGTGTATATAATATACAACACGCTTCAAATGATTACGTGTATATGTAAATATGCACTACATTAATGACAAGACAAGATGGTCTAGCTGTTTTGGGGAAAAAACTAAAAAATCATACCTGTCACAGCAGTAGTTCTCCCTGCCACGTTTAAAGTTTATCACGCTTATCTCTGGAATTTGGGAATCAAAATTATTTCCGATCTTCCCAATGGTAAACACGACAGCAGAGGGCGTTCATTTGCAATTTTTACCTAGGAAACTCATGTTTACGATAATTCCGATAGCACGTGAAGGCAGCATGAGACCCTAAAAAGGACAGAATGCTCACGCATAGCTGATTTTTCTCGTCGTAGTCGTGATGTTGCCATCACAGTTCAGTACAGAACCACATCTCCTTTTAGCAGATCATTTTTGTGTGTGATGGAGGGATTCCTGCTGCTGTTTTGTCTCTTTTGCACATTTCATAAGTTCTTCACAAGTTCTCAGCTGGTCAAAATACCATCATATGTAGGCTACACACATACAACGAGCACATTTAGCACAGCACACAGCATTGGTTTGGATGTTCGGCAAGTTCTGTCTCAAAATAGGCAATATGTCATAAAAGCTGACCAATCAGGTTGTGAACGTATCCCTATGCCTTTAGTTTCGGTGATAAAAACGCCAATCAAATAAGCTGGAGTTACACATCTTGAGTTTTGGAACAAACAAGAGATAGGATCACCAACCTCATGGACCACATGAATAAGCATTTCTCCCAAGGCTGCATCTGGCAACTATGGAGTATTTTTCAAGAAGAAGAAAAAAAATAATTATAAAAATACTGCCATTTTCATTAAACACACAGAGCTGCCTTAACTCAGCTGTGTAAAGATGCCTTTAATCTATGAGCAAACTCAATTAAAGACCTGCTCTCTGGATCAATATATAATTTAGTCTATTTATTTATCAAAATGCTCGTTAAATGATTCAAATATAGCCAAATGTATTATTTATGAGCTAAGCCATCACCATTCCATGCCTGTTTTTTGAGGTTTAGAATTTATTTCTGTTTCATAAAATGGGTGGTTCTTATTCAAGAATTTCTATATAAATCATCTATTCATATATAAATTTCTATTCATAAATCTATTTCTATGTGCATTATTGTAGTTGTGTCAGTGAGACATGTACATATGTACATATTGTTTTATACACAATTTACACTGTTTGTGTGTCAGTATGGCCATGTGTGTGTTTTTTTAATATAAAAAAGTATGCCATTGTAATTGTCAATATATAATAAAATAATCCCATTTAAAAAAGGCTCTGAGACTGACAAAAGCACATATAAGTGTGTTGGACAAGTGTTGATACCATATTTCTTTAAATATATTCTTGATGCCAGAATTTCCTCCATGTAGGTGTAGGCGAAGGAGGCAATCACAAAATGTACAGGCAGCTCAGCTTTCACTCCGCTCTCCAAATTACAAAGTACCATATTTTAAAAGTCATACTGACATTCCAAGCAACTGCCAAGAACAACCTGAGCGAGGCTTATTTTGGCTCCAGATAAGAAAAAGGAGACAAGGAGAAAAATAAAGGAGGAAGATAGTATGAAATAAAAAAGAGAAGAACCCAGCTTTAGTCGCCCAGCGACCAAAAACATTTACACAGCTGGGGTAGTGGAACTTCCAAGCTGCGTGCAATCCCGAAGCCTGGTACTGTGTGGCTATAGAAGGGAGGAAAACCTCTTAAATGTTCCCTTTGTTTTTGGTGAATTGTTGCAACAGATGGCTAAAAAAATATCATACAGTAATTTGCATTTCAGCTGCAACAAATGTAGAAGTAAGACATTTCTGTTTATTATGATAGATTCTTGTTTCTTTATTGCTGTTCCACTTAGATGCCTTTCTCCACGGTTTTAAGGTGGGCAGGCAGACAATAAAACATTTGACACTGGTTTCTGTTCAGTGCTGTATTTTGAAAAAAAGTGGAATTGTTTACCATGGGTGAAATTGTGTGAGCGTGCGGTTTCAGGTTAGCTCGGTCCGTACACTCTTCTTTCCGCGTGTGTTGTTCATACTGTGTACAGTTCGTGTTTACTTCACATCAGCCGCGTACTTTCTCGTTGTCTTGTGTTGTGTCGCACGTGGCTTGTGTTTTCATCGGCCGCGTGTTTTCATGTTATGTCTTGTGTGAACAGAATGAGTGTTTTTATTATCTGCGTGTTCGTGTCTTGTTTTGTTTAAGCACATGGCTTGTGATAGTGTTCACTGGCCATCGTCTTCTAATGTTTGCCATTGTGTTTTGCCTGTGTGCCTTGCCTTTTCCTGCCCTGTCCTGTCCTGTCCTGTCCTGCCTTGCGCAGTCCAGTCCAGTCTAGTCTAGTCTAGTCCAGTCCAGTCCAGCTTGTACTCGGTCTCGTCTCGGTCTCAGACTTAGAGGACTCTCGATTTTGTTTCAAGACCGGTCAAGACCACAACTGCTGGGATATTACTAAATTGCCGGTGCATTGTCTAAATTATTTATTAACATCATTAATGTTATTGGATGTAAAACTTACTGCTTCAGATGTAATCAATAACTTGTTTCTAATTTGATTTATTTATTGTGCCGGTTTAGAAATTAATGAGGGATTGTGTCAAAAATGTCACCAAAATTACTGTGTCAAAAATGCTCACAAAATTCAAGATATTGTTGCAAAAAAGTATGTGTATGAGATCTGGATTTTTATATTATAATTAAGCAATATCACAAGAGCAAGAGAGCTGTTTTCACAAATCTGAGCATGACTGCAAACATGATATTGCTTTTATACAAACATTCAAAAATATATATTTTTTAAATATTATTCTCAACATTATTTATGCATTTGTAATTTACCAATTCAGATGCATCTTCTGTACCACCTCTTCAGTGCAAAGATTAATTTTGTTGTTAATGATTTCATTTAATTGGTAACAGCTCTGTATAGGGCCAGATCTACTAAACAAGGCAAATTAGCATGAGAGTGCAATTCCAAAAAGCACAGATGGGAGTGGAAACTTCTGCGTGTGATCTACTGACGACGAGCAAATTAAAGTACACCGACGCAGCCAGATCATTTTCATAATGACCAACACAATCTACCAGCGCAAGAGCGCCAGAGCAGCGCAAATTAGTGTCTGGTTTTTTCAGGCGGTAAATAACGGCGCAAAATACACGCAAACCTTAGTAAATCATCTTACATGATTCATAAATACCCTCCTCCCATAAATTTTGCGTCTGAAAGGTAAACTCCTACAAATGCATATGCAATAAGGTCAGCCGCAAAAATAACTCTGTCCACTCCGTTTCAGCGCTAATTTTTCACTGCGTGTCTTTAGTAAATCCTGACAGTAGTTTTTTAACGCCAAAAGACGGTTTGTGTTGGTGCAAGCTGTTAGTAAATCTGGCCCATAGTGTCTTATTCTAATTATATTTATTGATTCAAAATAAGTCATTTATCAGGTGGTAATGTGGATCTTTATGAATTTAAGGAGTGCTGGTCTGGTCTTGACTCGGTCTCGCCCTGCCTTGGTCTTGTCTTGGTCTCAACACACATTGGTCTTGGTCTCGGATTAGGTGGTCTTGACTACAACACTATTGGCAGGACACTACAGTGTTTATCAGTGGTGGTGTGTTCATGTCTTCACCCTGAACGCTGATAAAAAACTTAATTCATTGTAGTAGCTAACATTTCACAATGTAATTTTTAAAAACATTCATACGAGCATTATGACTATTTATAACCAAATCATGATGTAGGATTGAAAATAATCAAAGATATTTGATATTTGAAATTGAACAAAGACATTTGCTTCACTGTTTTCAACCCCCATCTTTCTTATCAGAAGGGCCATTTGGAATTCCTAAAGACAATGAGATGCTGAAGGCCTGTAGGCCAAAATGTGTCACACCTTTAGTACAGTGGGGGAAGTTTGGTCTGATTGGTCAGTTTGAATATCTCACATTAGGGTTTCAGTCACATGGTCAAGGAACAGATAAAAAGAAGATGTAACTGTTGCTCTGGGCTTCTTTTCTTCTTTTATTTTTCTCTCTCTCTTGATTCTCTGGCTCTCTCTCTTCTTGGGGGCCTTCTCTTTGGCTCTTCTCTTTGGCTCTTCTCTTCTTTGCTCTCTTCTCTTTGTCTCTTTCTCTCTCTCTCCCTCTCTCTCACTTTCTATCCCTCAGGTAACATTCTATTCATGCTGGGTACGATAAATGGTATACGTTTTATCATCACATACATCTATTTTGAAACTATTTTAAGTGTAACCATAACCAGATTTTGTCATTAAATCCTTTCTATTACAAATGATGTGCTAACTAGTTTTGATTTGGTATTGACTTTGAAGTGCTATTGCAATACAATATAGTCACATTCTAGCAACGCTCTCCCACATATTTTGCTATTGTAACTGCGCTTATTTCCGTCGTTGGTATAAGTTGCAGTGGGTGGTAAAGACGAGAAATGTACAGTTTTCTACCATCTTGCTGATAACGTTTCTTTAGTCATTCGGCAACCCTGCAGCCAGAACCACTGTAGGCGACCCATCCTTACAGACGGTGCTGAAACCCGGGATCCCTTGCAGTGAATTTTCTGAAATTCATCAGAATGAGGACATTTTTTTCACAGTTGATCTTGTGAATGGATTAAAGCTGAACTTCTGACCAAGGAATGGGTAAGTCTGTTTTCATTGTTTATGAATTGCATGAAACAGAACATAGGTTTTAAACAGCTTCAATAGTCCCATTACTGTACAATCCGAGAATATTCAGATTATCTCCTCGGGGATGGAAGGGAAAATTTCTGATAACAGTGACGTATTGTTTACTTTATGGAGTGAAAAAGTTGAGCCTACCTTGTCCAAACTCAAGAAAGAGTATATTGGAATTAAAAGTTCAGATTATGAAATGCTTAAATGGTGGGACATAATTGGCAAACACCAAAAGAAATCAAAACATGGTGAAATAATTGAGGCTTTAAACTTCATAAGTTGTAAAAGGCTACATAATGTGACACCATTTCTATTATCAAGTCTAGATGCTAAATGTAAAGAAGTGCATTCTAAAAATGCAGAAGCAGAAAAGTCTGAGGCAAAGATTCAAGATCTTCAAACACAGCTAGATAAATTACTAGCTGAGCAGTTAGCCCTGACTGAAAAGTGTAAAAATCATAAAGAGATCATTGCAGATCTCAAGACTAAGCTAAATGCTAAAAAGTTCTTGTCTCCCAAAACGCTTAACAGCGATGGGACTAAAAAGCATGTTCACTTCTTAGAGGAGGTGACTTGCTCTAATGAATCTGAAACAATTAGTTCAGAAAATGCATGTGCATCTCAAGAAAGTGTGCCTATTTCAGTTCTTAAGGTGATGCAGCACCGTAATAGCGCAGAGTCATGTACCAGAACGCATGGTGTACAAGCATTAGAGAGTCATGAATATCCTCAAACTCCAGGAGAACATAGCAGACAACCCTATGGCAAAGAGAACAGGTTTTGCAGTTCCTGTCAGAAAATAGGCCATTCAGAGGAAAAATGCTGGTCACTGGGTAGGGGTCGACCTCCACCTTATTTTCAGAAAAATAGGAAATCACTTTCTACGAGCAAAGATCAGCGCTCATTTGCAGGTAAAACTCTTAGTGAGTTAACTGCATTGTTCATGCAAGGCCTTCAGCTATTAACCTCACTTGCTAGTGGGCTAGCAGCCTCATAGCAATGAGTTTAATAGTTAAACATCCAAATTGCAATGATCCTGTTTGTATTTTCAAATTTGTAATTGTACTAAACACATTGTGCGCATTGAACACACATTATAGTTGTTTGTGCTACTAGATACACATAGACTAGTTTAGTTTATTCTGTAAAACACATGATTGCTTTACTGTTAGTGTTGTATTTAACACTTAGGATAAAGGTTGTAGATGCGATGCATTCTAGGCCATGTATCTTGTGTAAACTGGAATAACTTTAATACTGGAATTGTATAGCAATTTCAAGTTGCATGTGTGTCTATGCTGAATTTGTTTGTCTCCTAAGTGGAACACTCTGCTATTTCCTATATAGCTGCAGTAAAACCATGTACAGGAGCACAGAATTGCCATGTGGCTACAGTGTAATTTACAATTGCATTAACCATGAAAATGCTTTCATCACAGCAGGATTCAGTAACTCTGACCTTTGCACTTTATCATGCTCCTTAACAAAAACATTGGTGTGGGAAGATTTTGAACCAGACCACACCTCGCTAACATTCTCATGCTGGCTCCCTGTTATAACAGGACCAAAATTTGCATCACAAGTGTAAACCCTCCTCACCATGTTTGGGGCATGATTTACACATAGCCACAGCTAAATTCAGCCACATAGATCTGATCTTCACACAAAGTCAAATCTACATCTACATCAGCCTCACAAAAAATCTTTACATCTAGACTGTATTATAACTGTGAATTTCTTCCAGTTATTGTTTGTTTTGTTTTTCTTTAGAATTGCTAAATCAGTTAGTTATTATTTGTCTCACCAAGTTAAATATCAAAAGAGTATTTCTCATTCTTATCTAAGTGCAAAAATGTGTATTATCATTGTATTGAAATAATGCATTTGATTTTTGAACTTATTTGATTTCTGATTCTTTGTATTTTGTCCATTTGACTTGCAACAATGTTTTTGGACATCCATTCAATTGAATCTCTGTATTTGCTGATACTCTTCATGAAAAGGATTGTTCATTGATTCAATGATTGTTGTTTTGTTATAATGCAATTTATTTTTAATGTTTCCAGAAACAATGTAAGAGCTTGTGAGATCTTCTTTTATTCTCAACCATGACCACTTTATTAAGTACATTGATTTAAGGGCTTATTGCCAGAGATTTTAATCTGACCACATCAAACTTCTGACCAATGACAAGTGTCATGTATGCTTTTGCTCTTTGTTGTGATATATGTTCTTTAAATCACAGGATCCCTGCTGCACAAGTTCACATCCTGTGTCCTCAGAAAGAGGGACAAGCGTTTGCTCTCATCTCCAGTGACTGTTCTCAAGGTGTGAAGTATTCAATGGACGTTTTGCATATCAAGGATCGATGCAACACCATTTGATGGAGCCTTCTCATGCAGGGCTGAAATGAGAACAAAGACTGAAGACTGACCAGCTGCTATTGCAACAAGTCTGGATGAGAAGTCTGAAGATGACATCTACACACAACAGAAAGCATGTCTTCGTGGACTGTGCCACCTTTGGACACTTTATGATTGTGGCCAACGGTGCCAAGGGGGGAATTGTAGGATTGAAAATAATCAAAGATATTTGATATTTGAAATTGAACAAAGACATTTGCTTCACTGTTTTCAACCCCCATCTTTCTTATCAGAAGGGCCATTTGGAATTCCTAAAGACAATGAGATGCTGAAGGCCTGTAGGCCAAAATGTGTCACACCTTTAGTACAGTGGGGGAAGTTTGGTCTGATTGGTCAGTTTGAATATCTCACATTAGGGTTTCAGTCACATGGTCAAGGAACAGATAAAAAGAAGATGTAACTGTTGCTCTGGGCTTCTTTTCTTCTTTTATTTTTCTCTCTCTCTTGATTCTCTGGCTCTCTCTCTTCTTGGGGGCCTTCTCTTTGGCTCTTCTCTTTGGCTCTTCTCTTCTTTGCTCTCTTCTCTTTGTCTCTTTCTCTCTCTCTCCCTCTCTCTCACTTTCTATCCCTCAGGTAACATTCTATTCATGCTGGGTACGATAAATGGTATACGTTTTATCATCACATACATCTATTTTGAAACTATTTTAAGTGTAACCATAACCAGATTTTGTCATTAAATCCTTTCTATTACAAATGATGTGCTAACTAGTTTTGATTTGGTATTGACTTTGAAGTGCTATTGCAATACAATATAGTCACATTCTAGCAACGCTCTCCCACATATTTTGCTATTGTAACTGCGCTTATTTCCGTCGTTGGTATAAGTTGCAGTGGGTGGTAAAGACGAGAAATGTACAGTTTTCTACCATCTTGCTGATAACGTTTCTTTAGTCATTCGGCAACCCTGCAGCCAGAACCACTGTAGGCGACCCATCCTTACAATGATTACAGCCTTGAGGAAAAATATGCCTAGTTTTAAATCTACACCTGCCATTGTGTTTCTTATTTTTCATCTTTGAGTTTACTGGCTGTGTTTGGTTATGTCATGGAAAGGGGATTGGTGGAGTTGGGATGTTATAGCATCCAATACAAAAAAAGAGCTTTGACTGGTTTATAACTATAAAAATAAATATCATTTTCATAATTATGACAAAAAAATATGTGACAGCTGGTAGGTTTAACTTTTTATAATTGTGTTGCTATGAAACAAGATTTGTTGTTGCAAAAATGATTAAAACCCAGGCAGACTACATACCCACAATTGAACATAAGCAGAAATATCAAAGCAAATAACAGCCACCAGCCATCATACGAAACATTCATTTAAACACATCTATAAATATCAGTACTCTAACATACACTGTGGCAAGTGAATCATTAGCCTGTTTGTATGCTGCCTCCCATGGGAGTCTTGTAGAGTTACACGGAGCTCAAATGCTTATTTTTTTTCTATCAAGGGTCCTCCCCTCCTATTTTTCTCCTATTCACCAGTACTTTCTGACTATTCATTTTGTGTTTTCTGTATTTATTTATTTTTGGAGTGCAGCTGAATACTAAGCATCCCAGTGTCATTTTGCATGCTGGTTTCTATTTTTAAAATGTTCTAAAGTTATAGTTGCATACTTTTCATATATTTGCTTAGGCTATAGCAGAGGTGTCCAATCTAGCCCCTGTTGAGCCACTGTCCTGCAGAATTCAGCTCCAACCCCAATTAAACACACCTAAACCAGCTAATCAAAGTCTTACTAGGCATACTAGAAACTTGTACAGTGATTTCCAACTGAATTCAGCAGGACAGTGGCTCTCCAGGAGCAGGATTGGACACCTCCCTAAGCAAATATATGAAATGTATGCAACTATAATTTTAGAACATTTTAAAAATAGAAACCAGCATGCAAAATGACACTGGAATGCTTAGTATTCTGCAGCACTCCAAAATAAATAACCAACAGAAAACACAAAATGGACACCCCTGGGCTTTAGCATCATCAAACCTAATTTGTTGTCATTGAACCACCCATACTCATTCTGTGTGTGATTTCCTGTAAGACAGTGTTCTGCCATGGCCAGCAAAGAGCCCGAATCACAAAGCCATTGTGCACAGCTGGAACCTGTTGGATCGAAAGGTGAGGGCCATTCCCCCCAAAATGTCCAAGAACTTGCAAATGCTTTGGTGGAAGAGTGGGGTAACATCCCACAGTAAGGACTGATAAATCTGGTGTAGTTCATGAGAAGGCTGGCCACACCAGATACTGACTGGTGATTAGGGCAGTCTACTGACTGTCACTTTTGATATTGACATATGATGTCACATATATGCGGCAAAAGAGAGGGAGAGAAATGCAATAGAATAGATACAGTGAACAAATGAAGTCAGGGTCTATTATAGAAGCAAATGGTTGGAATTGTTTGTTCTGGCAGCTTGCCCAGATGTTAGTCACTAAACCGCATAGCCTATATGTACACTGATCAACTTAATAAGCACATAAAACACGTCCAAGTATCCAAACAGACAAACAAAGCTACGCGTTTTTTAATCACAATGTTGAAATAAGCAAATATACACAGTTCTCTTTGTGAGAGGTAAAAGAAAAAAATGTGTGTGTGTGTGTGTGTGTGTGTGAGTGGGAGAGGGAGAGAGAGGGTATTTGTATGAGGGGAGGGTGGGCTGTCAAGATGTGCGAGGGATGTGTCTGAAAGTGTTTGCATGTGAGAGAGTTTGTGTGTGTGCGCGTGTTTGCGCTCTCTTGCAGAGTGGAGCCTGCCACAGACATCAGCCCCTATATTTGCATATTCATGGATCAATTTGCACTTGCCTATGCAAATGTATGCAAACATCATTTCAGAACATTTCAAAAATAGAAACCAGCATGCAAAACGGCACTGGGCTGTTTAGTATTCAGAACCACTCCAAAATTAATAAATAAATGCAGAAAACACAAATGAAGAGGCAGAAAATACTAGACTATCAATGTGGAAGTTTAGTTCTCATAAGTTAGTTTAGATCACACTGATCAAGAATCAAGCTCTCGCTTCTCCATGGTTTTATAGTCTCATGGTTTAATTCATTACAGGCATATTCAACATTTTTATAATAAAAATAATACCATTTAAAACAAAATTGTTTAGAGATCATAACAAAAAATAATAATTAAATAAACCCTCCCTGTATAAATCAAATTACAGATGGATAAGCCCCTTATATTGTCTTTGCTTCCTTGGATAAAGGTTTACCCAAAATCTGAATGAGTGGCCATGTGGGAGGGCTCTGAGAAAGCACTTTGCCCCCTCTCCCCCCCCCCAAAACCCATTCATCTTTTGGCTAGCAGGAGGAGATAATCTCCTCACCTGGCACAGTTGTATTTCTGAGGTTCTCTGGGGGACCAGCGCCGATTCAACTGGGTTTTTATCTTCTTTCACTGGTTTTCAGGATAAACAGCTCCACATTGAATGCTAATCCCCTTCTTGTAAACCCCTGCTCTGTTTTCCTTTCTGTTAATGTGTCTCATGCATGCTTTTCCTTTTTTTTCTTATTTGGTTGGTCTGTGGTTTTTAACAGTAAATTTAGCCATTTGTAGACAGACATCATGAAGAGTGTAAACATTTGTGAGTGGTGCTTCCAAAACATCTGTTTGGTTGAACAGACCAACATGTCCAACTTCTGGCTCAACCAATGGCGTGCTATTCAACCAGCTTTTGATTGTGCCTATACCACAAAGAGGATTTTAATGCACATCAAAGGGTCTTTAATGTGGTGTACATTTTTCACTGTTCCAGATGTAAAAGCCAAGGACAATCCAGTGGTCTTGGTTTCTTTTTTGTTTGTTTGTTTGTTTGTTTAATACAATGATAGTCAGTATCTTAATTGCTCTTTAAAAGAGATCCTTGTGCTGTTATCAGATTTTATCTGCACTACATTGATAACACTAAATCTTTTATTTTATTATTGTTGCTAGATTAGCACGAGTACTAAACTACGAGTAGTAAACCATTTTTGTGTTTGTTGAGTTGTGTTCACTTTTCTAACCAACTTTCATTTAATGAGTTACAAATAATCAGATGGAGTAAAAGAGTGTATGCGTATTTGTCGTGCTGTCCGAGGGGAGGCTCCAAGCTCAGAATTTGGCCCGAACCCAGAGTACTCCCCACGTATCCCTGGCTGGGATAGGAACCAGCCGATAGTAAGGAGTCGGGGTGGTGGAGGGATGCAGAAAACTGTCGAGGAACATAGGTGAGTCAGCTATGTGTATATAAAGGCCTTTTTTTTTTTTTAAGTTGCCAGCCACAGCCAGCATTTTTTATCATTTTTTTTACAAAAATTGCATGGCCCCCAGAATATTTTGTTGTATGAATATCTAAACTTGCAATAGAAGAAAAAAAAGTCAAAATCAACACTTGAATGTGGGTAAGTTTCATAAAAATTAAAAAAAAAAAAAAAAAAACATTGAGCAAAAAGCTGAGAAAATCGCGGTTTTGTCAAAGACTACATCCTGATCGGATTCAGAACAATGATCAAAACGAAGATGGAGTAGATTGAGTCCATCAACACCCTCAAAGCTTCACAGTCCTATACCTCCCCCTGGGTCGACATTTGATTCAGTAACATTAGGCAGTTTTGATTTATATGTTGTTTAATGTTGATGATCGCATTATTTTACATATGCATATGATTACATATGCTATCGCTTGTTTCTGCATCTTCTTCGAATGTGTTTTGATCAGGAGATTCTGTACTCATTCAGAAGATGCATAATAGTGCCCCCTACTGTATAACAGTGAAAACACGGAAAGCCGGAAAATTCTGTCAATGACGGGGAAGTGTTGTCTCACAAATGACTGAAATTTCCGTCAATGGCGGGGAAGGAGTTAATAAAACATAATTTGGCTAATGACCAAAAAGCGTTTTTCAATGTAAACAAACTAAACAGACATCTTTAACCGTTGCGCTTGCATCTTTTGCAGCATCTTAAAAAAAACACGGTGCTAAATTTAATAGTTTGACTTATAATATCTCTCTTGCGCTTTTTTTCTTTCCACTGACCTCTTAACAGCAAAAACACATTCTGTGTGAACACAGAACTCATTTTCCATTCCACTGTGCCACTTTTCCGTTGTTTTTCAATATAAACACACATTAGCCGGACATAACAGTTGTGCTTGCGCCTTTTGAAGCGTCTTGCACATGACACAGCGTTCTAAAAACGCGGAGCTCAAGTTAAAAGTAGTTCAACTTTTAAAAAACGCCTTTCTCGACCTTCTGCTTTTTTCCATTCCACTAAACTGCGTCTCACATTTTTTAACAGCAAAAGCATGTTCTAAGGGCCATTTTATACAGAACACTCTTTTCCATTCCACTGCGCTACTTAAAACCATACTTAAAATGGTTTTTCTATGTAAACACGCACTAAACTGACGTGTTTGAACGTTGCACTTGCGTTTCGTGTCTTTTGCAGCATCTCTGCGTTCTAAAAACGTGGCGCTAAATTTAAAAGTTCAACTATTAAAAAACGAGTCTCTAGACTTTTTTATTCCATTGACCTGCATCTCGAATTACATCTCTAACCACAAAAACACGTTCTGTGTGTGTTTTTTACTGAGAACAATGATATGAATGGCCAGTGTGGGTCAGAAAATGGCCACTGGCTTTTTAACATTTAGGCTTTAAGTGATTAAAATTGAATGCATGACTGCTATTAGTGGTGTAATGTTACGCTTTAAGAGTTGTCTAATAGTTGCCACATGTGCAGACATTCTGTGTGTATCGTAAGTGCAGCGGGATGGGGGTTAGGTTCCCAGCTGATGTTGAATGTCCTGAGAAAAATATGGCAAACACGAAACTGGTGTTCCTGCATATGTGCTTGTGATTTGAAAAAGACAGAACAAGAGGGAAGATCTCACAAAATCTGTAAGGTCAACCATATGAGATTACACCACTACTCTGAAATGTGCAAGCCGGAGAAAGTGGGACACACTCCAAAATTTCTACAGAAAAGTAAACATGTTGGGGTTATTTTATTCCTTCCCCTTTAATCTTATATTTTTGGTCAGAAATGTATTAAGAAATGCATTTTTTTTTTCTTGCTCTTCCACCAAACACACACATATGCTGTGTATTGAATACAAAGGCTAACATGTCTATCATGTGTGCTCTGCTGTCTCTTTGTTTCTCTAATCGAAGAGAAGTAGAGATCTTTTGACTCACTAACAACTAACAATTATAAAACAGATAGTTCTGGTCCTTAATTATGATTGGTTGAGCCACGTTTGAAGCTATTGTAAAAATTTTTTTTTTTATCAATAGCATTACATTTTTGTTTCTGTGTGTTTATTTTATGAAACCTTGCTAGGCATGTGGAATAACCATTTTATACGAGCAATAAGCCCTGTGAAGCTGTGATTTACAGTGAATTTAGAATAGCTAAGAGGGTTTTAGACACTCCTCTCTGTGTCGTGCCTAACAACGCCCCTTGGCTGTTCTAAATTCACTGTTACAGTTTTTTACGAATGCTATGACAATTTTTTCAATACTTTTAACAGTTTTCCTAAACTCTTAACACACCTACAACACACAATTGGCAAAACGGTTAATTTCATGCTCAAAATCACACTTTGTAAACTAAACTCCTACACTAATTTTCAAAATACAATAATACATTAACACAATACACTATGTCTACCAAAACCCTAACACATGTTTTCTTCCAACAGGAACATTTAGTCAATCATAGCACAATGTCATAAAAACACCAACACTAGATGGAATTACAGAAACTGCATTATTTTATGTGTCAGGTCTGCCCTTATACAATAGACAGTATATTTTATTGATCATAGATTGTGTCTTTTGAAGCCTCTCCACATTTTTGTTTTGCTGGGTTTAGTAAATGCATGCGTTTTGTTTCTTTTGCTGCAGAAATTCAACACACAAAATGAATGACCCATCTCAGAGTAGCTTTATAGAATGCCCTTCAGTTTTATTTCATTATCAGCAATCACCATGTTGACAATAGCAAGTTTCTGTTCTTCATTTAGGAGCTTTCCTCTGCACCCTGAGGGAGGTAGACAGTGAATCCTTAGATAGACAAAATACAGTTACATATTAGAGACCAGAGGCATACAGTCACTGTAATACATGGTAAAAGTATTTACGTACACTTTGCAGTAGGAGAAGCCCTTATACAATATCCTACTTGTTGGTTTCTCGAAAATTCTGGATAATGGATGGCACTGTGTCCTGCTGAGATTTGGCTGTACTCGTTCACCAGCCTCTCTGTGTGATAGCCTGTGGTTTATGATAGTAGCTCTTATTTCATCAGTTACCCTAATTCTGGCCCTTGTTTGAACACCACCATGCATTCTAACTCCTCAACCTCTACCTTGTCCTTGTCCAGGCATTCCTCTCCCTTGCCCTTGTCCCACTCCTCTCCCTTGTCCTGGTACTCATCTTCCTCTCCCTCGTGCAGGCATTTTTCTTACTTTCTTTGTGTTGCTCTATATTGTTCCTTTTTCACAGAAGATCAGCCCAAAGAGGCCCTCTTTTACTGTATACCATATGGCCATGTGATTGAAAGAACATCAACACCTGAACAATTCCTAGATGGGAATCAGTTGTGATTTATATATTTGCATAACTTCAATCAGCTGTTTCTCAGTAACAATGGAATAAAATACAGGGGATATATTTGTGTTTCAATTTACAATATAAACAGCTGTTCACCTTGACTTTAGCCTATAAGGTTAGGTTTAGAACATGGTGTTATCTGTTCTGACATACAGTGTTAAAGCACTGGTAAATTTGGCAGTAAAAGTCCATTGTTTTGGTCTTGGTTGAGCTTGTGTGTAAAAGAAGTTCAAGCATTTTAAATTTGTGTTAACTGTATGCATTTTGTGTCAAAGCAACAATAAATGTATTAATTGTATAGCCTACACAGATAAATGTTGCGCTAACTGTGTTAAGAGTTTAGGAAATTTGTTAAAAGTATTGAAAAAATTGTCATAGCGATTGTAAAAACTTTAATCACGGCTTCACAGGGCTTATTGCTTTAGTATATTCTACAGTGGCCCCAAAAATTGCATGTTCATATGTTAATATGATGAACTACACTGGTGGTTATTCTTCTAGGACACCTGTGTAAATATGATGGGAACGGACTTCATACCCCATGAAAAATGACCTTGAGACCAGAAGGTTAAAAATAATTTGAGGAATGGCTCAAAAAAATAAAAAACAAAAAAATAATGTTCTGTTTGAGTTTAAGTGTATAAAAAATGTCCAAATACTTTTTGGTGCCACTATGTATGTGTACACTTTTGGTCATGACAGGATGGTCATTTTCAAAATGTAATTTTATTTTCAAATGTAATTAAAAATTGGTTCATACAGATAATTACTTGAATGCACCTCTTCTATGATGAAAGTTAGATGGATACACCAACCTGCAATGAAAATTCTCTCATTTACTCACCCTCATGCCATCCCAGATGTATATACTTTCTTCAGATGAACACAAATGCATATATTTAGAAATATTAATCCAATACTGTGAGTCCATAGAATGCAAGTGCACAGGACCCCCAAATTTGACCCTTCAAAAACCACACAAAGCGAACACAATGTTGGGTTTTCATGTTTTATGGGGACTTTCGATAAACATAATTATTTTTATACTGTACAAACTATACAGTATGATTTATAATCTGTTTTTAAAATGGCCAAATGTCTTCCTGTATGGTATTATGTATTTATTTTATTGTTTTTTAATTTGTTTCATGTATTGTTGCGCACCCATCATGCACTATGTCTACTATGTAACAGAAAAATAGATTTTCATTTGTATGTGTCAGTAAATGATTTGAACAAATCGAAAGGTAATGCCAATGTTCCAAAGACACATCTGACCTTTTGTACAAAGAAGTACACGACACAAATTTGCTTGCCTAATTAGTGACCTATATATGCTGCAGAATCTTAAAATAAAATATTTTATGTCATGTCATGTTTTGTTTTTTGTTTTTTTGTTTTTTTTAAACATATTTTTATTGGATTTTACAACACATTTGACAAACAAACATAACACACTTAAGTACTAACAAACCTTACTTAAATCCCTTCCCCTCCCCAATAATCCTGGCAGTAAAAAAAAAAAAAAGAAAAAAATCCTTACACATACAACGCTTTATATCGTACACTCCTACGCATTTTGTGTATATACAATAACTTCACACATCTATAGCCTCTTCAATATCTCCTTCTTTAACAAATTCCAGAAACATTTCCCAAATATCATAAAGTTCAGAACACTTCCCCTTTATTACATACATAAGCTTCTCAAGGGCCAAACTGGATATCAAATTTTTCAGCCAAAGTCCAAGAGAAGGACAGCTAGCATTCTTCCAACAGAGGGCAATTGAACGTCTTGCTTGTAATAGGCACAAGTCCACCAGTTTTCTTTCTCTGACGGGCAGAGAGCAATTGTCCACACAAATACCCAATATACATATTACAGGGCTTAAAGGAATAAAAGTAGTAGTAAATTGAGACACATATTGAGTTACCTTACTCCAGAACTTTTGCATCTCCTTACTTATGTCATGTTTAAAATGTTTGAAGATCCTTAAACTGTTTATTTTCAGACATTCTGAATTACAGATTTAAAATGTGGATTTATGAACCTCACTATATTTTATTCTCTCAGAAATAATTATATTTAATTCCAAATGATTCACAAACATTTGTTCTGGAATACAAGAATAATGAGTAGGCTGTAGAAATATATGTGTATATGGGGGGTTTAGTGGAGGCTGCTTATACTCTAATGAAGGTGGGCAGAATAAAATCAGACTGCTGGGGTCCATCGCATGGCTTCCACTTTCTCTTCAGCCTGCCTTGATTGAAAACAGAACAGCTGTGATGATTTAATTTACATGTTAATAACCAACAGGCCTGCCAATAAATGCCTTTTTATCGCCGCTTACATCTCCTCCCTACAGAGGGAGGGTAGAAAGAGGGGAGTAGCGGGGGAATGAGGAGCTAGTAATTAATTGTTTTAAGAGATTCTATTAAAATAAAATTTTATGCAATGAATGAGCATGGCCTTGCTGCAGACAGAGGAAGAGAATGGAGAAAAAACAATTAGAGGCCAAGATTGAAGATGGGGGAAGATGCCCCCCTCAAGAACAATGTGCATTTAATTTAAAATTGTAACATATTTAGAGAAAAGTTTAATATATACATGATAATGCATCAGCCAATGTGTTATTAAGGGAAATAAATAGAGACATTTGCTAATTTAACGAGAATAAAACTCTAACAAAGACAAATTTCTTTGTTCACCTTCTCTTGTTCTCTCCAGATACACATTTAGCAATGTGTTATTAAGGGAAACAAACAGAAATTTGCTAATCTGTAGATAAAGAAAATAGTTCCTTCTATTAATGTCTATTAATCCTTGCAATGAATACCTGGCAACCTAAGGACTGAGTGAAGTAGAGAGTTACTCCCACATCAGGAATTTTAAGAAGAGTTAACTGAGTTTGGCATTGTAGATTAATTGCACATTGATGCTTGTGTGTAGACAGAACAAAAGTGAATGTGGAGAGAAGAAGAGTGAATAAAGATGAGTTTGTAGTAGGGTTATCTCGGGTCCTAAAATTTATACCCGACCCCAATCGACCCCAATCGCTTCTTACCCGAACCCGACGTACAGTAATTAATTTTTAAAAAAGACAAATCCGACCTGAGAAAACCCGATAAAATTAGACCAGAGTCCGAACCAACACAACAGCATTTTTTTTTCAAACTCGACTGGACCTGAATGTAAAAAGTAGCGATGTCCCAAAACGAAGAACGAAAAAGAACTTCACCATGAGAATATCGGGGTCTTTATAGTTCTCTCTGCATATTAAGCTGGCGTGTGAGTGAGCATTTAAAGATTACAAAAAAAACCTTCCCCTTTAAAGGAATTACGATAAAAATGTAAGTGCTGTGAAATTCCCAAGACACTTGAGTGAAAAAAATAGACCAAACATTAGATGAGTAAGAACGTTCTTCTTTTCTTATAATGAAATCCTCAAACACAGTTCAGCAGACAAACAAAACAATTCCCCTTCCAGCTTCATCGCAGCTCCTTCCCTGTTGCTCACCCTGCCTACGCACTTCTGCCACAGCACTGTGTGCTGAGGGAGAGAAAATGGAACCACAGAGAAGGCAAATTGTTTGTGCTGTGGGCCTTGACAGCAGTGTGGGGTGGCCTCAGTATTAGCTAAGGATAAAGGTAATGGGATTTGTGGTGTGAAAATGGCATGTCACAGGTTGCTGTTGATGAGAGATCGGTAGCAGAAAATGCATGCCTTAAAGAGCTGATAAATATCTCAGTGGGATAGAAAAAAGATGGGAACACATCAGATAAGAAAAGTGTGATCCATGTAGAAGCTCGTCCAAAACGAAAGTCTATGCCACCATAATACTGAAAGCTGCTATTTTCAAATTGAATATAAGCAGAGAAATGAGATTTGGGGGATTTCGCAAAGAGCAACATAATATTTTAAATGTTGGTCTGTTTCTTAGACAAAGCTATAGCAGGTTGGGGTATAGCAGGAGGAAAAAAAAAAAACCTTAGGAGAAAGGACAAAGCAGGACCATCTTAAAGTAAGAGAGAGGACAGTTTAGGAGAGTGTTTGATCATGTGTAATACATACAGTAACAGCAGCAATGTAATGGAAAAAGTAGCTTGTTATTTTAAAAGCTTTTGGTTTTGAAAACAGGTAAAGTTAGTAGCGTTGCTACTTTTAGATATTTTCTACCCAAGAGTCATAAGAGAGAATATATAATGACAAAAAAGTTTTGGTTGAACTATTCCTCTTAGGAGGGTCAATTTTTACGAGTGAAGCACATATTCTCATCAATGATTCTCAGTAAAGAAATGTCAGCTGCAGTTGTGGTTGAATTGGTCTGTTTATCAAAAGAGAAAGAAAATAAGACAAGAAGAATATAGTAGTCATGTCCTGTGTGCTTGTGATTTAGGCCACATAACTATTCAATGGTAAAATGGAAGCTAGCATGTCCAGTAAAGGTATCTGGTGTCAGTGAATTCACCAGAAGATCCAGTAAAATATCAGGGGTGAGCATCTTGACGTATCAGTTGGCTTCTCATAAACACAGCCTGAGAGCTCTACCAGTGTGAATAGAAGGTTATTTTTGGAGCCTGACTAAAATGCTAGAAGAACTCAACTGACAAGAAAACCTTCGACTAGAGAAAAGAAAATGAGCTTGGAAGCAAAAGCAAAAAATAAATAAATAAAAAAAATAGAAAGAAAAGATGAGCAGAAAGGTTCAAATAAATCCCAAGAAAAGCAGCAAAGTAGCCAGGTGAGAGATTGAAAGATAGAGGGAAGTAGCAAATAACTGACAAGATAGAATGACGGTGGATGTGTTCGAAATCGCCCCTAAACCCTTATTCACTATTCCCTACATTACTCCACTAATAGTTCACTTAAAGGAGTGAATGAAAACAAGTGAGTGAATTCAGTGCCGGAAGGGCTGCCGCTTTTGCATAGTTTGTGCTTGCCGTTTCATAATCATTTGAAACTTAATAGTAATGAAAAGATTTATCTTGAAATCTGTCATAGAAACTATGTATAAACTTAAACAATTTAATAATCACTTAAAAAGCTATTTATACCTGTATGCTATTACGCTGTAGTCATATTGGACCAGTGGTTTGGAAAATGGATGGATGGATGATTCAGCTGCGGGCATCATCTTCTGGTCAGACACAGGACTTCATTCGGCACGCGACTCTCATAGTGCTTAGGGATGGGACGGTATGAAAATTTCACATCATGATTATAGTGACAAAAATTATCACGATTAATAATATTACCGTTTTGTTAAAATTAGATGAAAGTGTTCAAAAATAACTGATGCATACACTGAAAACATTTCAACAAGTTTTATATTTGAACATCAACAAATAAAACAAGCAGCTCTATGCACTTTTTAAGCAAGATTCTATTATGTGGCATTTCCTTCCTTATAATGACCGTTGTCAATAGCAACGCACTATAATGCATCTTGCGTCTCCGTTTTTGATTGTATTGAAAATGAAATCAGAGGACAGGTTCCAACTGCGGGGACATGACCATCGCGGTGCTTAGGTCAAGGCTCAGTTACCCCAAACGGGGTGGAGTCCCTTCGCTTATCCCCCGATCTAGTGGTCCTGCTGCCAAGCAGAGGGCTCCTACTTCGGTTGATAGCCTTGGAGGTGACCTGAGGATTACAGTAAGGGCTTCCCCGACGAGTCAGCCTCCTTGGGCCCCTCCATCCTCTGCACCTGCGCCAGTGGAGCTTCCGAAAGAGCGTGCTGGTCGGGAATCAACTCCTTTGGGGCTCCGGCTGAGGACCAAATGTCGATTGCTGCATCGGAGGGCGAGCTAATGTCCTCTGGAGATGAGGATTCGGCTGCGTTACCCCCTTCAGGTGTGGTAGCGAAAGGTAGCGTTGAGTCTGATCCAGAGCTCACGGCTATGCTTTCCCGGGCCGCCGCAAGTGTTGGGCTCGAGTGGAACCCTCCACCGTGTCCTGAGCCTTTGCGATTGGATGATTGGTTTCCGCCCCAGTTACATGTCCACACTAGTGGTCCAGGAATGCCACCTGTGGCTAAACCTGGCAGACATGTGTGAGCCCGACAAAGTTCGGTTCCTCGACGCCCCTGTCTGTCAGGCTGGCCGCGTAAGGGAGGTGCCCACCCCGTTCAGGGTCCCGTGAAGTCCGCTGGCAAGTGACCCTGAGACAGGCAGCCCTCTCGCTGCCTGAGACAGGCAGCCTCTCGCTGGCTCATCCGTACCATCAGACTCGGCTATGCGATTCAGTTCGTCCGGCGCCCTCCCAAGTACAAGGGCATCCACTTCACCTCCGTGCGGAGCAGCAATGCTCATGTCTTGCAGGCGGAGATCGATGTCCTATTGGCGAAGGATGCGATCGAGCCGGTTACTCTAGCCGATATGAGGTCGGGGTTTTACAGCCTCTACTTCATTGTACCCAAGAAAGGCGGTGGGTTACGACCAATCTTGAACCTGCGTGTTTTGAATCGGGCCCTGCACAAGCTTCCGTTCAAAATGTTAACACAGAAACGCATTTTCGAATGCATCCGTCCCCAAGATTGGTTTGCAGCGATCGACCTGAAGGACGCGTACTTTCATGTCTCGATTCTAATCCGCGTCCAGACCTCTGGAAACTCCATGTCTGGTCCCTGGACGGGATGCGGAGGTTCTAGGTGGCCTACCACAGGCTGTGGTAGACACCATCACTTCTGATAGAGCTCCCTCTACGAGGCCCCTCTATGCTTTGAAGTGGAACCTGTTCGTTGAATGGTGCTCTTTCCGCCGGGAAGACCCCCGAAAGTGTTCGGTTGGAGGCGTGCTTTCTTTCCTGCAAGATGGGCTGGAGCGAAGGCTGTCTACCTCCACCCTCAAAGTGTACGTTGCAGCAATTGCGGCGAATCATGACGCAGTCGAAGGTAAGTCCTTAGGGAACCACGACCTAATCGTCAGGTTCCTCAGAGGTGCAAGGAGGCTAAATACTCCTCGTCCTAACTCGTTACCCTCTTGGGACCTAGCTCTGGTGCTCAGGGCAGTCCATAGAGTTGAAAATCCTGTCCATGAAGACAGTGCTCTTGACTGCATTGGCCTCCATCAAGAGGGTAGGGGACCTGCACGCATTTTCGGTCACCGAATCGTGCCTAGAATTCGGGCCGGCTAACTCTCACGTCATCCTGAGACCCCGGCCTGGATATGTGCCCAAGGTTCCTACCACTCCCTTCAGGGACCAGGTGGTGAACCTGCAAGCGCTGCCTTCGGAGGAGGCAGACCCAGCCCTAGCTTTCCTCTGTTTAGTGGATAAAACACAGAGCTTTAGGACCTCAGAGCAGCTCTTCGTCTGTTATGGAGGCCAGCAGAAGGGAAAGGCTGTCTCCAAGCAGAGGTTAGCCCACTGGATAGTGGATGTTATCGTCTTGGTTTATCAGTCCCAAGACGTGCCTTGCCTGTTCGGGTTGTGAGCGCACTCAACTAGAAGTGTAGCTTCCTCCTGGGCTCTGGCTCAAGGCGCCTCTCTGACAGATATCTGTAGAGCTGCGGGCTGGGTGACACCTAACACGCTCGCTAGATTCTATAGCCTCCGTGTAGAGCCGGTATCTTCCCGTGTACTTGCCCCTACGGGCCGGTAGCATGAAGGACCCGTTCTAGTGTCGGCTTGCAACGCCACTCCCGCCCACTGGGCCGGATTCGTGCGTCTATTTACTCCAGTAGTGTTCCCCAGAAATGGCTAACCCTGTGAGTTCCTCCGCTACCCTGGGCGGTCAGATGTTGCGGGATTCTGACGCCAGGCCTACACCCGTATACATGTGGAACGTGTGTGTAGGCTGGGTATCCATATGTAGCGGTCCCTACGGCGACCCCATATGTGTATTCCTCCATGGTACGGCTACCCTACTCGGCTAGCCCGTGTCTTTCCCTCGACAGAGCTCGCTTATGCCATATGTTGTACTACCCTACTTGGCTAGTCCATATGTGTAACTGCTACCTCTCCTTCCTTAGAAGGATGTGGCTCCGCAGCATTCCTTCTCCTGAGACGGGCACGCTTTCCCAGCGTTATCCAATAGTCACACTGAGTGGGTCTTGCAGAACAGCAGTGGCTGACCTTCTCTGCTTAGAACCCTGACTTCCCGCTCCAACATAGGGGCGGTCCAGGGAGCTCAAGCAGAGCGCTGGAGGGGCCAGCGCCTGTGGCGTGTTAGTAGGATCCCGTCGAACGTGACTGACTGAAAGGGAACGTCTCGGTTACGTATGTAACCCTCGTTCCCTGAAGGAGGGAACGGAGACGTACGTCCCATCACCACAGGTGGTGTACCTCCGCTGACCGGCAGAAAAGCAGACCTCAGCGGAAAAGCAAAGATGCGGCGATTCCACTTTCTGTTTATACACGCGCTGCGGGGAGGAGCGTGGAATGCGTGAACCATATGCCAATGTTCATTGGCTCGTTTAGTTACACTCGAAGTAGATTGGTCTCTGAAAGCGATCCCCATCGGTCAGTTCCGACGTATGTCTCCGTTCCCTCCTTCAGGGAATGAGGGTTGCATACGTAACCGAGACGTTTTCAACCGCTCCATTTCTTTACCAGACAAACCAATAAGATATTTCTTCACCCATAAATAACTCACCATCCCTTATACCACGTGCTGCATTGATCATCAACTCAATTACATTTAGCAATGAATGATATCTTGTAAAAATTGGATATTAAATTAAGATATCGTTTTATGATTCTTACCATCACAATAAGGGTTGTTTTCGGCTGTTACGATGGGTTTGTAATTAGTTGGGGCGGGATGTACTGCAATTAACAATTATACATACACTATTGTGTGACATCTCATCTAAAACATTTAAACGTCTGTATCTGTTACATTGTGCCGACTGGAAAGGAAAACAGATCTAGTGGTAAAGTAGTGCTGCATGGGCAAGTGTGTTGTGTAGTGTGTTTTCCACGGGGGGCTGTGACAGGCTTACTCACCTGATGAAATTTCCCAGCATCCTTTTTGCCGGCCCTCTGTAAAGGCATACTAATTGCCACCCCACTGCTATTCCCACAAACTCAAAAGCATAAATACAGAAGCTCACCAACAGTCACATCTACAGGCTTAAATCAAGAAGTTGTATTTCTATGCCACGATTTTCATTTGCATTTAAAAGGCATTTTAATCCAGAGACTGTTATTAATCCAGATTAACCAGTGAGAGTTACTGCATTTATACGATTGGTAAATGGTGTGATAAGACAATTATTATGAATTTTAATTAGACATGATCCACCACTGATGTATGTTTATAGTCTGGCCAATCACAGTTTTCCTTATAAAACCTTAATCCACTAACAATTTATGTTTTTATGAAGTGTATCTTGTCCATGCGATAACCGTGATCCGATAAAGCAGATTGGATTATCAAAAGGTATACGGTTTACGGTTTACATTTTACGTTCAGGTGACGGCTTACGTTTACACTAGTCAACATCAAGTAGCTTCTGTATCTGGATAACTGATTGGATCTGTTTCCTGCGCAATTAAAATGAGTCTGTAATGGAAAAATGACCCCGGTGCAAAGTCGACCTGAAGTGGTGGGGTTTCTTTTAAAAACATTTTTTCACAGGGTTACGCATTTCAAATATCATAAAACGAGGAGGATGTTGCAAATAATAAAACATTGCATAGATGCCACGATTTAAATGGTAAAAAGAGACATATGGGTCCCAAAATCGTTACATGTTGCACTTGGTGAAATCACATTCACCAGGGATGGGGTTAGGACTAAATTTTCGGATATGAATGTTGCTCATGTAACCCTGGTTATTATTCACCTGTTATTTCCCTCTGGTTTTAGGGATAACTTATGGGTAGGGTCAGTGGTGTATTAAGACCCTTTGGTGCCCCTGGGCAATGACCCAGGGGCACAACAAGGGTTGTGGTGCTTCTACATCAGTGTTATTCACCTATCATTTCCCTCTGGTTTTAGGGATAACTTATGGGTAGGGTTAGGTTTAGGGGTAGGGATATAGTTAGGACTAAAGTTTTGGACAGGAATGTTGTTCCAAAAACATGTTTCACTTGGCGAAATCACGGTTAACCCCATCCCTACTCCTAAACCTAACCCATAACTTATACCTAAAATCAGAGGGAAATGATAGGTGAATAACACTGATGTAGAAGCTCCTAACCCTGGTTGTAAGCCTAAATTTGAAATAAACTGTAAACTTGTCCCTCAAATTTGATTGGTTGATTGGAATGTTGTTCCAGGATCAACAAGGATGTTGATCCAGGAACATGTTGTACTTGGTGAAATCATGTTCACTCTGCCCTCGACTGTCTCGCAAAAACACCCAGCTGTGACTACCGTGAAGTTGTGAAGGCGACCTGTGAATGCAGATACGATGGCTAGATTGCATTTACTTTATCCTATCATAATGTATCCTTGACTACCTCTGTACCAGGACACACAGGTCGGATAACATTCCAACATTCACAAACGTGTTTACACTTGTCTTTTCAATGTGTATATGGACAACGTCCGGATATAGGTCTCATGTTAATTCCAGGTGTAAATGAGCCCATACGCACAAACACACTATAGCTAAATATTATTGTCACCCCTAGAGTGCTTAATGTACTTAATTTTAATAATCAATTTGCCTTCCTGAAAAGTAGTTGACTAGTCGGCAGGTAAAAGTTTACCTTATGTAAATGGTTCATAATATGTAAAATTGTGTTACTTTTATTTATATTACACCAAATGCTCTAAATTGTAACACACAACGGGAAAAAATCTTAAAGATTTCAGCTTTCTGAACATCTTTGATCAAATTCTCCTTTTCTTTCAACATCGCCCTCAGCAGAACACCAGATTACGGTCCATGTGACCTTTCTCAATATCTCACCTGATATTGCCCCCGTCTAAAGCTTGAATATTCATAACTGAATGCACAGATATACCTGTCACTCACTTACCATGTCATCTCAATGAAGGAACCTGACCATCATGTGCGGTCAAGCTCAGCTACAGTGCCCAAAGACATGTAGACATTCAGTTTTTATACTTGTCAGATGCTTGAAAAGAACACTTTTTGATTTCTCCTTAAGTCATTTTGTAGGCTGCAACAAATCTGTATGTAGTAAACAGGAGTACATAGATACACTGAGTATGTCTTATTAACACTGCAAGCAGAACAAATATTAACATTACTTATGCAGCATTATTGAGTGTTTGAAGCAAGAAGTTTGATCCCTTTTACTGTGCTTAACATCATGTGTGATACAAACAACACTTTATTAACTAAACTAAACACTTAATAACAACACACAAAGAGCTCAACATCTGCTAGAGAGCAAAATAAAGAAAAGCATGCAGTTATGGCAGTATTTAAAATGCAGCAGATCAACAAACAATCAGTTTCTTAATTGTTACGTATAGTAAAAAGGGGTAGGTGATACTTAACATGTCAATTAATAAGAATAATTTTGATTCTTGCATGTCTCGCCCATGTCAGCGAAACTGCTGTGACCGCGGACTAGTCTTACAAATGAGTAATCTAATTTGTTTCTTGTCAAAACTTTTTAGTCGCATTCTTGTCTTTATGTCATAAAGTAGCTGATCACAGCAACAATATGTTTGCATGAGCTCTGCAATTCGGCACTCCAGTCAAGCCATCACATTTATTTATTTAGAACATTATACAATAGACTGCTTTAAAGCAAGCAGATTTACAGCATTAAACATAAAAAGAATTTAAAAAAAACAGTGTCAGTGTCTCTTTCAGTTAAAATTACAACTTAATAACAGTTAATAAAGCAGCTCTTGAATGTGTTCAAGATATAACTCGCCAACGTCTGACCTCGACGGACTGAACAGAAGAGATGAATCAGAGAACATTTCCACATCAAAGAAGGTGAAGCCACAAAGCACAACTACCTATTACGTAAATGCCAAAGGCCAATGATAGTTCGAAGGTGTTTACCAGACTAAGCGTGCTTTTCTGGAAACTTCAAATGACCTTCGTTTTGCCCTGATTTTGTTCGAAATTATGTTTTACCAGTTCATTCTTCGTATTCTCTTGAAGTATATTGGGGCCTTTAGCTGAATTTGAGACGGGGGCTTAAAGTGGGAATGTCCGAGTTGAAATGTCCTACTTCCGACCTCAGTGAGTTCCAGTCAATAACATGTCACGTTCAACATAATGTTGACCACATGATGTTACCATGACTCAATGAGGGCATTTTTGTGTTAATTATGGCAAAAACTGAAAATAAATAAATAAATAAAAATGCTGACATTTGCTTTGAAAACAGCTCACCAAAAGCAAAAATTAAGGTATTATTATGTTAAAGTTTGAGTAACACTTTAGTTTAGGCTCAAATTCTTACTATTAACTAGTTGCTTATTAGCATGCATATTACTAAAATATTGGCTGTTTATTAGTACTTATAAAGCACATATTAGTGCCTTATTCTGCATGACCATATTCTACATCCCTTAATCCTACCCAATACCTAAACTCAGGGGGGAACCGTCAGGGCCTATACAAACTATTGTAAAAATTATATTTACAAACTTTTAAATAATAGTTTAAAAAGTAAAAACTTTTTTAATAAAAAGTCATCAGTTCTAATGTTATTTTAGTAATTTATAATTTGACAATAAACATCTAAATCTTTTTGAGGAAATAAACCCTTCAAATCTGCCGATTCAGTTTGTGTTGTATAGACGTCCGTTTACGCCATATTAGGATTTTTCCGCCTAACGCTTTCAGCTCTGTGATTGGTGGTCCAGCTGTGAAATTACAGAGGGCCAAGCCAGAGCCGTTGAAAAACAGTTACGACACTCCCATAGACTGCCATAGGAACTGAGGAATGCGGAAGTAAAGCGTATCACGGAGCGACCAATAGTTCCAAACAACCAATAGTTCCAGCATTGAACCCAATCATTTCAGTGTCTCTCAAGCACACTCGCTGGCAAATTGATGAAATTACTGCATATTTTGAGATTTTATGGCATTAGTTGACCTCTCAGGAATATTGATAGAAGTGGTATTTTATGAAGCGCGTTAGAGTTAATGTTTATTGTTATATAAATAGATCGTTAGACTCTAACTGCAGTTAGATAACGTGAGCAGCACTGCAACAGCTACTATATCCAGATGCAATCTGTCATATATAAACAGTTTTTAGTCTCTCTGAGATCTTTCTGTCGAATGCGTTTCTATGCAGTCAGCCCATTCAAGAAATAACGTATCTAGCTCCTGGATATAAAGAGTTGAATTGAATTGGTTGCCCTGTTTTTTTTTTTTTTTTTTTAAACACTATTTAAAAACTTATTTCTTGGGTTAAATTCTGCATATGCTAGCATCATTCATTTATATTCACCTGTTGTGTATGCTTATGTGAGTATCAAAATAACATTAGGACGTTAACAACATTGAAATGATAAAAGAAATTACCACTATAACCAGTAGATGGCGGAAAAGGAACACTTATTGGCTCAGCCATTTTTTCTCTTCTTTTGAATTAATTTTTATAGATCAAATTACTATTATAACATTAAAATATCTATTTTTGTTACTTTATATTTTTGTACTCTATAATTGTAGGGAAAATCAAAGTCTCATGAAAAACAAAAACTTCTGACTAAACTTCACAATAAATCTTTATTTAAATCGTGTCTGTGCTTTGTTTGTTATGATGAGAGGATTTGTAGATAATGAGAAGATTAGTGTAAAACGTAAACTTGCACTAAAATTAATTCAGCGTTTTGAGACCGTATAAAACTTGTTGAAAATGGATTCTCATTCCTGGTAAATTAAACATATGATTGGTCATTATTTTCTTGTCTATCCTGCTTAATCCTATTCAAACAGATTGACAGCGCGGAGTTGTTTGGAACTATTGAGAGCTCTATGAACCACGTGACCACGTGGCGGCGAGATCAAAGCGTGTCGCAATTCTCTTTTTCTATGGCTCTGGGCCAAGCCATAACACGTCAATGACAGGCGAATTTCAAGTGACAGGAAAATTGACCAATCACATCGTTCCTTTTAATGGGTGGGACTTCAATTAATAAATTATCGCTATGATTATGACGCGCTCCGCCCGCTGTGAGGAACACGATCGAAAAAAAAAAACGCTGATAAAATAGCTAGCGCTATTCGCTATGGAAACCGCAAGCAACAATAATCAGGAGGACAACGTTGCTAATTTATTATTTCCGCCGTTTTCAAGATTAACTTTTAAAGAAAAGCTGGAGATCGGAAAAGGAAGACCTACACCACAGCTTAATTTTGAGCAGAAAGCCAAAGCTGTTCAGTTCAACCACAGCAATTATAAGCTGGATGACAGCATCAATCAAGAAGCTAAAGCTTTACTGCTGGAATTGTTTACTGTTTGTGTAAGTTTTTTCAAATCTAATAGGTTACATGATTTTATTCTGGCCACTGCTGCCACTGTTTTATATGTTAAGCTTTAGTTGAGAAAACTGTTATTTTGCAGAATTACTGGTCAGTCTGTAAATTTATCATCTGAGTGACCATGCACATTTGCTGTAATTCTGCATAATAGTTCAATTTTCCCCAAATCATAAGTTTAATACGGTCTGTTACATATATTTAATCGGCTGCTGTGCCAGTCTAATGATGTGATTTATTATCAACGGGAAATTTTGGTTTGAGCGCTGTCATGATGCATCGGCTTACATTAAATTTTGTTTCATTTGATGGTCTTGTGGCCAGTTGTCACCATATTCTGTTGAAATAACACACCGATTGTGTGATGCAATTATTTGTAATGATAATTTGCATTTTTATTACTGTTTTTTTGTGATAACTCTCACGCTCACTCTGATTTTTGCTTGTGGCATTTCTTGTCAAAGGTAACATGTAGTATTATAAAAGAGAACACTGTAAGCTGACTTTAAGGCTGATTTTAGGCTTAGTTTACCTTTTTCCCTGAGAAAAAAGGAGGTGAGAGGGCCAAGGTCCAAGAGTCACGGTTAGCTACTGCCTAAACTTAACAACTACCTTACTAACTGTTAATGAGCAGTAATTAGGAATTTATTGATGCAAAAGTCATAGTTAATAGTTAGTTATTAGTGAGAATTGGACCCCAAAGTGAAAACTAAAGTTTGTTTTTATGTTTGACATAAGGGGCCCTATTTTAACGATCTGAGCGCATGACGCAGGTGCACTTAGGGTGTGTCCGAATACACTTTTGCTAGTTTAACGACGGAAAAAAAAACGGTCGGCTCGCCAGGTGCATGGTCCAAAAGGGTTGTACGTAGTCTCTTAATGAGTGTGTTTTGGGCGTAACATGCAATAAACCAATCAGAGTCTCATCTCCCATTCCCTTTAAAAGCCAGTTGCAGATACAATATGTAACAGAGTTAGCAGAGTAGAATGTAAATGAGCAAGCCTGGTTCCATGCCAGATGCATCCTGGCACACTTAGTTGGCTTGTTAGGTGAGGGATCTTGTGGATTATTTAGGAAATATCACAAATATAACAAATAATTGTGTCTAATATGTCTCAGGCACTACCCCCACTTCCTGTAAACTGATATGTATACTTGTTCTTCATACTACTGGCAGTGCACATTGGACTTAACATATAGCATACACTCATTATGATGTGGAATCTCACTTAAATGGTCAAATACACTGTGAAGTCTACACATCCAAATAGAAAGTACCCTTATCTCATTCCCATTGTCTTTGGGTTGACAGATTGAGGCTGTCTACACTGGATGCGACAAAGCGACTGTTGCAAATCCATTGTTCTTCATGTCAGAAGTAGCGTGAGCACTTGAAGTACGCCAGAAATAGAACGGGGCTACAGCTTACTGTTGGGAATTTGTTGTGCCACGTCGCATCCAGTGTAGACAGCATTACTGTTTGTAATGGGTTCTATTTGGTTTTGTCGTGCCACTCGCCTCTGGTGTAGACATGGTGTAATTGTTAATGTTCACAATATTTCCAAGTTATTGCAAGTGGTGCTTACTGTAGAGCCAAATTACGTCCAGCTGAACAAGTCCAGCTGCACCTCTATAGACTTAGTGGGTGGAGCTTCCGCTAATTAGGTTTAGGGATAGGGTAAGGTTAGGGTGTGATTAGTCTCGCGTAGCCAGACCTTCAGACTGACAGCAGAAGGTCTGGACTCTTTCGCAGGCTTTCATTGGTCAAGAAACGCCTAAGAGGACGTTTGACTGACATGTAATGCAGCCAATCACAGTTTGTGATTGCGTCATGTTTAGTGGTGTGAAAATGTAAAGTCGATGTCAGACCAGCATGCTATAAATTATTAATTCAAGAACATTGTGTAAACATGTTGTAAAACATGATAGCGTTCTTCATCCACAAGGGAGTTTGGCATCAGGAATTTGTTTCCAGGCGGACCGTTAAAGAACGCAACACACACGTCTCGCGGACATCCTGTAGAATTCAAGCAATCAGACGACGACTGAAGTGTTTAGTATCAAAGTATCGTGTCATATGCATCAGACGTTCAGCCAATGGTCCGTGGGTGTGACGTCTGAGGCTGAGACTAGGGTGTGATAGGATCCTCAAGCCCCACCCATTGCGAAAGAGGGGGAGCTGGATGTCAAGCTCCACCCATGGCTCTGCAGTGAGCAGCCTCTCAGTTTTTGGACTGTTTTGAAGGTGACCTGCCCATTCCTAATTTTATGCACACACATCCTGAGTAAGACACACCTATGAGTCTCCAGCCAATCTGAGAGCATTGATGGTCTCTCTGTTTTCATGATTTACAACATTTCTTCCATCTGTGTGTGTGCTGTGGTGCTATGAGATTGATCTACAGACTGCCCGGGAAAATAACTCCCTCATTTTTCTCTTTCACTTTCTCTCCTCATCTTTTTGTCTTTCTGAGTATGTGTTGAATGGTTTGGAGATCTTGTATTATTCATGAGGTCTTATTGCTTTGCAGTTTATGCTCCCCATAGTCATTCAAATTTTATTTTATTCTATTTGGGATATTTATTTTCATCTATCTTCATTTATCTCTGTAGACTGTGGGTGTGCTGGTGTAGCACACAACCACTACAAAATAATCTGACACATTGCCCCATCCGACCTTTACTCTGCAAAACTTTGCACACAAAGATTATACTTCATTTTCACTATACCCAAAGTATACTTCATTTTTAACATGAATACTACAGTAGCTTATGGTTTTTTTTCTGAGAAAAAAACAACAACATTTATTTCTGTTTATGCATTGCATTTGTTACGTCCTGGGATGTATTGTGTATATGTGTTGCTTTGCTGGTCCTGTCTTTCTCTCTTTTGTCCCGCCCTTTCTTTCACAGGATTGGATCCTACCAAAGTGAACTCCAGATCTGATTGGTGCCAATGGGACCAAGAGGCAATAAAAGGATCTGCAGTGCCTAAAGAGGGAGCTCTGCTCAACCTGTTGTTCAGTGGCACATGTACTGTGGTGTGTTTGCTACAGCTCGCTAGCCTGTTGAGTGCAGTGTGAATTTTGGTTTTGAGTTGATAAGTGGTTGTCAATCTCATTTCCTTTTTGTATATTTTGTAAAGTATTGTAAATATCTTTTCCACTCTTGGAAGCTGTAGGGGGTGAGTGCCATTTCTTTTGTAAATACTGTTTTCTCCTGTTTTTCATTAGATTGGGAGATAGGGCAATTTGTTGTGTTTTCTTTTTTTTTTTTTTTTGTTACGGAATTTAGTTTTTCCTGTTAGGAGTTTATCTGGTGTTACTTTGTTATTTTGACTTTTGCTCATCCCTGAAGTTGTGCTTTCGTTTGTGGTCCTGTAAATAAGTGTACAAAGGATCTTTGGTTTCCAATTCATGTTGCGGCCTCACCCTAGATGGGGTCGTAACAAGTGGGGGCTCGTCTGGGATCCTGTAAAACTAGATCAGTCCTGAGTCATTGTTTGATTGGATATTTTCATTTGGTGTGGAAGAGGTTGGTAATGCAGTTTGATCTGTCTGCTTTTATTCAAAATCCATCTTTTTAAGTATTTAATATGGTTATGAAAAATGACCTGCAACAGATTGCAGATTTCTTTCAAGCTGTAGTGTCTCCTAATGCCTCTAAACAACTGTTAAAGGCTGAGTTGTACAATAGATTGCTGAACATGCAGATCTTGCCAGCCGAGCCAGTGGACGGTGGTGTTAAAGAGGTGGCTGTTGCATCAGTGGTGGCCGATGTGAAGTCTCCTTCTGACATGAGTCCTTTAGCTGCTTGTTGTGATCCCTTGTTGGCAATCAGGTTAAAAGAACTTGAGTTGCAGATAAAAAGGCAAGAGCATGAGAACCAGCTGTTGCGTTTGCGGGAGATAGAGCTGGAGACTGCAAAATTGCATGGTCATGAAAGACCTAGATCTTCTACCTCTGTTCAGTCCATAGTAGATGTTACTTCTACCCTCTCTGGAGTTTCTACACCAATGCAAGGTACCAGTCCTCCATCTGTATTTGATGCTAGTAAGCATGTTAAATTGTTGCCTCCTTTCAGGGAAGCTGAGGTGGATACATATTTCACTGCCTTTGAGCGGGTGGCAGCTACCCTGAGATGGCCCAAAGGGATGTGGGCATTGCTACTGCATTGCAAGCTTGTAGACAAGGCCCAGGAATTGTGTTCTGCTTTATTAACTGAACAGAGTCTGGATTATGACGTTGTGAAGATGGCTGTGATAAGAGCTTATGAATTGGTACCTGAAACTTGCAGACAGCAATTTAGAGCCCATGTGAAATCCGCTAATCAAACCTTTGTGGAGTTTGCCAATGAGAAGCAAACTTTGTTTCAGAAGTGGTGTAGCAAGTCAAGTCTCCAATTTTGCACAACTGTGTGAGTTGTTATTGTTGGATGACTTTAAAAGTTGTCTGCCAGACAAAGTTGTTTCATCTAAATGCACAAAAAGTCTCCTCTCTCTGAAGCTGCAGTGTTAGCCGATGAGTTTTCAGACACACCAAGCAGTTCCTCCCATTTCAGAGAGTCAACAGGAAGAAATCCGTTTAGATGGTGCTTCGACAGAAGAAAATCTCCACGTTTTCTCTAATGAAATCCACCCAAAGAAAAAACACAAGTCTGTCCACAAACATAGTGGTAAAAAGCGTGTTTGTTTCTACTGTCTTGAGCCAAATCATCTTATAGCTAACTGTGAGGCCTGGAAACGGAGGAATCCCTCAGCTCAGACCAGATGTGCTGGTGTTGCATCTGTTCATCTCGTCTTAGATTCTTCCTCTTTCTCACCTCGGTCCTCTGTCTACAAGCCTTTCATGTTGTCTGGATCAGGAGCACTCACTAAGAGTTCAAAACCTAGACCGATCACCAGATGGAGAGACACAGAAGCAGACCAGTCTCTCATGGTTGAAAATGGACAAGTGCAAATTGGTGTATGCTCCAGACTTCCTGTTGATGGTGTTGACCTTATTCTAGGTAATGACTTGGCTGGACATTAGGTGTTTTCCCAAATGACTGTAGCGAATCCTGGGTGACGTGTGATTTGCTACTATGTCAAATCCTTAATCTGTAATTTGACGTTTAGTGGCGTATCATGTTGTCAAAACACCGTTTTTATGGGTGGGCGTCCTGGGATGTATTGTGTATGTGTTGCTTTGCTGGTCCTGTCTTTCTCTCTTTTGTCCCGCCCTTTATTTCACAGGATTGGATCCTACCAAAGTGAACTCCAGATCTGATTGGTGCCAATGGGACCAAGAGGCAATAAAAGGATCTGCAGTGCCTGAAGAGGGAGCTCTGCTCAACCTGTTGTTCAGTGGCACATGTGCTGTTGTGTTTGCTACAGCTAGCTAGCTTGTTGATTTGCCTGTTGAGTGCAGTATGAATTTTGGTTTTGAGTTGATAAGTGGTTGTCAATCTCATTTCCTTTTTGTATATTTTGTAAAGTATTGTAAATATCTTTTCCACTCTTGGAAGCTGTAGGGGGTGAGTGCTATTTATTTTGTTAATACTGTTTTCTCCTGTTTTTTCATTAGATAGGGAGATAGGGTATTTTTATTTGTTTTCTTTTGTTAGGGAATTTAGTTTATCTGGTGTTTTTGTTATTTTGGCTTTTGCTCATCCCTGAAGTTGTGCTTTCATTTGTGGTCCTGTAAATAAAAGTGTACAAAGGATCTTTGGTTTCCACTTCATGTTGTGGCCTCACCCTAGACGGGGTCGTAACACATTAGTAAATCAAGACAGAGACTAAATGGTCAACTAACATTGTTCCTCTCAGCATTGTAGAAAAGGAAATGGACTCTTATTGGTTGTAAGGGAATTATTGACAGTCATTGCCTAGTCCCACCCCTGGAGTTCGCTATCCATATCGCTGTAACACTGTGAAGAGTTCACATTTGTTCAAGCATAAAATCAACAGTAAAACAGAGAACGCTTTAGTAATAACTATGCAAATATTTAACACAATTCTCTTTTTGTTTTTTGTTTTTTGTTTTTTCTCTCAGCCAAAACACTTATACAGAAACTGACCAACAACCACAACTTTTGATGGCACAGAGTCATACACAGGACAGTAGGATATCCTAAGCAGCAAGACTATGCTGTCATCAAAAATCAATCAGATGAATGTGTCTCAGACAGAATATGACTTGTGCCTTGTTGACTTCCTACCTCTGTCTGCTGTCATTGTTTAGCTCTTTCATCTACTTATACTAAAGCCCAGTTTCCACTGAAACTACCCGGAACAATTTGTCCCAGGAACGTTTTTCCCCCAGAACTGTTGCTGTCTGCGTTTCTATCGTGGTCTAAAGTACCGTGAAGTCCGGTGACGTAGGACTGCGCGCGACTTTCCAGTTCCCACTGGATTTCGTCCTCCACATATAATCTTAATAAAGCCTGAACCTCGTCGTCGGCAAACAACTCTTACTGCACACACTGCAACAGACTTTTAGGTTTAAATAAAACCAGTCAACCAATCAGCATGTTCAGCACCCAAGTCCCACCCCCAAAAGTTCCTGAACTTTGAAAAAGTTTTGAAAAATTTCTCCCGAAATTTTTGGTTTAGAAATTTTTACCCGGAACTTCATTTAGTCCCTGCGGTTGAAACACACCCAGTACCACCCCAAAGTCCCTAGTTCCTGGGGAAAGTTCCTGCGGTGGAAATGCAGCTAAAGTAGATACTTTTGAGTGTGTAGCAGAAGAGTAGGCAGGCTTTAGGACATGCTACCACTCCATTGCATAGTTACATGCATTTTGTCACCGTAAAGCAACCTGCCAATCATTCTGTAACATCCTCACATACACTCCACATTTTTTAATTCAATTGACACTACTTCAACAATTTTTTCCTACCGTATTGGACAGAAAACAAGTAGCACACTGATATGCCAGTCATTGGTCTTTAATGCAGTGAACTCATTGCATAGTGATCTATTTAACATTTAATGGACAATCATATCCGTTTTGCCAATGTGCTGTTCGATTATAACCTTTTCATGGTGTCTCTACTTAACCATTCTGCCCTACAAAGGCAAAAGGCAGTAACTTCATTTTTGGTCGAAAATGAGTTGATATTTTTGGGACATTCAAGACCTCCTTTTATCAGGTGGATAAGTATCTTGAGTCAATTCTATTGTTTTATCGAAAAAAAATAAAGGGTTGTCTTAACAGTAACTTCCAAAAGCCCAGGAGAAACCAAGGCAGAACACCGTAACACCAGTTACTGTTCTTTGCCTTTTGTTTTAGAACGCTCAAATTGAATTAGGATACTCTGCTATTGTTTAGCCGTTGTTTAGA
Source organism: Coreius guichenoti (assembly GCA_039654105.1). Classification (NCBI taxonomy): domain Eukaryota; kingdom Metazoa; phylum Chordata; class Actinopteri; order Cypriniformes; family Gobionidae; genus Coreius; species Coreius guichenoti. Next base: position 47,940,485 of record CM077169.1, on the reverse strand, counting down.
AGTTACTGTGCCGGCCTGGAGTTACAGTATTCTGCCTTTGTTTTACTGTCCATTTAAAGTTTGCTGCGTTTAAATTACGGTGTAGCCTGTGTCATACATCTGTCACAGAAGCACTTCTGACACACACAATACCTGAATAAAAGTGTAGGTAAAACAAATAGTTGAGTGGTTTAGAATATTCGTTTGAATAGCGTTTAAGGATGGTTGAGATGGCTTTGAAACGCAGACATCAAGGTCAAGGTAAGAAATTGTGTAACACAAAAGATGCATTAGACTAACAAATTAGATCGCAATCTACTTCATTTAGCTAGCTAGCAGCCTATAGCATAAATAGGCTAGTCAACTATCCAATGAGTAGGCTACCAAATTGCTCCACATAAAAAAAAGCTATTGTAAATCATCCAAAATAAATGCCATGATCACTAGATTTTATACAGGTGTTACTGTAATGTTTTTTGTAAATGGTGATCAGCAACCAAATATTGATAATGTGGAAGTTACTGCCATTTGCCTTGGTGTGACTTCTCCCTTTTTGCAGACAATACAAAAGCAGAGTACAGTAACTTCAAAATAGGGGTCAAAAGTCAAGTTTGAGCTCAAGATTTTTTTATGTAGACAATTTTCATTACCAAAACATCTAATTGACAGATTTCCATTGTCCTACCTATAATAAATTTAGCTGGACAACTAAAAATCTTTAAAGTCACTTTTCTCAGTTCCACACTCTAGCAAGTTAAGGTCTTTTGCCTTTGTAGGGCAGCATTGTTCTCACAAACATCCGGCATGTTATAGTTCTTTTTGTGTGTGTGTTTGTAACCAAATCCTCCTCCAAAGTGCAATGGGTTGTGGGCAATATCAGCCGTTAGAATGTGCATGGATCTTCATTCTTCACTTCAAAAATCTACCAGAAATAGTAGCCCATCTGGGGACTTTTGGCATATTCTTTTCAACATAATATGCTTTGGACACACTTAAGCCCCGTTTCCACCGAAATTACCCGGAACAATTTGTCCCAGGAACTTTTTTTTCCCCAGACCTGTTGCTGTCTGCATTTCCATCGTGGTCGAAAGTACCGTGAAGATTAGGCAAATTAGTCCGGTGACGTAGAACTGCGCACGACTGTCCAGTTCCCGCTGGATTTCGTCCTCCGCATCTAAGCTTAATAAAGCCTGAACCTCGTCGTCGGTCCATCGGTCGTATTTTTTAAACTCCATTGTTGATTCGAATAGCAAACAACTCTTACTGCACGCACCACAACACACTTTTAAAAATTGCCGTTGAAATAAAATGCTGCCTGGATTCAGCCAATCAAAATGCTGCGTGAAGTCAACCAATGAGCATGTTCCGTGCTCAAGTCCCACCCCCGAAAGTTCCTGAACTTTGAAAAAGTACTACCTTGCGAGCAGGGAAGTTTTGAGGGGAAAATATTTACTCGGAACTTCATTTAGACCCTGGTCCCTGGTGTCGAAACACACCAAGTACCACCCCATAGTCCCTAGTTCCTGGGGAAAGTTCCTGCGGTGAAAACGCGGCTTTATTCTACACACTGGAAGTGGGATGCAGGGATTGTGTCATGGTGGTGGGGTGATTTGGAACAGGTGATGCTGATGCTTAAATCATGAGACGCTCAGAAGAATGAGGAGTATGGGGCCATTCACACAGAACGCGTTTTTCCATTCCACTGTGCTACTTTTCCATTGTTTTTCAATGTAAACACGCACTAGATGTGTTTTGCAGCATCTCGCACAAGACACGCCATTCTAAAAACGCACCACTTGAGTTAAAAAACGTTCAAATTTTAAAACACACGTCTCTAGACCTTGCGTTTCTTTCTTTCTACTGACCTACATCTCGTGTTTTTAACAGCAAAAATGCATTCTGTGTGAACCAGCCCTAAGAATGTGTGACTGCAGATCAGGAAGAAGCCGATGGAGGTGACAGTAATATGATTAGTGTTCAAAACATTTCTATACAAATGTCTGACTATGTGAGACTAGTGTCTCAATGGCTTCAAAGAGAGAAAAAAAAAATTCAGAATGTAAATTTGGGTCTCTGTGAAACATTAATTACTAATTAAGGTAGAAGTTATCTCTCTTAAGGTCCTTTTAATGTATTAGTTATGCCTGTTTGGGTTTGAAGCTGTTGCCTCGTGCTTTATTGATGAGGCCTGCTCAGCTCTAATCAATTAGTAATTGGAGCGCTGCTTTTAAATAATGCACTTATTAGCCCTTGTGATGTGTTTAATGGCCGCCCCCTTGCCACGCAAATACGCTTAACAGAGCTTAACAAGGGCTTTAACAGGACTTTTATGGGCTGTCAAAGTAAGCACAATAGCACTTTTAATTCCATTGTGTTCCCACAATTAGCCCTTGTTTACATTCCACAGGCCTTCACACAAAACCAACATGTTTAAGACACAACAAATTGTTGTTGTTGTTGTAATTAGCAGCTGTTGTGTTCGCTTACATTTGTTATCTACGAGGGAGGATGTTTGTTTTAGTGCTGTAAAGAGTGAAGCTTACTGTATGATTAATAAATCAAATGGTTACAATCAGAGATACAGGAATGAAAGTCCCTAAATATTATTATTAAAAGAATTAGTAGCATTCTTTGACTCATAACAACTAATCTGAATTATCTTTTTTACAAACCCGATTCCAAAAAAGTTGGGACACTGTACAAATTGTGAATAAAAACAGAATGCAATGATGTGGAAGTTTCAAATTTCAATATTTTATTCAGAATACAACATAGATGACATATCAAATGTTTAAACTGAGAAAATGTATCATTTTAAGGGAAAAATAAGTTGATTTTAAATTTCATGGCATCAACACATCTCAAAAAAGTTGGGACAAGGCCATGTTTACCACTGTGTGGCATCCCCTCTTCTTTTTATAACCGTCTGCAAACGTCTGGGGACTGAGGAGACAAGTTGCTCAAGTTTAGGAATAGGAATGTTGTCCCATTCTTGTCTAATACAGGCTTCTAGTTGCTCAACTTGTCTTAGGTCTTCTTTGTCGCATCTTCCTCTTTATGATGCGCCAAATGTTTTCTATGGGTGAAAGATCTGGACTGCAGGCTGGCCATTTCAGTACCCGGATCCTTCTTCTACACAGCCATGATGTTGATTGATGCAGTATGTGGTCTGGCATTGTCATGTTGGAAAATGCAGGGTCTTCCCTGAAAGAGACGACGTCTGGATGGGAGCGTATGTTGTTCTAGAACTTGGATATACCTTTCAGCATTGATGGTGCCTTTCCAGATGTGTAAGCTGCCCATGCCACACGCACTCATGCAACCCCATACCATCAGAGATGCAGGCTTCTGAACTGAGCACTGATAACAACTTGGGTTGTCCTTGTCTTCTTTAGTCCGGATGACATGGCGTCCCAGTTTTCCAAAAAGAACTTCAAATTTTGATTAGTCTGACCATAGAACAGTTTTCCACTTTGCCACAGTCCATTTTAAATGAGCCTTGACCCAGAGAAAACGCCTGCGCTTCTGGATCATGTTTAGATATGGCTTCTTTTTTGACCTATAGAGTTTTAGCCGGCAACGGCGAATGGCACGGTGGATTGTGTTCACCGACAATGTTTTCTGGAAGTATTCCTGAGCCCATGTTTGATTTCCATTACAGTAGCATTCCTGTATGTGATGCAGTGCCGTCTAAGGGCCCGAAGATCACGGGCATCCAGTATGGTTTTCCGGCCTTGACCCTTACGCACAGAGATTGTTCCAGATTCTCTGAATCTTTGGATGATATTATGCACTGTAGATGATGATAACTTCAAACTCTTTGCAATTTTTCTCTGAGAAACTCCTTTCTGATATTGCTCCACTATTTTTCGCCGCAGCATTGGGGGAATTGGTGATCCTCTGCCCATCTTGACTTCTGAGAGACACTGCCACTCTGAGAGGCTCTTTTTATACCCAATCATGTTGCCAATTGGTCCTCCAGCTGTTCCTTATATGTACATTTAACTTTTCCGGCCTCTTATTGCTACCTGTCCCAACTTTTTTGGAATGTGTAGCTCTCATGAAATCCAAAATGAGCCAATATTTGGCATGACATTTCAAAATGTCTCACTTTCAACATTTGATATGTTATCTATATTCTATTGTGAATAAAATATAAGTTTATGAGATTTGTAAATTATTGCATTCCTTTTTTATTCACAATTTGTACAGTGTCCCAACTTTTTTGGAATTGGGTTTGTATTTTAAATCTCAATGCTCTCAAGAAGAACAACAAAAATTATTTAGTTCAACTGTAACTTTAAGGGTCACTGTTACCTAAGCTTCTACTCGGCAAGCAATAGCCATCATTTTACTGTCTCGGTTAACTATTGACCCGATATAGTCCGGCTATGAGTAACCCACATCTAGCCAAAATAACCTTGAATTTGGTTACATGTCGTTTTTGCCAAAATAACTTGCGAGATGTATGATATTCCATCATGTAAGCAAAGTCAACAGTGTCAATGTGTTTGGTTATTTCTTTGACATGTTCATGTTCTAGATGACTAGTCTATTCTTGGGCTATTGTTAAACGTCTATTAAATTTTCACCGACAGCCCAAATTTTGCCTTGTTTTAGCCTAGACGTCAGGGCTGTGTTTGGACGGCTATTAGACGTCTTTTAAACGCAAAATTGCTTGCTGGGTACTCAGTGATCACTTTACTGTCACTAACAAAGATATCCTCCATCCATCCTATTCATATGTAAAATGTACAAATACATTTTTGAATGTTTAGGTAGACACTGAAATGTACAATATTAATGACAGCATCCAACCACAGTTTTTTTTTAAGTATGCTTTGACAAAATGGACAGAATCCAGAATGGATTGGCAGAATACTGAGTTCTATAGACAGACCATGGTGTCATATCAGTAAATGGTGGAGAAACCATGACTGAAAAAAGACTTTTATTTGTTTATAAACGATATCCAGAAAAGTGAAGCCATTTGAACCATTTGAAAATTACTTTTTAAATGTAATTATCATCAAAACTCAAAGAGTATAAAATATGTGAGTGAAACACTGTCCGTGTAACATTAATGTGTGCTTCACTCATTTACTGATTATCTGTACAAAGTAAAAAAATATCTTTGATTCATCATTCAAAAATATCTTTGATATTTTTTGGTCCCTATGAGTAAAACAGCTTCATAAATTATACTAAATTATGTTTGCTGTTTTTGGATTTTTTTGTTTTGTTTTGAATCTAAAAATGCAGAAGGTTTTCTGTGAGGGTTGCGTTCAGGGATAGGGTTAGGGGATATAATATACAGTTTGCACAGTATAAAAATTATGGAAAGTCCCCATAAACTATGGAAACCCAACGTGTGTGTGTGTGTGTGTACAGGTGTGCACCATTGCGGGGACCAAATGTCCCCACAAGGATAGGAAAACCTTAGATCACCTACATTATGGGGATCAGCCAGAGATCCCCACGAGGGAAATGGATTAATAAACATACTAAATGATGCTTATTTGAAAATGTAAAAAACCTGTGAAGGGTAGGTTTAGGGGTATGGTTAGGGTTAGGGGATAGAAAATAATATTAGGTCAGTATAAAAACAATAAGGTCTATGGCAAGTCCCCACGAAGATACCTAAATCTGTGTGTGTGTGTGTGCGTGTTCATGTTTTTCTATCCCGGTGAGGACTTCAACCTGAATGCACACTGACTCATGGGGACTCGTGTCACCTTGGGGACCTAAATTGAGGTCCCCATGAGGAAACAAGCTTATAAATCATACAGAATGACTTAAATTGAGAATGTAAAAATGCAGAAAGTTTTGTGTGAAGGGTAGGTTTAGGGGTAGGGTTAGTGTAAGGGGAGAGAATATACAGTTTGTACAGTATAAAAACCATTACGTCTATGGAGAGTCCCCACAAAGATAGTGAACCAGACGTGTGTGTGTGTGTGTTGTCACAACTGCCCTTTCTTTAGAAATAGCTGAATGAAACTGAATGTCAAATTAGGTGAATGCATTAACTGTGTTAAATTTAAAATGAAATTGCAATAGACATAAGATCTAGTCCTCATAGTCCAGGGGTTAAGGACAGAGGTAACAAATAGTGGAGAGAATGTACAAGAAAAGTTCTGGTTTCTAGCCCCAACAATAGGAACAACACTTTCACCAGAAATCAACAGAAAAGTCCGGCTTATTGACCAATGAGAAAATAATGGAAACACACAATACTTCAGCGGGGAGCAAGGCCAGTATAATAAACAAAAAGCTTCTTGCCTCAATTTTAGAAATATGAATGACCTACACACAAAATCAAATAATTAAATAAACAACAATTAAACTTCCCTGTCTGCTTCACTGAAAAAGAGAAACAGGAAAAAATGGCAGTTGCTCCAAAGGAGGACTGCCTGGTTTCTCCCGACACTATATGCAGTGACTATATGATGAGAACAAAACATGAGCTGGATGATGGCACTGATGTCTTTTCTAGAGCTGCTTTATAGCTGAATCAAATTTGTTTCATTTTGCAACATTGATACTAAATAATGACACTATTATCTTTTTAGAGCTGTTTTACGGCTGAATTTGAGTTTGCCTCATTTAGGGCCAGATTTACTAAACAGGGCAAATTAGCATGAGAGCGCAATTCCATAAAAGCGCCGATGGGAGTGGAAAGTTCTGCGCGTGATCTACTGACGACGCGCAAATTAAAGAACAAACACACAGCCGGATCATTTGCATAATGATCAACACAATCTACCAGGAGCAGAGCAAATTAGTGTCTGCTTTAAGACATCCTTTTTTTGGGCGGTAAATAATGGCGCAAACACCAGTAAATTGACGAGCGCAAACCTTAGTAAACCACCTTACATGATTCATTTAAATACTCTCCTCCCATAAATGTTGCGTTTGAAAGGGAAACTCCTACAAATGCATATGCAATAAGGTCAGCTGCAAAAATTCTTTAGTAAATTTAGTTAAATTCTTTAGTTAAATTTTAACACCAAAAGAGGGCAAGCTGTTATTTTCCTGTTTATACGGTTTATTACTGTAAAGCTTCTTTTAAACAATCTGTATTGTATAAAGCGTTATATAAATAAAGGTGATTTGACAACATGACCCAACCTTATTGGTTTTTAAACCATATGTTACATTTATAATTTGTATCTTCTTATCAGGATTCTGTTTCCTCTAGCACAACATTAATTTTGAGCAGGACATGACATTAACTTGTGGCAAGTGGTTTTCCAAAGTTACTAGCCACTGGCCACAATTTTGACATCGATTCCATGGGGGGAAAATGCCATAAAGATATTTTTAATAATATCTCATAATTTGGCATATATTAAACTACTGTCACTTTAAGATCTGACCTGGTGGGTGGAGCTAGTGCCATCAGCCAATAAAGCATGATTCTCTACAGGTTTCAGACAATGATGCAGCATCAAGTGAACCTACGAAAGGGAATCCATTACTTTGAAAGCTCAGACAGTGTTAAGGACATTGCATCATGTCAAACATGAAAAAAAACTTACTTGCAAAATGTCTTAGGGTACATACTGTATGTAACCCCAGTTCCCTGAGAAGGGAATGAGATGCAGAATTAGTTTCTCCACTCTGGGGTCATTAATACCCACAAAGCCATTGCTGACCAATGCCTATTTGTAAGCTGTGAAGTCACCAAGCACAATCTTGTCAGGCCAAAGCACTGAAGAACTTAATGATCCTTGACCCAGAGTTAAATATAAGTGTCAGCAACCAATTAGGATGCCTCCTGTGACACCATAGCTTTGCTCCCTAGAAAGCTCAGTGTTATGGGCACTAGGAAAAAGCCAGAAGCTTCCATGCTCAACCGTTCCTGATAAGGGGACTCCTGTATTAGGCCAGTCTGAGTCACCACTTACAGGACTCACAGGACCACAGACAAGTCCACAGTACCACATTCAGCAGCTGAAGATGAAGTGCGGAGGTGCAGCAACTATTATACCAGCCACTAACACAAGCCTTACCGAAGGGAGCAGGAGAGGGAAAATTCATCAGCTTCTATGATTTTTTTCAGTCTTAATGAGCTGGAGAGGAAACAGAGAAGAACATGGATCGCTAACCACGATACAGGCCATTCTACCCTATCAAAATCCCCGTTCTGACCTTCAGCTAGCCTGGGAATGGGCACCAAACCATTCACAAAGGAGCATACAGTGGGGAGAACAAGTATTTGATACACTGACGATTTTGCAGGTTTGCCCACTTACAAAGCATGTAGAGGTCTGTAATTTTGATCATAGGTACACTTCAACTGTGAGTGACGGAATCTAAAACAAAAATCCAGAAAATCACATTGTATGATTTTTAAGCAATTAATTTGCATTTTATTGCATGACGTAAGTATTTGATACATCAGAAAAGCAGAACTTAATATTTGGTACAGAAATCTTTGTTTGCAATTACAGAGATCATACGTTTCCTGTAGTTCTTGACCAGGTTTGCACACACTGCAGCAGGGATTTTGGCCCACTCCTCCATACAGACCTTCTCCAGATCCTTCAGGTTTCGGGGCTGTCGCTGGGCAATACGGACTTTCAGCTCCCTCCAAAGATTTTCTATTGGGTTCAGGTCTGGAGACTGGCTAGGCCACTCCAGGACCTTGAGATGGAGCAACTCCTTAGTTGCCCTGGCTGTGTGTTTCGGGTCGTTGTCATGCTGGAAGACCCAGCCATGACCCATCTTCAGTGCTTTTACTGAGGGAAGGAGGTTGTTGGCCAAGATCTCGCGATACATGGCCCCATCCATCCTCCCCTCAATACGGTGCAGTCGTCCTGTCCCCTTTGCAGAAAAGCATCCCCAAAGAATGATGTTTCCACCTCCATGCTTCACGGTTGGGATGGTGTTCTTGGGGTTGTACTCATCCTTCTTCTTCCTCCAAACACGGCGAGTGGAGTTTAGACCAAAAAGCTCTATTTTTGTCTCATCAGACCACATGACCTTCTCCCATTCCTCCTCTGGATCATCCAGATGGTCACTGGCAAACTTCAGACGGGCCTGGACATGCGCTGGCTTGAGCAGGGGGACCTTGCGTGCGCTGCAGGATTTTAATCCATGACGGCGTAGTGTGTTACTAATGGTTTTCTTTGAGACTGTGGTCCCAGCTCTCTTCAGGTCATTGACCAGGTCTTGCCGTGTAGTTCTGGGCTGATCCCTCACCTTCCTCATGATCATTGATGCCCCATGAGGTGAGATCTTGCATGGTGCCCCAGACCGAGGGAGATTGACCGTCATCTTGAACTTCTTCCATTTTCTAATAATTGCGCCAACAGTTGTTGCCTTCTCACCAAGCTGCTTGCCTATTGTCCTGTAGCCCATCCCAGCCTTGTGCAGGTCTACAATTTTATCCCTGATGTCCTTACACAGCTCTCTGGTCTTGGCCATTGTGGAGAGGTTGGAGTCTGTTTGATTGAGTTTGTGGACAGGTGTCTTTTATACAAGTAACGAGTTCAAACAGGTGCAGTTAATACAGGTAATGAGTGGAGAACAGGAGGGCTTCTTAAAGAAAAACTAACAGGTCTGTGAGAGCCGGAATTCTTACTGGTTGGTAGGTGATCAAATACTTATGTCATGCAATAAAATGCAAGTTAATTATTTAAAAATCATACAATGTGATTTTCTGGATTTTTGTTTTAGATTCCGTCTCTCACAGTTGAAGTGTACCTATGATAAAAATTACAGACCTCTACATGCTTTGTAAGTAGGAAAACCTGCAAAATCGGCAGTGTATCAAATACTTGTTCTCCCCACTGTAAGTGGGCAGGGCTTTAACCAGAAGGTAAAATTACTTGTGGAGACTGTTTTAAATGTAATTCTGTTCCCAAACAAGCAGAGTCATGTTTTTTTTTTTACCTGAGAGAGAGAGAGAGAGAGAGAGAGAGAGGCAGGTGAAACAGCAGGTCACATTTATCAAGACTAACTGTTCGCTTTGCCCAGTCATAAGCCTCTCGATAGCAGGATGTGAATCTCAAGCAGGTCCCTTCTGTGTGTAATTGAGCAGACCCATTCGCTGGTTCCATTTTTGCCATGCTACCACCAGGGGAGGGGGTACAACTGAGAGATAAATAATCTGATCAACCTCTACCGTCCATTCCCATGCTCCCCACTCCGGGACATGCACTATTACATCTGGAAGGCTAACAAGAGGGGGGCATTAATGACCCAGGCAGAAAGCGCAGGTCTGATCATGCAACTGATCATCTCCCCAAAAGAGTAAAAATTGAGGCACCATATAAAACATTAAAAGCATCCGCTCAGATCTGTCACTCTCTTTCCAGCTCAATCTATAGCGAGAATTTGGGGCATGGCTATTATAGCAGGTGGAGCCAGAGGATGTTTAGCCGGTGGGGGACCATGGCTGACACGTTACGTTACTCACATTCAGCTTCAATTACAGAAGTGCAAGCAAAACTTTGCTGCATTTAGACTTTCAAAGATTAAACAGGTCATGAACATGCCAAAGCAAACGGGGCATTGAGATGCAGCACAATACAATGGAAACTTTAGAACCATACAGCATTATCATGCACCCATTCAGAAAGACAAATGTTCCAGTTTATGTTTACTTTGATGTGTCCAGTGTAGACAGCCACAAAAAAATGTGCGCAGTGCAGATATGTTAAATGGTTTTATTATAAGCAAGACTTTCATGTTTGCTCTAGACATAGTATTAACCTACTCAGTTGCTTACTCATGACACATAGCAACACAGCTAAAAGTATGTAATATGTTGGACCTTTTATTGAAAGTATCTGTTGAGACATGCCTTCGCAAGCACCCGTAAGACCTTTGTTTGTGATGTTTGAGTTGGGTGAGGCATGACGGGTTGAAAGGAATGTTTGCAAGGTTGTTTGAAAATATGCTTTTTTTTTAATTACGCTAGGTACCACTAGTATTGCAGAAACTACATCATCTTTAAAGAGAAAGGTAGAGCAAAAAAAAAATAAATATCACTGTGTACTATATGAGCACCTATGACCACATTCAGATAGACACATCCGTACAAACACACACATACTAAATCACTCATGCTTGGTGTTGCAGAGGAAGTAGAGGCTGACAAGAACAAGTGACAGCTCTCTAATTACCTTTTCACCACACACACTCACGCTGGCTGAAAAACATTGCTCCTTTTCCTCTTCTACGTAAGTCTCTTCCTTGCTCTTCTCTTCTCTCTTCCTTGCTCTTCTCTTCAATTGTTCTTTAATTCCATCTTTAATTCTGCTGCCCATTGTATGATATTCAGGTGCTATGCAAAGTTTTGAAATAGGGCTGGATGAATAATTGAAAATTAATTGAAACCGAAATTCAGAACCTCTAACCGACATAATTTTCCTATGTCGGTTATTTCGTTTTTTTCTTCTTCCTGTTAATACTTTCCCGTGTGTAGATAGCCTACGTGACTCTGCCCCATCCAGTCACATCAAGTGCAGTTTGCAGGCACACGAAAAGATTCAGGAGCAGTTATCTTTGTTTATACAATCTGGATGCTCAGTATTGCTAGGGAAATTGCATGTTTTACACAATTTATTTTACAGGTAAGTTAATCACCGTTCTTACACGCACACTCAGACAGCGCCAAAGCCAGATCACTTTCAGTTGTGTCCTCACAAAATTTTGTCAATTAAATGCGTTTTAAGGCTTGCCAGTTTGAACATTGAAGCGATTTTAGACCATCGGATGTAGGCCTATCATTATATTGAACTAATGCGCTGATGCATTGTGACACACGAACACTCATACAGACAGTAGCTCGCACATCACGTGCACATGCAGAAACTCATTGTCAACACTGTCCTGTGATTCATCACTAAAGTAGCTTAGAAACTCAACCATTATATCATAGATTTATTTGTCTACTTCTGAAGTAACTACAACGCACAGCTTCACAAGAGACAGTATGACTAATTCACACATACACAATCACTCTCTCATTAATGCATTCAAATAAATGTAATGTAGGACTACTGTGCTAATTTATCTGTATCTGATGTACAACAAACAGAAATCTGTAAGAAATGTTACGACCCATAAACAATAACTGCTGAAAGTAAGCCGTTTCCTTCAAGTATTTAAAAATCACAAAATAATCGTTCATTAATCGGAATCGAGGTAAAATGTTCAATTAATCGAGATTTTGATTTTAGGTCAAATCGTCCAGCCCTATTTTGAAATCCAAGTAATTCTACTGATAGTTTGTATATTGAACACTTATCTGCATTCAAACATCATTTTACACCATTATTATTCCTGTCCTCTCTCATTTTGAACATGCTCCTTTCTTTTTTCTTTTCTTTCTTTATTGCCATCTACAGGGCATTGGAGGTACTATCTAGGCAGTATTTGCCCTTATTCACCCAAACTTGTCAACAAGGCTACTTTACACAAATGTGTACATTCATGGCTGCAGCTGCTGCTGAGGCCAAAACCAGCACATCCAGTGCAAGTAGACTTATTTAGGCTTTGTAAGACTGTAAGATGCCAGGTCGTCTGGGCTAAGGAACGACTACTCCCGAGAAAACAAAGGATGTTTTGGGAAATTCTGTAAGACTGTAAGATGCCGGGACGTCTGGGCTAAGCAACGACTACTCCCGAGAAAACAAAGGATGTTTCGGGAAATTAACATTTGAATATTCTCTTGTGCATTTAGCGTCCCCATCCGAGACGACATCACCCAAGAATTGCCTTAATTTACATTTCTTTCCCTTCACTGCCTCTTCCCCCATTTCTCCTCTATAATTCTCCCAAAATCTACATGGGTTAATGTGAACAAGTACTATACAGTATTATACATGTTTGGAATCATTTGAAACGTCTCAGTGCGACTGGTACAAAGGTCTCATTCCCACAGAAGTAAAGCAAAAGGTAACAAAGGTTTAGAGATATTTTGCTTATTGTGGTGGGTGTGTCCTCTGCCAATTGGTCTTTACCACCTGTCCTCAATAAGGTGTCAATTACAGGTCTACAGGACTTGATTAATGCAAATTCCCATTGTGAACTCATGTTTACATTTGAAAGAGGTTTCTGTCTTGGTCTGTGTATTTAAGGGATGTTGCAGAAGGGTCAGGGCGGGATTCTGTAGCCAGATCAGGCCATAATGCTATGCATTATGTATCCTATTTCCTTGAGGTCAGGTATGCATCTCCTACTCTTTACTTCAGAGCATTTGATGTTATGTATTGATTATCTTTGAATTGATTATGTAATTGGCATGATAACCTGACTAATAATAAATTGTTATATTTGATTTCATTCTGACTTACTCTGGAATTATTAACTCTAGTAGATTACGTTAAGTCAATAACACCGCAAATCTACGCTCAGGTTAGTAACGGACTAGAGCACAGTTCTGAGTGAAGCAGAGGGGAGCACCAGGCTGATGTTTTAGAGCTCCGACTAACACATTGGCATTAGTTACGTATACTTAGACTGTAGAGGCTAGTAGACCAAATGGGTCTTCCGTTTAGAGCAACAAAAGATGTTAGACCAATCTAAATAGGGTGAGCCTCAACTCTGGATCATTGTAATATTATTCTAATTACGTGTACATGGGAAACCACGGCATGATTATGTATAGTTACCATTAGAGGAAGTTAAGTTGGTCGCTTGGTTCTATGGTAATGGTCATGGCCTCTAGTTAGATATAGTCTTGCATTAATTAAGTGGGTTCAGATCTATGGGGGCTGAATAAAATATTCTAAAAATGATCAACGTGGAGCACGGGCGTCTAGGATATCAGTTAATCGCCTCTGTCTAATGACCAAGACTGACGAATTTGTGATAAAGAGATCGTAATCCGGCCGGTGCGAGACTCAAAGTGTTATTGGGATCCGGATGATCTGCCTACTGCCTGTACATACGCTGATACGCTGCTGCGAGTGAGACATAGTGCTGCTGCACAAATAGCATATATCAATAACCCATCGCAGATCTATACAGGTGGAGCTGGGGAAGGTGGAGGGCTTTAGAGGAACTCGTGCTGCAAACTGCTATAGTGAATGTAACCAGCCATTTAAATGTGTTGAGCAACAAGCTCATTGGCTGCAGATGCAACATGGACCAATCGTCTTGTGCCAAGTAGTTAACGCTGTAATTATCATCAGCTTGCGTTAGAACCAGCAGCCTGCGCCATCTAGAGTTTCATGACAAAACTATGTATTTAACATTTGTAGCGAATTAGCTCAGAGGGGAAATATTAATAATTATTCTTAACTCATTATGATTAATTATGAATATTTGAATCAGTTAATGAGATTAACTTGATGTAGCTACATTAACATTACAATCAATCAGTTCATCCTGTGAACGCTCAGTATTGATTATTAATTAATTCTAAGAAAAGGATATTTTTCATGGCCACAGAAAAATAATTCTTTCTTTGCATTTACAGCGCTTAGAGCGCATAACAAGATCGATCATTTAAGTGACAATTTGTTTGCAGGCAGGGAGTCAGAACCAAACATATATTGTGGACAAACTTTATTAACTAAATCACAAACATGATTAAACTAACATACACGCATACACACAAAACAAAAACATACATGGGTAATATGTAGAGTTAAAGTGGTTGAAGAACCAGGTCAGAACAGAGAAATGAAACTATGAAAACACCTGGGAGAACCATCAGTGACTACAAGCTCCTTTGTCTGAACAAAGGGGTTTACAGCTTTTACTAACTACTGTAGGATTGAAAATAATCAAAGATATTTGATATTTGAAATCGAACAAAGAAATTTGCTTTACTGTTTTCAACCCCCCTCTTTCTTATCAGAAGGGCCATTTGGAATTCCTACAAGACAAAGAGATTCTGAAGGCCTGTAGGCCAAATGTGTGTCACACCTTCAGTACACTGGGGGAAGTTTGGTCTGATTGGTCAGTTTGAATGTCTCACATTAGGGTTTCAGTCACATGGTCAAGGAACAGATAAAAAGAAGATGTAACTGTTGCTCTGCCTCTTTTTTAATTCTCTGGCTCTTCTTTTATTCTCTGTCTCTCTTGATTCTCTGGCTCTCTCTCTTCTTGGGGGCCTTCTCTTTGGCTCTTCTCTTCTTTGCGCTCTTCTTCCCTTTGTCTTTTTCTCTCTCTCTCCCTCTCTCTCTCTCTCTCTTTCTATCCCTCAGGTAACATTCATGCTGGGTACGATTAATGGTATAAGTTTTTATCATCTCATACATCTATTTTGTAACTATTTTAAGTGTAACCATAACCAGAAATTGTCATTAAATCCTTTCTATTACAAATGATGTGATAACTAGTTTTGATTTGGTATTGACTTTGAAGTGCTACCTACTGCAATACAATATAGTCACATTCTAGCAACGCTCTCCCACTTATTTTGCTATTGTAATTGCGCTTATTTCCGTCGTTAGTATAAGTTGCAATGGGTGGTAAAGACGAGAAATGTACAGTTTTCTATCCTCTTGCTGATAACGTTTCTTTAGTCATTCGGCAACCCTGCAGCCTGAACCACTGTAGGCCCACGGTGGGGTCCCCCCACACCCATCAACCAGGCAGGAGCAGCAGTAGAAAGAAGAAGAAGGAAGAGCGAGAGACGGATCTGTGCGTCTCTCTTTAAGGTCTGCGAGAAGTCACACCCCCTAGGATTGACTTGACCAATGGGATTGTTGGGATTTCCCAGCTGGAAATTCCTCTGTTGGAGATTTTATGGCTCTTTGTTTCAAGCATGATTAAATTGGGTCTGTGCCCATTTATACTCCATTTAATACAACAAACACACACTGCCTCCTCTGAGGAAGTGACATACACGAAAGTGTAAGTCGTGAAACAAGCATTCATTTGATAGGAGACACGACATATATGAGGTTACATGAACTAGTAGTTTGCTCATAAGATATGCATAAAACGAAATACCATACAAGAGACACTTTACAAGACAGTTATATGCATACATAAAATGTCCTGGGGTGCATGTTCATTTATAGAACAGTTTTTCTATAAATTAATGCAGGAAAGTCTTTTTAAGGGCATTGGGTCTATGGGTCCCTTTTCACATTCATTCAAGCCATAAACAAAGTCTTATCTGATGGTAGTCCTGGTAACGGAGACCTTTCCAGCTCTTTTGGGGAAAGGTCTGTTACTAAGCGTAAAGCATTTAAAGCATATTTGTTAAATGTAACAAGTGATTATGTGTCTGATTTGTCTCAGACATTACACATTATTTTATTTATCCTTTTGAAGGATATTGGTTTACTTATGCCCTTTGTAGCGACTTGGCTACGTATCTTAATAAATTAAATTAGCTCAATAGGGAATTATGGGTATTGATATGTAATTATTTATAATTAATCGTAACGTGTTATGATTAAATTATAAATCTCCAAATCACCTAAAAGGGAAATACCGAACCTAGGTATTTATGCAATATATATATATATATATATATATATATGGTTAACAACAATGGATTGCATTTAACTACGAATATATATATTAAATCAGTACAGAATAACCTTTAAAGAATTAATTCAAAATTCAACTGATCTGTTCATTTAACGAACCGACAGTAGTACAATCTTTATCAACTCTCACAAAGTTTTATTCTTTCTATCAAATCAGGAAGATTATCCTTCTGCCGCGAGGAAGATTATCCTTCTGCCGCGAAGAATATTGTTTTGAATGTGTTTTTGTGAGCAGCAACAGTGACAATCAAACGTGGATACAATGGTTTTAATAACTGATACTATGAATACATATGACTAAATAGAGGATACATGTATATACAGAATAACGAAAAGTAACGAAAGAGAATGAGAAGAAGAGAAAGAAAAAGAGAAAGGAAGGATCAAGAATGGTAATTTCACAAACAAGTAACCACAGAGAGCCAGCAAAGAAAAATATCACCTTAAACAGGGGCACCAATCTTAACGCACCTAAAGCTCGATAGAATTTATACCTGCATGGATTTCTTTGTGCTGAGTATAAGAGGATGCGTGCGAGGCTTCTCAGAGCGTTCTTTGAGCTGGAGCTTCTCTCTCTTCCGGAGATCGGGTCTCCAATCCGCGGGAAGTTTGAAGGTAGCTTGAGAGCAAGTGTTGCCGAAAAAAAGGGAGGAAAAGAAGATCGTCTCGTCGGGTTTTGGAAGTTGACTGAGCACTGAGATGGTGTGTGCTGAGATGTGTTGCCTGTCTGCCTGGCCGCCTGTGGCCAGGGAATGAGTCGCAAAGCGCGCCGAACTTCAAAGGAACCAACCAACGTGATTGAGCCGCCAAGCCAGGGCCGAAGCCGCCTGGCAAGGGGACGAGCCGAGTTGAGATGACGGGAGGAAGGTGCGAAGGAAGAAGTGAAGAGAAATGTTTCCTTTGTCTTTTAAGGCCCATTAACATACGGCCATCTTTCCTGTAATGGCCTATCATCTGTGTGCATTCTAGGCGGGAGAAAACCCCTTTGTCTTGGTTTTATGACCCACCGGCATGTCCTTATGAGGATTTCAGAATTAGTACAGTTTTACTCCCAAGGGGTTAAACATACTAATGATGCATCTCATAATCACATACTGTGAACCGTTGGTTAAGAAAAAGAGAAGTGAATATTTAGATACCAAACAAGCTTCAGCTTGAAGGTATGAAAGCAGAAATACATCCTAATACAAGCATTTAAAATGACTTTAACATTACACACATCATGACTTCGTAGAGTATAACATAGGGAACATGCATACACATAGGAATATTTCATATACATTCTGAAATAGTTTAATTATGGGCTACATAAAGAAAATGTTTGTGTCTGTGTATTGGAATGAGTCTCAGTGTCCAGGTCACTCTCTGTCTGCGTGGGGAGGGGTAGGATTAGAGACATGGGGCGAGATAGCGATCGCTTTGAAGTCGCCAGGGCTCTTCGAGGTGTTGTCTGCTTTGCATCGGCCAAGCCATAAAAGTGACCAAGGAGCAATTTAGCTCAGACTCCTTGGAGCCAGGACAATAATTGATATGCAAAAGTCAGAAAGATAAGAGCATCTCTGATGTTCCGTGGAACTGACCATTTGTGAGACACTCCAGATGCTACACCTTTTTGAGCACTTGAGCTTAACTGAGGCTTGAGTTTAAGAGGCTGTGTCGACTGCAATATTGAGGTGTTCAGTTTTATTTAAATTTTATAAAAATAAAAAAAAAAACATGTGATTGCCCTCCTCACAAATCAACTGTTTCTTGTTTTTCACTGGCATGTCTCTTAGGTGTTGAAGACAAGTACATCTTTGAGCCTACATTCAGAATGAGTAAAATACTTAAAGGGTTAGTTCACCCAAAAATGAAAATTCTGTCATTAATTACTCACCCTCATGTCGTTCCAAAACCGTAAGACCTTCGTTCATCTTCGGAACACAAATGAAGATCTTTTTGATGTAATTGGAGAGCTCTCTGACCCCTCCATAGACAGCAATTTAATTACCACGTTCAAGGCCCAGAAAGGTAGTAACAACATCATTAAAATAGTCCATGTGACTCAAGTGGTTCAACCTTAATGTTATGAAGCGACAAGAATACTTTTTGTGCGCAAAAAACAAACAAAAATCATTTTTTTCAACAATTTCTTCTCATCTGTGTCAGTGTCCTACGCAGTTTATGTTGGCCAGGTCCTGCGTCAGCATCACACGCATGCGTCGTGGTGCTCACGTGAACAACATCGGCCAATGGTAAGCCGGCGTTCTGGCGTAGCTCTGACTAACTCGGAAGCGCTGCACTGTATTTACTGCATCAACAGCATAGGAGACTGACACAGACGTGAAAAAATTGTTGAATAAAGTTGTTATTTTTGTTTGTTTTTTTGCGCACAAAGTATTCATAAAATTAAGGTTGAACCACTGTAGTCACACAAACTATTTTAACGATCTCTTTACTACCTTGAAAGTGGTAATTAAATTGCTGTCTATGGAGGGGTCAGAAAGCTCTCGGATTTCATCAAAAATATCTTCATTTGTGTTCTGAAGATGAACGAAGGTCTTACGGTTTTGGAACGACATGAGGGTAAGTAATTAATGACAGAATTTTCATTTTTGGGCTAACTAACCCTTTAAGCACTGGTAAAATAAGATACGCTAAGACTTTTACTCACGTGGTATTGATATTGGGGACTTGTAACTTGTAGTGGTGCCATTTTTAAGGTATCTGTACTTTTACTTAAGTATGGTTTTCAGGTATTCTTTATACCTCTGTACTTATTCAAAAATGTAGTCAAATAGAGAGTAAAAGTTGCTAATATCCTTGACACTCCATCAAAGTACTGTACAAAGTAGTCAAAAAGATACTTAAGTATAGTAACTAATTCTAATTAAATTAATATGGTAGTGCATTTGACTCAGAACTATATTCCAAGTGTTCTGTATGCCCCCTTAAATGTTTTTGTGCTTAAAAATGTTTATTGCAATAAAAATGTACATGTGGCATGACAAATTTTCAAGAATATTTAAAATAACAATTATAACTTGATGAGTAGAAGCCAGGAAAGAAACAAATCTAAAGAGGTTTTGCATCATTAGAATCGTATCAAGAGAGGTTATTCATATCATTAGAGTAATAACCATTCAGTGCTTAGACAGAATAGCTGGCTTCTCTATGGCAAACAAACAGTTTAGAGATACAGTGAGGACACTAAATTAACATTGATTAAGATCAATCAGGGTGACTTTGGTCTTATTTGTCAAGGACAAGCTGGTGCCCCATGGGCTCTAGGGAAGTCAGGTGGTTAATGGCCATCAACAATAAGATGCTTTTTTTTAAGTATGCCAAACTTTCTAATCTCAATGATATTTGCACATTAAATGATCTCTCATTTAATTTGCATGAACATATGCAATTCGTCTTTGGAAGAGATTTGCATACAAGTGCCATTTTCCTAATTGGGTCCACACATGTGCTTGTGTGTGACATGTTAGTGTGTGACTGGATAGACAGACTCAGAAAAGGGAAGAAGCAGTAAAAATGAATCCCAGCATGCAGTAAACATGTCTGATAGATACATTTCCCAAACAATCTTTCTAGGCTTAATTTTATTACTGTTCTCCCGGGCTGACTACACGCTGTAGTGGTGTTATGTTTGTGAATTAATGAGTGTTTTAGAACAAATATTTTAAGTGAAGGGATCATGAATGAAAAAGGATCTGATTTGTTATCATGAGCTGGATGCTTAAATACTCTTTGGTGTCTCTTAGTAGATCTCCACACATAAAATCAAGTTTTCGATATGAATAGATTGAATAAATGATTTACTTCCCCAGAATTGCGGCACATAAACAACATTATAAATCACTTCTCACCACCTACTTGCATAACAGTGTAACCTGCAGACAGTGAACTAATTTGAATTAATCTTTTTGATGAACTGATTCAAAAGAATTGAGAAGCACTGAGATGAATTAAAATCAAAACTCACCAATCGCGAGTAGTGGATAACTAATAATTTTGTAATAAAATCAGTAATTTTACAAATTATACAAGATATATTTGCTATACGGAATGCATTTAAAAATGGTCTTTTCATTAGTGTAGCATCTGGATCAATCAGATACACAATTATTCATTATATTTAATGAATAATCCAGCAAACCCCCTCACCCAACAAGCAAAATATGTGTTTTGCTTGTTGAAACCTGAACTGCAACCCGAACTGCAACTAACACCCAGACAGAATACCATAGCAGCAAAGGTTTTTGAAATTAAAAAAGGAAGGAATGTGGTAACTCTAGAGTAACTCTCACTCCATTTCTCCATAGGAAAAAGGCCCATAAAAATTACTTCTTTCAATTAATTCATAGGCAAACCTTCTATGAATGAACATGCATATCTCCAGGACATTGTGTGTATGATTATTACCATCTTGTATAGTGTCTTTTGTATTGTATACCGTTTTATGCATGCTTTATATTACTTCAACAATATTTTTGACTTTGTCATTTGTCATTTCTGCTTTGACAACATTGTATGAGAACTGAACTAAGCTGGATGATGACATCACTGTTTTCTCCAGAGCTGCTGTACCTATAGATCAGGGGTGACCAACGTCGGTCCTGGAGAGCCAGAGTCCTGCAGAGTTTTGCTCCAACTCTGATCAAACTCACCTGTCTGTAGCTTTCTAGTTACCCTTAAGACATTGATTAGCTTGTTCAGGTGTGTTTTATTAGGGTTGGAGCAAAAATCTGCAGGACTGTGGCTCTCCAGGACCAACGTTGGCCACCTCTGCTATAGATAAATGAACTAAGGGTACATTTACACAACAACAATGTACTAAAAGCGGAAACGTTTATTTTTCCTCTGTACAGATAACGTTATCAAGATGTACAGAAAGACTACGCGCCTGCGCACATTCACATTTAAACGCGCATGTCTATAGACTAAACACGTAATACGCATGTGCATGCATCACCATTTTCACATATTCACGTTTTTTAAAGTTTACATGGTCACAGTATCGTTTTCAAACCTATTTCAAAGTTAGCGTTCTCAGGCAAACCAAAATGCAACCAAAATGCTGTGTTGTTGTGTAAATGAAAGGCCAGAATGCATTTAAAGTTTTCTGTTTTCAGTTAAAAACGGTTTTGTGTAAACAGCCCCTAAATTAATAACCAATGATTTTTACAACGTAAATGAATCAACGCTGAACTTACTTAAACTGGACAATGACTTTCTTCTAGAGCTGCTGTACAGCCAAAATAATCTTTGTTGTATTAATTTCCTGTTTTCCAACTGTAAAGAAGCTTTAAAACAATCTGTATTGTAAAAAGCGCTATATACTGTAAATAAAGGTGATTTGACTTGACTTATGATAGAACCACTAGGTAATGTAACCTATACCATTTTTGATATCTACAAATTTGTATTTTGATGATCTGAATGATTGTGTATATTATATGTTGATACCTATGCAACATATTAATATTACAATAATCTTTAATAGTTTCTCTATCAACACCCAATCCAGTTACATGCAAAATATCATGCTTGAAGACAAAAACCTTTTTGTTGAACTTCTTATTGATTCACTGGCCCCCTGGAGGTGTGAAGTTAAACTGATGGTGTTTAAACTTCATGCACATACAGGATAGAATCAGCATTTTTACATCTCTAATCAGGGGGGTGGGGGAACGGATTCCAACAGCTGGATTGTAGTGATTGGATTCTGTTCCCCATGTTTCTTACACATGGAGGTTCTAATATTTATCATACTGATGCTGGTTAAGCTCCATGTGCATTAGGGGTGTAACGATATTCAAACCGAACCGAAAAACCGCGATACACCACCCACGGTACAAACAGCGATACTCTCATGTCGAACCGAACGTGCCCCGCCCCCTGCTGCCCCGGCCAAGCTCTCACTTCACCTTATGCCACAAAATAATTTTTTTCTTCCTTGACATTTGATTAAATAGTAATTAGTACACTTTTAACAACTAATAAGAGCTGTATTTTTACTAAATATCATTATAATAATATTATTTACTAAATATACACTAACTTTTGTCTTCCAAGTGCATGTCACGTGACTTGGGTGATTGCTCAAGTTGCATGGTGGAAGGACAAAGAGAGCCAGTTTCCTTATTTAGCCAGGTAGGCTAAATGCTACCTTGGAGTCCCAGCAACATCGTCATTTTCGTAGCTTGTTACGAAATAAAAAATCTCTCTCACCTCAGAAAACCGCTTTCCTGTCATGTCAGCCGTTATACTGTGCTCGTAGCGCACACTCTTCAATTACAGGCGCAAATGCGGCGGCGCGCGCTGTATATCCCTTCATATATAAAGCGCAAGAGAAACTACGAGCATGCAGCATTACGCTGTCAATTTGTAAGTCATGAAATAAAAGTAAAGTACCAATAAATCACGTAACTGGTAGGACGTGTGTTAGCTGGGAAGGCATGCAGGTATGATGTTCATTCTGTTCATCAGGAGCAGTTTTCATGTTTCATTAACAGTTCATGTTGGTCTTGTGTATTCGCCATGGTAACTGTTGTTTCCATATCCCCAAAATGCCACTTTATTTTCACTTTATGTTATTTTGTATATTTTTAAATTAGTGTGGTGGCTACTTCATTGTATTACGAAAAACTGCTATTTAATAGCTTTAACTTATAGGCCTATTTATTCATCAGTATTAGTCATATTCATACAATTTATGTGTTTGTTAAGTAGGCTAAAGTGGGACATTACTTGTGTGTGTGTCATCATTTTTTATTAAATAAATTAGCTTGTTTTTTTAAGAAAAAAAACATTACGGTAACTGGTAAAATGAGTATATTATTTCTGACTAGTCAGACTAGACAGTGGAGGCATTTATTTCATTTTAGTTTACTCAGGTATGCTCTAAAGAAAACGTGAAGCCAGTGTGTAAAGTTAATAAAGATAAAGTTAATAAGTTAAATTATTGTTGTTATTATTAAATTAAAAGTGAATCTAGTGTTATTATTGCTGGTGCCCTGCCATGAACCCTGCCTCCACAGCAAACAGAACCGAACCGAACTGTGGCTCCAAAACCGTGATATGAACCGAACCGTGGCATAGGTGTATCGTTACACCCCTAATGTGCATACATGATAGAATCTGCTTTTTTTTTGCCACTACATCAACATCTCTCATCATGGGGGTGGGGGAATGGATTCCAACAGCTGAATTGCTTGTCATCAGATTCTCTTCCCCATGTTTCTGACACAAAGAGGTTCTGATATTTACAAACCCGATTCCAAAAAAGTTGGGACACTGTACAAATTGTGAATAAAAAAGGAATGCAATAATTTACAAATCTCATAAACTTATATTTTATTCACAATAGAATATAGATAACATATCAATTGTTGAAAGTGAGACATTTTGAAATGTCATGCCAAATATTGGCTCATTTTGGATTTCATGAGAGCTACACATTCCAAAAAAGTTGGGACAGGTAGCAATAAGAGGCCGGAAAAGTTAAATGTACATATAGGGAACAGCTGGAGGACCAATTTGCAACTTATTAGGTCAATTGGCAACATGATTTGGTATAAAAAGAGCCTCTCAGAGTGGCAGTGTCTCTCAGAAGTCAAGATGGGCAGAGGATCACCAATTCCCCCAATGCTGCGGCGAAAAATAGTGGAGCAATATCAGAAAGGAGTTTCTCAGAGAAAAATTGCAAAGAGTTTGAAGTTATCATCATCTACAGTGCATAATATCATCCAAAGATTCAGAGAATCTGGAACAATCTCTGTGCGTAAGGGTCAAGGCTGGAAAACCATACTGGATGCCCGTGATCTTCTGGCCCTTAGACGGCACTGCATCACATACAGGAATGCTACTGTAATGGAAATCACAACATGGGCTCAGGAATACTTCCAGAAAACATTGTCGGTGAACACAATCCACCGTGCCATTCGCCGTTGCCGGCTAAAACTCTATAGGTCAAAAAAGAAGCCATATCTAAACATGATCCAGAAGCGCAGGCGTTTTCTCTGGGCCAAGGCTCATTTAAAATGGACTGTGGCAAAGTGGAAAACTGTTCTGTGGTCAGACGAATCAAAATTTGAAGTTCTTTTTGGAAAATTGGAACGCCATGTCATCCGGACTAAAGAGGACAAGGACAACCCAAGTTATCATCAGTGCTCAGTTCAGAAGCCTGCATCTCTGATGGTATGGGGTTTTATGAGTGCGTGTGGCATGGGCAGCTTACACATCTGGAAAGGCACCATCAATGCTGAAAGGTATATCCAAGTTCTAGAACAACATATGCTCCCATCCAGACGTCGTCTTTCAGGGAAGACCTTGCATTTTCCAACATGACAATGCCAGACCACATACTGCATCAATTACAACATCATGGCTGCGTAGAAGAAGGATCCGGGTACTGAAATGGCCAGCCTGCAGTCCAGATCTTTCACCCATAGAAAACATTTGGCGCATCATAAAGAGGAAGATGCGACAAAGAAGACCTAAGACAGTTGAGCAACTAGAAGCCTGTATTAGACAAGAATGGGACAACATTCCTATTCCTAAACTTGAGCAACTTGTCTCCTCAGTCCCCAGACGTTTGCAGACTGTTATAAAAAGAAGAGGGGATGCCACACAGTGGTAAACATGGCCTTGACCCAACTTTTTTGAGATGTGTTGATACTATGAAATTTAAAATCAACTTATTTTTCCCTTAAAATGATACATTTTCTCAGTTTAAACATTTGATATGTCATCTATGTTGTATTCTGAATAAAATATTGAAATTTGAAACTTCCACATCAATGCATTGTTTTTATTCACAATTTGTACAGTATCCCAACTTTTTTGGAATTAAACTGTAAACTTTGTATCTGCAAAACAACTCTGATAAACTGCGAGCTCTCCCTTTCACTGCCCGTATCGTTCCGTAGACTATAACACCCATCAAAATAGGAGTGCCTCCTTAGTAAGACAGATAATGCAGACCTTAAACATATCTAAACTCACAGAAATATCAAAAATGTATAGAAAAGCAAATTAGACGATAAATCACAATAAAGTCTGTTACACAGAAGGACCACCTCTCGTCAAGGAGCATTCAAGTGGGACTTAAATATATAAAAGATTTTAAAATAAATATGGTGGGAGATTAATTTGGAAGCGAGGGTTTACTGATCACAAGCGGGAGAAGCCTCATGTTACAGTCGTCACGATCGCAGATGACAACATCTAGGATCAACACTGTTCATGTACCGCAGGGTAAGATTAAATTAATTTACATTTAACCAGTTTAACATGGAGAGGGACTGAAATGTAGACCTTCTTTTATGTGTTTTTGACCTACACTGTTACATGATGTGAAACAGTTAGTTATTTTGCTTTGTACATTAGCATGGACTTTAGTTGTCTTTAGTCATAACTTAATGAGAGTATGACAACCAGAAAATCCTCTCAGGATACCTGGAATCAGTGTTACAGTACCCCAGGCACATCGTTTTACCATTTTTGTAGCATAAACACCATCAAACCGATGAGAGCTTTGGATTTTCCAATGTTTCTCTATGGCGCTGAAACCTAAAGATGTCCGAGTTCCGGTCCCTGTGCAACTGAAACTGCCATTGGCTCATCTGCATTCGAGGGGAGGGGCTTACCGATAGGTCAATTGCTTGACATCAGATTCTGTTCCCCCTGTTTCTTACACATAGAGGTTCTAATATTTATCAAACTGATGCTGGTTAAGCTCCATACACATACAGTATACAATCAGCATCTTTTAAGCCACCACATCAACATCTCTCATCATAGGGGTGGGGGAACGGATTCCAACAGCTGGGTTTGCTTATCATCGGTTTCTGTTCCCCCCATGTTTCTTACACATAGAGATTCTAATATTTATCAAACTGATGCTGGTTAAGCTCCATACACATACAGGATAGAATCAGCATCTTTTAAGCCACTACATTAACATCTCCCATCATAGGGGTGGAGAAATGGATTCCAACAGCTGGATTGTAGTCATCGGATTCTGTTCCCTTTATTATGTTTCTTTATTCGACTATCGTGGGCAGGAAGGTGCAGGGATATATGATGATGCCCCAGGTGGAAGAGAAGCTAATGGTTATCTCTCTCCTGGTAGTACATCATCCCTTAAAAAACCAACGCTCCCCACCAAGCCGTGCAGAACAACATCAGCGCTGATGGGGAAGGTGTTCCAGTCAGCGGGTCAGGCTGGTGCTGCCCTGCACACCATAGAGGTTCTGCAGGCGTACCAGGCTGACCTGCTGAAGGATCTGAGCATGAGCGTGGGTGTCAGTAAGGAGGCGGTTTTAGAACTATGCTACGGATCTGTCTCTCCACCATCGGCCGTTCTATGGCTGCTTTGGTCGCCACGGAGAGGCATCTGTGGCTAAACCTCACAGGCATCAAGGATAGGAGCAAGGTGTTTCTCTTCAATGCCCCCGTGTCTCCTTCCGCCCTATTCGGCGACTCTGTAAATACTGTTGTCTGTAGGTTGCGGGAGGCCAAGGGTCGAGGCTGTCGGCCACCCAGCCCCGACCCTGTCCGGCTCCTCTAAGGTGAGAAGCCCAAAAAGTGAGTGTGGCAGCTTGTGCGCTCCCTCGTAAGAACTGGGGAGCGGCTCGCCACGCTCAGCAGCCTATAGGAGGAAGTCGGACCTGAGAGTGGTCATCATGGCCAAGAAAATGTCCTGAGGCTGGTGCGCCCAAGACCGTGGGGGTGTGCTTCCTTCGGGAAGGGGAGCAAAATATTTAAACAAAGAGCAGAAGCTCCTTCCCGGCACCCTCAGGTGACCGCTGTTCAGTCTACGCAATCATTTCCTGCCATGTCCCATAGCACAGAACACTTAACATCCCCCCAGCAAGACAAAGTGTCAAAATTAGTACCCCTTTCAGAGGAATTGGCAGCTTGGAAACTACTGTCAAATATTTCTTCTTGGGCTTCAAGACTGCAGCAAAAGGCTACAGAATACAGTTTGCGCACCGTCCTCCGTGTTTCAATGGCGTGGTCCCCACTACGGTGAAACCGGAGCAGGAAAAAGGGGCCATAGAACATGTTCCCCTCCCAGAGAGAGAGTCAGGCTATTACAGCTGGTACTTTTTGGTTCCCAAGAAAGATGGGGGGTTGCGTCCAATTTTAGATCTTCATGGTCTGAACTGTTTTCTCAAAACATACAAGTTCAAGATTCTGACAATCAAAGTTATTGTGTCTCAGATCCAATACAAAGATTGGTTTGTCACGATCTATCTGCCACGACACAGGAAGTTCCTGAGGTTCACTTTCAGGGACGAAGCTTCCCAATATTGGTTCTTTCTATTCGGCCTAGCCTTGTCACCCCACACATACACGAAATGCATGGATGCAGCAATGGCTCCATTGCGACTCCAGGGCATCCACATTCTGAATTACATAGACAACTAGCTGATTTTGGCCCAGTCTCAAGATCCATTCATTTCAGAGAGTTCTAGATCTCATGGCAGCTGCATCCACAATGATACCTTTGGGCCTCCTGCACATGAAACCATTTCAGTTGTGGCTCAGAGCCAGGGGATTTCATCCAAGGGCCAATCCCCAGAGGCAAATAAGGGTTACACGCTGCAGGCTTCGTACCCTTTCTATGTGGTTCAGACCCCAGTTTCTTACCTTGGTTTCCACTTTAGGCACATGTTGTTGTCGCAAGATGCTACGACAGACGCTTCCTGCATGGGCTGGGGTGCGGTCTTAGATGGCCGTCCAGCCCAAGGGATCTGGAGAGGTCATCATCTCGATTGGCACATTGATTGCCTCAAATTAATGGCTGTATTTTTGTCCCTGAAGTACTTCCTCCCAATAGCGCATATGTCACCTTGGTGCCTTATTGTAAACAAACCACCTGAGCTGGTAAAGCTAACATGACCTAGCACCGCTTTGCTTAAGCCTAGTGGCCCTATGGCATAGGGTAAAATATTAGCATTGTCAACTAGCATCATATGCTTGAAACTTTAAACAAAGCTTGGGTGTATGCAATGTAAAGTGATTAACCATCTCCTCTGAACCTACTCCCTGGTCTCTGATTTTCGCTTTCCCTATATTTAATTCTTCTCAGCTAATTTTTACTTTAACTTTTTGGTGACCCTTCTTCCTGAATGCTAGTTACCCAATTAATTAAATATACATTTAATTAAATTGAACTGTGTAACCAGAGAAGATTTTTTATAGTTATTGAGGATTTTAATAGCACACTTGTCTACTCCACGCTAAGGATGGAAACACATGTGTTGTGATTTAGGCATGGGAGCTAAACATGTAGCAGCCTGGACCAACTAGTTAAGAACCAGTACTATTGATTATCCCCAATTTTCAGATCATCCCCCTGTGTTATTAATGGCAATCAGCCATTTCTTTTAATTCTTTCATTTATTTCACACACTTCACTAGCTAGCTACACCTGAAACACCTAGCTGTATGTTATATAGCTAGCTGAACCACTAAACCTTTAGCTATGAATGCTTTATGGTCGTGCATTAGTCTCTTGCCGTTACTCTCACCACAGTGTGCCAAAATGTTGCAGATGCAGTCTACAACAACATTCTAACATACTAACTGACATCAGGATGACAGGTGACACTGGCCAGGGCACCTGCTGCCTCCACACCCTTCACACAATTGCCAAACAGAGGCTGCATAAAGACAGCTGAACACGCCTACTTCTGAGTTACAGGAGCTGCTAACACAAGCAAAAGAGCTCCTTGAACATAACGCACCTGTGGAGCACTGCGATGAACAAACTTCTGACTCTTTTCCCAAAAAAACTCAGGCAAGCTCAATTCGGCACTACCACCAGAGCAGAGTGACATTGCAGACTTCAGACGCCTGGTGACTGGGCACAGAACTGAGGGCAAACTTCCACCTGCTGCCCTCCTGCCAGTAGTACTAGGTCAGTCTGAAACTCTCTTCACAACTCCCATAACCTCCTGCAACCACAAACAAACACCTGCCCCAAACTAACTGACTTCAGGATGACAGGTGACACTGCCCAGGGCACCTGCTGCCTCGACACCTGCTGCATAAGCCCAGGGACCTGAAGCTTGCTACTGTCTACACCATCCGCCATGGCACAACCACAACTCCAGGAGGCACAAGCAACCAGGTAGCCACCACAGCCTTCCTTGTTGAACAACAATAATCTGAGGCCGTCTGCGATCTTTGTACATAAAGGGATTAACGTAACATCTCCTAAGCCATTTTTGCACCTATGCAACATATTAGTGTTACAAGAATCTTTAATAGTTTCTCTATCAACACCCAATGTGCAAAATTCCATGCTCAAAGACAAGGGATCATAAACTTTCCATCTGAAAGTTTAAGTTCCTATTGGCTCACTGGCCCCTGGGAGGTGTGACCTCAGAATTTAAAGGGCAACTTCACAGTTCCCCTCCCTCTCTTCTTCCTTTTTCTCCTGGTTGCTGTTCGTGTGAAAAGACTGGAGACATCCATTCTGACCACGAGGCCTTTCCCCTGGTGCGCAGCCAGAGGGGCCTCAAGTTACAACCATTGTAACTTCCTCGACCATAAGGCTGTGTGTCCACCAAAGCGTTATTTTTTAGAACGCCATGAGCGTAACGAGGCACTGAGCGTCTATTTCACGCTCACGTGCTGAGCGCTCTGTGTTTTTTACCAGTCACTGGGAGTTGAATAATGTTCAACTTTGAGTAAAACACAGCGCTCATCACTGTCACTTTTTACCCAGGTGTCCAATCACAGTGGAGGAGGGGTGGGACAAATACAACACCGACCAACTGCCACATTTTGCTTGTACATCGTCAGCCGATGACAACAACAAGCATAATAACGGAACAAAATTATTTAAAACAAGAGCCAGAGCAAATACTTTACATTGTATCAGAATTTTTATATAGAGAAACCTACTATCTGTGAAATGAGATATTAGTAATACTTCCGCGGATATTCCGTATCATAGCAAGCACAGCGTTGCAACTGGAAAAAAAAACGCTGCGCTGCCAAAACACTCTCAAGTGCCCACAGCAAGCCGTTTTCAGCAGAGCGCCTAGCGTTTTCAGCTGGCTAAAAACGCTTGGGTGGACACGCGGCCTAAGAGTCAAACTAACACCGCAAGTTCATCATTACTTCCTCATTTAATGCAGAAGAAATTGACTGCAACTTCAACATCATCGGCGCACTGAACCATCTAGACTTTCTCCTGAGACTGCATCCGGACGATCGTTTAACGGCTAAGGAATTGCAAGTATTGTACAATTAAAACTAATTAAACAGAGGTTTAGTATAAGCTGTAGACCCCTTGTTAAGATGCTTCTGTTCAGATGGTTAAATGACTCTTTTCATAGCTTCATTCCCCTGGTTCTGATTCCGGTTTCTTTCACTTTCCATTTTACCCATGTTTGTGTTATTGTGTGTATGTGTTTGTTTAGATTAGTAATGTTTTCATGATGTAGTTTAATAAAACTTTTGTGAACATTCATGTAAGCTTGATTCTGGTCACTGCTTGAAAAATCAACGTCCCTTTAATGATGAGATCACAGCTACATGCTAAGAAAGAGTTATTTTTCTGTGGCCAAGAAAAATGTTCTTTCTGAGAGTTGATAGACGATCAATGCAGTGTTCGTTGGACGAACAGACTAATTGACTGTAATATTAATTCAGCTATATCAAGTTAATTCTATTAACTGATCCAAATATAACAAGTTATAATTAATTATTCATATTTCCTTTTTTTAAGCTAATTTGCTACATTAGTCTTGATACTTTTCTGGTTTAAGCCCCACCCATACCTGATTCTATCTGATACAGATACCGAAACATAATTTTGTCATTGCAACAGATACATACACAGATAATGGCTTTGCTGCACACCCTTTTACAGATTCATCCTTTTTAAGCTACAGTGAGCAGAACAGCTAGTCACTTTTTCTATTTCTATGACCTTGAGTAAGAGCTAAAAATAGGAAATGAGGAATATGTGAAAAAGCAGACTCTTTTGAAAGGCACATAAAAAATGAAAATGTATGTCCTGGAGAAGCTGGCAGAGTCAATTTATCACTTCATGACTTACTTCATCTTTTCACAGCTTTACCTTACTATGAATTTGGGGGGAAAGTAACTTTAGCCTTGATTAGTAAACATCACTGCTTGACTGAACCACGTTCTGGTAAATGTAACCTGTGTGAAGGCATAAATTGAGTTTGGCAGTTTTTGTGCTAAAGTACTGGTCAACAAGATATGCAAAAATGGGCACAGGAGGGGCAAAACAAAAAACAAAAGAAAAATAAAAACAAAACAACAAGAAGAGCTAAAATTAACTTCTTCCTGACCACCCAACGAGAGTAAGTGAAGATGCCTTAAGGGAAAAAAGAGAGAAAGAGAGTCTCCATAGAAGAAGAGGTAAAGTACAACCTAAATATGATTCACAAGTTCGCTTGGTCATGTGATCATAGGGCAAAAAAGGTTTGGAATACTGTCCATGGGTAAAGTTTGTTGTTAAATTGAGAATAAGCTTTTAGAGCTTTTAGCTCTTTGAATAGGCTTTTAGCACTGAATCGGTCAATAGCAGTACACTAAAGTGCTTAGCAACTGTGCAGGGAGCATCTCCCATGTACAATGAAAGTATACCCCACACACTTTCATGCTGGACACAACGCCGACGCACCAAATAAACACGGAGGCCGAGCACACAGTGATGAAAAAAGGTGGGGAGAACCCTGCTGCACTTTGAAGGGAATATCTGGACTGATAAACGGTCATTAATAGGATGGGTCCATGACAAACAAACATGTCATGCTGACTGCCACAACGATAGGATGCAACGAAGAGGGCGGGCTGGGAAATTTAGATGCGAAATGAATTACAGAAGAAATGCTTTGGGGGGATGCAAGACTTCACTGAGGACAGACCAGAGATGTTTTTGAAACCGGTGCCAAGTGACGGCTTGGTTATTGTCATCAACAAAGAGAGGATCAAGGGAGCACCGGGTTTTGTTTTATCTGTATGATAAATGACAGGGAGAGTGATTGGAATGGCTGAATGAGTGAAGGTATATTAAATATGTATATAAAATGTCCCTTTTTCATTTGGTTGGCTTTACTTTGTTTAATGAAGAAACAAATGGTATAACTATTGATCACTTGCAAGTCCAAGACTGTGGGGCTAGTACTGGGGTCAATTTTTGTATAGGCTGTGAATTCTGAGCAATGCAAGAATCCTAAAAAAGTGAGGATGTTTATTGCCAAAGTTATTGCTGTATTGGTGGAGTGGTAACCTGAGATACAGGGTAGTTAAGCATTTTTTTTTTTAGGATTTCTAGAATTAGAGGCTGTCTATCATCTGTGTGGGCTAGCTGGATTTTTTTTTTTTTTTTTTAAACCTTTGATTTGGAGAATGGGGATTGTTTATTCCTGGGTATGAGTTGCCATAAATTAACTTATAAAAAAATGTATTCCGCTAAGCTACGTCCTGATTGATCTTGGTGTAATGTGCTTGAGATGAAAAGGAACGAAATGAAAGAGGAGAGTGAAATCAGAGTAAAAGTAACTTGTGCTGCAGGTGGAAATGTTTGAAGCTTTTCCAATATGTCCAGTAAGTCTACAGGGGTCTAGGAGAGATTGCGTGGAAATTGAATCAATTGATACAGAGCGTAGATATTTAAGGGGATGATTTAGTGGAAGATCATTTCTGAAAAGGGAGGAACTGGCGTTGGAAAGAGGTCCACATCTGCAGCCAAGGATCTGAATCTCTGGAAAGCAAAATGAGATAAAGTGCCAGCAATTAGATTTTTATTCCCAGGAATGTGTTCAGCTTTAAATATCAATTGTTTGCAAGCTGCAATCCAAATCAGATTTCTTAGCAGTGGCATTAACGGGGGGGAATTCGAACTGCCTTTGTTAATGCATTGCACTGTAGAGTCTTTTCCCAATAGGTGGGTGTAGGATTGAAAATAATCAAAGATATTTGATATTTGAAATTGAACAAAGACATTTGCTTCACTGTTTTCAACCCCCATCTTTCTTATCAGAAGGGCCATTTGGAATTCCTAAAGACAAAGAGATGCTGAAGGCCTGTAGGTCAAATGTGATTCACACCTTTAGTACAGTGGGGGAAGTTTGGTCTGATTGGTCAGTTTGAATGTCTCACATTAGGGTTTTGGTCACATGGTCAAGGAAGAGATAAAAAGAAGATTGTAACTGTTGCTCTGGCTTCTTTTATTCTCTGTCTCTCTTGATTCTCTGGCTCTCTCTCTTCTTGTGGGCCTTCTCTTTGGCTCTTCACGTCTTTGCTCTCTTTGTCTCTTTCTCTCTCGCTCCCTCTGTCTCTCTCTTTCTATCCCTCAGGTAACATTCTATTCATGGGTACGATTAATGGTATAAGTTTTTATCATCTCATACATCTATTTTGAAACTATTTTAAGTGTAACCATAACCAGATTTTGTCATTAAATCCTTTCAATTACAAATGATGTGCTAACTAGTTTTGATTTGGTATTGACTTTGAAGTGCTACCTATTGGAATACAATATAGTCACCTTCTAGCAACGCTCTCCCACATATTTTGCTATTGTAACTGCGCTTATTTCCGTCGTTGGTATAAGTTGCAGTGGGTGGTAATAGACGAGAAAGGTACAGTTTTCTACAATCTTGCTGATAACGTTTCTTTAGTCTTTCGGCAACCCTGCAGCCTGAACCACTGTAGGCAACCCACCCTTACATGGGTCGCTACTGTAATCAGGTAAAGCTCAAAAAGAGCAGAGTAGGTTGAAGATTGAGAGACGTCTAGGAACTTGGATGGCCAAATAGATGAGAACAAATTACCTTGGTAAAATCCTTGGCATTCTAAGGATGGGGCTGCGTCAGTGAACAGGTGCATGTTGCCAGAGCGAGAGAGGCAGTCGTCGTAAAAGAAAGAGATCCTGTTCCATTGGTTGAGATACACTACATTGCCAAAAGTACTGGGACACCCCTCCAAATCATTGAATTCAGGTGTTCCAATCACTTCCATGGCCAAAGGTGTATAAAATCAAGCACCTAGGCATGCAGACTGCTTCTACAAACATTTGTGATAGAATGGGTCGCTCTCAGGAGCTCAGTGAATTCAAGCGTGGTACCGTAATAGGTTGCCACCTGTGCAATAAGTCCATTCGTGAAATTTCCTCACTACTAAATATTCCACAGCCAATATCTACAGACCTCTAAACTTTCATGTGGCCTTCAGATTAGCTCAAGAACAGTGCGTAGAGAGCTTCATGGAATGGGTTTCCATGGCCGAGCAGCTGCATCCAAGCCTTACATCACCAAGTGCAATGCAAAGCGTCGGATGCAGTGGTCCACGTTCTCTGGAGTGACAAATCACGCTTCTCTGTCTGGCAATCCGATGGACGAGTTTGAGTTTGACGGTTGCTAGGAGAACGGTACTTGCCTGACTGCATTGTGCCAAGTGTAAAGTTTGGTGGAGGGGGGATTATGGGATTTCAGGGGTTGGGCTTGTCCCCTTAGTTCCAGTGAAAGGAACTCTTAATGCTTCAGCATACCAAGACATTCTGGACAATTTCATGCTCCCAACTTTGTGGGAACAGTTTGGGGATGGCCCCCTTCCTGTTCCAACATGACTGCACACCAGTGCACAAAGCAAGGTCCATAAAGACATGGATGAGCAAGTTTGGTGTGGAGGAACTTGACTGGCCTGAGAGTCCTTGAGAGTCCTGAACTCAACCCGATAGAACACCTTCGGGATGAATTAGAGCGGAGACTGCGAGCCAGGCCTTCTCGTCCAACATCAGTGCCTGACCTCACAAATGCGCTTCTAGAAGAATGGTCAAAAATTCCCATAAA
Source organism: Coreius guichenoti (assembly GCA_039654105.1). Lineage (NCBI taxonomy): Eukaryota > Metazoa > Chordata > Actinopteri > Cypriniformes > Gobionidae > Coreius > Coreius guichenoti. The sequence continues at coordinate 47,905,201 of CM077169.1, read as the reverse complement.
CACACTCCTAAACCTTGTGGAAAGCCTTTCCAGAAGAGTTGAAGCTGTTATAGCTGCAAAGGGTGGGCCAACTCCATATTAAACCCTACAGATTAAGAATGGGATGTCAATAAAGTTCATGTGCATTTGGCAGGCATCCCAAAACTTTTGGCAATATAGTGTATGTATTCTACAAATGAAGATCTGCGCGGCACAAGTCATTAATGGTTACTGGATCAGCGAGAGCTGGGACTATGAATGAGAGCAACAGGAGATAGAAAATGAAAGGGTGCCCACTGGGGAATGATACGCATCGCAAAGTTTAGGTGACTGCACTGGGGAGACGCTAGTAGGTTGGATATTACTATAATTATTAAGGATTCACCAATACCAGTAATTATCCCTACTTATTATCTTATTAATTTTCTCTTTGGGGAGAGATGCTTGAAATTCGAGACAATCAAAGTTGATTCCAAAGAATTAAATTTTGTGAATGATGCATTTCGGCTGTTGTTTAGCTGAAGTCAGTTCAGTGTTGATTCAGTTCCGTTGTAAAGATAATCAATTATTAAATTAGTTCATTTCATCTATAAAGCAGTTCCCATTCAAGGGAACTCGCGCTGCGTTGATTGACGCTGTGGGAACGCTCTGCGTGATTGCGTCATGAAGCACGTGTGAAATCCGTCCAATAGTGTGATGAGACGTCAGAGGCGGGTGACGTCACGAACCAGGAAACTATAAAGCCTGCCCAAACAGTGCAATGCTAGCTTCTGTGTCATCAGCAAGTGCTCTATGTGAAACGTCTGTCTTATTTAATGTTGTCTGTCACTATTAAGTTGGTTATTGCGAGCAAACAGCAGTTTAGATCATGTGTTCATCCCTGTCCATCTGTGCATTGTTTGTTTGGGAGCGGAGCATGCACAGTCTACATTCGAGGGTGCAGGCTGTGTACATTGTGAGCAGCTTCCGCTGCGAACGCTTCGCTCTCATCTGACGCTCTTCGAGGAGAGCGCTTAGACCAGCGTTCCTTGTGGTTCGGGTCCCGCTGTTGCTGAGGCACAGCGGCGATCTAGATCATGGGGATCGCAAATGGATCTGTCAGAGGGGTTTGAGATGGGCCCTGCTATATCTCAGCCTTCACCTGAGAGATACAGTGCCTTCTTCCGGTGTGTGGAAACACGCGCTGCGGTTCCTTCCGCACCAGGTGAGGCACCGGCGCTTCACATATCCAGCTCTGAGGAGTTGGATGTGGAAAGCGTTGGTGTTGGAGATATTGAGGACTCGCCATCTCAGTCTCCAGCATATGAGGAACTGGTGGAGGTTGTTTCTCGAGCTGTTGCCAGATTGAACATTGACTGGCCAGCAGAGAAGCAGGAAGTTCGTCCGAAAAGTCTATTAGACGAACGTTTCTTGTCTTCTCGAGCACAACCTCCGCGTCGGATCCGAGGATTGGTTCGTCACAATAGATCTCAAGGATGCGTATTTCCATATATCCATCCTTCCACAACACAGGAAGTTCCTGGGGTTCGCTTTCGGGGGCGAAGCTTACCAATATCGGATTCTTCCATTCGGCCTAGCTTTATCACCCCGCACTTTGAACAATTGCATGGATGCAGCTCTAGTACCCCTACGTCTGCAGGGCATTCGCGTTCTGAACTATATCGACGATTGGTTGATTTTAGCGCAGTTGCAGCAGTTAGCGGTTCGACATCGAGATGTTGTTCTCGCACATATGAAAAGGTTGGGGTTGAGACTGAATGTCAAAAAGAGTGTGCTGGTTCCTTCACAGAGAACTACATTCCTGGGCGTGGTATGGGATTCGACCACTATGCAAGCTCGTCTGTTCCCTGCTTGCATAGAGTCAATCCTGTCACCGGTGAAGAGATTAAAGCTAGGTCAGTCACTCACTGTCAAGCAGTTTCTGAGACTGCTGGGTCTGATGGCAGCAGTGTCCAACGTTATACCTTTTGGCCTGTTGTACATGAGACCCCTACAGTGGTGGCTCAGGAGCTGGGGATTTTCCCCGAGGGGCAATCCTTTCTGTATGATCAAAGTCACGCAGCGATGCTTACGTGCTCTGATTATGTGGAAGAAACCTTGGTTCATATCCCAAGGCCCTGTGCTGGGAGCTCTTTGTCATCACAAAACGCTAACGACGGATGGACACTCGACTCAAGGTCTGTGGAGGGGACACCATCTGTCCTGGCACATTCTGGAGATAATGGCTGTTTTTCTAGCTCTCAAGAGTTTCCTCCAAGACCTCAGGGGCCATCATTTGTTAGTCTGCTCACTGGGCTTTCGTCTGATGTTATTGAGACTATTTTAAGTGCTAGGGCTCCCTCCACTAGGAAGATTTATGCCAATAAATGGGGTGTCTTTGAAAGATGGTGTATGACACATAATGCAGACCCAGTCAACTGCTAGGTTGCTTCAGTTCTGGATTTTCTGCAGGAAAAGTTGTCAGCAGGCACATGCCCCGCCACTCTCAGGGTTTATGTGGCCGCACTTCTGGCTTGCCACACCTTGATTGACGGGGTGCCACTCGGCAGACATCCTCTGCTCACTCGCTTCATTCGTGGGGCCAGACGACTGAGGCCCTCTGTAAGAACCAAGATCCCTTCATGGGACTTAGCTATAGTCCTCGAGGGTCTGGTTGAGACCCCCTTTGAACCGCTAGAGTCAGTGTCTGACAGACTTCTGACCCTAAAAAAGGTTTTTCTTATGGCTATAACTTCCTTAAAGAGAATTGGGGATATGCAGGCTCTGTCAATATCGCCATCCTGCTTAGACTTTGCCCCAGGATTGGTGAAAGTGATTTTGCATCCTCATCCTGACTACCTGCTAAGGTTCCTTTTTCGACTGTACATCCTGTCACTCTTGAAACCTTCTGCCCTCCGCCGTTCGAAACGCCGGATCAGGAGAGACTTCATAGACTGTGTCCAGTCCGTGCTCTTCAGGCCTACGTCCACCGCACTAGCCAGTGGCGTAAGTCAGAGCAACTGTTTGTTTGTCATGGGGGCCGTAACAGAGGTTCTGCCACCACCAAACAAACCATGTCACATTGGGTCAGGGATGCTATTGTTCTTGCCTATGAGGCACGCGATCAAGCTTCGCCAATGGGTTTAAGGGCTCACTCCACCAGGGGGGTCGCCTCCTCTACTGCTTTAGCAAGGGGTGCCCCCTTACAAAGTGTTTGTGATGCGGCAGGTTGGTCCTCTCCGCACACATTCATAAGATTTTATAGTTTGGATGCTCATGCCATTCCGGGCTCTCACGTCCTTGAGTCGACATCACAAGCTAATGTCTGAGGCTTTCTTGCGTTCTTGTGCACACCTACACAACCGTAAGGGGTCCAGACACCATCATGCACGGCGGTGTGGGTATTCTCGTTCCAAAAAGCGCTAAAAGCTAGTGCAGCATTGAGTGAAGCTTTTGAAAGGGAACGGTTCGGGTTACTTGACTGTAACCCTGTTCCCTGATAAAGCAGAACGAGATGCTGCGCTACATTGCCGTGCCGATGATGTCCCAGGACTGCTCTTCAAACAAAAAAGACCTGAAGGCTTGCAGCTGGGGCTCATCTATTTATAGCCTCGTGTAGCAGGTGCGCGGGTGACGTCACCAACCGAGGCTATAATACCTCCGGGTCAATTTCATTGACGTGTTATACACACTATTCATAGCTGGTCACGATAAAGATGTTCCCAAAAGCGCTAAAAGCAAGTGCAGCATCTCGTTCCGCTTTATCAGGGAACAGGGTTACAGTCAAGTAACCCGAACCGTTTTATGTGAATGAGTGGGCAGGCTATAAGATACAGTTTTAATATTACAGTTATAATAAGTCTTAATATTTAGTATGGGTTTTATGGCCTTATTTCAGTGACTTTTTTTTTTAAACAAACCACGCATAAACATCATATTCTCAAAACTACAAACTTTTACATACATGCTGCTCACAAATGATTGTAGCAGAGTTTTTGCTGAATACAGTGTAATCAGACTTTAGCCATGAAAATGTTATAAGTAACAGAAATAAGCACAAAAATCAGGGCATATCAAAACACCTCCAGGGCCAAGAAAACACCTCAGACCCCAGAGGGTTAAAATTTAACAAAACAAAAAATATAAAGAATATAGATACCTGTCTTTAAAAGTGCATTTAAAAGACATTATAAAAACCTACTCTGTTAAAATAAGTTCCAAACTATTAATTTTTATTAAATAAACAAGAATTATTATATCATTGATACCCTTTTTTTTTTATCTTGGAGTCCAAGTTACCATTAGGATATGGTAGTTTCAATTGTCTGATGTGAAACCAAAGAAGCAAGGGTCCCAGTTGTTGTAGTGAACACTGGAGTTTCTAATTTGGTGTGAGTGCAGGTGGTTCAAAGCTTTAATTTCACACAAGTCAAAGTCTATTTAATTCCATTGATCAGTATTTGTTTGTTTTTACGAGCTAGCAGGAAAAAAAGAGCCCTCCGTCCACATGATATCTATATGGTTTGAATTAGTGGCAGATGCTGCAGTGCAGCATGTGTGGTTGATGAGCAGAACTAATTGGTCTAATGTTGCCTGACATGCCATATCTGTGAGGATGGACAAGCACATATAATACAAAGAGATAATAGAAATTCAAATTCTCACTCTGAAATAGGTGAACATAACCCCACAAACTAACATTCTTCCTGCCATTTCATAGATACCCAAATTATCACACAAACAAAGAGGAGCAACCATGTGTAAAAACACTTTCTTTTGTGAATCTACCTGTGGTTGTTCATTGGGTAGTTGGTATGTGATAGTAACTACAAAATACCAACAGTAATTGCATGTTGCATTTCTTTTTTTCTTTTGAGTAAGTTCCATTTAAAAATGAGGAAACTGGGAGTTTGTGTACATCAGGAGAAGAAAATATGATTTAAAAAAAATGACTGATAATGACCCTTGACCTTTAATGTTCATTCTGCGTTTCAGTCAAGTGAGTTTGCGATACTGTTTCCCCTTTGCCCTTCACTTTTCTGTGCGTTTCACTTCATGGCACTGTTTTGACATGGGGGTGGAGTCAAGAAACTGGGGCGTGTTCAGCAGACATGGTCACGCCTCCCTCCGAGTGACATCATCTGCTCGAGACGCAGATCAGCACGGATGAAGGCACCATGGCTGAGAGGCATGAGGGTGGATCGTTTCCTTGTATTCACACTTTTACTAGCATTAAAACAAGCATGGTTTTGTTTTGTTACGACTAAATGTGTATTAAAAGCGTTTGCTTAAGTTAGAGATCATGTTAAAGTGGTGTTTATTATTAGCCGTGGACTACTGGCTAACGTGAACTGTCTGAAAATAGCTGTTTATTTCTCTCAGTCTCAGTGTGCACACTTTTATAGCATTTAAATGTTTGGTTTTGTTAATTAAATGTGTATTACCAGCGTTTGCTTAAGTTAAAGAAGTTAGAGATCAGTTAATGTGGTGTTTAGTCTTTGAGGCTATACTTGCTAACGTGAACTGTCTGAAAAAGCCATCTGCTGTTAATTTCGCTCAGAATGCGTGCACACTTTTATAGCTACTGTTGATGTTTTTTTTTTATGTTTGTTTAATTTTATAAATAATATTATTGTCCACACTGCCCCGTTTAATATCAATCCCTTCTGTGCACACATGCACAACTCTCTGGTTGGGATATGGCTCTAATATTCTTTTGTCTTTTTTGAAAATGGTTAGTTCCACTCCTTGATTCTGATTGGTCAATAGCTGTTGACGGCTATGATCGCTTCACCTAATGGTTCTGTGGATCACTCCACAACACCTTAGTAAGGTAAACATGTTTGTTCTCATTGATATTGTTCATTGAAGCTTACTGTATTATGTATTCAGGTCAGTCTTATGTTCATAATAAAAAATCTATTTGAATGTCCACTGCGATATCTTGTCATTTAAACCGTAATGGGGTTTTCCCGTGCCTGACAGAGCTAGTCCAAGCATTTGTCAGCTGCGTCTTGTTCCGTGTTCACAAGAAGTTCAATATAAAAGTCTTCGCTATTGAGTGACTCACTCATTAAGACAGTCTTTGCCGCCATCTAATGGAGTCAGGGACTATATTTTCTCCAGCAGAAGGAAGGCTTTTAAAGTCGTCATGAGTCGGAAGGAAGTCTTTTAAAGTCGTCATGAAATCAAAACTGACCCTATGTATTTTGTTACTGCATATTACTAGTCTTGTGGTGAACAATTAATCCGTGCAAGTTAATAGACAGAAAAAAATTGTTTGTCACGGTAATCTTTAATCAAAATCTGAAAAGTAACGGCGTTCCTTCTCAGATGACGTCAGTTTGACAGCTTGGGTTTGAATATCCTTAACCACTCCCCTCCAACAGTTAGTCTGCTATAAGCGAGCGATGGAGAGGGGGAGTAAAACCCTGCCCTCTGTTCAGTATCCGTTTCACTTGGAAATATGTCACAGTACTGAAGAAAACTCAGGGCTACTTCCGGTTCACGGGGACTTTAATGATTTAAAGGTAACAGAACTCAAAAATTTAAGCATAAGTCTTAGACCTTTTTAATGATGTATAGTCTGTCAAGTTAATTACATTCTATTTACAAATTAAAACTAGCAGTAACTTTGAAATTAACAGGTTAACAGGTTAAGCAAATGCTGGTAATACACATTTAGTTAACAAAATAAAACTAACGTTATAAACATTTAAATGCTATAAAAGTGTGCACATTGAGACTGAGAGAAATAAACAGCAGATGCTGGCTATTTTCAGACAGATTATGTTGGCCAGTAGTCCACGGCTAATAATAAACACCACTTTAACATGATGTCTAACTTAAGCAAATGCTTTTAATACACATTTAGTCGTAACAAAACCATGCTCACCCTCAAGTTGTTCAAAACATCTATGAGTTTCTTTCTTCTGTTGAACACAAAAGAGGATATTTTAAATAATGCTGGTAATCAAACAGTTGATGGTAGCCATTGACTTCCTTAGTACAAAAAAAAATGGCTACCATAAACTGTCTGGTTACCAACATTCTTTAAAATATCTTCTTTTTTGTTTAACAGAAGAAAGAAACTCATAGATGTTTGGACAACATGTGGGTGAGTAAATGATGACAAAATTTTCATTTTTGCGTGAACTATTCCTTTAAGTGCAAGGACATTCAAGGATGTCCTCACTGAATACATTTTGTATCAAAACAAAAATGACCCAAAATTGTGTCTACGGGTGTATATGAACAGTTTTGGAAAAGAGTAATCAGTATTGGAAAAATGCACATAACCAAATGTATTATTTGCTGATTGCAATAATATCAGGTAAATATTAATAAAACTTCAGCTAAAGCCTTGGGGAAGCATGAACGTAGCCTATGTTTTTTTTTTTTTAACAGCTGCTGAAAACTAGTTTGGCTTAAAGAAGCTGACTCGTCAGTGAGGGATATCATATAATCCAGAGAGGACAGAGGTATCTGAGCCATTGTGCCCTGCAGTGCTGTTTATCACTTTTACAAATAGCCCTGGGGATTGTAAGGAAACAGTTCACTGGGCAAAGTGCTATTGACCCCTTGGGAGCCTCAAATTCAATCACTGCATGCTCATTTCCTGTTCTACCAGCCTTTTCAAAATGTCCTACTCACAAACATCCTGTCATCTTTAAAAAAATAAACAAATAAATAAATAAAGTTAAAAATAGTTATAACTTTTTCAAAGAACATGAATTCCCTTGATCTGTGTGGCTTGGATTGGGGCGCCAAGTGTGACCTGCCAAATTTTATGGACAAAATTAATTTTGACAAAATGCTGTAACACTTTAAAGCATTTTGTACAAAGAAAGACAAAAGCCAGCTGCATCTTGTTTTAGAAATGTAAATTCTAAACCACTCATATATTTTGTGTATGGAATTAACACAAAATATTATGAAATATAGTGAAATATAATGAAATCGTAGAAGCAATTTGTTTCACATGATAAGCACAAAGGGTGTGTGTATTCGGGTTCCAAGCCATACCCCCTAAATTATGAGGACATGCTGATGTCCTCATAATTCACTAAATAAACATACTAAATGATTTTTTATTAAAAATTTAAAAATGCAGAAAGTTTTCTGTGATGGGTATAGCTTCAGGGGTAGGTTTAGGGTGACAGCATCAGTCCCATCAATCCTTAGATTTAGATGAATAAAGTGAGCAGAAACTCATACAAAGTATGCAGGCTATGTGGAATCTCATTCCCTATTCAGGGAACCAGGCTTATATCTGTAACCGAGACAATACCCTTTAATAGTTTCACTCGATGCAGAAACCTATACTACAGCGTCATGCTACGAGTGATGCTGAGTTGAAACCACACTCCTAATAGAGTGGGCTCTAACACGAGAGCAAAAGTTAAACCATGCCCCTCATAGAGAAATAATAATAATAATTTGTTACATTTATATAATGCTTTTCTGGGTACTCAAAGCACTTTACATATAGAAGGGGGAATCTCCTCATCCACCACCAATGTGCAGTATCCACTTGGATGATGCAACGGCAGCCATATTGTGCCAGAACGCCCACCACACACCAGCTTATTGGTGGAGAGGAGACAGTGATGAAGCCAATCAGTATGGGGATGATTAGGAGGCCATGAAGAACAGAGGCCAATAGGCAAATTTGGCGAGGATGCCAGAGTTACACCCCTACTCTTTTTTTGAAGGACATCCTGGGATTTTTAATGACCACAGAGAGTCAGGACCTTTTGTCTCATCCGAAGGATGGTGCTTGTAACAATATAGTGTCCCCATCACTATACTGGGGCATTAGGACCCACACAGCCCACAGGGTGAGCATCCCCTCCTGGCCCCACTAACACCTCTTCCAGCAGCTGCCTAGTGTTCCCAGGAGGTCTCCCAATCCAGGTACTGACCAGGCTCAATCCTGCTTAGCTTCAGTGGGAAACCAGTCTTGGGCTACAGGGTGATATGGCTGCTGGCTAGCTGCTGGCATCCCTTACCTAGTGCGACATCATTTGCTTTGTAGTTGCAAACTTGTAGTTTACAAACAAAGAAAGAACTGATACTATTTACGCCACTGGCTAATGGTCAATGTAAATCTTCAACACCCTCACAGGTTATAGGACCTCATCCTCCTGCGACTTAAACAGTAGAGGAGAAAATGACTGCACCATTCTAGTAGGTAGTGGAAGCAGCCTTATGGATATACTATATCTTAGATTGCAGAAGACCTTTAGCAAACTGGGAGTGAAATCTAAATAGGATGTGCTCACCGACAAGGCCTGCAAATCACCAATACGTTTGAGGGATGTGAAGGACTTTAGAGTCCGAAACCTCTCTAGGCCTGACTCCAGTGGCTCAAAGGGAGGCTCTGTGAGACTTTTCAGGACCACAGAAAACTCACAGTAAGGAACACAAATGGGACGGAAAGGTCTTAACATCTCATCCTGCACATAAAATGGGAAACAAGCGTGGTGAACAGCACATTCTAAGGCCCAGTTTATGGCCAGGCCCCTCTCTGTCCGTAACAGTGGACAAAGGTTTGCAACATCGTGACTGGATCTTGGTGGACTAACACAAACAAACTGTCCAACACCATCAGATAAAGATGCTGGGACAACAGCCAGACACCTCTTAGTGGGCAAGAAGAAGACCTCTGGTACCAAGCCTGGGAAGGACAGGACTTCTCATTGGTCCACATGGAGTTTCTGCCCTTCACCCATCTTGAGACTTATTCCTAAGGTCTTGGTCTGTGACTGCCATACAAATTCCTCAGGACCTACGGATGCAGCGGTAGTGGGTGAAGCAAAGAGAGATCACAATGATCCATCCAAATCCATTAATGCCAAAGGTTATCTGGAGGCAGTTTGGAAAGTGAAAAATGCATCAGTAAAACTTTAAAGACACTTTAAAGACTTCTAGCTGTGTTCTTTATGCAAATGAGTTCCACGGGGAAAAAAGGGTGGGCCACACTGTGCATGCCCCCTCTAAAGCCAGCAGCCAATCACAGCACTGGAATGGAGAAGTACCAAATTGCAATCTCCTCCTCATCAGAAATGGAAAAAGGTACCCTTCCTGTAGACACTCCTTGTTCTGAGTCCCAGCCTGCAAGGGTGAGACTGTAACAGATCAACCACGTTCTAGGTCTCCGGTTCATCCAGTGAGACATTAACAGATACATTCTTGTTCTGGGTCTCCGGTTCATCCAGTGAGACATTAACAGATACATTTTCATTCTGAGTCCCAGCCTGCAAGGTTGAGACTTGGGCCTGTGAACAAAGTTATGAGTCTCCCATCGGGTGAGACATAACAGATACACAGTTCTGAGATGCCGGTTCGTCCAGAGAGACAAAAACAGATTACATGATCTGGGTCTACAGCTTGTGAGGCAGCAACAGATACGATCACATTCTGAGCCTCCAGTCTGTGAGGAAAGAGACATTAACACTATGTTTAAGGTCTTTGTTCAGCGAGTAAGAAACATGGGGGGAGCTTAACCAGCACCAGTTTAAAGATTTATTTTTTGGCGTTTTTGCTTTTTATTATGATAGGACAGTATGTGGACAGAAAAAGAAGTAGGAGAGAGAGAGGGGGATGGGATCAGGAAAAGTGCATGAGCTGGGGCTTTGAAATCCTGTTGCCCGAAGCGCAAAGGCATTATAAATCAGTGTGCTGCCCACAAGGCTATTGGCACCAACTAATCAGCATCAGTTTGATAAACATTAGTACCACCTTGTGTAAGAAACATGGGGTGACCAGAATCCGACGTCAAACAATCCAGCTGTCGGAATCCATTCCCCCACCCCCATGATGAGAGATGATGATGCTGCGCACGAGTCTATTGGCACCAACTAGCCAGCATCAGTTTGATAAACTTTAGTACCACCTTAATTGTGTACGAAACATGGGGTGAACAGAATCCGACGGCAAACAATCCAGCTGTCGGAATCTGTTCTCCCACCTCCATGATGAGAAATGTTGATGTAATGACTTTAAAAATGCTGATTCTATCCTGTGTGTGCACGGAGTTTAACCAGCATCAGTTTGGTAAATATTAGAACCTCCTTGTGTGAGAAACACGGGGGGAACAAAATCCAACCACAAATAATCCAGCTGTCAGAATCCGTTCCCCCACTCCTATGATGAGAGATGTTGATGTAGTGGCTTAAAAGATGCTCATTCTATTCTGTGTGTGAGCTGTTTAGCTTGAAACAAATATATCCACCTCTACTCTGGCAAATTGCTTCCAAATCAGACTTACAATCTGAGCAAACGACCTCAGTTCCAGAGGCATTAGCCCTTACCTTGAGAGAATATCTGATCCTAGATTTGCTGCACCTGGGATGCTGCACCACTGTCCAAGACAGAAAATTGTATGCATCAAGCGAGACTCTAATTCTACCCCAAGTAACACAGTCTGCTGCCTTGGCAAAAGAACATTCTTCCGGGGATTCATCCTCAAGCTCAGACCTCACAAATGATCAAGAGCAGAGTTTCAATACTGACAAATCAAGTCCACAGGCTGCGCTAGAATCAGCCAGTCGTCAAGGCAGCAGCATACAGGTGGCCTAGAGTTGAAATGAAAATGTAAGGAATTATCAGTTGTAAAAGCCATACTCAATCTGATAAGGAGACACTTCCTCTATGGCTCCTTTCTCCAAAGCCTGTCTACAACCCATGAAACCACCTCAGTAAGCTTTTTAAAGTGAGAGAGGGCTTGACCTCCTGACCACTGGGGGAAGAGCAATGGACAAACCACCACCAAACTCTTCAGAGTCTGATGCAGTGGTAGAAAGAATGTCCTCAAACCCCCAAAGAGACTGCACCATATGCTTTCGGGCTGATACACAGCTCATCATGAGCAAATTCAACTAGAGAAATATGGTTGACAAGATAAGGTGAGAGAGAGAGAAATAGGGAGGATTACATCTGCTTATTCCATCTGATTCCATCTGAGGTTGTGCCTCGACAACCTCTGAAACAGAGCCACTCTGACTTTAACTCTAAAGTTTCCACAGTGCATACAAAGAGAAGCACTATTGAGCACTGTTCGATCTTGAGAATTTCCAAGGCACTTCACACACTTACCATGTGTGTCCTTGCACTTTATAAAGTTATGACATAGTGGTACACACTTCCCAAATGAAATCTTGGAATTATACATTTTGAATTCTACATCTTCTCACCACAAAGAGACAAGATCCACTCGAGTTGGTTGCTGAAGCACAAAAATCTAACGCAAAGAGAAAATGAAAACGGCATAAGGCTAGGACAGAACACATGATCAAACACTCAGTGATAAAACAGTAGAACTCTGAATAATCTGAAGAAGAGATTTCAAAAAAAGAATAGTGATTGATGTGGGCTCTTCCTTATGAAGAGCTGGTGACACAGTACCTCAAGGGGCGGCATCAACTCCATCAGCCAATGAAATGCCCTGATTCTATACAGGCTTCACACAATTTGTCAAACCTGATGGGTGTTCCCATAGTGCAGTGGTTCTCAACTGTTATATTAACTAAGTACACTGTAAGTAAGTGCACATACTGTAAAATAAAGTGCAACCCATTCTATTACAATAATGTTATTATCATGTTATGTAAATGACAGCTTGATGCTGCACATCTTGCACTTGTATTTCCATCTACTTTATATAAAGTGATTCCAGACTTGATTTGAGAAGTCTTGTTTTCAAAGTTATAATGAGAATCTATCTTAAAACATATATTGTTTACCAAAAATATGCCCAAAATAACACTTTTAGATTATTAAAATAAAATTATTATCAATGTTTTTGAAAAAGAAACATTTAAAAGAATTGTTTTTTAATAATCCAGTCATCAATGTTGTGCAATGTATAGAGGGATGACGGTAGCTAGCTGACTAGCTTGTGAATACAAACACAAAATTATGTGCACTATAACCGCTCCTCTATTACTTGTGGGGTACTAAATATATAATCTTATATATAAATAAGAATAAGGTTATTTAAATTGTGTTACTAAATTGTAGGGAGGGGACTGCCAACTTATTTTTAAGAGTTTAGTTTTGAGTTCTTCTGAACAGGTGACTAACCAACAACAGTACAAACAAACAATCATGAAATTAATTTAAAGTAAAATAATTATCATGATATTGTTACATGTATTCTCTGTCTGGTGTTTTCATTGTGTTTTTAGTTCAGTCCCTGTGACCTAGTTTTCCCCAGTTTGTCTAATTAGTTATTTCAATCATCTGTGTCTTGTTAATTATCTCATTTGCCCTGTGTATTTAGCCTTCAGTTCTCCCGCAGTGTTTGTCCGTCGTCGTCAATGTATACTGTTGTGTTATATGAGAGTTTCCTGAGGTTTTTGTTATTAAAGTTCTTGTTTCCATTGTCTTCATGAGTTTTGATCAACACGTTACGTGACAGAACGACTGACCAATACAGTTTTTTGTGCTGTTTTAGTTTTTTTTTTTTGTTTTTTCCCTTCTCCCTGTTGCCATGGACATTCCTGCAGTTGCCCTGCTATGCCTGGAGCAGGATGACCGCTCGCTGGAAGCTCATACACGGGACTTTTTACATCTTGCGTGCCAGACGCACTACCCAGACCGTTCGCTCTATGTCTTTAACCATGCCAGCCTGAGCGAGCGGTCAAAGGCACGCATTGCAGCGAACGGTCCAAAGGAGGATTTCGGATAATAGGATAACAACTCGCCATTTACCATCAGCCCTGCTGAAGATGACAGCATTACCAGCCCCACTCCACTGCCGCCAGAGACCAGTCATCCACCACCGACCACGACCGGCCCGAGGGAGTTGCCTGTGCCCACGGTGGACCGTGGAGACCGGCCTGCTGCGATAGATGAGCCCAAACCCAGGAAGAGGTTGAGAGGAGTCATCGCCCCGGAGCCCGGACCACAGCGAGAGTCTGACCAGGTGTGTGAGCCGGCAACATCGTGCGTCGTGGAGGGAGTACTCGTGGAGCTTGAGGGCTGGGAAAGGAGCCCCGCCCACCACCCCGCCGTGGTGGAGGAGATGGTGAGGACCTCTGGTGGATATTTCGAGGAACTGCTTGAATTTTTTGGGGAGAATTTGATTGACTTTGAGGTTTCTCCAGCGTCCCCTGTCTCTCCAGCATCTCCTTCGTCTCCAGAATTCCCGCCCAGCCTCCCTCACCCACCTCCTCAGTCAGTCAGTTCCTCAGCCCTGCCTTCGCTGCTGTCCTTCAGCCCCTCTGCTCCGCCCACATGCTGTGTGGACCTGCCCCGTGTCCTCAGTCCACCAGCTCCATCTGGCGCAGAGGATCCCCTGTCGTCGCTGCCAGTCTCTGTGCCCTGCACGCCACCGCGGCCCGTCGACACTTCGGCTACGCCCTGGCTCCTCCCTCCCTCTGCTCCACCAGAAACCTTCGGCCCTACGGCTTCTCCGGGCTCCTTCGTCTCTCCGGCTCTGCCTTGGTCAGCCGTCGACCTGCCGGCACCTTCGGCCCCGTCCAGCTCTGCCTTCCCCCCGGCTCCGGCTCCGCCTCTGTCCTCTGTCCCACCAGCTCAGCCTCTGTCCTGCAGTCATCCGTCTCCAGCTCAGACACTCGTCACCACGGCTCCACCTCGGTCTCCTGGGCCTCCGGTCTCGCACGGGCTCATCAACCCAGCAGCTCCTCCAGTGGTTCTATCGTTGGTGGCGGTATCCTCATCAGTCGTCCCCAGGGTGTGTTCAATCGAGTCGTCAACACCATGGCTCCTCCCGCCTCCGACTCCGCCCTGGAGTCTCGTCCTGGCGTTACACCTGGCTTCTCCTGCTCCTGGCTCCTCACTGGCTCCTCCCACCATCCACTTCTCCATGAACAGTTTTTCTTTCCCTTAGACTGTTTTTAATTTTTTTCTTTCCATGCCCTCCTCCAGAGCTCCCTCCCCCCCTCCTCAGATGGACTGTTTACGGTGTGAGGACACGCCTACCAGGAGGGGGAGCTACTGTTACATGTATTCTCTGTCTGGTGTTTTCATTGTGTTTTTAGTTCAGTCCTTGTGACCTAGTTTTCCCCAGTCTGTCTAATTAGTTATTTCAATCACCTGTGTCTTGTTAATTATCTCATTTGCCCTATTTATTTAGCCTTCAGTTCTCCCTCAGTGTTTGTCCGTCGTCGTCAATGTATACTGTTGTGTTATATGAGAGTTTCTTGAGGTTTTTGTTATTAAAGTTCCCTTTCGTTCCGTTACTCCGAGTTACGTCAGTGACTGACGAATGGGGGTTTCGCTTAGAAGCCTATCACCTTCGAGTTCTTACATAACGAGCCAATGGCAATGAAATGCCATGGGTCTGCGGAATTTGAATAGCGTAGCTCCGCCCCACCCTGTGGGTATATAAGGAGGGCGCTGGCAATCTCGCATTATGTTTTCTGCTTCGGAGCCAAGAGTATCTCTTCACTCCTGCAAGCCTGAATTCTGAGTTCTCTCTTCAGTTCTTCGAGACGAGCGGTTCTCCAGTGTGTTGGTGTGACGGCGCATTCCAGCGATCGCACATTACCTGCCTGCTGATCTGTGCAGTGATCTGCAACAGCTGTGTGTGTGTTTCCCTGGGCGCTTCAGCAAGGCTTTCCTCTCACAAAAGAGCTTGCGCGTAGCACGTCTTTTTAAAGATGTCTCGCCCGTGCACTTCTGGGTGAGGTCGATCTCTGTCGCCGTCTGACGGGCACAATCACTGCTTGACGTGTTTGGGCTTACAGCACGCTCAAGCAGCGTTTGTGGATGAGTCATGTTCTCAACGCGGGAACATGACCATCGCGATGTTGCGGTCGAGACTCAATGACCTCCGTAATGGAGGTAGAGTCCCCTCTGCCACACCCCAATCTATCGCCTCCACGAGAGGTGATACTTTGGCTGGTGGCCAGGGTGACCTGGGGGTTACGGTGTGGAATAAAGCCCCGACGATCATTCCTCAGGCCACACCTCCCTCTTGCACACCGCTACTCGTGAGTGGTCGGACTGAAGCAGCTGGACCGTCTTCGGACGGCCCACGTGTTTTGTTTGGTGCTCCAGATGATGACGAGATGTCAATCGCCGCATCTCAAGGTAGGCTAGAGTCCTCTTGGGATGAAGATTCGGCTGTGCTGCCGCCTACGGGTGTGCCAGCATTGCCCGAGTCCGACCCAGAGCTGACAGCCATGTTATCTTGGGCAGCAACGAGCCTCGGGCTGGAGTGGAACCCTCCGCCCTGTCCCGAGCGCTCGCGGTTGGACGATTGGTTTTTGGGGGCGGCGCGCCCTGACAGCCGTCAGGCCCTGCCCCCAATACCTTTCTTTCCCGAAGTGCATGAGGAGGTCACGCAGTCCTGGAAGTCCCCGTTGTCTTCCTGTGACCGTTCGGGTGCCTTCTCTGCCCTCGACGGGGCTGCGGCCAAAGAGTACACTGGGGTCCCCCCTGTTGAACGCTCTGTTGCGATGCAACTGTGTGCTTCAACATGGCGCGGTGATCCTAAGCACCCCTCCAAAGCCTGTAGGTTCTCGTCTACCTTGGTGGCGAAGTCCTACAGAGCTGCGGGGCAGGCCGCCGCCTCATTGCATGCCATGGCCATCCTTCAGGTCTACCAGGCCAGGATGCTCAGGGACATGCACGAGGGTAGAGCTGACCCAGGGCTCATGGATGAGCTGCGTGCCGCCACCGACCTCGAACGTGACCGCACGCTCCCTGGGTCAGGTGATGTCCACAGCTGTGGTCCAGGAGAGACACCTGTGGCTCAACCTGGCCGATGTGAGAGACGCTGAGCGAACCCGTTTCCTCAACGCTCCCATATCCCAGGCTGGCCTCTTCGGCGGCACATCCTTCCCTGGTCTCCTCTGTCAGGACGCGGCAGATGACCGTGCCCCCACACCGGGACGTTCTGCCTCCCACGTCCGGGCCAGTCACTCCGCTTTGCTGCCCCACCCGGGGTACGTCTGTGGTTCGCATGACCCCGCTGGTTTAGTTTTTGGGAGCCGGGCTAGAGCTTCCCAACCTGTCCTGCTGGCTCGCGAGAACCATCAGGCTCGGCTATGCGATTCAGTTCGCACGGTCTCCTCCCCGCTTCCGGGGAGTCCGCTATACCGTGGTAGGTGGCAATGCCCCTGTCATGCGTGCGGAGGTCGCTACCTTGCTGGCGAAGGGTGCGATCGAGACTGTCTCTCCAGCCGAAATGAAGTCCGGCTTCTAAAGCCCTTACTTCATTATACCCAAGAAAACCGGTGGGTTACGGCCAATCCTGGACCTGCGCGTCTTGAACCGAACCCTTCACAGGCTTCCATTCAAGATGTTGACAGCCAAACGCATTTTCGAATGTGTTTATCCGTTGGATTGGTTTGCAGCGATCGACCTGAAGGACACGTACTTTCATGTCTCCATTCTTCCTCGACACAGACCGTTTCTACGTTTGCATTCGAGGGGCAGGCATATCAGTACACGGTTCTCCCATTCGGGTTAGCCCTGTCTCCTCATGTCTTCACGAAACTCGTCAAGGCAGCCCTTGTGCCTCTCAGGCAACACGGGGTTCTCATCCTGAACTATCTCGACGACTGGCTGCTTCTAAGTCACTCTCGAGATCAGGTGTGCGAACACAGGGGCCTGGTGCTCCAGCACCTCGTCCATCTGGGCCTTCGGGTCAACTGGGAAAAGAGCAAACTCTCCCCTGTGCAGAGGATCTCTTTTCTCTGTATGGAAATCGACTCGGTCGCCATGTACACGCAGCTTATGAGCGAGCGCGCGCAGTCACTGCTGACTTGCCTAAGACAAATCGAGGGTTGATCAAGGGCCAACACGTACTAGTCCGGACAGACAACACGGTCACAGTAGCGTACATCAACCGACAAGGTGGTCTACGCTCCCGCCGTATGTTGCAACTCGCCCGCCATTTCCTCATATGGAGTCAGAAGCATCTGAAGTCGCTTCGTGCCATTCACATCCCGAGAGACCTGAACCGTGCAGCCGACGAGCTCTCACGGGTTCAGCCACTTCCTGGAGAATGGAGACTCCATCCCCAGACGGTTCAGCTGATTTGGGAACAGTTCGGCGACGCACAGGTAGATCTGTTTGCCTCCCACGACTCTTCCCATTGCCACTTGTTTTACTCCCTGACCGAGGGGACCCTCGGCACGGATGCATTAGCGCATAGCTGGCCGCGGGGCCTCCACAAGTATGCGTTTCCCCCAGTGAGCCTTCTTGCACAGACACTGTGCAAGATCAGGGAGGACAAGGAGCAGGTCCTTTTGGTCACCCAGTATTGGCCTGGCCGGACCTGGTTCTCCAAACTCATACTCCTTGCGACAGCCCCTCCCTGGCCGATTCCTCTGAGGAAGGACCTCCTTTCTCAGAGACTGGGCACCCTCTGGCACCCGCGTCCCTATCTTTGGAACCTACACGTGTGGGTCCTGGACGGGACGCGGCAGGTTTGAGTACCCTACCACCACAGGTGGTGGCTACCATCACTTCCGCTAGGGCTTTGTCCACGAGACAAGCCTATGCGTTGAAGTGGAGCCTCTTTGTTACATGGTGTTCTTCTCGCCGAGAAGACCCACGAAAATGCCCAATCGGGTCCGTGCTCTCCTTCCTCCAAGAAGGGTTGGAACGAAGGCTGTCTCCTTCCACCCTGAAGGTTTACGTGGCCACTATCTCTGCGTACCATGACCTTGTGGAGTCGAAAACAGTAGGTCAGCACGACCTGGTCATCAGGTTCCTGAGGGGGGCTAGGAGACTAAATCCTCCTCGCTCTCCCCTCATACCCTCTTGGGACCTCGCAGTGGTCTTATCTGCCCTGCAGAGAGCTCCCTTTGAGCCTTTGCGATCAGTGGAGCTTAAGTTCCTGTCTGTGAAGACAGCGCTCCTGTTCGCTTTGGCCTCCATCAAGAGGGTAGGGGACCTGCAGGTATTTTCGGTTGACGAAGCGTGCCTGGAATTCGGGCCAGCTAATTCTCACGTGATCCTGAGACCCCGGCCTGGATACGTGCCCAAGGTTCCCACCACTCCTTTCAGAGATCAGGTGGTGAACCTGCAAGCGCTGCCCTTGGAGGAGGCAGACCCAGCCTTGGCACTGCTCTGTCCAGTACGCGCCCTTCGTGCTTACATAGACAGAACGCAGTGTTTCAGGACCTCAGACGCATGGTCGTCCATGCCCCCTAGGGGTGAGGGGACACTCCACCAGGAGTGTAGCCTCCTCCTGGGCTCTAGCACATGGCGCCTCGCTAACAGACATCTGCAGAGCTGCAAGCTGGGCGACACCCAACACATTCGCAAAATTCTATAATCTCCGAGTGGAGCCAGTGTCCTCCCGTGTACTCGCTTCCAGTAGCCAGCAACTAGGACCTGCTCAGTGTCATCACTTGCTCGCCATTCCACTCCACGGACTGGATACGTGCAATATTTTCTCAGGTGAGTTTCCCCTGAAGCCCTGAGTTCCTCCAGCACTGTTGATGCCGACACCAGAGTGCATGCCCGCTCGGTCAGCCATCGTGTTAGGCTAGGTGCCTCCATGTGCATGGTTCCCCCGTTGGGCAACCCCCACATTGTGTACAAACCCGATTCCAAAAAAGTTGGGACACTATACAAATTGTGAATAAAAAAGGAATGCAATAATTTACAAATCTCATAAACTTATATTTTATTCACAATTGAATATAGATAACATATCAATTGTTGAAAGTGAGACATTTTTAAATGTCATGCCAAATATTGGCTCATTTTGGATTTCATGAGAGCTACACATTCCAAAAAAGTTGGGACAGGTAGCAATAAGAGGCCGGAAAAGTTAAATGTACATATAAGGAACAGCTGGAGGACCAATTTGCAACTTATTAGGTCAATTGGCAACATGATTGGGTATAAAGTTGGGTCTCTCAGAAGTCAAGATGGGCAGAGGATCACCAATTCCCCCAATGCTGCGGCGAAAAATAGTGGAGCAATATCAGAAAGGAGTTTCTCAGAGAAAAATTGCAAAGAGTTTGAAGTTATCATCATCTACAGTGCATAATATCATCCAAAGATTCAGAGAATCTGGAACAATCTCTGTGCGTAAGGGTCAAGGCCGGAAAACCATACTGGATGCCCGTGATCTTCGGGCCCTTAGACGGCACTGCATCACATACAGGAATGCTACTGTAATGGAAATCACAACGTGGGCTCAGGAATACTTCCAGAAAACATTGTCGCTGAACACAATCCACCGTGCCATTCGCCGTTGCCGGCTAAAACTCTATAGGTCAAAAAAGAAGCCATATCTAAACATGGTCCAGAAGCACAGGCGTTTTCTCTGGGCCAAGGCTCATTTAAAATGGACTGTGGCAAAGTGGAAAACTGTTCTGTGGTCAGACAAATCAAAATTTGAAGTTCTTTTTGGAAAACTGGGACGCCATGTCATCCGGACTAAAGAGGACAAGGACAACCCAAGTTGTTATCAGCACTCAGTTCAGAAGCCTGCATCTCTGATGGTATGGGGTTGCATGAGTGCGTGTGGCATGGGCAGCTTACACATCTGGAAAGGCACCATCAATGCTGAAAGGTATATCCAAGTTCTAGAACAACATATGCTCCCATCCAGACGTTGTCTCTTTCAGGGAAGACCTTGCATTTTCCAACATGACAATGCCAGACCACATTACGTCCCTCTGCCACTTCCGCTGTACCGCTGGAACGGCCGGGAGTTCAGTCTCGGCTCCTCAGCAAGTAACATAATGCGAGATTGCCAGCGTCCTTCCTTATATACCCACAGGGTGGGGCGGAGCTACACTATGCAAATTCCGCAGACCCATGGCATTTCATTGCCATTGGTACGTTTTGTAAGCACTCGAAGGTGATAGGCTTCTAAGCGAAACCCCCATTCGTCAGTCACTGATGTAACGTCTCCGTTCCCTCCTCAGGTTACATACATAACCGAGACGCTCCTGTTTCCAGTTCTCCATTGTCTTCGTGAGTTTTGATCAACACGTTACGTGACAGATATATTGTATTACTTGTCAAATTAGGCAGGTTATGCTTGCCCTATAGTAATGTCCTCTGCATTGTAAGACTATCCATTCCCCAAAGCACCTTTTTTTTTTTTTTTTGTCTTCCACATATAGAATATCCATGTGTGCTAGCTGTGACAGGAGTGACAAGTAGAAGGAAGTAATGAAGGTGAGAGGCCAAACTTGCTGATGTACACATCAGTTGTCTCACATGACACAGAAAGGGAGGGATTAGAAAAAGAGTCAGAGAAGGTGAAAGAGCGACAGAGATAGATAGCAAGGAAATTAATGTATATGCCTGAAGAGAATAAGAGAATATAATTAAATACAATAATCATTAAATATAATAATTGTATTGAGTGTATAATTAATATGATATATTCATACTAGAGTTAATACATTAATATAATTTAACAATTTAACGAAACATAATGCATATTTAATATTTCCTATTAACACAAAAGTTAAAATGTTAGGGGTCATTAAATATTTAAAAAAAAAAAAATGTAATTAAAAAAAGATAGAAATAGGCCCAGTTAAACTAAAACTTTTTTCCAACCCAATTTTTACTCAAGTAAGCACCTAGATAATATATTTCCATTATTATATTGGAATTGTTTACTTTTACCATTTTGGGAGGACTATTTCTAATGTGAGGAAAGAAAGAAAGAAAGAAAGAAAGAAAGAAAGAAAGAAAGAAAGAAAGAAAGAAAGAAAGAAAGAAAGAAAGAAAGAAAGAAAGAAAGAAAGAAAGAAAGAAAGAAAGAGTTTAGAACTCTATGAAACCATATTTGAAGGCATATTTGCATTTTTATTAATGTTGACCTCACAAGCTACATTTTTATTACAGTGCAATAAGAGATCCTTAATAAGATACTGGCTTTTTAACCACTCTCTCAGTTACCAAACAGGTGCAACCACTGCAGCTTGATGCAGTGACACAAAAGGTTCACAGATAATTAAATATTGATTTTTGTTTTCTAATCCTATATAAAAATTGTCCAGAGACTCCCAAAGGTACTATTCATCCCACCTCTCTCAATAAAAGTGGAGAGAGAGGCTCAGAGGGAGGGTGGAGTCTGTATTTGTAGTTAATCTTTATTTCAAATTGCCGTTTGTGTGTGTTAAAGGATGAGGTGGAATTGGGGTGATTATTGCAATATGTTTCAGGCACTCGCCTTGAACTCAGCTAAAGTCATACTGTAGCTCCACCACCACTCATGACGCTGATCTCTTCCCTTGGCTCTGTTGCTTGCTCCCTTACATAGTGTGCGCATTTAACGACTGGTTAAATGTAGCGACTGGTCGGTTCAAGGAAATCTGACATTTGTTGAAATATCTTTGTGTACACAGACATTTTTTTTTTCTCTCTAATCACCTCCATTTCTCTATTCACTGTGTTTTTTCAAATCATTTAAATAACAGACCAGACAGAAATATACTCTCACCAACCTGTTCAACTCCCCGTTAAAGGTACGCTATGTAACTTTTTTTTGTTAAAAAAAAAAAAAAAAAATCAATAAACAGAGTAGCTCCGGCTACAATGTTTTTCCACAAGATGCATGCAGTTTTGTTTATGGATGCCCCAGATGGACGGCCTTAAAACTCGCGCCACCAGCCTCACTCCGTTCCCACGGCTCTCTGCCCCGCACTGCTTGCCACATAGTGTACCTTTAACACATATATCTAATCAGCCAATCACATGGCAGCGACTCAGTGTATTTAGGCATGTAGACATCGTCAAGAAAATCTGCTGAAGTTCAAACTGAGCATCAGAATGGGGAAGAAAGTTGAATTAAGTGACTTTAAACGTGGCATGGTTGTTGGTGCCAGACGGGCTGGTCTAAGTATTTCAGAAACTACTGATCTACTGGGATTTTCACACTTAACTATCTCTAGGGTTTACAGAGAATGGTCTGAAAAAAAGAAAATATCCATTGAGCGGCAGTTCTGTGGGCAAAAATGGCCTTGTTGATACTAGAGGTCAGAAGAGAATGGCCAGACTGATTCGAGCTGAAAAGGAAAGGAAAAAGTAACTCAAATAACCACTCATTACAACACACTGAATCTTGAAGCAGATGGGCTACAGCAGCAGAAGGCCACACCGGGTGCCACTCCTGTCAGCTAAGAACAGGAAACTGAGGCTACAATTTGCGTGGGCTCACCAAAATTGGACAATAAAAGATTGGAAAAATGTTGCTTTTCTGCTGCGACATTCAGATGGTAGGGGCAGATTTTGACGCAAACAGCATGAAAGCATGAATCCTGTCTGGTTTTGGGGGATATTTTCTTGGCACAGCTTGGGGCCCTTAGTACCAACTGAGCATTGTTTAAACGGCACAGCCTACCTGAGTATTGTTGCTGACCATGTCTATCACTTTATGACCACAATGTACCCATCTACTGATGGCTACTTCCAGCAGGATAACATGTCATGTCACAAAGCTGAAATCATCTCAAAATGGTTTCTTGAACATGACAATGAGTTCCATAAACTCAAATGGCCTCCACAGGCACCAGATCCAATCAGATATCAATCCAACAGAGCACCTTTGGGATGTAGTGGAATGGGAGATTTGTATCATGGATGTGCAGCCAACAAATCTGTAGCAACTGCATGTCAATATGGACCAATAAGGTCCAAACTGGTACTAGTAAGGTGTACCTAATAAAGTGGCTGATGAGTATACTATACTGGATTTAGAAATATTAGAATAAAATAAAAAAAAACATCAGTAAATCTTATTTACATTCCTCAAGTAATAATGTATATTTTTGATAATCAACTGAAGTAAATATTTTGGAATATTTTACAAATCACAAAACCACATTTTATTATTTTGTTTATATTATTTTTCTGCTCACAAGTGTTAAAAATTAATGTTGATAAGCTACACAAAAGCTGTTAAAAAAGATATATTAAAAAAATATTTATAAAATATAAAACATTGTAATCAATGGCACTATTACTGGAACCATTTGATTTGTCATTTAATAATTTGTTTAATGTTTCTCAACTGCCTTGATGATATACATCATGTGTGGTAATAAGCAAGACATCCGAAATGTGCAGTCCTGGTGTAGTCTAAGACCATGATTTACAACCCTGCCTTGTCTACATGTAACCTTGAGCATGTTATGCCATAATGGAGTGGTTGGCTTGATCCAAAATGAATTAGTTCATGATGGCTCTGTCAAACATATCCCCCACTCCCCCTCAACTCATACCCTCATCCTTCTCGAGCAATAGGGGATATAGGTGGATTGTGCATTGCTAGTGAGTGGGTGGGTGTGGGGATAACAGCGAGGTATTGATCTGTTGTCTGGTGTATCAGGCAAGCAGTGGGAATAAAGCTGATGGCACTTTACCTTCATGACTCACTTTTGCCCAGTCTTATCAACATTGGCTCTCATGTGATTTTACCTTACCTCCTGCTTTCTCTCATTTTTATGCAGTGAGAGATCACTTCGAAGCTTCTGAGGTAGAGAGAGGGGGTGCATGAGTATTGGTGGGGGCTATAAATAAAGAACAAGGTCAGAAGGGGTCGTTTTTCCAGCAGTCAACAGAATGCAGGTAGAGAGGGGAGAAGGGGGGTAGAGATAGCTCTCAAGCTCCCGAGCACCCTGATATCCCAGAATGCCTGCTGCTGATAAGAAAGTGGACCATGTAACCTTTGGTGGGCACGTGACGCAAATGCAGATGTGCTGTACGTCTTGATGGGGAAGATGGGCTTGCTGCACTTGAAGGATGAAGTGAAAGTCAGAAAAGGAGGGTGGTAGAGTGAGGAAGAGAGAGAGAGAGAGGGTGGGAGGGAAAGAGATAAGAAAAGGAAGCTGTTAGTCGCAAGAATTGCTGGGGGGTTGAAGGAGATGAGAGCGTCTGCAGAGGAGAGCTGAAGAATGGATTGGAATAAAAAAAAGGTGTTCTGGGAAAGTGTATCTTCTTATTTTGCCACAGCAGGATAATAGTTCAATTGCCTCTATTCCCAAAACAAAAGCAACAGGATGTAAATAAAAACTAGTGATAGAGATAAAGTAAATTGGAGGACAGCTCGAAGATATGGAATAAAAATATGGCAAACTTTCACAATTAATGTTGTCGAAGGTTGTATTTATTTAGGGTAGCAAGTAACAACAATAACAAAACTGTTAATTTCTATAGTATTAATTGAGCAATTCACAATTTTCCCAAAATATTTTTGTCTTTAATTGTACATATAGCATACATATGTATGTACATATGTACACAAAACATGTTTGTTTTGGTAAGGGAGCCACGACTTAGAGCGTGGTACCAAAATGCGCTACATGCATTCATGTTTGATGTGCCAGCCTGTCTGATTACCGTGAGGATGCCTCATCCAGTTTCAATTATAGGCATATTAAATACCCGTTAAACACTTTATTCCCACTATTAAATACCCGTTAGACACTTTATTTCCACTTTTCAAGTATTTTCTTTGTATTTTAAAAAAAATTCTCTCTGAGCTGATTTGTAATGGGAAAAGGGAGAAAAATGGGATTGGAGAAAAGCTGATTCTAATTTGTGGTCATGTCAAAAGCTAAATCCACACCACTGCTCCTGTTACCAATGTTTTTTTATTGTTACACAACAATAATGTGCATGGTCACAACTACAAAAATAATTGTGCACTGGTGAAACAGGGCAGCGCAGGTGGAGCAAGAGAGCACCAGGAGGATGCAGGTGGAGCAGGAGTCCCAAGCATGGGGCGGGGTCCATTGCGATCTAGAGGAAGAATGGCCCCCCTCGGGGATGGGGGGGTTGTGGTTCCCAGGGCTTAATTTGTGGCAGAAATTAGACATGTTTTTACCATTTTTTTGTCTGTGTTTAAAAGTGTTAATATATTATTAATATTAAAGTCATCGATAGGATTTCCCAGGAAGTAAACTGTTTCCATCCAAGATTTCTTATGCACATTTTCAAATTGCGCATCAAATTCCGCATTTCAAATTCCTTGCCACTGTCGCCTTTGGCTTTTGGCTTGCTCAGTTAGGGACACTTAAATTTCAGCTATATTACTGATCTGCCCGCATTGACACTATATGATAATTGAAATGAGCTGGATGACATCACCGTTTTCACCAGAGCAGCTGTACAACCGAATCAAATTCTGTTGCATTATTTTCCTGTTACCACTGTGAAGCTGCTTTGAAACAATTGCCATTGTAAAAAGCGCTATATAAATAAAGGTGATTTGATTTGATCAAAATAATTGGATGGAAACCCAGACTGAGATTGCGTATATGTTCTGTTACCTTCCCCTTCCGAATTTTAACTCCCTGCCAAAGTATTACCCCCCTCGTTGAGGCTGCTACCTGGTTGCCTAATCCTAATCCCACCCCCACACCTAATCCTAAACCTTCCTATACTGGGCACTCAGGGGGGTAATAATGTGGCGGGGTTAGAATTCGGCACAAAATCTGTTCAGTCACCTCCCGTTGTTCCGGGACCTCAGAATTTACAAATTAAGAGATCGCTTTCCTTTCTCCCTCAGTCCATTTGCCGCAGGGACCTCTGGATCGTAGGGCCTGGTGTGGTTGCACCAGTTGCACAGCCCTAAGGACGGTCCTGAGCAGGAGACCACCAGGGAGGCATCGGCAGAGCAGGAGACCACCATGAGGGAACCAGCAGAGATGAAGGCAACCACGGTGGCACTGGAGACCATGGTGGAGCCGGTAGAGCATAAGACCTCTGTGAAGCAAGCATAGCAAATTACCATAGTGGAGCCAGCAGAGAAGACCAGGGCAGATCAGGGGGATGAAGAACCATGTCAGAACAGACAGATCCAGCAGTGTGGAAGAACACTAGAAAGCCGGCAGAGTGGGAGACTCCTGGAGACTGTAGAGCAGGAGACCCCAGAGAGAAGGCAGAACAGGAGACCCTTGGAGAGCCTGTAGAGTGGGAGACCTCTGGAGAGCTAGCAAAACAGGAGACCCCTGGAGAGCCTGCAGAGCAGGATACCTCTGGAGAGCTGGCAGAGCAGGAGACCTCTGGAGAGCTGACAGAACAGGAGACCCCTGTGGAGCCTGTAGAGTAGGAGACCACTGGAAATCTGGCAGAACAGGATCCCTCTGTACAACCTGTAGAACAGGATACCTCTGGAGAGCCAGAAGGGTACAGACAGGAAACACAGGGAGCTCTGAGATGGCGCTCTTGGACATGACAGTACAGGTATGACACACAGGGAATTCAGCGATGACCTCTGTGGCTGTGATAGAACAGGTAAGGATGGCCTCTGTGACCATGACAGAACAGACAGAGATGATCTCCATGGCCGTGACAAGGGACTCAGGGGCACAGGGAACTCAGGGATGACCTCAATAGTAGAAGAGGCAGGGATGGCCTCCATGGCTGTGACAGAGTTTGGGAGCAGACACTGGCACCTCAGATGGAGCTACAGCATACGCCGATGCCACCGCCTTAGTACTGGGCACCTTAGTGCTTTCTTGTTATGTTTGCACTTTTTTAAAGAAGTAAATTCAAACTCATCTTATAAGTTTAATTTGACAATTTTGTGAGTGCTGTAATTTGAAGATACTGTGCTAATGTAACAACAGTGTCACTGTCACCTTACAGTATATTGCAATAATGAGCATAATAATATTGTTATAATGGCCACTTTAAAATGCAGAGAATGATTCTAGATACCTAGAAGCCCTTGTAAGAAACCAAATTAGGCTTCCTGTTACCAGCCTAAATGTGCAGTACTAAAATGGTTGGCTTTTGCAAACAAATTCTACAGATGATGTGCAGTATTTCTGCCAACTTGTGGCTCAGTGGCTCTCCGATAGTCAGTCAGCTATAAGGTATATCAGAGTGATTGCACCGACATGGGAATAACTGACCCTGAACAATTATTACAATGAGTGCTCCCATTTTTCTTTGGTCTCACATATACTCTCTCCCTTGTATCACTCACTAACAACCCTAAACTTACTGAAGTGGTGAAAAATTCTGGTTAAGATGGCTCGCAAATGAAGTCCTCCTCCTCAGTTGCATCTCCTGCGACCAGAGTGCTATTTGTTTTCATTATCATGACAGGCCTCTTAAAGAGTGCCATGTCTTTTCCCTGCTTCTTTTCTCTGCTGCACAGTTTCCCTTATTCAATTTGATGTGCGAGTGTCGCTTTGAGAGAGCCATATGATCTTCAGAATTTTTGAAGGTGAATGCATTTTTGCACTGTGAAGATAATGATAGTAAGTACAAGTATTCACATTATTTTTTTCATTATGGTTACAGGGCTATAGTATTGTATTTCCTCCTATTAAAAGGTGATGGAAAATGAAGCTATAGAAAAAGATAGTAGCTACATGCAAATAATAAAATGTAGACATAGGGTTTAAATTTAACACCAATTAGACCAGCATCTGTGCAGATCTAGCTTACATGAACACCAGAGTAGCTACAGGGAACATGATTTTCTCATTTTAATGGACCAGCTTTTAGAAGGGAGGAGAAAATGCTTCCCAATTGTTGTCAGACTGTGTGTTCAACTATGTTCTTAGAAACTAGCCAAATTAGGCAGATGCCAACATGAACAAGCTACTGATATGCCCTCATCCTTGAAAACATCTCAGTATGTAACCCTGTGTCAGTAGCTGACGTTATGGGAACACTGTCAGATTTGGCAATCGTCTGAAGCCCTTATTAAATCATGCAAATTCTTTGACTGACGGTGCTTAGCCCCACCATCCAAGGCAACACGTAGCCAGTGCCTAATAAGGGCATGCTTACACCATCTTCTTCAGATGCATCGGCAGACCATTAACCAAGACACACTTGAGTCCCTTATATAATAGATTTAAAATTTAATTTGTTCCATGTGCTATTTCTCTGCTCATTTTAAATATAGGAAAATGTACATTTTTAGGTTATTGTTATTGTAATATGTTTAATATTTATTCATGTTTAATGTATTATTGTTGTTTTGTATTTGTTTTGTATGTGCTTGTAATCCAATTCTATAAAGCAAATTGTGTAAAACTAATGATTTCTGCAAAAAGGGAAAACTTGCGCAGTTTCTAGGTTAACACACATAACCGAGATGTTCGCATTCATAGGTTCACTTGAAGCTGCATCATTACCTGATTATGGGAACATCACACCACACTGTTTAAAAGCTATTGAAATCTACACATTTATTTGATATGTTCTGATTTACAACTTTCTCACTACCAAAACAAACAAACAGCTGATCAGATTTAAATAAATCAAGTTTAAAAGAGAAACATAATATTGTTGTGTAAATCACAAATAATATGATTGAGTAAATCGGACAATCTATGTTTTCCAGATTTGCATCTCTCCGTCTTTATACAACAGCTGCTTTTTGCCCATTCCATACAGATAAGCCATCAGTTTGTTTTGTTAAGTCTTCTGCTGTATTGACGATGTCAGTTCTGAGATTGGATGAAAATGCTGTGTCTGTGTGTATATGTATATTTGTCTTTCATTGCGTGAGTGTGTGTGCGCACTTGTAGGTAAAGGTGCAATGTATTTGCCTCTAACCCAATAAGCATTTAACTCTGACGTGGCCCCCAATCTAGACTGGGGCCAAACAGAGAAAATGAAAGTGAGAAGATTGGGGTAAATACAATAAGACTGCAGTCTGTGTCACTGGCAGTAATCAGACATTCTTGCCAGTAATGTATTAGACAGGAATTATTTGTTTAAACTTATTATTGCCTCACATGCTTATTATTATTAGTGGCAAAACATCACTATTATTCTCTCACATACTGCTTTTTCTGCTTCTTCTCTTCTATTATTATGATTAGTAGTAGCAAAGCCACTAGAAGGCAACCCTGCAACCTTTAGCCAAAAAAGCATAACAGCTAATGCTAACACTCTGGCTGTGTCAGTACGCAGGGAAGGAGACCACAGGCCTTTTTTTTTATGGAAGTCAATGGAGAAGAGGCTTCACTACACTGAATAAACGGCTTTTGTGAGGAAACAGCTTATCATTTAATGAATCGACTACCTGTCCGCTAATCTTCTACATGTTTTACGCTAAACAATACTTTTGTTGGGAACGATATGTAGATTTTACTAGGATAAAAAGGTTATTTTATAAGAGAAGGCAGAGAAGGTAATGTCACAACAGATAGGACTCATTTACGGCATTACCATAGTATTTAATAGTAATGTTGAGTGATATTGTATACAAAGTATATTGTCTAAAGAAAGTAAAAAATACTGATGTTTTCTTTCCTTGGCTTTCAGGTTTTACCAGTTATGATAAGACTTGAATTGTTGACTTGACTATTATAACTGCATGTATGCATATTACGCTGATATTATGCATTATGATGAATAAAGAGAATGAATAATTTAATTATAAATATTGTGTTACTGTCACAGAATCAGCGCCATCCACGCGATCAGCCTCACCCGGATTCTCATTCCACACACCTGTCACACTCACAGTATATAAGCAGCCTCCCACCATTCCATCACTGTCTAGTCTTGTTGTTACACACCGTACAACTTACCTGGCTCCTTACCTGAACCACTCACCTGTTGCGATTCCTGCCCATCTTCGTCCTCCGTCTTCTTGTCTCCAGATCCACCTGCTTATATACCACTGTCACCATCACAGCACCTGCAAAAGACACAGAGACTGTTACCAGTGAAGCTAAGTCTGTTTAACTATCTACTTGCTGAACACTCACCTGATTATCCTGCTTGCTCTCTGCTACCTGCCAATAAACCATCCGTGAACTTGAGTTACCTGTGTTGTCTCCTTCTGTACACTGACAGTTATATTGTATGTTGTTTAATGAAAATAAAAAATGAAGTGTTTGTTTACAAGTGAAGACTTGTAAAGATTTATGACTGCTGTGTGCCTAATGATGATGATATAATGCTTTTTAATGAATGAAGTTTGTTATGGCAACATACAGTAGGACAATGCAGTCCTACTGTACGTTTACTAAATATAGCAAACCAGATATAGAACATTTATTCACAAGACCAACATGCTAGAAAAGATACTGATTAACGTAAGATGTAACGGACTGTCATAAAACTTTGAATGGCCATCACTGCCATTACATGATAGGCTGAAGTGTCTCACGTGATCCAAGTTAGCCGTTACACTTTCTCCAATGGTAAGAGATACAGATCCTCTCATCTCCCAATAATAAGACAATCTCTGGTAGTAGTAGTAGTAGTAGTAGTGGTGGTGCTCAGTGCTGGGATTATATGTAATCTGGAATTCCAAAAATGAATTACTTGTAATTAGATATTACATTTTGAAGCGCTCATAATCAGATTACAGTTATTTTTTTATGGATTACATGTTATTCACATAATGGAAGTAAATTATTCATCATTAATTAATTCTCCATAACTATTTCTTTTTCTCTTAAATTTTCAGGTAATATTTTATTTGGAATTAAGAATGATGTAAGGGCAATGCAGCATTAAAATAATGTTGCTTTGTCATTAACGTTTGCAGGTTTTCATCATAAGAAATCCATGCAGTGCCACTTCTGCGAGTTTTCATCACCCTGTCCAGACATCCTTTTCGAGCAGTAGGCTATTTTGCTGTCTCTGGTGGGGCATGTGTTGTGCTAAAATTGATCATGCGAGAATGTCCATTCTTATCACTTTAATGAAACTGCCAAAATCAATATGGCACTTTATAGTCTTTGTTGAATAGAACAAGAATAGATCATGGAAGTCTCTGTTCTCAAATATTTTTGTCATAAGTAGATGTTAACTGCACAAAAATCACACCAGAGCCATATGATGATTGACCATTTTCACACTATAACCACTGTACGCCCACTCAGCGCAGATTCGTGTCTCAAGTCTTAAAGAACTAGTGCTCACGTAAATTTATAGAATTTGAATTTTGTATCGGTGGTTAAGTCAGGCCCTGCTCCAGACTCAAATCACTGAAGGTGATTCTGAAATTAGTGAGGGTGCACTGAAGTGCAGATGTAATGTGTAAGCAAAAGCTCCAAAGCACCACCATGAGAAGAATAGCAATGTACAGTGAGAGATTTACAAGATTTAAAGTGCAACTTTCAGCACGCTGTGTTTACTGACAAATAAATTCCTGTATATTTGTCAGGAAACTTTTGACAGCTCAGGTTTTCGCTGCATCTAAATTCAAAGGTTGCATCCTTCGAAGGCTGCATTCAAAGGCAGAATGCGCCACAGCGCATGAAAAATGTTGAATTTGAAAATTATTTCATTAAGTCCTCGTCTGCGATCACAATGCTCCAAATAGCAATTAAGCATCTAAACGTATCTTTATTTGTACATTTTCTGAAAGGAGTATCTTTCCCTTGTACATGAAAATTGCCGTTTTTCTCTGCTCGCTTCTCAACGACTGACGCTTCCCCTCAGCTCAAGTTTGGTATCGTTTTAAAGTGCAGCATTCCAACTTTGTGATGGCAGTCTGAACCAATAAAATGTGATTTTCAAACTCATGCTGATGTAAACGAAACGATCTTACTAATATTCTAACTAACGCAATCCCAATATACACATGTACTCAGAATTACAGTATTTCAAAATATCCATCTTGGGTTGTATTCATGCAAACATTATCTGTTATGTCTTAAGTGAACGTTTGGTTAACTGTTGGGAAAATCATCTGATGTGTAACATTATAGATCCGTGCATTACAGTAGGTCTTAATATATAGTCTGTTTAATCAAACAATTGTGGTATCATGAAAAAAAAGTTGAATATATATTTCAGTTTTATAAACATCACCATTTTTGATATTACTTTGGTCATTGTCACTATGGCTACTGATAAGAGAATACGGGCTTGACTCCCATTGTACGTTCATACAGACTGTATTCTAGACACTACTGTAAGCTGCTGTGTAAATGGGACATTTCGAGTCTCACACCTGCAAGTAAATGCGGCTGTCAATCCCAAAAGCTTTTATTTAAATTGGATTATATATAGCCTAGAAAATGCCCAAATAGCCCTCCCTTTATAATCATTAAAAAGCTGTCACTCATCTCAGTTCATCGTGATCACACAAAGTTCTGTTAAAATCAATGAAGCCGTCTACAGCACAATGAATCTCTTACTTACTTACAATCTCTTGTCTACACTTTGTTTGTTTTATAATGTGAGGATTTGTGAGCACACTTAAACATCTCTGATTGGCCATCGCGTTCAAGAAATCAACTCATGTGTCTATGATTGGCTACTTTGCTCAACGCTGCAAAAACACATTGTAAATAGAAACCTTTGACGCTCTCCAAAGCGCAAACACAAATAGACTACGCTCAAGTTACTTTCAAGTTACGACTAAAATTAGTGAGTCCATGCTAAAGTACAAACCTAAATAGCTAACTGTTCTCACTTCATGTAACAGTGTAGGTCAAAAACACATAAACAAAGGTCTACATTTCAGTCCCTCTCCATATTAAACTGGTTAAATGTAAATTAATTTAATCTTACCCTGCGGTATATGAACAGTGTTGCTCCTGGATGTTGTCATCTGCGATCGTGACGACTGTAATATGAGGCTTCTCCCGCTTGCACTGTGATCTGTAAACCCTTGCTTCCAAATTAATCTAGTTACCCACCATATTTATTTTAATATGGCGAGAGGTGGTCCTTCTGTGTCCAAAAAACATCTTGGGACAAGGTTTTCACACTGACAGCTGTCGTTGTAAGACAGTTAGCAACTCCGTTTGTTTGTCCGAGTTAGCAACAGTAACTAAGGGGGGTGGGGCTTACCGATAGGTCAATTGCCCATTTGGTTAATCCGATGACTGCCGTTAAACATGAATTTTAAAAATATTTTACAATTAGCCTATTGACAATACTTTTTTTTTTTTAAATCCATATTTAAAACTTTTAAAAGTGTGTAATCTGTGACAGAGCATAGGCCTGTGAAAGATTCTCGGTACTCTGATTACGTTTTGTCTTGTATTTCAGTTCTGTGTCCCAGTTTTATGTGTTTCAGTTAGTTTCTTTGGTTACTCATGGTTTGATTAGTGTTTTCACCTGTTGTTGATTATGTCTGCGAGGACTTCAGATGACGCAGCTCTGCATCAACACGCACCCATGCTCAATTTTCTATATACCCTAATCATTGTTAACAACATGTATTCTTATTTCACTTAGCCCATTGTCTGTGCCTTAATTTATTTTTTACATTTATTAATAATACATTGTTAGCTAACTGTGTGCTTTGTATATGTACATTTCTGAAATATATAACTTGGACACAGTCTCCTCTGATAACAAATCACTTTAAATTGTAATGTAGACGCATACTTTTTCTGTGAAGCTGCTTTGAAACTAAATGTATTGTGAAAAGCGCTATACAAATAAATGTAAATTTAATTTAATTTAATTGAATTATGTGATTAGTTTGGTCTGTCTATTCAAATCCTGTTTCTTTCATTTCATTGTCTGTTCTCATCACATTTTAGTGAAGTTGTTGTTCATGTCGTGTTTCCTGAGTTCTTTGTTTTAATAAAACGTTATCTGCTGCATTTCGATCCGCTTTCTCCTCATCATTATTTGCAACTGCGCATGACGAGGCCTATGTGTCTAACATAATTCTGTATTTTCAGCTAAGCAGAATCATGAATATTTCTATTCTGGTGCCATATTGCCTTGTGCTTTGGGGACAAGGACCAAGTCTATTAAAATAAACCCATGGCATGTTACCAAAACTTTAGCCTATTATGTACAGTACATTTTGTTAACTATTTATCATGATCCAGCAGATTCCTGAACTGAACGCTGTAAAAGACTGCCCCTCTATTATCACTCCCCCAATACTATCATAATCCCCTTACACCATGGGACTTTTTTGTATTATTAGGGGTTCAAGCGTGTAGCGCTGAAACCCTATTGTAATTGTTACATTTTCCAAGGATTAGCATTCTCCCCTAAAACTGATCGGGCAGACCAAACCGTAAGTTGTAGAGACTTGAAACTCTGAGGGCTGGTAGTACTCATACCACCTGCAACGTCACCAAGGCTCACCCCGATCGGCCCGACGAGGGCGCTACAGCGGTCAAAAGTACGAATTGGCTCTTAACTCCTAAACCGTTAGGGGTAGGCTCAAGTGTCTTATATCGTTGGAATCATTGGCTCAAGACGGAAATCGGGTATTTTGGAACCAAACTAGTGCAGAAATATTCTCTGGAGAGTGAATTTCAATATTTGTCAAAAAAAAAATTCGATTCACGGTCGCTAATGGGAGCCAAAATGTTTGATGTGGGCAGGGCCACTTTTACCAAAATGGCTATAACTCGCTGACAAAACGAGATATTTTCACCAAACTTGGGACACATATGTATAAGCTCAATCTGAGGTCACATGACAAATATCGTGATGATTAACCACTTGGTGGTGCTATAACAAGGAAAAAACCTGAAATGGCTATAATCACCCAACCGCATATCTCAAAAAACATGGCCGCCATCTGCAAATGAAGTTTGAGCACCTATTAGACAAGGTTACCAGAGACCGATCGGTAACTCAGTGAGCATGTTTGACTCATGGCTCTAGAGGTCTATAATAATTTTGAAAGAAATCGGCCACTAGTTGGTGCTAACAAGTTTTATGCCTCTGCAATCACGTGGTATTTCATTTTAAAGCTCTTTTCCTTCTATGATTTAAGTGGTTACATGTTTGCTAGATAAAACTTAATATCTTTTTATGCATATGTGCTTAAAGGCCTTAAATCGCTTGAAACCTTGCAGCTATATTTATTATTATTATTTTATGTATATGTGTGTGGGGATTGAAATATGTGGGTAAATGATTAAATGTATCTATTTTAGGAGCTGAAAAAAACAAATTTCATTGCACATCAAATGTGCAGTGACAAACTTTTTTCTTTGTTTTTCCTTTTTTTTTTTTTTTTTTTTACTGTTTATTACTGTACTTCATCTAATGGCAGTTAAATTCCATTTCCCTTTCCCCCTATTTACTGCAGAACTACAGGCTTGCAGCACCATGCTAAATTAAGCTATAGATTTCCATTGCAGGCAGGAAAGCAATTGATTTTGGAGCCCTTAATCAATTTATTTCATTACTTATGCATTCATCCCTTTTTCTCTGCCTCTTTCCCTCATTTCTTTCTCTCTCTCTCTCTTCCTCTCTTATTCCTCCTTCCTGGTGCATGTCTTTAAGGCTTGTGCGAGGGAATGACCTATCTGAAAATGTGACGTGAATAGTGAATAATTTGAATGATAACCTAATAGCCATAGCCTGCTTAAAGATCATATGTAAATCAAATGTCGAGGTGGGGCAGAAGGGAGTCGAAATGACTGGAAGGGGATTGTGTGTCAGTGACTGTTAAAAAGGGATGCCTAGAAGGTCACTAAACAAATCAACATTTTATATTTGGTGAGTGTTGTTGAAGGCTGTAAAGCATTCAGAATTGAATTAAGTTATAATATAGTTAAATAATATAAAGTTAATAAATAATGCCTTTCAAATTATAGTTCAGTTTTTGAATTTGAATGGAATGTAAAATGGAGTAGAAACAGTACACAGAATTGTAATTCGAATTTTTAAAGTGCTGTGCTGTGTAAATAATGCATTTCATTTTTCAGTGAAAATAGTTCCAAAACAGAAGACACAGAAGAACCGTTGTGCGTCTCATTTACTGCGTAATGCGTTTCATTACTGAATGAATCTGCGTTTTTTAATTAATCTGTCTAAAGAATGGTTGTTTTTTCAGTCATTTTATAATTATATATTCAAAAGTTTATATTTAAAACACTGAAGTGAGTGACAGCTTCAGTGATTATAAAGAAAGTGTTCATTCTCATCAACAACAACAACAAAATGCTAGGGTTTTGTTTAAAAACCTTCTGCAAATGAAGGGCTAAGCGTTTTATTTTGTGGTAAAGCCCTTGGAAAGAAAAGGGGACATAATGATAGTGAGTGGGGTTTTGTGTGACGTCGACCTGTAAATCCAGATACAATGGCTAAATTGCGTTCACACTACACAGAGATCAATAATCATCAGATATTAATGCTGTTACTTTTAATTATTTGCTCCCCAAAAACATAGTGTTCAAAATATTTGAGTTTGACTGTTCTGTTCACTACACTTCATTAAGAAAAATATATATTATTTTTTTTCCTAATTTATTATAACTGCACAATGGAAAGAAAATAACCCTAATATTCAAAATACATACATTAGATTCAGTCCTAAAGGAGAAATACTTCAAAGGATTCCTTTATCACATATGAGTGTGAATACAAGTGCTAAGAAAGTTCATCTAGCTTATATCGTGTGATATTCTATATTGTGCATCAGTGTCTGTTGTTTCACAGCGAGATCTTTCCACGGAGCCTCAGAACACAGATGAGGTGGCAGAATTAAATTAAACTCTCGTCTCACTGTCTCCCCATCATCCATCCATCTCACTATCCCAGGGCGTAATTAATTTTATCATCAGCATCATTATTATTGTTAAATAGTTTTTCATATTTCGTCCTCTTCTTTTTTTTCTCTCCTACCGTGCCTGTCATGAATATCAAGTATATGCAAATAAGCTGGAGGTACACATCCTGAGGATGCAAGAGACAGCGAGGGAGAGAGAAGGAGAGAGAGCCTCAAAGAAAAAAAAGAAAGCTATTTAGAAAAGACTGTGTGTGTTGGTGATGTGGGGGTCTTGCATTATGCATTCCACCGGCATTTTAGTAACCCAATTAATCAAGTGGGAGAGAGGAGAGATGCAAAAAGGATGAGATCGCCCTTCACATTGATGAGCCCGGGCCAGGGCCAAACGCTGTACCACCTGAGCACCTGGCAGCCATATTGATGAGTGAGACTGATGAGACACACTGTTCTCATGCACATATAGACATCTTCAGTCTTCAGAATATGCCCACATATCCTCTAACCATGCCTACACATGATTTCCAACTTTATCATAATGCACTGTTTGGTAACAATTTACAATATGCTATCATTAGGAGTAGTTAATGCATTAGCTAACATGAACCAACAATGAGCCATATATTTTTTACAGCATTTACTAATCTTTATTAATGTTAAGTAAAGGTACACTATGTAACTTCTTTTGTTCAAAATGAATGCATCATCCATCAATCCTTCTTCCAAAACTTGTTTTTGTCTTACCTTGATTCACTAGGGTAAGCCTATTATAAGTGTTTATATTTTAGACCAAGCAAAATGGTTTTCACAGGAAACTCCGTACATGCGTCGCTCGCCTGTGCGTGTCTCGTCATATAGTCTTACTCCAGCCAGCCACCAATGCCATAAGATGATGATATTTTGAATATACGTTCTGATGTTGGATGACCAAAATTCAGGATACACAGCAAGCAATAGTCGTCATTTTACCGTCTCGGTTAACTATAGACCCGATATAGTCCAGCTATGAGTAACCCACTTTCTAGCCAAAATAACCTTGGATTTGGTTACATGTCGTTTTTGCCAAAAATAACTTGCGACATGTATGATATTCCATCATGTAAGCAAAGTCATGTTTCATTTCTTTGACATGTTCATGTTCTAGATGACTAGTCTATTCTTGGGTTATGGTTAAACGTCTATTAAAATTTCACTGACAGCCCAAATTTTGCTTTGTTTTAGCCTAGAAGTCAGGACTGTGTTTGGACGGCTATTAGACTTTAGGTGCTCAGTCTTTCAAACGCAAACTTGCTTGCTGGGTAATGTCTAATGCCAGTGTCAAATTGACAAAGAATACTGACACCAGTTTGGCATTTATTTTTTGTTGGTTTTATGTCAAATTAAAAAAATCAAATTAAAATTAAAAAAATTTCAAACGTCTCATGCCATATCATGTTGATGTCAAACACTGACATTTAGTTGTGAAGTCTGGTAACCAAAAACCAACGTCTGCTAAATGTCATAATGTTAATTTCTACACAACGCTATTGGATGAGAAGTCAACTTTATAGCTGAATTGAACTAATTTCATAATTGATAAACTTTACACAGTTATTGAACTGAACTGAATGAACACTGAACTGACTTCAACAGAATGACACTACTGACTTTTTTTGAGCTGCTTTACAGCAGAATTGAATTCTGTTTGCATCATTGATCATTTCCCTGTATATCACTGTAAATCTGCTTTGAAACAATCTGTATTGTAAAAAGCTCTATATAAATAAAAGTAAAGGTGGAAACTTGAAATAACATAAGACATTGACTTAAGACCATTTTGCCGGTTTTAAGTAACGGTATTAAATAACAAAAATTCCATGTCTTCTGAACGCCTCAAGCCAGTATCATATTGATGTCAAACACCAACATTTATTTGTGAGGTGTGGTAACTGTGGGATTACAAATTTAAGAATCTGTTTAAAACTAAGGGAAGTACACTGTGTTTAGCATTTAAGGTAAAGATGGCGACATCAGATGAATTATTCTGTTAAGCAAAGTTTGGCCCCACTTTATAATAGGTGGCCTTAACTACTATGTACTTACATCAAAAAATAAGTACAATGTACTTATTGTGTTCATATTGTATTGCAAAACACTTTTGCTGATATTGAGGTGGAATACGGGTAAAGTGAGGGACAGGTGTGGTGGTATGGGTAAGTTTAAGGGTAGGGTTAGGTGTAAGGGAAGTGTCAACAGTGTAATTATAAATGTAACTACAGAAATTAATTACAGATGTAATTACATGCAGCTAATTTTAAAAATGTAAGTACAATGTAAAAACATGTATGTACACAATAAGTGCATTGTATCAAATGATTAATTAAAATGTTAGTACAAAGTAGTTAAGGCCACCTAATATAAAGTGGGTCCCAAAGTTTCCAGCAAGAGTTTTCTGCCAGTTCCTGTTCTCTTTATTGTAAATCAAATGAGCCAGATTACTGAGATTCTCACCTTTTGTCTTTAATGGCTCTTGGAGCCCCTGTCCAATTTTTAAATCGTTATGCTGATTGGATTAGGACTGGTGATACTCTAGATTCTGGGGTGGGTCCCTTTACCTGGATACTTCATTTGCATGCTTTGTTTAAGGTCGTCACCCATTTGCTTTGTCTCCCCTGCACCCTAAAATCGATATAAACTACAATGTATACTGCCTTAGCAGACTTGATGGACTGCAGCTACCGACAGCACGTGTTCTCAATAAAGAATCCTGCTGAAGATACATCCAAGTCTCCTGGTCTTCGCTTCTGAGTTTACAACATAACCAAAACCCAGTCTTCTAACCATCAGTATCATATTTTAAGATATGTCAGTGCAAGTTCCTTTCAGTTAAAACAGCTCAAACTTGCATTATAGTCTTGGACTAGCTTAAGCCTTATCTGTGAAACCGGGGGTTAGTTGTGAGGAATGTTAAGCAAAACCCAGTGTCTGTTAAACCTCATAACATTAAAGTTGACACAACATGAAATTATAACATCATTAAATATTGATATTTCAAATGTGTTGTCACGAACTGTAGTGTGACTTTCCAACATGCACGACTCAGTTAGTAAATACAAGTAGACTTGAACAAGGAGACTTTTATATACAAGGGACACCTAAAGGGACATAGTGATAAAAAAATATATGAGATGGGAAGACAAATTATATGTTAATGGTTTTGTGTTCTCTCGCAAATGTTTTGCATACCCCTGTGAAACTTTGCGTTCATGCACAAAATGTTTGTGTTCCCTTGAGAAACTTTGTATTTGTTCGCAAAACCTTTGCACATTTGTCTTTGTTACTGTAAGTATAGTCTCAGCCTCAGATGTCATGCCCATGGACCGATGGCTGAACGTCTGATGCATATGGGACACTTTTCTGGAAACACTTCAGGAGCTTCGAAGTTGTCATCTGATTGGTTGAATGCTACAGGATGTCCGTGAGACGTGTGTGTTGCGTTCTTTAACGGTCCGCCTGGAAACAAACTGCCACATTGAAGAAAAACGCTGTCGACCCATATAGGCCTACATCACTGGGGTCTTAGGAACATCAAACATTAAAACAAAAAAAGTAAATCTCAGCCAAACATAAGTGTTTAAACATATATAATTCTGAGTGTCCATCAAAGACAACTTTAGGATGACC
Source organism: Coreius guichenoti (assembly GCA_039654105.1). Taxonomy (NCBI): domain Eukaryota; kingdom Metazoa; phylum Chordata; class Actinopteri; order Cypriniformes; family Gobionidae; genus Coreius; species Coreius guichenoti. The sequence goes on along the minus strand of CM077169.1, from coordinate 47,864,241 downwards.
ATGGCATTCTTTCAAATTAAAAAGCCTTTATTATCAGGAGGCTACATGATTCTGAGTGTATTGACACTTGAATTTATCCAAGTCTTCATTAAAAACACAGTTCACTGGAACTTATCCATGCTCAAAGATCAAGAAAATTGAACTACAAAGAGAGAACAGCTGAGAAAAACTCAACTGCCCTCACTGACTTCTAATTTGCTTCATCGAGAATAGGGTCCTATAGATCCCTTGGCTGGAGTTCTCTGAGTGAGGTCTATAAATATTGACCAACCATTTCCTTGACACAACCATAAGGGAGCACATAAGCTAACAACAACATTGAAGAAGAGCTTTGCAAAAACCACCTGAAATGCACTAATCCTAAAGCCTGGATCAGTTAAGAGAGAGTTGTGGTAGGAAGTGTACAAAAAAAGTGGAAAATTCCAGTCTTCCAGTTCTATCATGTGCCTAAACTTTTAGAGGTTCAAATGTCGCTTTTTTTAGGGTGCTTTCACACTAGCACTTTTGGTGCGCACCCGGGTTCGATTGACATCAGAGTTCAGTTCATTTGGATGATGTGAACGCTGTCTTCCGAACTCGGGTGCACACCCGCGAACCGTACCTGAGTCCACTTAAAAAGGGTGGTCTGGTGTACGGTTCATGTGAACTCCGGTACGGTGCGCTGCTGATATGAACGCAATCGTACTAAATTGCGGAAGTGAACCGCTATTAGTGACGTATGATTTGATAAAAATGTGTGTTTGTGTGTGTTTCACTCACTTTCCTGACGAGCGTGACTGGCATACTGCAAGCAGAGAGCTGTTGATCTCATTTCTGCTCACCTTCAGCGTTCTTTAGAGCATTTGTACATTCACAACAGATAGACGCAAGTGCCATTACGTACTGAAGCTTTGGAAACAAAACCAATGGTTCGAAAACAAAAATATAAAAGCTGGGTGAGCAACGCTATGCATTTTGCTGCCTTCTCCAGTGCCGTCGCTACCAAGCAACGGGGTAAACAGCTGCTGCTTTGATGACGCAAACGCACCCCGGTTCGGCCCCAAATAATATAATCTGAACACAGTCCAGCTGGGGCAGAGGGAGGGGGGAGCAATCAAACTCGGGTTCGGACCAGGCAATCGACCCAAGTGCGAGTGTCAGATGTTTTCCCTTAAATTCATTTTAGAAATTTTGGGGTCAAGCCCAACAAACACAAAAAGAGCTAAGCAAGCATGGCAAGAAGCGTCAGGGCACGTGCACAATATGACATGAGATTCAGTGCAAACTTGAAAAAGGTCTTCTTCTTTTTTTTTTTTTTTTTTTTTTTTTTAACATGACTCAAAATGTTTACAGACTAAATAGCTGGGTGTGGCAAAAACTGTTTTATCAATATGCCCAAGCACGGAGGTCAAGTCATTCTTCATTTGATGTCCTTGGGTGTATTGACAATCATTTTGATGAGCTCTTTGTCAAATTTGTTCATGTCAGTTATCCTGTATGTTCCCTGTCCCTTTTGTTATAGGTATTTCCTGTTTCCTGTCCTGTGTGCCATCTTTATAGTTTTCCCTGTTGATTAGTCCTGATTGTTCCCAGGTGTGTCTTGTTAGCTTGTTAGCCCCTGTGTACATATAGCTCTAGAGTTTCCTTTGTACTTTGTGAGTTGTTGGATGTATGTAGATGGTATGTGTCCCTGTTCACAATGTTCCTTGTTTCACAGTTCTTGGCCGTTTCTCAATACCAAGAACAAGAAGTTCGGACTTGTGTCCTTGGTAGTTCGGACTTGCCAAGTTCGACTCAGGAGAACGAACTCCCGAAGACGGGAGGACGCAAGTCCAGTAATTCTGCAAATGGAACAGCAGCGTTCTTGATAGCGTCACTCAGCTCGCTCTGGCTACTCCAGTTATCGCTGTAGGTATATTTTAGGCTACAATAAAACGAAATTTGTCATAAAACACCACTCTACCTCTTTTCATTTTCATTAAAAAAAATCTTAAACATATTAATAGCCACACAAACGTAGTTCAGGCAACACGTACATTGATTATCTTCACTGCATGTATATTTATTATAACAAAACGAAATATAAAACACACCCCTGCCTCTTTTCGTTTACATTTTAAAAATATTAAACCTATTAATATGTGGTTCAGGCAATAAGTGTGCATTTATATGATTATCTTCACTGTAATAAAATTAAATATGACATTTAACAAAAAGAGACAGAGTTATGTTTTATGTCAGTTTTAATTATCAATAATAACCATTATAAAAGTATAAGTAAAAGGTATAAGAAGCTATACAATATGAAATAAGCAAACAATTCAGTCAAACATACAGAGGCAGCGCTCTAGTAGGCTACAACGGTGAAGTTAAATAGCCTAAAATATAAAGTTATGAAACTTTACTTTTTCCTCAGCCAAAATTATTTGCCAAGGAACAAATTATAGTTTCATGAGACCAAAGATCGCCAGTTAGATCTACACAAGACGAATTATATCTCATGTTTAACCACTACAGAAACATCAGAGCCAGCGGCAAACATCAGAAGGACTAGCCGAGGAAAGGCTGCTCTCGGCGGGTTAATGAGCGCTGAGCGCCGGTGATCAACTGGATCTCACAACTCCTAAAACGTCAGATCAAATTCAAATAGGCGCTTTCTTTATAAATAAACCACAGATTTGAGCTTTAAACAAGTACATTCTCACCTGAAAAACTCTTAAAACTACATTTCATGACACAATAATAGAAGTATTTTTAAATAATGCGGCTTTTCTCATCTGCTATTGATGCATACTGGTTGGTGCAAGATGCATTCTGGGATACCTGGCTGTCTCAAGTCCGCTCAAGTCACCTCTCGATGCATCCTCGATAAAAGGGGCAGATCAAGGGCACATCCGGGGATTTGAACTGTACTTGGCTAGATGTGAACTCTGAATTGGAACAGTACTTGGGCGGCAACTGATGGCGTTTCACAAGTCCACGAGAACACAAGTACAGACAAGAACGCATATTGAGAAACGGCTCTTGTTTTGCTTTTTTTTTTAAATAACCCTTGCATTGAGATCCATGTCTCTACCTGCCATCTCATCTACTGCCCTTGTAACAATGTGTTATTTAAGAGTTGTTTGTAAGTAAACTTGAATTCCATGACTTTTGTTGTCTGAAGATGATGTGGCTCAATTTATAATAATATGAATAATAATAATAATAATAATAATAATAATACATGAGCTAAATGACATATTGTAAGTGTACAGAGCTTAAAATTAAAATAAATATCAGACCAGATCATTTGAAATTTGATTTTTCTGTATACTGAGACTTTTGATTCCAGATTTTGGGTATCTTGACAAATCTGAGCACAGTTTATGGCACTGGCATTAATACATTTTTTAATAGATTAATAGATTTTTCTTTCAAATAAGTATCACTGACCCCCTGTGTTCACCCTCCTCTTCCTCCCACGATCATGTATGGATATATTGCATTTCCAAAGCAAATCAGTGTGTTCTGCATTCTGAGTGAGTTCTCATCATGTACACTGACCAAAAAGGACCAAAAAATCTTCCCACATTTCCAGTAATCCTTCACAAACAAATACCACAGTCAATTTTCTGCTTCACTTCTATTACCCTAGTTAAAATATCCCAAAGAAATTCCTACTGGAATTTTATCATAATTTGGAACCAACTCAAAAAGTTCATAATGGGATCAAATGAGATCCAGCTGGATATGCTGATATTCCTAATGTATTTAAATGACAAAAAAGAAAGAAAGAAAATAATTCTACAGAATTGCATTACCAAACTGGGGTTGTCAGTCTTTCCTCCTTTAGAATCCACCATTCAGATCCATATTAACATTTTAGAGTTCATAGACCAGGGATACAGCTGTGCATGTTAAAAGTGGTCATGAAACCCTAAAACACATTTTTTGAGATGTTAACATGTACCTGTTGCACATCATTATGCTTATTATTAAGGTTTTATTATTATTATTTATTATTATTATTATTATTAAGGTATCATTAAAAGGAGTTTGACTACCAACACACGGAAAATGTCCCTGTAACAATAATATATTAATATTTGTAACAACGTGCGGAGCACGCATGAGTAACTGTATGCCTTTATTCTTTATTCCCCCAAATCTGTTGTTTATTTGTTTTTTCTCTGCTCATTTTTAATATTAATTTGTCTGAATAATGAGTGTGCTGCTGGTCTGTGTTTTATTGGTTGTTGTCTCCCCTCTTCCCACCCTCTTAGACTCCCACTTTTCCACAGCTTTACACGCTTTCTTTCTTTTTTTTAAGTCTTTTTCAAATTTGAGGTGTGAATGGCCAGGCTAAAACAGGGGGTTTTCATGACAGTTTAAATACATCAAAAAGCTACTTTGACAAGTAAATTTACACTTGCACAAATATGGTAGTAATTTTGTGCACTATACAGTATGATAAAATAGATAAATAAAATAAATAATAATCACCCTCAAGCACCACAGCTAAACATGCATTCTGTAGATCTTCTATTACCATCCTTCCATCATTTTGGAGCTGTAGGTAGGAAGGGAAGAAATATGATTTTTTTTTTTTTTAGGTGTCCCCGGGCGGTTTTGTAATTTCATGCCTGTGTATGATAATTTTATGCTGTTCTGCCTCACGTAACTCCAAACTGCCAGACTCTGACAGCTGATAAATATGATCTTTTCCACTCTGTGCACAAAAACCTGAAATGAAGAGGAGAGAAGAGGAAAGGTGAAGAAGAAGAAAAAAAAAGAAGGCAATAGATAAGGTTTGACATAGTCCAATGAGGGATGTTGGAATGTGCTTTTCTGATGCAGAAGAGGTCTTGGCACAAGTGAAATGAATGGAGGTCTTTGTTGTCATGGTAATTTCACGGTTTGCCCATGCACTCAGTTGAGTCTACCTCATCCCCCACCTACAAAGACAACGTCATGGACATTACAGCAGACAGGTTACATCAAATGGCTATCCAAAAACTAAACAAGCATGGTTTTAATTTGAGTCCATGGGTCATGTCCTCTAATTTTCAGTAAGAAGGACCTGGAACAACACAAAAGTTTATTTGATATCAACAGTCTAGGCCAATTAATTACCTCATATTGGCCTGGAAACTACAGTACTTCCATTGAAATGGCTCTTTAAAGCTTAGACTTGGAGTCTAAACCAAAATCTAGTACACAAAAGCAGACCCTATGGCAGAATTAAATGTGTCCTTCACGGAGTACACTGAAAAGATGGCTTTTTGATTTGACTCAATTTTTAAGTGGTTGAACAAATTTCATTGATCTTGATTTTAGACACATTTTTAGTTGGACTTGTTAATGTTTTTTAGTTATATCAGTTTAATTATTTTGAGTAGCTATTCCAATATTTTCAAGTTGTTGCTGCACTGGCATTAGTGCAGCTATTACTCATTGTGTGAAGCAACATACATTATAGGCCCTGTTCACACCTGCTATTAAGATGCGTTTTGGTTGATCGGATCACAGGTGGACGATGCAAAATACAGGTGTAAACTGGGTCTAAACAGGTTTTTGAGCTTGTCTACTTTCAACCACTTCCAGAGGTATTTGAAAGCACATTCGACCGGGTTGCTTTCATAGTGTAGACACTCGTGGTCGAATGTGTTCGAACAGCCACAAAAGACCCCCAGACAGCAACATAGTGTCGGCCCAGATCCGGCCCACACCTGGTACGTGTGGAACGTGTTGCTGTCTGGGCCACCTACTCTCTGCCTACTGACTTAATTAGTAAACATTATGGGAAGCGCGCTAGCCAGACAGGATTTAAACTTTATCGGCTGAAGTTTTGTTTGAACATGAAAAACGTACCAAGCACAATGTTCTCTCACCATTCCTGATTTCTAACATACACTAACAGCGTTCGGCTGGGCTTGCGGCTGTCAGAGCAGAAACGAACTGCTGCTCTCCATATGTTTTTTCTCCATCTCCATGCGTGTTCATATGTAAACTGAACACGCTTTTTTCTCCATTAGATCGAAAGATCTGAAAAAACCCATACATTTACCCGCCCATAGACCCTCCCCTCGAAGAAATCAAGACAAGTGGTTGAAAGTGGACAAAAGAGACGGATTAAAACACCAGGTGTAAACAGGAATGTGTCTTTTACGTTGTAAAAACAGTGCAGCTCCCGCATCATCATCACACGCATGTGTCGTAGTGCTCACGTGAACAGCATCGGCTGCCGTAGAACTCGAAATCGCTGTATTTACAACGTAAACTGCGTAGGAGGCTGACACAGGCTAGAACATAATTGTTGAATAAAGTCGTTATTTTTGTTTGTTTTTGCGCACAAAAAGTATTCTCGTCGCGTCATAAAATTAAGGTTGAACCACTGGAGTCACATGGACTATTTTAATGATGTTTTACTACCTTTCTGGGCCTTGAAAATGTTATTTAAATTACTGTCTATGTGGGGTCAGAAAGCTCTCGGATTTCATCAAAAATATCTTCATTTGTGCTCCGAAGATGAACGAGGGTCTTACGAGTTTGGAACGACTTGAGGGTGAGTAATTCATGACAGAATTTTCATTTTTGGGTGAACTATCCCTTTCACTCAAAAACACATAAAATAACATTTAATTTCAACATTTACTCCTCCGATCCAGCCCTATGCAAAGCATGCTGGGAACTAAAAATCCACTGACCGTTTCATTTAATGCAACAAAAATGATTCATGTAATCCTAACACAAATGGATTAAGTAAACTTCAATGTTATATACAAAGTTCTGTCAGGAAACTCTAGATGGCGCAGGCTGATATGTCCTTAACTCAATCTGCTTGCAATCACATCATTCACTATAAGGCACAGTTGATTGGTTCCTGCTGTATCAGTAGCCAATGAGCTCGCTGCTCAACCTTCAAATACTTGATCAGCATTTGCTCTAGCAGTTGCAGCACGTTTTCAGAAACCCTTCACTTTCCACAGCTCCACCTGTATAGATTTGCTATGGGTAATGCCTGTATGCTATATTGTACAGCAGCAGTATGTCTTACATGCTCACAGCAGCGTGTCATATATGTATTGTCAGTAGCACATCCTGTACTTGCTCTGCAGCAGCAATAACAGCAGCAGCAGTGTAGCAGATCTATTCCACCAAGTCCAAACATGTCAACATTGTCATATACACTCACCTAAAGGATTATTAGGAACACCTGTTCAATTTCTCATTAATGCAATTATCTAATCAACCAATCACATGGCAGTTGCTTCAATGCATTTAGGGGTGTGGTCCTGGTCAAGACAATCTCCTGAACTCCAAACTGAATGTCAGAATGGGAAAGAAAGGTGATTTAAGCAATTTTGAGCGTGGCATGGTTGTTGGTGCCAGACGGGCCGGTCTGAGTATTTCACAATCTGCTCAGTTACTGGGATTTTCACGCACAACCATTTCTAGAGTTTACAAAGAATGGTGTGAAAAGGGAAAAACATCCAGTATGCGGCAGTCCTGTGGGCGAAAATGCCTTGTTGATGCTAGAGGTCAGAGGAGAATGGGCCGACTGATTCAAGCTGATAGAAGAGCAACTTTGACTGAAATAACCACTCGTTACAACCGAGGTATCCAGCAAAGCATTTGTGAAGCCACAACACGCACAACCTTGAGGCGGATGGGATACAACAGCAGAAGACCCCACCGGGTACCACTCATCTCCACTACAAATAGGAAAAAGAGGCTACAATTTGCACGAGCTCACCAAAATTGGACAGTTGAAGACTGGAAAAATGTTGCCTGGTCTGATGAGTCTCGATTTCTGTTGAGACATTCAGATGGTAGAGTCAGAATTTGGCGTAAACAGAATGAGAACATGGATCCATCATGCCTTGTTACCACTGTGCAGGCTGGTGGTGGTGGTGTAATGGTGTGGGGGATGTTTTCTTGGCACACTTTAGGCCCCTTAGTGCCAATTGGGCATCGTTTAAATGCCACGGCCTACCTGAGCATTGTTTCTGACCATGTCCATCCCTTTATGACCACCATGTACCCATCCTCTGATGGCTACTTCCAGCAGGATAATGCACCATGTCACAAAGCTCGAATCATTTCAAATTGGTTTCTTGAACATGACAATGAGTTCACTGTACTAAAATGGCCCCCACAGTCACCAGATCTCAACCCAATAGAGCATCTTTGGGATGTGGTGGAACGGGAGCTTCGTGCCCTGGATGTGCATCCCACAAATCTCCATCAACTGCAAGATGCTATCCTATCAATATGGGCCAACATTTCTAAAGAATGCTTTCAGCACCTTGTTGAATCAATGCCACGTAGAATTAAGGCAGTTCTGAAGGCGAAAGGGGGTCAAACACAGTATTAGTATGGTGTTCCTAATAATCCTTTAGGTGAGTGTACATTATAATGCCAAATCCTCAGAGAGTTGTCATAATAGAAATATATTTAAGTGGATTGAACACAATGAAATTAAGTTAGGGCGAAATATATAGTAGTTGTGCTGCTTTAGCTCATTTTAATTAAGTAAACCGAACAAGCAGCAAAAATCTTTTTTTTTTTTTCAGCGTAAAAACATTCCCAGTGACAAGCTAAGTGAAAAAATCCATCCAAGATCCAAGAGGGTTTCTTCTAGTCAGTGCTATCTTTTAAAGTCATCCTTAAATCAGAAATTAGACTAATTAAAAAATAAATGTTTCTAAGAATAAAGATACGTTTCTAAGGATAAAATGTAACAGATTTAGGCCAGTAAGAGCTGTGTGTGTAAACCTCACTCCCTTGGCTTCAAGAGGCATGCTAGTGACTGACATTAGCGACTGCGGTCCTTAGTGTCCTTGTTAGAGTGCCCACCTCCCACGCTGGAGACCCCGGTTCAAATCCCGCTTGGAGTGGGTCGAGTAGGACTGGTTACAAAAGCACAATCCAACATATTGACTCTAACTGTTTATGTAGATTCATGACGTCTAAAACTTCCAGGTAATAAAATGTTCAAACAACTTCTTTATTGAAAGTCACTGGACTACATAAAACCTATGCTGAGCCATACGTCGATAAAGTGGCTGTTTTGTTTCCCCGACTTGCATTCTTCACTGAACTTAACTGCATACACAGTATTACTCCTCTGATGTTTAGGAATCTGGTCCTTTGGATGAACCAAACGTTATCTTAATGTAATCATTGGTTAAAATACACAGGAATGTTATGCTTGGAGAAAATCCTTCTGAACTCCTCAGATACTCCAGCCACAAACGGGACATACCTTTCCCTTGATTGTTTCATCCTTCTTTTCCATCTTGTATGGGTTTTAATAAATGCCCAGTCTGGATAACCACAATCCCTCAGTGCATGTTTGATGCAGTTACTCTCTTGTTCTCTGGCCTCAGGATATGTGGGTATACTCTCCGTTGATGTTGTAAGGTGCGAATCACACCCAGTTTTTGTTCCAAGGGGTGGTGTGAATCAAACATAAGGTACTGGTCTGTGTGGGTAGGCTTCCGATATACTTCCACCTGTAATTTCCTATTTTCCCCCACTTTTGGCAAGTATACTATGTGGTTAAGTCATGTGACTTCTACTTGTGTGCTGATCATGTGACTGTAGTAGGTGTATCTTTGCCAGAGTTACTTCCTGTATTTTACAACTGAAGATGGTGTTTGGATGAACATCGAAACGTCTTGCTAACTTGTTTTTATGTAGTACAGTGACTTTTAATAAAGAAGTTGTTTGAACATATTGGGCCCTATCATACACCTGGCACAATGCAGGTGCGACAAGTGTTTTTTGCTATTTTCAGCCCAACGCAGTTATCATTTTCACGTCCAGCGCCACGTTATTTAAATAGCAAATGCACTCGCGCCCATCTGTGCGCGCATGGGCGTGCTGGTCTGAAAACGAGGTGTGTTCAGGCGCATTGTTGGCGCGTTGCTATTTTGATGAAACTGAAAACGACTGCGGCATTGACCAACAAAAACCTGGTCTAAAGTCAACAGCGCAGTATTGTTTGTGTTATAAAATAAAAAGATTACAATGTAAAATATTATTATTGTGTACATAAAGATAAAAATGCTTACATGTCATAATGGATAGCCATTGCATGCATCAGAATTACCTATTTGGAGTAATGACGAGTGAAATTGGCTACTTATTTAACCAATCGTGGCAATACACACATGTATTTAAACTGACTCGTCAGGTTGAGGGTGTCTATATTCCGTCGTGTAAATAGTGAATCTGCCATGATGCAAACGCAACTGGCTTTTAAAGGGAATGGGAGATGAGACCATTTTTAAAGATATTCGTTATTATGATTCTTATTATGACATTAGACATAAGCAAGGTATGGAAAACTTTGTGTATCTACAGTTGTGTTCAGAATTATTGGCACCCCTGGTAAAGATGATCAAAGATGGCTGTAAAAATAAATCTGCATTTTTTATCCTTTTGATCTTTTATTTAAAAATGTGCAAAAATCTAACCTTTCATTGAAGTAAAAGAATTGAAAGTAGGGCGTAAATCACGTTATGAAATAAATGCTTTTCTCCAAAACACGTTGGCCATAATTATTGGCACCCCTAAAAAATGTTATGAGAAAGTATATACCCATTAATATTTACTTTTTTTTTTAGCACACCAGAGTGACTATGAGCATGAAATTGTCCAGCTATGATGTCTTGTTCCACAGGAGTATAAATATGAGGAAACACAAAGGCCAAATTCCCTTAATCATTCATCACAATGAGTAAAACCACAGAATATAGTTCTGATGTGCAGCAAAAGATTGCGGAGCTTAACAAAATAGAAAGTGGCTGTAGGAAAATAGCTAAAGCATTGAAAATTCCCATTTCCACCATCAGGACAATAATTAAGAAGTTCCAATCAACTAAAGATGTTAGGAATCTGCCTGGAAGAGGACGTGTGTCTATATCGTCCTAATTCACGGTGAGGAGGAAAGTTTGAGTGGCCAAAGACTCTCCAAGGATCACAGATGGAGAATCGCAGAGATTAGTTGAGTCTTGGGGTCAGAAAGCCTTTTAAAAAAAATCAAACAACCCCTATAATCACCACAAGTTGTTTGGGAGGGATTCAAGAAAAATCTTCCTCCCTCATCCAAAAACAAACTCCAGTATATTCAGTTGTCAGACATGACTGGAACTTCAAAAGGGACCTGGTTCTGTGGTCAGATCAAACTAAAAAAGTAGCTTTTTGGCAGAAAACCCACCAGATGGGTTTGGTGCAAACAGGGATAAAAAGTCCACGGTTAAAAATACCGCTGGATCTTTAATGTTGTGGGCCTATTTTTTTGCTGGAGGTCCTGGACATCTTGTTCAGATACATGGTATAATGGATTCTAGCAAATACCAACAGATAAGAAATCTAAACCTGACGGCTTCTGCCCGAAATCTTATAATGGGCCATGGTTGGATCTTTCATCAGGACAACGATCCAAAACAAACATCAAAATCAACACACAAATGTGTCACTGAACAAAAAATGAAGCTTCTGCCATGCCATCCCAGTCCCCTGACCTGAACCCTATAGAAAATGAGTGGGGTGAACTGAAGAGAAGAAGCACCAACATGGATCTGGGGATCTGAAGGATCTGGAGAGATTCTGTATGGAGGAATGGTCTCTGATCTCTTGTCAGGTGTTCTCCAAACTCATCAGGCGTTATAGAAGAAGACTCAGAGCTGTTATCTTGGCAAAAGGGGGTTGCAAAAAGTATTTAATAAAAGGATGCCAATAATTATGGCCAACGTGTTTTGGGGAAAAGCATGTATTTCATAATGTGATTTACCCCCTACTTTCAATTCTTTTACTTCAATGAAAGGTTAGATTTTTGCATATTTTTTAAATAAAAGATCAAAAGGATAAACATTGCAGATTTATTTTTACAGCCATCTTTGATCATATTTACCAGGGGTGCCAATAATTCTGACCACAACTGTATTTTCAGAAGTAATTACAAAGTTGGTAAATGAAATCATTATTTTTACAGCAAGAGGAAGGGTAACTTTTAGATTTAAAATAAAAAATTCATCTAAAATATTGTTTATTTTTAGAGTGAATGAGATTCTCTAAAAATATGTTTTGGGGTGATATGTACCTAAACATGCTTACATGCTTTTTAGTGCAAACAACGACACATTTACACTTACCTTTCCCCCAGAGACAGAAACTGCACTCCCACAGTGACAGTTCCCTTCTTACCACGTCTGAATCGAAGTCAAAGAAAACAACACGTAAATACAAACAAGTAGTGCATGTCATAAACTGGTACCTCTCATGGGACCAGTAAAAGATGTATTCTGCACTGTTTGGTTAAATCAAACACCTTTGCAAACATGTAAGTTTTCAGCAAAGGACAGAGAAAAAAAATGTTTTACACTTCATAATGAAGCGCTTGAGAAAAGTGGAGCAGATTTTCAGAATGTTATCTTCCTCTTCTTGCATTCATCCCCAAGGGAAACCACATCTCAGGGTTCTCTCACCGTGTCACTAAAGAGACATTAAAATACTGTTGTCAACGGAGCCATCAGAAGCACTGGCATGCAATGTGATGCACAAATAGTCCCACCGCGACGCTGTTAAAAGCCCATTAAGAGCTAGCGCCCTTGCTAACGCTGTCAGAGTAGTGTGCTAGTGTTACTGACACCAAAGGGAAATTGGTATTTATTTTTCTTTTTTTATTCTGTCATGTGGTGGAGGAAATCACAACCAGTTTATATAAAGCAAAAAGTTGGTTTGCTGTTGTGGCTGTACAGTTGTTTCCATCTACATTATTCACAGCTATGAGAAATGTTGTTTTTGGAAATAAGTGTTTTTCCACTTGAATGGACTCTATGCATGTTCACTTTCCCACTATTGAATGAGAAAAACAATGATGACACCACTGTTTTCTGCAGAGCCGCTTTACAGCTGATTCATAATTGATACATTTTTGCAACATCGACACTGTTATTGAACTTAATTGAACCAACAATGAACTTGAAGTTGAATAATGGCACCATCGACTTCTGTAGATCTGCCTGTAGCTGAATTAAACTTATTTCATAATTGATGAACTTTACACAATTATTGAACTGAACTGAATCAAAATCTAAACTGATACCTCAATAATGACACTATTGTTTTTGTAGGGCTGCTTTTCAGCAGAATATAAATGTGTCTTATACTTGATGAAGTTTACATAATTGATCATTACTTTTCTGATTATTACTGTGAAGCTGCTTTGAAACAATATTCCATAAAGTGCTATAGAAATAAAGGTGACTTGACTTGACTCCCACATTTTGTCTCTGGCTCTCCGCTTCTCAGTTACAACATATTTAACCATCATATTTAAATATATGATATTAATTATATCATATAATAAAATATCATTTATTGTTACTACTGTAAATCTATATTAAATTAAATCCCATAATCCCATAATAAAATATTATTATGGGATCTCCTTCAATGCTTTAAAAATCTTTACTTTTTAAAATTATTTTGTTTCTATATTTTTTTAAATATATTTCTATATTAACATATTTTAGTGAACAGCATATTTATTGAACAAAAATTTATTCTTTTATTTATCAAAATAAACAGAAAATAGTACAAACTTTGCTAAAGTGATTGTTTTGAACAAGTATTAACTTAGACATTAAAAATATGGTAACACTTTACAATAAGGTTCATTAGCTAACATTAGTTAACTACATTAGTTAGCATGAACTAATAATGAACTGCACTTATAAAGCATTTATTTATCTTTGTTAATGTTAATTTCAACATTTACTAATCCTTTATTAAAATCTTGTTAACATTAGTTAATGCACTGTGAACTAACATGAACAAACCATGAACAACTGTATTTTTATTAACTAACGTTAACAAAGATTAACTAATGCTGAACAGAGGTGTTGTTCATGGTTAGTTCATGTTAACTAATGCATTAACTAATGTTAACTAATACAACCTTATTGTGAAGTGTTACCAAAAACATATTATTTTAGCTAAAGTATTTGTATCAATACTGTGTGCCTTTTGCCCGTGTGTGGGCTAAAAGGCCCCCATCGCCACCTCATGCATTTATATAATTTTTAAACAAAATAAACCACTTTTATGATTTATTTTCACACAAAAGCTTTTGCTCCTTAAATGTTCAATACAAACATATATATTTTTTCTGCAATCATACACTATGGGAGTAGTGAAAAGCACATTTTTCTTTATCCCCGTTGTACCCTATACACAGTGGGGAGAACAAGCATTTGATACACTGCCGATTTTGCAGGTTTGCCCACTTACAAAGCATGTAGAAGTCTGTAATTTTTATCATAGGTACTCTTCAACTGTGAGAGACGGAATCTAAAACAAAAATCCAGAAAATCACATTGTATGATTTTTAAATAATTAATTTGCATTTTATTGCATGACATAAGTATTTGATACATCAGAAAAGCAGACCTTAATATTTGGTACAGAAACCTTTGTTTGCAATTACAGAGATCATACGTTTCCTGTAGTTCTTGACCAGGTTTGCACACACTGCAGCAGGGATTTTGGCCCACTCCTCCATACAGACCTTCTCCAGATCCTTCAGGTTTCGGGGCTGTCGCTGGGCAATACGGACTTTCAGCTCCCTCCAAAGATTTTCTATTGGGTTCAGGTCTGGAGACTGGCTAGGCCACTCCAGGATCTTGAGATGCTTCTTACGGAGCCACTCCTTAGTTGCCCTGGCTGTGTGTTTCGGGTCGTTGTCATGCTGGAAGACCCAGCAACGACCCATCTTCAATGCTCTTACTGAGGGAAGGAGGTTGTTGGCCAAGATCTTGCGATACATGGCCCCATCCATCCTCCCCTCAATACGGTGCAGTCGTCCTGTCCCCTTTGCAGAAAAGCATCCCCAAAGAATGATGTTTCCACCTCCATGCTTCACGGTTGGGATGGTGTTCTTGGGGTTGTACTCATCCTTCTTCCTCCAAACACGACGAGTGGAGTTTAGACCAAAAAGCTCTATTTTTGTCTCATCAGACCACATGACCTTCTCCCATTCCTCCTCTGGATCATCCAGATGGTCATTGGCAAACTTCAGACGGGCCTGGACATGTGCTGGCTTGAGCAGGGGGACCTTGTGTGCACTGCAGGATTTTAATCCATGACGGCGTAGTGTGTTACTAATGGTTTTCTTTGAGACTGTGGTCCCAGCTGTCTTCATGTCATTGACCAGGTCCTGCCGTGTAGTTCTGGGCTGATCCCTCACCTTCCTCATGATCATTGATGCCCCACGAGGTGAGATCTTGCATGGTGCCCCAGACCGAGGGAGACTGACCGTCATCTTGAACTTCTTCCATTTTCTAATAATTGCGCCAACAGTTGTTACCTTCTCACCAAGCTGCTTGCCTATTGTCCTGTAGCCCATCCCAGCCTTGTGCAGGTCTACAATTTTATCCCTGATGTCCTTACACAGCTCTCTGGTCTTGGCCATTGTGGAGAGGTTGGAGTCTGTGTGGACAGGTGTCTTTTATACAGGTAACGAGTTCAAACAGGTGCAGTTAATACAGGTAATGAGTGGAGAACAGGAGGGCTTCTTAAAGAAAAACTAACAGGTCTGTGAGAGCCGGAATTCTTACTGGTTGGTAGGTGATCAAATACTTATGTCATGCAATAAAATGCAAATTAATTATTTAAAAATCATACAATGTGATTTTCTGGATTTTTGTTTTAGATTCCGTCTCTCACAGCTGAAGTGTACCTATGATAAAAATTACAGACTTCTACATACTTTGTAAGTGGGCAAACCTGCAAACTCAGCAGTGTATCAAATACTTGTTCTCCCCACTGTATATCTGTGAATTTTCCACAGGTGGACTCCAATCAAAGTGTACAAAAATCTTAATGATAATCCAGAGAAATGGAGCATAAGTGGTAGTTCTGGCAGGAAGATTTGTATTCTGTTTGCCATTCATTCATAAAGTTATACACAATCATTGTATGGCTTTAACTTTTTGGGCCCTATTTTAACGATCCGAGTGCATGATCTGAAGCGCATGGCGCAGGTGCACTTAGGGCGTGTCCGAATCCACTTTTGCTAGTTTAACGACGGAAAAAATGGTCGGCACGTCAGGCGCATGGTCTAAAAGGGTTGTACCTATTCTCTTAATGAGTCATGGGTGTGTTTTGGGCATAACGTGCAATAAACCAATCAGAGTCTCATCTCCCATTCCCTTGGGCTTGCACCATAGCGGATTCGCTATTTACATGGCGGAATTTGCAAGCGGAAAGACTGAATGCTTCTCCAGAGAGAAATCCTTTTATTTTTAATATTTAAAAATGTTTGTGTGCTGCTGTGCGTCCCTGTGTGTGTTAAAGTGTACGTGCGTTGTGCACCCGCCTATCGGAGCATATTACTAACGTGCCCTTTAAATAACACAAAAAATACTGCGTTATTGACTTTAGACCAGGTTTTTTTTTTTGGTCAATGGTGCAGTCATTTTCAGTTTCCTCAAAATAGCGACGCGCCAACAATGCGCCTGAACACACCTCGTTTTCAGACCAGCACGTCCATGGGCGAACAGATGGCCGCGAGTGAATTTGCTATTTAAACGTAGCACTGGACGTGAAAATGATAACTGCGTCGGGCTGAAACGGGCCGTGCCTGCCGTCGCATTGCGCCAGGTGTATGATAGGGCCCTAAAAGTCCATGACAGCCTATCATTCCGCTGCGTTCATTAAGCTGTTGTGGCAACCACCTCCTCGAGTCTGCCACCAGTCTCACCTCTATTCTGCTGCAGGGGGTAGGCTTTTGTCTGGTGTTTCAATGTGATTGTATCGACAAAGAATCTATACAATTTTCTTAAATATATGCTCTAAGCATTTTGTTTTAGGGTATGGAGTTTAGACTTATGGAAAAAAAAAAAATCCAAAGCATTTTAACATAAGGATAAATGCAGCTCTGGGAGATTGGTTATAATTAATCTAAATTGTTGCTAAGGGAATTGTGGCTACTGGAAAAGTGGAAACACAGATTAAAGAAAGACATGAGCCCCATGGGGAGAACAAAAAGTATTTACAGCAGAAAGATGGACTTCAGCCAGACCTGCTAATTGCAGTTCATTTATCTCATATTGATTTAATTAGCTTATCCACACTGCTCCAAATTGCTGATTTAGTCCGTTATGTGAGAAAGCTTGAGGTGTTGGATATGTGTCTACTATGTTTGGGGAAAGTAAAAATCATAATAACCAGCAAATATATTAATGGGAAAGAAAAAAAAATCAGTTCCATTTCATACATACAAAACCATTTTTTTCTTCAAATAGAACAGAAAATGAATCATACGAGAACATAATTTCACATTGAATGCAGTTCAGCTGCACATCATTATCTTAGCCTGTCTTCTTCACACTGACATTTCCCACTTGGAAATGGCTGCTGATCTCTAGTGCAGATATGAATGTCACCTCACACAATTGCAACCCTATAATCACCGAATTTATTACCATGCCACTCAAATATATTCATTTGTATATTTCAAGTCCTCAGCGGTTGTGTAAAACAACACCCTTTTTACCTTTTTACGCTCTGTTCACAGCGACCCGTTTTGGTGCATGTCTCTTTAAATGCTAATGAGCTACTGCTCACCCCACCCCTCTCTTCCGTGGGTTGCATCGAGACAAGACACATGAAGTGCTGTTGATAACGGCAAAATCATCTTTCAGACCTAAGCTATCATACGAATAACGTTAGCCAATCATATTGTGGACTGTTACTTTCACAATTTCATATAAAATCTAACATCAGCACACATGTATTGTAAGATTGTTTGACCATATTGACACAATGTTTGACCATCCTAGTAAAAGCAACTACCTCAGAAGTTGGCGTTTGCTAACAATAACCAAAACAAACGAACAACCAGAATTATTTTAAAAAAATACTTACATCTTTCTAATTGTAGGTATAGCTCCATCCTTTAAATGCAACTTCGACGTGAGTCCAGCTTTGTATTGCCAGAGGTTTGAAAAAAAGTTCTTGTCCACTCTGGGACATTACCTTCATATATAAAATCCAGCCATTTTGCTTTTGTTTCTTCTGAAGCTGGGATTGTGTGTCAGGACACTTGTGAGCCTGCTCATCCGAACACAGCGCAGGTTGCATGCCAGTGTAACGGGGTTGTTTCTGCGTTGTGTTGTGTATAACTCAGCACGGATACCAATTTGTGCTTGAAGACAGACTTTTACCCTGCTGAAAACATTAAACAGTGGTGTTCAGATTCGCCATTCCCCCTCGTGCATGCTCACAGCCATTCACTCTCGCGGCTGGCGCGAATCTAAAATAATATTACTAACATTTATATAAAAAAATTATACAACACCATTGAAAAATATGTACCCGTTGAAAACATTAAACAGTGGTGTTCAGATTCGCCATTCACCCTCACGCATGCTCTATAATGAGGTGAACAAACTTGATATTACTACAAATATCATGCAGCACGAACACAAATCATACAATATTCTTTTACACATTGTATACATTAATATTAGTCCATAAGAGGGTTATACAATTAATACAAAATACTTATATCACGGAGCACTCACTCACCGCAGCCATTCACTCTCTCGGCTGACGCGAATCTAAATGGCCCTACCGGAACCAGTTCATTATTTGGGTGGAGTGTAATTAAAGGGGCCCTACAGGAAAATGTGTAGCAAATGGAAACATCTTCTTAACCCTGTTACACTCCCCCCTGCTGAATTCCACTTGCTTCCGCAAACACACACACACACGCACACACACAAAAAAAAAAAAAAAATTAAATTAAAAAAAAAAAAAGAGCAAAAGCGAAATGTCAAGAGCGAAATATTGACCACAAAAGAACATCAGGTACATAACCTCAAGAACCATATATAGTAATAAGAAGAGAGAAGATTTTTTTTTTTTTTTTTAAATGTTCAAAACTTCATGAAATTGTCAGTTCAATTCAGTGTAGACACTATTCCCCACAGGAATTAAAATGAAAAGAGGGTGGCCAATCCCCCCGACACTCATAGACAAACATGCCCATTACATGTTAGCTAAGCAATGACAATTCATACATTTGAACCCACAAATTACTCAGCAGAGAAACCTCACTTCAATCTCAAATCAATACATTACAATTTCTTAAAGCGTACAAAACACACCACTACACAATTACAGTAACATTTGCATTAACCAATAGAGCAAAATGTGTACCATAAAAAAAAAAACAACAACATATGAGATAATATATAAGACTCAAGCAACATGTTTACCCCAGAACTTTTTGCTGGTTCATTATCTCAATAAATCTTGTAACTGGTTTAAACAGTCTACCAGCTCTGGATCTCACACAACTTAGTGAACGTTCAGCAGGAAAGTCATTAACACTTGTATGAGACACTGAATTATTTTCTACAAGGCGACCACCATCAGGCATCACAGCACTCAGGGAGCAGATATTTCAACTAGCTCTGCAATGGATTCAAGTGCACTCCTATCCATACCCTCAACATCATCATAACCCTCGGTTCTCAGCTGGGTCATATCAGAGCTGTCAATCACATCGTGCTCTAATTCGTCATTCTGAATGACATCCATGGCTTGTATAGTCTCAAGAACATCTGTAGCTACCTCCACATCGTCCATGTCTGCATTTTTCGTGCCATCAGAAGGTAGCCGTGACACCCACTCTTGCGTCCTGTAATTAGAAGTATCTTCAGACACATCCACAACCACAGAATCAACACTATAAGAGTCACTCAGGTGGTTTTCAGTCGCATCTCCGTCCAAGTCATCATCAGGAAGTGGAAGAAATTTAAAAAAAAAAGTTAGAGATTTGAGTACTTGTGGCCATTTGTTCTTGGTCTTTGCCGGCAGAGCGCGTATCATATTGCCCAGCGTCCTGTTCATCCTCTCACATGCTTCGTTACCCATCGGATGATAGGGAGTTGTTGGACTCCAGCAACATTCAACATCTCTGCGATCAGGGCACTCTCAAAGTTGGCTCCTCTATCAGAATGTATACGCCCTGGGAAGCCATAAACACAAAAATAGTTATGCCACAGTTGATGCACCACTGCTCTGGCAGACTGATTTGGGCACAAGAAGGCATTTGCCATTTTTGTGAAGTGATCTGTTACAACAAGAACATCCAGGGACCGATTGGCAGAGTCCTCCGCCGACCAAAAGTCTATGCAGATGAGTTCAAGGGGCTCTGTTGTAATGATGTTCTCCAACGGTGCACGACACTCCAGTTCTGGTGTCTTGCTGATCACACATCGACGACAGCACTTCACATACTCCCTCACATCCTTCTCCAGGCCATGCCAAAAGAACCTTTGCCAAGCAAGATACAAAGTCCGCTGCTGACCTTGATGTCCTGCTTGGTCATGAACATCTTTCAACACCATGGTTTTCACTGCATCAGGCACGACATACAGGTAGGTTTTTCTTTTTGGTGACACTATTCTTTGCAACCCTGTACAATACACCATTCTTCATCAGTAATTTTCCCCAGTGTTTCATAAGTTTCAAAACAGCTGTTGGCTCATTCACTCGCTCCCTCCTATTTGGTCTCCGTCCTCTCTCGACAAAGCAAATCACCCTACTCAAGACATTGTCTTTCTGTTGTTCCTTAAATCAGATGACCGTGGGGCAGCACATCAACGTCTGGTGATTCCGATGGCATTATTGCTTGTGGAAGGTGAGGCAGCAACAAGGCATGTGACTTGATGTTTTCATCGCTATGTCTACAAGAGTGCAGAACAGATTCCACTTCCTGCTTTGACATTGGGCCAGGTAAGGAGACTTCAACTGTATGGCAGGCAACGGCCACTCCTCCAGCATCTGGAGTACAATCAAGGGGGTGAGTAGACCAACGAAAGACATCTTGGACACAGTCTGTGCATACAGCTGCAGCTTCTGCCAGCAAGTCATCATAAGGAACTCTCATCAGATGATGGAGTACACTAGGGTGCACAAAGGGCTCTCAGCTCAGGGCGTCAGCAACTATGTTTTTCGGACTAGGAATGTACTTAATATTGAACTGGTATGGTGCTAGTTTAGCAACCCATCTGTGTTCGCAAGCATCCAATTTCGGTTTGGACAGAATATACGTTAATGGGTTGTTGTCTGTCCAGACGGTAAATTTCTGACCCCTGAGCCAATGATGGAATTTGTCACAGATAGCCCATTTCATGGCGAAAAACTCCAATCTATGCGCAGGGTATCATGACTGAGCATAGGTAAGTGACTTGCTTGCGAAAGCAACTGGCCTAGCTACTGTTCCACCATCAGAAAGCTGGGACAACACTGCCCCGAGTCCATTACTTGACGCATCCACTGAAAGCAAGAATGGCTCATCAAAATTTGGATGGGACAAGACGACTTTTTCAAGCAAGGCTTTCTTCAGTTGTACAAAAGCTTGCCTACACTCCTCGGTCCAATCTGAAGAAGACAACTCTCTCTGATACATTCAACGCTTCCATTTTCCATGTGGAGCCTTTGTTCCAGTAGTAAGACTGAACAATGGTTTGGCAATAGCCGAACACTCTTCAATAAACTGCTGGTAAAACACCACCATACCAAGAAAAGATCTTATTTTCTGCCGGCAGGGGACATTAGTACCTTCAACCATCAGATCATCTTCAGTGACAGAAGTGATGGCTTGGACTTTTTCAGGATCGGCAGCAATACCGTCTGCACTGATGATGTGACCTAAAAATTTTACAGAACTCCGCAAGAGATGACATTTCTTCGGAGCAAGCTTGAGGTTATGAGCCTTCAAATGCTTAAACACAATCTCCAGACGCTATAACGCCAACTCTTCAGTGGGCGCAAACACCAAGACGTCATCCAGATAACATAATAGGCTGTTGAAATTCTGATCCCCGAATATCGTCAACATCATCTGCATGAAAGTGGCCGGACTGTTACACAGCCCCTGCGGTAAACGATTATATTCGTATAACCCAAAAGGTGATGTAAACGCTGTGTATTTCCGGTCATCCTCATGAACTTCTACATTATAGTAGCCAGATGTGAGGTCCATGGTCGAAAAATAGGCATTTCCACCCAACGCAGCAAGAGCGTCTGCTTGATGGGGAAGGGGATGTGCGTCTTTGATTGTGCAAGCATTAATCCAACGAAAGTCTGTGCATATTCTCAAGTCTCCTAACTTTCAGACTAAGACAAGAGGTGATGCAAACTCGCTACATGATTTTCATATGATCTCACGTTCTTCCATCTCATTCAAAGCTTGCCGAAGTTTGTCATATTGATTCGGAGCAAGGCGTCGATACGGCAAACGAAAGGGCTCGTCGTCACTCAGGCGAATGCGATGAACAAAGCCTGTTGCTTTTCCACAGTCCAACTTATGTCTGGAAAAGATAGAATGGTACTGAGAGATAGGCTGAACAAGTTTTTCTTTGCCGTCTGCAGACACATCGCACGACTCCACATCCAAGTCAGATAAGCCCAAGTCACGCAAGACTGCCATGCCATCGACTGGTAAGCTTAGAGCATCTGTTACACTCATTTCATCCTGTCTGTCAGTTAAAACATCAGCTGTTCTCTAAACATTTTGTTCTAAATTAAATGAGCAACCATCAGGAAATTCCGAGCTGTCAAAATCCTGCAAGGCCATGCAAGGAAAAGCATCAGCAAGCGTAGAATTTATTTTCAAGGTCACTGCTTTCTCAGAAGGGTTTATCACTTTGAGTGGGACCCATCCATCCTTACGTATCAAAGCTACCATTTTTCCAACCAGCTCTGACCTTGGCCTTGATTTTACTCTACTGGGCTCCAAAATGACAGCACTGCCAGCTGAGATGTCATGAGTGCTATGCAGTCTGCCCCAAACTAAGTTTTCAGTCATGGGCTCGAGTGACACTGCCTTTTTGATTTTCACAGTTCCCACTAAGTCAGGGGCAGTACCATTTCTCCACTTCTCCACATTGGCTAGCAGGTCAAGTAACTTGTTTTGTTCAGTGTTATCGTATTCATGGTCAGACACACCTATTAGTAACTCTGCAGAGCTTCTTAGCTGATGAATCAAATGTTTCAAGAGGTTACTACCAAGAATTAGATCATCACTCTGGCCATCGACTACCAAAGTCGGCACAGTGACGGGACAGCCGTACACATTCATATCCAGCTCACACACTCCTAAAGGGTTTGTTCTGGTGCCTCCGCAGCCGACTAAGACAACATCTGCTGGGGCAAGTGAAAGGTTTGACAGCATACCAGTACTCAGCAGTCGTGGTAAGATCTTGGAGATCATGGTGCAAGCCATTGAACCACTGTCGAGCATTGCTTTTGCCTCAACTTTTCCACCGATAATCACTGAAGTGTAGAAAAGATCCTCATATGGCTCAAGTTTCTGTGTATTTTGCAAGACAACTGTACATTCGGAACTATACTCTTCACATACACTTACACTCACCTAAAGGATTATTAGGAACACCTGTTCAATTTCTCATTAATGCAATTATCTAATCAACCAATCACATGGCAGTTGCTTCAATGCATTTAGGGGTGTGGTCCTGGTCAAGACAATCTCCTGAACTCCAAACTGAATGTCAGAATGGGAAAGAAAGGTGATTTAAGCAATTTTGAGCGTGGCATGGTTGCTGGTGCCAGACGGGCCGGTCTGAGTATTTCACAATCTGCTCAGTTACTGGGATTTTCACGCACAACCATTTCTAGAGTTTACAAAGAATGGTGTGAAAAGGGAAAAACATCTAGTATGCGGCAGTCCTGTGGGCGAAAATGCCTTGTTGATGCTAGAGGTCAGAGGAGAATGGGCCGACTGATTCAAGCTGATAGAAGAGCAACTTTGACTGAAATAACCACTCGTTACAACCGAGGTATGCAGCAAAGCATTTGTGAAGCCACAACACGCACAACCTTGAGGCGGATGGGCTACAACAGCAGAAGACCCCACCGGGTACCACTCATCTCCACTACAAATAGGAAAAAGAGGCTACAATTTGCACGAGCTCACCAAAATTGGACAGTTGAAGACTGGAAAAATGTTGCCTGGTCTGATGAGTCTCGATTTCTGTTGAGACATTCAGATGGTAGAGTCAGAATTTGGCGTAAACAGAATGAGAACATGGATCCATCATGCCTTGTTACCACTGTGCAGGCTGGTGGTGGTGGTGTAATGGTGTGGGGGATGTTTTCTTGGCACACTTTAGGCCCCTTAGTGCCAATTGGGCATCGTTTAAATGCCACGGCCTACCTGAGCATTGTTTCTGACCATGTCCATCCCTTTATGACCACCATGTACCCATCCTCTGATGGCTACTTCCAGCAGGATAATGCACCATATCACAAAGCTCGAATCATTTCAAATTGGTTTCTTGAACATGACAATGAGTTCACTGTACTAAAATGGCCCCCACAGTCACCAGATCTCAACCCAATAGAGCATCTTTGGGATGTGGTGGAACGGGAGCTTCGTGCCCTGGATGTGCATCCCACAAATCTCCATCAACTGCAAGATGCTATCCTATCAATATGGGCCAACATTTCTAAAGAATGCTTTCAGCACCTTGTTGAATCAATGCCACGTAGAATTAAGGCAGTTCTGAAGGCGAAAGGGGGTCAAACACAGTATTAGTATGGTGTTCCTAATAATCCTTTAGGTGAGTGTATATAGAGAGATTCCAGATCATAATCCAACAATGATGGGGGATCAACACTTGGTCTTATACTCACCCCCTCCACATGCAGGCCTATTCGTTTCCCGTACGTGGAAGAGCATCCTACTCAGGCATCCTATCGGCAGCTGTGCAGGTTTTGGCTTTAGGACACTCTACACGTGAATGACCTGCTTTGTAACAAAGAAAACACAGATGATTTGCTCTGCAGTGAAAACGGGTGGTGTGGCCAATATCTCCATACACCTCACATGGTAGAGTAGGCCTCACTCTGCTTCTCTGTGACTTAAACGCATGACGCTCTGTACCAGACTGATTTCTTGATTGCCCTTGGTCCAAGACACGTTCTAGCATCGCTAAGATTCGTTCCATGGGTTCAACAGGCTCTTTAGTTGGAGTTTGGTATAGAACAGACTCAGGTTTAACAGTTGTCTTAACCTTTGTTCCAGTAGGCTGAACAGCAACTTCCTGTTTCAGAGAAGGAATGGCTGGGGGCACTCTAGACACGAAGCCACATCGTTTCTCTCTACCATACTCTTCCAAACGTGCATGGACATCTGCTGCTGTCCACTGCTCCAACAGTCTGCACTTGAAAATTAGTGAAAGCTCAGGATCTGGACAATGTCTGATAAACATTAGTGAGCTCAAGGGACAGATCATCAGTCTTCTTATTTTGTCTCTTTAAACAGTCCTCTGCCATGTCCATGGCTCTATTTAGCCTCAGCCAATAATCAAAGGGGTCCTCACCAGCGTGTGGGAGTGTGCCATAAAAATCAGCTAATGCTAGAAAAAGCTGTGTCACTGAAATGTTGTTTCAGCAAATCAAAAATAGAACTCGGGCCTTTGTACAAATCAATAGAGGGCTTACTGTGCAAGCCCACCCTCACAACTTCCCGTGCCCACCCCATAAGCCTACTCATGACTCATCAGCTTGTTCTTTGATCGGTGTCCCTACTTTGCGCAAATATGACAGCACTATGGCTTCCCACTCATGTATGGTGTATGGCTCAGCCCGATCACCCCTGAAACAAACAGGTTCTTTGATTTCAGATTTTAGGACTCTGTTCAAGATGGATGAGTCTGCACTACGTGAACTGCCCACTTTAGACTCTAAACAGGAAGCAATGCTCTCCCCAATAGAGTGCATGAATATATATATATAAATCTTCGAAGTTCAATCTTAAACAAAAATTGCTGTAAAATAAGTCAATAACGCTATATAAGTCAAATATATACCACAATTCCAGAACTTTTCTCCTCTCAACGGTGAAACGTGCTCCTTTACTCCTCCTTGTGGACGAAAACGGTATTGCGTCAAACAGCTCCGACACGCAAACTCTCGTCACCCACGGCACGAACTCCTCTGGAAAATCTCCGATCAGTCGTTTCAGCACGCTGCTTCCAGAGTCACGGTCACGGCACCAGTGTAACGGGGTTGTTTCTGCGTTGTGTTGTGTATAACTCAGCACGGATACCAATTTGTTCTTGAAGACAGACTTTTATTCTGTTGAAAACATTAAACAGTGGTGTTCAGATTCGCCATTCACCCTCGCGCATGCTCTATAATGAGGTGAACAAACTTGATATGACTACAAATATCATGCAGCACGAACACAAATCATACAATATTCTTTTAAACACATTGTATATTAGTCCATAAGAGGGTTATACAATTAATACAAAATACTTATATCACGGAGCACTCCCTCGGCTGGCGCGAATCTAAATGACCCTACCGGAACCAGTTCATTATTTGGGTGTAATTAAAGGGGCCCTACAGGAAAATGTGTAGCAAGTGGAAACATCTTCTTAACCCTGTTACACCAGGATCGCTTCATTGTTTAAACGTAGTAAAACGAAAGGCACCTTCGTTAGCCGCTTCGCTATCTGTGTACAAAACGGGGTGGGAAGAGGGTGGATCCATATGTTGCTCGAAGGCGGTCATATTCAAATAACTAGATAGTTACGTCAAAACCGGCACCAAATTGAAACAGGGCACTGGATGACACATTTTCAAACTCAGACAGTTTATAACAAACTGGCTGCATGCTTTCTTTTCGGCTTTTCTGAGATGGCAGACACAGCAGAAACCTAACTAAATGCAAAAAAAAACTACAAAAGTGAAAATTTCATCCGATGTCACCTTTAACAGAAGTTCTGAAGCGTGAAGCATAAATCACATGAGCCAACTCACTACACACAGCAGCTGTCAGAAAAAACAACAAAGTCACAAAGTCAACCCATTATCTGACAGCCATAGATATAAAACCAATTTAGCATGTAGGTCATTTTCTAGAACTCTCAAAAAAATCTATAGGTGCTCAATTATTCCTCTATGTCTGACTCTTTCTTAAAGAGTGCACTGAATACATCTAAAATGGTTTTAATATTCTTACCAGTAATGCTGAAGCCAAATGAATTTTGCATATTTCTTAGGTTTAGTGCAAGATTTTTGTCTTAATTGGGAGTTTGTCTATTTTTAATATTTTCCTCATGAGCTATTTATTGTCTAACAGTGCAGACCGTCATTGTTGAATTAACAAATATTAACTGTACTGGTGTGAGAGCCTAATTATCATAAACTGCAGCCTTATTGAATGTGGTTGCGGATTAAATACTTTCATTTTTAATACACTGATTGCCGGCTATAAAGCACCAGTTCATCAAAGGACCCACTAGGCGCATGTGAGCTTAATAGTTTCTATTAGGCCACCCGCTAAATGTAGTCCCTGATGTATTCATTATGAGCAATTAGTTTTGCACTGGATTTATCCACACAAAATTAGAGACATTAACTGGACTCATGCATTGTGAATAGTGTAAAAGAATAATGTGAATATAGGGATGCATTGCCACTGTTCATTGTTTTCCATTTTTTTTTCCTTATTTCTGTTTTCAAACTGTTTAAAAGCACATAATTTCATGCCACTGGCAGTAAAATGTTTTCATATAAGCATAATAGCCTGTTGCCTGTAAGCTTTATAAAAGTTTTAATATTAAAATACACTATATTGCCAAAAGTATTGGGACACCCCTCCAAATCATTGAATTCAGGTGTTCCAATCACTTCCATGGCCAAAGGTGTATAAAATCAAGCACCTAGGCATGCAGACTGCTTCTACAAACATTTGGGAAAGAATGGATCGCTCTCAGGAGCTTAGTGAATTCGTATAGGAATTTGTGATAGGTTGCCACCTGTGCAATAAGTCCATTCATGAAATTTCCTAAGTATTCTACAGTCAACTGTTAGTGGTATTATAACAAAGTGGAAGCAATTGGGTACAACTGCAACTCAGTCAAGTGGTAGGCCACATAAAATCACAGAGTGGGGTCAGCGAATGCTGAGGCACACAGTGCGCAGAAGTCGCCAACTTTCTGCAGAGTCAATAGCTACAGACCTCCAAACTTTGTGTGGCCTTCAGATTAGCTCAAGAACAGTGCATAGAGAGCTTCATGGAATGGGTTTCCATGGCCGAGCAGCTGCATCCAAGCCTTACATCACCAAGTGCAATGCAAAGCGTCAGATGCAATGGTGTAAAGCACGCCGCCACTGGACTCTAGAGCAGTGGAGACGTGTTCTCTGGAGTGACCAATCACGCTTCTCTGTCTAGCAATCCGATGGACGAGTCTGGGTTTGGCGGTTGCCAGGAGAACGGTACTTGCCTGACTACATTGTGCCAAGTGTAAAGTTTGGTGGAGGGGGGATTATGGTGTGGGGTTGTTTTTCAGGGGTTGGGCTTGGCCCCTTAGTTCCAGTGAAAGGAACTCTTAATGCTTCAGCATACCAAGACATTTTGGACAATTTCATGCTCCCAACTTTGTGGGAACAGTTTGGGGATGGCCCCTTCCTATTCCAACATGACTGCGCACCAGTGCACAAAGCAAGGTCCATAAAGACATGGATGAGCGAGTTTGGTGTGGAGGAACTTGACTGGCCTGCACAGAGTCCTCAACCCGATAGAACACCTTTGGGATGAATTAGAGTGGAGACTGCGAGCCAGGCCTTCTCGTCCAACATCAGTGCCTGACTTCACAAATGCGCTTCTAGAAGAATGGTCAAAAATTCCCATAAACACACTCCTAAGCCTTGTGGAAAGCCTTCCCAGAGGAGTTGAAGCTGTTATAGCTACAAAGGGTGGGCAAACTCCATATTAAACCCTACGGATTAAGAATGGGATGTCATTAAAGTTCATATGCATGTAAAGCGATGGGCTGTGTGGCCGACCATCACGGACATGTTTGATCCTGAGAGGTGGCGTCAGAGGTGTTTATTAGTCAGAATCACTCACTGCTCAAACGCAATGTTTTTCTTTAATAACAGAATTTGTCGGGAACTAATTAAAATGGCGAATTCGACAGGCAAAACAAGTGGGAAATCTAGTGAGAGGAATTCGTCCCAACACAGATTCACCTCAGATTCATTCAGGTTGTAAACTTGAACGCTCGAATTCGTGGCATTGATCATAAGCTGCCTGATTTGCTGTTAGCATCGCTGCATTATTGTCATGGACTCGCTGAAGTTATAGGCCTACTAATGTATGTGACTGACTCAAGAACAATTTCAGATGAGATCTGCACTCCCCACATGAAGGATATCAAGCATATGTCACAGCTGGCAATATTTCACTCTTCATTCATCTCTGAATGTCTTCACGAAGCTAAGTTCCTTTTTAATGCTCACCGTTTTAAAGCTATCAGGTCAGTGGCAACGTACTTGACAACGCTATCCACATTGCTTAAGCTTCTAGTCGTTTTCAGTAAAATGCTAGGCTTTTGTGGTATTGTTCTTAAAGCTATAGTTGGTATTGGAAACGCACTTGTTCTTAAAGCTGTAGTTGATATTGGAATTGCGCTTGTTCTTAAAGTTATAGTTGCGATATAGAAACACACTTGTTCTTAAAGCTGTAGTTGAGATTGAAAACGTACTTGTTCTTAAAGCTATAGTTGATATTAGAAACGTGCTTGTTCTTAAAGCTGTAGTTGATATTGGAAACACACTTGTTCATAAAGCTATAGTTGATATTAGAAACGTGCTTGTTCTTAAAGCTGTAGTTGAGATTGAAAACACACTTGTTCATGAAGCTATAGTTGATATTAGAAACGTGCTTGTTCTTAAAGCTGTAGTTGATATTGGAAACACACTTGTTCTTAAAGCTGTAGTTGAGATTGAAAACACACTTGTTCATAAAGCTATAGTTGATATTAGAAACGTGCTTGTTCTTAAAGCTGTAGTTGATATTGGAAACACGCTTGTTCTTAAATCTATAGTTGATGTTGGAAATGCGCTTGTTCTTGAAGCTATAGTTGATATTGGAAACGTGCTTGTTCTAAAGCTGTAGTTGATATTAGAAACGTGCTTGTTCTTAAAGCTGTAGTTGATATTGGAAACACGCTTGTTCTTAAATCTATAGTTGATATTGGAAATGCGCTTGTTCTTAAAGCTATAGTTGATATTGGAAACGTGCTTGTTCTTAAAGCTGTAGTTGATATTAGAAACGTGCTTGTTCTTAAAGCTGTAGTTGATATTGGAAACACGCTTGTTGTTAAAGCTTTAGTTGATATTGGAAACACGCTTGTTAAAGCTATAGCTGCTATTGGAAACGTGCTTGTTCTTAAAGCTATAGGTGCTATTGGAAACTCGCTTGTCTTAAAGCTATATTTGATATTGGAAACTTGCTTGTCTCAAAGCTATAGTTGCTATTGGTTCTTTAAAGTCCCCGTGAATCAGAAGTAGCAACTGAGTTTTCTTCAGTGCTGTGACGCATTTCCAAGTGAAACGGAATATTGAATAGTGGGCGGGGTTTTACTTCAGCGCACCTCCTCTCCATCTCTCGCTCATAGCAGACTAATGGTTGGAGGGGAGTGGTTAAGGATATTCAAACCCAAGCCATCAAACTGACGTCATCGGAAAAGGAACGCCGTTCCAGACCGGAAGTAACTTTTCAGATTTTGATTAAAGATTACCATAACGAACATTTTTTTTTTTTTCTGTGTATTAACTTGCACGGATTAGGTGTTCACCCTAAGACCTGTAATGTTTGCTAACAAAGTAAATGGGGTCAATTTTGATTTCATGAGGACTTCAAGCTATAGTTGCTATTGGGGAAAAAAAAAAAAATGCTGTAGTTGTTATCGGAAATATTATTTTCTTAAAGCGATAGTTTCTATTGTAGAGAGAGAAGGGAGAAAAAAAAAAAACCTCTGGTAGAGGTGTTCTTGGGGCCTTATCTTGATCTATTGCTAAGATACGTTTTACTCACGGCTTTCTATGTTTTCTCAGGTGGTGAGTTTTCCACAGATTCTTTTAATCCGTCACATGACCTCGCATTTCTGATGTATCAATTTATTCTTACCACTTCACCATATTTCTAAGCACACTAAACTGATAGGAAACTGATCCGTCGTTTTTATCTCTGAATCTAACTCTGCTTTTATGTCATCTATGTTGGCCTAACTGAGGAGCCGTCCACAAGCTGGTCAGCAGGACCCGCTATTTGCGGTGGAGGAGAGAAAGCACATGTCCAGAGCCTGGCTTGCCTCCCGTCTGCGCCTGCTCTGCCAATACTGCAAGCTTCCCTCAGAGAGTCATATGGCTCATTCTCTGTGCATAGGGGCTGCTACAACTGCAGCTTCCTCCACTCCTGTCTCTATATTGAAGGCCATGAGGCGATGGTCTTCAGCCACTTATGAATGTTACCTCTGGCCCGATGCTCGAGCCGTTCTTAAGAAAAGCTATGAGTGCTGCTCCCTGATCTGTGGCTTGAAAATGGAATATTATAGCTTCAGTAGCTGTTGAGCCTATTTACCTAAATATAAGTTACTTCTATCATTAGCTCTAGTTACATTCCTCATGCTAGCTTCATGTAGATTGGTTTGCTCTTTACAATTAAATTCAGTTAGATTAGCTTCCTGAAACGCTCTTTTGGATCCTCTGTTGGCTCTTCGATTTAGCAGGATTTCCGCTGCCCTCCCAGTTTAAAAAAATGGGAGGTTGTCCCCAGAAGCTGCTGCTGTTCCCTGTCTTGGCTTTTCATGGAGCTCATGATAAGAATGGAGAATTTAGAACAGACCCATATCGATATGCAATGTAAATTTTGCAAAATATGCCAATAAAAAGTTGACTAAAAGTTTGTCTATGGTGTTTTTGACTTAAGTGGACCTGACTGAAATCAAGCATTCTACGTTAGTTCAGGCAGGCCACGTAGTCAAGCTCAGCTATCAGCTAATTGGAAAAATTCCAACTCCGCCCATATCAGCTGATCCGATTTCTATGCACTCAATTGGCAACAATCAAACAGGGAGCCTTACTTAAGCGCAGCTTCAGTTCAGTCTGCCTGCTTGGCTGCTTCCACTGCACGCTGCTTTGCAACCCACCTCCACCCCAGCTCCTCCTTAAACTGTGTTTAACTTAATCAATGTCATTCTGTTGTCATTGATGCATGCTCTGTTCTCAATGGGGGATTTCCGCTGCCCTCCCAGTTTAAAAAAATGGGGAGGTTGTCCCCAGAAGCTGCTGCTGTTCCCTGTCTTGGCTTTTCATGGAGCTCATGAAAAGGATGGGGAATTTAGAACAGAGCCATATCGCCAAATGTAAATTTTGCAAAATATGCCAATAAAAAGTTGACTAAAAGTTTGTCTATGGTGTTTTTGACTTAAGTGGACCTGACTGAATTATAGTTATTGTTAACTATTGTTAACCAATGTTTACTAATACAACCTACACTCACCTAAAGGATTATTAGGAACACCATACTAATACTGTGTTTGACCCCCTTTCGCCTTCAGAACTGCCTTAATTCTACGTGGCATTGATTCAACAAGGTGCTGAAAGCATTCTTTAGAAATGTTGGCCCATATTGATAGGATAGCATCTTGCAGTTGATGGAGATTTGTGGGATGCACATCCATGGCACGAAGCTCCCGTTCCACCACATCCCAAAGATGCTCTATTGGGTTGAGATCTGGTGACTGTGGGGGCCATTTTAGTACAGTGAACTCACTGTCATGTTCAAGAAACCAATTTGAAATGATTCGAGCTTTGTGACATGGTGCATTATCCTGCTGGAAGTAGCCATCAGAGGATGGGTACATGGTGGTCATAAAGGGATGGACATGGTCAGAAACAATGCTCAGGTAGGCCGTGGCATTTAAACGATGCCCAATTGGCACTAAGGGGCCTAAAGTGTGCCAAGAAAACATCCCCCACACCATTACACCACCACCACCAGCCTGCACAGTGGTAACAAGGCATGATGGATCCATGTTCTCATTCTGTTTACGCCAAATTCTGACTCTACCATCTGAATGTCTCAACAGAAATCGAGACTCATGAGACCAGGCAACATTTTTCCAGTCTTCAACTGTCCAATTTTGGTGAGCTCGTGCAAATTGTAGCCTCTTTTTCCTATTTGTAGTGGAGATGAGTGGTACCCGGTGGGGTCTTCTGCTGTTGTAGCCCATCCACCTCAAGGTTGTGCGTGTTGTGGCTTCACAAATGCTTTGCTGCATACCTCGGTTGTAACGAGTGGTTATTTCAGTCAAAGTTGCTCTTCTATCAGCTTGAATCAGTCGGCCCATTCTCCTCTGACCTCTAGCATCAACAAGGCATTTTCGCCCACAGGACTGCCGCATACTGGATGTTTTTCCCTTTTCACACCATTCTTTGTAAACTCTAGAAATGGTTGTGCGTGAAAATCCCAGTAACTGAGCAGATTGTGAAATACTCAGACCGGCCCGTCTGGCACCAACAACCATGTCACGCTCAAAATTGCTTAAATCACCTTTCTTTCCCATTCTGACATTCAGTTTGGAGTTCAGGAGATTGTCTTGACCAGGACCACACCCCTAAATGCATTGAAGCAACTGCCATGTGATTGGGTGATTAGATAATTGCATTAATGAGAAATTGAACAGGTGTTCCTAATAATCCTTTAG
This sequence comes from Coreius guichenoti, assembly GCA_039654105.1. NCBI lineage: Eukaryota > Metazoa > Chordata > Actinopteri > Cypriniformes > Gobionidae > Coreius > Coreius guichenoti. Next base: position 47,830,660 of record CM077169.1, on the reverse strand, counting down.
GTGAGTGTATATATAGAAAAAGCCTAAATATCTCAATCAATTCTTTTAGTATGGTATTAATTTGGTACTTTTGCTCAGATTTATCTCCTGAGAAAACTGATAAATTCTTATTTATTTCATTTTTAATTTGCCTAAAAATAAACTTTGTTAGATGACTACAGTCGTAGCTGTGATTTTCACAGTGTTGATTCTCATACAGGTGAAATCAAGCAGAAATCAAGAGATCTGATGCAGCATTTACTTTACATAAACCTACTTTACTAAAACATAAACTTACCTAAATATTTAACACTGATATTTCCCTGCCTTGCAGTGGGGTTCCACAGGAAATGCTAATCTGGTTTCTAAACAGCAATTGTGTGCCTCTGAAGAATCAGCATTTGTTCAATTCGTTCTCAACCACATCCTCTTTATTTGTCTCTTTACTTCTTTTCCTGTCCACTAACAAGCTGGCTCCAGTGAGGAGGGGAGGTGAAGAGTGCATACACACTGTTTTATGTTTGTGAGTGTGTGGATTATTTAGGCTACCTGAACATCTGTCAAATGGCCTGGGTAAATGGCTGAACAGTCTCATCCATATTTCAGAGCTTGTGGCAGAAGTAACAATCAGGGTTCTTGTATGGCTGGGAGGCCAAACTCATGAAATATTGAAGGCATAAAGATCAGGTTAGATCATTCAGAGACTGTGGCCTGTTAAGCAGCAACTTTAGTATGAGTGGGATGTTTACCGCTTGTTTCCCCACAAGAAAAAACACCACAGAACAGGGGGAAAAGATAGTGCACACTGTACAGACAGTTCACTGAAACTAGAACAGCTTAAACAGTTTAAGCAATACAGTTATTTCTCATAGGCACTGTGTGTCTATCTATCTGTCTATCTATCTATATATATATCTATCTGTCTGTTCTCACTCTCATAAGTATTCATGTGCAAATGTGGTTCTAGCCCACATACGGTACATTTGTAAGATTTCATAAACTCTGAAACTTTCATTATCAACATATTGACAGGCAGCATCTAGAATGTTAACATATTAGCTATGAACAACTTTAGAGACATGCAATATTTACAAATCCTTTTAGGTTCATAAAATATTGAATTACAGTTTTTCTCAGTCACTTTGGTGCATTTCTCAGATCACAACTGAAATTCTCAAAACTACTTGTTCAACCTCCATATCATCAAGTCACTTGTGCACATCATAAAAGCAATTTCTCATTGTTTTGAATAAATTGCAAATGTTTTGGTACAGTCATGCAACTGATTATGTGCAATTGTCTGCTGTTTCCCACATTATCAATTGCTTATGTCATGTTTATCAAAATGTATTATACTGGTTGTCATTGAATAGTCTTACCCTTCAAAACATATAGGCATTAGTTCCTTGGGTAACGCTTTAGATTACAGCCCGGAAAGTACTGCGTAAGTAAAACAAATTTACAGCGTAACTTTCAGGGAGCAAGGGAACAATATGTAATATTTAGGGAATAAAGGGGTAACTATCAGGAAAAAAATTAACAAATTATTTATACTGTAAGTATTTTTTAATTAAGTGGTAATTATCCGTGTAGTTACAGGGTAAGTGTGAATCTGTAAATTAAAGTGGTGTTTGTTCCCCTCTTGTTTCATGTAGTTACAGGTCAAGTATGAATCTGCGGGCTGTAAATTAAAGTGGTGTTTGTTACCCTCTTGTTTCGTGTAGTTACAGGGTAAGTATGAATCTACTTGCTGTAAATTAAAGTGGTGTTTGTTACCCTCTTGTTTCATGTAGTTACAGAGTAAGTACAATAAAAACACGTACACAATCTGATATCACTCTAAAACATTTATTTGAAAAACAACTTTCAAAACAGATTTACGACACTTCTTATTCATTTATTCATTTTTTTAAATAAACTTTTCATTTCAAATACTAACGTCCTGACAGAAAGTCCCTTTTTGTCCCTTTTTTGTTTCTCTTGCTTGGCTTCTCCTCCTCTTGTTCCTCTTCTTATTTTTAATTATTTCCACTGAAGGAATTCCATGTCTTTTGCTATTCTGTATTAATATTTATTAAAAGAAAAATTACACCCAGAAATGCTCTCATAATTGACTAATTTGTTACCAGCGCGTGCAATATGAGTAAAGAGCAACGTGAAGCTTCAAGTTCTCTGTCTCTGTCTTCCTGTCTTGTTTGTTTCTCATTGCTATTATCATATATTGTTATTGTCTGTATACTGTTGTGAGCATTAATTAAAAAAAAATATATATATATATATATATATATATATAATAAAAACTGACGGCATTCGACATCTGCGTGACCAGAGTTTCTCAGTGCACTCACGCTTCAAGTTACGTCAAGTCGTGTGAACTTTACCCTCTCATTCACGCACAGATGACTGTTGGTCGGAAGCAATAGTCTACAGTTTAAAAAATGTAAAATATTGGTATTTTTCTTACAAGCACTTATCGTTTCACTTCAGAAGACATTGATTCATCCATTGGCATCATATGGATTACTTTAGTTATTGCTGTATGTGCTGTTTGGTGCTTCAACTTTTAGGAAACCAAATGATTTTTTCAATAGCAGAGATTATTTTTCTGTGTTCATCTGAAGAAAGTAAGTCGTATACATCTCGGATGGCATGAGGGTAAAAGGAGTAAATGGTGAGGACATTTCTGTGTGTACTGTATTTTCTTTTAATACAGAATAGCTAGAGACATGGGATTCCTTCTGATTCATCTGTGGCAAGAACAAAAAAGAAGAGGAACAAGAGGATGAAGCCAAGCCATAGAAACGAATGTGTTGTAAATCTGTTTTGAAAGTTGTTTTTCAAATAAAGGTTTCCGAGTGATATCAGATTGTGTACGTGTTTTTATTGTACTTACCCTGTGACTACATGAAACAAGAGGGTAACAAACACCACTTTAATTTACAGCCCTCAGATTCATACTTACCCTGTAACTACACAGATAATTACCCCTTAATTAAAAAAAAATACAGTATAAATAATTTGTTAATTTTCCTGGTAGCTCCCCCTTTATTCTCCAAATATTACAAATTGTTCCCTTATACCTACTTTATAGTTACACTATAATTACCGAAAGTTACGCTGTAAATTAATTTTCCTTACGCAGTACTTTCCGGGCTGTAATCTAAAATATAATTCCTTGCATAAGTCATTAAATGCAAAATGGTTAAACTAGATGTCATTGTCATGGATCTATGAAGGATAGGACTCAAGCGCAGAATGAGTTTCACAAGTTTAATAACCAGTTATTTAATGACAAATTCAAATCAGCCAGGAAAAGTAGACAGATCTGATGTTAAGCAGGAATCAGGCCTTGGTAACAAGCAGACGGGAATGGGTTGCATCTGCTGATTCGAGTGGTGCTGATCCTCAGTGAAACAAGACAGAAATCCGACTCGAACAGGAACACAGACGGGAGACTGGGCATGAGAGAGAGAGAGAGATGACTGCGACTGCTGGTCCTCAGTAATACCAGAACAGAGAATAATCCAACTCGAACAGGAACACAGACGGGAGACTGGAGAGGAGAGAGATGACTGGCGGGAACAAACGACAAGACATGAACACCAAACAGAACAAATCCACTAAAGACTGTTCACAAAGCAATTGGACAGTTGAGCACAAATAACACAGTTGCACATCATGACACAAGCAATGATCCAGCAAAGACATGAAGGAAGCACAATATAAAGGGAGGAAAACACACGAGGAACAGGTGAGCACAATTAGTGAAACGAGGACGAGACAAGGACTAAACGAGATGGCGTGGTAAGGGCCAGCTAGGAGGCAGGACAAGAGGAACACATGGCAAACACCAACAAAGAGAGAGCCATGTGCTTAGACACAACACAAACATAGAAACATTAAACAAAGACACCACAGACAAGGCTGCCAGGGCAGAACCCTGACAGTACCCTCCCCCCGACAGATGCCTCCTGGCATCCAAACTGGTCAAAGTAAAGAAAGGTGGCAACCATTTGGAGGGAGGGAGGGGAACAAAATTGGAAGGCCCAGGGCAGCCAGGAAACACAGGGGATGGGATAGGGAGTGTGGGGATAGGTCCAGGGGCATATCCTAGCATAGCAGAGACAAATGTAGTTGGTGTGGTGGAAAAGCCATGAATGCCCAGTCGTGCTGAAGACGGGGCTACTGGTATCTGATTGGTGCAGTATCTACCAGTGCCGGACAGGGGGATAGATGAGGGACCACACTTGGGTGGCGGTCGGGCAATTCTTGGGCTGGGAGCAAGCTCAGGGACTAACTCTTGACTGGAGAGGGACTTTGGAATGAATTCCAGGGTCATGACCTCACTGGCAGGGAAGGTGAATATCTCAGGAACAGATCTTGAGACTGACTCGAAAGCGCCCTCCTGGGATGCACTGGCGTGCTCAGGGACTGACTCGGGAGCACCCTCCTGGCCTCCTCTGAAGCGGGCTCTGGGACAGGAGACTCTGAAGCGGGCTCTGGGACAGGAGAGCTCTGGGACAGGAGACAAGGCCCTCACTGGACACTGGTCAGGGGCTGGAGCCCTCTCTGGACGCTGGTCACGGGCTGGAGCCCTCTCTGGACGCTGGTCACGGGCTGGAGCCCTCTCTGGACGCTGGTCACGGGCTGGAGCCCTCTCTGGACGCTGGTCACGGGCTGGAGCCCTCTCTGGACGCTGGTCACGGGCTGGAGCCTCTTGATTCAGGCCCTCCCAGACCGACGGGCTAGAGGCCTTTAAAGGAAGGGCATCTGACTTGCCAACATGGGCCTTTCTTCTCTGCTTCCGAAGACATGATAATTTGAGCTCGACTGGCTTTGGATTGGCGGATGCGAACACGACTGGCAGGAGTGTACTCGACCGGCTCTGGGACTGATGCAAAGGTCTGGGTCGCTCTTCTCCTTGACCTTTGTCTCCTCTTTGAAGTCAGAAGAGGATCTGGAACTTGACAAAGGAAGAATGGTGGGATAGTCGCTGCAGATGGACCTTGGAGGTCTCCGGACCCTCCACTTCTTGTGGTGGTGCAGGTAATTTGAAAAATTCCAGAAGTCTGAAGTCTTTACCTGCTCCATCTCTCACTGCGGAAGAGGTCATCCAAACAGCGGTTGAAGATGTCTTTGAGGCCCGCATCAAGGTAATTCAACCTCTCCGCCCTCGACCAAAACTTCTGGGTGAAGGCCTACACATTCATTCCACTCTGACAAAGTGTAGTCAGCTCCCGAGGACAGGCCTGACTTTCCCGGGAATTAGCAGGTGGCAGGATTCTGAAGCTCATTCTGCTGAGTCCTGTAATGGCTGGATCGTTATAGGATCTATAAAGGATAGGACTCAAGCGCAGAATGAGTTTCACAAGTTTAATAACCAAACAGTTATTTAATGACAAATTCAAATCAGCCAGGAAGAGTAGACAGATCTGATGTTAAGCAGGAATCAGGCCTTGGTAACGAGCAGACTGCAATGGGCTGTATCTGCTGATTCGAGTGGTGCTGATCCTCAGTAATACCAGAACAGAGAGTAATCCAACTCGAACAGGAACACAGACGGGAGACTGGAGATGAGAGAGCTGACTGGCGGGAACAAACGACAAGACATGAACACCAAACAGAACAAATCCACTAAAGGCTGTTCACAAAGCAATTGGACAGTTGAGCACAAATAACACAGTTGCACATCATGACACAAGCAACAATCCAGCACAGACAAGAAGGAAGGAAGCACAATATAAAGGGAGGAAAACACACAAGGACCAGGTGAGCACGATTAGTGAAATGAGGACTAGACAAGGACTAAACGAGGGGGTATGGTAAGGGCCAACTAGGAGGCGGGACAAGAGGAACACATGGCAAACACCAACAAAGAGAGAGCCATGTGCTTAGACACAACACAAACATAGAAACATTAAACAAAGACAACACAGACAATGCTGCCAGGGCAGAACCCTGACAGTCATAATGTGTTGTGCATTTTCTATACATTTCTATTAGACTGTGTGTGTGTGTGTGTGTAAATATGTCCTGAATTGATGAATCGTGGAGGAGAATTTTGAATTAATGAAGGGAAACTGAAGTAATGAAGGGAAATGTAAAGGGCTAGATCAACCAATGATCAACCAGTTCTCTAAAATAGCTCAGAGATGCATCTCATGAACGTTCATTTGGCAAGCATATATAGACAGACGACAACATAGTGTTACAATTTCTTATAATGGAAGAACAACAAGGAAACAAACAGGGTCAACAGCCAGAGGGTAAGGATGTGTGGTGGAAGGGTACGGAGGCAAAACAATGGAAGAGGTAGAAGAGGCCAAGATTGTAGACATGTTTCTGATTAAATAAGGGCCACTATTTTGGACTGTTGAAATGTAAAATGTATACACTGATCAGGCATAACATTATGAACGGTGAAGTGAATAACACTGATTATCTCTTCATCACGGTGCCTGTTAGTGGGTGGGATATATTAGGCAGCAAGTGAACATTTTGCCCTCAAAGTTGATGTGTTAGAAGCAGGAAAAATGGACAAGTGTAAGGATTTGAGTGAGTTTGACAAGGGCCAAAATGTGATGGCTAGACGACTGGGTCAGAGCATCTCCAAAACTGCAGCTCTTGTGGGGTGTTCCCGGTCTGCAGTGGTCAGTATCTATCAAAAGTGGTCCAAGGAAGGAACAGTGGTGAACCGGTGACTGGGTCATGGAAGGAACAGCACCAAGGCTCCTTGATGCACGTGGGGAGTGAAGGCTGGCCCGTGTGGTCCGATCAAACAGACAAGCTACTGTAGCTCAAATTTGCTCAAGAAGTTAATGCTAGTTCTGATAGAAAGGTGTGAGAATACACAGTGCATCACAGTTTGTTGCGTATGGGGCTGCATATCCGCAGATCAGTCAGGGTCCCCATGCTGACCCCTGTCCACTGCCGAAAGCACCAACAGTGGGCACGTGAGCATCAGAACTGGACCACGGAGCAATGGAAGAAGGTGGCCTGGTCTGATGAATCACGTTTTCTTTTACATCACATGGATGGCCGGGTGCGTGTGGGTCATGCATACCTGGGGAACACATGGCACCAGGATGCACTATGGGAAGAAGGCAAGCCAGTGGAGGCAGTGTGCTTTGGGCAATGTTGTGCTGGGAAACCTTGGGTCCTGCCATCCATGTGGATGTTACTTTGACATGTACCACCTACCTAAGCATTGTTGCAGACCATGAACACCCTTTCATCCTGGTGGCTGTGGCCTCTTTCAGCAGGATAATGCACCCTGCCACAAAGCAAAAATGGTTCAGGAATGGTTTGAGGAGCACAACAACAAGTTTGAGGTGTTGACTTGGCCTCCAAATTCCCCAGATCTCAATCCAATCGAGCATCTGTGGGATGTGCTGAACAAACAAGTCCGATCCATGGAGGCCCTACCTCGCAACTTACAGGACTTAAAGGATCTGCTGCTAACATCTTGGTGCCAGATACCACAGCACACCTTCAGGGGTCTAGTGGAGTCCATGCCTCGACGGGTCAGGGCTGTTTTGGCAGCAAAAGTGGGATCAACACAATATTTGGATAATGTTATGCCTGATCGGTGTATATGCCATACAGATAAAGTGCAGTCTTGTGAATTTTCAATCATTGTCATCAAAATCGTAGCCACAGAGTACACTGTTATATTGACAACATGACTAAGCATTTTTACTATTTTGTTTGTGAACAATGACACAAGGACTTGTCATTCTGATGGCACTGATGTGTTCATTGACATAAATACTTTTGAGAGATTTTTCAAAACAGTCTTAACATTCTCTAAACTGTAAGTGCAGTTGTCACAACTGTTTCCTGGAAAATCACAACTCTATTGCATGTCTGCAAAATTTAGTAACTCAAAACATTGAATTCATGCTTCAATACCTAGTTATGGTGTCAGTAAAATGCCAGCAAAATATAAAAAAAGCACTTGTATATTTTTCATTGTGTGAAACGTACTGGTCAAAATGTTTAGATGATTTTTCACCATGGCAGTCAACCATGAAATATACAAATTTCATGTTTGTTCTACTTTTTTGATGACACCAGTGCTCGAAGTGATATCTATATACGCGGTACTTCTATATTTTAATCTGTATACCAACACTTTTTCCTTGCGTACCAGTGCATTTTACATGTTCTCGGTACTCTGAGTGCACACACCGAAACATAGAATCAGGCTATTACAGGTCGTGTGGCCCTGTCCACACGAACACGGGTATTTTCAAAACTGCAGCTTTTTCTATGCGGTTTGGCCGTTCGTCCACACGCAAAAGCACTATCCGGTCACTGAAACCAAACTTTTTTGAAAACTCCTGCCAGGGTGAAGATTTTTAGAAACTCCGGTTGCAGTGTTGTCATGTGGACAGTGAAACCGGAGATTTTGGCTTGGTACGCCAGAACCTTAGCTGGCAATAACCTTTCTTCCAGGCTTCTGATTGGTCAACATGGCTTTACGGTTAGGGTTATATTGCCACCTGTTGGTTTGGCAGCGCTTCATACCGTGTTTTTGCATTTTCATGTGGAAAACGCAAAACGCATGCGCATGCGTTTTCAATTTTTTTTTTAAATGGAGGAGGAAAAACTCATTTTATAAAAATACCCGTGTACGTGTGGACTAGGCCTAAAAGTGGTACTTCAGGCCCACTTAGTGAAACCGTTCACTCATATCTAAGTCTGCAAAACTGCAAGCACATTATCTGCTTTACACTCACTCCTTTTCCATATTCTATTCTCTTTCTATGCCCTCTCCTTTTCTAAAACTTTCTTCTTCTCTGCCCTCATCTCTTTCTACCTGTTCCACTCTTCCTCTCCCTCTCATGAAACCCATTCCTCAACTCTCTCCACCACCTTCCACTCTTACACCTCTTTCCTTTCCCCTTCTCATGCTTATTCTTATTCTTTATTTGTATAACAATGGTTGTTACTTTTGAAAATATTTAGTTAATGCAATTGTGATAGCTGTGTTTGTGATTTTTGTAAAATCAATAAAAAGAGCTGTAAATGTATTTTTGAAAAAAAGGTTGGCTGTGTGAACTGTTGTGAACACATTGGAGAATTGTGTACACAATGTTTTGAGATGAGATGAATGAAATGAATGAAAACTTACAATCTGTTTAGGACAATTACACAGTGATCAGATCACAACGTTAATTGTTTTTATGTTTAAAGAGAAATACATGCATCAAATTCATTGAGGAAAATGTATTAAATATTTATTAAATATTTTCAGTGCCATCACATTTATTTAAGGAATTTGCCCAATTTGACATTATAAAAATGAATTCTGTTCTGTGTAATTTCTGATGCCGTATTCAAATAGTTCTAAGATTTGCATCGCTTTACCCAAGTCTAAAATGTAACATTTTAAAAGGATGAAAATCAGCTTTTATTTTCCAGCTAAAAAAAAATAATAATTCACAATATGATCATGAAAGGAAAACATTTTATTCATGCATTACATTTTCCAAAAATATCTATAATATTGTATGTTGTAACTTAAATTAATGTCACTGACACTGTACATATCTTTCTATTACGCTTTTTATATATATAGTTGAGAAGTAGTTGACTTTCTTCTTTCTTTCTAATCAAAACTAGTGTCATGTGGACAATATATTGACATAGCTTTTGTAAACACCTCTAATCAAAAACTTTCTGGAAGTTTTGCATTTGATCACCACAGGATGTCATGTGAATTGCAAGATTTGTTTATCAACCTTTTCTGATTGTCTCTGATTGAGCTCAGTAAGTTTTCACCCCATACCATCACGGTCTGTTAGGCAACATAATACATTTTACCAGCAGTCAGTGTAGGCAGAACAGCGATTTTGCATGTCTGCCAGGGGCCTTGATGATTGAACCATCAACTGATTGTGGAAGTCCAGCTGCCTTAAATCATCAGGAATGTTTATTAAAGAATACACAGACACACTCACAAACTTTTTTTTTTATCATGCTCAGGAGTTCCCCTCAGCTTCATTTGTCCCTTTGATTCCTTTTCTAGCAAATGAAAATTTCCCTTACACTCAAATCTAACCCTCATAATAACTTTGTTGCTTTTTAGATTGTTATTAAGTCCATATTTACTATGTCTGTTAGGCTGTTTGTTGGCCATTGACTTGTCCCCACAATGTTGCTTCCAGGATTTATTATCCTTGTGTGGATATTTAGACAAAACGAGCATGTGTAAGACTGTTATTCCATTTCCTTATCCTCTAGAATAGTTTTTTTTTTTCCTTCAACGCAGATGCTCATAATTTAAAAGGAAAGAACATAAAACATAAATATAGGGCTGGAACAAACAATTCTTTTTTAAATTGTTAAAAATTACAGCACATAATTAAATAAATGAGTCCAATCAAGCCATGAATTCATCCATTGGATATTTTAAATAACAACAGCATTAAATGCTTTGTAACCGGTTGCAGAGAGTACGTTTGAGCTTCAACCCTTCACAGCCAGGGCAGCTCGTAAAAAGCAGAATGCTGTATGAACGCAGCTGTATTAAGCACAAAATATGAGACTGACAACTGTATTCTAGTGCTGTATAAAATTTCACTGTAATAGTCCAAATACTTACTCTGCCATCTCATCGTTTTGAGGAAAGAAAGCCCCGGGATGTTTTCTTTTCAGATGCTCCTGCATAGAAGTTGTGCACTGTAAACCCTAATGCTCAAAATAATTCATTGGTTTGAGAAGGACAAACTTAAATTCAGTCAAATCAACTTTTAAGAGTATTTAGCACTTTATTTTTCTTTCAAGTTCACAGAACTGATATATTTTAAGTAAACTGAACTGTTTCATTGTTTTGAGTTTTATGAAATGATTTCTATTAATTTAGGCAAACTTAAGTTTAACTGAAACTGGGCTGGGATTTCTATTTCCCAGCATGCTTTGCCCATGGTAAATGCTAAAATTAAGTGTTATACTGTATAATGTTTTTTGTGCAAGATTAATGTTAAGTGGGAGATTTAGTAGTGATTAATGTTTTGTTATGCTAATGTAAAGAGTTTCTGTTGTCTCATGGTGAAAAGTGGTGCATGCGGCTTGGTTTGAGAGCATGTTAAATGCTTTATATTGCTGCACTCATTGAGCAAGTGCTATACCATGCTATTGTTAACATGTTAGCAAATTAGCAAGTTACCATTTTTTGAATTAGCTTGTTATAGCTAGCTAAGTTTATACTAATAAAAATGTTCACACTGAGATTACATGATAACCTTAAATGAAATGTATGAATTAGTGTACTCAAACATTTCAAGTTAAGAACAATTAAATGTATAAGTACAAAATAAAAATCTGCCAGTTCTGCTTACTTAATCTTTGAATTTCTTAACTTAAAAATTGAGGCAACTGATTGTTTCGGTTTTACAGAGCACCATTTTATTCAGTATTTGATCAGGCTAGCTATTTTTGTAATAACTTCTGATTTTCAGCATGCCCAGGAGCCGCCATCATTGGGGAACATAAATAGCAGGACGAATCAACAAATTCCACACAAATCAACTACTTTAAGTAATCGACATAACTGATTACGTCGACGCGTCGTTCCAGCCCTTTATTATATATATTATAGGGTCAACTGTAACACACTGCAAGAGTGATAACACTTTCTCAGCACATCCTCAGTAGAATTTCCTCTCTGTCTGCGAAAAAGAAATGTGATTGTTTTACTTTCTGTGAAATTTACAATAAAAAAATCGACACATTTGATCTACTTTAGGCTCTGATTCTTTATGGTTTCTACATTAGCACCTATTTTTGGCATTTTGGCAAAGATTTTTTACATTGCATTTACAACTTTCTTAAATGAGAACTTTCATCTGTCTACTCACAACTGTCGGTAATGAACTTGTTATCAGAAAGTCCTTAGAGCTTCAGCTGCACAGGGCCCATGGAGGCTTGTTAAGCCCCTGAGGAGGGTCCCTAGTTGGCCCATTTTCCACTGCCCTGAGGGCCAGCTAAGGTTCTGCTCTCTCAGGTCAGGTAGTCTCAGTTTGGCCCACTGGGGTGCTCCAGGCCAGAAGACAAAAAACGTATAATGCAACCTGCGGCAGTGAATAGGGAATCAAGGCTGCTTTGCTCTGAGGATCTTTTGGAAGATGTTTGGATAATAATAAGGGTTGAAACTTTTTGGCTTGTTTCCATGGAGACCTGGGTTGCTGGGAGAAAATTGGGAATATAGCCCTGGGCATTGCAGAGGAATGTTGGACATGCTGATGCAATACATATTTCTGCCATAAAGACCTTTTGTTTTCTTTCGGTTTTGTTTGTTTGATATTTTTCAAGTCTTATACGCCAAGTCTACATGACAACATGTTAAATAAGTTATATAAAGAAAGAAGGAAAGAAACAGAATGACTTTGAAGAGTGAATGAAATCCCAAGTTTCTAGCAACGTATGCAGTTAGACCCTGACCTGAACGAACCATCAATCATTGATTTAACCCTCATATCATTTCTTAACAGGGTTATAAACTTTATATTATAGTTCAGCTATGATCTGTAGACTTGTACTTGTGTTTGCTTTTAGTTTCTGGGGATTCCTTTCTCTGAAAGGAGTTTACCAAATTTATGCATTCGCTGGTCTGGTTGCATGTAGAGTAATGTCTTGGGAAGCCAATCATGGTTGGTAAATTGATTGATGCACACAAGTCACAAATGGACGGGTTGAAGTTTGCTTTGGCACAAAGATTAGAGTCAGAAACTGAGGTTTGAGGCAAAATTTAACTTACAAAATGAGACTTATAATTTATTACACAGATCTTTTTGCCTCAAAAGAAATTTGTAGATGTCCTAAAATTTTATCTAAATTAAATTTCATCTTTTGAGCTACAGTAAAACAGGGTAGATGGTGTAAAGTTGGAACACTTTTTGAACCAGGGGGTCAATCATGCTGCGAGCGCTAGCTCCAGAATGGGGCACTGCCTCCAAAATGATGGACTAGGCCAGGAGTTTCGTGATAAACACTCTTGACAGGGAGGTAAGTGAATCCACACAAGCTTTATCGAACACACAAGCTAAAGCAAAGGTAAATAGGTGAGTAGTTATAAAATTTGTGGATGGAATGCACACAAAAATGAAATGTTTCTCTTACAGGCGGAAGGAGTGGATGGCAGAAGGGACTGTTGAAGCACACACCTCAGCGAGTAGACGTGGAGATAAGCACAGGTAAGTAGGGTACAACGAGGCTAAAAAAAAAAAAAATTGCTTTTCACTATTCCCAAAGTGTATGATTGCAGGAAAAAAAAAAAAAAAAATTATATATATATATATATATATATATATATATATATATATACAGTGGGGAGAACAAGTATTTGATACACTGCTGATTTTGCAGGTTTTCCTACTTACAAAGCATATATAAGTCTGTAATTTTTATCATAGGTACACTTCAACTGTGAGAGACGGAACACATTGTATGATTTTTAAATAATTAATTTGCATTTTATTGCATGACATAAGTATTTGATCACCTACCAACCAGTAAGAATTCCGGCTCTCACAGACCTGTTAGTTTTTCTTAAAGAAGCCCTCCTGTTCTCCACTTATTACCTGTATTAACTGCACCTGTTTGAACTCGTTACCTGTATAAAAGACACCTGTCCACACACTCAATCAAACAGACTCCAACCACAACAATGGCCAAGACCAGAAAGCTGTGTAAGGACATCAGGGATAAAATTGTAGACCTGCACAAGGCTGGGATGGGCTACAGGACAATAGGCAAGCAGCTTGCTGAGAAGGCAACAACTGTTGGCGCAATTATTAGAAAATGGAAGAAGTTCAAGATGACGGTCAATCTCCCTCGGTCTGGGGCACCATGCAAGATCTCACCTCGTGGGGCATCAATGATCATGAGGAAGGTGAGGGATCAGCCCAGAACTACACGGCAGGACCTGGTCAATGACCTGAAGAGAGCTGGGACCACAGTCTCAAAGAAAACCATTAGTAACACACTACGCCGTCATGGATTAAAATCCTGCAGCGCACGGTCCCCCTGCTCAAGCCAGCGCATGTCCAGGCCTGTCTGAAGTTTGCCAATGACCATCTGGATGATCCAGAGGAGGAATGGGAGAAGGTCATGTGGTCTGATGAGACAAAAATAGAGCTTTTTGGTCTAAACTCCACTCGCCGTATTTGGAGGAAGAAGAAGGATGAGTACAACCCCAAGAACACCATCCCAACCGTGAAGCATGGAGGTGGAAACATCATTCTTTGGGGATGCTTTTCTGCAAAGGGGACAGGACAACTGCACCGCATTGAGGGGAGGATGGATGGGGCCATGTATCGTGAGATCTTGGCCAACAACCTCCTTCCCTCAGTAAGAGCATTGAAGATGGGTCGTGGCTGGGTCTTCCAGCATGACAACGACCCGAAACACACAGCCAGGGCAACTAAGGAGTGGCTCCATAAGAAGCATCTCAAGATCCTGGAGTGGCCTAGCCAGTCTCCAGACCTGAACCCAATAGAAAATCTTTGGAGGGAGCTGAAAGTCCGTATTGCCCAGCGACAGCCCGAAACCTGAAGGATCTGGAGAAGGTCTGTATGGAGGAGTGGGCCAAAATCCCTACTGCAGTGTGTGCAAACCTGGTCAAGAACTACAGGAAACGTATGATCTCTGTAATTGCAAACAAAGGTTTCTGTACCAAATATTAAGTTCTGCTTTTCTGATGTATCAAATACTTATGTCATGCAATAAAATGCAAATTAATTACTTAAAAATCATACAATGTGATTTTCTGGATTTTTGTTTTAGATTCCGTCACTCACAGTTGAAGAGTACCTATGATAAAAAATTACAGACTTCTACATGCTTTGTAAGTAGGAAAACCTGCAAAATCGGCAGTGTATCAAATACTTGTTCTCCCCACTGTATATACACTCACCTAAAGGATTATTAGGAACACCTGTTCAATTTCTCATTAATGCAATTATCTAATCAACCAATCACATGGCAATTGCTTCAATGCATTTAGGGGTGTGGTCCTGGTCAAGACAATCTCCTGAACTCCAAACTGAATGTCAGAATGGGAAAGAAAGGTGATTTAAGCAATTTTGAGCGTGGCATGGTTGTTGGTGCCAGGCGGGCCGGTCTGAGTATTTCACAATCTGCTCAGTTACTGGGATTTTCACGCACAACCATTTCTAGAGTTTACAAAGAATGGTGTGAAAAGGGAAAAACATCCAGTATGCGGCAGTCCTGTGGGCGAAAATGCCTTGTTGATGCTAGAGGTCAGAGGAGAATGGGCCGACTGATTCAAGCTGATAGAAGAGCAACTTTGACTGAAATAACCACTCGTTACAACCGAGGTATGCAGCAAAGCATTTGTGAAGCCACAACACGCACAACCTTGAGGCGGATGGGCTACAACAGCAGAAGACCCCACCGGGTACCACTCATCTCCACTACAAATAGGAAAAAGAGGCTACAATTTGCACGAGCTCACCAAAATTGGACAGTTGAAGACTGGAAAAATGTTGCCTGGTCTGATGAGTCTCGATTTCTGTTGAGACATTCAGATGGTAGAGTCAGAATTTGGCGTAAACAGAATGAGAACATGGATCCATCATGCCTTGTTACCACTGTGCAGGCTGGTGGTGGTGGTGTAATGGTGTGGGGGATGTTTTCTTGGCACACTTTAGGCCCCTTAGTGCCAATTGGGCATCGTTTAAATGCCACGGCCTACCTGAGCATTGTTTCTGACCATGTCCATCCCTTTATGACCACCATGTACCCATCCTCTGATGGCTACTTCCAGCAGGATAATGCACCATGTCACAAAGCTCGAATCATTTCAAATTGGTTTCTTGAACATGACAATGAGTTCACTGTACTAAAATGGCCCCCACAGTCACCAGATCTCAACCCAATAGAGCATCTTTGGGATGTGGTGGAACGGGAGCTTCGTGCCCTGGATGTGCATCCCACAAATCTCCATCAACTGCAAGATGCTATCCTATCAATATGGGCCAACATTTCTAAAGAATGCTTTCAGCACCTTGTTGAATCAATGCCACGTAGAATTAAGGCAGTTCTGAAGGCGAAAGGGGGTCAAACACAGTATTAGTATGGTGTTCCTAATAATCCTTTAGGTGAGTGTATATATATATATATATATATATATACTGTATATATACACTCATATATATATATTGTGACATGGTGCATTATCCTGCTGGAAGTAGCCATCAGAGGATGGGTACATGGTGGTCATAAAGGGATGGACATGGTCAGAAACAATGCTCAGGTAGGCCGTGGCATTTAAACGATGCCCAATTGGCACTAAGGGGCCTAAAGTGTGCCAAGAAAACATCCCCCACACCATTACACCACCACCACCAGCCTGCACAGTGGTAACAAGGCATGATGGATCCATGTTCTCATTCTGTTTACGCCAAATTCTGACTCTACCATCTGAATGTCTCAACAGAAAAGGAGACTCATCAGACCAGGCAACATTTTTCCAGTCTTCAACTGTCCAATTTTGGTGAGCTCATGCAAATTGTAGCCTCTTTTTCCTATTTGTAGTGGAGATGAGTGGTACCCGGTGGGGTCTTCTGCTGTTGTAGCCCATCCGCCTCAAGGTTGTGTGTGTTGTGGCTTCACAAATGCTTTGCTGCATACCTCGGTTGTAACGAGTGGTTATTTCAGTCAAAGTTGCTCTTCTATCAGCTTGAATCAGTCGGCCCATTCTCCTCTGACCTCTAGCATCAACAAGGCATTTTCGCCCACAGGACTGCCGCATACTGGATGTTTTTCCCTTTTCACACCATTCTTTGTAAACTCTAGAAATGGTTGTGCGTGAAAATCCCAGTAACTGAGCAGATTGTGAAATACTCAGACCGGCCCGTCTGGCACCAACAACCATGCCACGCTCAAAATTGCTTAAATCACCTTTCTTTCCCATTCTGACATTCAGTTTGGAGTTCAGGAGATTGTCTTGACCAGGACCACACCCCTAAATGCATTGAAGCAACTGCCATGTGATTTGTTGATTAGATAATTGCATTAATGAGAAATTGAACAGGTGTTCCTAATAATCCTTTAGGTGAGTGTATACTTCAGCTGTGAGAGACGGAATCTAAAACAAAAATCCAGAAAATCACATTGTATGATTTTTAAATAATTAATTTGCATTTTATTGCATGACATAAGTATTTGATCACCTACCAACCAGTAAGAATTCCGGCTCTCACAGACCTGTTAGTTTTTCTTTAAGAAGCCCTCCTGTTCTCCACTCATTACCTGTATTAACTGCACCTGTTTGAACTCGTTACCTGTATAAAAGACACCTGTCCACACACTCAATCAAACAGACTCCAACCTCTCCACAATGGCCAAGACCAGAGAGCTGTGTAAGGACATCAGGGATAAAATTGTAGACCTGCACAAGGCTGGGATGGGCTACAGGACAAGCAGCTTGGTGAGAAGGCAACAACTGTTGGAGCAATTATTAGAAAATGGAAGAAGTTCAAGATGATGGTCAATCTCCTTCGGTCTGGGGCATCATGCAAGATCTCACCTCGTGGGGCATCAATGATCATGAGGAAGGTGAGGGATCAGCCCAGAACTGAGAACCCCTGGACTAGATGGTTCGTGCTGGCTCTGGGACAGACAAGGATCAGGTCTGTGTTAAAAATGATTGAGGGCGTTTTCACACCTGTAGATCGCTTGTTTTGTTCCAAAACAGGGACTTAATTTGTTACAATGTTGTATTTTCTTTGGTTCGGTTCGCTTTCACAAGGTAACCTTTCCAAGCGTACCAAAATGTGTTTATGCAAGTCACATGCGAGTACAACTGCACTGTAAAATCCAACAGTTGTTCTTACTAAGACTTTTTAGTAAACTTTACTTAATGTCCAATAATTTGTTGAACTTACTTAAAACAATTTAGTAATCTGAACTATTTGCATGCTATGCCTTCGTTACTTAGAAAACCCAAGTAAACATTACTTGACTGGTTTGAGTACCATTTTGCCAAAGCCAAAAAAAAAAAAAAAAAACAGGCAGGCAGGCAGGCAAAAGGTTTTTAAGGCGGGTAATTTTTATTAGACTTTTCACACATTTCCTCCACTTCCTCTCACCATTATTGTGATTAGTGTTCCCTTTGGTTGGGCACTTGGAACTTCATTATTGTAATTATCTTCCTATTGTAGTGGACAGCACATTCCAGGGCCCAGTTTATGGCCGGGTCCCTTTCTGCCCATAACAGTGGACAAAGGTTTGCTACATTTTGATTGGATCTTGGTGGACTAACACAAACAAACTGTCCACCGCCATCAGATAAAGATGCTAGGCCAGACCCTATTGGAGGGCAAGAAGAAGACCTCTGGTACCAAGCCCAGGAAGGACAGGACTTCTCATTGGTCCACATGCAGTTTCTGCCCTTCACCCATCTAGAAACCCTAATGTCCTGGTCTGTGACTGCCATAAAAATTCCTCAGGACCTCAGCAGTTGTGGGTGAAACAAAGAAAGACCACAATGATGCATCCAAATCCGTTCATAACTATGTTTGGAAACCTTAAGACTGATGAAAACTACACACATCCATTTCATACTTATTCAGAGAAATAAGTATTCTCGGTGACAGCTATTTGTAATGCAACATCTTACACAGATTCAGCTGTTAATGAACAAATGAATGAACGCCTGACAGTTCAATCTTTTTCCATCATGTTTGGTGTCTATTTGTTCAGAATATTGCCAAGGGTAATCTGGTGGTGGTTTGTAAAGTGATAAATGCATTGGTAAACTTTAAAGACCCTTTAAAGACTTCTAACTGTGTACAGTATGCAAATGAGTTCCACAGGGGAAAGAAGGGTGGGCCACACTGTGTGCCCCCTCTCATGCCAGCAGCCAATCGCGACACTGGAATGGAGAAGCGCCAAAATGCAATCTCCTCCTATTCAGAAAAGGATAAAGGTACCCTTTCAACAGACACTCCTTGTTCTGGGCCTCTCCTCGAGAGAGACAAACAGTTCACCAAGTTCTGAGTCTGTCCTGTGAGGATGAGACTGTAATAGAGCAACCAAGTTCTGAGTCTGTCCGGCAAGGATGAGACTGAAACAGATCAACAAGTTCTGAGTCTGTCCGGCAAGAATGAGACTGTGACAGATCACCAAGTTCTGAGTCTGTCCTGCGAGGATGAGACTGTGACAGAGCAATTAAGTTCTGAGCCTCTGGTTTATCCAGAGAGACAACAAAAGATCTGAGGACCTGAGTCTACAGCTTGTGAGGCAGCAACAGATACAACCACGTTCTGAGCCTCCAGCCTGTGAGGAAAGAGACATTAACAAACACTACGTTGACGTTCAGAGTTTTAGTCCAGCGAGACGACTACAGCACGTCCCGAGTCTCCATGCCAGAGAGACAAAAGCGGATTGACCAAGTCCTGAGTGTCTGGCCCAGAGAGGCAGAAGACACACAGAGACATTTGCAACAAGGTTAAGCTCAGGAGAGCAAACCTTTACTTCAAGGTTCCTTCGTCTGCATGTTCCAGATTGTTAAGGACCTTCTGCACCTATTTCAGGGCCTCATCTGCGTGTTCCAGATTTTAGGACCCTTTGGTGCTCCAGGAGATCAGCATCCCACAGATCTTCGTGTTCAAGGCTGTTGAAACGGATTCCAGCTCCTTTCCCCACTGCATTGTCTCCCAGCACAACCAGTGGAAGAAGTCATCGCCTTCGGACTGCTTACTCAACCACGTGGAACGTAAAATCACTTAACCAAACCTCTTTCCAGAGACCTTGGCATTGTTGTATATTATCAGTTTATGATTTTCTAATTTACATTAGAGGTAATATAACTGATGCTAGTTAATAACAAATGATCTTTCGTTTATTTGTTTGGTCCATAATAAGGTTCTTCACCTTAGTTTTAGAGAATCAACAGTTTATCTTTCCATAAGGTAACGCAACTCTTCCATAGCCACACTAAACTTAATTACATGTATTTTATGCATCTTATGCACTGTATTCCTTTATCATTCATTGTATTCATTTAGTAATTGTGTTAGTTATTCTTGTTTATCTTTGTTAATAAAATTTATTTTATTACAATTGTGTCTTCCTTGTGCTGATAATACAGAAGAGGCTCTACAATTTAGAAATCTCACCAATCTTTCAGATAAATCAGCTGACCAATTCTCCCCACTGTACATTCATTCTAAATGATTGGACAGCCTCCTGTTTGGAGTGTTCTCATACAGCCAAGGTAAAAGACCTTGACTAGTGTCCCTCACACACAGACTTCAACATTCAGCATGCAAAACACAACAATGGTAACAAGGTTTTTTTTTTATTTATTTTTTTATTTTTTTTATTATTAATAAGACCTTTATGATTTTATTTGCTGTCGTTTTTTGGGGTTATACTGACAAAAGACAAATGGTAAAATAAAGCCAAAAATAGTAAAACAAAGCAATTAATTTATTCATGCCGCAATGCACTCTGGGAGTACACTTCCTCAGATCACAGATAGAATTAAGTTGACAAAACTTAAACGGTTTAAGTAAGAATAACTTGATGCAATTAAGTTATGCTTAATTGAATTAAGGCAACGAGTTTGCACAATTGAATTAAGTAAACTCAACAAATTTGTTTTTACGGTGTGTCCTCTTATTGGTCAGAGTTTCCTCTGCGTCATCCATCAAGATGATTGACAAGTTCACTCCATGAGCTTATTGTGGCTTTATTTGTAACTGTTGACACACGCGCAAACACAATACAAATGTATCCGTCATTCCCGCTGTTAAAGGGGTCATGAACTGGCTTTTTAAATTTTTTTATACTGTTGTCTGAGGTCAACTTATGACGTTCGCATGGTTTTTACATTCAAAAACATCATAATGAATAAGTAATAGGCTATTTTCTACCCTGGTTTTGAGCCTCTCTCATGGAACGCTCGATTTTTATGGGCGTGCCGCACTGAAGACTTGGAAGTAAAAGCCCACTGCTACGATTGGATAAGCTTTGCATATTACAATGAGCTTCGGCTCCCCCGTGAGTACACGTGAGGAATTGTTTTGAAAGCGTGTGGGAAAACGGCAACGGGAATGATTCGCCCACAGGGCTCGCAAAATGTCTTTATCAAACAAATATAATGATTTATCTCTCATCCACCCGCAATTAATTGGAATGTTATTTTTTATTACTTGGCCCGCCCGATCGGTGGATATAACCGCAAACCGTGCATCACTAACACACACACACACACACGCATGCACAAGCCTCACTGCAGAGTCAGACAAATCAGCATGATCAAAACTTCCACGATTGTATTTTTCCTTCAAATATCAAGTCAAGAGAGTGAACAACGCACATCAAGAAAGGAATGTTATTTCACTATTTAAGATAGCCCGTCGGCAAGCCGGTGATACGTAGCCCGCCTGGAAAACACATAGCCCCGGGACGTTGGGCTTTTCGAGCCCTGGCCCATACATGTCCGAGTCTGATCACGAATCGCAGCACAATGAACCAACAACACCTCAAATAAAGGATTCTCCAGCCTGTGACAGCGTGCTAAGTTATGTTCAGTTAGACACGTACACATAATCAATAGATATCAAACGATCTGTAACAATGCAATACTATCACATATAAAAAAACATTTTTTACTCACATAAGTGTGTTGCTTCATTCATTCATGTAATCTCATCCTGTCTGCAAATCCAGTCTCTTGTTTACAAACGAATCCGTGGTGAAATGAAGGAACAAACGCGCAATGTCTTACCCACGTGAGCTGGATATTCATAATATTGGAATCCGAATGAAGCTTATGCAGCATGTTTATTGCTTGGAAGTTCGATCCGGTTTAGCTCCACGTAGGTCTATGTTATTTATCTACTGTATAACATGTCATGCACAGATCGGTGGGCAGAGCTACAGAATCAGGCGTTCGTCTTCTTTGGTTAAGGCGGTGTTTTACCACACTCTGACGTCACAGGGAGGCACATTCCCAGATCAAGTGTTTGCTGAGCCAGCTGTCAATAAAAGCTTTTCTTTTTTATATATATCAAAAGCTCAAGGGAAAGTTGATTTCTCAATTCATGACCCCTTTAAATTATATACTACATTCATATTAATGCTGCAGCAAATTCAAATGCACTCTCTCTGGATCTCCCAGCGCTGTCTATAGGTTAACTGTGTCAAGACACATGCAAACACTATATGAATGTTATAATGCAGCTAGAGCAGGAATCAAGGCTTCATCAGGACCGCGTTCTCCCATGGAGAAGCGCAATTACACAACATTTTAAGATGAAGAGGTGCTCTTTTGGTTTTCAACTGTGATAACTAATGTGCTTACTCACAGAATCAGACACTACTGCTATGTATATAGCACACTTCCCGTTATGAATTATAATACCACTTGGTTCATTGGTCCGTTGGGTCGGATTGCTTTCACACCTCTAGCGATCTGCCCCAGAGTTCGTTTGCAGTCGGGCCGAGACCACCACGTTGAGGCGGTCTTGGAGCGGTTGTTTTGGTGCGGATCCGAGCCGAACCAAGGGAGAAAACGCACTAGGTTCCGAAACAAATGCTCAGGTGTGAAAGCACCCTAAGACTTCAGGGGCTAGAGCAGACTCTGATGGGTCTCGGAGACCTGGAGCGGACTTCCAGGAGGACTGGAGAGAAGTCGGGAGGCTGGAAAGACTGAGGTGGATTGTGGAGGCTCTGGGGAAACTGGATTGATTAGGTTGAGGTACTCTTCAGCTTTTCCCACCGTAAGTGAACACCCAATTATTAGGAGTAATGAAGTATAAATAATGTACTGGGCTAAGGACTCTTGTGTGTCTTCCACAGCCATCAACAGGAACAGAGGATAATCTGGTCCAACCAAGAAAACATACATTCAGTGCTCCATCTGTCCATGTTGTTTGGTTACAGAGCTCCAAGAATTCCTCCACATAGATCTCTAGGGATAGTCCTCAGGTTCAGCAGCTCTTCCACAGGAGAAAGAGTAGCTCTTGCTGGGTTTTATAGTGAGGTCTGGTCATAGTGAGGCTTTATGATAGTCTTTTTATTTTAGTCCTTTAATTATTGTCATATTTATCAGAACTATGCTTATTATATTATATTTTATATACCAAGTTCTGCCATGAAACTCTAGATGGTGCGACTGATGGGTCCTTAATGCAACCTGCTGACAACATCGTTACCTACATGGCACAAGCTGATTGGTTCCTGTTGCATCTGCAGCCAATGAGCTTGCTTCTCATCATTTAAATATTTGGTCAGTGTTTGCTGTAGCAGTTTGCAGCGCAAGTTCCTCTGAAACCCTCCACCTTCCCCAGCTCCACTTGGATAGATCTGCTATGGGTAATTTCATATGTGCTACTTCTGCAGTACCTTCAAAGCAGCGTGTCTGTGTATATATTGGCGGTAGCAAGTGTCTGTATTTGCTCTTAGTTTAATGTTGGAATCCTAAAGGACAATTCCCTGTAGGGTTCTGAAGAATTGATTCCAAATAATTCCCAGATGGGAATACTTAAAAAAAAAAAAAAAAAAAATTATGTGTACAAATAATTAATGTGGAAGTAGAAATTCCATTATGTATCCTTTACACATTTCTTTTACCATTTACATAGAAGTATTTGAAACAAGACAATGGTGGAATAAGTTTTCGAGTGACTTTGGGAGACATACTAACAACCAATATGTATGAGAAGCGGTTAAGGACACCCTTGGAGGGTGTTTAGAATGTAATTTCTCAGACAGTGTTGAGAGAGAGAAGCAGGTGAACCGGTTGAGCAGAAGAAAAAAAGATGACAGTAGAGGGAAGAGATACGAATGTAAGGGGCATAGAAACAAAAGCAGGGGAAAATGGGGGGGTGGGGTGGGAGGTATAATGAGAGAAAATGCAGTCCACTCCACAGCCGAAATAAATGTTTTATTCATGCTGAGACCGTAGATGCAAGACATGACAGAACAGAGGATTGCAAAAAGAGGGATGAATGCATACCATTACAGTCTAGCATACACTACTGAAATATAAATAACTTGTTTACTACTCACTGAATTATCAGCTTTGTTATTACCTAGTAAAAATCAAATAAAAAAAAAGAAATTTAAATACATTTTTCCCAAAAAATGGGTTATTTGGTGCTATAAAACGGGGTGAAATGCCATGATTGACAGCTATGTTCATGATTAATTCTGTGGGAACAGAACATTTTCCTCTGCATATTATTTTAAACAACATCAGTCTTCCACAATATTTATTGAAGCAAAAAATACAGACAAACTTAGAAAAAAGAAACAAAATATTGATGCTCAAGAAGGCAACATGATGCATTAAGATCTGGGGTGTGTAAACTTTTTGAATTGGATGAACAGGGTAAATTGTACTCATTTTGTCTTCTGGGAAACATGTTATTAGCGTCTGAAGGGCATGTTAAATGAGAAAAATATGACCTTCAAACAAAATTAGAAAAATTTACACATCATCCTGTTCAAAAATTTTAAAAAACTTAATGCATTGTGTTTCATGGGAGCTTGTTTCCGCCACTAAATATACAAATAAAAAAGGTAATTGCGACTTTTTATCTCACAATTCTGACTTTTTTTCTCAGAATTGCGAGATTTAAACTCACAATTGCGAGTTATAAAGTCATATTTGCATGATATAAACTCACAATTACGTGTTATATAGTCAGAATTGTGAGATAAAAAGTCGCAATTACCTATACCAATTACTTAACATGAAACATGAAAACAGTAGTGGATCATCCAGGTATACCAACAGACAGTTCAGATTCAAGGGTACATTTTTGAATGTGGCAATATGTATAAATTCCGTCATTTTGTCTTGTGGAGTATAAACCCGATTCCAAAAAAGTTGGGACACTGTACAAATTGTGAATAAAAAAGGAACGCAATAATTTACAAATCTCATAAACTTATATTTTATTCACAATAGAATATAGATAACATATCAAATGTTGAAAGTGAGACATTTTGAAATGTCATGCCAAATATTGGCTCATTTTGGATTTCATGAGAGCTACACATTCCAAAAAAGTTGGGACAGGTAGCAATAAGAGGCCGGAAAAGTTAAATGTACATATAAGGAACAGCTGGAGGACCAATTTGCAACTTATTAGGTCAATTGGCAACATGATTGGGTATAAAAAGAGCCTCTCAGAGTGGCAGTGTCTCTCAGAAGTCAAGATGGGCAGAGGATCACCAATTCCCCCAATGCTGTGGCGAAAAATAGTGGAGCAATATCAGAAAGGAGTTTCTCAGAGAAAAATTGCAAAGAGTTCGAAGTTATCATCATCTACAGTGCATAATATCATCCAAAGATTCAGAGAATCTGGAACAATCTCTGTGCGTAAGGGTCAAGGCCGGAAAACCATACTGGATGCCCGTGATCTTCGGGCCCTTAGACGGCACTGCATCACATACAGGAATGCTACTGTAATGGAAATCACAACATGGGCTCAGGAATACTTCCAGAAAACATTGTCGGTGAACACAATCCACCGTGCCATTCGCTGTTGCCGGCTAAAACTCTATAGGTCAAAAAAGAAGCCATATCTAAACATGATCCAGAAGCGCAGGCGTTTTCTCTGGGCCAAGGCTCATTTAAAATGGACTTTGGCAAAGTGGAAAACTGTTCTGTGGTCAGACGAATCAAAATTTGAAGTTCTTTTTGGAAAACTGGGACGCCATGTCATCTGGACTAAAGAGGACAAGGACAACCCAAGTTGTTATCAGTGCTCAGTTCAGAAGCCTGCATCTCTGATGGTATGGGGTTGCATGAGTGCGTGTGGCATGGGCAGCTTACACATCTGGAAAGGCACCATCAATGCTGAAAGGTATATCCACGTTCTAGAACAACATATGCTCCCATCCAGACGTCGTCTCTTTCAGGGAAGACCTTGCATTTTCCAACATGACAATGCCACACAACACACTGCATCAATTACAACATCATGGCTGCGTAGAAGAAGGATCCAGGTACTGAAATGGCCAGCCTGCAGTCCAGATCTTTCACCCATAGAAAACATTTGGCGCATCATAAAGAGGAAGATGCGACAAAGACCTAAGACAGTTGAGCAACTAGAAGCCTGTATTAGACAAGAATGGGACAACATTCCTATTCCTAAACTTGAGCAACTTGTCTCCTCAGTCCCCAGACGTTTGCAGACTGTTATAAAAAGAAGAGGGGATGCCACACAGTGGTAAACATGGCCTTGTCCCAACTTTTTTGAGATGTGTTGATGCCATGAAATTTAAAATCAACTTATTTTTCCCTTAAAATGATACATTTTCTCAGTTTAAACATTTGATATGTCATCTATGTTGTATTCTGAATAAAATATTGAAATTTGAAACTTCCACATCATTGCATTCTGTTTTTATTCACAATTTGTACAGTGTCCCAACTTTTTTGGAATCGGGTTTGTATATGTAAACATCTATTATGTGAAATAGCTTACTCAGGACATGGTATGGGATATGAAACTTATAAGCAGAACTGTAGCTCAGGATGCTTTTCCAGACTGTCAGAGTCTGAGAATCACCAATTGCTGTTTATATGTTAATTGCCCGTTACAGTTTTTCATTTATGTTTAAATGAAATAAATGACATTAAAATTCAAAGTAATCCCTTTGGTTAACCTAAAATACTTTTCAGATGTAACTGTAATTTGATTACCATCCATTTAAAATGTAACTGTAATGAAATACAGTTACTCAAATTTTGTATTTTAAATACGTAACTAAGTTTCATGTATTTCGTGTCCCCAACCCTGACGCCATCTATCTTTTTTACAGTCTATGATTATCCCCCATCAACAGGCCTGTTTGAATTGTAATGGAATATCATTTGTACTGGACAGTTATAGCATGTCACAGGGATAATTTGAAGTTTGTAATTGAATTGTATTTATTTTGATATGCTATGGTTCTTTACTATGTGATCTAAAAAGTATAGTTTTTGGATAGTGTAGAAACATTCCTCCTGTAAGAAACATTTGTATCTTTGGTTCTAAATTCTGATTGAAATGCCATTAAGAATTTTTTCACAACATTGCATTTATTTAGGATTTTCTGAATTTTCTCATTTAATAGTGATTATGTTCATTTTTTATATATATATATATATATATTATTTTATTGTAGATTTTGAATGCTTGGGGATGTTTTGCTGTAGTTTTGCTATGCTGATCAGCTTTGAGGAGTTCACCTTTATAGTTAACAGCTATGCCGTTCCATCACTCTTTGACGGGCACCGTCCTTCTTTCTTATTGAAAATGCTGTGAGCATCGTCACTCTCTCAGCTCACGGACAAGGATGCTGGAAACACCCGAGCAGACAAGAAAAATGATCCTCATTTTGCAAAGGGCTGCAAGTCAGCCAGGAATGTCTATTATTCCATCGACACTGTCGGTATTAAGTTATTTCCCTCTCTAAATACGAAAAAGTTCATGAATATCTATTGAGTTCCAGGTGCGGACTCAAGGGGCTTTTCTTCACCACAAAACTGTTCTCTTACGAGAGATTGAGACTCTATATTCTACCTCCACAACTTTATTTCTGCTGAGATTGAAGTGTAAGACAATGGTATTGGAAATTGGCTTATAAATCCTTTGAGAAAAGTACCGCTACTTTTTTTTTTCTTTTCCATGAGAGGGTTAAAGATGTTCCTTTTGTTTTCACCATCTTATCTCTTGAATTTGATTGCTGGGCAATCCTACGCCTGTTTAAGTCTGTTCCCTTGTGCCAGCCGCAGCTCATGAGGGAGATTTTAATGTGCTCCAAAGCCTGTGAGAATGGCAGCATGCCAGGACTTGACTGGAGGGTCATGCTGAGTGGAGCTACAAGCTGTTCATGCACTCCCTCAGTAATTTAGGTAAATAATGTCATAAATAAAAGGGCCTGGGAGAGCTAGAACAATGAGGAATCAAAGAGGGATGAAGGGAAAGAGCAATGTTTGAGAGACATACAGTACAAGAAGGGAGGAAATCAGCTACTGTATGCTTATGAGCTACTAGGGTGATCATATTTGCTCCCTGTGATTTTACCTTTACCTTTTACATTTAGAAATGTGTCTGTGTTGTTTGTATGTGTCAAATATTTAAAGGCTCAATATGTAAGATTTTTAGATTAAAATATCCAAAAACCACTAGAACAATGTTATATATTTTGTTGACCGTGTACATTATCCCAAACGTTTCCAACAGTGTTTAAATCCAGAGAAATCAGCTATTTTAACCAGTGTTACGGACGTGTCCTCGCGTCGCCTGTCAATGACATCATATCCACGCTACCCTTGATTTATGTAGAAACCATGGAAAGACGCTTTAATATAGTATGTATTTTATTATGGCATTTTCACACCTGTAGATCGTTTGTTTTGTTCCGAAACAGGGACAATGTTGCATTTTCATCTTGGTTTGGTTCGCTTTCACAAGGCAACCTTTTTTAAAGCGTACCAAAATGTGTTTATGTAAGTCACATGCGAGTACAACTGTCCTCTTATTGGTCAGAGTTTCCTCTGCATCATCCATCAAGATGATTGACAAGTTCACTCCATGAGCTTATTGTGGCTTTATTTGTAACTGTCGAGACACACACAAACACTATATGAATGTAGCCGTCATTCCCGTTGTTAAATTATGTACTACATTCGTATTAATACTGCAGAAAATTCAAACGCGCTGTCTATAGGTTAACTGTGTCAAGACACATGCAAAAACTATATAAATGTTATAATGCAGCTAGAGCAGGAATCAAGGCTTCATCGGGACAGCATTCTCGAACAGAGAATCGTTTGGACAGTCTCGGATCGATTGTTTTGGTGCGGATCTGAGCGCAATTGTTCACATATGCCTAAACGAACCGACCCAAGGGAGAAAACGCACCAGGTTCCCAAACAAACGCTCAGGTGTGAAAGCACCCTTAGACAGGCGAACAACTGTTTGAATATACATTTATCAACAGAAAATGAATCATTGTTATACAGCGCAACACGGTTAGTCTTATTGTTTGAATTGCTTGTTTTCTTGATTCACCGTGAGTAACGTTTTTTTTACCATGTCTCAGAGACAACACTACTTTGTCAAGGTTTCTAACAGCATAATCAGAGAGAGCTTTCTCCATCATACAATATACTTTAAAATTAATTGCATGTCATATAGCAACAGTCATTTAGTCATCCTGTTTTTATTAATATGATATTCTAATATCGATCTAGATTACTGCAAAGTGTCTTACACTAGCCACCGAGCGAACACACAGAGTAACGTTATAGCATATCTTTCAACTCCCTCAAATGTATTTAGTGTGATTGTTTTAACCATGTAAAACAGCACTGCGTTACCCCACATACGCAACGAAAAGAGCGGAAGTGGCCGACTGCAGCATAAGCAGAATAAAAGCTCAGAGACCGGTGTTTCGCACAGGTCTCTCTCATTAGCATTCACTCCCACAGCTCCCGGCTCACCCTGCTTCATACCACCATAATGTTAATAAAACTTTAATACATTCACTCATTCATGAAGATTTTTGCCCATGTCCTTCGGATTCCTTTCCATCTGCTGTGGAGATGAAGAGTCAAGACTACAACTCCCATGATTCCACGCTTATTCATGGCATCATCAAGCTACGCCTTTGTTTTGATAAGCGACCTCTAGCGGCGAAAATTACATACTGTGCCTTTAAAGGGGTCATCGGATGCCCATTTTCCACAAGTTGGAATGATTCTTTAGGGTCTTCATGTAAAGTCTGTAACATACTTTGGTTAAAATTCCTCAATGTTTGTGTAAAACAACACTCTTTTTACCTCCTCAAAAACAGCTCTCTTCACAGCGACCCGTTTCGGTGCATGTCTCTTTAAATGATAATGAGCTACTGCTCACCCTACCCCTCTCTTCGGTGAGGGCGTGTAGACACGTGAAGTGCTGCCTTGGCGGACAGTGTACAATTGGCTGAGGGCGGAAATATGCTAATATGGGACAGTCCGTCAGCGGTCGTGGGCGGAGCATGAGCAATATGACATCATATTGCTCAGAAAATTAAAATGGCTTGATTATTAAGAGTGTTTAGGCTTTTTGAGGATTAAAAAAAGGAGTGAATGGATTTTATCATTGTAGGGTGGTTGTGTCCACACACTGCAAAGACACATTTATATGCAAACACCATATAAAAGTGAATTTTGCATCCGATGACCCCTTTAAGCCATCTTTACATTGCCATGGTGGCACAGAAGCTGCATCTGACATGGCATATTTACTACACTCTGTTTAATGCTGCATTCTAAAAGTGGCATAGATGTATTTATACACAACAATTGCATAATGTTCTGAGATTAATGTCATTTTAAATAGCCTGCATAAAGTATATATAATTTATAATCACAAAAAAAACGAACTCATTACAGGGTAGGGGTGCATTATGACAAAAATGACATTATTGTAGATGATTGCCCTTGTTGATGTCGATTAACAGAAGAGATAACAAATGTTTTCGTGTGTGGAGAAATGGCATATTCTTTTAGCCCACACAAGCAAAACAAGCTGAGAACCATTTATGAATTAGCTTTTTTATAGATTAGAAAACCAAGACTTCCCATTGGTTATCTTAGTAGCATGAAAAACAAAACGCACTAAGTGAAAACAGCAGTGTAAGTGTAAATAGTAGTTAGATGCTATTTGAGCTAAGTGTAAATAGTTGTTAGATGTGATATAGTGCAAATAGTGGCAGACCTCAGTTTATCCTCCTAAAAAAAAAAGTTTTTTTGAATTTAGTATTTTTTCATGTCATTACATTGTTTAGAGCATAACACAAATGGGGGGAAAAAATTAAAAATGATGTTTTATTTATATGTTATGCTATGTGGACACCAGGACTCAGTTGTTTAAAAAAATAAAATGACATGAAATTAAATGTAGAGGCAAAAACAATGGGATTTTTTTTTTTTTCATTCACCAATCAATTTTTAGGTTTCAGGATTTTTTTTTAACCAAAATTTGTTTAAAGATGATTCTCAACTATGTTATGAAAGATATAACGGAATGAATTGATATACCATTTTACTTTCTGCAATATGTGGGTAAAATGGCCACATGGGTTTTCCCATTCAATGTATCTGTACACTGTCTCTAATTTGCATGTGTAATAATAGGAGTAATAGCTGGCAACATTTTCATAAAAATATCAAATATTTTGTAGGAATATTGATATGTAATTTCTTTCCCTATTCCCAAAATGCCTGATAAACATGATGTAAGTCCTGGTGTCCTCTACAGTGGACATGTATGAAATCTATGCCCTGTTTTGTAACAGAAAGTCATATTTTGATTAGAAACCCCATAACATTTTCCTGAGATGTTGATTTATAAAAAACAATTTGAAAATTAGTCAGATTAAAATGATAATTATAAAATATTACAAAACATGATCATATTTCCATAAGAGTGCTAAATTTGATCATTCTGTCGTTTTTAAAAACCAAGGAGAATTTGTTGTCCTGGTGAAACCTCAAAACAAATGGAATCTCTGAAAAGCCCTGAATGTGCTCTTTACAGGACATGACATTAAAACACATTACAACTGTGACATGTATGGTGTCAGAGAAATTCACTAAAATATAATGTCCTCGTACGTGGACAGTGGCACCCAGGAGAGTATTATAAAACAGTATGCAATATAAACATCATATTCAGTGTATATGTGTTACGAACTGCTCCGAGACACGAAGGTTGAGAATCCAAATGCAGTATTTATTAGAAGGGTAATCCACAATCGTCGTCAAAAGTACAGGCAAGGTCAAAACACAGGTAGGCAGTCCAAACAGGCAAACGCAAAACGGTAATCCAGGACACAGGCAAGAAATCCTACAAACCAAGAGACATGAAACCAGTGAGAACACTCAGAAGCGCAGTGTAACAACAAGACTTAGCTAAGAATGACAAGGTGAACAGGCTAGATATAGGCAAAGGTAATGAGTTAAATGAGACACAGGTGTAAACAGTGAGTGCTGATGAGTCCGGGCAAAGGATTATGGGTGATGTAGTCTATGATGGAATGACAGTCCGGGTTGGAGTGCCCTCTGGTGGTGATCAGGGGCACTCACACTGGTGAATCGTTACAATATGATTATATTTATAAGGGAGCCATGGTTTTAAACGTGGTTATATGAGCTGCACGCATCACGGTCGATGTGTCAGCCCATCCAATCAAGTTGAGGATGCCACATTAGAAATCCATGAAACACTTTTTTGTCCCACTATTAAATACCTGCTAGGCACTTTATTTCCAATTTTTTTGACTATTTTCTTCATTTTTATTTAAAATCTCTCTGAGCTGATATGCGATGGGAAATGAGAGATGAATGAGTTCGGAAAAAGCCACAGATCCAGTTATCAGATGGGTTTATTTTGTATTTTTGTCTGACTTAACCAGACAATGGTTCTTTTAGGAATTCTTTTTTATATACAGTATATTAGTAGTTGTCTACACTAAAAAATGGTGTAGGATTTACTTGGAAACAATTTTCACTCAGACACTGCTAGTAAATTACACAAATAATTACAAAAACATGGCAGTAACAGTGAAATTAAATGTGAAATTTTTCAGTAGAAAGACCTTCCTTTGCATTTTAATTTGTGGTGCTGATATTTAATTACCTGCTATTCTGTCCTTGACTGTGTGATGTGATAATTTAACTCACACATCCTTGCTTCCCCTCTATTTCTCTTTCTCTTTCTCTCCCCCCATCCCCCCCCTCTCTCTCTCTCACACACTCACATTCACACATCTTTCATATCCTCCAACACACCAGTAAAGCCACACATGTTGCCTCTTGTCATTTCTCTCTTCGATAGCGTGATTACACTAGTGCTACAGAGGCGATTGTGTGGAAGAAACAGTACTCTTACTTTTACACAGCATGTACGTGGATATGCAAAAACAAAGAGCCAGAAACAAAGAGAAAGATGCAACCTAAAAATAAACCTTAAAAAGCCAAGACAAAACTGAAATGACATTGTTGTCCTCATTATATAAAAAAGAAAAGCATGTATGGATTATGAGTATTTTGCATAAGTCATTTAATTTTATTTAAAGCCCTTTAATTTTATATTATGTATATTATTTTATGTTTTTAGATATAAAGGGAACTTTAGGGAAATAGTTACCCAAAATTAGCATTCTGTCATTATTTACTTTCTTACTTTACTTCATTACATCACTTCATGTCATTCCAATCACACTAAAATGTTTTTTTTTTGTTTTTGTTTTTTTCTGCACAACAGAAAAGTAAGGATGTTAACTCTTTTCCATACAACAGTTTGTAGTGACCAAAAATCACCATAAAACATATTTGATTCTACATCTTCAGAAAGGCTGTATAAGATACAGGCTATGGAGCTTGACATGGAAAAAATATAATATTCTTCAAAATGTCTCCTTTTGTTTAACACAGAATAAATAACAACAGCATGTTTGGAACAACATGAGGGCAAGTAAATAATGATCTTTACCTTTAACTGAATTTATTCATTTTATTCACTGGGAATAAAATACTTTTAAGTAAAAATGTAATCTCTTAAATCTTACCACTGGCACAAAGTACCATGCCAATAAGTTAAAAAAAAAATGCTTTATCTATACTTTCTATACACACTTTCCTTTCTCTGCCTCCCTCTCTTTCTGGCTGTCACTCTCTCTCTCCCTGGTTTTTGCCTTGCTTCTATGTCTCATTTGAATAATTCAGCACAGTACTAGTATTCTCCAGGGCTCCATTGTCTCAGTGTGGCAGCCAAGCAAAAGAGAGAGAGAGAGTGGAAAGGAGCAAAGAAGGAAGGGCAAAAGCCATAGCAGCGAGGCTTCCTTGCCTGCTCGCCTGACTGTGTAAATCAGTCCTAATGAGCCGGTGAAATGGCAGATAGTCCAACACGCACACACATAGCAGCCATCATATCTTCCAGAAGCTTAAGGTATCGACTGCTCACCTGACCTTCTCCTTATTCCTCTACTCCCATCTCTATACCTTTTCACAGCCTTTTCGATTCAATTCAAGCCAGTTGTGGTGGCAAACAAGATACAGAATTGTATTTAACTGAATATAGAGAAGCAGAATAACATTAAAATGAAGTTCAAATATATTCATTTAACTGTTGTAAGTGCTTTTTTAGTATGAATTACTCATAAACGTCATTATAAAACAACAAATATGGGGTATTTTTTAAGAACATTAGCTTGATCCATTTTCCATGTCCTTTTCCCCTGGCAACTTCCTCTAGTTCCTCTTGGGGGATCCCAGGGCATTCCCAGGCCTGCTGGGAGATAGAATTCCTCCAGTGCATCCTGGGTCTGCTTGGGGTCTCTTCCCAGTTTGATATGCCCTGAAACACCTTTACTGGAAGACATCCCAGATATATCCTGACCAGATGCATAAACCATCTCAACCTTTTGGATAACTGAGCTTTGCATCTGGAATCTCATGGTTAGCCCAGATACCCTGTGGAGAAAGCTCATTTCAGACACTTGTACTCCTTCTTTCAGTCACAACCCAAAGCTCATGACCATAGTTGAGGGTGGGAACACAGATACCCTGAATCACCTTTACTGGAAGTCATCCCGGATATATATCCTGACCAGATGCATAAACCATCTCAACCTCTCAGATATCTGAGCTTTGCATCTGGAATCTCGGGTTAGCCCAGATACCCTGCGGAGAAAGCTAATTTTAGACACTTGTACTCTTTTTCAGTCACAACCCAAAGGCCATGATCATAGTTGAGGGTGGGAACACAGATAGAATCGCAAATTGAGAGCTTTGCCTTCAGGCTGAGATTCCTCTTTGCAGCTTCCTACATTACAGCCGTCACTGCACCCATCTGCCTATCAACCTCATTCTCCCACCTGCCATCCTTTGTGAACCCAGAGATACTCAAAGTCCTCCACTTGGAGAAGCAACTCGCTGCCTACCCGAAGAGGGCAATCCACCTTTTCCAGCTGAAGCCATGGCCTTGGATTTGGAGGTGCTGACCCACATCCCCACTGCTTTACAGTCAGCCATCTAATGGTTTGCAAGAATCTCTTTGAGGCAGACAAAAAGTCCTTCTTTATGGATTATACCACAGCCAAGTTTTTGCTTCCAATACTACTGCAGCTGCAGCTTCTAGCTTGCCAATACCTGTCAATCGCATCTGAAGTCACACAGGTTAAACAATCCTGAAAGGTCTCCTTCTTCCACCTAACAGCCTCCCTCAATGTTGGTGTCCACCAACATCTTCTTGGGTTGCCACCATGACAGGCACCAACAACCTTTCAGCCACAGCACAAAGTAGCTTTTTCTGCAATGGAGCCTTTGGAGAACCCACTCGAACTCCATGTCCATTTATCAGGATGAAGAAGTTGCTCCTCTGGAGATGGGAGTTAAAGATCTTCTGGACAGGATCCAAACATTCCCAGTCTGACAAATTGTTTGGGTTTCCCTGGTC
Organism: Coreius guichenoti; assembly: GCA_039654105.1. Lineage (NCBI taxonomy): Eukaryota > Metazoa > Chordata > Actinopteri > Cypriniformes > Gobionidae > Coreius > Coreius guichenoti. Next base: position 47,795,189 of record CM077169.1, on the reverse strand, counting down.
TGCCTCCCCCGCCATCTTATGACCATACTTAGGACCCACTTATGACGGGCCCCAGTAAGGACTATGGTTGGGAATCAAAAATCGATTCCAATTCTGGAATCGGATCCATAAGGTCAGGAATTGGATACTTGTAATAAAATAAAAAAAATAGATTCAGCTTATCGATTCCTGTGTACGAATTTTAATGTGATTTCAAACCACTTAAAAAGTGCAAGAAGACGCGAAAGAGAGCTCAATTCGGCTTGTTTTCTTTGTGCACACATCCAAAGAGCGCACACAAAGAGCCGCCTCTCATTTAGTGCACAATACTCAACTGAGGTCTCGTACGCGTCTTTTTGCGCTTGAATGCACAAATACACACAAAATTAAGTCAAAATATGACATAACCTGTTGAGAAAACGCATGTGTAACATTTAGGGATGCACCGAAATTTTGGCTGCCTACAGCTATTTTCGGTTTCGGGCTGAAATGGTTTTGGAGGGCAGATAACTAAAAGCATTTAGTCTGTATTTTCTGTTGATGCGCAGCATGAACAAAACTTTACTAAACATTTAGCACACCTGCCATCCAATAATCGCAAAATGATTTGTGCTTTGTTACTTTTAATATGAAGCAAAATCTCAACTTTAAAATTCTGTCGATTTTATTACGAAATTCAAACAATAATGTTGTTTTGGCGCTCTTTAATATGGCGTGACAGATCGCTGTAGCACAGTTCAAGTGGCAGCATGGATCAAGCACATGTAAACCAATTTACTACATCATGAAATAAACACGCGTGGACATCAGAAGGTATGTTGAAAGATAAATTACTACTTACCGCAAATGAATCCTGTCTCATGTAATTGCTCAATTACTGTTTCAACCGGGGAAAGACGTCAATAAAACAGCTTGTAGGTTATACAATGTCACTTAATGTTACATTTACTGTGAGATAGTGGTAAACAAATAGAGCGAGATGAATTGCACTTTGGCAATTGTGGTTTTTATGTGCACTTAAAAAAAGAGGAGGAAGCGAAAGAGGATAATATGGATGCGGTCATGGCTAGGGAAAAAAGGCCAACTTGGCATGCCAGTTTTGCAAATGGAGCTCCAGGTAAATAGTTTTAAGTTTTTGATCAATACACCATTTCATGTTGCGTTTTTATTGGCTAGTCAGTAGACGTAGGTCATAGCAGCAAACACACTGTGAGATGATCATGCTAAATTTCTGACTCTGTCAGAATATAATCGCAGGCTATCTTTGGTTGCAAGACCGTGACGACGGCCATCTTTGTATGACGTAGGACCACCATTTGAGGAGCCACGACCACAGAAATCGCTACAATTGATCATCTTTCGTCTGGGACAGCCCAAAATTCATTCCAGGTCATTACCGGCTTAGTGCTAACCGAAAGCTGGTCAAAGCATGTGTTTATAGGAGAATGTTTATTTGATTTCTAAGAGTCTTTGATTAATGTTTAATGTTTGTTTTGATAGCTGTAGTGTTTATTTATTGTTTGTTGTTATGTAAAAGGTAAATGTAGATCTGTTTATATCATCACCAGGGACGGATTAATCCACAGTTATGTACGCACCAGTTTATAATATTTATTTTACCAAAAACAAAAAAAAATCATATAAACTAATAAGATTATTTATTATAAAGACCATAAACTAAAAACCTGCATTTGATTTTAATCATGTACATCAGTTCCACATAGATCAATTAACTAACAAAAACATAATTTGTTCACACATAACTTCTAAAATAGGTTATTTTTATTTTAAGTGACTGAATAAAGTAATCTCAGTGATTTTATATGGTTCCCACTTCCCAGGGTTCTCAATCTCTCTGCCGTTAGGTTCATGCCTTTCTGTGACAATAGAATTAACACCAACTTATCCATGTTAAACTGCCATTTTTCCGCATTCTGTGTCAAACCGCAGATTTCCAGTCTTTTTAGTAGGCAACAGTTTATCGTGAGACTCTTTGTCAGCTGCATGGATAAGGATGTCATTTGAAATGTTCTCTACTCCTTTAGTGCCAGCCAGAGCAGTGGCTATATTATGCTGGTATGGGTTATGCAAATCAGCTCTCTTTTCACTATGTTGCGTTCACATTATCTGATCTCTACCCTCTTTTTTGGACACAGGATTCACTGTCTCTTTTACTTTCATTTCTGAAGTGGTGTGCATTGCCGCCATCTGCAGTTCAACACGTTCGCACTGCGCTGCGATTTCTAGAGTGCAAGCACACTGTAAAAATTAAAGTTATCACAACATATGTTTTTACATTGTTTTAACCCATCAAAATAAGTTAAGCAATTTTCAACTTTTTTTATAAGTTATACAAGATACAAGTCATTTTTTTAAAGTCAGTTTAACATAATTTAAGTTGAAATGACTTAAACATCCACGTTGATTGTACTTAAAAATTCCAAGCTGCAACTTTTTTTTACAGTGCAAGTCAGATCTGTGCCTTCTTCCAGCAATTTTCTGCACACATACTGAGACCTGCACAGACTCGAAACTGTGTGTGTGTGTGTGTGTGTGTGTGTGTGTGTGTGTGTGTGAATGCTCTTTTATAGATTTGCACCTCTGAGTTCTCTAAATTCTGAGTTCCAGCATTCAAGAGAACGTGCTGATTCTTACTGATGCTTGAAATTCTTTCAAAATACTACTACTGATAACAACAACAACAACAACAACAGTCTCACAACATCCAAGGTCTATGTTCCAGGGAGCATGAAAAAAGAATATGAAAATGATTGAAAACTGATCTGATATATTTGCTTGCTGACTATTTCAGGTTTGTCAATTATATTTATTGCATCAAAGTAATGCTTTTTGATTCATGCTTCTATAAAATGAGCGCAATGTGTTTGTAAACATATTATTATAGGCCTATTGTTTTTGGAAATAGTCTAATTGCTTCCTTGCTAAAAAAGAAAGTTTTCAGATATGTGAAAAAGTGACAAAATAAAGGGCAAAATCTGAAAAAATAAATAAATAAAAAGCTCAGGTTTGTTGAATAAGGTATAAATGATTTACTGTACTTTAAAAGTTGGCAATGGCACGGGAGACTGTCAACAGGAAAAAAGGGGATTTAAGGGAATAACAAAAAAAGAAATAAAAAGGGTAAAATAAGTTCTATGTCTAATTGCAGTTGTGAAGTCATCAATTTAATCTATTTACAAATAATATTTTGTTTACAAAATATATGCACACATTCCGTCTTACTTGTATGTCTGATATGTCGATGAATTACGAATCAAATGTAAATTAGCATATTTTCAATTGCATCCCTGGATATGACTGTTCAACATTCCTCTCGTAAAACAAATAGTTGTCAAATAGTCTATTATACTATGTTTAGTTCCTTATCTTTCCACGCACTCGTCCTCTGCCTTCTTTGATTTGATTGCCACATTGATGGCAAAATGAGGAAAAGCAACCTAAAAATGTAACTTTTAAAACTTTTTTAAGTATATGAGTGCAAACTCCACCTATGCAAAAAGGTGCATAGGCGCACCGGCAGGAGAGACTGGATAAAGGAAAAAAGTGGTGTCATCATATAGCATTAATACAATTTGGTTGTGCAAGAGTGGTTTATGGTCATGCTTGGTAACTGATTAATCTGGATTACATAATCAGATGTAGCCTAATTGTAATTACATTTTAAAATACTTGTAATCAGAGTTACTTTTCTATGATTACATGTTATCCTCACAATGGCAGTAAATTATTCATGGTTCATTGATTCTACTTCTTTGTTATATTTTAAATTTTCCTTTCTAAAAAAGTAATCTGCTTATATGTTCAGAAGGTCTTGCAGGTTTGTAGAATTGCACACACAGACCAGCCACTAGTCATGTGACTGAAAAATGAGACCCACAGCATTTGATCACTGGATTTACACAAATCATTTCACTTTTAAGAAGTGATTTTCAACATTGTAACATTGCATATCTAATCAGCTCCTGATGGACACATTAATTATTACTTGAATTATCACTCAGTTAGTCATTTAACCATGTATTACTGTCTCTTAAGGCTTTTGTCTTTTGAGTACATTAAAATTCACATAATTTCATATTTACATGCAATGCAGGGATTCCCCAACTTTTTTTGTCAGCTGAACTTCTTTGCCCTAATATATTTACTTAAAGTAAGCCCTTAGATTTCAAGTTAATACGTTAGGTCAATAATAAAATACACTCAATAATAATACATAGGCTAATAAAAAAAAAAATATATAATAATAAATAATAATAAAATGAAGTTCACGGTTCTCTGATGTTGGTTAATGGTCACATGACATGAAAGTAAACAATTTTTAAAATCTTTTTCAGTAAATGGTTTATTTCGTTTCGGTTTTCATTTTTAAATTATTTATTTACATTTTTTATTTTTATGATTTAATTACTTAATAGCTTTTCATTAAACTCACAAACTCCATATCACAAATGTCATGTTTAATGCACTTCAAGTTGTTGACAAAGAATGGAATATATTTTCTTTCTCTTTATATTTTTATATCAATATGGTACAAGATTGTCCTATTCAAATCAATGTGATTAACGAGTTAGGTTAAAAGTAATCTAAAAAGTAATTAAAAAGTAGTCAGAATACATCACCTAAGTGAGTAATCTAGATTACATTAATTAATAACTACAATTTTTGTCATGTAATTTCGAATCAGTAACTGACTACAGTTTGTAAGTAATCTACCCAGCACTGTTTATGACATTGTAGAAGGAATGACACAATAATATCTCAGCAAAGAATTGGATACTATGCTTTCAATAGCTAAATCATTTTATATAGTAGGAAAGCATGATTCTGGGAATTATAATGAGCAAGCTGATAAAATGAAAATTTGAAAGAGAAAGAATCCAGCACAGAAAAGTATATACGCTATTTAAAAGAAATACATTTGTATAATAAAATAAAGATTCTGTTATACAAAAATCAGTCCTTTCACGTATCAACGCTTCACACTCCATCCCAGTAGGTGGCGAAAATGCACCAATAGTTGGTTTGCCAACCGCCTTAGTAGAAGAAGAGGGAAAAGAAGACGAAGAAGACATCGGCGCCAAATTCCAACGTTTATGACGGAGTTTGGTTTCACTTGCTGGTATATGGATTTTATGCAGTGATAATGAAGTCTTTTTAAGTAATTGTACTACATGGCAAATCGTCTGGAAACTCCTGTGACATTTTGCTCCTTTTAAATCAAAGTGTCATGCCGGTTGATAGTTAATATTACGCGTCGCGTTTCACCTAAGTTAACTAATAAGCGTCAAGAATGTGGAATAACGTCGAGCTTCTGCTGAACGAAGACACTAACACAGTCCGACTGTACAGCGATGCTGAACAAGAGTCAGGAAACGCTTTATATCAAGTGGATACCCTGGTTAAAATCTCATCCTCCGAAAGGGTTAGCAAAAACTATTTGTTGCTATAACAAAAAGTGCTGTCGTATTGGCATGTTTTTGGGACAGTGGCAGTGACAGCTTGGTTTTGACGTACCTTGTATTACGATATTAATATACAGGACCGGTCAAACGTTTGGAAACATTACTATTTTTTTAATGTCAGAAATCATTCTAATATGCTGATTTGATACTCGTATCAATGTTGGAAACAGTTGTGCTTATTATTATTTTTTTTGGAATCTGATAATTTTTCAGGATGGATGAATAAGAGGTTAAAAAGAACAGCATTTATTCAAAATATAAATCTTTTCTAACAATATAAATCTTTGCCATCACGTGTTTATAAAAAAAGAAAGAAGTTAAAGTATTAATTTATTTCAAAAAAAAAGAAAGAAAAAAATTACTGACTTCAAACTTTTGAACGGTAGTGTATGTTACAAAATTTCTCTATTTTAAGTAAACGCTGTTCTTTTTTTTAATTTATTTATTTATTTTTACTTTTTATTAATCAATGAATCCTGAAAAAACTATCACAGGATATATAAAAAATAATAAGCAGCACAACAGTTTCCAACATTGATAATAAATCATAATATTAGAATGATTTCTGAAGGATCATGTGACACTGAACACGGGAGTAATGATGCTGAAAATTCAGCTTTGCACCACAGAAATAAATTATATTTTAAAGGATTCAAAAGTATTCACACATTCAAGTAGAAAAGTAATAATATTTCACAATATTGCTGTTTTTTTTTCTGTATTTTTGATTAAATAAATCCAGGCTTGATGAGCATAAGAGACTTTCAAAAACATTAAAAATAGTAATGTTTCCAAACTTTTGACAGTACTCTGTGTAATAGTTTGTGCATTTTTGTTACTTTGTACATTGTTGATATCTTGTTTAGTGTTTTACACAGAATTTTTTTGTATTTATCTGTATTTGAGTTGTACTATATAGTTTGAATAAAGATTGTAATAATAATAATTATTATTATTATTATAATTGTTTCTTTTCTTATCATTAGTATTGTTATTGTTCTTTATGCTCCAGGTACTGTCTAATCCAAAGGTCTACGCCTCCAGTACTCCAAACTGCTGTATTGTTGTTGCTGACACTGCGGTGGTCCTCTTTGATCCTGGTTTTCAGACTGTTCTGATTCATCTGTATTTTGGTAACACAAGCTCTATCATGCACAGTTAACATTCACTGTCCACAGTATTGTTTACAAAATAAGGAGAACTTATATCTTTAATTGTTCTCTTGTATGATTCAGACTCTGTAGTAGATGCAGTTACTGCTTGCCCCCAAGGCCAGTTTCTTCTGGTTGGAGAGCGAAATGGAAGTCTGCACATCATCTATGTCCCTCTGAAGAAGACAGTGCTGACCAAAGTAAGCTGCAATAAATGGAATTGTAGTAATTGCTACTAGTTTGACTCTAATAACAGAGCTGTTGAGATGCTTAAAGTCGACATGAAACGGAAGTTTTATATCCGAGTGAAATGGCTTCTCGAACAAGAAAAAATATAGACTTAATTTTGTCCATCGGGAACCGAGAATCGATTGGATCATTGTGGTTTGTTATTGCTGTGATCTCATGTAAGTGACAGTTTGCTCCGCCCTCGCACCGGTAAACGCATCCTCAGAGAAAAGAGATGTCGCTGCAAGAGGAATGGGAAGTTATTTCGGTTAAAGATTACAAGGGCACATAAATTAAAAAAAGATGTGCATGGATAAAAAACAAAAACAAAACAGAATATTCCATAAAAAACAAGATTTAGCAAATTAACTTGAATCTTTTTCCAGACTCTGCACCAACAAAACCCCTCTGATGGTGCCGAGACAACCTTTAAGAGCCTAATTCTACATGAGAAACCTGGTTCTAAAGGTGAGTTTCTGTAAATACTAAGCAGTAAAATAAAGATGTAAACACATACTACATATATAGATGTGGCCACTGACAGCATTGCCATAGTCTGTACTTGTTAAATTTTTAAAATAGTTTCTTTCTTTTATGTTTTAGGAGTGTATGATCTATTTTTTGTTGTTAACAATGGTTTCCTGCACACATCCAATGTGGCTTTGGGAAAAATACAGAGAGCGATTGAAAACATGGATCTAGCTGCTTTAAATAAGGTAGATGTTTCATTTAATCAAATGTCTCTAAAGTTTTTCACACATTTCTTTTATTAAAGGTTTAGTTCACCCAAAAATGAAAATTCTGTCTTCAGTTACTAACTCTCACGTCGTTCCAAACCCTTAAAGGGATAGTTCACCCAAAAATGACAATCATCCCATGCCATCCTAGGTGTATATGACTTTCTTCTTTCAGCCAAACACAATAAAAATATCCTGGCTCTTCCCAGATTTATAATGGGAGTGAATGGTACCCTAGATTTTGAAGCCCAAAAAAGCACATCCATCCATCCATCATAAAAGTAATCCATACGGCTCCAGGGGGTTAATAAAGGCCTTCTGTTATAATTTTATAGACTATAATCACTGGCTTCCGTTAACAGCCATAAACAAGTCTAGTATCGGGCGACGAGTGAAGAGTTCCGCATTCGTCAATACGTCATGCGTCGGGGTCAGAGGTCACTCTTCTGCTGGAACTAGACTCACGTACGGCCGTTACCGGAAGCCAGAGATTAAAGTTTATTAAGTTATAAATATGGATATTTTTCTTACAAAAACGCATCACTTTACTTCAGAAGCCTCAGGCTTTTTAGGTCGGGTAGAATCTGCGATCTCTGACCCAGTTCGTTTGCTGCAATACGCTGTGTTTTCCTCCAACTAGCATCTTGTGGTGTTGAAATGCTATCGGGTAAATTGGCAGTGGGTGGGATCACGCAGACCAAAACAAAAACAGACATTCCGACACCGAACGCACAATTCAAAGTAGAATAACTGGCTGTAGCATTGTTTTTTGGTGAAACAAGTATGTGAAAAAATCATGATTCCTAAATATCTGCAAACATATTGTGGTATTTTTATGCTTTAGTACAGTCAAAAAAATTAATAAACACCTTTAATGAAACCAAGAGATTTCTGTCCCTCCACTGAAAGCCCATTCCCTCAAAACATGTGTCATTGAGGTTTGTTCTCACATGGCATGCAAGCACATTTGAGCTTCCACAAGAACCAAGGAGGTTTGTTCTTGTGCGTCAACCAAGTACGGTTGAGATGCCATTGACTATTTCATGTGCTCTATGTATGTGCTTTGATCAATGTTTATGTGTGAGTAAAAGCGTAAATTAAATATCTTCGTCATTTAAAAGTGATTGTGTCAATTCAGAAGATTTGGATTAAACCACTCAATTCATATGGATTACTTTTGCTATTTTGAACATTTTTGAAGCATGAAAGTTTTGGGAGAATGGGCTTTCATTGGAGGGACAGAAATCTCTCAGGTTTTATTAAAAAATGTATTTGTGTTATGAAGATTAACAGAAGTCTTATGGATTTGGAACAACATAAGTGTGGGTAAATGATGACAGAATTTTCATTTTTGGGTGAACTATCCCGTTAAAATGATCATAGCTGATCATAGGTATAAGGCTAAATCAAGGGAAATGAGAAACGGAAGAAGGGAAAATTGGTTATTTTGTTTTCTTTACAGATCCAAGATGATATTCTTATGAACTTCTGCTCAACTGAAGAGATTCATGAAGATGGTTGCATCTCGGCAGGTCTGGTCTGCTTTGGAAGCACAATCCACCTTTTGATTGGGGTAATTTTGATTCTAAATCTCAAACTGAACTGCATTTTGTCTTCCTTCCCCAAAATGAGCTGATGCTTTTTTTTCCCTCCTGCTTTCCAGCAAAATGATTTGCTGTGGAATTATGACACAACTTTTGATTTCTGAAAGGAAATTCAGGTTTTAAGGGTCACACTACAATTTTCATTCCATTGACTTCCATTTATACGCATTTGAATGCGGGAGACAGGAAACTAATGCTCAAGTGAAGAAGCTGCATCCCAAAGTTCTAGTTTGTTGATCTCTGATATGCGAATTTGTATCACGTGAAGACGTGTGACCAATAGATGATTATATCGCCAAAGCGTAACAAGTTTTCAGACATGTAAATTGTTTGCTTTTTCGAATCAGGGGCTTAATTTGTTAGAATGTTGCATTTTCTTCTTTGTTCGGTTCGCTTTCACAAGGCAACATTTAAAAGTATACCAAAATGTGTTTTTGTGAGTAAAACATCCTCTTATTGGTCAGATTTCACTTGTTTACAATCCTCTGAGCTTTAAGCAATGTCTTCACCTGTATCTTTATGACAGGCTGACGGTGCTAATGTTCTTTCACTTTGGACCATGGGTACTGGCCAGACATCACTGTCTCTCACAAAACTCCTTGACCCTGCTTTCATGTCAGGTACTAAATGTGTTCTTGCTATGTTTACATTGATTGTTACTAAATATGAAGTGTGTTAACAAAGATGTAAATAAATGAAAATGTTCTGTTTGTCTATTCAAGTGGTGAAGAAGATTCAAGTTGTGGATAATTTGATGTATGTCCTAAACAAAGAGGTAAGGCCTTCTGGAAACTGGTGTTGATGTTAGTGATGCACCCAAATTAAAATTCTTGGCTGAAACCCAAAATATTCTGGACACTAGGGGTGTGCAATATTGACAAAAACAATCAAACAAACAAAAAAATGATGATGTTATAAAATGTTGATGTTTTCTGGGATTTTGTCTGAAATGATAATTAGAGGATACCTTGCTGAGTGTTTTTGTGCTGGTATCTTGGCTGGTTTAGGCCTGTTGTGGACAGCTGACTCTCAAAAATGTTCATATTCTGTGCAGACAAAGTAACCTTTCTATTAAGGGGCAATATTTGCCCCATTCATTTGATTTCCAGGGGCATTTTTACCTTTATAAGGGAAGTTTTTCTAACCTTATTAGATGTATGCGTCAACTTTTGTCAAATTCTTAGACTTTCAAAATTTCGTTAGAATAATAAAATACTGTAGGGTTGTTATTAAAGTCCATATTTGCACTACAGAGTTGGCACTGAAATGGCATCTGAAGTGGCATTTAGGTGTATTTACACAGACTGATTTTGTTACTCTAATGGCTTTCAAACTCAGTTCCTGGAGGGCCACTGTCCTGCAGAGTTTAGCTCCAACCCTAATTAAACACACCTGAACCAGCGAAGTGTGTCTGAAATCGCTCCCTATACCCTTAAACAGGGCACTATTTGAAGGGACAGCCATTTGTAGTGGTGTCCGAAACCATAGTGGATGTTATTGAGTGCACTCATTCAATCCCATAATGCACCGCAATAACAAGTGTACAACTGATGTACATGCAACGGCTAGAAAATACCCATAATGCACTGTGACGGTCGTGCCGAATGAATTCCTGCGTCTCGCCAAGAGAAGGCGCCCTTTTAACGCGTTAAAGTGAAAAAAATAAACGTATACATTAACGCATTAATTTTGACAGCACTCATTTTTACATTTTATTATTCAGTTTATTACTTGAATGCTGCTGTTAAATAGACTGCTGCAGGGATGATGTATTTTTGTAGGCCAACCCGGAAGTTAGCATCACACTGGTTCCCTCGATTAAAAACCCAATAGGATTTTTCCATAGGCTTTTGAATTATCGCATTAAAATAAGCTCTTTGGTCAAACTTGTGTTTTGTCCGTCAAGATAATTTTCACAAATTAACACAACTTTTATGAATTTTGAAGCCTAAATGCAAACTGCCAAAATAAAAAGCTAACTTTAGGCTATAAACGAACTACACCATGGTCGCTTGACTTCAACATCACCACCAAGCTTCCAACAACTCTTTCAGTCTTTATTTACATTTTCCTTGACAGTTCGAGTTATAATAGTTTGCAAGAGTGCGATTATAAAAACATGGCTGTGAAAGCGGACTATTGCGTAGATGAGTTTACCATGTTAGCAACCACGTTTTTTAAGACATGTAAAATCATGAGTGGGGAATTACTGGTGTGTTTTATGTCATAGTGTAAAATATCTTGAGCTTGTGTTCACCTCAGACCTTATTTGAGGCTTTTAACCAAAAACCAAAATCATTGGCTGAATCCGAAATTGCCCCCTAAACCTTCGAACACTATTGCCTACGTTAGTCAACTATACAGTTCACTTGAAGGAGTGAAAACGAGTAAGTGAATTCGGACAGCCGCTGAGTGTACATCGGTTGTACACTCGTTATTGCGGTGCAATGTGGGATACAAAGTGCACTCGATAATGTCCACTATGGTTTCGGACACCACTACAATTGGCTGTCCCCTCAAATAATGCCCTATTTGAGGGTATAGGGGACGATTTCGGATTTAGCCATTGACTTTGGGACAATGGAACCGGAAGTGCTAAAACTCGTTTCTGGGTTTTGGCCTACAAAAATGCATCATACCTGCAGCACTCTATAGACCCGCTGTACCTGAAAAATTTAAAGCGGTTTATTTCATTGTATCTTTGTTATTTTGTATTTGTCCTATTGTTTGTAATTTGTATCTCTTGTTCTTTTTTTCTAATAACAAAGATAAAATTATGAAATAAAATAAAGTGAAATATGATTTGTCATATTGCCCACCCGTACTTTGGTTTAAATGTTATGTCATACTTTTTTCTTTAGTTTTTATGTGATCGTGCTGGAAAAAAAAAAATATATATTTTTGTCATATCACACATCCCTACAGTCAATTATAGCATCGTAGATATGTGCAGTGTAAGTTATGACTAGTTATAATTGCATAATGCATATCAAAATAATTTTTGATTAGTCAACTGTATTATGACTAGTGAAGCTCGGGGGAATTAAATAGTAAAATGGCTTGCTATAATGTGTCAGCTGACGATATCAATGACGTCATTAAAGATATATCAAATGGTAATTTGACGACTGTGTTTTTTCTGATATCTTGAATCATCAAGCCTCAGGCCATACAATCCAAGCATGGTGTTGATGTTATTTTAGCTTCTTGCATGGCATACATTAGGCAGATGCTGTTTTTAGAACTTTGTTCTGCGTGGAATGTGTTATGAGCCTAGATGACACAGGCAGTTGTCATAGCTCTTGGTAGTTGTTTTTATTTATGAAGTCCTTCCTGAGATCAGAGGTGTAGGAGATGACATTCAAGTTTTCGGCTTGTCTAGCTGAGATTTGGCTGAAATTCATACCATAGTACTATGTAGTTCCCTGAACTGATTCAATTTTATGTTAGCATTATTGTTAGCAAAACTGTCAATAAAATGAAAGTTTGGTGCAATTTTCTGTAGCATATAATTTGTAAAAGTGTTACAAGGGGAAGTTTAAAAATACATATTAGTGATCTGATTGATATGAGCCGATCACAGTGTTAAAGAAATTTGTTATTGGCATCAGCTTCAAATTTCCTGATCAGTGCACCTCTAATTTGTATGTAATATATTCTTTTTCCTTCTAGGGCATGCTCAGCTTGTTGGACATTCACTCTTTTGTCATGCTTTGTTGCTGGCCGGATCAATACATAGTCGATTTCCTGCTGATATCGGAGGGAAACTCCTCATCTATTACACAGCAAGTGTCTTGTTTGATATTTGTAAGACCTATAGTGATGGGGTGCTTGTTTTTCATGATTAATCCACACATTGACCGATAAATGTGTCTTTTGTGTTGAACAGGCAAGATGATAACAGCATGAAAATCATGACCTTGGTAGCTGATGAAAACAAGGTATGTGTCCGTCTATCCATTCATCTATCCATGATTATTTTTTTCCCGGGGTAGGTTGCCAGATCTTTCTCCAACTCTCCCCACTACATGGCTTGAGACTATCACACACACACACACACACACACACACACACACATTCACACCTACAGACAATTTAGCGTCTCCAATTCACCTATACTGCAAAGTGACCAGATTTCTGAAAGAGAAACCGGGGACATTTCCTATTTGAGTGGTCAAAATATCACTGAAATCTCATGTGTTATTATCTAATAATTAAAAAAGGGGACAATACATTTTTGATTTTTTTTTATTATTATTAACATTAATAATTATTATGATTTAGTTTGATTATTAGGATTTTTGGTCTGGTTTTAATACAATTCACCACACCCCCAAAAGAAAAAAACGAATCACAAAATGAAAACGGTTAATAGTAAAAAGACTTTACAAAAAATATTACAAAAATAAAATAACATAAATATGATATGATAAATAAAACAATTGAACCTGTATTTTAACATTTTTATAATTGTATTTAATATTTTCACTTTCACAAGCCGTTTATACTGTATACAGAAATTACAACTTTTTAACTTCAAATGTTTTTTTACGTTTGTGCTTAAATTATACTACAGTATTCTTAATTGGGCCCTGTTATAAAGCACATACTAACAGTATTTAATTTAAAATGAATAGTTAGCATGTTACTACCTTGAAAGCGATAATAGTTTATTTTGATATTTGACGACAATGTCGCTCCGCTCTCGGTTACGATCTTCATGAAGTAGTAGCATCGCATGTGCGACCAAGTAGAGTCAGCGTAGCTTGCAGCGCCATCTGTTGGTGAAAATAATCACTACATGATTGCTCCTATAACCAGCAGGCTGCTGTATGTTAATCAGGCTTTTGGCAATGTATTTGCGGGTTGTTTTGAACGAGCTGTAAAATGGGGACATTTCCGGATACAGCTCCAGTCAGGGACAGAACACCAAAAATCGTCACTGTCCCCAGAAAACGGGGATGTCTGGTCACGTTAATATACTGCATGTTTTTGGATTGTGGGGGAAACTGGAGCACCCAGAGGAAATCCACGCAGACACAGGGAGAACATTCAAACTTCATGCAAAAAAGGATATATCTCATTGAAAAATACAGTTTTATTCCTCACTTGTTTTCTTTGTTATCTGTGTCAAGGGTCATGCTAGGAAGCTTGTGGTTCAGTCCCTGCCTTCTATGGAGGTTTTCTACTCGCTAGAAGTTTCTTCTGAGTCTTGGTTGATCCAGAAGGGAATCAATATGGTAATTATAACAATGCATATTAACAGTATGGAAATATACGAAGTGTAATATGTAGTGTAATGCAAACCTGTAATATTTGTTTCTAATGTTGTCCTTACAATTTCTTTGTCATATTTTGTAGGGGAGATACTGGTTGAAATCAAGCTAAAATCTGAGTATTGTTTCTATTGCAATTATGCCAGTTTTTCTTGGCTGAATCTTCAATGTCTGTGTTACGGGTGTAACCGTACACAAAAATGATAAAAGTGGTATGTTTTCAGCACAGCAGTGGGAAAAACCTAAATGTAAAGTTGCTGCTTCAGGTTTCTGGAAATCCATTTAAGTCTGACTGCTCTGATTGGATTTCGCCTAGCTTTTTTTTTGCGCCTATGTTGCTTTCTCACATCACAAAAAAAACTTCAACAGTGTCAGTCAGATACTGTTGTAGGAAACATGCGCAAAGTCGTTGCAGAAACAGGGTTGTGTTGTGAAGTGCACGTTGAGCGGAAAATATCAATGTACTGCTTGTCCGTCTGGTCTACACACCTCTTTGAATTTTGTGACCAGTGGAGATGGCAGCACAGAATAAAGCCACGCATGCCAGCCTTCTACATTTCTGCCACTGCTTCATAAGAGTTAGCAGTCCAGCATTGCCGCTGTACATGTAATGTTGTAAGACAAAATCTGTATTACAAACCCCTCTATGTTGCTTTGGTTTTTATGGCAATGACATTGGTATGTATATGGCATAGAAACCAAAGCAGATAATCTGGAAAAAGAGCGCCACGGCACGCATAAATCGGATCTGAACAGTTGCGATACACGTTGTGGACAGTCAATTATTTAGATCCAATTCCAATCAGATACACAAATAATCAAGTTTTTATTTCATCTCTAGAGTCCACTGTCCTTTGAGTCTAGTGCTGGAGTGGCTGTGGGAGCAGGAAAAACTATTTTTAACTATGGATTCGTTAATAACCGATACTTCCAAAAAAATTTTACCAATGCAAATTAGTCTGCAAAACCAATATATTGGTCATCCTCTAAAAGAAACGATACTTGAATATTTATGCCGGTTAATAAATTTCTACCAGTATGTCGTCCACCCCATTTATAGTTATGAACCACCTGCCCTTGATATCTTGTATTGAAGGTAATTCATAAATTCAACTCTTTTCCTCAGGACACTATCTATTTGCTGGAGGGAATCTTGGCGAACACAAAGAGGTGACTAACAGACACAATTATGACAGTCTATAAATATTAAGGGCAATGAACATTTGCATTTATATTGTGGTGTTAATATGTTGTATGTTGTATCACATTTGTGGATAGTCAAATACATTAATCATTTTTTAATGTCTTAAAGCAGCCCTGAAGATCCAGTGTCTACTGTTGTGATAAGATGCTTCACAGAGGCACTGCCAGAGAACAGGTGCGCTCTTGAGAACATAAGTAATATATTGATTAGAATTGAACTGACTTCACTTTAATACTTAAACCCCTGGTTTTAAAGACAAAGCTTAAACCTAGACTAAATTGCATGTTTGAGCTGTTTTAACTGAAAACAATCTTAAAATATGTCAGTGCCATTGTTTTGTCTCAAGATGCACACCAGTAATGTTTTTTTTCTAAGGCATATTTATTAAAGTTACCTTAATGTCCTAATTAAACTAAGGCCTAATCCTGGCTTAATCTAAGCCCTGTCTGTGAAACCAGACCAAAGTAAATTAACCCTCATCCTTCCCTCACACTTTGTAACAAATCCTTCCCTCGCAGGTCAAAATGACCCAAAGCCCTAAAATTATACTTAAAAAAAGCTTTTTGGACAAAGAAGAAATTATTTTATTTTGATAATATTTTTTTCTATTTTTTAATGCATTTTTTTTGTTATTTTTTTATTTTATTTACCTTTAAATTACTAGATTTTATCAATAAATAATAAATAAATAGTAATTTAAGCACATTCTTCACATTCTTTGAACTTCAATTCAAAATAACTCACAATTTCATGCATAACCCTTTTAATTCAGCTCAAAATATCTTACATTGGGTGTCTTTTCCGACCTCATGTGGAAAAAAGATAATATAACATGATATTTCATGACACTTGCCACTAGATGGCCTTATAGCTCTATATGGAGCAAATGAGCTGTTCCGCTGGGTCCTAAATTCAGTTTCTCTTCAGTATGCATTCAGATACACATGTAGACATTATAAAATAACTTTTTGGTAGTTTTAGCATTTTTAGTTTGAATTGAGCATTTTTAGGTTTTTCTGTGTACTGAAGCATTCCACTCATTCCTATGGGGGTCAGATTGACCCGCGAGGAAGGATTTGTTTTTTTTTTTTTAAATTTCAAACACAAAACTCCTCGAATCCATCAATATTTTTTTGTGTCCTAGGGTCTTGGACTCTCAATTTTTACTAATTTTTTTTTATATATATGAGTTTCGGGTCAAAATGAGGGAAGGATGAGGGTTAAATTATACTTTTCTTCAGACAAGCAATTAGTTCACATTGTTTTCGATGCAGTACTTTGTACACTATTTCTCTCTCTGCTTCCTTCAGATTGAACAAACTTCTTTATAAGCACAAGTTTGAAGAAGCAGAGAAATTTGCAAAAGCTTTTGGGCTTGATGTTGAAGTAAGACATTAGTACATTTTCCATATCAACATATCCTATTTAAAAGGATTTTCATGGTAAGTTGACAAGGTTTCTGTTTATTTGTTTTAGCTGGTGTATAAGGTGAAGCTGAATGTTGTGCTGGAAAAGCTCATCTCAACATCAGGCAGTGATCAAACCCTTGAGTGGCCCGAACTCATCGATGAGGCAAAAACCAACCTGATGAAGATCATGGTAATATTCAGCTTTGCAACAAATGTGAATGTAGAGCTTCATGTGAGACTTACATATAAGAGTGCTGCCACAATGGTGGCTGGAGAAACTAATAACAATACTATTATTCTATTTCACAAATATGTACAGTTAGTAATACTACAGTATGCTGAACTGTTGGGATACATATGTAAATTTACTTATATTAAAGGGGTCATGATGACACACGGAATTACATTTTTGACATAGTGGTCATTGCTCCTGCTCTACCTTGTCACTTTCGTAGCCCACCCAGCAGTTTTTACGATGCATTGCGATATTTCACAACTGGTTAAGCGGAATATTATATCTTATTATTCTTTTAAGGCAGTCATCCTATGTGATTTATTGTGAATGTTTAACACTTTGGCCCAAACCCAATTCTATTTTATACCCCTTTGCCTACCCCTTCCCCTTGCCCCTTGAAACAGAGCGGCAAGGCGTAGGGGTGAAAACATTCCCCTAAGAAATGGGACACCACTACTACTCCATTATATGTCATCATACACCGTTTCTTTTATTAGTGCCCTGTAACATTTAACCAGTATGAACAGCAGTGAAGTGCGTAGGCTATATCTAACAGAAATCAGGCGCGAGCACGTTTAGCAGATTACTCTTTCCCAACGTAGTTTTGCGCTGTATTTGGACTTAATAAAACGGCGCTCGTTTTCAGTTCAAAAACGTATGAGCCTTCGAGTTTCCTAAGACGATACAGAACATACAAGACTGGTGAAGCCGCTTTTCCATCGGGCCAAACTGTTCTCCTTGTTTGTTAACCGTTCCATTCCGTGCCGATCCGAGCCGGCCGGTACGGATATGGTTTCGTTTTCTACTGTGGTGCTGCGATAACGGAGCTCTTTGCAGTCTAATACAAACGAGTCAGTTGTTGCCTTGGTAACACAAGAGTTTACAGACGATACATGATATAAATATCGACTGCTTTATGAAGGATGACCAGATTTTTTTTTTAACTGTATTATTATTTTGTGTTCACATCACTCAAATAGCACGTTTAGCAAGCTACAGATAAACTGGCAGCCAGGCAACACACAAGTGATCGATCCCGAATGGCAACATCACTACACGCATTCTAGCAGCACAGTAGTCAGTGTATGCAGGGAAATTTCTCATACCCCTTCGTTCGTAGTGTGGTCCCGAAAAATCTTTGTTTGAAGGGCTATCTGGCCCTTCCCCTTACCCCTACCACTTTAGCCAAAAGAGAATTGAGACACCCCTACCCCTTCACGTGAACGCGCAAAACGAAGGGGTAGGGGAAGGGGAAGGGCTAAGGGGTAGAAATGGGATTGGGCCTTAGTCTTCTCACATGTCCCACAGGATGAGCAGTTTGTGGTGCAGTACTGCCTAACTGCTTCCTGGCCTACTCTCAGCATAGCTGAGGAGATGTTAAATTACACCTTGAACCGTTTCCCGTGCTGCCAGATCCAAACAGCCTTGGCAAAGCTTGCCACCTTCGCCAGCATGTATGGACCCGACAACTTTGAGTACGTTCAGCAGGCCAGCGATTACACTTTTTTTTTTTTCTCAGTTATTGAAATGTTTGACATGACTTTTGTCCACCATAAGCTCTTAACACTTTTGAAATCATATAATCACTTCATGTCCTACACATCCTTCTGGATAATTGTATTCTCCATCTCCATTACAGGGGCATCTCATGGATTGAGTTTTTGAACAGCACAGATTATCTTAAAGACATCCTCGCTCTTCTGAAAGAAGGGAATCTTAGTGGAGCACAATATTTGTGGCTACGACACGAGGTAAAACTCGACGCATGGTTTGTTCTGTTGCTTTAGTATTTGACCAGGAACTTGCCAATGGCTTGTGAATTCAGAATTTATTAGCCACAAGTATTTTATACTGGCCTTGAATGTGTATTTTACATTTTCTTTATCTGTATTTTCATTTTTACATAGTTTTAATATAATTTATTTATTAGGATTAGCCCCTTGAGATGTACCATCTCGTTTTTTGAAGGGGTCCTAACATACAGCATAACACAATCACAAAATAATAACAGAAACAAAACAAAACAAAAATACAACTGTTAGTACATCAACAAACAAACAAAAAAAACAACCAAACACAGACAATAATGAAAATATTACACCACCAAGTTACCAGAATAGACAATAAATAATACACAACAAAAATACACAATAGTAATAACTATTTATCCCGTTTTCCCTTTGTGTTTAAAACAAAGCACAAATCATTGTTAAATACTCTAGCCCAGTGGTTCTCAACCTTGTTCCTAGAGAGCAAGAGCAAAAGTGCTGTATTTTCCGGAACATTAGCATGATTGCGAATGTCTTATTGATTTTATGAAACAGTTCAATAAACTACAAAATAACATTTTCAGTTACATTTCAGACACATTATTGTTTTTTTTGCGTTATTTTGTCAACAAATTTCCCAGTGAAACTGCTTCCCATAGCAGAACTGTTTTGCGTCTCCGATCAACACATAGCAGTGCTTCGTTACTGAGTGAATCTGTTTTTTAACTAATCAGTTTAATGAATGATTTAATGACTGAATGAATCAGCTGTTTGAACGAATCATTTAACTGAATAACCCAATGACTCAACATATTTATTGTTATATGTATCATAAAGAGATGAGGAAAACCGACAAGTGATAAACAAACAGTTTTGATGAGTTATTAAATGAACTTTATGCATCCCAGATTCCCGGCAATATGAGTCAGTATAGAGTCCAAAACCACTGGTTCTGTTGGGATGTATAAGAGCCTGTTAAATGCAAGCTAAAAACTTAGTGAGTGCACGTTTAAGGGCTTTTGTGATTTTTGTTACTCATTTTAATTTTGGTAGAATGTTTCTCCATGTGAAGTTTCGACAAATGAATAAATGTTTGACTTTCTATATGTTTCTGATGGTATACTTTATTTTCTACTAAGGTAAAAGTGTTGCAGGTGCAACAAATAACGGTTTTCTAGACTATTTAAGTCTCTTTAATTTCATTATCTGTTTTTATTTTGTTTTATTTTTAGTGAGCACTGTAACGTAGTAAAGTTGTTGCTACACGTTTTTTTCCCATGATAATCAGGTTTTTTTTTTTTCTTTTTTTTCCCCAGGGTGAGTTTGCCAGTGAATTCGATGAAGGCAGCCTGCATGCTCTGTTGGGCTCCATTTCATCAGACATCCCATCACAGGACCTAAGTCTGTGGTTTAAGGGTGTTGTGGTCCCATTTATATGGAGAGTGTTGCCCAAAGGACAGGTATGAGGGCAGTCAATACACTTGATTTTTTTCAGATTGTCTTGATGACCTCAGTTTTATGTGACTTTGATTCACAACACCAGTTTTCGGGAATAATTCTTGCCCTGTAAGGTGTATAAGAAAGGGTTTTGTGTGTGTATGTCTGTTTTGATGAATCAGCACAAATAATGAAATCCAAGCAAAATGTTTGAAAAGCAAACAGTTCTTGCATAATTCTACTGTAATTTGAAGTTCTGTTGTAATCTCTTTTTGGTTGAGGATGGAGCAATGATTTTTAAACTTAACTAGTTAGTTGTGCTTCATATTAACGCATTTTTTTTAAATATAAAAACAGAAAATCCTCGCCAGATGGTTGGAACAGCGTGCAAGGAATCTGGAGTTAACAGAAAAGGTAGCTAACTCTTATGACAAGTTTTGACAGACGTCAACAGTTCGTGACATGGTGTAGCCAAATCTCACTTGGGCCAAAGTAAATACAAAGATGCTCTTTCTCTCTCAGGTAGTTTGATTTATTTTATTATTATAATTATTATAATTTTTTTTTTGTAGCGTGACTGGCCTCATAATGGACTGGTTCTTGCTGAACTTGGCTTGCCTTCCCTCTGGAGGTCTATGGGTTTGGTAAATGTCAAGTTTGTACCCAGTTTTTAAACAGTTTGAAAGTGTTATATAAAATAGTACTGACCAGACCAATACATGTATCCTCAGATAAGAATTAAATTGTTTTTCAGGTTGAAACCTGTGGAGCAGAGGAAGTGAAAAATCTGAGGTCACTAGTGGCAAACCTCCGACAGCTTTGTGACCTCTACACCAAATATAACTGCCACCTTTCACTATCTGACTATGAACGGGTGAGTATGAAAGTTTAGATGTTCTTATATATTAGTGGCCCTAAAAGTATTGGACACCTAAGCCAAAGATAAAAAAATAAATGTAAAAACCAAAACAAATAATAATAATGGAAGAAAACGACTTCTCTCTGGTGATGAGTGCAGGATTTCTCTAATCATTTAGTCTGCTTAAACCCCGGCCCTGCAAGCTCGCGTTCACCTGCCTCCTTTTTTGAGTGCAACGGCCAAATCTCAACATCCAATCAACAAACAATGTTTTTGTTTTGTTAGTTTGTTGTGGATCCACTGAATTAGTTTAATTTATCTATAAAATGTTTTATTTACTTTTATTGATTATTCATGACACAAAGCATTGATTAACCTGTATGCAGAAATAAATCTCTCTTGTATGTGTTCTGTGGCAGGGAAGCCTCCTTTTTTGAGTGCAATGGCCAAATCTCATCATCCAATCAACAAACGATGGATAGAACCAAATGTCCGTTCCACTTTTCTTTTTTTTTTTTTGATAATCTGTTACAACACAGATCTGTCAATACTTCTGTTTCATTGAGTTTAATAGACGTTCTAGCACCTTTGGTTGTATTTGAACTGGTTTGCTACTTATTCTTTTTATCCCCTGAATGTGTCTAGGCATCAGACTGTAAGTTAAAGAGATCTGAAATTTAGTGGAGTGGTTTATGTACAGGCCGGGGTAACCGCTGTATTTCTGCTTTTCAATAAGTGCCACCTACTGTGAGTGGCACTTATTGAGAGAGAGAGAGAGAGAATTTGCATTTTCATTTAGCCTGTCTGCTGATATATGGGCAATATCACACTCACAGTCATGAAATATGGCTAAATAGTTACAGTAATTCATTAAATAGTTCATTTAGTGAATGTATAACCCCAAATCCAATGTGAAAACTTTTTTTTTGTACTTTTGTCAGTTAAATAAAATGGAAAGAGAATTAACAAATCACAGATTCTTGATTTTATTGCGTTTTACAAAATGTCCCAACTTTTCTGGATTCAGGGTTGTATTAAGCTAGTTCCCCTCCCCACAGTTATATTTCACTGTAAGTCAATAAGTTAGAAGAAATGTGGTATTGCCAATATAATGGCAGACAGGCTAAATGAAAATGCACATTCACTCTCTGACAGTAGGTGGCACTTATTGAAAAGCAGAAATACACTGGATACCCCTGTACATAAACCATCCCACCAAATATCAGATCTCTGGCTTAGTTTGATGCCCAGACAAATCTTTTGTTTGCAGATGGCACTTGGTGTCATACTTTTCATCTAATGCATTCAGACAGATTGGTGTCTAAGTATTTTAGGCCACTGTGTTGTTGCTAAATATAAAAACAAGACAACATGCTAGTGTTGTCACAATACTAATACTAGTGTTTTAATACTAGTAAAATTTCACAATAGTCCACACATTTTCTTTTTAGAACTGTTTCAGTTTTTGTTTTGTTAGTTTGTTGTGGACCCATTGACTTAATTTAATTTATCTATGAAATGTTTTATTTACCTTTATTGATTATTCATGACACAAAGCATTGATTAACCTGTATGCAGAAATAAATCTCTCCTGTATGTGTTCTGTGGCAGGGAAGCACACGTAGTATGGCCTTTCTGATGCTGGATAAGGTGCAGGCCCCTGAGCTGATTCCTGCGGTCATTGAGAGCAGCATTGAACCTTATGCTCTTGAGAATGGATTGGACCTGAACCAGACCCTCTTACACTATATCAAGGTCACCTTTATTTTTCAGTAATTAGGAAAATTGTTGTTTACAGCGTTCTTTTTTTGATCTACTCTCGTTGCACCAAAGGTTTATATTAACATGTTTTTTTTGCTGTGTTAAGCATTGTAGCCAATGTCAGACATGTGATACTTTGCAGAAGGCCGTGTCGAGGCCACTAGAAAGCGCTCAAGTGTAAAAACACTCTATATTAAAATCAGTAGTAGCCATATAAGGTCATGTATTGTGTGCATAAATTCTGGATTCTGTTTGTGAAGGAACAAAGTTGAACAAAATCTGATAATTATATCATAAATATGTAAAAATAAATTAATAATAAGAATAAGAATAATAAAATTAAAAACTATGTAAAAATAAAAACAATCAGAATAAATCACTTACCAAAAAAGTTTTTTACCTGTGTAACAGTTGACCATTACCTGGAAAAACTTAATGTTGATCGCTGTCATATAAAAATCAGCAGTTTTTGTTTTGTTTTTGCCAGGGCTGGGAATAATTTTAAATTAATGCTAAATGAACACAACCAGCATTCCTTTTGTTCTCTTCCTAAGGCTACGCTAATGTTTGTCCCCCACTTCCTGTCGTTATATACTCTTGCTGTTTATGAACCACTGTCCTCCAGCCCTACGAAGCACATCTTTCTAAAGTATGGCTGACTGACGGCATTCCTCGCGTACCCTCGGCTGAAAGACACGAGACCCATTTGTAGGATGCCTGTTACAGTCTCTATCTGGCTGCTTGACAAAAATGACAAGTGGAGACAACACTGTCGATCAAAGGGTACGCAAATGTCCTCTGTCAGTCACTGGAAAGGTGTACTTTACAGAGCCAGCTGGAGCGGCACAAAAATAGCTAAATAAGGCTATCCACAAGAACTAGGAAAAAACATTAGTGAAGCCTCAGGAAGTAAAAGAAGAATGCTGCATTATTTTTCACATGTTAAACAGCCAAAATTAATCACATAAATGTAAAAAAAAAATCCAGTCCTAGTAGATGTATTTATATTAGTGCTGTCAAAATTAGCGTGTTAACGGAATTAATTTTTCCAGTTTAACGCGTTAAAAATATTTAACGCAGTTAACGCAGCATCAGTTTTTCTGTCATCCTTTGGCTAGCATAACATATGACCACGCTCTTAATCATGCAAATGCTTTTAAACCATTCAAGCATGACATGACAGAAGAGAACGTGCTGTCTGTGAATGTCATGACACACAAATACACACGACGCACAGAAAGACGCGCACCAGTATCGTGCGCACAGACAGCGCACCAGAATTGAGTTCTCTTTCATGCTTGAACAAACAATAACACACAGAATTATGCCAAAATGGCCGTTTTGTTGAGTATTCTCACAAGAGCAGTGTTAAATGAGTTAAATAACGTCTTAAATGAACTTAAAGAGTTGTGAGAAAATGAGATGCGCGTGATAGTGCGTCAGATCTCCATAATGTTCGACAGCGCAGATCTTAAAGTGACAGCAGCCACAAATGCTGTCTGTCATTTAAAGTTAATCAAAGAACAAATGTAACAGAGAAAAGTGTAGCTTTAATAAGGATTAATCTAGATTTAATTAATCATTTATGCTGACTGTTAAGACTGTAAAGTGTTTGATAACTTTATTCAATTTCTGTAGGCTTTTTCTGTTAGACAGGTAGGAAGGCCACAGGTAAATAAGGTATTTATTATAATGGGTTTATGTGAAAATCATTTTAAATTCACTTAAATTAAAAGTTGTCATTTTTTTTAAAGCCTAATAAATGTTGAAATTGATAGATTTCTTTATACTGTAATGTTAAATGTCTATCATTGTTTTAAAAAAAAAAAAAAAATTCATAGAGACATCAGCAGCTGTATTAGTATCAGTGATACTGGCCTTCATTCATAAAAAGATGCCATTACAACAAATATTTAAAATATACAGTTTTTAAGTTGGTGGTGGTTGAGGATATTCTCCCCTTCTATATGTAAAGCGCTTTGAGTGCCTAGAAAAGCGCTATATATATAAAAATGTAACATTATAAGTTGTTTCTACATTCATTTGGAGAGTAACTGGGAAATTACTACAATATAAAAATATTATAAACTCTGATTATTATAAATATATGAATTAAAGGTTTTAATGTCAAGGTGCAATTCATTTGGTTATTAGTTTCTCAAAACCTCTCATTGTAGCAGCCTTGTACAGGTAAATATGACTCAGTGTAATAAACAATGCTAAATATCCAGCTTGTCTGTTTTATGCATTCATTATCCAGCGAAGTGGAATATTTAAAGCTAGTGACTTGAGAAAGCAAACTGTATGGTCATGCAGCCGACAAATCAGAAACGCATTTGATTTCAGTTCTTTTTTTTATCGTCACTGTAATACATATTTAGTTATTTTGATTAGATAATCAAGTGTTCTAAAATAAAAGCAAATAAAGTGTGAGAGTATACAAACAATATACATGCGTATATGTCTAAATTTTAATGCTATGGCCTTTGTGTAGATATTTAAAGATGGCCATCTTTAAGCATGACTGTCTGGATTTATATAAAATGATAACACTTTACAATAAGTGTCCAGTTGTAACATTAAGTTTAATAAAAGTATTGTTCATTTGTTAATTTTAGCATTTACTAATACATTTTTATATGTTTATATAAGTTATATGGTATAATTAATATATCAATATTAATATAATAGTACTGTATATTTTTATGGTTCAGTACGGTTTTTAAATTTTTGTAATAAAGTTCAGCACTATTTTATGTTTTATGCTTGTTTTCATTCAGTATCCATTTTAAAAACTATCGGTTAATTAATCGGTTATCGGTTACCTAGTTATCGTTATCTGTAAAATCTCAGTCGACCTCTATGAAGATTTTTTAGCAAGTCCCTAATATGTTTGTATATAATGTAATCAGTGGTCTATGAGTCTACATTTTGGGACTGAGCATTTTTTTATGAATTAATAATTTATATAATATAATAATTTTGATGTATTGTGCTATCAGTTTATGTTTTGATGTGTTTCAATTTTAGGACCTGCTAGACTGTTGCAGCTCTCAAATCACCTCTCTCTTCACTGAATGGGAGGCCAAAGCCGTGGCTGTACTAAACTGCATGACAGACACTAATGTAAGATCTGATCATACATCTAACATACAGTATACTGTTACAAAATATTACAGCGGATTTATATAAATTAATTAACAATTAGTGATGCAATTAGTGAAAATTCTGGACTCACTGTAGGGATTGGCAGATACTGTAGTGGTATCGATACTATTAATACTGGTGTTGTATAGAGAGGATCGATCGATAGTGTTAAACTAGTCATTTTGTGAATTATTTAGTGAATGGAAAGAAATGACAGACACGGAGAAAATCATCTGGAGTTCTCTTTCTAATCTCACTATGGGAATGGTTCTTAACTGTTTTTAGACACGCCGTCAAGGTACGTCGCCAAATTTGGCTGTTTTTGATAGCGGGCATATTCACTATCACAGTAAATATTATTTGTGCTAGGGCTAAACTATAGAATATGTTACAGCGAATTCTGATCTATGATGGTGACTGCTAGTTCTTCAAGTGATGGAGGGAGGGGAAAAGAAGCCTCGCACGTGTGTGTGTGGATAAATATTAGGGAGGCGGGACTCCCGCATCACTGTTGTGACTCGTGATTGGTCTGTCAAGTGACAGACATTGTGTTATTGGTGCTTTCAGGATTAGCCACACCGAGGCGATTCCCATAGCGAGATACCTCACTCATGCTATCAGAGAACCGGGGTTACATGAGTAACCTTTTTTTTTTTTCCTTTCTCTCATGCTAAGTAAAGACAAAGCTAATTGTGGCATTTTATAATATTATGGTTTATTGGATGGTTATGTTAATTTTAATTAAAATTTTAAAGATTCTATAAGAAATAAATTAAGATATTTTGCAGTTTAGACCTATTCAGTGTTTAAAATGATAGCTTTCAAATATAATTACTCATTCTGACTAAACTTTATGTGTGTATGTGTATATCTCATTACAACACACTTTTTGTCTATTTAAAGTATTCATAAGCAACTAGAAGTCAGTAATTTTCAATGCGAGCTGGCAATTGTAAGCACGAGAACTAGAGATTGCTGGGGATGCAGCAAAGTTGAGTTCAGTAAATACTGTCAAATTTACTTTAACTTCCTGCTTTTAACCACAGTAGATTCTGTTAGCAAAAGATTGTCTTTTAACATGTTTTTAGAAGGTGATGGATGCTGTGATTGAAATAATGTACAAGGCCGTGGTGCCCTGGAGTGACACCATCGAGAAACTTGTTCAGCAGCACTTGGAGAAGGAACATCCAAAGTGAGTGGTGTGGTAAAACGTAAAGCTTTTTTCTTTATTTTTTTTTAGTTAAAAATTAATTATCTATGTATGCTCTTTTATTTAACTTAATGCACTGAGCTCACTGTAGAGTGAGGCTTCAATGTGAACTCTGGTGGCACATTGTAACAGCACTCAGAGTTTACAATATTTAATCCCTAGAAGTCTGCACAGTTTTGGGGCCCTTTAGAAGTTTTGACATGCTCTGACATGTGTGCTTTTTTCAGTTGCTTATAAACATATTAATGGCAAAAGTGTCATTACACTGTATTCAGCACAAACTGGGCTACCATAATATGTGAGCAACATGTATGTACATGCTTGTATTTTTAAGAGAATAACGTTTATGCGTGGTTTTTGAAAAAACAAAAAATGCAAGTCACTGAATTAAGGCCACAAAACACAATAGATATGTGTCCACAAGACTTTTGACTAATGGGTGTTGTTGCCTAGAGTTTTTGCTTCGAACTCATTCAAAATCATTGTGCCTGTTCATTCACATAAAACAATATATCGATTTAAATTTTGTAAGACACTTTTTCTTTACAAAGCCTGTATGCGAAGGGGTGTGAATGATCATGAATAATGCTGTGATTTACACCTGAGGAGACAATAGAACCTAATGAGCCGCATAATGAATGAGCCTTTGAGTCAGGTATGTGAGAGGGAGCTAAGGAACAGGACAAAAGAAATATATTTTGTTGTAGTTTATTTAGAATATAGTTAACAGTATAAAGTGAGAGCCAAAGGCACATTACAAATGCCTATTATATTTTAAATTATCAAAAGATTTGACATTACTATTTTTTTTAATGTTTTTGAAAGAAGTCTCATGCTAAAAAAAACAACATAATGCAATGCAATTATGATTTCAAAGAGTATAGTGTGAATTCAGGTTGATTGGGACACTTTTTTCCCAGTCATTTCAATGGCAAAAATGATCTGAATCATTTGATTTTGTAAACTATCCGATACACACAATACTCAAATATATTATTTCGATTTTCGGTTCATTTATGAGACGCGTCGTGCAATACATGATTGCGCCTATTATAGGCTGTTGTCTGCTATATTTGCTGCTTATTTATTAAATCCAGGCAATTGGCTGATGAAACATTGATTCAAATCAAGATACAATTTATACAAAACGAAATTCACTTTAACGAAAGGCTTTCTACAAAACAAAACTTAATGAAATGGTCAAAATCATGTCTGACCCACGCCATGTCTTCTGACATATTGCGCATCTTATGATGTGTCCTTTCTTACTCATGCTGTTCACTTTTCATAATCAACAAATTAAAAAAGATTAAGATTAAATTAAAAAATAACATTAGGCTATAATATTTAAACATCAATATGAAACAAAATATGTTTTAATGGCTACAAGAAGTAGCCTATTGTACACAAAACTTATAGCATCTGAGCAGAAATTTGCGAACAAAAGCTTTATTGATGTGACACTAGGCTATTTTACAGTAAACACTTCATAATCTGTCCAAAACAGGCCAAATTAATCTTGTCTAAACAGTCTTACGTCTATGACATTTTATGTTGCAGCAGGATTCATATTTAAACGGTCTTTTTGCGTTTTAATATTCACAGACACTAACAGAATAAACTTACCTCACAATCATCGACTGAATCCATTGCTCTTAGAAATAAACAGCTTTTCTTCTGAGGTAAATTATTCCAGGATTATTCCTCACCGCATCTCAAAACGATGTAAAGTACATGCACTAATCTTGATGTGTTTATTCGAGTTGATGTGGGCGTTGACTCTGCTCGCATGGATCGCGTCAGTATTTGAATTTCAAAAGAACGCGCGCTCCGTGGGCGTGGCCGCATTAGCGGATAATGAAGAAGCTGGCAAACGACTGACATCTCTCTCTTTTCAAACAGATTACATAAACAGAAGATATTTGTTTTCGATTTGATTTACATTATTTAAAACCTGACATTTCAACGTTTCTTTAGACATGTCTCATGTTTTTGTGATAAGTATTCACTAAGTTACAGTTCATTTTCTGAAGAGTATCAGATTGGACTTCATTGGCAGGGAGGCTGCAGATCGCGCATCATGTTTGTTTTCTTTATTTTGCAAAAAGCACAACATTTAGTTTTTATTGTGAGTGTACACAAATAAAAGTAGATACTTAACAGATTATAATGACGTATAACACTTGCCTGAGTTATTTGAGTCTCTTTGGCACTGATAAGAAAAAAGTCGGTCGCGCCGGCGTGATCTTCGACCTCTAGGGGTTAAACTCATATGCATTTTACTTTTTCAAAATACAGCACATATTTTTGACACTTTGAATTATGTATTATCACGTAGGTGGTGTTAACCAGAAACATCAGAATAGGATTTCACAATTTTCACTAAGTACATTTACATGCACTTTAAAAGTTTGATTTCAGTTGGACTAAAGTACTAATTTGACTTTTTAAAAATGTAATGTAAATGCTTTAGTCTGACTGATATCATACTAGTCTAATTTTTGGGAAGACCTGAGTGATGCAATTGTAGCTTGACTCCATCCAGAATGTATACATGTTAATCAGACTACAATCACTCTGCGTTGTGCACACACTGCGAAAGGTGCAACTTTCTTTGGTTGGTCTATAACTGTCGATGTAAATAGCCGTTTATGAGCACTATTAATTTATAGCACATCTTTAAGCTTAGCTTTTAAACACACTGTGTACAGTACAGTCTCTGGGAATCTTCAAAGATTCAGAAAAGATGAATCGCTAACTGAGATTTCGGTATGGAGATCTTTTGGGATCTAATAGAGCATTTGGACCTGCAAGCGGTCCATGTGACGTCAGACTTAACAACTGGATCAAATATTCCTGTATGCAACATAAAGATGCAGTAATGTACATCAAATTCAGTTAGCACTATTTGTATTTTCATACCTACAGACAGGAGTTGCTGAGAGAGGGTTACAGATTGATGGAAATAAAGAAGCTTCTCAGATGCTATGGCATCCGCACCTTAGCCCTCTCTAACACTCGTGATATCATGGTAAGTTTGTCATCATTAACTTAAATGTCCTATTACGTGTGTTAATTTAACAAGTTGACTATTCTTTACTTCCTTAAAGATATAAAGGTTTTGACCTTTGTATCAGCCTCTCTGTTCATGCAAGTACCTGATTTATGACTGTTGTTTGCTTTGTTTAGATGCTTGTGAGGCACATTCTGAAGCAAGACCTGCCCACCTCTCTCGAGGACTCACTGAAATTAATTGAGGCCTACAAACTAAACCCAGCAGAGATCCACCATATTCACTGCATCCAGCTTATACAGTGTAATAAGGTATTTCTTCCACAGAATTGACAATGTTTACTTTATGGTGTTTGTATCGTTATGTTTTAGATGGTTCTAAGAGTGCATATTTTGTCTCCCTCATATTTTTGAGTGAGGAGCTGGAAGTAGTTAAGTCATTTCAAAATAAGAGTCTCAGTGTATTTTAGTTTTTTTTTTTGTAGTAATTAAAAGTCCTGGATTATGCTGAACATATTTTTCCTGGTTATAATTGGTGTTTCAGGTTACAAAATAAAGTGTATCTGGCATATACTTTGATGTTTAGAATATACATAATTCCATAATTATTAAATAAAGGTTTAAAGCAGAAATATTTAAAAATCTAACGTACTTTAAAAAAAAAAAAAAAAAAAAAATTAAATTTGCTAATTATTTGATATATTTTCATTTTGCCTGTAAATATGCTCCAGAATTAGCACAATTTATCTAAAATTAACTGAGGCTACTAATATCAGACCCGACCCATGTCTGAGGCACTTTTCACCTCGGATTTTCGAAGTGGACCAATGAAAACCTCTAATGCATACCACTGCAATCTCCAACAAATTCATATTCAATATATTGCATTTACAGAGGGAGAAGTGCATTGCGCTGCTGAAGAATCTGCCCCATTCTGAGGCAGAATTTGTGATTGAGCGAATGGCCTGTTGGGCAAGACTTGAACTTCAAGACAAGCAACACATTTCTGAAGAGGTCAGAATTTGTGTGAGAGAAATGTGGTGTGATGTGGTTAAAAATAAGACATTATATTTTGCTTGAAGACTATAGTCTTGAATTGACAATGTTTCAGTGGAAACATGCATTATAACATTGCATTTTTATTGTTGGACATGTTCATCCATATAAGCAAACATATATAGATATTCTGAATTAAATGTCTTTTCTTTCAATAGCAGAAGAAATTACAAATGCTAATATCACAGATTATGGTTGAAGCTTTAAAGTACCTGCAGAGCATTCAGACAGGTGAGTGCACAACCAATTCTTAAAGTATTAGCACTGTGTCTAATAATGAGGTTTTAAAGGGATAGTTCACCCAAAGAAAAAAAATGAATCCAAACTTCAGAAATTAAATACCCAAATTAAAATATAGTTTATGAAGCCCTTGGACTAGAAGCATAATTGTGGTCTCATTTGAAAGACAGTTGGCAGTTTGTTTTATTACAACTCAGAATTACATAAAGAAAAATAGTTATAAAGGCTTAAATGTTACATTTTTGTAAAATAATTTTCATGAAATATTTTGGACAAAAAATTAAAATTGGCTTTGATGCAGTCTAGAAACCCAGTGCAAGTCTGACCATGTTCCATTTAAAATAAACATCAGCTATGGGAACTTGTGAGATTAAACCATGTTTTCGCTCCATTCTCACTGTATAACATCAGTCTAGAGTTTAAAATAACTGGTCTGATGTGGTTTCCTATAGATTCATAGGGTTTTTTTCATAGGTGTTTCCTGTCCTTTATTCTTGTAGATGATGCATTCAAGAAGACTGAATGTGAGAACAGTCTGAACATGTTCACAGCCATGTCTCATCTACAGGTCTTTTATTTGTTCATAATGGATTTTGAGGCATTTAAGGTTCCGCAACAATGGGTATGTTTATCTTAAAATGGTTTACAATGTTTTTGACTTTAGGAAGACTTTGACATCTTCTTAACACCAGAAGAATATGAGGATCCTGTAGTGAGACATAAGTTCAACCAGCAGCTCATCACGGCATATGAGAATGCACGAGCATGGAGGCGTTCAGGAAAACAACACCCTGATAAGGTTTCAAGTAATCATCTGAATGGTAATGCTGTAGTAGCCAATGATCCTGATGGTAAAACGAAGACGCTCTCTACTGAAGCTGGGCTACATCGGCTGGCCAGGCAGCTGCAAAAGACGGAGCAGGAACTTTGGGCCGACCTGGCGCTGAGAGCTCTGGATGCTGGAGATGTGGAGAAAGCCCTACAGATCCTAAGGTAAAAGAGAAGGGAAGGATTGGGTGGAAATTGAAGGATCTAAATGCTGTGAAAAAGTGTGTAAATTGGGAATAGGCAGCTGTTTCTCACATTTTAAAGATGATAGACCTATTATCAAGCATTCTTTTAGATCTACAGTCTAATAAAAGTTAATCAGAAAAATAATGCAACTACACCTGTTTGTGAATAGTAATTGATCAATTGATCTAAGTGGTCACCAACCTTTTCAAGCCAAAGATCCCTGACCTCAGCCTTGACGAAATGCAAGATCTACCTATAGATTTTTCATGGCCGATTCAGTTTTTTTTTTACAAGCAAATTGGCTATTTCCGATACCAGCTGATTTTTTTTTTTCTTTAAGCAAATGTATTTGTTGTTTATTTGCTCTATAACAGGCCAAACTGGCCTTCAAAAATTTAGCCATTTGAAATGAGAGGCAACCACTGCATTTTAATCACGATCCAAGCAAAGATACACACATGTGCATGAGCAGTTGTTTTTGACATTAGATTGCATAATTTCAAGACTAAGAGCAAATACAGAATGGTCTGACAGCTTTGTGAAATTGTTACATAAGACACCTGCACAAAACAAAAACAGATGGACTGAATAAAAATGCAAATTCAATCACTGACAGTCATATCTGGCTATAACATGTCATATAGCCCATAACACGCTCTCACACATTTATTTATTATCATTGTTGGGAGGAGTAAAATTTACATATGTGGTTTCAACAACCAGATGCATTTACACTTGTCCAGTTTCGTCTGGAATGCGGCCCAGACCACCTCCTGTAGTGGTTTGAGCAGGGCTTGACATTAACACCCGCCAACCCGCCATTTGCGGGTGGATTTCAGCTGTGGCGTGTAACAGTCGCTCCCACTAGCCACTTTGGTGGGTTGAATTTTATTGTAGTCTTCTCAAAAGGCATCTGTTATAATCGCGTTGCACGTTATAACCAATTACACGCGATTCTTTTGAGCTTATGATTGCAATGTCTAATAATCAGAGGCGTTCAGATTAGTCATTGCTGAAACGCCGGAGTTTTGTTCAGAGCATTAAGATGAGCAAAAGTCTTGATTTTGGAATAATATGAGGGTGATTAAATGATGACAGAATGAACCATCTGTTTAACTTCTAATATCTTCTCTCATATCTCTGATTTCACCTCATATAGTGAGCTATACCAACATCACACCAACTGCAACACAGGACAAGTTCTGTTCAGCACCGCGCAGCGCCTCTGCCAGATGCTGGAGGAAAACGTCCCCATGGTTCTGCCTGAAAAGGTTAACCTCCCTGCTGTCATCCATGGGCTGGCCTGTCGGGCCATTACAGTCTGCCACAGTGGTACTGAAACACTTTCACGATTCATATTCTCTTAAAATGTAAAAATCCTCTACACCAACATATATATTTTCCCTTTCACAGACCTTTTGCTGGACTGTTTGGAGCTGTGTAAAAGCACCAGAAGTGCTGCAGATGTGTACAGACAATGTCAGATTGAAGATTTCGGATTTTTGCCTAAGGTACGCTTGCTAAACATTGTTTGTACATGTATACACACACGTGAGTGTTGACAGATCAGCACCCCAAAATATGTTCAACCAAGCTGTCATCACTGGAAGCATCAGTGACATACCTTCAGTTGAAAAATGCTGTCTTTAGCTGCAGTGATATTCAAGCCACTTTGTTTTCTCCTTACACTTTTTAAAGAATATAGGTATGTATATACATTATATGGACAAAGATATTGGGACACCTGACCATTACACCAACAGGGACTGTAATGACATCACATTCTAAATGCGTAGACATTAGTATAGAGTTGGTCCCCCCTTTGCAGCTATATTAGTTTCCACTGTTCTGGGAAGGCTTTCCATATGATTTTGAAGTGTTTCTGTGGGAATTTTTGCCCATTCATCCATTTGTAAGGTCAGGCACTAATGTTGGACAAGAAGGCCTGGCTCACAATCTCCGTTCCAATTCATCCCAAAGGTGTTCAATGGGGTTGAGGTCAGGGCTCTGGTCAGGCCAGTCAAATTCTTCCACAACAGACTTATCTGACCATGTCTTTATGGACCTTGCTTTTTGCACTGGGACACAGTCATGCTGGAATAGAAAAAGGCCTTTTTCCAACTATTCCCACAAAGTTGGAAGTATAACATTGTCCAAAAAGTCTTGGTATGCTGAGCTATTAAAATTTCCCTTCACTAGTCCAACCCCTGAAAAACAGCCCTATACCATTATCCCTCCTCCACCAAACTTCACAGTTGCCACAGTGCAGTCAGACAGGTAACGTTTTCCTGGCATCCGCCAAACCCAGACTTGCCCATCAGACTGCCAAACAGAGAAGTGTGATTCATCACTCCAGAGAACACGTCTCCACTGCTCCAGAGTTCCTAAACGCATCCGTTTTCTAATAATACCACTTACAGTTGACCGTGGAATATCTACCAAGGATGAATTTTCATGAACTGACTAATTGCAAAGGTGGCATCCTATCACAGTGCCATGCTTGAATTCACTGAGCTCTTCAAAACGACCCTTTTTTTCACACGTTTGTAAATTCAGACTGCATGGCTAGGTGTTTAATTTTATACACTTGTGGCAATGGGACTGATTGAAAACCTGATTTCAATAATTGAGAGGTGTGTCCCAATACTTTTATCAGTGTATGTGTACTTCTAAAGGAAATGAAAAGAAATGGAAAAAGTATTTTGGCTGCTTTGATTTCATAAAAAATTCTCAAATTTGAATAATAATCCAAATGATAGGGAATTTTGACAATCAGTATTCTAACGACTGAACTGGCTGTAGCTATGAATTCTGGATTTTGTGAGACTGTTGTGTGGAGACTGTGGAAGGTTGCGAGTTCGTTCCTGTGTGGTGCAACATTCACTTTTTACATCTCAAAAGCTGCAATTTTAACAGGGATGTGTAGACTTTTAATAATACCCACTGTATATATTTATTTTCAGGAATCTGCAATGAGTGGTGAAGAGGACACATACACTGAATCCCATTTTCATGATGTTTTTAATGAGGACGGCATTGTGCTAGATCCAGTTTCAGTTCTTCCTCTCATGTATAAAATCACCAGAAATTTGCTGCCACTGTCAGGTAAGACTGCGCTGTTATTGGTGGAATGCATGCAAACTAGTGCTTTGATATGAATGATTATTTTAAATTAGACCTTGGAATAACTAAACAATTTTAAATATGGGAATTATTGAAGTGTAGGGCTGGAATTGACATTTGATATTCATTTAATTAAGAAACACTTTTTATTATTTCCTTCCTTTGTGAACATATTAATTTGTTCCCATGATTTAAATAAAACGAGGGAACGGGTAAGTAAAATGTTTTAATATAGATATATTTATATATTTAATATATGTATATATATATTAAAACATATTAAAATATAAATATACATACACATTGTTCTTTTTTCCCCCAAAATATATTAGTTATATATTTTATATATTACTTTTTTGATATGTAGTTAGTACAATATAATACTATTGTTTTATAAATTATTTTATAAAGTACTTTTTATAATTAAATTGTATAAAAATACAATCTTGCTACCATCACAGAGAGACACAATATCACTTTCCAGAATGTTTTCATTCACTGTACCTTGCTGGTGGCATAATCTTCATTACTCTATCTAGACAGCCAAATCACTGAAAATATTCAAGAGCCAGAAATGAAAACTCATCTCTTCTGTGAGCACTTAACTTTCACTTAATAGTGAAAAATGCTTTCACTATTTCTTAATCCCTGCTTGTACAATTCAATTTTACTATACTATTGAAACTTTGTGTTACTAGCACTTCTCGTGTTTATCGCCTCCTTAAAGGGATAGTTCACCCAAAAATGAAAATTCTGTCATCATTTAGTCACACTCAAGTTGTTCCAAACCTGTATAAATTTCTTTGTTCTGCTGATCACAAAGGAAGATATTTGGAAGAATGTTTGTAACCAAGCAGATCTCGGCAGCCATTGACTAACATAGTGGGGAAAAAAATACTATGGAAGTCAATGGATGCCGAGATGTGCCTGGTTATAAACGTTCTTCCAAATATCTTCCTTTGTGTTCAGCAGAAGAAAGAAATTCATACAGGTTTGGAACAACTTTAGGGTGAGTAAATGATGACAAAATTTTCATTTTTGGATGAACTATCCCTTTAAGAGAATTGTTACCCTTTGAATTGTAATCAAATTGAATCTGTGAGGCCAGTGAAAATTCATTTTTCAAATTTGCAGCGTTATAGTAAATTGTATATTGTGAGCCATATGTCTTGCCTTATTGTGCTTGTTGTACACATAAAATGGTTTCCTTTATTCTAGAATCAAGGCTTTATCCTTTTGGCTGTTCCTGCCTGTCATACTGTGCTCTCAAAGAAGGTAAGAGCATCTTATTTTTGCCGTGAGTAGTATATAGTGAGACTCTGTTTGCATGGACTTACCTCTTCACCTGCTGGTCTTTGTTCATTCCGCTGGTCCCCTATTAATCGGTGCAATTGGTGAGCCCACAAAGAGGCAGCCCCACATTTTTTTTTCCCCCTGATCTGAGCACCCATGGATTAGAGCCCGGCGACCAGCCGCTCGCCTGTGAGCTACTATTTTTAGGGCATATTCAACATCACCAACTTTAATTGGTGATGACATTAGCTTCTTCCCTGTAGGTTCTGTTGTTATTTGTTCAAGACTATAAGCTTTAGGGTGCCAGTGGAAAAGGGGCGTGTGTTAAACAGAAAGTGTGAAATCTCACAACATACCTACCCAGGATATAAAGTAAACTGTGGTTTCTTATATTTAAAAAGCAAAATAGAGTTTTGAATTTTTGTGTTGTGAAAGGCAGGTTAAAATGAAATGTCCTTATTTTCACAGGCTCTGATTTGGTTGGGCCTTTACTCAATCCCATGGCCTCTATGCTGCAAATGCTACAGGAGTGCAGTCAGCTTGAACTGGCTCTGCGACTTCTGATGGAGTCTTACGGCAGTATATTACTGCACTTTGTTTCTAACAACATGGACATCTCGCTAAGCAAAAGGGTGAGAATACTGTAAAATAGTTGTTAAAAATGACCTATTATGCTTTTTTACATTTTCTTTAGTCTGTAATGTTGCTGTTTGAGCACGAAAAAGGTCTGTAAAGTTACAAAGCTCAAAGACCACTCCAAATATCTCTATATCAGTGTGCACTGTTTCTGAACTCCCAGAAACGGCTTGATTTGTAGTCTTGAGGTTTCTTCTGGAAACAAATACATCACAATATTCCCCATTTTAAAAAAATCCACCCAAGGCATATGCAAAATAAATGGGTGAGACCTGGTTGAGTTGCGTTAGTAGTGTGTGGAAACTCGCGGTCATGGTAAGGGGCCTGACATTTACGAAACACGCTCGACCAATCACAACACACTGGTCCAGCCGACCAATCAGAGCACACTGTGCTTCATAGAGAAACTAAACAGTGTTGCATGATTTTTTTTTTTCTTTCTTTCTTTCTTTCCCCAAACCACTTCAACAGAAATCACACCCTGCAGCTAATTTCATAAGGTTACAGTGACGGGTAGGTTTAGGGATCAATGTTTGGCGTCGGCAGTCAATACTGTGAATTGACGTGACCAATAAAATCTTAGAATCGACTGCAAGGCGGAGTTTTAGCTGAACTGGTTTGGGGGAAAAAAATCACACAACAGCGTTACTGACAGACTAGGAAGAGAGGTGCTGCAACAATGTAAAATACGTGAAAATGTGCTTTTTGAACATTCAAGCATGAAAACCTATTTTAGTAGACCCCAAAATCAAAATCAAGTCTTTGTAAAAGGGCATAATATGGCTTTCAATATAATGCAGATGAAAGGTTTTTGTTTTGATGATGATGATGGTGTATTTCTCATTTCCAGCTTCAGTCTAACAACCGCATGGCCAGAGACAAACAGACTCTTGACAGGATAGAGAAAACTGTTCTCTCGTCTGTCACAGTGGTTGTGGTCTCCTTGTTACAGAAGGTGTGCAAAGACACTTAAGATGCATGATTATATTCTTTCTATGAAATTATGTAGTTCAGTCAATTCATTAATTGTAATGGAGTTGTGTTTCAGGTGCTCAACTGGAGAGTGGTCGACTCTGATTTGGCCATCGGACTTTGTACCGTTTTATCCAAGGCAGCGGTCGTGGATATTCTGTGGAAGATGATCAGCAGTGCCTGGCAAAATTACGACAAGATTAAGGTCAGACTGAAATTTGGTTTGTGACACATGCTTTCATTTATTAGTTGTGCTTGCTAGGTCAAACTCCTAACCCTAAGTATTAAAGGTAGGGTAGGCAATTTCGGAAAGGCTAGCAATAGCAAGCTAGCTATTAAAAGCATAAGATCCCTTCCTCCCTTCAGAGCGTCTCCAAAGCCACGCCTCCTTCAAAACACATTAACGGTAGGGTAGGCAATTTCGGAGAGGCTAGCAATAGCAAGCTAACTATTAAAAGCATAAGATCCCACCCTCCCTTCAGAGCGTCTCCAAAGCCACGCCTCCTTCAAAACACATGAACGCCCACAGCTAGAGCAAAGTCTCACGGGTTGCCATCTTTTAAAGTGTCTCGAGAGATGGCGTTAAATTACCTCATGTCTCAAAGCACATAACATTACATAATGAACGTAAACAACTTAAAGAGCTCTGACTTGTACCACCTGACTGCTGCATATTTATTTCTGTGTTGATAGTGTTGCCATAGAAATGCATAATTCTGAGGATGTGAACAGCGCCGAGTAGAACGTCACGGGTTGCCATCTTTTAATTACGACATTTCTTAAATTCAGCATAAGCTTGTTGTTTTGTACAATCCTGTTTATTCATTTCTGTTCTTTTGAACTTTCCGCTCAGAATACTGTGATAAGATGATATGGAATGATATGAAGGGGTGTTTTTTTTTTTTTAGCGCCAAACAAGCATATTCAAATGATTTCTGAGGGATCTTGTGACACTGAAGACTGGAGTAATGATGCTAAAAAAAAAGCTATGCCACTACAAGAATAAATTACATTTTAAAATGTATTACAATAGTAAAAAAAGTTATTTTAAATTAATATTTCACAGTGTTGTTTTTACTGTATTTTTGATCAAATAAACGCTGCCTTAGTACGCATAAGAGACTTCTGTCAAAAACAAAATCTTACTGACCCCACACTTTTGAATGGTAGTGTATATTTTATTATAATTTTGTTTATGATGACTACTTGGTTTATGATAAGATTACTCTTTCAATTATTTTACTATAATTACGTTTTTTGTGTGTATGAATATTTTAAATGAAATGCCAAGACCATAAATGGCATAGAAACTTTTCCACAGCCTGTTCACTTTAAACATATTTACAGATGGTGCCAATATTAGTGGACGGCTGTAAAATTACTGTAGAAAACGCAGTAATTCAGTACTGGTTAACATGAATGTAATTAAGGCTATAATAACAATAAAAGCAAGTGATGATATATTTAAGATAC
This sequence comes from Coreius guichenoti, assembly GCA_039654105.1. Taxonomy (NCBI): domain Eukaryota; kingdom Metazoa; phylum Chordata; class Actinopteri; order Cypriniformes; family Gobionidae; genus Coreius; species Coreius guichenoti. The sequence goes on along the minus strand of CM077169.1, from coordinate 47,754,881 downwards.
TCTCAAGGGTAAACTTAATCTTCAGCCTCCAAAAAGCTTCCTCAAAAATGTTTGTTTCAGGAGAAGAGTAATCCTTCACAATCCACTGCAAACTTAGCTTCATTCTGTTTCAGAATCGCCCCTTTTCACAATCCAGACCATTTTTGATCATTACTAATTCAATTAAGCTACACTACACATTCACTACATTTTTTTTCAATATTGTTTGCAACATTTGTGTGGCCAAGCATCACTCAAATTTTCTTCAGAAAATGTAAAAATATACTTAATATTAAAGAATAATATTATTATAAAATGTATACATTTTTCTTCTGTAGGTTGTTGCTATGGTGGGAGCCCATCTAAGTTTTTTGTATAAGGACGAAGAGGAGAGAGGAAAGTTTCTGTCTGTCATCACTGATGCAGAGTGGGGCATTCAGCTTGGTAAACTTGGGGTCAGTGCCGAACTTATGCAAAGTATTTCATTATTTAGCTCATTCAAGACAAAAGCATGTATTTGTTAGGAATGTGTCAAGTCATTTAATCTATTTTAAAAACGCAGTATGTGTGAAAAAACTTACACTGTGTCCTTTGACATTTGTTCTCAGGTTTCCATCCAGTCTGTGTTTAGGCAGTGCGCAGAGACAAAGAGAAACTTGATTCCTACACTTGTGAAAAACAAAAACATCACTCCTGACATCATACTGCATTACTGCAGGCAAGTCAGCTACTTGATATTTTGCTTTATTTATAATGGGTTGTAAAACAAGTATTTGGCAAGGTTTCTAAGATTATTAATAATTATTAATAATAATGTATCATCAGTGTTTTTGATAAAGAAATATTTAATATATGATTCTCATTAAAGGGTTAGCTCACCCAAAAATGAAAATTCTGTCATAATTACTCACCCTCATGTCGTTCCATGTCATGTTTACGTTGTAAACAAAGCCAGCGTTCTGACGTAGAACCCGGAAGCGCTGCACTGCGGTTACAGCGTAAACTGCGTAGGAGACTGATGGAAGAGAAGAAATTGTTGAATAAAGTCATTATTTTTGTTTGTTTTTTTTGCACACAAAAAGTATTGTCGTCGCTTCATAACATTAAGGCTGAACCACTGGAGTCACATGGACTATTTTAACGATGTATTTGCTACCTTTCTGGGCCTTGAAAGTGGTAATTAAAATTGCTGTCTATGGAGGGGTCAGAGAGCTCTCGGATTTCATCAAAAATATCTTAATTTGTGTTCTGAAGATGAATGAAGGTCTTACGGTTTTGGAACGACATGATGGTGAGTAATTCATGACAGAATTTTCATTTTTGGGTGAACTAACCCTTTAATGTTGGACATTACTGTTTGAGCTGAAGAGTGAATGAACACCAGTAAACTAAAGCACTATAGAAGCGGGTTAATTAACTTAAACCAAACACCAAACACACCTTTCTAGTCAGAATGTGTAACTACCTTTAGATGTCCCAATAAAGCACAATGAATTCTCAGCATTCTATTACAATAGTGTTCTCATAATGTTATGCATTTGACAGATGGCACGGCACATAACTGTATTTTGCAGTTTTTGAAACCATGGTAATCAAACATGTTTTTATTGATAATTAAAATAATAATCGTCTGAAATTTTACCGTGGTTTATTGTGAAACCGGTAACCGTTTCATCCCTAGTGGAAACAGACCGAAGGAGAGACATGAGTGAGGATGTTGGGAGAGAAACGAGATTCTAGTTGTAGTTCAGTGTAACATTAAATGAGATGCTGTTTAAATTGAGTGACCGGTTCACAGGGCCACAGTGTCTGTTATCTTTTTCACATTACCAGAGCATTACAGTATTTGAACAATATTTTACTCTTAGTAAGTAAACTCTTTAAACAAACAAAAACATCACACTAAATGCAAAAGGAAAATACAATGTGTCAACCGACTATAGCTAATATTTAAAAGCTAATGTTTAATTTGCTATACAAACTTGCATTTTTATGGAAGCTTGTTTCCGCCACAGAATAAAAAAAATTGCAACTTTTTTTCTCACAACTGTGAGATTACGTCTCGCAATTCTGACTTTATTACAAGCAATTGCAAGTTTATATCTCAGAATTCTAAGGAAAGAAGTCCGAAAATTCGCAGTTGCGTGTTATAAAGTCAGAATTGTGAGATATAAACTCAATAAAAAAATTGTATCACGCTATTCTAACTTTATAACTCGCAATTGTGAGAAAAAAGGTCAGGATTGTGAGATTAAAAAATCGCAATTATCTTTTTAAATGGTTTTATTCTGTGGCGGAAACAAGCTTCCATATATTATACTTCAAGTCACAAACCGGAAGCATTTCCCATATTTAAAAAACAACAAAACGGGAAGCTGCTTTGGAAACATGTAGATAAAAATACCAGTAATCTAATACTTATTTCTAACAGTAAGCTCCAAAATATGCCAAATGTGTACACTGTAAAAAATGAAATAAAAAAAATTCAGCTACACTTTTTTTACGGTACGTGTACATTTTTTGTATTGGTTTATCGCAATATTGCTTTGCACAGTGTTTTAGAGTTGAAGGAAATGTCCATCAACTTAACGGATGTCCTGGCCGAAATTTACCAGGACATTTTCTGTTTGTTGTTCTTTTTTTTTTCTTACAGTGTAATACTCAAGCTTTTTTTTGTTCTGCAGCACATTTGGATTGGACAGCGATTCTGCAATCAATCTATACATAACCACGCTACTACTGCAGGAAGATAGGTGGTATGAGATGGAGATTGAAGAAGGTGATGCCAAAGGTACCCTGCGGGGTGAAGAGTCACTGCTACGAAAAGACGACATGCTAGAAAGAGCTCTACAGATTGTTCCTCAGCTCGGCTCTACCAAAGACCTTGTAATCAGTCTCAACACAGCCTTGACCAAGGTCTTGTATTGCATACTTCACCTCTGATAGCCTAGTCCTAGTGATTTTTACTCCGATTGTCCATGGAAAATATTGCATAAGATGTTTGTAACATTTTATGTGGTACAGGACACTGAAATAAGGCATTAACTAATGTATCATTTGAAAGTGAATTTGTGCCACTAAGTGACATTTGATTACTCATATGTCATTTTGATGTGTTATAGTAGATATTAATCTAATGGTGTATAGTTTGTACTAATATGAATGCAATCTTTACAGCTAAATCCTTACAACTATGAGTGGATAGAGAGAGTCCTCAAAACTATTCAGATGGCTGATGAGGGCACAAACCTTCTACCCCTTGGTCAGGTCAGTGAAATGCCAAGATGGTATTCAAATTACCAAACAAGATAAAAAAAACAGATGGTTTCATTGTAACATCTTTATGATTTATTGTTTAGATGGTTGGATTACTCCAGCATTTAAAGTCACATAGACGAATCTCTCCCCCCACTGACCTGGAGAGCTCATATCTTTTGGAGAACGGTCTTGAACCCACTGCTCTAGCTAACACCCGGCTGCCTTTTCATCTGCTATTCCAGACCAACCACGCCTTCTGGAAAATTGTCTGTGTGTATCAGTGTGTTGATTCCTTGCAACCTTGTTCATTGCACCATAACCTTATTTTTTTTAATTTGTCCTAAATGACTAATTTATTTTCTGTTTTAATTTGACGGTTTCCTCTGTTTTTCTTTATGTGTGCCCACAGCTCCTGAACTTAGTGAGGACACTTTACCCACGCTGCTCTTCATCTGTAAATTGCTGAAGGTAACATACATGTTGAAGGAGCTAAGATCACTGTCCTTTTTATTCAGTGTTTCCCATACATTGATTTATTTTTGGTGCCCCGCCACAATATCAACATTGACTGCCACAAATAGATTTCAGTGCTTCCCATTCATTAACTTGACTCTGGCAGCCGGAAAATATATTTAAACTTATCATAATAACATAAAAGGTCTTTAATGTCACGTTTTGCGGCATTGCTGTCAAACAAACTAAAATCGAAAGCGTGTTAAGGCTTTGTGTCCTTATTAAATCACTAAAGTCTGCTTGTGCTGTGTAAAGAGAAGTGCGCGCTTCGCTCATGCGATCAGCTCCTCGTCTCAGTTCACAGTGAATAAATGCAGTGAACTCCATCCGTGCGCGGATCGTTTATCAATAATAGACAGCGCAGCGCGAGCTCATACACGGGCCGATCTCGGTCACATGACACTGTTAGTACACAGAGCTGGAAGATCCAGTTAGAAAGCGTTCGAATTCGCCACAGAATTAATAACATCGCTACTGCGAGATCTAGTGGAAGCGTTCACGCAGAATTCTGTTAGAAACCACAGATATCAGATCAAACAGCACTGACGTGAAAACCAGGAGAAACATTGAGCCATGAACAAAGTTCAGGGGTTTCAGTCCACAAATCACCAACATTCACCATGGATTTAATGTAGTAACACCACATGGTATTGTGGCAGAAATAGTCGAATGTTTTTTTTAATGTTGTCATGCTTGTCAGGCTTCGTACAACCTTTTGAGAGTGAAATTCAATCCACTTTTTAAGTGCTTCACACTTTTTCCAGCACTTAAAAGCTCTAAATATTATCCAATTTTAATATTTTATATGTGATGATTTGTAAAACTAAAAGTTTAAAGGTGTAGTCCACCAAACAAGCACTTTTATTTAAAAAAGACATGAAATTACCACTATAACCAGCAGATGGCGGCAGAGCAGCACTTATTGACTTGTTAGCAATTTCCACTTCTTAAAATATGGAAAAAAGTAGGAAGTCACAAAGTCTCGGAAAAACAAAAACTTTTCTTCAAATTGTGACTGAATTACACAAATCAAGTAAAGAGCGCTCCTTTTATTATCACTGAAGCTGTCGGTCAGTTCGGTGTGATACTATAGAAGAACAATGGTAGAGCATTTAATAAGAAGAACTGGAAAATGGAAGAACATTTAATAAGAGCAGAATATTTAAAGTTTAGGTTTTTGCACATTACTGTTGTTAATAAAAGTTAATTTTTCAACACACCACACCACCCCCGCGCCGTGCCACTCCGCCCTGCCCACCAAGTTATTCCGCAACTGTTCTGGGATTGCATGATTTTATTCATTCACACTGCCAGAGCTTTCCCATACTCTGTTTTAATTCACACACATCCCTGGTCAGTCCGTAAAGCCAAAGTGACATAACAATGCCACATCTAATATACTCGCCAGGAAGCATCTCGTGAACAACTGTGTTGTGTATAGTACCGCTAAGCTCACGGTTCATTTTATTGTCTATACAATGGCTATGGCCATTCGTTCACGTGAGTGACGATCGCTAGGTTTGAATTATTGAAGACGCAATCTGAAAGAAGCGAAACTGCATCGCCAATGTCCGAGATATTGTCAGCAATCCAACTCCTGAAATGTGTTTTTACTGGAACTGACATCGGCGACGACAGACAGTTGTGTAGTGTGGGGTGGGTGTAGTGTATGATCATGACGTGGCATTGTGTTGCCACTTTTACAGGGGAAATATTTACAGTCTTTTTTCTGTTTTGTTTTTATCCAGGTTAATCTTGATAAGCTGTATGTTTTAGCTGTAAACCATGTGTTCAAGAAGAATCTTTTGCCTTTGCTAATGGATCAGTCAAAGAAAATCCAGCATCTTGGTCCCAGCAAAGAGTTGTCCAATGTGACTCAGAGTATCATTAAACATGCACTGTGCATTCAGAATCTGGAACTTGCTGCAGCCACAATCCATAAAATTGCTCAGGACCTTCCTGCAGGTGAGTCAGGTGGTATGACAGCACTACATTTTTTTTTAATAAAGCCTGTTTTGTTCAGGTTGCTCTTTTACATATCCTATACAATGAAATGGCCAATGGTGTCAAGCTCTAAAAATGGCCAAAAAGTGACATGAAAGTAGTTCACTCATACAGTATATCACAAGTCTTCTGAAGGAATACAATAGTTTTGAGTGAGGAACAGACCAAAGTGCAAGTCATAATTCACGAAATGTGTTTTCCATTGCAAACGTTGGTGCCTGATGCTGCTGTAGTGGACTTGAGCGAAGGCATTGTAATAAAAAATAAAATTAGTTGGACAGTGCTGTGTATTGCATTTGATTTTTTTTTTTTTTTTTTTTTTAAATGTTTTATTGTTATTTGATTCCAGGCGCAGAAAAGACTGATTTCTTAAAGTTCAGCTTGGAACTTGTACACAAGTTGCTGAAGTCTGATGCTCTGGAGGTATGTTGGCTTCTCAAAGAAAATCTAAATATTATGTTGTTTTGAGGACAAACAATGTAAAACCATGTTTTGCAAGTTCACCATTTATATTTGATAAATAGATAAACATGAACATGAAACATGGCTCTGCTGTTAAAAAAAATCCATTTAAAAAAAAAAAATCGCATACCATACTGAACTGTATTGAACCGTACCGCTCGGTGGAAACGAGCCATAAGTCCACCTGGTATTAATGCATCTCCAGTAGCCTCTTGTGATCAGATTTTGTGCATCTCTGATTTTGTGACTACACATAATTTAAAATGTTTGCACATTTTAATGCGAGGCATAAAAACAAAGAATTTGTTTTATTTATATAGTGCCTTTTCCAAGCATTACAATATGAAGACTTAATTGAGATTTAAATATGGGTAGAGAGTAGGCATTACAAAGACTAGGCAGCAAGGTATTTACTATTAATGTAAACTACCACGAACATAAAGTAACAGATATTTTTTTAGTTCAAACCAAATGTTTGCAAACAAAGACTAATCAGAATTGCATGAAATGATTATAATTACTTGAGTTATTTTTATTTTCATATTTTCTTTATTTTCATATACAGCCAAACACGGATCACTTTTTTGTATGATGTTTATGGGCAGGTAAATCTGAGATAGGAGCTCTGGACAACACCACAATAATGAATTGGTGAAAATAGTTTGGTGCAAAGTGGTTACAGTAAATAATAATTATATTAATAATAAAAGTAAAAACAGCCTCAACCAAAACAATTCAAAGTTTGAGTTTTCCAAGTCTGACCTAAGTCATATATCGATTCTTCTCCCTCTCTATCACCTGTACATTCCTGCTTGTATTCTATTGTATAATAAAATAAAAGACAAAAAGCCTTGTTCTCTAGTGCAGACCATCAGAGGCTTCTACAAGATCTGAGCAAAGTCAGTATATGCTGCTGAATCATATGCATTCATTCAGCTGTTTCATTGTGTTCTGTATGATTTTGAACGACTGGAATAAGAGCACCAACACTCACTCACTCACACACACACACACACACATACACAAATGCTTATCAGTCAGTAATGGAGAAAAGCATTTCTCTTTGCACCTTCTCAAATTCATTCATAAATGGAAACTCAACAGGTATACAGTATAATCAGTAACTAAAAAAACACTGTTAATGGGAAAACCAGCACTGGACAGGTTAGTTGGAAAATGTGTTTTCCACATTTAGAAAGGAAAATATGTCTTAATAGAAACATTTCCGCATTAGATAATGCTAAAGTTAATGCTGAAAACATGATTCATTCACAGCCCTAAAAAGTAATAATAATAATCTGGCCTTGTGAGTAAATGTGTGTTATGTAGGTGCATTAAATGTTGTTACAGTTCGCTGTGCCTCTATCATTAAAAATGAACTGGGAACTTGTGGAATATTGTGCCCAATATTCTCTTTAAAGGATGCTCCAACCAAACAAAAAAATGGGATTTGCTCACCCTTGTGTCATTCCAAATCTGTGCGACTTTCTGTGGAACCGTTTAGAACTGTCCATGCTAGCTAGCTGACTAGTTGAAATTCATGCAAAGTAGAAGCTGAAACTTCTTTTCTGTTTACAGAAATAACATAAACACACAGGAATGATGATGTTGTTAACCACATTTATTTAATAAATCTCTGTCCAAGTCCGTCATTACTCTATCCCTCTCTCTTCTTGATTCGTCTTGTTTGGATCTTTTACCAGGAAAATTTGCAGACTCGAGGTGAGGCACTCATCTCTAAACTGCAATTGCAATATCAGCGCTCGGCCACAGACAACGCTCTCCTTTCATCTCAGCTCAGCTCCCCAGAGCTCCTCAAACTCACAGGCCTGCCTGGTCGCCTTATTGTAGCTCTCTTTGAGCATAGCTCTGTGGTGGACCGGATGAAAAACCCTGCTGGCATGACTTACCCTGGTAAGGACTAGTAGTATAGTATCTGTGCTATAAGAATTGCATTATTTTCTGTAGTTTGAATCTTTGTCTTATTTCCACTTTTTTTCTATAAAAAACAGACACTTAGGGGGTCTAAAGCAGTATTGGTTAATCAAAATCCAGAAATCCTACACAGACTACCGTTTAATAGTCTGGAGTCAGAAACGAATACTTTTATTCGGCAGGGGCGCATTCTATCTTCCAAACCATGACTTTACCCAAATATACTTTGATAAACCTATACAAATTATTCATATTTTTAGAGCTTTAGGGACATCTTTTTGCTGAAAATTGCATACATATGTTATTTGCCTGTGCATGTCACATCATATCTGCACACAGAGGAAAAATAGCTCCAACTATGGGTAGCGTGAAACCGAACATTTGTTATCACAATGAACAAGAAAAATTTACCATTCAGATCAGCAAGCGTCTGAGAAATCACTCGTTATAAAAACAAATTAAAAATGTTATTTATTTGTCTGCTTGCTCTGTTGAGATGTCCTGTATCCATGTGTTCAATGTTGCCTCAAACCACATTTAAACAGTGTTCTTCTGCAAGATGCATGCAGTTTTATTTTTAACCGCTAGAGGGCCAAAAGTTACATAGGGCCCTATTTTAACGATCTAAGCGCATGGTCTAAAGCGTACAGCGCAAGTGCACTTAGGGCGTGTCCCAATCCACTTTTGCTAGTTTAACGACGGTAAAAACAGTCGGTGTGCCAGTCGCATAGTCTAAAAGGGTTGTCCCTATTCTCTTAATGAGTCATGGGAGTGTTTTGGGCGTAATGTGCAATAAACCAATCAGAGTCTCATCTCCCATTCCCTTTAAAAGCCAGTTGAGCTTGCACCATGGCGGATTCGCTATTTACATGGTAAAATATAGACACCCTCAACCTGACGAGTCAGTTTAAATACATGTGTGTATTTCCACGATTGGTTAAATAAGTAGCTATTTTCATTCGTCATTACTGCAAATTCTGATATTCAGTTCTGAATTCAGATACATGCAATGACTATCCATTATGACATGTAGGCAGTTTTATTTTTATGTACACAATAATAATTATTTACTTTGTAATCCTTTTATTTTTAATATTTGGCATGTTTGTGTGCTGCTGCGCGTCCCTGTGTGTGTAATAAGCAGAGTGTACGCACGTTGTGCACCTGCCCATAGGCGCATATTACTAACGCGCCCTTTAAATAACACAAAAAGTACTGCGCTATTGACTTTAGACCAGGTTTTTGTTGGTCAATGCCGCAGTCGTTTTCAGTTTCCTCAAAATAGCAATGCGCCTGAACACACCTCGTTTTCAAACCAGCACGCCCATAGGCGCACAAATGGGTGCAAATGAATTTGCTATTTAAACAACGTGGCGCTGGACGTGAAAATTATAACTGTGTCGGGCTGAAACTAGCAAAAAACACACGCATTGCGCCGGGTGTATGATAGGGCCCATAGTGTAGCTTTTAAATAGAAAACCGTTATTTTGAATTGTAATAATATTTCTCAGTATTCCTGTTTATTACTGTAGATGCATCCTTGGTGAGCATAAGAAACTTCTTTCAAAAACATATCTTAACGACCCCAAACTTTGGTGGTGCATGTACTGTATGTGTGCTTTATATATATATATATATATATATATATATATATATATATATATATATATATACACTCACCTAAAGGATTATTAGGAACACCTGTTCAATTTCTCATTAATGCAATTATCTAATCAACCAATCACATGGCAGTTGCTTCAATGCATTTAGGGGTGTGGTCCTGGTCAAGACAATCTCCTGAACTCCAAACTGAATGTCAGAATGGGAAAGAAAGGTGATTTAAGCAATTTTGAGCGTGGCATGGTTGTTGTGCCAGACGGGCCGGTCTGAGTATTTCACAATCTGCTCAGTTACTGGGATTTTCACGCACAACCATTTCTAGAGTTTACAAAGAATGGTGTGAAAAGGGAAAAACATCCAGTATGCGGCAGTCCTGTGGGCGAAAATGCCTTGTTGATGCTAGAGGTCAGAGGAGAATGGGCCGACTGATTCAAGCTGATAGAAGAGCAACTTTGACTGAAATAACCACTCGTTACAACCGAGGTATGCAGCAAAGCATTTGTGAAGCCACAACACGCACAACCTTGAGGCGGATGGGCTACAACAGCAGAAGACCCCACCGGGTACCACTCATCTCCACTACAAATAGGAAAAAGAGGCTACAGTTTGCACGAGCTCACCAAAATTGGACAGTTGAAGACTGGAAAAATGTTGCCTGGTCTGATGAGTCTCGATTTCTGTTGAGACATTCAGATGGTAGAGTCAGAATTTGGTGTAAACAGAATGAGAACATGGATCCATCATGACTTGTTACCACTCTGCAGGCTGGTGGTGGTGGTGTAATGGTGTGGGGGATGTTTTCTTGGCACACTTTAGGCCCCTTAGTGCCAATTGGGCATCGTTTAAACGCCACGGCCTACCTGAGCATTGTTTCTGACCATGTCCATCCCTTTATGACCACCATGTACCCATCCTCTGATGGCTACTTCCAGCAGGATAATGCACCATGTCACAAAGCTCGAATCATTTCAAATTGGTTTCTTGAACATGACAATGAGTTCACTGTACTAAAATGGCCCCCACAGTCACCAGATCTCAACCCAATAGAGCATCTTTGGGATGTGGTGGAACGGGAGCTTCGTGCCCTGGATGTGCATCCCACAAATCTCCATCAACTGCAAGATGCTATCCTATCAATATGGGCCAACATTTCTAAAGAATGCTTTCAGCACCTTGTTGAATCAATGCCACGTAGAATTAAGGCAGTTCTGAAGGCGAAAGGGGGTCAAACACAGTATTAGTATGGTGTTCCTAATAATCCTTTAGGTGAGTGTATATATATATATATATATATATGTATTTATACATGTATAGATAGAGAGAGAGATTTTTATTTGTATTCAGCCCTCTTTTTCTGAAACTGGACAGACATTCACAGTGTGGCCAAGGATATTGCCTCCATCAATGGTGTCGATCTTCTGAAGATCCGGAACATTCTTTTGGAGAAATGGTTATGCCAAACAGGGCAGTCTAATGGCAAGGTATGTAAAATATATCATACACGCTACAAATTCTGCAAAGTCATTTGAGAGACAAACACATTTATTTGCTATAGTAGTACAGCAAATCCCCACTGTAGCTTGATTATATCTGTGTGTGTAAACATACTTAGTATGAAGGTGCATTATTAGACAAGACTTAAATTCATACCCCCATTTCTGTAGGACATAAATCAGCAGGACTACGTGACTGATATAAATGATGACCCTGATCTCATGAGGTACTTTATACAAAATCTAAAAATTATACAGTATTTTTTTACCATATAATATGATGTAACATTACCAAGTGGATTAAACATATTTCTGTAACGTGGTTAGAAGTCTTACAGAAGTCTCTCTCTCTTTCTTTTCCTGTTCTTCTCTTTATACTGCAGAGTTGTTTATTTGCTGCAGATGCACCCCATGGATATAAGTGCTCGTTTGCTCAGTCCCATCCTGACAGAACAAACATGGGTAAGTAGGACTTTTCACTCTCAGTAGAAACCTGGACATCAGGCCCTGTTCAAGTTTTGATCTTTTCATTGCAAGGTGTGGGGAAGGGTGCAGAATCATTGGATGCAAATCTTTGGGTACACACAGTGCAGTTCATGAGGTTTTCAAAAGCAATTTTTGCAAATGATTCAAAATAAAATTAGGTTAGATTCGAATAGAGGACCAAAACTGCGAAAGAAATAAATGAGCAAATGTGAATGATAAATATGTATATTTCATAAAATAAATTATAAATACATAAATAAATCAAATGGGGAAATTATATTTTATTTTTCATACTATTTGGTCAAGCATTCATTGTACAAAGTGTTTTGTGTGAACTAGCAAGCCTTGTGTGGTCAAAAGTAAATGGAACCCATTTGTATTTGTGATTCAGAACTAGATTATGAAATTGTTGCAGGATATCACCAATAGATTAAAATGTCATAAAACCCTAATGTACATAACTGATAACAAAAAAAACTGAGAAGAAACAATTATTTAAATGAAAAAACCAAATGTCTCAGAGAATTCTGGGAATATCAATTCATCAGTTTTTCACTAATTTATAAGATGACTGGTTCTTTTTCACTTACAAAAACTGTACATTTAACAGTTTTTATGTAAAATTACATTTAATGTTCTGTTAGATCTGTAAATATATAATAGTAAAAACTAAAGTTATAGAACTTGCCATTTAACTTGCTGTAGCATTTTTACAGCTTTTTACCATTAAAATAATTTTTAACTAAAGTTTAACTAAACTAAAAAAGTTAATTTAAAAAATAGTATTAAAATAAAAGCAAACTATTATCTTGTTCACCAAGATCACTTTATCTCACAGGCATGCATAGATAAGGTTTTGTCAGATTGCAAGAATGATTTTTGATACTGTTTGAAGTAGTGTTGTCAAAAGTACCGACTTCGGTACCAAGTCGGTACTGAAATTGTAAAAATGTGACGCTTTGAGCACTGTTGAGCTGGAATCGTAAACACCTCTGACTGGCCATTGTGCTCATGCGTTCATCGGATATGTTACCCTCTGCCACAAAACCAGTCATCGGGTATATTTGTGGCAATAGCCAACAATACATTGTATGGGTTAAAATTATCGATTTTTCTTTTATGCCAAAATCATTAGGATATTAAGTAAAGATCGTGTTCCATGAAGATATTTTGTAAATTTTTGTAAAAATGTATTATTAGTAGTAATATGCGTTGCTAAGGACTTCATTTGGACAACTTTAAAAGCGATTTTCTCAATATTTAGATTTTTTTGCACCCTCAGATTCCAGATTTTCAAATAGTTATCTGTAGTTTTATAGTATCTCGGCCAAATATTGTCCTATCCTAACAAATACATCAAAACAAATATCCTAACAAATACACCATACATCAGTGGAAAGCTTATTTATTCAGCTTTCAGATGATGTATAAATCTCAATTTCAAAATATTGACCCTTATGACTGGTTTTGTGGTCCAGGGTCACATATGTCTGTGATTGGCTACAATGATCAACGCACGGGAGCGTTGGAAAGCACACGGAAGTGTTTGAAAGTGTTCTGAAAGCGGGAGCAGAAGCGTTTGAAAGCACAAGCAGGCGGACCGGTCCGTTGAGAGACGCCTGCTTTCAAACGCTCCTGTGTGTATCTGTGTAAGCGCTCTGTGAAAAGCGTCATTGATGTATATTTACAACATGTTTTTGAAGCGCTGATCATTGTAGCCATTCACAGACATGTTTGATGAGCACGTGAACACCTAGACGTAGGTGGAAGTACCGCCCCATAGTCTTCGCACCATAGATACGTATACATATCTATGCTTCGCACGTTTGCTTTGTAAACAATGGGGCGGTACTTCCGCCTATGTCCAGCGTTACCTTTCCAACGTGATTACGTAATGCCTGGCGCGTCGGAGACCAGCACAAGACGAAAAATTGTGGTTAAAAAGTATATACATTTTTATTATTTTTTTTTTTAACTGACCGATCGTTTCGATAGATAAGACCCTATTCCTCAGCTGGGATTGTGCAGAGCCTTTTGAAGCACTTCAAAGCCCTTTGAAACTGCATTGATTTGGACCTTCAACATTTTGGTTGCCATTGAAGTACATTATATGGAGAAAAACCCTGAAATGTTTTCCTCAAAAAACTTCATTTCTTTTCCACTGAAGAAAGAAAGACATGAACATCTTGGATGGCATTGGGGTGAGTAAATTATCAGGAAATTTTAATTTTGAAGTGAACTAATCCTTTAATATTTGTTCATCTTTTCAGCCCCTGGGAGGATCGGGCCTTCGCTTGACCTTTGAACATCGCAGTCGTGCTTTGATCTGTCTCACTCACTTAGCAGATGCTGCCACTTTGGAGGCACTTGCAAACCAGCCTAGTAGCAAAATCAAGTGAGCAGCATCAAGAATATTCTATTAATTATAATTTCCTTTCACTTATTTATGTGCAGTTTTGATAAGAATAGAACTTTAACCATTTTATATGTCCAAATGTTAATGCAAAACACTTTTCAAGATTGATGAATTTGCAGCATTAATGACCATGTATTGATGTTTTCACAGATATTATTTGAAGTGTTACATGTACCTTGCGCAGATGGAGGCTCTGAACATTCCCTATACCTTGGAAATGTTCATCAGCAGCCCGAAAGAAGGCATGATCAAGGGTTTATGGAAGAACCACAACAACGAACCTCAGGTAGATATTGCAACTAATATTGAAACCCCCTCATTATAACAGTCAAGTTCTGTCAGTTTTTACTACAGGTTTGGAAAAAAAGTGTGGGATGATGATGAGTGGTGGGGGAATTCAAAAATTTGGCATCAGTAAGATTTTTGTTAGTTTGTTTGTCTCTTTGTTTGGTTCTTTTTAAGAAATTAATACTCCTATTTAGCAAGGATGCATTAAATTGTTCATTTTCTGACATTTTTAATGTTACAAAAGGATTCTATTCCAAATAAATAACTTTCTATTTACCAAAGAACCCTGGAAAAAATGTATTCCACAAAAATATATAAAAAAATACATTTTCAACATTAGCCAGGTTTCCATTACAGATTTGCGTAAAACGTTTGCGATATTTTCTAAATGTCGATAAAAAACTATTGCGAGATGACACCGTTTCCATTAACCAATGTTATGCGACTAAAAATTCTTCCTCGCGCGATAAGTCATTCCACAAATCATGGCAACAAGATGTTGGTAGGTTTGCGTATATCACAGTCACCGCACTAGCCATTATTTGTAATCGAAGGAGACGTAGGCAAGCATTAATGGCAAGGAAAGCCCCTTATACTTGGGAACGGCCACATATGAGGTGTTTCTGGGTGTTTCTCCCTCGTATCTGCTTCGAGGTCTTGATAAATTGTGGCATTTCTTTGTTTAATAAAGAACTGTGTCTCGTTTCTGTCCAAATATACCGCACCATCTACGCCAGGTGACCTGTAAATGCGAAAAAACTGTTTCCATTGCAGTTTTGTGAAATATTCCTTTTTAGAATTGCCTGAAAAACCACCTCATGCAAGCATACATTTTTTATTGCGATATATAGGAGTTTTTGCTAAATGGATGTTTCTGTTGTGCATATTTTCAATTTCAATTTGCGCAATTTGAAGGGTAATGGAAATATAGCTATGGATTTATAGAAATCTGTTATTAAGCCATTTATAGTTTGACTAACTGAAAAGTATAAACACTGTGGCACTGCTCTTTTTGAGTGTCCCAAGTTGTTGGACCCATTGTAAGGCATGTAACAACTGAAAAATCTAAAAATAAATAATTATCAGTTGAAGCTTTGTGTATGTGACTTATTTTATATCTCACAATGCCACTAAAGCATAATCTGTATACATTTTTCATGATTTCTTTCCAGGCTGTCCGTCTTGTGGCAGATCTTTGTTTGGAGTATGAGGTTTATGACTTGCAGCTGTGGAACAGTGTCTTGCAAAAACTTGTGTCATTCAATATGGTAAGTCACATATACATTACTATCCTTTTAAAGCTGTTGTAGTCATTAGTTAGTCATCTTGTGCACAAACACTGCATCCTGAAACAATGGGGATGATGGAAAATCACAACTTTTTGATATTGGAAAAATCCAAGAAAATTGGGCATGTAAATTATGAATCCTGCCTTTTTTTAGATGATTAGTCATACTTTTTACTGCATATGAACAGTATACCTGAAGCTGGCTGGAGTTAAGACATTCATGTGATGTTTGTTTAGGTGGACGCTACGTTGCTGCCTCCTTTTCTTCATTGCTGTTGTCAATTCAAAAAATGTTTCTTCTTTTTCTTCTGTAGACAAGCTACTTGCAGAAGGTTCTTGAAGCTCTCATTGCAGTGCCCAGCCTTTTAGAGGTGATCATTTTCCTAACCTTTGTTTTTATTTAGATCGGGGTGTCAGACTCATTTTGGGGAAATGGCCTAAAATATAGGGGTGTGACGAGACACTTAGCTCACGAGACGAGGCATGAGATTGGGTTCACGAGAACGAGACAAGATTTTTGCACAGTATTTTTAAGAAATCCTCAATGAAAAAATTCATGACTGGAAAAATAGTCTGCAGGTGCATTTTGAAATGTTTTAACTAATCATTTTGTAATGAATGTCATTTCAGTACTTTCTGAGTATGAATTATCATATGCATTGAAAGAACAATATACAAGCACTGTAACAAACAAACTCAACTTGCAACTTGACTGGCTTCTCTCCTGTATGATTTCACACGAGTCTCTTCAGACCTTACTGTACATGAATTATGAGCTTATAGAACTTCTGATTGTGACCTCCTAATTGAACTAGGATTGAACTAATAGACTGTGTGTGACCTCCTAATTGAACTCCTTTCCACAAATTGAACATAGAAATAAAAACAGTATAAATAACAAAAATAAATAACACCGTTTCTTTTAGTTTTATTAAGTGAAAACAATAAGTGCAACTATAATCAAAGTACTCTCTCAATATTCAAAGTGCAAACAGACCAGACCAGGTGGTTACAACTACACAGCCCGGCCCTTCAGACAGAATGCGACAACGGCACTGCTGCGCTGTGAAACCCATTATTTTCAATGGCTCGCGCCGAGCGAGGACGGTTTGTTGCTGCGTCGACCAAAGCGCACGCCTTGGTCAAAGTTCAAAATAGTTCAACTTTCGCCGCTGCGCTCTGTGACAATAACCCGCGCGGCCAATAGAAACGGGGCATCCAAATAATTGCAGAAAGCAAAATGGATGAAAAGCTACTACTGTCGGAGTTTCTGGAGCTATACATATTAAAAGTTTGCTGCTCCCTACTGAGCCGAAAGTACACCTGGAAATGGGTCGCTGTGGAAACGGAGCTCTTTCGCAAGCTTGAATTCCCCAAACTGTTCTCTGGACCTCTGGAGTTTCATCCACCCACAGCCTCTTCTTCCTTGCTGCTCTCTTTCTTCTTCTTCTTACTAGCAGGGCTAGTGCTATCGCTCAAACATACATATTTGCTGCTGACCGAAAGGTGGAACAACAATCAAATGACTAGATGTATAGAACTCCCGCTAAAAGTTTTGAAAACTCTGCCTACTTTGCTCTGGCCAGCGTAGCGCAAATTGCGTTGTATCTGAAGGGCTACGCTGAACCCAGCGGCCAGCGCATTCCGCATTCTGTCTGAAAGGCCCATAAGATAGGTTTGATATTAGGAGACAGGCTATTGTATGCATGCGCATCAGGGAACTCATTTTACTTTCGCTTTAGAATTTGTGATAACACATACTCTGTGTATAGGGAGCGGCGGTGCTGAGCACGCATTCTAAGACATTTATCAGACGCTTAAAGGCTCAGTTACGCAACGAATCCTCCGCCATGGTCCTGTCAATCATCTCGCCTTGCTCTTGTCACCTGATCAGTGAACAGTGATTCCTTCTGCACTGTGTGCAACTGCAGTTTGTGCTGGATGAGCAGAGCAGATGTTTACAATAGTTTACAGTTGATGCGACCATTATCCAACTGAATTAAATGGTTTTTATTTCTATAAAACAAGCAAAATGACAGTGGAGGATGTAATGTAAACGTAGCGGTGGCAATTTCACCCTCATGCTCCGTCATGGCGATATCGCGAGACAGCTTTTCACGTGGCACGAGATCTCGTCACACCCCTACTAAAATATTATTTCTTGTGGGCCACAACATGCTCAACACAATGACAATAGAACAAGATTTATATACAAATAACAGCATATTGTATTATTGTGTTGGAATCTAAATTTCATCAGTTGAAGGTGTAAAGAGGTCAGCAAAAGTGTAAAATGGTCCGTAGTCTTGGTATAAGTCTTGCAGCAGCATTTTGTGCAAACTGTAAGCGAGATAGAGAGAACTGACTAATGCCTTGCAGTAGTCCAGACAGAATGAAATAAAAGTATGTATAACTTTCTCAAAAACCATACAGATAGCATATTTTAGTTTTGAGAGAGTTCTTTAACATTGGAGTGCCCTGAAAGCCAACACTGCCTGAGACGTATAGTCTACCCAAAAAAAAAAAAATTCTTTCACTCACCCTCAATCCATCACTTACTTTCTTTAGATGAACACACACAAAGATTTTTTAGAAATATAATGCAACTCTGTGAGTCCATATAATACAAGTGAATGGCTTCCCAAAAGTTGATGCCCTCAAAAGCACACGCAGCCATCATGATGGTAATCCATATGAACCAAGTGGATGAATCAATGTCTTGTCTTCTGAAGCGAAACAATAGTTGTTTGACACAATGTAAGTGCGTTGTGAAGCTCACACGAGAAATGACGTGGAAGTGCAGACTGCAGTAACTTCTTGCGTGAGCCAGAACTTCTAATGCTTACATCGATTCGGAACACATTTCACAATGCGTTTACTTTTACCTTAAGCCACAGAATAATACTTGTTTCATATTCAAAGATGTTTCTGGATTGGGCTCCTCCACGGGTAGTGTCTGACACTTCTGATTTAGGTCAATTTAACACACAGCTACCTTTTTTTTAATTTTTTTTTTTTTATTATTATTATTTTTATTATTATTTTCCTGCAGGGACAAAGTATTTCCAGGATATGGCGGAGTGTGATTCAAGCCCCTTTCTTGACAGGTAAAAAGGCACATACTTAAAAATTTGCAACATCACAGAGAAATTTCTATTATTTAAATGCATTTCACTGTTTGTCTGTTTGGTCATTTTACAGCCTCACTTCCTCTCAGCCCTCGACAGCATGACGTTATGTATAAGACATTTGTCCTGCTTCTAAAGTAAGTCTTCAGTCCAAGGGACTGTTTGATCAAAACAAAGTATGAGCATAGGGTGGGGCTAATGTATTGTAAGCAATAGTTTATTAGTGAAGTTGATTTATATGGATTAAGGAATGTTATTTTTTTATTTTATTTATGAGATCCTGTTAATTAAGGCCCCGTTTACACTAGTGCGTTTTCGTTTTAAAACGGTGTTTTAAAATGAAAATGATCCTTGTCTACACTGCCGTTTCCATTGCGTTTCAGAAACAATCTCTGTCTACACTGCACGACCGAAAACGCATGTCACATGACTGTTCATGCACACTGGGCATGCGCATACAAGTACAAGTGTAAACAGTTGCCTCAGCTGCAGTATTATACAATATAGCGTTTAACTGCACAACGGCTGCTAAAAAGGACCACAAAGTCAGCAAAGCATGCAGTTCCATTTCAGTGTTATTGTTTACACGGTCGTCGAGGCTGGTATGTCTGGGCTGCATTTTCTCAAAAGCATTGTAATACAGTAGCCACCAATGATCTCTACGATCAATTTAGGCATACAGTGCTTTTAGGAAACGCAGCCCTGGTCCGATATTGTCGTGTTCCGGTAGCGTAATGTGGGCAGTCGTTTTTAAAGGGGTCATGAACTGAGAAATCTAATTTTCCTTGAGCTTTTGACATATAAGAGGTCACCATACTATAAGAATATCCTGTAAGTTTCAGAACTGAAAACTTCCTTGTTAGTCCAATAAAAGCTTTTATTGACACCAGGCCCAGCAAACGACAGGTTTTTCAAAGTGGGAATCTATGACGTCAAAGGGAGGCAAGCACCGCCTCTGCAGAAGAAAATCAACGCCTACTTCATCACTGCCTATTTAGCCCCGCCCACTGATTCACGCATGACATGCAATAGAATAGGTAGCCTAAGTAACATAGGCCTATGTGGTGTTAAACCAGATTGAGCTACCAAGCAATAAACATGCCGTTGAGGATTACAAAATATTCTGCAGTGCCTGGGCTCGACAGTAATGCAACATGTAAGTAACTGTGTTAATTCTAATGCCTGTTCTGAAATGTAATGATTCGTGTACAGTCAGATGTTCTTTGTCTGTGTGTCAGTAAATCAAACCAGTGACTAAACGTCAACTTGCGTTGTTTCTCTTAGTAGGATGAAAATAATCTGTTATTTAACGGTGATTAAATTCTATAAAGAAAGCGATCAAAGAAAGCTCCCTTTGCAATCGTTGGAGCAGCGCGCACTGGAGCTGTCAATCAAATGGCGAGAGTTTATCAGTGACGCGTTTATCAGTGACTCCCGTTTTATTCAACGAATCTCTTAACTATATCGCGTTTGCACTGTTAGTGAAGATGAAAGCATTCGTTAGTGTACAGAAACTGAGTTGCAATGACGAGATCACTGCTTTCATGCGCTCAACATGTCTGTGATCGGCTACAGTG
The DNA here is from genome assembly GCA_039654105.1 of Coreius guichenoti. Taxonomy (NCBI): domain Eukaryota; kingdom Metazoa; phylum Chordata; class Actinopteri; order Cypriniformes; family Gobionidae; genus Coreius; species Coreius guichenoti. Next base: position 47,734,434 of record CM077169.1, on the reverse strand, counting down.
TTCATCTCTGCAACCTTTCATGCCATGATCTGAATATAAGGCCATAGATCTGAATATAATGCCATAGACCTAAATGTAATGCAACACTTTTCACGATTAGTTAACCATGAGAGCTGTAATAGTAATACTTAGCTATTTCAAATAGAAAGATGTTAGCCAATCACAGCAGTGGGCGTTTACACTGAACTCTCACAGCAGACACGCCCCTTAAAACAGAGCGTTCAAACCAGAGGGCTAAAATCAGGGTAGGAAAAGTGCCTTTTATTTATAAATTATGACAATTTTTGATGTAAAAAGCATTCTAACATTATAAGTGCACCCCAGGAAACATCATAAAACAATAAAACAACGCAGTTCATGACCCCTTTAAAATATCCGTTTTGGTCCGTTCACACTGAAAAGCAACCCCAGAGTTTTCAAACTAAAACGGGGTCTGCAGCGTTTTCAAAAGTCTCTGTTTTCAATGTTCAAAAACGCCGGAGTAGTGTAGACGGCAAGCGTAACCATAGCAAAAGTAATGCGTTTTAAAACGAAAACGCACTAGTGTAAACGGGTCCTGAAATTACATAAACATAATGAGACATAATGAGAATTGTTTATGAAGTCAGCATTCATCAGAATTTTTGACAGCTCCAGGGCTTTTATAAAAACTACAGATTGTAGTAGTAGTAACAGATCCCGCCCATTGGTCAGTTGGATTGACAAAGGGTCATTAACAAAAAAGTTATTATAAGAGTAGGTTCATCACTGAAAATTGTATTGTACTTTGTCTACTCTTATTGTAATAATGGAACACTATGGCAACAGCTTTCTTACCTGTGCGCAACAGAGTTTGGCTTCAGGGGGTTATACAGAAGGTGCTCCCCGTTCCTCTTCCTAATTAACTGACGGAAGGGCAGTTTCTTTCAATTTTCCCCCTGTGTTTGGCCTAAAACACCGTGTTCACTGCCATCCAGTTTGAAATGTTGACTACAAACAGAGGTCGCAGCCTTCTCTCTGTATTTACAATTCTTTGCTGCCATTAGCCACTGTTTTTATTTTTATTTTTAGATGTCCGTTTTTATTCACTTTGGATCTGGTTGCCATTGCCAAGCGGTTTTCTCAGTTCAGTCTGCAGGCCTTCTCTTTGGGCACACTCTTGCTCATACCTTGTGTCAAAAAGAAGGAGCCACAGATTCAAGTAGGTTCACATTCATAAAAATAAGAGGGATCATAAAATTTAATTTTGTTTTCTTTTAATTGCTTTGATACTATTTTCACGAGCAAATGGAACATTTCCAAAACTCTTTTCCATTATGTTTCAATTACTATAGTAAGTACATGTAACGTGTAACTACGTCACCTTAAAATAGTTAATGTAATTTTATTTTGAATGTTTACAAGCGTTCCTATTTCATTGATCTGTGATCTGAATAATGAGTTTGATGTTCAGTTTGTACTAAAACCATGTTTTGTGTGTTTAATGTATTAGAGCTTCCTGTTGTCCTGTAACCCTACCCTCGTTCTGGATCAGATAGAGGAAAGCATGACCACCGGAGAGTTAGCCGGCATTCCTTCACAGGTTATTCCTTCTCTTATGGTTGAAACAAATCTTTTCTCAGTACTTTAGTTGTATATTTGAATTCATTTTTATTCCTTTTTATTTACTGTAGATTAGAGAGACAGTGTTCACGTTCCTTTGTCGAAATGGCAAGTCCCAGACGTTGATGAAGACCAAACACTTCACTTATTTGAAGAGGCACTTGATCTCAAAGGGTTACTCTGAAATAGTGCAGGAGCTGCTGAACTGCCTTATGGGGCAAAATGGGTAAGTTGATCCTATATGAAATTTTATACATAATTGTTTTTTCTGATTCAGTTCATCAGTTTGCTAAGTTAAACAGCAGTTTTTGTACTGTTGTTGTACTGGTGAAGCTATTCTACATAACAGATTTACAAGGAATAATGTACAGTCAGCCGGCCAGTATTGCAAAATAAACCCTGACAGAGCGATTGGGAAGTATTAAGACGAGCACTGCAAAAAACGTTACAGTAATATTAATACTAAAGTTCTCTGAGGTCAGAGAGAATTTTCTCTCAACTTGCGTGGATCATTTGCTCTTTTAGAGTAACAATCTTTAGACTTTTTTTCCTAACTGAGTAACAGTTAATCAGAAGTTAAACGTTCACATGAAGATACTGTTTTGGGAACGTAACTAATTTCAATACACAATCAGTATTTAGATGACTTGATGTGTGTCAGTTGTCGTTTCATTTTTCATTTTTCCAGAAATTTAGTTTGACTAGTAACAATAAAGATATAATATGTAAAAAGATATGATTCTTTGTAATATATAGGAATACACATATTCTTTAGTCCAAGCAAATATACCAGAACTAATTATCAGAGAACTGCTACAGATTTTAGTGTGGCCTAACAGTAATGGGGTGTTAATAAAGAGTCCCTTACATTTACAAGAAAAATAAATGACTGTAACATTTAATTTTTTACATCACAAAAAAAATCTGTTTTAACAGGAGAGTTCAGATTTGTTTTTAAATCCACTATAACTCACGTAATTGCCAAAAAATGTTCCTTCACAATTAACTTGCAGTTTTATGCTTCAAACACTAGAGGTCCAGAAGTTAGATTGTGTAGCTTTAATGATGGAGGTATTTTTATTAGATGGGTGTTCCTAATCTTTGTGTTAGAAACACAAATTAACTTGTTTTACTTGCAAAGTTGCATAAAAGAATAGTGTCTTTCACTGTCCATTTTTCCTTTTGAATAGTGAAGAGGAGGCCATTTCCTTTGCCCACGAGTATCTGAAATACAGAGAGATAAAAGGAGGACAAACAGCACCTGTGTGCAACACTCTCTCTGATCCTGTCAGGGTAATGCCTCTTAAAATATTTTAATTTATTTATTTTTATTTTTTGCAATGAATGTTTATTGTGGTTGTATAAAATCTGCTAAGGTTCTCATTTAATTAATTAATTAATTTTTTTTGTCCTTCAGGAATTTTTGGAAAAGGCACTGGAATCTAGGGGTGCTCAAACATCGGCATAAGATTAAAAATAATTTGTAATCCGTGGGCAGTAATACAGTATTTTCACTCATTGCAAGCCTGCACAAGTAAAATGTAATCTGCCTGCATATTTTACATTGTATATTCTTACTTAATAGTATTTCAGTACTCATGTCTTGTGAATATAAACACCATTGTGTATGTAGACACCTGATTTACAAATAAAAATGACTATTACATTTTTTCAATAATATGGAAATCTTTATGGAGCATTTAAAAAAGGACTAAGCTTGGAATCTGTCGCTCATCGCGTATCGCTGTCACGACTGGTGGAGCCGTTGAAAAACATGGAATAAATGAAGTGCCGACACTCCATTAGACTACCAATGCAGAAGTAACACATCGTTGGGCAACAAATAGTTCCAATCACTAAATAGTTCCAGCATTGAACCTCATTCATTTCAGTGTTTCTCAAGCACACTGCTGGTAAGTGGATGAAATGACTGCATTTTTGACATTCCTCAGGAATCTAGCCAGTAGTCGTATTTTATGATTCGGTCATGTTTATCATTGGATAATAGACTCGAATTACAGTTAGCTAATGTGAGAAACAGTGACCATAACCAGATGCCAGTTGTTATATTTTTACCAGTTGTTAGATGCACAGCACCACTCCACATATTTATGGCCCACTAATAATCGTGAAAATTTTCATTCCATTTAATTTCCCAGAAAAATGGCTTGCAATCTTTTGAGAATGTCAAAGAAAGATCTCATTCTGTTGATTTCAACCTTCTCGGAAAGAAGCACATATGCACTGCTGCTTTAGTGATACTTTAAACTTTAATATATCACTTCACTTGTGCATGAAAAAATGTATACACCTGAAACTAGTATATCTTTCAGTAAATAGGACAGTCCTACTGAGGAGATGGAATTGCAGGCCGACTTCATTTGAATGAAAGAACTACAGTTTGCTTATTGGATTAACCAATTGTTTTTTTATTGACATTTAATTGTGCTTTATCTTAGGATAACATTTTCCCCACTTTCAGAAGGTGATAGACGAGTCTAAAGCAAGAGATGTCCCTATGGTCATAGGTGCAGTAAGTCTCAAGTTCCAGCTGTTGAACAGATGGGATTTTCTTATGGCAGAGGCTATTAGCACTAAGTGAAAATAGCAGTGTAGTAAATATTAGTTGGATGCTATTAATGCAAATAGTGGCAGATACTATTTCCACCTCACTGTATTGTAGTACATACAAACTATGCAATAATAACGTGTATTTATTGTATAATAAATTATATTTTATTATCATTTATTAAAATCATAAATGGATGCTAGTGTTTTCTGCCATCTTTCATTTGACATTGCAGTAAACTCCTCTGTGACAGTTTGTTTTTGATTTGTTGGTAATGCTTTACTCCTTTTCTGGTGAAAATCGACCATGAAAGTGAAATAATCGGTAAAATTTTATATTAGGTGTCTTAAACTACTATGTACTTACATCAAAAAATAAGTGCAATGTACTTAGTGTATCCATGTTTTTATTGCAAAAGACTTTTGCTGCTTTTTAGGTGGGATACCGGTAGGTCAGGAACAGGTTTGGTGGTATGGGTAGGTTTAAGGGTGGGTTAAAGGTAAGGGAAGGGTACAATTATCAATGTAATTACAGATGTAATTATACGTAGGTGTTTGTACTTATATTTACAAAAAAAAAAATGTAAAAACATATATGTACATGATAAATGCATTGTATCAAATGATTAATTTAAATGTTAAAGACAGCTAATATAAAATGGGACCAAATAATCTCACACTGCTTAAATGTCTATTGGGCTTGATGCAGATTAAACACGCAGTGGTACACAAACATACAGTCTCCATACAGTAAAACTGACTCAATCTCGAAGATTAAGCCATTTACGTATTCTGCAATTTACAAAAATTAAAAGCAAAACACAAAAATGTCTGTGCACGGCCCTGTTGTCCCGCCCTTGTGTCGAAAAATGTCATCAGATAAGAAAGGAGTTGTCACTATGTAGGAGGGAAGGTTATTTTGGTTAAATATCATGAGGCCATGTGATTTAAAAATATATATATATGCACAGATAATTCATTTAGACTATAATAAATAGTGTTCCATAAAAAAAGAGAATTGGCTATTTTGATTTCATGAACAGTCACTGCTCATAGCTTTTGCCAGCTCTGACAAAGCTTGGCATTTTCCTGGTCTTTTCTTGGGATAAATCACTCATCATGAAATGAAGCTTAAACTGAAGGCCTGATAACAGTATTAATGGTCAAAGATTTCTCCCATTTAAATGTTTTGGTTCAAAATATTCACCTGTTGTTTAAAAATTGTATTTGACTTGTTTGTTTGTTTTATTTTGTAACTTATTTTGGAAGTAGCCTAACTTATTTTTGCAATACTTATTTTTATCACTTTGATACTCTTATTTTCCTTATTAATGTTGACTTTTGCTAACTGATAAACCAGACCTGCTTGTATATAGAAACCCCAATATGTCTTTTAAATAGAAATAGCTGAATTTGAGTTTCAGAGGGGGTGTATTGTACATAGCGCGTATGACGTAAAGGTGACGCGGGCGGCACATCTGTGAGGATTTATCACTTTATATATGTGAACTTTTTTGACCAAATGTGAATTTAGGCGTTATTGAAACGCGCATTATTACTCCTCCCACAGCAATGCTGTAGCACGACTCAAACCGGCAAGCCACGAAGCCAGAACAGGTTTTTCCTCTATGTCCTACTTAGCGTCGCGGTGTTCCTGATAACACGCAAGAAAATAACCCTCACACAGCCACACTGGACTGTCAAACGACGGATACTTGGAGCTTAGCGCGATAAGGAGCTATTTGTTAACCACAAAACCCGAGAGCTCCATAAAGGATGAATTCAATACGACAGGTGCCCTCGCGGGTTAAAAGCAAAAGGACGGAAACGATTTTAGGAGGCGAGAGAGAGCATTTCGAAAAACAGCAGGTATGGCAACCTATGAATAGTTGATATCATGTTACGATGCTAATGGTTAGCGTTCTCATGTGGATACTGTGCTAGCATTGACTACATTTTTTTTTTTTTATCACATAATATGATGTTGCTTACACTCGAGCCAGCAGAATACATTACTGTGGATGCACGATTACAAACAGCTTGCGTAGGCACTATCATACGCTATTGCAGTAAGAGCGTATTTCCAGAAATATCGGCCATTAAAACATACAAGTGTATTTGTTTTTCTTTTTTAAGTGGTAAACTTGCCGAAACGAAACAATAGGTTTTCAAACAACTGGCAAGACCAGTTTGTATTTGACATAACGTCATCCGAGGTGACTCGTTGAACCTGTCCATACAACTACGTTACCTACAAAATGAGTTCAGCACGTGATATTAACCTATGTTATTCTATTGGCAATGATTATTCATTCTTCACTGTTGACAGGCTTATATGATTTATGACGCTCATATGGCCTGTCAGAGTAAAAATAAATGGGACGACGTAAAATGTATCAAAGTAAAACGTAATAGTTGTGTGCCATAGATTGTTCTTTGCAGTTATAATATGTCACTTCAGTCAAACTACCGTCACATCTTTCTCTATTCTTTGCCAACTTAAACCAACCAAAACAAATCACATCGATAATCATATACACTAAATTGGGATATTCACAGTACACACATGTATTCATGGGCTGATCTTGATTAAAAAGTTGAAATGGACAGACTGATGTTTATCTTCTTAGTAAAAAAAAAATCTGAAGGCATAGTGATGTATTGCTGTATTATAGTCATAATTTGATACCTTTCAATGGAATTCAACCGGAGCATCTTAATCAAATAGGTTCCAGCTGAATAAAGAACAAAACTGTAGGATTTTTTTTTTTTCTTTTTTTGAGAAGGAAAAAAATATATCTTCTGTAACTGTTCAGACTGTTAAATATCAAACTCTTGAGGTCACAAAAGTATGCCTGGTCTGTATCCTCAACCCTTGCTTGACAAATATACAGTAAATGGTTAGGGTTTTTTTAAGGTCTATTTTAAGTAGCTCTCCCTGTTTCATTATCTTTTAATTTTCACCTCAATAGGCCTAATCTAGTCAATAATAGCATTTTAGTTGTCAGTTTTCCTAGTACACTAGCATTTTGAACATTTCCACTGAATAAGTTACATAATGTATTTCTGTCATGGAAGTAATTGTGTATGCTTATAAGCAAATAGTTTAATTAAAAATAATAGTGTTTACTGTGGTATATCCATACGTTGTTTTGATATTTTAATTCAATGTTTCGTGTTGGTCTTACAATAGCAATGATACTTTTCACATTTCCTATTAAGTTGCTGTTAGAGGAGAGGGGTAGAATTCGTGGTAACACTTTATTTTAGGGTTCAATTCTCACTATTAACTAGTTGCTTATTAGCTTGCATATTACTAGGATATTTGCTGTTTATTAGTACTTATAAAGCATATACAGTATAATGCCCTATTCTGCATTACCATATTCTACATCCCTTAATCTTACCCAATACCTAAATTTAACTACCACCTTACTAACTATTAATAAGCAGTAATTAGCAGTTTATTGAGGCTAAAGTCGTAGTTAATAGTGAGAATTGGACCCTAATCTAAAGTGTGGCCGAATTTGTGTTAAGGTATCATACATTTGGTTAATTGTGTGTGTGTGTGTGTGTGTGTGTGTGTGTGTGTGTGTGTGTGTGTGTGTGTGTGTGTGTGTGTGTGTATATGTGTGTATGTATGTGTGTGTATATATATATAAACCATAAGATGTTAAAAGGCTGCATTTTTTCCTTGGTTATGCAGGCCCATGAACCTGGTTTGGCAGGTTCTTTTTCCCTTTTGGTTTGTACTCCACACATAGTGTTGTTGCTGGTCAAAAATGGTGAGGAACAGTCAGTACTAAGTGACATGAGCTATCAAATGGCTGCACTTTATTTTGATGGTCCACTTCAGACATTCTACTAACTATAAGCATGTCAACTAACTCTTATTTGAGTATTAGTAGACTGTTAGGTTAGCTGTTAGGGTTCGGGTTAGTAGAATAAGTTGACATGTAGTTGTAAATTTACTTATGGTCAGTAGGGTGTCTTCTGGGGAGCATCAAAATAAAGTGTTAGCAGATGTTAAGCAGACAGTCTACTAATACCCTGGTAGTTGCAAAGTTTCTTATAGTTAGTAGAATGTCTATAGTGGACCATCGAAATAAAGTGTTAAACACAGTTAATTAGTAGTTTTGTAATAAATCTGTTACAAAAAAGAAAATTAAACCATTAATATGCAGAATGTTAATGACTGACAGCCTCAATCACATCCACTTTCAATGCAATTTTTGTCATTCTGTCACTAAGGCCCAGTTGTTCAAAAGAAATGTAATCAGATTTTGGTTATCGGATTGGCTCAAATCTTGAAAATGGGTTGTTCAAAAGAAAAAAAATCAGATTAGATCACGTAATCCAATCTTGGTTTTGATCTGGATCAAACCCTCAGTATGTGGTGTTCAAAACTTTTTAGTAAGATTGGTAAACTTTTGATCCCAAAAATCTGGATTATCCTGATCCCATCAGAAAGGTGGATTCAGGATTAATTTAAGGTACAAATTTGAAAACTTGGTCAAAAATGGTATTATGTAGTACACATTTATGTTTTGCACTTTGTTTTGTCCCCATATAATTATCCAGCTGTGATAAGAGATAATTTCACCCTTTATTGCATGTATATTTAAAGGGGTCATGAATTGAGAAATCAACTTTTCGTTCAGCCTTTGATATATAAAAGTTCATCATGATACAAGAATATCCAGTAAATTTCCAAAGCTGAAAACTTCCTTGTTAGTCAAAGAAAAGCTTTTATTGACACCAGGCCCAGCAAATGCTCGATCTCAGAATGTGCCAAGCTGTGACGTCAGAGTGTGGTGAAACACCGCCTTAACCGAAGAAGACGAACGCCTGATTCTGTAGCCCCGCTCACCGATTTGTGCATGGCATGTTATAGATAAATAACATAGGCCTATGTGGAGCTAAACCGGATCGAACTTCCAAGCAATAAACATGCTGCATAAGATTAATTTGGATTCCAATATTATGAATGCATGGATGAACTTTATTTTTAATGAATATCCAGCTCACGTGGGTAAGACATTGCGCGTTTGTTCCTTCATTTGACCATGGATTCGTTTGTAAACGAGACTGGATTTGCAGACAGGATGAGATTACATGAATGAATGAAGCATCATACTTATGTGAGTAAAAAATGTTTTTTATATGTGATAGTATTGCATTGTTACAGATCGTTTGATATCTATTGATTATGTGTACGTGTCTAACTGAACATAACTTAGCATGGAGGCTGGAGAATCCTTTATTTGAGGTGTTGTTGGTTCATTGTGCTGCGATTCGTGATCAGACTCGGACATGTATGGGCCAGGGCTCGCAAAGCCCAACGTCCCGGGGCTATGTGTTTTCCAGACGGCTACCAAAACGTATCACCGGCTGCGTGTGTGTGTGTGTGTGTTAGTGATGCACAATTCGGGGTTATATCCACCGATCGGGCGGGCCAAGTAATAAAAAATAACATTCCAATTAATTGCGGGTGGATGAGAGATAGATCATTGTGTTTGTTTGATAAAGACATTTTGCGAGCCCTGTGGGCGAATCATTCCGGTTGCCGTTTTCCCACACGCTTTCAAAACAATTCCTCACGTGTACTCACGGGGAAGCCGAAACTCATTATAATATGCAAAGCTTATCCAATCATAGCAGTGGGCGTTTACTTCCAAGTCTTCAATGTGGCACGCCCATAAAAACCGAGCGTTCCATGAGAGAGGCTCAAAACCAGGGTAGAAAATAGCCTATTACTTATTCATTATGATGTTTTTGAATGTAAAAACCACGCGAACGTCATAAGTTGACCTCAGACAACAGTATAAAAAAATAAAAAAGCCAGTTCATGACCCCTTTAAAATTATTTGGTGTGGGTCAGATGAGCGGCCTAACTGTTTAAAATAAATTGCAAATAGAAGGGGATGTTTATATCACTTAAAGGGATAGTTCACCCAAAAATGAGTCATGAGGTGAGTCGGGTCAGAGGTCACTCTTCTGCTGGAACTAGACTCGCGTACGGCTGTTACCGGAAGCCAGTTATCATAGTTTATAAAGTTATAAATATGGATATTTTTCTTACAAAATGCATCGCTTCGCTTCAGAAGGCCTTTATTAACCCCCAGAGCCATATGGATTACTTTTATGATGGATGGATGCACTTTTTTGGGCTTAAAAAAAAAGGTGCAATTCACTCCCATTATAAAGCTGAGAAGAGCCAGGATATTTTTTAATATAACTCTGATTGTGTTTGTCTGAAAGAAGAAAGTCATATACACCTAGGATGGCTTGAGGATGAGTAAATTATGGGATAATTTTCCTTTTTGGGTGAACGAACCCTTTAATTGTGCTGCTTTCAGTCTCTTCAATTAAAAAGGTGTCCCATTGCTGATTGTTCTACCTGTTTTTCTTTACAAAGATAGCAGCCAACATCACAATGTAGTCCCATTTAGAGCTCTGGAAATCTGGAAATTTGTATCTGGATCGGGGTGATCCAATCCAGTGTTTCTTTGAAAACCCGGCACAAAAGTAATATGGATTACCTGGATAGCAAAACATGGGATTTCCAAAACTAGATAATTCTGATCCAGATTAAAGGTTTTTTTTGGAAAACTGAGCCTAAATGAAAGAGAATCATTGGAACAATATGAGAGTGGAACTGTTATTTAAATGCTCACACAAAACATCAGAAACTATCTCACACAAAAGATCAATGTTCTTTTCTCACTGACTGGTCAAATATGCCACATAGTTCTGTCTGTTTACTTTACAGCCCTGTGTGTTTTGCGTCAGTCTGCTGTAAGCTCTCGCGTGAGTTGGGTTGCCCTGCATCGACAAATGTTGCCAAGCAACCTAGTGCCTTTGTGTTATCTCTGTAAAGCGAGTATTCAGAGGTGGTGGATATGTCAGCCTATCGTAGGGATGTCCTTGCACGAGTCAGTGAGTGCACTCTCAGTGTAGGTTGCGTCAGGTGGGGCATCCGGCATAAAACATATGGCAAATAAATGTGTGGATGATCCGATGTGGTGACCTCTAGCAGGAGCAGCCGAAAGTGGGAGAGAGAGAGGGATCATAGTGATGTCCTTGCTTCAGGAGTGTGTGCAGAGGAAGTTACCTTGAAAGAACAGGGTGTATTGTACACTGCTGAGCTAATGTTAACACCATTAACTGTTTATGGTTGCCAAACAAACAACATGGTACATTAACATAGATTGCACTCAGATGTGTGTATGTCAGGCTGTTTTATAATGGCGTTGGATGTGGTTAATCAGACCAGCTGAAATGAAAATCTGTATGTAGTATGTAGTCATCTGTCAGTATGTAATGTTTTGGCAGTGTTCTTGCACCTCAATTTCACATAGTCATTTCTTATTAAGTAGGTTATAGAATGCCGTTCTATTCACTGAGAACAGGAAGGGCAAACCCAGGTCTGGCTCAGGTTTCCTTCAGTGTTGAGTGTTTAGCTGCCTCTATTTGGTGACACAAAAAGACAGTAGGCAAAATCTTCAGAAAAGCATGCGAAACAGTCTTCCAGGGACAGTTTTTTGCACTTTGTTAATGGCCAAATGAAGTTAAAATTCATGCTCTGGAATTGTTTTATGTAAAACAAAGTAACTTTTTTTTCCCTGATTCCATGTTTTCCATTTTAATGGTTGAATTAAATTAAAGAGGCCATATTATGCCCTTTTACAAAGTCTTGATTTTGTTTTTAGGGGCTACTAGAATAGATTTTCATGCTTGAATGGTCAAAAAAAAAAAAAAAAATATATATATATATATATATATATTATTATTATTTATTTTTTTATTTAAAATTATTTTTCACATATTTTACATATTGCAGCATCTCTCTTCCCAGTCTGTCAGTAACGCTCTGTTCAGGTCTTGTCTCTATGAAGCCCCTCCTTCTGAAAAGTGCAGTGTGCTCTGATTGGTCGGCTGGACCAGTATGTTGTGATTGGTGTCCATGCCCCTTACCATAACCTCAAGTTTCAACCAGGCCTTGCCCTATTTTTTGCATATGCCTTGGCTAGGAATTATTTACATGAAAAATAATATGACGTGTTCATTTCCCAGAAGAAAAGGATTTCAGGGAGTTCAGAAACAGTGCACACTCATAGCACACTCACCCTGTGGAGTGACTTTATGCTTTGGAACTTAGCAGATCTTTTTCACACATTAAATAAAGCTAAAAATGTAAAATAAAAAGCATAACAGGTCCTCTTTAATTCATTAAACAACATGTCAATTGAATTCATAACACTTAATTTAATCAATATTTTAAAATCCAAATGAATGAAAATGTAACAATTCATTTAAAATTAACATTTTATTATACAATAGTAAGATATTTCTATCATCATTTCTTTTAGTTAACCAGAGTTTCGTGAAGACTGTTGAGATTCTGATTCTGTGCAATAATTACTGACGCTAGTCCATAGTGCTGGGCGGTATGCCGGTTCATACCGAATACCGGTATTTATTTTTTGTTATGATATGAATTTTTATTATATCACAATACCGGTGTATGTCGCTTAAACAACGTGAGGAACGCGGCGCGACACCCTTTTCACTGTTGCACTGTAGTGAGGTCACAGCTGAGATTGCATTACAACGGAGAATTCAAACAACATGCGGCGCGCTCAAGAGAGCGGTTTCTGCGCGGAGCGCCGCGATGAGTTTAACAACGCTCACCACGTGGATCATAGATCAGATACAGACCGGAGTGAGCGTGTTTAAGTTTTTTTTGGACATATTTCATATATTCTCTAGTGCTCTAAACATGAACCAGCAGCGTGTATGAGCACATATTTCATCACGTCTTCTTCAAATGAAATATATGTGCAAATAAGGACACCGATACAGCCGTACTGATCATGAACGCGATGACACGATGGATTATTCTGATACACAGAAGACAATGATGTAGACTGACAATTCGAAGAAGAATGGGCAAAAGTAACTATGCCTTTATTCTTTCTGTTAAACTGACACGTGTCGTTTGTTTAGAGACTGCAGTGCTCTTAAATGTATTGAAAATATTATTAGACCTTTTAAATGTTCTTTCGCGTTTCTCCGTCGTTTTGGCAGTTTGTTGTTATAGGGTAAGATTTTTTTTAAACGCATAAGGTGCCCTCAACTCTGTTTTTTTTCTGTGTCTGTAATGAGTGTGTTGCAGGTCTGTGTTTTATTGGTTGTTGTCTCCCCACAGCATCATTTTGTGGGGCTTTGGAAACCTTCTAGTGTGGAATTTTTCTACAATATTAACTCATCATGACAGTAAAATAGGGCATTCTAAGTCAATCTACTGCAGTATTTCCTTTCTCAATCAGTAGAAAATGCGGTTAACACCCAGTCATGCATAGGGGGAAAAAAATACCGTCACATACCACGATACCAGTATAATTTTGAAAAATACCGTGATATAAATTTTTGGTCATACTGTCCAGCACTACTAGTCCATATTGCGATTTTGATGTATTAATCTGAAGATTGCCAAAGTCCATGCTATACAGTAAATTCCATATATATGCATGAATTCCATGATTTCGTCTAGTTTTTCTGCATTGTAATTACAATTATTAATTACGATTATCACAATTTACATTGAATGATGTTTTGAATAGCTTTATGCCATTTGTTTGAAGCGACTGTATGCCATATTGTTATATCAAAATAAACAAGCTGAAAACACTCTTCCTGATTGCTTTTCTATAGCATTAAGCCTCAAATGTCAAATACTGTATACATTGGTTTGGTTTGATTTTGTCTTTAAATAAATTTAAAAAAAAGTACAAATATGCATGGTATTATAATGTTATGCTAAAACTAAAATTAAAACAATTGGGGAAAAAATCCTTAAGATAACCTGTAAAAGCAAAAAACACATCTTGAGCACACAGAATTTTTTTGTAATTGTACCTTTGAACGATTTTGTGGCATCCGTAATTGTAATTGTGCAGCTCTAGCCCTAACTATCTTATTGTTTAAACACATTAAGTTTGAAGAACTGTCAGTGATCTCTTTAAAGGAATTGCCTGCTTAGTTTGTCAGTGGACCTTCATGGAGTTAGTGGGTGTCTCATGTAGTGGTTATTGGCTTTCCTTGGTTTTAGATTTCTTTTATGCCTGTATGGGTGTAGAATATTGACCAAAAAAAAATCATATCTCTATATTTTCTGGCATTTTTTTCGATTACAATAATTGTGTCTTTGTGATGGAAGCTTGGCTGTTTTACAGCTTGTCATGGACAGCTGAGTCAAGTCATGTCACCTTTATTTATATAGCGCTTTATTCAATACAGATTGTTTCAAATCAGCTTTACAGTGATAACAGGAACATGATGCATTTCGGCGGTTGTTCTGCTGAAGTCAGTTCAGTGTTGATTCAGTTCCGTTGTAAAGATCATCAATTATTAAAATAGTTAATTTAATCTATAAAGCAGTTCTGCAAAAAAAAAATTGGCATCGTCCAGCTCAGTTCAGTTCAGTTCTCATACAACAGCGTCAGTACAGATCAGATTAATAATGCTGAATATTGTTACACTTTACTATATAGTACTATACTATATTATTACTATATTATATAGACTAATTACAACTGACTCCTGAAGCTTTTCATATTCATCACGTTTTAAGTGGATTTCCAGGAGCACCTTTAAATGTGTCATCTCTTGTCAAATTGTTTACATTTTAATCAATAAATTAAAGAAATATACAGTGGGTATAAAAAGTCTACAACACTCCTGTTAAAACAGCTGGTTTTTGTGATGTCAAATATGAAACAAAGATATCAAACATATCAGAACTTTTGCACGTTCAATGTAAATTACAACATGCAATACCATGCAAACCAAAAGTGACATTTCATCTTGCAACATCCTAGCAAGTGGTTTCTAGGGACGGCTGACATTTGTCAGTGTACATCTAATATTTTTCAAAGTTTTTATCATCTGTTTTAGGAAAACCATAAGTCTGAGAACATTGGGGGTGATGGAATAGGGATGAAATGGTTTGACAATAAACCACAATAAAATATTATGATACATTATTTTTACATTAGTACATTATAGGGCTGGACCCGAACATTCAAACATTCGAATATTCGTTCGGTGGGTTGGTATTCGATTTTCAATTTTGGGATTCGAATATTGTTTTTTTTCTTTTTTTTTCGCACACCTGGCATCCCCCTCGAAACCTTATTATCTTATTCGCTCTTGAATATGTTTATACTATAAAATCTGGTGAAATACAATAGTCTTAAGTTGAGCTTCCATAGGAATTAACTGAAAACACGCCAGTGAACACGCACTGTGAATGACAGTGCGGCCGTGAATGAATGACAGTGCGGCCGTGCGCATTTTACTTTCGGTTTCGAATTAGCGCCAGTTCGGGGGCGGGTTGCTTGAATGGTGGATTCATTAGCCTATTATTCTTAATGAAAAACACAACAACAAAACAGTACAATGACAAACTCACTTGAATAGGCGCTTTTACATTTCGCTGTCATTCAGCTACTCATACTCGTGATGAATGAAATCTGACTCCTGCTGCTGGTCTGTGCTGCGACTCTCGTTCGGCTCACACTGCATTGGGCAGACGCGTTCAGTTTTTATTTGTAGTGTCTGTTCTCTAACTGAACTAAATTTAGTTTAGTTCAGTTAGGGGACAAGTGATGTAACCGGTGTTATGCCTGAACACAGGCAACACCGACTATCGCAGCAAGCCTATTACCCATTATTATCAATCTAAATTAATCTACTGCGAAATACAGGAGCTTGTTAAAACTCAAACGTGAGATTTTACTGGGACGTAACAGACCTGTGTGTTTTGTATCACTAGTGCAGTGTCTGTTCTCGGAGCATGTAAGCCCTGCCCACGTGAGGATGCGTCGCTTCCTGCTCTTTATTAGAGAGAAGAATATGTTCAGCCCCCTCCCTCCGAAGCTTCGAAATATTCGGTGTTGATTACTACCGACGCTTCGAAGCTCAAAAAATGGTATTTGGACCAGCCCTAGTACATTAATAGATTAGAATTACCATTTCAAATTTTAATTATCATTTAAACCGTATTTGATTACTGTGATTTGGAAAAGATCACAGTAAATACTGTCCAGCATTAAGCAAATTTACCAACAGTCTTACGCAGGTGCAGCATATATATATATATATATATATATATATATATATATATACACTCACCTAAAGGATTATTAGGAACACCTGTTCAATTTCTCATTAATGCAATTATCTAATCAACCAATCACATGGCAGTTGCTTCAATGCATTTAGGGGTGTGGTCCTGGTCAAGACAATCTCCTGAACTCCAAACTGAATGTCAGAATGGGAAAGAAAGGTGATTTAAGCAATTTTGAGCGTGGCATGGTTGTTGGTGCCAGACGGGCCGGTCTGAGTATTTCACAATCTGCTCAGTTACTGGGATTTTCACGCACAACCATTTCTAGAGTTTACAAAGAATGGTGTGAAAAGGGAAAAACATCCAGTATGCGGCAGTCCTGTGGGCGAAAATGCCTTGTTGATGCTAGAGGTCAGAGGAGAATGGGCCGACTGATTCAAGCTGATAGAAGAGCAACTTTGACTGAAATAACCACTCGTTACAACCGAGGTACGCAGCAAAGCATTTGTGAAGCCACAACACGCACAACCTTGAAGCGGATGGGCTACAACAGCAGAAGACCCCACCGGGTACCACTCATCTCCACTACAAATAGGAAAAAGAGGCTACAATTTGCACAAGCTCACCAAAATTGGACAGTTGAAGACTGGAAAAATGTTGCCTGGTCTGATGAGTCTCGATTTCTGTTGAGACATTCAGATGGTAGAGTCAGAATTTGGCGTAAACAGAATGAGAACATGGATCCATCATGCCTTGTTACCACTGTGCAGGCTGGTGGTGGTGGTGTAATGGTGTGGGGGATGTTTTCTTGGCACACTTTAGGCCCCTTAGTGCCAATTGGGCATCGTTTAAATGCCACGGCCTACCTGAGCATTGTTTCTGACCATGTCCATCCCTTTATGACCACCATGTACCCATCCTCTGATGGCTACTTCCAGCAGGATAATGCACCATGTCACAAAGCTCGAATCATTTCAAATTGGTTTCTTGAACATGACAATGAGTTCACTGTACTAAAATGGCCCCCACAGTCACCAGATCTCAACCCAATAGAGCATCTTTGGGATGTGGTGGAACGGGAGCTTCGTGCCCTGGATGTGCATCCCACAAATCTCCATCAACTGCAAGATGCTATCCTATCAATATGGGCCAACATTTCTAAAGAATGCTTTCAGCACCTTGTTGAATCAATGCCACGTAGAATTGAAGCAGTTCTGAAGGCGAAAGGGGGTCAAACACAGTATTAGTATGGTGTTCCTAATAATCCTTTAGGTGAGTGTATATATATACACACATACACATAAATGCCTCATTAGTGTCTGTTTCTATGGGCTGCTATTCCTAAGGCATCCAACATATTGGAAAAATCCGGGTTCATGAACACTAGAGAGCATCTGCATCTGCAAGCTAGTTATTCACACGTATGAATATCTGCAGTAGACATTAGCAGATGAATTTCACAGCATTTAGTTTGTCCCTAATGTGATAATTCTGCATATGGATATTTCATATTGAGTTATACATAAAAACACAAACGAGCACACTCTTTTCTCACCTCTGAAAGGTTATCCAATTTCATCTGGTGGTTTTTACAGCCATAGGCTGCACAATGCTAAATAGTGTCAATTTTGATTTCATGCCGACGAGTCCGTGTAAAGGCAATTCAGAGATTTGTTTCTAAACACATTATAAATGTTAGAAATGTTACAAAGACTGAACTATGTAGTACTGAATTGTGTACCGTTAAACAGTTTTTCACCATTTGTGTGTACAGGATTTTTTGGGCGGGCCCCTAACACTATAATAATAGAGCGCATTAGCATCAGTTCGCCCGCTCAATCGCGAGTTACTGTCAGTACTGTTAGTTACTACAGCCTACAGTTTGCTAGCTATGCTTTCTTCATGTAAATGCATATTATCTGGTTGCGATAATTTACAAAACAGCTCAGTGTCCTGCGATGATATCAAGACAAGTTGGATTAATTTTGTGTAGAGCCACCTTGATAGATAGCTAAGGATCACCACCAACACCTGCCTCTGCAGTGAACAGTTTACACCGGATAGTTTTACAAACTTTCATCGGAGACAACTGGGATTCACTGATAATCTGTTGCTGGTGAATAGGGCTGTAGTGACTATCTCCTGTTACTGTAAAGGGTGTAGCATTTTATTCACATCATTTTCATACTTAATATGCAGCATAACTAAAACCATGATGGCTGTTAGTTTGATCTGTGACTATACAGACAAATAATAATAATGATAAAAATGGTAAAGTGGCAAAATATGTTTTGTTCTCTGTTATTATACATTATTTGGCTAAATTAGGTTATGCTAGTTACATATTGCTAACTTGCATCAAAGGTAGAAAAAAAATGTACCCTTCTGTTGCAGACCGAGAGGGACGAGGTTGATTCTCGGGTAGCCGGTCAATGTCCTCTGAATTGGATTCTGGCTCTGGAGGCTCAAACATGTAGCTATGGCTGTGTAAATCCTGCATATGGATGCATATTAAGCATCCATATGCAGCTGGATTGCATCCATATGCAGCTGCATATTAAGCTGGATTGTAGCGGTATTTGACAGTTGAGAGAGGGGGCAGCTTTCCTTGAGTGGGCGTGGTTTCAGGGCCGCCAGCGGACACGCCCCCCAGCATTTGAGAGCAGAGAATACTGCTTATTTTTTCAAGATTTTGATAACAAGATTATTTACTTGCTGTTTTTTTAATCATTCAGATTTGGCTGGGTGGTTAACACATTTTGTGGTGTGACAAACTCATATTTAATATTGCTTTACACTGACTTTAAGTGTTTCTGTCAGCTTTCTGTAGTGCAGCTGTCAGAATTCCTGTGAAAGCAACTTAGCATCTTGATGCAATATCAAAACTGACATCGCTAAACAAACCAGACATTTAAATCGGGCTGTACGATTAATCATAACGTTTTCTGCTTCTCTTGACTAATTAAAAACAATTGTCTGCTAGTTATTTGTCCTGAAAGTTTTTTTTCTTTTTATTCTTATTTGACATTGCCGTTATTTGCATTGGTAACAATCTTCCACTATCTTTCCTGCTTGTGGCCAGATGTCAAGAGCTTAAATCCTCCAAAAGGAGCTTTTCTCTTAAAAGGATACATTTTCTGCCCTGGTTTTGTTTGCAGTGTTCAGCCATTTCAAAGATGAAAATGGCTAAAAGAAAAAAAACAACACTATGAGTATCTGTCAGGGTTATGTTCATTGTTCTTGGTTTTTCATTCATGTGCCTGTGTTTGTGTTTTCTTTCAGTTTAGTCATGTTAATTCCCTTGTTAGTTTCCTTGGTTGCTAATTAGTTATACCTATGTCTCATTTAGTTCCCTTAAGTGTAGCCTATAGGGTAAACGTACCTATTAAGCTCACCAAAATCTACATTGAGACATTTTAGTGCACAGGGTATTGGTTTGAGTACAAGAAGTTATGTTAAAATAAAATATGAATCTCTCACACAATAATATTTAATTTTATTTTAAATGACAAAAGTGTTTAAATTAAGATATATATCATTAAATGCAAAAAGTCTGGCTGTGTTTAAGCACATCCCTGTTGCCATTAAGCTCACAACATGTTTTTTTGGGAAAATTCTTGTTTATTTTAACCAACATTTTTAAAGAATAATTTTATAAAGATTAACTTGAAGTGACAACCATCAGTTAATATTCAAAGTCTGTTTATGAAGTATTTACATAGACGTTCAATGTGGATGAGCTTAAAGGGAGCACACTGAGCTTTGTTGGAACAGCAAATCTTTTTTTAATTAATAAATATCAAATTTATACATTTAAAAGGACAATTTTGCTAAATAAATAATCTAGGTCATGTATTAAGTTCATACATATTTTATTATGAGCAGCTATTATAGAAAATATCTATGAAATTATACTTTTTCTTATTGAAATCACACTGAAGCTGTGTGATTTTCATAGTAGTGCACCCTTTAAGCTCACCTTACAATAATATGAAATCTTTAAAAATTATAGAAGTGTAAAACAACAGAACATCAATAAACTGTAAATTTATAATATAATTGATTTAAAAGTACAAGCCAGTAATGCCTGTGAAGTAATATATTAGTGTAGCACACAATCTTATACAGCTAGTAAGCTAACAATGTTCTGTAGCATCTGCGCTATGTTGCTTAAACTATCTTTTGGATCTAACTGTAATTAGTTCCCACATCCAGGTTCCAGGTTATAATATGCATAAGTCTAAATATTAATCTCTTAATTTTGCAGTAAGAAGTTATACTTATCGAAAATAAAGGCTTAAACATCTAAAAAATGCACATTTAAGGGGCTACTCTTTTGGTGAAAGTTTTCAGACAACTTTCAAAATGGCCGCCAGACAGTGTGAACACATGAATACCCATAACTCAGTGTGCAATGGTCTGATTATCTTGAAATTACAGGAGGTATATAGTAACAAACACATCATTTGGTTAAGACATCAAGTAGGATGATAAATAATTTTTTTCTTTTTATAATCTGAGGTCAAAGATAGTAGTGTGCTTAATGGGTACTTGAGCTTAATAGGTACGTTTACCCTTGACTCCCTGTTTTGCTCAGTTCTTGGTCGGTTATCGTCTTAGTACATGTGTGAAGTGTAAGCCGTTAATCTCCTGAGATTCTCCAGTGTGTTCTGGTAGTTTAATAAAGACTCTTTGTTTATATACCTGATTCATTCGTGTTGGATTGCCATACAGCTGTGACAGTATTGTTATTTGCAGTCTATCTGTATGAATTTGCATTTGTGTAGCAATATGGATCTGTGGTTTGTCTCATTTGCAACTGAATTGCTTGCCTTATATCTATCTAATGTGAAAAGCACTCACCAAATCCATGCATTACCAGAAGTTGAATTAATGGTAGTGTTCAATTTACTGTTATCAAAACAATTGTAATCAATAAGTTTTTTGGATTAGGTAAAGAACATGTGAAATGTGAAATGGCCTTGTATTACATTACCCCTTTTGATAATTATGCAATAATAATATTTAATATATAAAGTAAATATTATATCATATAACAGTTATATACACTCACCTAAAGGATTATTAGGAACACCATACTAATACTGTGTTTGACCCCCTTTCGCCTTCAGAACTGCCTTAATTCTACGTGGCATTGATTCAACAAGGTGCTGAAAGCATTCTTTAGAAATGTTGGCCCATATTGATAGGATAGCATCTTGCAGTTGATGGAGATTTGTGGGATGCACATCCAGGGCACGAAGCTCCCGTTCCACCACATCCCAAAGATGCTCTATTGGGTTGAGATCTGGTGACTGTGGGGGCCATTTTAGTACAGTGAACTCATTGTCATGTTCAAGAAACCAGTTTGAAATGATTCGAGCTTTGTGACATGGTGCATTATCCTGCTGGAAGTAGCCATCAGAGGATGGGTACATGGTGGTCATAAAGGGATGGACATGGTCAGAAACAATGCTCAGGTAGGCCGTGGCATTTAAACGATCCCCAATTGGCACTAAGGGGCCTAAAGTGTGCCAAGAAAACATCCCCCACACCATTACACCACCACCACCAGCCTGCACAGTGGTAACAAGGCATGATGGATCCATGTTCTCATTCTGTTTACGCCAAATTCTGACTCTACCATCTGAATGTCTCAACAGAAATCGAGACTCATCAGACCAGGCAACATTTTTCCAGTCTTCAACTGTCCCATTTTGGTGAGCTCGTGCAAATTGTAGCCTCTTTTTCCTATTTGTAGTGGAGATGAGTGGTACCCGGTGGGGTCTTCTGCTGTTGTAGCCCATCCGCCTCAAGGTTGTGCGTGTTGTGGCTTCACAAATGCTTTGCTGCATACCTCGGTTGTAACGAGTGGTTATTTCAGTCAAAGTTGCTCTTCTATCAGCTTGAATCAGTCGGCCCATTCTCCTCTGACCTCTAGCATCAACAAGGCATTTTCGCCCACAGGACTGCCGCATACTGGATGTTTTTCCCTTTTCACACCATTCTTTGTAAACTCTAGAAATGGTTGTGCGTGAAAATCCCAGTAACTGAGCAGATTGTGAAATACTCAGACCGGCCCGTCTGGCACCAACAACCATGCCACGCTCAAAATTGCTTAAATCACCTTTCTTTCCCATTCTGACATTCAGTTTGGAGTTCAGGAGATTGTCTTGACCAGGACCACACCCCTAAATGCATTGAAGCAACTGCCATGTGATTGGTTGATTAGATAATTGCATTAATGAGAAATTGAACAGGTGTTCCTAATAATCCTTTAGGTGAGTGTAAAACGTTAAATATATAACACTTTTAACTTTTTAAACTATATAACAGTTTATTTAGTGCAGTAACCATTATAGTGCAGCCCTACTTTTAAGATAAATCCTGCTTTTTTTTTCTTGTTCTTGTTTTTCGTTGGAAGAATTGATGAGAGTGCTTCTTGATTGCTGATTAGCTGTTGTTTGTGATAAGCTACCTAATTAAAGTTTGAATGCCAAATTTCTAAATGTTGCATTTGTTTAACAATCATAAATATGACTTCTATTCATGTGGCTCTCTGGGAAACTAATGATAATGATATGCCAGATGTCCTTTCAAATCAAATCTGTTATTTGGGATTCACCATGTTTTTTTAAATAATAATAATAATTAGGGCTGTCCCTGACTGATGGAAACGCAGTGATTTTGCAATAGTTTTTTATCGACATTTAGAAAATATCGCAAAAGTTTTGTGCAAATCTGTAATGGAAAAACTTCTACTGTTGTCGTGGGTGTTTTTTTGTGTTCGCGAGTTGAAGCGACCCCAACCCCCACCCCAGAACTTGATTTTTACACCCCGGAACATGATTTTTACACCATGGAACATCTCCTCCCCACCCCACCACACCATGTGATTTGTGCTAGTTTTGGCTGTGATTGGGCGAGTTTTGAATAGCAGTTGGGCTGGTTTTGTTACGCAAACCTGGCAGCACTGGTTCACACGGTTAGCCAACCATGCTGAGAATTCCAGGCCGAGAGCAGTTTGTAATTGTGCCGTGCCAAACCAAGCTCAAATGGCAGTATAACTTTGGTGGAAAGGGCGGTGGAAAAGTAGCTCGTTACCATCAATATATCATTCATCAGTAGCCATTTTCATTAAATGTTATTCAACCAGGATCATTTCACATGAACACTGCTTTTTCTCCAGTTTTAGTGTTCCTGTTATCACATTTTAAAGTAAAGTGCATGTATGCATACTTTATAAAATACACTTTTTTTTAACAGTCACAAAATAGGTTTTTCATCAAATGTACCTACTCAGTATGAGATTTTAGAAAGAGAATAACCCCTGCGGGAAGTAACCCTCCAGGAACAAAATTGACTAGCCCTGAGTTAAGCCATAGAGGGAAGGACCCCCCAAAACAGAGTCTGTTATGAAAGTTAGCCAATAGGCAGACCATCTGTCTAAGATTGTGTGCCAGCGTTTGGCACCTAACCAACCCAATTCCTCGGGCTGACATGCTTTGTTCTGCACAATCTGCTCTTTGTGCTGTCCATCGCCTTCATTTTGTTCTCCCAGTTTTGGGGCTGACCAGCACAATCTCACTTGCACATTAATGAGCCACAGACCAACATTCAAAGGAATGCACATTAAATTCTGTGCTTCTGTTTTGTGCTTTTGTAAAACATATTCCAAACTGTCAACGTTTTATTTCTGCCCTAGCTGATCTGAAAAAGCATTCACTGCTAAACATGCAATTTATAATGTAATTATATTTATAATATTATATATGTTTTGCATTATTTTTCATTTTCAAATAAGTATGTAAGACTTGTATTATAATTATTATTCAGTTAATGTAATGAAGATGATTGTTATTTGTAGTAGGATCATGTGGGAGATGTGGCTGCGCATTATTAGTGAGCCAGTGATAAAGAGTGGTTATTTTATTAAAGGCCTGATACACCAAGGACGATAACTATAAAGATAACGATAAATATATAGTTCTAAAAATCGTTCTCAATATTAAAGAATAGAGTTCACACCACAGCTAAAATAACGCACAGAGAAACGATATCACTTTCAGAACGGTTTTATCCATTTTATCCATAAAAACATTGACAGCCAATCAGAATCCATCCTGCTGTAATGAGCTCGAGCATTTAAAGTGACAGACAAGCACACGCTTAGAATAGACAGAACGATATCGTAATATACTGTATATATAGTTATCGGTCTTAGTGTGAATGGGCCTTAAGAGCGGTAAAGATATTTTCTTAAATATTTTCTTGTTTTAAACCATACCATGTGCAGCTTTAAAATGTACCTTTTGCCACACAAAGGTGTATTTAGTGTAAAATTGCATCCGTGAGTTGGATTATATTTAATTTACGTTGAGAAGACATCATTTTTTTTTGCGGTGCCACACCACGTCATGTGATTCCTGATCCCAGAACAAAAGATGTGTTCACGGCATGTTGAAATTACTTGTAGAACTTATATTTACAACTTGTACCATATACCATATACCGCTACAATGTGATGAAACACTCAAAATGGCAGCAGCTATAGCAGTAAAAATTAAAGCAGTTATCTAGTAATATTTCTGTTTAAGAATTCATATAATTGACTATTGTTAATGTCTTAATAATGTAAGATTAATCTGAAAATAAACAAAAAATCATAGAATACAGTTTAATGTAGCTAGCTCAGAGTTGGGTAACGTCTGTAAAATAAACTTAACAAAGCGTTTGCATAACTGTTACTTGTATTGTGGTTTTGTCTATTGATTACTCAAACTACACATTTTGCTGCTAATATTTATGTTTAATTCAATTTTTGACAGGAAAGAAAACAAGGCTGTGAGAGATGGAAGTACAGTGGGTTCAATGGATTGTACTGCTGTTTAACAACAGACCGATTGTTCAGCTGGTGTAACGTCTTTCCAAAACAAAAGACGTTCCAAGACAAACACTTCATAAATCAGTTTTGAAAGTTGTAAGTAGTTGTAAAAATTACATGATCTAGGACGTTTATAGGGTGCGTGCCATTGTAAAGACTGTAAGTCTGTCCCTCACAGCCTTGTTTTCATCCGCGTTAAATTCAATGTGGCGTCTAACCTGACTACGGTCTGTATGAGCAATCATATCATCCTGTGCTAACCAAGCCATTGAAATGAATGGGGATGCTAATGGAAAAAGGCTCTTTAGAGTTTTGTGTCTTAGAACGCTTCTTGTCAGGAAGCAGTGTCAGAGTATTTTAGTGCTAGATGTATTATTATTGTTAGATGTTCAATCCACATAAGCAGAAGAAAATATGTTCAGGAATCATTAATGGAGCCAAATTCTGTTATTGATTCTGTTATTTAAAACAAAATTAAGCCATTCTGAATAAGAATATATTAAAACTGAGTTGTTGTTTTTTGTTTTCTTGGGCTTTGAAGCCTTCACATAAGATACCATGCCTAATGTTTTTAGTTTACTGTTTTTGTATTTATGTGACAGGGAGACATTGACAAATCAGTTTGAAAGGACATGAGTATGAATAAATAATGACATCATATACATTTTTTGGTTACCAATTCTTTTAACAAACAAAAAAAGGCCTGTATTCAATCTCAAATCACAATGCATAAACAAACAAAACTTGTATAGTAATTTTTCTCTTTCCTTTCCTTTTTAGCTCAGCAGTATCAGTAAGGCCATCAATTCCACAGAGACGCCGCTGAAGGAGAAACATGCACGCAGTATCCTTAATTCACACATCTATTTATTACTGTTTATTCAACTATTATCCAACCAGGTAGGTCAATTGAACCCTTCACAAGAGGATAAGGAGTAGTACTTCAATCAGCTCTGAAGTTCTGTGTTAGTTATTATTGGTTTAAAAGTGTTGAAAATGTTGTCAAACATTGCTGTCTGATAATGCTGTTAATGATTGCCATATCATTGAGTGTGTTGACACACACATTCTTAAACCAGTTATGCTTAATAAGCAGACAGCACACGTGGTCATGTAAGCAAGTTAAACCCTTTTCATTTATTGGCTTAAGATCATAAACAGCTATTTTAACCAGGACACGGGCCATGTCCGTGCGTCGCCTATCAATGATATCATACCTGCGTTACCCTCGATTTCCGTTTTTATTTTGTAGAAACCATGGAAACACCAAAGACGCTTTAATATATTATGTGTTTTATTAGACAGGTGAGCAACTGTTTGGATACATTCATCGACAGAGAACTAATCATTGTTATATAGCTCAACACAGTAAGTCTTATTGTTTAAATCTCATTTTCTAGATTTACAGCGAGTACCATGTTTTACCATGAGTAATATCGATCTAGCTTACTGCAGTGTGCAACAAGTGTCTCATAGTTTCCGCCAGGCGAACACACAACATTATAACATAACTTTCAACACAGTCAAATGTATCTAATATGATAAAACAGCGCTGCAATACCTCACATACGCATGAGCAGAAGAAGCGAAAGCGCTCGTCTGCGGCATAATAAAAGCTCCGCGAAATCGAGACGTCATCAAGCTATGCCTTTGTTTTGAATCAGCGACCTCTTGTGGCGAAAAATTACATATTGTGGCTTTAACCTGCTTTCTGTCAGTTTATTGAAGTGCGCATGTGTGATATGTGTGACAGGAAAACATCCTTATATACAGCAGATTTAACCACATTCAGCCTCAGTGAGTGTTTTGCGGTAGGGGAAGAGAAATATATCACAAACTCTGACTTTTTCTTGACCCAAGAAATATAAAAAAGGTGTTTGTATCTCGTGCAGCCAAAGGACAAGTTGTACAGTTGTAGAAACTTCAAATATGAGAGGAGAATGAGTACTCTGAGTGAAAAACATGGATGCTTACGTTTTGATGCCATCACCGGGCAATAACCTGTTTTTTTAATACAGTCTAGTAAATGCGGTTTACTTGCATTGCTGGGTTATTGATTTGCAGGTAAACCGGTAAATCGTGTTATTTCAATAAACTGATTTTTGGTAGTTATCAACATATTGGTATTGGTGTGCATGTTGCATGAAACCAGCTATACTCTGTATGAGGAATGATACTGGTTTTATACCGGTTTACAGGGGGAAGGAAACATAGTTCCTATGTCAATATCCTAACGAATAGAATAGCCTTAAATAATTATCATAGTCACCTAAAGGGTGGTAAAATAGTCGCATCATACATGGTGTGCAGCAAGCTTGTGTACAAGACCTTTTCATATACAAACGTTTTCAACACCGAAACGCAACTGGTTCCCGTAGTTATTGTGTAGCAAAAATTACCTCATAGCACCATCTAATATACAATTACAAAATGAGTTGGACAGCAGACTTTCCCCAGTTTGATGAATTGTGATATTATATAAAACAATGAATGAGTGTGATGTGAAAATCAATTGTGCTTGAGATCTTTTCCTTAAATGCATGAACAGGAATTATTTTGGGAACCCACAGAGAGAAGGGGGCCTATACCTTCTGGTCATATGCCGTTGGTCTGCCGTTGCCAAGCAGCGCCATCCTTAGCTGGAAGTTCTGCCATGTATTACACAAAATCTTGCGTGACGGTCACCGAAATGTAAGCATGCTTCAATTTAAGTTTCGTTGGAATTATCTGTTCAAATACACTTTTATTCATCTATTGTTGTTTGTCTTTCTCAACAATCTTCCTTCCGTGTCCCGACATTGTTTTTCATTTCTCACCCTTTGTCATACCGTTTTCACAACCTTGCATTCAAAATCACCCTCCTTACTTAAAATCATTCAAGCCTTTGGTTTCATCCCATCACTCGTGGTCACTGTATTAAATACATAAAAATATTAATCTCTCTCACTCTTATTGCTTGTGTGTCAATGATTACCCTACTTCTCTAACAGTGTTTTGCTTGCTTTATATATATATATATATATATATATATATGTGTGTGTGTGTGTGTGTGTGTGTGTGTGTATATATATATATATATATATACACTCACCTAAAGGATTATTAGGAACACCTGTTCAATTTCTCATTAATGCAATTATCTAATCAACCAATCACATGGCAGTTGCTTCAATGCATTTAGGGGTGTGGTCCTGGTCAAGACAATCTCCTGAACTCCAAACTGAATGTCAGAATGGGAAAGAAAGGTGATTTAAGCAATTTTGAGCGTGGCATGGTTGTTGGTGCCAGACGGGCCGGTCTGAGTATTTCACAATCTGCTCAGTTACTGGGATTTACACGCACAACCATTTCTAGAGTTTACAAAGAATGGTGTGAAAAGGGAAAAACATCCAGTATGTGGCAGTCCTGTGGGCGAAAATGCTTTGTTGATGCTAGAGGTCAGAGGAGAATGGGCCGACTGATTCAAGCTGATAGAAGAGCAACTTTGACTGAAATAACCACTTGTTACAACCGAGGTATGCAGCAAAGCATTTGTGAAGCCACAACACGCACAACCTTGAGGCGGATGGGATACAACAGCAGAAGACCCCACCGGGTACCACTCATCTCCACTACAAATAGGAAAAAGAGGCTACAATTTGCACGAGCTCACCAAAATTGGACAGTTGAAGACTGGAAAAATGTTGCCTGGTCTGATGAGTCTCGATTTCTGTTGAGACATTCAGATGGTAGAGTCAGAATTTGGCGTAAACAGAATGAGAACATGGATCCATCATGCCTTGTTACCACTGTGCAGGCTGGTGGTGGTGGTGTAATGGTGTGGGGGATGTTTTCTTGGCACACTTTAGGCCCCTTAGTGCCAATTGGGCATCGTTTAAATGCCACGGCCTACCTGAGCATTGTTTCTGACCATGTCCATCCCTTTATGACCACCATGTACCCATCCTCTGATGGCTACTTCCAGCAGGATAATGCACCATGTCACAAAGCTCGAATCATTTCAAATTGGTTTCTTGAACATGACAATGAGTTCACTGTACTAAAATGGCCCCCACAGTCACCAGATCTCAACCCAATAGAGCATCTTTGGGATGTGGTGGAACGGGAGCTTCGTGCCCTGGATGTGCATCCCACAAATCTCCATCAACTGCAAGATTCTATCCTATCAATATGGGCCAACATTTCTAAAGAATGCTTTCAGCACCTTGTTGAATCAATGCCACGTAGAATTAAGGCAGTTCTGAAGGCAAAAGGGGGTCAAACACAGTATTAGTATGGTGTTCCTAATAATCCTTTAGGTGAGTGTATATATATACACACAAACCCGATTCCAAAAAAGTTGGGACACTGTACAAATTGTGAATAAAAACAGAATGCAATGATGTGGAAGTTTCAAATTTCAATATTTTATTCAGAATACAACATAGATGACATATCAAATGTTTAAACTGAGAAAATGTATCATTTTAAGGGAAAAATAAGTTGATTTTAAATTTCATGTCATCAACACATCTCAAAAAAGTTGGGACAAGGCCATGTTTACCACTGTGTGGCATCCCCTCTTCTTTTTATAACAGTCTGCAAACGTCTGGGGACTGAGGAGTTGCTTAAGTTTAGGAATAGGAATGTTGTCCCATTCTTGTCTAATACAGGCTTCTAGTTGCTCAACTGTCTTAGGTCTTCTTTGTAGCATCTTCCTCTTTATGATGCGCCAAATGTTTTCTATGGGTGAAAGATCTGGACTGCAGGCTGGCCATTTCAGTACCCGGATCCTTCTTCTACGCAGCCATGATGTTGTAATTGATGCAGTATGTGGTCTGGCATTGTCATGTTGGAAAATGCTTTCTTCCCTGAAAGTGACGACGTCTGGATGGGAGCATATGTTGTTCTAGAACTTGGATATACCTTTCAGCATTGATGGTGCCTTTCCAGATGTGTAAGCTGCCCATGCCACACGCACTCATGCAACCCCATACCATCAGAGATGCAGGCTTCTGAACTGAGCGCTGATAACAACTTGGGTTGTCCTTGTCCTCTTTAGTCCGGATGACATGGCGTCCCAGTTTTCCAAAAAGAACTTCAAATTTTGATTCGTCTGACCACAGAACAGTTTTCCACTTTGCCACAGTCCATTTTAAATGAGCCTTGGCCCAGAGAAAACGCCTGCGCTTCTGGATCATGTTTAGATATGGCTTCTTTTTTGACCTATAGAGTTTTAGCCGGCAACGCCAAATGGCACGGTGGATTGTGTTCACCGACAATGTTTTCTGGAAGTATTCCTGAGCCCATGTTGTGATTTCCATTACAGTAGCATTCCTGTATGTGATGCAGTGCCGTCTAAGGGCCCGAAGATCACGGGCATCCAGTATGGTTTTCCGGCCTTGACCCTTACGCACAGAGATTGTTCCAGATTCTCTGAATCTTTGGATGATATTATGCACTGTAGATGATGATAACTTCGAAAACTTTGCAATTTTTCTCTGAGAAACTCCTTTCTGATATTGCTCTGTATATATATACAGTGCATCCAGAAAGTATTCACAGCGCTTCACTTTTTTTTACAGCCTTATCCCAAAATGGATTAAATTCTTTATTTTTTTCCTCAATTCTACAAACAATACCCCATAATGACAATGTGAAAGAAGTTTGTTTGAAATCTTTGCAAATTTATTAAAAATAAAAAACGAAATAAATCACATGTACATAAGTATTCACAGCCTTTGCCATGACACTCAAAATTGAAGGTACAGAAAAATTTCTGCAGCATTGAAGGTCCCAATGAGCACAGTGGCCTCCATCATCCGTAAATGGAAGAAGTTTGGAACCACCAGGACTCTTCCTAGAGCTGGCCGCCCAGCTGGAGAAGGGCCTTAGTTAGGGAGGTGACCAAGAACCCGATGGTCACTCTCCAGCGTTTCTCTGTGGAGAAAGGAGAACCTTCAAGAAGAACAACCATCTCTGCAGCACTCTACCAATCAGGCCTGTATGGTAGAGTGGCCAGACGGAAGCCACCCTCAGTAAAAGGCCGCCTGGAGTTTGCCAAAATGCACCTGAAGGACTCTCAGACCACGAGAAATAAAATTCTCTGGTCTGATGAAACTCTTTGGCCTGAATGGCAAGCGTCATGTCTGGAGGAAACCAGGCACCGCTCATCACCTGGCCAATACCATCCCTACAGTGAGCCATGGTGGTGGCAGCATCATGCTGTGGCGATGTTTTTCAGCAGCAGGAACTGGGAGACTAGTCAATATCGAGGGAAAGATGAATGTAGCAATGTACAGAGACATCCTTGATGAAAACCTGCTCCAGAGCGCTCTGGACCTCAGACTGGGGCGAAGATTCCTCTTCCAACAGGACAACGACCCTAAGCACACAGCCAAGATAACAAAGGAGTGGCTATGGGACAACTCTGTGAATGTCCTTGAGTGGCCCAGCCAGAGCCCAGACATGAACCCGATTGAACATCTCTGAAGAGATCTAAAAAATGGCTGTGCACCCCCATCCAACCTAATGGAGCTTGAGAGGTCCTGCAAAGAAGAATGGGAGAAACTGCCCAAAAAACAGGTGTGCCAAGCTTGTAGCATCATACTCAGAAAGACTTGAGGCTGTAATTGGTGCCAAAGGTGCTTCAACAAAGTATCGAGCAAAGGCTGTGAATACTTATGTGCATGTGATTTTTTTTTTTTCATTTTTTTTTTTTAATAAATTTGGAAAGATTTCAAACAAACTTCTTTCACGTTGTCATTATGGGGTATATTTTGTAGAATTGATGGAAAAAATAATGAATTTAATCCATTTTGGAATAAGGTTGTAATATAACAAAATGTGGAAAAAGTGAAGCGCTGTGAATACTTTCCGAATGCACTGTATATATACTACCAGTCAAAGTCTGGACACACTTTCCCATCAAAGAGAATGGGAAAGTGCGTCCAAACTTTTGACTGGTAGTGTATATATATAGGCTATACACTATATTGGCAGAAGTATTGGGACACCCCTCCAAATCATTGAATTGGAGAATTTCAGCCCACCAGTTTATACAGGTCACAGTGATGAGTGTGAAAGGGTGCATTAGTGCAAAACGGATGGCTGAGTGATAGAGTGTGTCAAGTTTTTTTAGGGCTGTGTTTGGTGCCATTCTGTAGATAATGTCGCCATAGTCCAAAATTGGCAGTACTGTCATCTTAACGAAGGTGCATTTGGTTGCATGAGTAAAGGAAGCTTTATTGCGAAAAAGAAAGGCCAGTCTAGCTTTGACTTTTGCTTGAAGGTTATTAATGTGTGTAATGAATGACAGGGATGAATCCAACCAGATGCCTAGATATTTATATGTTTTGACATACTCCAGAGCCATACCGTTCATGCAGGTGATTGTAGGTGGAGGCTTGGTAACAGGTGTTCGGCTAAAGAGGATGCATTTTGTCTTACTGGTGTTAATACGTAGGTGGAGATTGTCAAAAAACTGCTCTATAGAGGTGAAGCTCAGTTTAAGACTGGAAGCCGCAGAATTGGGAGAGGGACCAACTGAGTACAAAACGGTGTCATCTGCATAAAGGTGAATTCGGGAGGTGCCAGCAGCTCTGGCTATATCATTGATGTAGATAGAAAAAAGGGTTGGGCCCAGGATGGAGCCTTGAGGCACACCTTTAGAGATGATAAGTGGGTCTGACATGATGTTTTCAACCTTCATTTGCTGGACATGGTTGGTGAGATAACTGGCAAACCAATCACAGGTAGAGGTGGACAGACCAATACTGGAAAGCCTATGTAAAAGGATCCTATGGTCGACGGAGTCAAAGGCCTTGGCGAGGTCTATAAAGGTGGCAATACAGACCTGCTTACTATCTAATGCTGTAATTACATCATTAAGGACCTTTGTGATGGCTGTTATGCACCCATGTCCCGTCCGAAAACCAGATTGCATGTCAAACAATGTATGATTTTTATCCAGGAAATCATTTAACTGTTTTTGGACAAGCTTCTCCAGAACTTAAGCAAGGCATGGTAGGATGCAAATTGGGCAATAACAATGTGGGTCAGATTCAGAACCCCCTTTGAAAGGGGAAAAATTATGGCTGATTTCCAATCAGTAGGGAACTCAGAGAGCTGTAGGGACATGTTAAATAGTCTTGTAACGGGAGCGGCAATAATGTGGGCTGCTGCTTTTAAGAACATGGGATCAAGACCATCAAGGCCAGCAGATTTATTTGTATTCAGCTCGGTGAGTTCATCCTGAACTTCAGAGGTGGAGAGAGGCGTAAAGGAGAAGCCACTGTTGCTTGATGGAGAAAGTTAGAGATCTGCTGAGGCTGTAACCGAAGTGTCCATTGAGACTGGATTTAGGTTTGACATTGAAACTGTATGGGTTGCATTAATAAAGTGATGGTTTAGAAGTGAAGCCATCCGAGACTTTTCAGTAATGATAATGTCATTAAATAACATAGAAATTGGTAAATGGGGGGAAATAACTTTATTTTCCATTACCTTGACTGTTTTCCAAAATGCCCTAGCATCAGTGCCACATGTGGTAAGTTTCTCTTTAAAATGAGAGATTTTGGCATTTCTGATTGCCTGTGTTGCTTTGTTTCTGCATTGACGGAAGGCCAGCCAGTCAACTGGAGATTGGGTGGAGCGGGCCTTTCTCCAGAGGGCATTTTTACGATGAATAATCTCAGCCAGGTCATGAGAAAACCACGGACTATATCGATTTTTGATTCTAAATCTTTTTTTGAAAAAAGACCATGCCTCTTCCAAGGAGGGGAAGGAATTAATCCTGTCCCAGGTCACAGCCGCAACATCTTGGAGAAAAGTTTGCATGTCAAGGTTTTTCAGAGAGCGCTTGGTTACAATTACTGGCGGCCTTTTGACTGAGAGGCCAGAGCGTATACAAGCAATAGCGCAGTGATCACTTATTTGACTGAAAACTCCGGCTTGATAGTTAGATGGGGTGTTAGTCAAAACGAGGTCAATCAAAGTGGATAATGAAGAAGATTTAGGATTAGGTCTGGTGGGCTCAGATATAATTTGAGTAAGGTTTAGAGCATCAAACTGTTGCAAAACTGTGTCTGGGGGGTTGATCATATCCCAGTTTAGATCACCCATAAGGACAAACTCAGAGGATATGTATGGAGCTAGGAGTTGACTAAAAGCTGTGAGTGCAGAGGCTGGAACTGAAGGTGCTCTATAGCAAACAGCGACAGAGAGAGAGAGAAAGTAGTTGAAAGCCTAAGCTTTAGTACCAGCAGTTCAAATTGTTTAGGAACTCATTTAGACAGAGCAACAGTACATTGCAGATGATCCTTAACATACATAGCTACACCACCACCCCTGGTTGCTCTGTCCTGACGAAACGCATTATAGCCTGGTATAAAGATGTCAAGATCAGTGTTCCCTTTTTAAGCCAGGATTCAGAGATAGCAAGAACATCAGGATTAGCTGTGTGCACCAATGTTTTTAAAGTGTCAGAATGCTTAGAATTTAACAGACTGCAGATATTTACATGTAAAAAACCCAATGATTTACGGTCACAAAATTCACCAAATGACAACTGGGCAGTAACTGAGTTAGCTGGCCCAGGATTTGGATGAACATTACCAGAGATAAATAACATGAGAATAATTAACATGCGTCTAAGAACAATAACAGAACAAATCCATTGTTTGTCTTTTACAAAAGGCAAAGCCAGTAAGTTAGAGTCAAACAGCTCCTGTAGCAGCATAATCGAAAAATATGGAAGGGTTCGAAATACCTGAATGGCAGAAAGTCCAACCGATTTAGTATTTAGGATGAGACATCTCTCGATTGTAGAATGAAGTCTAATGTTCCCCGACAGTAAAGTGTTGTAAAAGACCCCAGAGTGCGTTTACCAGCAGGCCCGGGGTCCTGATACTGTACGTGCAGCAAAAAGGCAAGTGACAAAATCCAGAGAACCAGTAGATTTTTTATAAAGAAAAGCATGATTCAGAAGCTTTAGTAGGGTAGGAGGCTTCAATGTGTGCTGGAAACAAGCCACAATGCAGCTAGAGATGGATCTTTGTGTTGTTATCGTGATGTGAATCCTGATTCAAAAACCCCTGCCACAGATCTAGGCTGAAGACAAGCCACACTGCAGCAGGTCCATGTAGGCCTCAGACCAGGTGGAGTAGGCCGAGATACTCTCAAAAACAAGCAGGTAGGCCTCAGACCAGGTGGAGTAAGCCGAGAGATGGATCTTTGTGGATGGATCTTTGTGTTGTTTTCTTGATGTAAATCCTGATTCGAAAACCTCTGCCACAGATCTAGGCTCAAGATAAGCCACACTGCAGCAGGTCCATGTAGAC
Source organism: Coreius guichenoti (assembly GCA_039654105.1). NCBI lineage: Eukaryota > Metazoa > Chordata > Actinopteri > Cypriniformes > Gobionidae > Coreius > Coreius guichenoti. Next base: position 47,698,949 of record CM077169.1, on the reverse strand, counting down.
CTCAGACCAGGTGGAGTAGGCCGAGATACTCTCAGAATAGCTTTAGCCAGATAGCATAGGCTTTAGTGCACGCTGGAAGCAAATCACAGTGCAGCTGGAGATAGATGGTGTTATCTTGCTGTAAATCCTGTTTCAAGAACCCCTGACACAGATCTAGGCTGAAGACGAGCCACACTGCAGCAGATCCCTGGGCTGCAGCATGACAAATAGGCCTCAAACCAAATAATAGGCCGAGAGCTCACAAAAATAACAGGGTGGAATAACCATAGTCACAAGAATTTAGATAAGATTAGCAAATGAAGGCACTATCTGGAGTATTTCAGTGAAAGGTGCCCTAAAATCCTTTAAAAAAAGTTAAAAGTAGACAGACAAAGAGCAGACAGAAAGACATGCAGCCATCTTGGAAGATGTCTGGCAATCCGATGGACGAGTCTGGGTTTGGCGGTTGCCAGGAGAACGGTACTTGCCTGACTGCATTGTGCCAAGTGTAAAGTTTGGTGGAGGGGGGATTATGGTGTGGGGTTGTTTTTCAGGGGTTGGGCTTGGCCCCTTAGTTCCAGTGAAAGTAACTCTTAATGCTTCAGCATACCAAGACATTTTGGACAATTTTATGCTTCCAACTTTGTGGAAACAGTTTGGGGAGGAAGGTCCATAAAGTCATGGATGAGCGAGTTTGGCCTGCACAGAGTCCTGACCTCAACCCGATAGAACACCTTTGGGATAAATTAGAGCTGAGACTGTGAGCCAGGACTTCTCATCCAACATCAGTGCCTGACCTCACAAATGCACTTCTAGAAGAATGGTCAAAAATTCCCATAAACACACTCCTAAACCTTGTGAAAAGCTGTTATTGCTGCAAAGGGTGGGCCAACTCCATATTAAACCCTACGGATTAAGAATGGGATGTCATTAAAGATCATGTGCATGTTAAGGCAGGCGTCCCAAAACTTTTGGCAATATAGTGTATGTATGTATGTATGTATACACTCACCTAAAGGATTATTAGGAACACCTGTTCAATTTCTCATTAATGCCATTATCTAATCAACCAATCACATGGCAGTTGCTTCAGTGCATTTAGGGGTGTGGTCCTGGTCAAGACAATCTCCTGAACTCCAAACTGAATGTCAGAATGGGAAAGAAAGGTGATTTAAGCAATTTTGAGCGTGGCATGGTTGTTGGTGCCAGACGGGCCGGTCTGAGTATTTCACAATCTGCTCAGTTACTGGGATTTTCACGCACAACCATTTCTAGAGTTTACAAAGAATGGTGTGAAAAGGGAAAAACATCCAGTATGCGGCAGTCCTGTGGGCGAAAATGCCTTGTTGATGCTAGAGGTCAGAGGAGAATGGGCCGACTGATTCAAGCTGATAGAAGAGCAACTTTGACTGAAATAACCACTCGTTACAACCGAGGTATGCAGCAAAGCATTTGTGAAACCACACGCACAACCTTGAGGCGGATGGGCTACAACAGCAGAAGACCCCACCGGGTACCACTCATCTCCACTACAAATAGGAAAAAGAGGCTACAATTTGCACGAGCTCACCAAAATTGGACAGTTGAAGACTGGAAAAATGTTGCCTGGTCTGATGAGTCTCGATTTCTGTTGAGACATTCAGATGGTAGAGTCAGAATTTGGCGTAAACAGAATGAGAACATGGATCCATCATGCCTTGTTACCACTGTGCAGGCTGGTGGTGGTGGTGTAATGGTGTGGGGGATGTTTTCTTGGCACACTTTAGGCCCCTTAGTGCCAATTGGGCATCGTTTAAATGCCACGGCCTACCTGAGCATTGTTTCTGACCATGTCCATCCCTTTATGACCACCATGTACCCATCCTCTGATGGCTACTTCCAGCAGGATAATGCACCATGTCACAAAGCTCGAATCATTTCAAATTGGTTTCTTGAACATGACAATGAGTTGACTGTACTAAAATGGCCCCCACAGTCACCAGATCTCAACCCAATAGAGCATCTTTGGGATGTGGTGGAACGGGAGCTTCGTGCCCTGGATGTGCATCCCACAAATCTCCATCAACTGCAAGATGCTATCCTATCAATATGGGCCAACATTTCTAAAGAATGCTTTCAGCACCTTGTTGAATCAATGCCACGTAGAATTAAGGCAGTTCTGAAGGCGAAAGGGGGTCAAACACAGTATTAGTATGGTGTTCCTAATAATCCTTTAGGTGAGTGTATATTAGGGCTGGACGATTAATCGAAAAGTAATCGAAACCGATCTTCAGAACCTCTAACCGATTAAATTTTTCCATGTCGGTTATTTCAGTTTTTAATCCTGTTAATACTTTCCCCTTAAAAACATACTACTGCACGTGGTCACGTGACTCTGCCCCGTCCAGTCAGAGGCATGGAAGAAACACGGAGGTGAACTCAAACACAGAGTCAACACGCAGATAGCGTCCTCACGAAAGTTTGTCAATTGTATGTTTAAAGGCTTGCCAGTTTGAACATTCAAGTGATTTTACACCATTCAATAACATCAATATGGAAAACATCGCACTTCAGTGCTCGGGAGCTGTTTTCTGTGACACAGAGAGCCGAGCCGCATCGTGTCTCTGACAACGCCCTGAAGCCAGATTACTTTCACTTGCGTCTTCAGTAAACTTTGTCAATTGTATGGGTTTTAAGGCTTGCCAGTTTGGACATTCAAGCAATTTTAGACTATCGGATGTGTATCATTATATTGAGCTACTGCGCTGATGCACTGTGACACACAAACACTCATACAGACAGTAGCTCGCAAATCACGAGAAGATTGCGCGCACAGAGATGAGCGCAGAAATTTATTGTCAATGCTGTCCTGTGATTTATCACAGGAGTTATAGCATTTATTTTTCTACATTTGAAGTAGCTACATTCAACACACAGCTTCACAATTAATAGAGAGACGGTATGACTAATTCACACACGCAATCTCTCTCATTAATGCATTCAGATAACTAATTTGTTAAAAAAAGAAATATCCCACCGTTAATAGTAAAGCATATTTACAGTACAAACCTTGTCAGTGAACTATGAGGGCAAAAAAAAAAAAAAACCCAAACCAAAATAATCGTTCATTAATCGTAATCGAGGTAAAGTGTTCAATTAATCGAGGTTTTGATTTTAGGTCATATCGTCCAGCCCTAGTATATATAATATATAATGTTTGCTGGCCAAAACATTGATTATATATTTAGGTTGCAGTATACAGTATAAAACAAGAAGTTGCTGACCCCAGTGTACAAAATTTCTTACCTTTCCTATTCAAGCGCTTACCTTGTTCTTGGTTGTAAAAAAAAAAAGAAGTGAGCTAAGCGTAATCAGTGTTAAATAGTATTTCCATAAATAAGATGTCTACAAACACCATAACAGTTAATCCTTGAACTCTGATTTCTTTTCTCTACTTATGTGTGTACTCTGTAACATTTGTATAGACTATGTGATTTGAATCATATGTCTTCAGAATGCATGTTTTCCACTAAAAATATATAGAAAAGCTACAGATTTTGGTGGAATGTAATTATAGATATATTTGATTGCTGCTTAAGCCATTTGCCATGTAAAAGCAGCATCCACTGTATTGGAAACAAAGAACGTGATCACATAGTTTTCCTTTGCTTATATAGATTGCTTGTTTACTATGAGAAGTGAGAGTTGTCCAACTTGACAGCTGTTCATCACTGCAGCTGCCTATAAAATATTCAGCATCCCAAACTAATCAAAATGTCTTTTGTTCTTGGAGCAGACTGTATTGTTCATTGTCTTGTTCATTCTTACCAGACCTTACAAGACTGCATGCGACACTACAGCAGCATTGCTGAGACAGGGTTACTATGGGTAAGTCAATGTTCATGCACAAAATCCCTAATTTCAACATTCATAAAAAAAGAAACTTTGTTGCGAATTTTTGACAGGTTTGACTGAAAAATTGTAATGGTTTATTGTCATTAATTTCCATCTTCAGAGTAACACACGGGACAGACATGGGTATGGACAGCTGGTTTCTCTACATTCCAAACTCCTCTGCACCAAGATGGAGTTTCACACAAAGGTAAATTTTGATATATTCACATTGATTGACAAAAACCCATATTTTAGGTCACTGGTTCCTAACCTTTTTAACTTATACGTTTGAAAACGTATAATATTTTTTTAAAACTCCACCCATAAGCAAATCATACAGATACGTACGTACAAATTCATACGAATTAGCCACTAATTTGCCAAACCTTAAAATAGTAACGAATTGCCATGAGAGTGTGTTTGGCCCTTCTACATAAGCTGATTGCATATAAACTCAGAAATATGATGTCAATTTAATGTTGTACATATGTATTTTTAGTGGGGGGGGGGGTTTGCGGAAAAATGATTTTTAGTGTATTTTTGGTGTTTTTTACAACCACATGTGGGAAAATTTTGAATCCGGCATTTTGAATTTTCCGGGGAAAAAAGTACTTTTTTGAATTCGTCCTAGACGGTTCCTTCAGTTTTTACCACAATTGGCTCAGATCATGTTCAGACTGTGCTGGCAAAAAGTTATTAACTCTTTCCCCGCCATTGACGAGTTATGTCGTCTTTTATGAGAAAACTCTTCCCTGCCATTGATGAGATTTTACGGCTCCCGTGTTATCACTGTTATACGGTAAGGGGTGCTATTACACATCCCCTGAACGAGTACAGAATCTCCAGATCAAAACAGGCAAAGAAGCTTTGAGGGTGTTGATGGACTCGATCTACTCCATCTATGTTTTGATCATCATTCTGAATCTGATCTGTATGTAGTCTATGACAAAAACGCGATTTTCTCAGCTTTTTGCTTTAAATGTTGCTTTTTTATGAAACTTACCCAAGTGTTGGTAAAAAAAAAAAAGAATGCATGAAGCTAGAATAAAACAGTTTTGTTGTTGTTGTTTAAAAGCATAGAGGCTCTGTTGTTTCTTTTGATGTATTGCATGTTCAGATATTCATACAACAAAATATTCTGGGAGCCATGAAATTTTTGTGAAAATTACCAAAAACTGGCGGGGAAAGAATTAAAAGCTTTTTGATAGACTCAAATGTTTTCAAATAATACATACATCAACTAATTTGATGGCATGATGCCAAGCTGATTCTGAGGCTTTTAACTCTGCAAAGCTTTGGCATATTGACACCAAACTTTTCATTGTCACCTCAGTTTACTCAGAAGAACTACACTTAAAATGTGCAAAGGCTGTTCTTAAATATAGTGTTAACTTGTTTTGTTTTGTCATATGATGAAAATGTAATTTAAATTGATAAACCATAAACTTTCGCTGAACTGAATTGATGGACAGCTCCAGCAAATATTAAGGGAGCATTCTTTGCATTAAATGCCAATGGTGACAGTTCAAAAATGGGAAAAAGCACTTTTGGTTTCTTTTTTTTCTTTTCTTCCCCTCATGAACATGCCAGGGAAGGGTGTCTTGTCATGAGCTAAATGTAAAAGGTCATGTGAATAATAAAAATAGAATTTGTTCATAAAATATGAATTTTATATCCAGATTTCACCAAGTAGCACTTTGGATTCCAATGTGAACATAGGGATAGTCCTGCTTAGTTTAAAAATTAAGTTTCTCTGTGCTCTCTTTGCAGCATTCTGAAATTCCAGCTAGTCTAGAGGTCACAGATGAACTCCTGGAGCGTACAGCAGGAACAGACATCAATAATGTGTACGTGGAATTTCATTTATTTCTTCTGTTTTATATCTCGGCAACAATAGCTTTTCAGACTTTGCACTACAGAACCCCTGCATTAGGTCTCCAATTACACTGAACAAAATTATAAACGCAACACTTTTGTTTTGGCCCCCATTTTTCATGAGCTGAACTCAAAGATCTAAGACTTTTTCTATGTACACAAAAGGCCTATTTCTCTCAAATATTGTTCACAAATCTGTCTAAATCTATGTTAGTGAGCACTTCTCCTTTGCCGAGATAATCCATCCACCTCACCGGTGTGGCATATCAAGATGCTGATTAGACAGCATGATTATTGCACAGGTGTGCCTTAGGCTGGCCACAATAAAAGGCCACTATAAAATGTGCAGTTTTACTGTATTGGGGGGTCCGGGGGGGTCTGAAAACCAGTCAGTATCTGGTGTGACCACCATTTGCCTCACGCAGTGCAACACATCTCCTTCGCATAGAGTTGATCGGGTTGTTAATTGTGGCCTGTGGAATGTTAGTCCACTCCTCTTCAATGGCTGTGCGAAGTTGCTGAATATTGGCAGGAACTGGAACACGCTATCGTATACGCCGATCCAGAGCATCCCAAACATGCTCAATGGGTGACATGTCCGGTAAGTATGCTGGCCATGCAAGAACTGGGATGTTTCAGCTTCCAGGAATTGTGTACAGATCCTTGCAACATGGGGCTGTGCTAAAAACAGATTTAGACAGATTTGTGAACAATATTTGAGAGAAATAGGCCTTTTATGTACATAGAAAAGGTCTTAGATCTTTGAGTTCAGCTCATGAAAAATTGGGGCAAAAACAAAAGTGTTGCATTTATAATTTTGTTCAGTATATTACTGGTTCTCAATTATTAATTATGGTTCTTATTATAAATGTTGAAAACTTTTTTGCTGCTTAATATTTTTGTGGAAATTGTGATAGATTTTTCAGGATTCTTCGATGAATGGAATGTTTAAAAGAGCACCATTTATTTGAAATGTCAAATTCAAAATATCTTTACTGTCACCTCCTTGCTAAATAAAATTATTAATTTTTCTTTTCTTTTCTTTTTTTCTTACTTGCCCCAAAATTTAGAATGGAAGCGTATCATGGTTTCCACGAAACACATTAAGCAGTGCAAAATTGATAATAGTAAGAAATGTTTCTTGAGCAGCAAATCAGCATATTAGAATGATTTCTGAAGGATCATACTGAAGACTGGAGTAATGATGATGGAAATTCAGCTTTGCATCACAGAAATAAAGACATTTTAAAACATTTTACAATAGAAAATAGTTATTTTAAATTGTAATAATATTTTTACAGTATTACCATTTTTACTGTATTTTTGATAAAAACAAATGCAGCCTTGGTGAGCATAAGAGACTTTTAACTGATACTGTATATTTTTCCGAAACGCTTTAAACTTGGTAAGAATGTCAATGTGAGGTTCTTCTACTGGCCTAACAAGTGAAAGCACTGCTACTCCCTCTCACTCTCGAATACATTTTAGATGCTTTTAAAAGAGAAACATTATGCTTTATTGACAGGTCTGGACAATGAGGTTAGTTAACATAACATTTATTGAATGATAAAGCCCAACAAAAATAAAAACATGCATGCATACATACATACATAAAAAATAATAAATAAAATAAATAATAATAATAAAAACCTCTCCAGCTAAACATGTAAAAGATGCTGGCTAATGTAGATGTGCACCACATAATTTTTGAGAGATTTTGACGCCTGAGATGGAATGTCCTACATTTTACATAATGATGTTAGCCATGTGGGACATTCCATTCAGTTGAAGAGTGTAGTAGCTAAAAAAATAGCTTACTCTTTTTTAATATTTTGCACAACAAAAGGTTATAAAATAGCTACAATAGACCTTTATCACACTTCCTATTTCCGGTATGTTGAAGCAGTGTACCTCTAGTTCCGGTCCCATCACAACGCAATCAAAACTAATGGCTGAATCCTCTCGCCGGTGTTACTGCAGTGACCCGGCTGCTCTAATTCTAAACAAAGACACCCTTACCTCAGATTTTCTGACACTAAAAGAACTGAGGAAAGCATGGGTGAGACTGATATGGCAGGATAAAGGTCCTTCTTTTAAAATAATACACGGGAGTATGTTCAAGTGCAGTAGACCTATGCATTTCCAAACTGAGGATTTTTACATCTCATATCTTCAGCCTGCTGAAACGTTCCCTTCCAAATGTGCATTCTGAATAATGAATATATGTATTTCCCACCTAACCTGCCGCAGTCCAGTGCTCGTCTTCTCATTAACAGTGTTTTTCTCTTATTGATCATATTTCATAACTGTTGAATTTACATTTTTAAATGAATTTGACTGATAAACACCCTTTTGTTATTTAATATAAATTAACCATGGTTTTATTATAGTAAAAATGTAGAAACCATGTTTTTTTGTTAAACTACAATAACTACTTTTTTTTTTTTGTAGTAAAACCATGGTTAATTTTCGTAAGAGCAGTATTAAAATAGATGAATGAATGTGCGGTAACTGCCTTAAAGAAATTTAACGATGTTAAACATTTAATTAATCTTGAACAATAATGCGTTGATAGCGCGACTGCTTTGAAAATTAATTACGAATTTTTGCATAAATGTGTGAATTACGTACAGAATAAGGACTAAAATATTTAATACAGATGAATAAATGTTAATTCTGATCTTATTCATCATGTCTCACACACACACTGCAGTGTGGTCACTATTTAGACGAGCACTGACACCGTGTGGTGAAATAATCACGTATGTTTACGAGTCTCGGCTTATGTTGGATTAAAAAAGTTCCTTTGAGTTTGGAAAATCTTGTACACAGTAATTATCAGTTTATCTCTTCTCCTGTCTCTGAAAATGTGCGAATTTTGAAATCATCCTCCGGATGCCTATTTTAAGAAACGTTTGTTCAACTAGGTGTTAATAGCACATTGAAAATATACATAACCGGAAGAATCGACACACTGCTTCGAGGCACACATCTGGTATTCAATTCCGCTGTGATAAAAATATTTTTTTCCATGTAACTTGTAGAGCAACTTGCTATTGTCCCTGATTTGTAGCTTTCATCTTAGCTAAGAATTTTTTTTCTCTTTTGTGGCTTAGTTAACTAATTTTTTTGAGTAGCTTTCTCAACGTTTGTCTCAAAGTTTTTACAAATCTAGTTTTTGCTTTGTCATTGTGTGGTATGGAGTATATTGATGTGGAAAAAAAATTTTTTATCACAAAGCTATAGTGTTGTCACGATACTGGAATTTCTAACTTCGATACGATACCTGGAAAAGTATCGATATTCGATACCATTTTCGATACCACGGGGAAAAAACGCTGCATATACTGTCAAATAGATATTTTTTATATTATTTATTTTTTTGTCCATCTATTGAAAGTCTAGGCAATCAAAAATTTATTCTGAAGAGATCATTTTATATGATAAATCTTTTAAGCTTTTCTTTCATATATAAACACTGATCAATTACGATTACAATTATCTCAATTATGTATTTTTTACAATGGGGTAATTTTGTTGCAATAGCTTGCACACAGCACAAGGAAGCTTGATTTCAAATGGTAAATTGAATTTAAAAAGACAAGTAAACTAATAAAATAAGAACAAATAAACAAATTACTAACAATAGCACAAATAAATACAATAGAATAAAGATACAAATGAAATAGACTGCTTTATTTTTTCAGGTAGGTCTAAAAGTAGTATTCAGGTAAGAAACTGAAAAAGAAAAAAAAAAAAAAAACAAAGTAATCAAATTTAAAATAACATTGGATAATCTTCATTGTAAAAAATTAAATACAGATTTATCCATTAAAGTTACACAAGTTAATCAGTCAAGAGCAGTAAGTGAATAACATTAACAACATAGAGAGTGGCACGTTTATTCGTCTGCTGTCCCTTTAAGACCTGACGCACGCATGGATCCAAAATACTGTTCATGTCACACATTCTTCCTGAACTGTTTTACGACTGTGTTTACGTTAATACTCACCAAGATGGGCATTGTGACATTATTTTTGAGTGTATTTGACCATTAATAAGCTGGGAAAAGGAGCTTATTTTTACACTTGTATGTGAGAGGCGGCTTTATTACTGCATGTGTGTGTGCTTCAGATGTGAGCGCGAAATCTGCGGGAATGAGTAGAATTATGTGCAATCCCGCGCGAAATTCAGACCTGTCACACCAACACTATTTAACCGGAGTGAATGAGAGGAGGCGGGTGCTTGTCAACTCGCTGTCGGTTGGAGAGGAGAGCGCAGCTGGTATCGGTGTATCGATACTGTAGAAAGGAGTATTGGTATCGTTTCAGATATTTCAGTATCGATACATATCGAAATATCGATATTTTTGACAACATTACAAGGCTGCAACATAAAATGTGGAAAAAATTAAATACTGCTCTGAATACTGAATGCACTATATCTGTAATTCATAACTTTACCACCAAAACTTATATGTGCATTTACAAAGTTTGATTTCAGTCAGACTAAAGCAATACATTTTTTGTCTTTGCCCAGCAATTATACATGTATGTTTGGACAGACAGATTGTAACAGATTGTACAAGGCTGTAGCTGGACGACACAATCAGCTGTAGTTTGATTATCATTGTTCCTGTAAATGTAGTTAGTGTGTGATCTTATAATGGCCATTGTACACTCACCCACCACTTTATTAGGTACACCTTTTCAACTGCTCATTAGGGCAAATATCTAATCAGCCAATCACATGGAAGCATCTCAATGCATTTAGGAATGTAGACATGGTCAAGACGATCTGCTGAAGTTCAAACTGACCATCAGATTAGGGAAGAAATGTGATTTAAGTGACTTTGAATATGGCATGGTTGTTGGTGCCAGACGGCTGGTCTGAGTATTTCTGGTGATCTACTGGGATTTTTACACACAACCATCTCTACCTCTAATTTGGCGTAAACAACATGAAAGCATGGATCTATCCTGCCCAGATCTCAATCCAGTAGAGCACCTTTGGGATGTGGTGGAACGGGAGATTTGCATCATAGATGTGCAGCCGACAAATCTGCAGCAACTGCATGATGCTATCTTGTCAATACAGACCATAATCTCTGAGAAATGTTTCCATCTGCTTGTTAAATCTATGCCACGAAGAATTAGGGCAGTTCTAAAGGCAAAAGGGGGTCCAACCTGGTACTAGCAAGGTGTACCTAATAAAGTGGCCGGTGAGTGTATGTTACCTTACTTTAACATGTTAACTTCTAAAAGGGTTTCTCTCTGCTTCCTGCTCCAGGTTCCAGCTCACAGTAGAGGTGTTTGATTACATGGACGCAGAGCTTCGATTAGCAGAAGCTGGTGAGTGTTCAGTCTTTGGCTTTGTCCAAAAAAAGGTTTTATCATTAAATTTGCAAATGTGGTTAAGTTTCTGGCAAACCAAACCAATTAGAAGTTAATATTGGATATTATAGTCTCCTACTTTTAGTTTTGATTGTGTCATGGAGGCTATTGTCTTCTGTGTTTGACCTATATGAAAAAACCTGCATAGGTAATTGTACTCTGTTCTCTTTATATTCATAGTGCTCCGCCAGCTCAACATGTCCATTGCTATCTCCACACTGACGTCAGGCCAGTGTAAACTAGCACCGCTCATCCAAGTCATCCAGGACTGCAGTCACCTGTACCACTACACCGTCAAACTGCTCTTCAAACTGCACGCCTGTAAGAGCTTGAGTGCTACTGTATCTCCATCACGCTTCCAAGACTAATTCCACTGATAATACTAAAAGCTGATTGACAAAGAAAAAAGTTGTAAATGTCTTAATCAAATCATAATCAAGCTTCTTAAAAGCTTTGAAGACACAGTTACCAACGAGTCATGTTGGCATTTCTACAGTTTATGGACATTTTTTTCACATTCATAGGACCCAATTTAAATGTGCTGTTATCTTAGTTTTCAAAATTTGTAAATCAAAACCAGTTACCAGCTAATAATAGTCACAATGTGACTTTAACATTAAAGGAGTAGTTCACTTTAAAATGAAAATGACCCCTTGATTTACTCACCCTCAAGCCATCCTAGGTGTATTTGACTTTCTTCTTTCTGATGAACACAATCGGAGTTATATTAATAAATATCCTGTCTCTTCCAAGCTTTATAATGGCAGTGACAGGGTCCATTGAGTTTGAAGCTCAAAAAAGCACATCCATCCACAATAAACGTACTCCACACAGCTCCGGGGGATAATAAAGGCCTTCTGAAGAGAAAAAACGGGGTTTTGTAAGAAAAATATCCATATTTAAAACTTCATAAAGTAAAATACCTAGCTTCCACCAGACCGCCTTCCCTATTCAACTTACGAAAATAGCGTAACTGGCGCGACGTATGACTAGGGCGTAGCGTAAGCGTTTTGAACTGCGAGAGGTTACACTTTCTGCGTAAGATGAGTACGGAAGGCGGTCTGCCAGAAGCTAGATATTTTACTTAGAAAGTTAGAAAGTTTTACTTCTAGTTCTATTTTACTTAGAAAGTTTTAAATATGGACATTTTTCTTACAAAACCCCATCGATTTGCTGCTTCTTCTGGCGTATGTCTTTAGACCTTCAGTTATGTTGAGGCGAGCCAGTCCAGCGTCCTATGATCAAGGTCAATTAGACCACGTTCGCCATCAATTTGCTTCAGAAGGCCTTTATTAACCCCTGGAGTAAATCATGAGGTAATTTTCGTTTTAAAGTGAACTACTCCTTTAATGCATTTCTAACCAATTCTGAAATTGCACCCTAATTGCACTAATTGGACCTGGTTGTTGATACTCTGGTTCTTTTTTTTTTTTTTAATGCTGTCAGGTTTACCAGCAGACACACTCCAGGGACACCGTGAACGCTTCCATGAACAGTTCCAGAGGTACATTCAATCATTTTCATATTAGATTAAAAAAAAAAAAAAAACATTTTTATTTTGTCTGTAGCATTTTGTATTCACCATATGATTCACCAAAAATGCTTGGGCTTTTAAGTGTACAACATTTATATTAACATAGCATTGAGGGCCATATTTCCATGTCTTTAATCACTGGGCAAAGTATTTTCAGGAAATGGGAAAGGAAATGTTACATGTGGCTAAAATCATTCATATAATTCATGGTTGATTTAAACAGCTGTCACTTCAAGTTCACCCAAAATGTTATTTCTGTGATCATTTACCCACCCTCATGTTGTTTTGAACCTGCATGACTTTCCTTCTTTGAAACACAAAAGAAGACATTTTAAAGGCTTGTCACTCGTTTCTCTGCAATTACAATGAATGAGGACTAAGCTTATATATGAAATGCTGTATTCTGAAGCCATACTATAGCTTTGTGTAAGAAACAGACTGAAATTGATTCTGTTATTCACAGTAAATCTGCCATTAGACATGAAATATTGACTTGAGTTGAAAAAAGCGGCAAGTTTAAACTAGACAGACATTTAAGGAATACGGTACAGTCATACCACTTATTACACAGCATTTCGCCACATAATTATAAGAGATATTGATTTGAGATTAAACTGTTTTATAATCGTACCTGTTTGTTATCTTATAATCCATTACAGTGTACAAAACAATCGTCGCAAAAAGGTAGCAGCTGCGTTTGTATCTATGGTTTGTATGAAACACAAAATACACAATTTTGTGGCCTACACAAAATATTGATTTTGGTTTTAATGTTTTATTAGCTGACCAAATGCAAAACTTTCATGAAGAAAACCTGTTCCTAAACAGCGTGAAGCTCGACTTCAGCTACACAGATGAGCCTGTGTTATCAGTTTTTACCGGTTGTTATCGGGGAATAACATACCGCTGGATGGCACGATTGACCAATCAGAATCAAGTATTCCACAGAGCCGTGTAATAAAAAGTGTTAAAACCCACATGGACCAGAATATACAAAGAAAGTCTGATCTTTTTGAACAGAAGATTATCAGTGAATAACGATTTAAATTTCTCATACAAAGAATGACTTCAGAATATTTATGTAACGCACAAGTTGTATGGACAGCATTTATAATAATTTTATAGTCCTTTTTGAAATTAATTTTTGAAGCAAATTTGAATGAAAAAGGTGGATTCAAACTATATCCGCTATCCTTACTGTCTACGCCACTGCTGGGTTTCTTTTGTAATTTGGTCTGGCTCAATCAGACGGTGGTGGGCAGAGGTGGGTGGAATGAGCAAATGATCACTAGATTTTCATTTTATTATTTTTTTTGTGAACAACTGTTTAAACCAAATCCACCCAACAAATTATGAAAATCTACTTGATACATTATATTTACATATTACCTCAAGGATTTCCAAAGACTCCCATGGAGATGGATTTTCTTTTCTTATGTACAGCTTATATGGTTATTAATTATCATCATGATGATGATTATATTTTTTAGCCTCAAAACTTTCCTCAATAAAGCACGAGACATGCTATACTTCAAGAGGCTCATCCAAATACCTAGACTGCCTGATGTAAGTAAACTATCTTTGAATTCTGTTTATCTTATTAACACATATGTATCACACTTACAAATACATCCTTATTCCTTGTCAGCATTATGTTTCTGATCATGTGTTTTTTTTTTTATTTAAGTCTCCACCCAACTTTCTTCGGGCCTCTGCTCTGGCAGAGCATGTTAAACCCATGGTTGTCATCCCAGATGAAGAGGAGCTTGAGGAGCAGGAAGAGGATGAACCCGAGCCTCTGATAGATGTTAGCGAAGCGCAGCCTATCATGGCATCTCAGCCAACAGTACGTGCAAGCAGAAACTAATGAGCATAATGATATAGATAGGGTGTTGAGTAAAAAACAGTTGCAAGAGTTGTAAAGCTCTTTAATTGTGTTGGCACCTAGACCTTGTAGATTGTCAAAGGTTGGAGCTTTATAGAAAATTTAGCATGATCCTTTCTTGAATTTCTCGGCTCCTATTTATTCAACTTCTTAAGTGTGTCCTGTTTTGTTTTTTAAGAGTGATATATTTGACCAGGCCTTTGGACCACCTAATAATGGATTTGATGATAGGTAGGTTATTCTTGATAATCATACCATAAATAATTTGTTTTTATGGGGAATTACAAAAGACAATTTTGTGATAGTTGTAGAAAGTTTATATTTTGAAGACATTCTGTACTGTATGTCTACAAGCATGTACCTGTACTGTACTCTGTACCTCTTCTGTAACACAGAGACCTCCAAATCGAACAACTGAAACGAGAAATTGAATTGCTGCAAGCTGAGCTTGAGAAGATCAAAGGAGAGGTGAGACACGGTCCATATTTTTTTTTTCAAGCATTTAAACCTTTGAAATTGGAATACAGTCTTTGAGACTAACCTCTGAGAACAGTGCCACCTAGACTTACCTCGATATCTTAATTTTCAAACCGTTTGATGTTTCTCATACACAACAGAAATGACGGTGCTTATCAGTTGAGCAACATGGTAGTTAGGGTGGTCCACAAAAATGAAAGTTGCAATTACAATCATGGTACCCTCTCAGTTTGTTACTTAGCCCTATTGGAATTATGCTGCAAAATATTGGTTTAATTGACTAACATTTAGAGGTTGCTCAGTGCTCTCGAGTTTTGTTTATTTCCGTTGTTCACCTCCAGTTCCCGGAAGGTAAAGAAGAAAGTTAAACACATCAGATAAGTAGTCAGCAAATGCAATTTGTATTAGAAAACAACACATTAAAGTAATTAACTGCTGGAGAATGAAGATGGAGCAAGTAGAACATTTTTTAATGTTCTTCAATATTTAATGCATGTTTGAATTAATCTGGCATGTTTTTATGACAGCCACCATTTAAATGTTTATATTTCAAAAAACGAATTGGAGTAGAAATATGATTATGTAATTGTAAAGTTAATATTATAACTTCATTATTATAAAAAATATATAATTGAGTGTAATTTGTGTTTGTATAGAAATCAGTTAATTTTTACCTTCAATATTATAGTTGTATAGTTATAAGATATAGACTCCCATAGTTTACAGCATTAGTTAAGACATTTGTTTTCCTTGAGAAAATTTGCCATGTATTATACCTGATATACACTCACCTAAAGGATTATTAGGAACACCTGTTCAATTTCTCATTAATGCAATTATCTAATCAACCAATCACATGGCAGTTGCTTCAATGCATTTAGGGGTGTGGTCCTGGTCAAGACAATCTCCTGAACTCCAAACTGAATGTCAGAATGGGAAAGAAAGGTGATTTAAGCAATTTTGAGCGTGGCATGGTTGTTGGTGCCAGACGGGCCGGTCTGAGTATTTCACAATCTGCTCAGTTACTGGGATTTTCACGCACAACCATTTCTAGAGTTTACAAAGAATGGTGTGAAAAGGGAAAAACATCCAGTATGCGGCAGTCCTGTGGGCGAAAATGCCGTCAGAGGAGAATGGGCCGATTGATTCAAGCTGATAGAAGAGCAACTTTGACTGAAATAACCACTCGTTACAACCGAGGTATGCAGCAAAGCATTTGTGAAGCCACAACACGCACAACCTTGAGGCGGATGGGCTACAACAGCAGAAGACCCCACCGGGTACCACTCATCTCCACTACAAATAGGAAAAAGAGGCTACAATTTGCACGAGCTCACCAAAATTGGACAGTTGAAGACTGGAAAAATGTTGCCTGGTCTGATGAGTCTCGATTTCTGTTGAGACATTCAGATGGTAGAGTCAGAATTTGGCGTAAACAGAATGAGAACATGGATCCATCATGCCTTGTTACCACTGTTCAGGCTGGTGGTGGTGGTGTAATGGTGTGGGGGATGTTTTCTTGGCACACTTTAGGCCCCTTAGTGCCAATTGGGCATCGTTTAAATGCCACGGCCTACCTGAGCATTGTTTCTGACCATGTCCATCCCTTTATGACCACCATGTACCCATCCTCTGATGGCTACTTTCAGCAGGATAATGCACCATGTCACAAAGCTCGAATCATTTCAAATTGGTTTCTTGAACATGACAATGAGTTCACTGTACTAAAATGGCCCCCACAGTCACCAGATCTCAACCCAATAGAGCATCTTTGGGATGTGGTGGAACGGGAGCTTCGTGCCCTGGATGTGCATCCCACAAATCTCCATCAACTGCAAGATGCTATCCTATCAATATGGGCCAACATTTCTAAAGAATGCTTTCAGCACCTTGTTGAATCAATGCCACGTAGAATTAAGGCAGTTCTGAAGGCAAAAGGGGGTCAAACACAGTATTAGTATGGTGTTCCTAATAATCCTTTAGGTGAGTGTATACCCAAAATAATATATCCGATATTGAATCGAATCGAATTGCAAGCTTGTGAATCGAAATCGAATCGAATTGTGAAATTTGTGTCAATACCCAGCCCTACTAACCAGTCACACAATTAAAATATTGCATCAATACTGAACAATGATTTGTAAACCTTTATGAGGTTTGCAGCCGTTTTCTGGTACTTTTCACTGAATTTTTACTAATTATATAATGTGCAATAAAATGTCTGACAGGAAGTGAAGTGAATGTGTAAACAAGATAATTAGTAAATAATTAGTAAATAAGTAAAATAAATAGAATAATCCAACACATCATACCTGAGTCCTGGATTCTTGATGAGATTGCACGACCAACAGAAATCGTACATGTGAACCATAATTCATCTTGAGCAACCTCTGAGCTCCATTCAAATTCAATAAAACTCGGGAGGAGTCATTGTTATATGAAGGGTAAAAGAACTAAGGGGTACCATGCAAAGTTTTAATCATTTAATTTTTTACATTACATTGTGGACCACCCTAATGGTAGTGGCACCAGCAGGAAAAAAAGGTTGTAAAATTTGACCTTTTAGTCACAGTCTGGAGCCCTGTGACATGATACTGGCTGTTTTCTTCAACACGCTTCAGTCAAACAGCAAAGTCCATACAGCTGAATATATCTGTTTAGATTTTGTTTACATTTGTATTGGAAGAAGTTTGTCTCATATTTCAGCTAAAAATTCCAACTATTTTTGGCAGCCACAACTAGAAGGTGTTCTCAAACTCGCCTTCTTTTAACTTTCTAGTAATTCTGAACACCTTGATTAGCTTGTTCAGGTGTGTTTGATGGGTTGGAGCTAAACTCTGCAGGAAAGTGGACCTCGAGGGCCAGAGTTGAGAACCCCTGATCTAGACCAAGAATAGCTAATTCTGCTACAGACTGTGCGATTTCGGCAATCCTATAATGCCTCGTTTTCACTGACAGGACAGTACAGTACGATTCGGAACGGAAAAACCTTGATCCGGCTTGCGTTTCCACCACCAACAGTACCCTTACTTGATAGGCGTGGTGTGTGCCTGAAAGTAGCGATTGATGTCATTCTCGCGCGAAAAAGAAAGCGACACAGTAAACAACAATGGAGGACATACAGCAGATCTTGTTCTTGCTTCTCGGCATGTGGCTGTTTGTCACAAGAAGAAATGGTATTGTTTCAGCTGTATTAAAAAATGGTGCCTCTTGTGTTGTCGTTCCCCTTGTACCACGTGCAAATGACGATTCTCTGTCAACCAATCAACGTTCTGCAGTGAGTCTAGCTCCACCCTTTAGTACCGGACTACTGTGCTAGGTACCCTAACGGAAGAGTCCCAGAAAAGTGGTACGGTACGGTACAGTTCGGAATTAGGGTACCATTCACAACTTCTGACAATGTAAACGGCAAAAATTGCATACCGTACTGAACTGTACTGTACCGTACCGCTCGGTGGAAACGAGGCATAAGATCATTACACTACCTATTGAATCATAGGCTATGACGCAAGTTAGTATAGAAAAATAAAACGTCATCAGCATGAAAAAAAGAGGAGAATATGGACGCTGTCATGGCTAGGGAAAAGAGGCCAACTTGGCATGCCAATTTTGCAAACAGAGCTCGAGGTAAGTAGTTTTAGGGCCATGTCGTGTTGATTAATACGCCATTTCATGTTGCATTTTTATTGGCTAGTACATAGATCGTAGCAGCAAACACACTGTGAGATGATCATGCTAAATTTCTGACACTGTCAGAAAATTATCTCAGACTATCTTTGGTCGCAAGGCCGTGACGACGGCCATCTTTGAACCTTTCACTGTACGACGTAGGACCACCGTTTAGGAGCCACGACCACAGAAATCGCCACGATTGGTCATCTTTAATCTGGGACAGCCCAAAATCAAACAACGTGTACTGGGCATTACTCACACTTCATGTTTCTAAACACCATCCTAAACCAATTAAGAAACAATTTATAGCCATGATATGTCTATGTGATTTGTTTGTAACTTTTGCATCCTTTTTTAAGCTTGAAAGCGAGCCACTATTCACTGCCATTGTATTGGAAAAACTGACTGGGAAATTCATAATTTCTCCTTTTGTGCACTGGAATATGTGCTATAATCTCAACGTTGTGCTTTGTTCTGTCCCTTTCACCCTTATTCTACTCTTTCACCTCTGCCCTGTGTTCAGGCTCAACGCTATATCACACAGCTCAAGTCGCAGATCAACAGCCTTGAGGCAGAGCTGGAGGAGCAGCGTGTGCAGAAGCAGCGCACGCTGGTGGAGAATGAGCAGCTACGCATGGAGCTAGAGGCCATCCGCCGCCGCAACACTGAACATGAGAGCATGCAGAGCAACTTTTTTGAGGCAGAAAGTGAGTGTGTGCATGCATGCACATAGAGATTCTTAAACAAAAATGTGGCAACTGATGCTGATGACTTTCTCGTATATAGAAAAATCCCAAGCAACAGAGTTGCGTTATAACAAACTGAAGGAAAAGCATGCTGAACTGGTTGCCAACCATGCTGAACTCCTCCGAAAGGTATGACAAAAAATACAGTGTACCTATATGTGTGTTTGTGCGATCACAGAGATATTACTTCTCTTGGTTTGCATTTGTTTCAAATAACTTGAATTCTTGGTTATTCTGTTTTGTGGAAATCTGAATAAGTCAACTGGTATATGCCTGTATTACATAGAATTTGTGTACATTTGTATATGTGCATGTTTAAGGATATGCAGTTGTGAATGTGTCTTTTATTTTTTTTAGAGTGCGGACACAGTAAAGATGCTGTCAGCCACACAACAGACTCAAGAGGAAATTGAACGAACTAAGCAACAGTTAGCCTTTGAGGTAGATAGAGTCCGACAAGAATCAGACATGAAGGTAAGTGTGCACACAAGTCTTCCTTCACTTGAACTGTAACAGCACCCAAGCACTGATTGTAACACTTCATCTTGTTGCTTTAGTTTGAAGAACAAAAGTTTGATATGGATAAGCTGAAGAGGGAGCTTGAAGCGAAGAATGCAGAGATCCAAAAAGTCAAGAGTTCATTACAGACCTCTGAGACGGTATGGTATCTAGTATTAACATAACTCTCAGGATGCATTTCCTTGGCTCATTGGCTTACACCATCAGCCAATGAATCACTATTATACAGGCTTCAGACAATTGTCACACCTGGAGGGTTTTCCCATAGTGTCAGTTACTGAATCAGGGTCTCATTCCCTACTCAAAGAATCAGGGTTACATACGTAACCGAGATGTTCCAGAGTATTTGTTGAATGGGATTGGATTAATTTTTCAGTTTTTTGTCCAGTACATTGTATATGCTGTAAATTCTTTCTATAAATTCAATATTTGTTTTATTTTCTGTGTTTCCTTCAGACAGGACAACAGCTGAACAGCTCCATGGCTGCACTTCTGGCAGAAAAGGATAGGCTAACACAGTCTGTGAGCAAGAAAGATGCCGAGCTATCCTCCCTAAAGAAGGAAGCTCAGCTGAAAGAGTTTTCTCTACAGCAGGAGCGAGACAGGACCATCAAGGAGCTGGGAGAACTACAAGGCAAACTCAAAGAGAAGGTAGGGTTATGGGTTATGCTAATGAAGAAGACTTGAATTGATCTATATTGTGCCAAATTTACAAGTCATAGTTTATATTGTATAGAGCACAACATGGACTGCTAGTGACTGCCCACTCAGGACACCTTAGTAACCCTTTAGCAACCCAGAACACCATTGAAACCACTTAGCAACCACCCACAAAACCCTAGCAACTGCATCTATTTATCTACCTATTGTAATGCGCGTGGGTTATATGCTAGCTTCACAGTTCTTACCCAGCGCTGTTTCGTGAGCTCTTGGCTTTGTTCTGTCGATCGGTGACAAGGAGCTCTGGTGATCACAACATTTGTTTTATTGAACATTTGGAGGTGAACATCATGAATTGGCCACAGCCGATTAAAGAGTGCGTCTCATCTCTTTTTCTGCTATCACAACTAACGTGCAGACTGTTCTCGTGATATCCTATTTAAAGTCGTAGAACATTATTTATAACCCTAAATTTCACTCCCTACACTATCTATTAGAGGTGGGGCAAAAAAACGTACAGCGTTGCATCCTGATTCTTTCTTTAGCCATTCAAAATCGACCAACTAATTTTACCAAGTTAACTTTTTAACTGCTTATGTGTGTGCTAGAAACAGACTAGTTCGGGAAGGGTAAAGTACATTGGGTTTTTGCTTACAATGTGCCATATCTCCACTATTTTGGTGAAGAGGGTAATACCCACTCTACGACAACAACGCAAAAGACTTGCAGTCATTAAACAAAGAAGAAAGGCTGTGTCTTTGACTATCTGACAATCTTTCTGTAACTATCTATACTAGAATATCACCCATATCACCTTATCAACTGCCTAGCAATTAGGGGTGAACCACTACCATTTTTCCTTTTCCTGACAATAGGCAAAATAAATCAAAAGCTATTGCCATTTTGACCACAAGGTGGCGCTGTCCGAAAACTTTTTGAGTAACTTCAAGGCATGATGCTGATTACACGTACCAGATACGCCAAAGCGTTGCAGACATACAGGCTGCATCCGAAATTGCATACTCTCTCTCTCTCTCTCTCTCTCTCTCTCTCTCTCTCTCTCTCTCTCTCTCGAGTAGGTGCTTATTTTGAATAAGTAATTACTTCACGAGCGCCAAAACAGTATGTTCTATATATTATGAATGTGTGTAGCATGAATGTAATCCAGACATACTACATTCGCCATGTTGTCATTATCATGTGACCTACCAGCATCAGATGTGTCGCTTCACTGTCATTCACAAATCCTCTCCTGTGGCCTCATGGGATAGTAAACTGTCGATTGTATGCACACTTCAGAATCTCGCCAGAAGAAATAGGTCATCCGGGTACTTTTTGCCAACCCTTTTATGAGTACTGTGAATTTGGACATACTTCTTTTGTCACATACTATTTTTTGCCTACTATATAGTAGGGAAGTATGCAATTTCAAATGCAGCCACAGCCTCAGAATGGCAGCCTTGTTTCTCAAGATACACGACTGTCATCATGGACTATGATGGCAAGTTAGAGAAAAACACTGCATGCAAATTTTGGACCAACAGTTCTTTAGTCAGAGCCATTTTAATGTTTTGTTGTATTATAACGCCACCAAGTGACACGTTCCAAGTCTGTAATAATAGTATTTTACTGCAGAATTCAAAATGGCCAGCACCCAAAATGGTTGACATGGGAAAATTGTGTATCGATCATTTTGGTACAGTATGATGCACTGAATCTGTCGAGACCAGTCTCATGATTTTTGGTCAAACTATTCGGAAGTTACCGTATTGTTCCGAATATAAGACGTTTTTTTTCTTAGAAATACATCTGAAAAAACTGGTTCGTCTTATATTCAGTGTCTAGACTTTTACATAATACACCCGCAACAATAGGTGGCACCAAATACGCGTAAAACGAGTGTGCCAAGAAATACGGTGTGTCAGAGTGTAATGTTAGAAGATCGCGAGCGCAAAAAGACAGTCTTAAAAACGCTAACAGTCCAACAAAATCTTACTGTCTAAGAGCCGCGCGACTGTCATGTTTGCGTGCCTCGCTGACGGGACCAAACTTGCAATGTATGTGATTTTAAAACGCAAGACGGTACCCAGATTTCACTTATACTGTTAATGAAATTTTGGTAGGCTACATGGTTTTCACTATGAGATGGATAGCCTAATTGTTATATAATTCAGATGGGCTACAGATTATTTTTATGGTATGCCAAAAAGTGTGATCATTGGTACATTTTAACAGTACAAAAATTTAAATATGAAAAATATGCAATGTTGGGAAGTAATATGCAATGCGCAGTGTTGGGAAGGTTACTTTGGAAATGTAATTTGTTACAGATAGGGGTGTAACGGTTCAATTTACTCACGGTTCGGTTTTTATCATGGTTTTAGGGTCATGGTTTCGGAGCGGTTCGGTATGTGCTATATGTTCAGGGAAATTAGTTATTAGCTATATTCAACTGTCAAATAAAAATAAAGAAAATAAGAACATATAATCAAACTACAAGCAACAACACAAATACATACAGTAGAGCAAAGATGCATATAAAATAAACAGCTTTTCAGGTTTTTCAGGTATCTAACAGTGGTTTTCAGATATAGAAACTGAATAAAGTAATCAAATATAAAATAATAACATTGCATATTATAATGCTCACTGTATAAATTAAATAAAGATTAATCATTATTGAAGTTACAAAAGCTATTCAGTCAAGAGCAGTGAGTGATTTCTTTGTTGTTTGATTAACATTAAAAACACAGACATCAGGAATAGGCTTCTTTCCCTTTAAGAAATAAATGCACGGAACCAGTACACACTGTTACACATAAACACATCTTTCTCGACTGTTTACATTTTACTTAAGACATAACCTACTATGTTTGCTAGGATACTCGCCAAGACGGGCATGTTGACATAATTGTGTGAATTTGTCCGTTCAAGCGCAAGACTTGAAAGAGAGCTCAATATTTGCGTGCTATCTGCAACGCACCATGTGCGCGCTTCAGATGAGTGCACACACACACACACGCAAATCTTCTCTCATTTCTCTTTCGCGTCTTGCTCTTGAATGTTTGCAAGGCTTAAATGTGACCCTGGACCACAAAACCAGTCATAAGTCGCACGGGTATATTTGTAGCAATACCCAACAATACATTGTATGGGTCAAAATTATCGATTTTTCTTTTATGCCAAAAAATCATGTTCCACAAAGATATTTTGTAAATTTCCTACCGTAAATATATTTTTAAAAAATGATTATTATTAGTAATATGCATTGCTAAGGACTTAATTTGGACAACTTTAAAGGCGATTTTCTCAATATTTAGACTTTTTTGCACCCTCAGATTCCAGATTTTCAGATAGTTGTATCTCGGCCAAATATTGTCCTATCCTAACAAACGTATTATTTATTTATTTATTCAGCTTACAGATGATGTATAAATCTCAATTAAATAAATCTTATGACTGGTTTTGTGGTCCAGGGTCACAAATTAGTTTAGTTTAAACACAAATAGCAACGTGTGCTGTTCAGATCTCACCTGCGTTCGCGCGCTATCAACACCCGGGTGATGACAGACTGAGTCACGTTCGTGCAGACGGCACTCGCATACAAGAGTGACTGTTTTGTTCACGCTTTTTGATCATCGCTGTTGTAATGTATTGGGAAGCCAGAATGTATATCCATCGAAATACACATACATTAGCCTAACTCTGTCTGTCTGTTTAACGCATTGTTATTTTCAACAAACCACATTATAGATGCAAATTTGAGATGAACCGCGATTCAATTGCGTACCGAACCGTGGGTGGAGAACCGTACGGTTCGATTTTTATTTTAATTTTTTTATTTATTTTTTTTTTTACTGAGAACCGTTACATCCCTAGTTACAGATTACAAGTTACCCTGTAACTATTTTAATTACAGAGTAATGTAACTGATTACATTTGATTACTCTTTGATTACTTTTCTAATTTACAGCACTGAAACGCTTTTTTATCACTTGCCATGATGGCAACTCTCAGACAGGTTGTAGCCTAAAGCTTTCAGTGGCAATGTGGATTGATGTAATTGGCAGACGTGGTGCTCTGCAAATTCAAACGAGAACCAATCAAAAGCATCATAATAGCATCGCTTTACTAAATGGCCTTTAAATGGCAGGCGGCATCGTGCACATCAAAAACAGGCAAAGAAACAAATTAATATTATTCAACATATCCTAGCTTTTTACAGAAAATATTCTGATGTAACCCCCTTTGTAATCATTAACATTTTCATAAGTAACTAATTTAATTACCCGTTTTTTCTCAGTAACTGTAACTGATTACAGTTACATTTATTTTGTAATTAAATTACATAATCTAGTTACATGTAACTAGTTACTCCCCAACACTTACAATACGATATACGCAACAAATGCAATCATTCATAGCCCTGTATCCCTTTGGTTCGGTATGGATACATGTACTGTTGCAGCCGTTGCCACTATGTGAATGTGATACTTTCTCCACGTTTGTTTTGCGGTATTTAAATGTAACAATTAATTTGAATGAAAATCCAATATTAAAATTCCTGAAAATTGACATCCCTATTTTAGGGTCACTGTAGCTTTATACTCATATAGCAGCACTGTGCTAAGGTAACTTTTACGCAATGTGTTTGTAGTTGAGTCATGAGGAGCAGCTGCAGCAGAAGTTGTTGGAAGAGCAGTTCACACTGCTGCAGGCGACAGTCACTGAGGCCGAGAACATTATTCAGGACGCTGTCGCTACACTAGACGACCCCCTGCATATCAGCTGTTCCAGCTCCCCAGGTACTGCCACTCATCCCAATAAAACTTTTTTTCATCAAACAATTATTTACATTTTTATTGACTGGATGATCTGCATGATTTTAGTAAAACATCCTCAAATTGACTGTCACTAGATTACCTCATTAGCCGAGCAGAGGCCACACTCGGCTCCATTGATAAGGTGCAGACGGGCCACTCTGAGTATGTGAAGAGTATGAGGGGTATGTTCTGTCTCTCACTCCCTCTCCATTTTGTGTGTGTATATGTTTGCATATTCTTTATTCATGCTTGTATGTTATTTCCTGTTTACTGTTTTTTGGTTCAGATGCTGGGGGTCTGGTTAGGGCTCTTACTAAGTTTTCTCATCTTGCTGCTGACACAATAACCAATGGAAGTGCGACGGCACACATGGCCCCTACTGACGACGCTGACCGTAAGAGCACACACTTATAAAGCTTGCACTTTGTGGAAAACACTTACATATGCACAAACCCACAGCTGTGTTAACATGGATTATGGTTTTGTTATGTGCGGATTTACTGTTTTGTTATTTGAAGATGCGGACGAATCGCACAAAAACATGTTCAGGTGACATTTCTCTCCAAAATCAAAAGAATTATATTATATTATATTATATTATATTACACTTTATTTTAAGGTGATGTAGTTACATTGTACTTACTCAAATAAGTAATATTAATGAACTGCGTGTAGTTACTATAGAGTTAGGGTTAGGGTTAATTACTTGTAATTATGCTTAATTTACTTTTATTACTATAGTAAGTACATGTAGTATAAAGTGTTATTTTTATAGTGTTATTATATTTTATATTATGCAATTCATATTATTCATAATTAATATATTAGAGAAAATGTTGCCTATTTTTAACATTAAGAAGACGTTTTTGCAGCATAACATTATTTCATGACAATTAAGCATATCCTCCCAAACTCATTACTGTATGTATTGCAATAATTATGTAATTCTCATTTATTAATAATATTTTATTTAAATTGTACAATATTTTATTAGGGCTTGCTGATGCAATCATATATCATGGTATCATATATCATATAATTGATGTCAAGGTTTCAGGTTATTGTGCCAATATTGTAATTTGTTTATATGTTCATTCATATAATTTCTCTTGCATAATATGGATTTAATTATTTTATTGCAAGGCATTGAGATGTATTGAATCATTCCAGACGTCATGATGTGTATCATGTTGTAAGGTAGCTGGTCTTTTTGCCTTCTTTTATTTATTGTTAAGTAGCGTAGATTTAAAAGTAGGGTAACTTGAGAGAGGTGGAGTTGGACAGGAGATAACAGAGGTCGGACTCAAAACCGTGTCCGCATGAGCTAACAGCTCTTAGGTACTAGTGGGGTGAAATGTGAACCTGGACATATTTTAATGAGATTTGCTCTTGTAGAACTGCCTGAGGTGTAACTTTGTGTCAGCAACTCAGCATGTGTATATGCGTGTTTATTTATAGGTTTGACAGAGCACTGTAAGAGTTGTGCCACCCAGAGCCTGCAGTATCTTAGGAATCTTAAGTCAAAAGCAACTCTAAGGGGGGCTGATCCCACCTCGATTCAAGCTGCGGTACAGAGGATTCTTAGAATAGCACAGGTGAGGAGTTGCAAAGTAAACACACAAGCTCTATTCCAATAGTCTATATAGGCAGCTACTTTTGGCATCATTCTAACTGAAATGGAACACTCTACATAGGCAACAGGGGTCATGACATAAGAAATCAAATTTGCCTTGATTTTTTTTTTTTTTTTTTGTACCATTAAAACCATCCTGTAAGTTTCAGAGCTTAAAACGTCCTCATTATAAACGAAGCATTTATTTAAAGGGATAGTTCACCCAAAAATTTAAATTACCCCATGATTTACTCACCGTCAAGCCATCCTTCTTTCAGATGAATACAATCGGAGTTATATTAAAATATGCCCTGGCTAATCCAAGCATTATAATGGCAGTGAATGGCAGGCCAAAATTTGAAGACCAAAAAAGTGCATCCATCCATTATAAAAGTAATCCACACGGCTCCTGGGGGTTAATAAAGACCTTCTGAAGCGAAGCGATGGGTTTGTGTAAGAAAAATATCCGTATTTAACACGTTAGTAAAATATCTAGCTTCCAGCGGACAGCCTTCCGTATTGAACTTACGGAAAAAGCGTAACTGACACGACGATGACGTCGGACGTAGCATAAGCGTTTTGAACTGCGAGAGGTGTTACACTTTCTTCGTAAGTTGAATACGGAAGGCTGTCCGCTGGAAGCTATATATTTTACTTTATAAAGTTTTAAATATTTTTCTTACAAAATCCCATTGATTCGCTTCAGAAGGCCTTTATTAACCCCCCGGAGCCGTGTGGATTACTTTTATAATGGATGGATGTACTTTTTTGGTCTTTAAATTTTGGGCTGCCATTATAAAGCTTGGAAGAGCCAGGACATTTTTTAATATAACTCCGATTGTATTCGTCTGAAAGAAGAATGTTATACACACCTAGGATGGCTTGAAGGTGAGTAAATTATGGGATAATTTTCATTTTTGGGTGAACTATCCCTTTAATCAAGCTCCAGAAATGTCTTGTTTGGATATTGTGGGATTTGTGACATCACACAGCCAAATACATTTGCATGACTTCCTCCAGAGCAAGACATCAATGAATAGTTTTACATCATGGCACCATAGGCCCCACCCACTGGCAGTCAGTCGCTTAACAGCTGACATTTACCTACACTGGATGTTCGCGTCGTGTCAAAAGCAGATTATATTGTGCTTTATTATGTGCACATTATAATATAAACCCATTATAATCACTGACGCTGTCTACACTGTATACAGTATACAGATGCATGTTTAGTTTCTAACATACTCCACACGCTTGAGTCTGCTGACGACAGGTTAAATGGAAGAGTGAAAGAACGTTCGCTTTGACACTTCTAATCTAAACAGCTCATTTGCGTCTCTGTACACACTTCAGCAATTGGATTATTTTAATAGAGCCTCGGATCGCATCAGAGGATTATTCTGAGCCTTTTGTTTTGTGAATGAGGCACAGACAGTGTAATGAAGAGTTCGCAATGAGAATGTTGTTGAAAGATGAAGCAGCCAACTGTATTGGATCTGACAGCAGCTGCATCACAAATTTTAAGTAAATGATTTTATAATGCTTATAAAAGCATGACTGTAAATGACGGTTTTATATGGATAATGTTTTCAAAACACTCACTCCTGTGCAATAGGGAGTGGGCGTTGATACTGTTTCCTATGCAGTGACGTTAGCCAATCATAACAGTGGCCGTTTACTGGCAAGCCTTAAAGGAGCCACACCTTAAAAACGGATCATTTCAGATAGAGGGTCAGAATGAAGGTTGAAAATAATCGTTTTTCCGCAAATATATTTGTTTTTTTTGTGTACAATCTTTATTAACATTATAAATTAACTTCAAGGAACATATTAAAATATTTTTTTAAAAAAAGCCGTGTCATGACCCCTTTAAGAGTCACACAATTGTGTCATATCACACAAATAGTGCAGCTCATGCAAAGAATAGACTAGAAAGTTACTAAGTTAGCAATATAGTACTCTAAAAACGTCACACACAAATATATTTATTGGGTAAATTTGTTTTCATTATTTCATTTCATAGATAGAGCTATATTTTTTCAATTTGTTGCTGTATATTTATAATTACCATTTAACATATGAGCGTGTTGCAGTGCATTGTGTATTGATTAAATATCATTCTTCCTTCTGTTCATTCATTGAAACAGTGCCTTGATTACTTTTACACTGATGTTTTAGTTCTTAGATTAATCATTTTTCTACCTCACAATAATGTCTGCTTTGTTAAAGACACATTATTTGCTGTCTGAAGGCTGACAAATATTGAGAATTTGTCAGCCAGTGACAACCCAACCCAATACACAGTACTTTATATACATTTAAATGCTCATACAATTGATATCTCAATCATTCTTTTACTCAAACTTTTCACTCTCTGTTTTTTCTTGTCCCTCTATATCTTGCATTACTTTCTTTTCCCTTTTCAGGATCTGAGGCCAAAAGGAATAGATGTTAGTAAGGACGAGCTGGGCGACATGGTGGATAAAGAAATGGCTGCTACCTCTGCTGCTATTGAGGAGGCTGTTAGGAGAATAGATGTGAGTAAAAAGGGTACAGAGTCATTTATTGGTCACAGAAAACCTCTGCTTTCTTAAGCATCTGGTGTAAAACCTTCCTGGTCATATTGAGGCATTATTACATATTAAAGGCATTATTACATATTATGTCTTTTGCTTTTGTTTTGATCTTGATTTTAATTGTTTGGTTGTATAGGAAATGATGAATCAGACCAGGAAGGACGCAACAGGAGTCCAACTGGAGGTCAATGAAAGGTATTTGATTTTTATGCCTGTAACCAGTTGACTTGTTGAAACCTAGAAAGTGTCACTCATTTAATATAATGATTATGCATTATGCTTGTGTCCATTTATATGCATTTTCTCTCTTCATTTTTTTCTTCAAGAATCCTAAATAGCTGCACTGACCTTATGAAGGTGAGATTAGAACATATGGAACTATACATGCTGAAATGTAACATTTCGTATTCTATTTACTTCAATAGATATGTTTCCATCCACCTATTTTTATGCAAATTTATGATATCACAGGGAAAAAAACGCTGGATGGAAATGCCAATGCGCATAAGTTCTAAAAATGTGCTCAAATGAGGCAGATCATTTTTTTTTTGTCCGATAAGAAGACATAACGCATAAACTACGATGGAAACGCATTTACAGAATAAATCCCTCAATGTGCAACAAACACTCATTGCTGCAACAGAGGATGTGATTGGATAACTGGACTAACCAGCGAATCAGTTTCATTACACAGCATCTCAAATATTGGTTTGGTCATTCTGAAATGCCTGAGCCAAAGTCTGTCATCAAAATGATTTGATATAATGACCTACCAGAAGCATACGAACGCAAGAAAACATGGCCGCGTTTATTGCGTCTCATCTGCACTCTCTGAGGCACAAAAAGAGCCACAGTGGCAGTGCTGCCAACTTAGTGACTGTCGCTAGATTTAGCAACTTTTCAGACCCCTTTAGTGACGTTTTTCCCGAAAAAATGGCTAGCGACAAATCTAGCGACTTCTTGGACAAACATTGGACTAAAGTTTCCAGACTTGCTGGTACTTCTCTACGAGTGCGAGGTCTTGCTTTCCCGCAACAAAATAAAACAGCTATTATGTTGCTTCTAATCTGAGTGATCATTTTACATGTAAATATAGCCAAAATCACAGCACAGCCACTTTCTTTATCTTATGTGTATGATGATTTTGTCATGCAACATCTAGATTATAAATCAGGATTTTAGCAGCAGCTTGGAAGTGACTGCTGGTTAACGTGTAGTCTTAATGGGATGCATTTCAGTCACTATTTCATATTTGTCCTGTTAAACAGAAACAGAAAAATATATAAATGAAAACAGTTTTATTTGGAATTTGGCTGTATTAAAATACAATGTGTGGGCACAGAGAGTAGGAGATAAGTGAACAAATGTAAAGGGCTGATACTAGGCAGAATGCAAATATAACATAATGATGTCATGAATATGCTAATTAATGTTATCTAGCAACATTTGGCAACTTTTCAAGCAGGCTTTAGCTACTTTCCATTGAAAGAAGTTGGCAGCATTTCACCGATTGCAGCAACTTCCATTTTCATTACAGGTATTTTGAGCCAATTTCCCAGGAAGTGAGACTTTTGTTCTCTTGAACGTATGGGATGGAAACGATGCTTGTTTTTTGTGTGCAAATGTTTTATGCGATATTCTAATTTTGTGCATAAGTGAAATTTGCCACTTGAATGGAAACATAGCTAGTGATGTGCTTATTCAGTGAAGAAAACAAACTTGTTCTATCTGTTGTGTATTTTATTTTAAGGTGTCCTTGTTACTGTGTAATTACACAAATTAGTACCAAGTAATATTAATTAACCACACGTACTTACTATAGGGTTAGTGTTTGTGAATATGCATAATTTACTGTTGTTATAATAGTAAGTACATGTAACATATAACAAGGACCCTGTTACTGTTTAAGTTACTGTGTATCATTTATATATTATTTGAATGTTAATACCCTTCAGGCAATTCGTCTTCTGGTGTTGGCATCCACAGACCTGCAAAAGGAGATTGTGGAGA
This sequence comes from Coreius guichenoti, assembly GCA_039654105.1. Lineage (NCBI taxonomy): Eukaryota > Metazoa > Chordata > Actinopteri > Cypriniformes > Gobionidae > Coreius > Coreius guichenoti. The sequence continues at coordinate 47,667,315 of CM077169.1, read as the reverse complement.
GTGGAAAGGTAAAGTGTTAAAATTATTATTATCATTATTCTTGTCATTATTGTTTTATCCTTATGTTATCCTTGGTGGCCTAAATTGTACTTTAAAGTTAGTTTTAGTCTGTATTATCAGATGGAAAGTAAAAAAAAAAAAAAAAATTTAAACACTTAAAATTTTGCGTCTGTTTCTGATATGCATTTTGTGCACGTGTAATTTCTAAAGAAAAATCCTCAAAGTTTTATTAGAATTGATATAGTACATGTGATTGCTCTGTGTGTGCGTGCGTGTGTGTGTGTTACCTGAGAGATACCTCAACATGCACTCTTTCTAGGGCGCAGCTTCAATAAAAGAGTTTTATGCTCGTAACTCTCGCTGGACAGAGGGTCTTATTTCTGCCTCCAAAGCTGTGGGATGGGGTGCAACACAAATGGTGTATGTATTTTTGCTACATGTTCGAGAGCTGATACAATTTTTGGTAACACTTTATTTTACAGTGTCCTTGTTACACGTTACATTTAATTACTATGGTAATTACTATAAACTGTGTATAATTACATGCAACTGACCTAAACCAAATCCTAACCCTAAAGTAAGAACATGTAGTTGATTATTATTATTTAGTACATAAATGTATAATTACACTGTACCATGGACAAAATAAAGTGTAACCCAATTTTTTTATATGCACATTTTTTTTTGTTAACAAATGTGTGCTTTCCCTTTCCAACAGTGATTCTGCTGATAAAGTGGTGTTGCACACTGGGAAATATGAGGAGTTGATCGTCTGCTCTCACGAGATCGCTGCTAGTACTGCACAGCTTGTTGCAGCCTCCAAGGTTACACTTTTATATCATATATAGGGCAGTGAATCAAAAGTGATCAGAAAAAATTAATTCTGCATTAACTGCATTATTATTTTCTATTGTGTTAAAAGTCTATATTAATATATTAATCACAGAATTAATCACATTATTTTTCCCAGTCCTAATATTTGTGTTTATATATGTTCATTTCAGGGTATTTGGGGGAAAAAAGCATAAATATACAGCTTTATTGTTATACAATGCAAGTTGTTGTTTGCGGCAATACTGTTGCACCACCTATTGCCTGATGGACACCATATTTTACATGACACATATATGTGTGCATCACGTTCTGTGAAAATTGGATATTTTGTTCAGTAGTAATAGCTTTCAGAGTAATCCAGGCTACACCCATAGCTAAATGTCCAAGCATGCTGGATCCAACTAATACTTATTGTCCAATAAACTTCCTACATCGCTTATGTTGAAATTCACAAGTCCAATAACTACAAAAATACATGACAACAGTGGTTCTTGAGGTTCTGAAGTTATTCAGGTTGAAAAGACCCATCGTGTGCTGAATTACTTGTTGAGCACTGCAATAAAATCATTATAAACTATAAAAAAAAACTGTGAAAATAAATGGCTATAACTTTTGAAAGAAAAAACAATAGCCATTTCAGTAAAAGTGTCCATGCCCACTACTTTAATTCTCACTACATTTTGTCAAATTTCATAATGAACAACTGTTCACAATTTAAGATTTTAGCTGCTTATCTGCTTATTAAAGGCTGTTGGTGACCATTTTCATTTTTTTTTTTTTTTCTTCTAATTGGTAATGTTAGTACAGTTTATCACTTCTACCACAGCAAATACAAGGTCAATTTTAACTAACTTGGTGAGTTATGAATTGCAAATCAGTAAATTCCTCTTCTTGTCTCGGCCATTTTGTCGCAGTCTGGAGCCCTGCACAAACTATTTTGTAATATTTGCTTTGTTTTATCTCTGTTCTGTCAATTACTTTTCATAATTTTATAATTATTTGAATGTTTTGAGGCACTGCCTCACATCTTTGCCTTTTCATCTACAGGTGAAAGCTGACCGCGGCAGTAAGAAGCTCGGCACTCTTCAGCAGGCCTCGCGTCATGTTAATGAGATGGCTGCTGGCGTCGTGGCGTCCACCAAGACCGGGCTGGACCAGATCGAGGATAAGGGTAAGTGTGATGTTATAGGGGCTTTTGGGTCATGGTTCCTCATGCTTCTCTTCAATAAGAAATATATAGTTATGCTATGACACAATTATTCACACAATTATTTTTTCTTTTTCTTCTCATGTGCATATTAAGATACCATGGACTTCTCTGGCATGTCCCTGATTAAGCTCAAAAGAGAAGAAATTGAGGCACAGGTTTGTTTTAATAAGTTTTTTATTGGTCACATGCTTAATGAAATTGTAAGGATCATGTTTATGTGCATGTATGACTTGACAAATACTTCTTCTGTAAGGGATTACTGTTGGGGAACAAAGGTTATCAGTGTAGTTTGGATAAAACCAGGCTAATATGATCATACTGATTCTAGTAAGCACTCTGGCTGCTGCATTTTATACCAGTTGAAGTTTTTTAATACGCCTGCAGGAAATCCACTACTAATGCATTACAACAATCTAGTATTTAGGTCCTGAACACATTGAGCACATGAACACATTTCACCATTTGCCATTGAGAGCATGTGCAGTAACTTAAAAATATTTCTGAGATGGAAGAATGCCCAGGTTCCTAACCAAAGACATTCATTAAAAGATGATTATATTCTTACATTTGGCGATTTCTGGTCCAGTAATTAAGACCTCTTTTTGTCTGACTTAAGCAGCAGGAAATTACTACTCATCCATCTTTTGATATTATCTATTATAGTGATTAGTTCAAAGGAAAAGATGCTAAATTAATTATGATTATTTACAAATATTTGTATTAGGGAGGCATCATGATCTCCATTAGATCTGAATTAAAGGGATAGTTCACCCAAAAATTAAAATTACCACATGATTTACTCACCCTCAAGCCATCCTAGGTGTATATGACATTCTTCTTTCAGACGAATACAATCAGAGTTATATTAAAAAATGTCCTGGCTAATCCAAGCATTATAATGGCAGTCAATGGCTGCCCAAAATTTGAAGCCCAAAAAAGTGCATCCATTATCAATGTAATTAATAATGGCCTTCTGAAGCGACGCGATGTATTTGTGTAAGAAAAATATCCATATTTAGTTCAAAACGCTTATGCTACGTCCGATGTCATACGTCGCGCCAGTTATGCTTTTTCCGTAAGTTGAATACGGAAGGCGGTCCGCCGGAAGCTAGATATTTTACTTTATAAAGTTTTAAATATAGATATTTTTCTTATTCAAACTTCACTTCAGAAGGCCTTTATTAACCCCCTGGAGTCGTATGGATTACTTTTATAATGGATGGATGCACTTTTTTGGGCTTCAAATTTTGGGCTGCCATTATAAAGCTTGGATTAGCCAGGACGTTTTTTAATATAACTCCGATTGTATTCATCTGAAAGAAGATTGTCATATACACCTAGGATGGCTTGAGGGTGAGTAAATCATGGGGTCATTTTCATTTTTGGGTGAACTATCCCTTTAAATGCCCTCAGGGAAGAGACAGACGACACTATCTCAGCTATGAAAAGTGCAGTGAACAATCAAGCTAAATCCACCCTTGACAGACCATGCCCACAAGTCTCTGTTGAAGCGCTTGCACAGTGCTCCATACCCCCTGACCTTCGCCGTCAAGTGGGTATAGCAGGGTATGGCTGCCTGGTCAGGTCAATGCAAAGTAATACACTGCACGGCCAAAATAAGTTGCTTTTTGGATTTAAATAGGCAAATGCTTAAGAGTCTATGATTGGATCATTATTGCAGTGATTATTATGTTTCTAGCATGTTATATGTTTGGCAACAGTTCTTCTAACCCTAACTGATGGAGTGTGTAGCTTTTCATTTCTTAAACAACCATGTAGGAAGACACATTATGGCCATATTCCAGGATGACAATGTCAAGATTCATCAGCTCAAACTGTGTGTGAAAGAATGGTTGCGAGAGATCATGAAGAATAATTTTCACACATGAATTGGCACCTCTGAGTCCAGACCTCAAATTCAGTGAAAATCTTTGGGATGTGCTGGAGGAGACTTTACAGAGTGCTGGACTCTTGCATTGTCAATATAAGATCTGGACCAAAAATTGATGCACCTCTTAATGGAAATAAATGTTGTGACGTTATGATTCATCATGCTCCCTCACAACCATTCTTTCACAATTTGAGCCTGATGAATCTTGACATTGTCATCCTGGAATATGGCCATGATGGTCCTACATGGTCCAATCATAGACTCTTAAGCATATTTTTTTGTGTTTTGCCGGACAGTGAATATATTTTATTCCAGGATTAACAGAGTTATATCACTATGTGTAACATAATTTAAATGAATATAAATTATTTTGTAATTGTTTAACAAAAGCAATTGTTGGTTTGATTGCTTCTATTGCTCTCCTCACTTGTAAGTTGCTTTGGATAAAAGTGTCTGCTAAATGATTAAATATAAAAGAGAAAAGCAAATAAGTTGAGTTCAACGGTGCTGCAAATGTGTCTATTTACAACGTGATTTTGCAGCGTTGAGTATTGTAGACAATCACAGGCATTTCTGTTGAAAATAATGACTAATCAGAGGTGTTTAAGTTACTGTGAGAATCCGCTCAGTATCTCTCAAAATACTGAATGAGTTCAAGTGCAAGTTACATTTGCACTGTGTTATATTTGGTAACGCATATATAGCTAACCGATCTGACCCGTTTAACATAATGATAGTGATCTGAAATGCACAGCATTAAAATAAATCTACTAATGCATCACCATATCTGATGTCAGGGAGAGTTTTGCAGGGTCCCTGCAGTGTAGCACGTCACAAGCCTGTAATGAGGATTGTATCTCGAGCCATGCTTTCAGTCAGCTCAGCAGGGGATGATGGTAGTAGTCAGACAGGCAGAGGTCAGCTCTGGGAGATCAGTCCACACACAGCGTTAATCCAGGGATGACACAAGATCAAGGTCAGTAACAGAGTTTGTTAGGAGGGAGCAGTCGAAACAGCAAACGAATAAAAATGGGTCAATCTCACACTAAGAGTAGTACACAAGATCAAAGCCGGGCGTGATAAACCGAAGAGTGATGGAATTCTGCTCTGGAGCTCTGGACACATACGTAGTTACAAGACTGAACAGACCGACAAAACTTTGACACTGAAGAGCTGCAGAGCAAGTCTAGATGTAGAGCAAGTAATAGAGCAAGGCTCTTTGTTGGGAGATAAAAAAAAAACAACAAAAAAGAGCGGTAAGGACAGCTTACACACCTTAGTTCTGACAGCGCAAGGTGAAAAGCACAGGACCCTAGTACTAAGCCTTATGGCACTTAACTTTTGATCGACATGACACTGAATTTACTGAAACACAGTGATAGTGGTCGGTCAGATAGATTAAACCAACATAATGATAATGAATAGCATTAAAGTGGCTAGATAAGTGCAGATTTCCTTGATGTGTTGACGTAATTTTGATTGACACATGAAGTCATATAATATATAATCCCAAGGTCACGGGTTTGATTCCCTGATGTGATTTAGTATACACCTCTAAGCTGACCTCCAGCTGCTTCAGGTATTCAGTGTCAATTTAGCAGTCTTGTGCGGTTTATTGTAATGTGCTCCACTGATCTGCAATGCTGTGCCTGGCCACGGTGCGCTGGTTAATAAATTCTGGTGTCCTGGCAATCATGCTCTTCTATATTTTGAAACTGAAATAAATTGAATGCAAATGAAAGGCTAAAACTCAAATAAAGAGAAAGGGTGTTTGAATTAAAGGCACTTTTCACTCGCTGACACTTTTTGAAAGTGATGGAAAAGTGTTTGAATTTCACTCTTAAAAATCTGTACAAAACCTCAGTAGTTTAGTGTATTTATGCATGCTACTGATAAGTTTCTGAAACCAAGCAGCACTCCTGCACTTGATACGATGCATATAATATAACCGTGTTTTTTATTTCCTCTCGCAGGTGAAGGTTCTCGAGCTTGAGACCATGCTGGAAAATGAGCGGCTGCGTTTGGGTGAGCTAAGGAAGAAACACTATGTGATAGTAGGTGTCCCTCTAGAGGAACTGGCTCAGGACAACGGCCTGGTAGCTTCTCCCAACGTGACTGCTGGCCCGTCCTCCCCCAAACCCTCAAAACCCACTCTAATGAAGAAACCAGTTCTTGCACAGAAACCCAACATCCCACCCAAAAGCACGGTAACACTCCTTTTGTAAATGTTGCACACTTTTCCACCTGTTAGCATCTATTTAGGTTATTGACTTTAAGGGGTTTTCATATGTTGCATGGAGATGTCTTTTATAGATGTAAGTGAATTTATAAGTGAATACGAATAGTAATTTTTGGACACTTTAGTTTAGGGTCCAATTCTCACTAATAAAAAATGATTAACCGACTTTTGCCTCAATAAACTCCTAAATACTGCTTATTAATATTTAGTAAGGTAGTTGTTAAGTTTAGGTATTGGGTAGGATTATGGGATGTTTTATAGTAGTAACATTTTGCAATAATGCAAAGCCATGTGTACAATCATTACAGCCAATTATACCATGGCACTGTTGATTCGTTCATGGCACAGACATTCTAATTTGTTGATTAATATTCTATACGCTGATCAGCCACAACATTACAACCACTGAGAGGTGAAGTGAATAACATTGATTATATCATTACAATGGCACCTTGGTGTCACCGCTAACCTGATAGTAATCTGATTTGATGCCAGTAAATAGATCTGCCACTTAAAAGATTTATTACTTTATCAATCATCTTGCCACTGCAATATGTAGCAACTAATAGTTTCACTGTTAGTGCCCAATTCTACTGAGAGCAAGGGCAGACGCAGATAGTAACATACACACACACAACTTTGTTACTCCAAAATTCATTAGAAACAGACTGATGTTGGACATTTAGGCTTTACTTAGAAACTTTTCCCTTTAGAGGTAGTAACTGAAGTTTGGGGCTATTTCTAAACAGTCATTGGACTGTTGGTTTATAGAAAATGTTAGATCTCCACGCCAGGAATACTAAATCCAGTCTCTTTACCAGATCCCGTCTATTTTGTGTGGTATCTAAAACTGTTTTGTCTAATACTCAAAACCAGCTAATTCCCCACCATTGACGAAATTTCCGTCATTTATGAGACAGCACTTCCCCGCCATTGACAGATATTTCAAGAAGGGTCTGTGTGCGTCCCGCAGTACTACGAACCACGCCCCTGAAAATTACGCCTACTACAAGAAGTTACGCCTCCCATGAAGAAATAAGCGTGGGTTTCATTGACTACAACAATCTTTTGAAGTAAATTATTTTATGTTTTATGTATGAAATGATTGTAAGACGATCTTATATTGCTTTGAATCTGAAGTATTAAATAACAGCTAGTAGTAAAACATAAAATAAATAATACTATCAAATTAATACAGACTCATGGTAATTATAGCTAAAAACCTACCCCCCACACCTAAACCTTACCCTAAACCTAGCCCTTCCATACAAATAAAATTTACTGTAGAGGTTCATAGTTAAAATACTTTAAAAACTGACAAAAAACAAACAGGATGACTACGGCGTCTGGGTGATATGTTATACGATCTGTATGCCTTATCACTAGGTGGCGATAGTGAAGCTTAAAAAGCGAGGAAAGTGAGGTAGAAGAAGAGCAGTATCAGCAATTTCAGAGGGAGGGGCTCTGATGACATTGCAAATGGCTGTTTCATTGTAGGGGGCGTAGCTTGAGGTAGGGGGCGTAATCAGTAGGACGTGGTTTGTAGTACTGCGGGATGCAGTTGGACAAATTTTGAGAGGCTACTCAGGCCCTGTCCACACGAACACGGGTATTTTCAAAACTGCAGCTTTTTCTATGCGGTTTGGCCGTTCGTCCACATGCAAAAGCAGTATCCGGTCACTGAAACCAAACTTTTTTGAAAACTCCTGCCAGGGTGAAGATTTTTAGAAACTCCGGTTGCAGTGTTGTCATGTGGACAGTGAAACCGGAGATTTTGGCTTGTTGCGTCAGAACCGGAACCGGCAATAACATTTTTTCCAGGCTTCTGATTGGTCAACATGGCTTTACGGTTAGGGTTATATCGCCACCTGTTGGTTTGGCATGCTCTTGACAGCACTTCATAGCGTGTTTTTTGCGTTTTCATGTGGACGCGATTTTTTTTATTTTTTTTTTAACGGAGGAGGGAAAAACTGTGGACTAGAAAACTTGTGGACTAGGCCACTGCAGAGCCATTACCTCCAGCCCAGGATGAGCTATAGGACTGTGAAGCTTTGGGGTGTTGATGGACTCGATCTACTCCATCTGTTTTGATCATCACACGTTTTTCTCAGCTTTTTGTTTAAAATGCTGCTTGTTTTATGAAACTTACCCTCATTCAAATATTGATATAAAAAGAATGCATTAAGGTTGTTTGTTTAAAAGCAGAGGGTCTATTCCTTCTTTTAATATATTGCATGTTTAGATGTTCATACAACAAAATATTCTGGGGGCCATGAAAGTTTTGTGAAAATGACCAAAAATCCTGGCGGTGGCTGGCTACTTTTCTTCAAAAACACTGGCGAGGAAAGAGTTAACAGCAAGTCTTGCCTCATGCCCAAAGTCAGTTAACAACACTGTATTTTTTTCTGGTAACAAAACTGTAATAACTAAAAGTCTTCCATCAGTCTGAGAGATTGACAGAGGAAGCTGTGAAATAGCAGGAAGTGATGATAGATGTGTCCTGTACTTTGTCTGATAAGCACAAATCCAATATGCCAGAGGAAAAGCAATGGAAAATGACTGCTTCACAACATCAACCTGTGACGTTAAAAACCTCATCTCATACAATCATAAGAATATAAAATACTACAAGAACAAGGAAATTAGTGAAATAATTAGCAATATAAAATATAATAAAATAAATGATTAAATGATTATAAAAGAAAATAAAACAGCACAGACGTATGGTCGCTCTCCTGAAGCTACACGGGTTGCTATTAAGAGTCCTTGGATCCTTCAAAAATGAATGCACTTGATATGTAATAGGCCATTTCTCAAGTTATTGTGTACTTTAGTCTTCAGAGGAAACTAGTTCACAGGCTTGTGATAAGTTTTTATTACGCATCATCAACTAAAGCTTTCTGTCCATTTCTTGCAGTTGAGGTGAGCACATCTGGATGAAGATATTTGAAGACTCGTTGAATCTCAAATTGACGCATCCAAAACCATTATTGAATATCTCTTTCTTTTTCCCATGTCTGGTCATCAAACGTTTTACCATGTTACACCTTTGCCTTCTTTCCATTTGAGAGTGCCTTAGAGGCTACAGATTATTTTTATCTTAGATATGGAGCTATATATAGTACTGGGTGTTCATCATTTGCATACAGTTTCAAACCATTTAGTTTTTAAATTATAGATATTGTTTTATTTACAATACACATAGTATATAATAGGGCAAATAGTGAATAACGTCTGGCTTAAAGGGATAGTTTACCCGAAAAAACGTGCCTCTGTGTACATTTTTGCAATACTACAAAAACATACCTATACATACAAATCACAACTTTTATTCCTTTTCACACAAATATGATTACAGGGCAGATTGATTCATTATTTAACTTATATCAATATTTCAACTGTTTTTATCCATACAATGTTGTTTTGGATTTCACTGACTTTCATTGTACAGTATCGGCAATAACAACAAAAAACATTAAGATCTATTTTTCAAAATAGAAGAAATGCAAACAGGTTTGGAATGACATAAGAATGAGTAAATGATCATATTGATGTGAACTATCCCTTTAAGGTCAGAGATAACGGTATTGCAATAGATTTGCAATTTGTCTGCATTCATAAACGTTATTTTATGTGTGATTCTTATATAATATATTTAAAACATGCTCCATTTTATGAAATACATAAGGGTATTAACATGGTGGAAAATAATTCTGCAATGTTGTGCATATCTACCAAGTACTGTATATGCAGAATCTATTTAACTGGGATTTTGTGCTTAAATTAGGGTCTTACAAAAATGTCTTTTGCTTTTTCACTGTGTCTTAATAAAATGTGTCAGTCTTTACACATCAACATCTATATATATTAACATATTTTAGTCATGTTGTTTGACTGTTCCTTGTGATAAATGTAAAATGAACAATAAATATTTGAAGAAAAAAATGTTTGGACTTATTTGTAATGCAATTTAATTTTGGCCAATAATAATAATAATATGGATGGCACTATGATTTATGTAGTATGATTCATAATTTCCTCAAGGATGTGGTGCTATATATATATTTTTTTTTTCTTGTGAATGTCCCCACAAGGATAATAAATGACCTGAAATCAGCGACTGTCCCCGCAATAACTTAAAATAATCCACATACACAACACTTTACAATAAGGTTTGTGAACATTAGTCGACTACTGTACATTAGTTTCTATGAACTAAGGATGAACAAAACTTTAAACATTTATTAATCTTAGTTAATGTTAATTTAAACATTTACTAATACATTATTAAAATAGAAAGTGATATCTGTTAATATTATTTAACGGACCTGAGCGAACATGAACTAACAATGAACAATGTACTTTTATTAACTAACGTTAAAGATGAATAAATACTGTAACAAATATATTTGCACATTGCTAGTTAATGCATGAACTACTTTTTTTGTTGGAAATAAGGATTTTATGATACCAACATTTTAGTTATTAGTACAATTTTACAATTCATATACCAAAAAATTCTCAAGGAATTATTGAAGACATGAACACAATCAGTAATAAAATAAGAACAGAGAAAGTGCGTCTGCTGTATGTAAAGAGTTTGATAAAAGTCGTGAAATACGTTCAATACAATAAATCAGTGGCATGCAGTGGTGTTCTGAAATAAAGGGAGGCCAAATTAAAACCAATAAAAAATAAATACATAAACAATAGATACAAGCAGAAAAGCAATAAGCCTACAAAAAATTAATTCAGGACTAGATTTAATTAAAAATTAATTGTAGGCTATTTTGTGGTCATATATAATATTTTATATTATTACATATCATTTATTTTATTTATATTACATGTCAAAAGAGGTATTTTTATCAGTAATCAGCAAGTTCTCACTGCAATTTACCCCCGATCTATAAATTTCGTGCGTATTTCATGCACTGTAACCTTTTTTTTTTTTTTTTTCTGGGTAATAATGGTAAATGTTTGTACAGAATGTTGTAGTCAAAACCTCTGAGGCATGTGTCTAAACCTAAATTGACTTTCAAAAATTAAACGACCCTGTAAAAAAAACTGTAGTAAAGTGCGACAAGTTGACCCCGGTCTCGTCAGAATGGTTTTAAAACGAATTGTACTGTCGTGTCGCCTCTGGCCGCTAGATGGCGGTTTAACGTAAACTCTGTTAGTCTTTGTTCCGAGAGAGAGATCATAAAAACAAACACATAAATTGCTTTTGAATAATTTAACTAATGTACCACGTGTGTTTTATAGCCATGCTGTTTGCAAACCAAATTCATGGAAACAAAACTGCTTTATCGTATACAGATTTGCCATCAGCCTTTACAGGTTAATTTATGAGTTTTACCAGCTGTAAGGTCTTGAATCCCCCTGTCTTTTGTTTATGCCCTGACCTTGGACACATTAGCTAATAACCAGCTTGGACTAGTTAGAAATCACTTAATATGTTCCTTAACACAGCTACTGCAGATTTCAGTGGATTTTCAAGCAGAGTTAGGAATAATACAGAGGTGATCTTTCAATACAGCAAAAGGAATTATGTTGCAGACTAATAAAAAGGCTGATCTGGTTTCAAATATGCTTTGATTAAAGGCTATTGAATCTGGTTTATTAGAAGTTCATCATCAAAACATTTTTGATCATCTCTTATAATCAAAGTCTAGAGGGGATACTTACAGGCCCCATTTACTGATGCTATAAATACATGAGCCAAATACACTACAGGCTGTCTTACACACCTTACACACACAAACACACTTAGGCTCTCCCTCTCTTTTTTTGTGCCTTTCTATCTCACTGTCACACACTTTTACATGTCTCTAAGGCAAACTTTCTTGACTAGCCCCTTGAATTTCTTCTGAGAGAAGAAGATAAAGGGACGAGTAGGCCTATGTGGAGTGAGTTCTTATTTGTTAGACTGTAATCTGTTGGCAGATTTCCCAACTAGTTTTGCTTTAAAAAGACATAAAAAGAGACATAAACTGAACAAATTTCACAGACATTTGACGAACAGAAATGGAATCATGAGTCCCTGAAGGCCTGAACAAAGGGATGGTCAGTATCTGTGCGTCAGCAGCTGCTTTAACTACAGAGCTTCTCAAACCTCCTGCAGCAGGAATATGGCATGTTCAGGTGATTATGGACCCTGGGCATCTTTCTCCAGGGGCCTCATCAAAGTGCTTAGCGCCACGTCAGGGTCTGAGCAGACGTATGCACTTTTACTTGTGGCAAAGGCACTGTTTACACCTGGTATTAGGATGGTTTTGTTTGATCGGATCACAAGTAGACAAGGGAGACACATTCCCGTTTACACCTGGTGTTTTAATCCGTCTCTTTTGTCGACTTTCAACCACTTCTGTCCTGATTTCTTCGAGGGGAGGGTCTATGGGCGGATAAATGTATGGGTTTTTTCAGATCTTTCGATCTAATGAACAAAATGAGCTCACGCAATTTACGTATGAACGCGCCCGGAGACGACGGAAAAACATGCGGAGAGCATCTGACAGCTGCAAGACCAGCTGAACGCTGTGAGTGTGTGTTAGAAATCTGGAATGGTGAGAGAACGTTGTGCTTGGTATGTTTTTGTCTTCAAACCAAACTTGGGACTTCAGCCGACAAAGTTTAAATCCTGTCTGGCTAGCGCACTTCCCATAATGTTTATGTGTTAGGTCAGTAGGAAGTCTTTTATGGCAGTTCAAACTCATTCGACCACTATGGAGCCGGATCAGCCTCAAAAATAATACATTTACAAAACAAAATGTTAGAACACATTACATAATTGTTGTTATTAAATGAAATATCTGGACATTTAACACTTATTTAATAACATTACAGATTGATCTGAATAAACAGGGTATGTGCAACTTTGGTGTATAAGACAGCAGGCTAACCGGGTAGCTGTATTTTGTGCGAACAATATAAATCATAATGTGATTTTGTAGAAATTATAATCAGGTGCTAGAAAAAGAGTACCCCTTAAAATGTCTTTATATAAAGGACCCGATCATGGAAAAATGCACAGTACAAGCACAGCGGTGAGCTTCTTGAGTCTGTTCAGTAAGGAGCATTTTGATTGGTGGATTAAAAGCTCACCACGATTGGCTAAACAGAACATCCTCCAAAAAAAGATATTTACGAATCTTAACCTGCCAGGAAGGTCTCAAAAATACCACACACAAATGCAAAGCAGTCCACACGTGACGATTTGCAAATGCAGATTCAACGATCCATAAATACATGTAACATCTTTCATAAATGTGTGATGGAAATTAATTCAAGAACTTGATATATACACTCACCTAAAGGATTATTAGGAACACCTGTTCAATTTCTCATTAATGCAATTATCTAATCAACCAATCACATGGCAGTTGCTTCAATGCATTTAGGGGTGTGGTCCTGGTCAAGACAATCTCCTGAACTCCAAACTGAATGTCAGAATGGGAAAGAAAGGTGATTTAAGCAATTTTGAGCGTGGCATGGTTGTTGGTGCCAGACGGGCCGGTCTGAGTATTTCACAATCTGCTCAGTTACTGGGATTTACACGCACAACCATTTCTAGAGTTTACAAAGAATGGTGTGAAAAGGGAAAAACATCCAGTATGCGGCAGTCCTGTGGGCGAAAATGCCTTGTTGATGCTAGAGGTCAGAGGAGAATGGGCCGACTGATTCAAGCTGATAGAAGAGCAACTTTGACTGAAATAACCACTCGTTACAACCGAGGTATGCAGCAAAGCATTTGTGAAGCCACAACACGCACAACCTTGAGGCGGATGGGCTGCAACAGCAGAAGACCCCACCGGGTACCACTCATCTCCACTACAAATAGGAAAAAGAGGCTACAATTTGCACGAGCTCACCAAAATTGGACAGTTGAAGACTGGAAAAATGTTGCCTGGTCTGATGAGTCTCGATTTCTGTTGAGACATTCAGATGGTAGAGTCAGAATTTGGCGTAAACAGAATGAGAACATGGATCCATCATGCCTTGTTACCACTGTGCAGGCTGGTGGTGGTGGTGTAATGGTGTGGGGGATGTTTTCTTGGCACACTTTAGGCCCCTTAGTGCCAACTGGGCATCGTTTAAATGCCACGGCCTACCTGAGCATTGTTTCTGACCATGTCCATCCCTTTATGACCACCATGTACCCATCCTCTGATGGCTACTTCCAGCAGGATAATGCACCATGTCACAAAGCTCGAATCATTTCAAATTGGTTTCTTGAACATGACAATGAGTTCACTGTACTAAAATGGCCCCCACAGTCACCAGATCTCAACCCAATAGAGCATCTTTGGGATGTGGTGGAACGGGAGCTTCGTGCCCTGGATGTGCATCCCACAAATCTCCATCAACTGCAAGATGCTATCCTATCAATATGGGCCAACATTTCTAAAGAATGCTTTCAGCACCTTGTTGAATCAATGCCACGTAGAATTAAGGCAGTTCTGAAGGCGAAAGGGGGTCAAACACAGTATTAGTATGGTGTTCCTAATAATCCTTTAGGTGAGTGTACATATTTGTGTAAAGATTTTTAATTTATTTAGGTAAGATGCATCTGTGTGTGCATTTGGGGAAATATTTATGCTTTTACTTGTGCATTTATGAATTTTGTTTTGAATTTACGAATCAGATTTTGTAAATGTGAATTGTGCTGTGCATTTATGAATTTTGTTTTGTAAATATATTATTTTTGAGGCTGATCTGGCTCCATAGTTTACACTATGGGCCCTATTTTACAGTGTTGCCAATTTAGCAACTTTGTCGCTATTTTTAGCGACTTTTCAGACCCCTTTAGCGACTTTTTTTCAAAAAAGCAACTAGCGACAAATCTAGCGACTTTTTGGACAAACGTCAGCTACTTTACAAATGTCGCCAGTACTGTCCTGTCCGTCACACCTCTCTCTGCGTCTACTCTGTTCAGTGAATGGCTGAGAGGAGCAGCAGCGCATGCAGGTGAACGCATACACCAGCTGACAGACGTGAATGATCGAGCTGCACATGAGCACACAGTGTTGCCACGGATTTATCACTTATCTGCTTCCTTTGTTTTATTTTTAAAGAATTTAGTTTGACCCGTTATGATTTCCATTCTTCTCTTGTGCTTATCACTTATATTACTCACTATCACAGAGATTTAGTTCATCCAGTTTCTGACCTCTCTCAATTCAGATTATTTTACACATATAAAAATTTAGTCATTCACTATATCATACTCGTTCTATTGTATGACAAAAAGATATAGGAAATGAGAACATATTTATTGGCCAGTCGGCTGTATTATATTATTTTAAAATACAGTATGTGAGCACGGATTAGGAGAGAAAACACATTAGGCAGGCAGAACACAAGTACGACGCGGTGACGTCACGGATATGCTAATTGACGCATGACGTCATCTAGTGACATTTAGCGACTTTTTGGAAAGGCTTTAGCTACTTTCCTTGGAAAATGAAAAAGGCTTTAGCTACTTTCCTTGGCGAACAGATGGGCGCGAATGTATCTGCTATTTAAATAACGTGGCGCTGGATGTGAAAACTAGCAAAATTTGCGTTGTATCTGCCGCCGCATTGCGCCGGGTGTATGATAGGGCCCTTTGAAAGCAATCCGGTCGAATGTGTTTTTGACTCTGGAAGTGGTTGAAAGTGGACAAGCTCAAAATGTTTTAGACCCCGTTTACACCTGTATTTAATGTCATCCACTTATTTGGAAATCTAAGCAATTCTTGCCACTTGCCATTCTCATGTAAAGGATTTGGAAGTTGACTGGTGCTCTTTTATATGTTAATGACATTAATTAGGCTGTGTTTACCAGGCGGAGATCTGAACTCATTCAGCTGCGCACAATTTCAAGTTCATTTGATGAGAAATTTCACATCTGGAAGAGAGGCCTGTTTTTTTGACATTTCTACGCAGCATTTTATAAATGAGTCCCTTGTTGTTTTTCAGTTAGTCAATAGAAAAGTCTCTTTATTGTCTAAAGTTATTGTAACTGTGACCTTAATTGTCTAACACCTGTAAACGGTTACAAGTAATGGTTCCACAGGTGCATGTGCGAACATTGTTAATGGTTCATTGAATAAGCATGAGAATTTTTTTTTTTTTTTTTTTTTTTTAAACACTTTCCAATCAAGATCTGTAGCCTAAAGCTTATTTGGATTTTATACAATCTTTAAAATACAGTATCTTGAAAAAGGGAAGTTTCTTTACAAGAGTTTAGTATTAAAATTGTTTCGTATAAAAGTAAACAAAACCGTCCTTAACATAAAAAAAGCAATATGATGATCATAAATTGCAAAGACTGAACAATATAACCCATATTTAGGGCCAGATTTACTAAACAGGGCAAATTAGCCTGCCAATGGGAGTGGAAAGTTCTGCTCGTGATCTACTGACGACGCTCAAATGAAAGAACACAGACACAGCCGGATCATTCCCATAATGACCAACACAATCTACCAGTTAGCGTTTGGTTTAAGACATGCTTTTTTTTGGACAGTAAATAAGCAAACGCCAGTAAATTGACGAGCGCAAACCTTAGTAAATCACCTTGCATGATTCATAAATACTCTCCTCCCATAAATTTTGCGTCTGAAAGGGAAACTCCTACAAATGCATATGCAATAGGGTCAGCCGCAAAAATTACTCTGTCCACACCTTTTCAGTGCTAACTTTTCACTGCGTGTCTTTAGTAAATCCTGACAGTAGTTTTTTAACGCCAAAAGAGGGTTTGCGCTGGAGCAAGCTGTTAGTAAATCTGGCCCTTAATGTCTGTAACTGTTTGTTTTTTTTCTCTCAGATGTTAAAGCCTTAATGGAATAAATTAATACAGAGATTAAAATCAACATGGCAATGCTTTTCAATTCTTGTCAAGTCACATTAATTGATACCAAACAAAATGAAAAGGTCCATCTGCTTCTTTTGTCAACTGAAGCACAGAAGTTTGGAGATTCTCTGTAGGTCACAGCTTGAAATAGTAGTTTATTGATTGTGAGCACTCGCGTGCATCCAGATGGACACGGACACAGCGAGTGTATTTGTGGAAAAGCCCAAATACCCATCTGTTGTTTGAAATGATTCCTGTTGGGATGAGGTGGAGAAAAAGCTAAAGAGGCTGATCTTTTATTGATCAAGAACAATTTATTTTAGGAGATACAAAAATAGATACGAAAATAAATTTTTTGGTTAATTATATTTATTATTTTATCCTATTACAGTGTCTTGGACCAACGGTAATTATATAAGTATTATTACAAATATTCCATTGTTTATTATATTATCATTTTGTAACTTCAACAAAAAGCTTCAACGCCATTTTTAGCTTTCTAAACTGGTTCCTTTCTGCCCCAGATCTATGGTGTGGGTCACAGCTGGTGTCCCATCGGCTCGGGTCGGTTGGCCCGCAGTGATGCAGAGGGTAAAGCAGGTGAAGACTGGCATCTGGCATGGCACTGGACACACAATTCCATTAAACATTTACAGGCCCAGGACAACTGATGGATCTGAGATCAGAAATACTATCCAGTCTACCACTGTTCTCTGCCTCAGGGATAATTCAGTTATATATTAGATAAAGTTAAATATGTATTCTGACAGTCTGCTGATGTCTGAACACTGTTACATAGCTCACAGTTTATGTGAGACTTTCATATGTCACAACCGCTTTAAGTTAAAGGGGTAGTTCATCCAAAAATGAAAGTTCTGTCATCATTTACTCACCCTAAAGTTGTTCCAAACCTGTATGAATTTCTTTCTTCTGCTGAACACAAAAGAAGATATTTTGAAGAATATGGGTAACCAAAGAGTTGATGCACCCCATTAGGTATGGAAAAAAGAATTACTATGGAAGTCAATGGCATCCATCAACGGTTTGGTTACCCATATTCTTCAAAATATCTTCTTTTGTGCTCAGCAGAAGAAAGAAATTCATACAGGTTTGGAACAACTTGAGCGTGAGTAAATGATGACAGAACTTTCATTTTTGGGTGAACTGTCCCTTTAAGTAGCACAGTGAATAAATCATAGATTATATAAATGATGTTAATATATTAAATATGTACATGAATGATATGTACATCAGTTCTCTGAGATTATAGAAGTATGAAGAACTAACTGAATAACTATTCCCCACACACATCCTGATTTTGCAGAGTTAGATGCGTTCCTGGGTCAACATATTTTGTTGACAGGGCTCCTGTCTGCCTCCTGTTTGTCCTGCTGACTGCTGTGCTCGCGTGTGCTTTGCTTGCTTTTGAATCTTTATTTGATATCATTCCCTGTTGTTTAAACTGCTAAATATAATTTACCCATCACCATATATTGTCTAATATTGCCTACCACATTAAATCTGACACCGCTAGCTTTTAATCTAAATCACTATCACGCATTAGCATTTCGCTAGCCTGTTAGCTTGCCATCTCTGCACTCGGGTCTCTTGTTTTCTGAGTTCATTAAACAACTGTGGTAAATTGGATTAGTAAATAGACTCCATCAAACAACTGTGGTAAGTTGGATTAATCAACAAATACGGTAAACCATGTCTTCTTCTCCTGTCATTGTCACTTGCACTGCATGTTTCATGTTTAGTATATCTTTCTCCATTGGCGAACAGGGCTTCACATGTGATAAATGTAAGGAGATAGTCAGGCTGACGGAGAAGATTTCAGAATTAGAGACACGCATCCAGACTTTATTTGAGAGTAGTGAGAATGTAACAGCTTTAGACACTGCTTTTGATGCGAATAGCTTAGTGAACTCTGTACATTGTTCGGTTCCGGCTGTAGAGCCCGTGCAGCAGGGCAACTGGGTGACGGTGAGACGGCATAGTCGCGGATCAAAAAACCACTCTTCCGTTCCGATTAGAACATCAAACAGGTTCTCCCCACTCAGTGATGCACCCACTGAGAATCCTGTTGAAAGTGCCCTAGTTATTGGCGATTCTATTACACAGAACGAGAAAATAGAGACACCAGCCACCATAGTCACATGTTTACCTGGAGCCAGAACGCCTGACATCAAAGCAAATTTAAAAGTGCTGGCTAATGCTAATCGTAAATTCTCTAAGATTATTATTCACGTCGGCACAAATGATGTTCGACTTCGCCAGTCGGAGATCACCAAAATTAACATTAAAGAGGTGTGTAAACTCGCAAGTACGATGGCAGATGACGTTTTTTGCTCTGGTCCCCTCCCCGTTAAAAGGAGTGATGAGATACGTAGCAGACTATCATCACTCAATGGCTGGTTGTCTAAGTGGTGTCCACAAAATAACATAGGGTTCATAGACAATTGGAAAAGCTTTTGGGGCAGACCTGACCTGTTGAAAAAAGATGGTATTCATCCTTCCTGGGATGGTGCCGCTCTTCTCTCTAGTAATTTGGCACATAGTCTTAGAGCTAAACATTGACTAACTGGGGCCCAGGTCAGGAAGCAGACGGACTGGCTTACCCGACCACCTGCTAGCTGTCTCACATCACAGAAGTCAGATAAATCCCAGCACATAGAGACTCTTTCACCTAGATATTATCACATAGAGACTGTGTCTGTTCCACGAATTAGTAAATACAAAAAACCATCAAAACCATTCAACAGTAAAAATTTAATTGATGTCCAACAAATAAACAACAGATATAATACAGATGATCAAATGATAAAGCTCGGGCTGCTGAATATTCGATCCCTTTCCTCAAAAGCGCTTATTGTTAATGATATGATTACAGATCATAACCTAGATGTGCTGTGTTTGACAGAAACCTGGCTAAAACCTGACGATTACTTTACTTTAAATGAGTCCACCCCCCAAGATTATTGTTATAAACACGAGCTGCGTCTGAAAGGTAAAGGGGGAGGTGTTGCTGTAATTTATAATAATATCTTCGGTATTACTCACAAGTCTAGTTTCAAATATAATTCCTTTGAAGTTTTGGTGCTTTATGTAACGTTATGTAGTGAAATTGATAAATCCCGTTTGACATTTGTGCTGGCTACTGTATACAGGCCACCAGGGCACCATACAGACTTTACCAGAGAATTTGCTGATTTTCTATCAGAGTTAGTACTGGCTGCAGATAAAGTCCTAATTGTTGGTGATTTTAATATCCATGTAGACAATGAAAAAGACGCATTGGGATTGGCATTTAGAGACATTGTAAACTCTATTAGAGTAAGGCAACACGTGTCAGGACCCACTCATCGCCTTAATCATACGTTAGACCTAATACTGTCACATGGAATAAATGTTGATACCATTGAAATTCTGCAGCAGAGCGATGACATCTCAGATCATTACCTAGTATCATGTACACTTAATTTAGCAAAGGCTGCAAAGCCGTCCCCTCGCTTCAAATATGGCAGGACTATCACTGCTGCGACTAAAGATTTCTTTGTAAATAATCTTCCTCATCAGTTTCATCTCCTCAGGAATCCCAGATAGCCTAGAGGAACGCGATGTTGCAACAGAAACTATTGACTCTCTCTTTTCCAGCACTTTAGACACAGTTGCTCCCCGGCGCTTAAAGAAGATTAAAGAAAATAGTCCAACGCCGTGGTACAACGAGCACACCCGGGCCCTTAAAACAGCAGCCAGAAAAATGGAGCGCAGCTGGAAGAAAACAAAACTAGAAGTTTTTCGCATTTCGTGGAAAGAGAGCATGATTGCATATAGAAAGGCCCGAAAAACTGCTAGATCTGCTTATTTCTCCACTCTCTCGAAAACAAACACAACCCTAGGTATTTATTCGATACAGTGGCTAAATTAACCAAAGATAAAGCTTCACCTTCTGATGTTTGTAAACAGCACAGCAGTAATGACTTTATGGACTTCTTTACTTGTAAGATTGATAATATTAGGAAAAAAAATTATAACCATGCAGCCGTCTACTACAGTATCACATCAGAATGAAAATTACATTCATTCACTGCTATAGGAGAAGAAGAATTGGCTAAACTCGTTAAATCATCAAAATCAACAACATGTATGCTCGACCCTATACCGACTAAACTACTAAAAGAGATGCTTCCAGAGGTCATAGATCCTCTTCTTAATATCATTAATTCATCCTTGACATTAGGATATGTGCCGAAAACTTTTAAGTTGGCTATTATTAAACCACTTATTAAAAAAACGCAACTTGATCCTACAGAATGTCAATTACAGGCCAATCTCAAATCTACCCTTTCTGTCAAAAATACTAGAAAAGGCAGTGTCCTCACAATTATGCTCCTTTTTAGAAAGAAATGGTATCTGTGAGGATTTCCAGTCAGGATTTAGACCGTATCATAGTACTGAGACTGCTCTCATTAGAGTTACAAATGATTTACTTTTATCATCCGATCGTGGTTGTATCTCTCTGTTAGTGTTACTCGATCTTAGCGCTGCATTCGATACTATCGACCACAACATTCTTTTGAATAGACTCGAAAATTATGTTGGCATTAGTGGAATTTCATTGGCATGGTTTAAATCATACTTATCTGACCGTTATCAGTTTGTAGCAGTAAATGAAGAGATGTCACACCGAACACAAGTTCAGTATGGAGTACCGCAGGGCTCAGTGCTAGGACCGTTGCTTTTCACCCTGTACATGCTACCACTGGGAGATATTATTAGGAAGCATAGCGTTAATTTTCATTGTTATGCTGACGATACTCAGCTCTATATTTCTTCACGCCCTGACGAAATTTACCAATTCACAAGATTAACAGAATGCATAGCTGATATAAAAAATTGGATGACTAGTAATTTCCTGCAACTTAATTCAGAAAAAAATGAATTTTTAATCACTGGACAAAAAAACTCCACAAGTAGTAACCTAGAATACTGTCTAACACTCGATGGCTGCTCTGTCAAGTCCTCATCATCAGTTAGGAACCTGGGTGTGCTCTTTGATACCAATCTCTCATTCGAAAGCCACGTTTCTAGCATCTGTAAAACTGCATTCTACCATCTTAAAAATATATCTAAAATTACGGCACATGCTTTCAATGCAAAATGCTGAACAGTTAGTTCATGCGTTCATGACCTCAAGGTTAGATTATTGTAATGCTCTACTGGGTGGTTGCCCTGCTCGCTTAATAAATAAACTGCAGCTTGTCCAAAACGCAGCAGCTAGAGTTCTTACTAGAACCAGGAAGTATGACCATATTAGCCCGGTTCTGGCAACACTGCATTGGCTCCCTATTAAACATCGTATACATTTTAAAATCTTGCTGATTACTTACAAAGCACTAAATGGTTTAGCTCCCCAGTACTTGAGCGAGCTCTTAACACATTATACTCCATCACGTCTATTGCGGTCTCAAAATTCTGGCCAGTTGATAATACCTAGAATATCAAAATCAACTGCAGGCGGTCGATCCTTTTCCTATTTAGCACCTAAACTCTGATCTTCCTAGCATTGTTCGGGAAGCAGACACACTCTGTCAGTTTAAATCTAGACTAAAAACACATCTCTTTACTATGGCATACACATAAAACATTTTTAATTTCTATTATTCAAATCAGTTAAATGATTGTTTTAGGCTGCATTAATTAGGTCAGCCGAAACCGGGAACACTTCCAATAACACCTGATGTACTCGTTACATCATAAGAAGAATGACATCTACGCTAATGTTAGTCTCTCTGTTTATCCCGAGGTTTACTGCAGTCGGCCGGATCCGGGCCGTATCCATACCAGATGGTGGCCCTTAGCCTGGACATGATGACCATATCCCTGAAGTGTCTGTAGAGACCGTGTCAATTAAACTCCCCCCTGTAAATGCCGCATCGACACGACATCCTCATTAAACCCGTCCCTGGCATGACGACTCCAATCTTTTGAATAATCCTACGAATATCTATTGATCTAATATGACTTCTGACCTGTAATGTGCCAGAATCATAATCATACACAATTTGTTTCGTCGGCCAGAGGAGAACTGGCACCCCGACTGAGCCTGGTTTCTCCCAAGGTTTTTTTCTCCATTCTGGCCCTGAAGGAGTTTTGGTTCCTTGCCACTGTCGCCTTTGGCTTTTGGCTTGCTCAGTTGGGGACACTTAAATTTCAACTATATTAGTGCCTGCATTGACACTATATGATAATTGAAATGAGCTGGATGACATCACCGTTTTCACCAGAGTGGCTGTACAGCCGAATCAAATTCTGTTGCATTATTTTCCTGTTACCACTGTGAAGCTGCTTTGAAACAATTGCCATTGTAAAAAGCGCTATATAAATAAAGGTGATTTGATTTGATTTGATCCTGGAACAACGTTCCTGTCCGAAAATTTAGTCCTAACCATATCCCTACCCCTAAACCTAACCCTACCCATAACTTACCCCTAAAACCAGAGGGAAATGATGAATAACACTGATGTAGAAGCACCTAACCCTGGTTGTAAGCCTAAACTTGACATAAACTGTAAACTTGTCCCTCAAATCTGATTGGTTGATTGAAAATGTTGTTCCAGGATCAACAAAGATGTTGACCAGGAACATGCTGCACTTGGTGAAATCACGTTCTGCAATCCTCACTGTAAAAAAAAAATCACCAATAGGTGTCAGTATAGAGTGATGCATTGGCCGGTGAAACATACTAAATTAAGTATGCTCCACTAACCATAACTTTCAGACAGAATTTATTATTTTTAGCTGTCACAGAATTTAACGCACAGGATACACTGTAAAACAAAAAAAAGGGTAACACTTTAGTTTAGGGTCCAATTCTCACTATTAACTAGTTGCTTATTAGCATGCATATTACTAGGATATTGGCTGTTTATTAGTATTTATAAAGCACATATTAATGCATTATTCTGCATGATCATATTCTATATCCCTTAATCCTACCCAATACAGCTTCTTTACTAACTATTA
Organism: Coreius guichenoti; assembly: GCA_039654105.1. NCBI lineage: Eukaryota > Metazoa > Chordata > Actinopteri > Cypriniformes > Gobionidae > Coreius > Coreius guichenoti. Next base: position 47,643,276 of record CM077169.1, on the reverse strand, counting down.
ATAGTCACAATTACCTTTTTCATTTTTATTCATATTTAAATTCTCACAATTGCGATTCATATCTCACATATCGAACTTTATAGCTTTTTAATCGTGAGTTTATATCAACAATTCTGATTAAAAAAAAGGCTGAATTTTGAGATAAAAAGTTGCAATTACCTTTTTTAAATGCGAGTTTATATCTCACATTTCTGATTTTTTCCTCAGAATTGTGAGTTATGAACTTAAACAAGCTTTCATATTCTCAGCTAACAGGGAATGTTCTCAGTACTTTGGCTAACATTCTGTCAAGGTTCTCTCAAAGTTATGAACAAACGTTCTCAACATTAATAGAGTGCTCATTCAGAGTTATCTGGTCTTTAATAACTTTCTCAAAACATTAACACAAAAAACAGTTTATACATTGTTCATGGAGCGTTTTTGTCTGAAACGTTAGACATTTGTCTAACGTTTTTAAATGTTACTACTTGTTTCAGGATGTTCAGGGGACATTCAAAAGTAACGTTCCCATAATGTTTGAAGAATGATAAAAGGGAATGTTCCTTTAAAGTTCGCATAACCAAGAAAAAAAAAAATGTTTTTAAAATGTTTAAAAAACTGGATGTTTTGAATGTTCTGGGAACATTCAGAAATAATGTTTTAATGACCTAAAAAGAATGTAAACAAAACATTCTTAGAACATATTTTTGTTAGCTGAGCTATAACTATGGTAGGGCACTAAGTAAAATGTCCATAGGTAGATTTAGCTGAAATGACTAGAGTAGGAATAATGCTAAAATGCTAATGCTATTAAAAACCCTACTCATTTTCATTTCATTTAAAAATCGCATGACTTTTATTAAGGAACTGTAAAAGTGTTCTATATGGCTTGTGTGCTATATTTCACATTCTGAAAACCATGTAAACCAGCCTAAAAGCTAGTTTGACCAACTTCCAGACTGGTCAAGCTGGTGTTAAACTCAGCTGTTCTCCCAGCCTGAATAGCTTGAAAGTGCCCAAAATCCCTTTAAAACCAGCCAACAGACTTATACCAGCAAACCAGTTTAGGGTGGTTTATTATTATTATTTTAAGTCAAGTCTTGTGAGGATAAGTTTAAAATTGAAGTTGTTACTTGCAGAAGATCTTCACCTTGGCAGTAGCTCTCAATTCACATTCACATTTAAACCTTGGAATGAAACTTAAGAAATTGCCAGTCGCTTGTGACTATATGCCTTTGTTGTATGAAAAATTTCAAAAATCATGTGTTTGGAGTGACGTGAGTAATGTCAGTAGTTTCTTTGAACTATCTGTGTAACTAATTAAAACATTCCCTTATGAATAGAGGCAAGAACTGCAATGGCATTGAACCTGCAACTCCAATAAATGTTTCAGATACCGTCGCCCAAAGAGCAGAACTCCTTTCTCATAAGATAAAAGGAGTGAACAGTGTTCAGCTGGGCACAGGCTAAAAAGGAGACTTATCCAACCTTGAAGTTTTATTCCCACACTCGAAGTTTTATTCCCACACTCCATTCCTCCTTTAGTTTTTCATTGCTCTCATTCTGTCTTTTACTTGCATGTTTTATTTATTCCTCTGACTGTGTATTTTTCTCTTTTTCACTCCTAACACACAGCCTAGCTGTATGAATGCCATTATTGTTTTACCTCAACCATATAAATATGTATGGGGATAATTCCAAACCAGCCCATCTCAGTGTGCGACTGAAACCAGTTGGAGATGGTAAATGAGTCTGTGAAACCACGGGAAAATATCCCTAGTGAGCCATTTAATTCAGCTCGGAAAACTCTAGCACCACCTCAGTCACACATCAACCATCACAGGCCTGACGGTGCACTGCATGTGACTAATAATGCTACATTTAGCATATATTTCTCTTTCATTTGCCATGGAATTGTTTATCACAGTTGATTTAGTAGGGAAATGAGCTTTGAAGCACTGCTGGTTTTTTTCTTATGTCAGATGTCCTACTCTCTGAAAGAAAATCGTTTTGTAGTGTCAAACAAATTTTGATTCGCAGTGTGAATCCTTCTACATCAATACATTCAATTCCTCTTCAGAGTGAATATTCGCAACAAATTCACTGTTGGTGTGAACAGGCCGTTTTATTGCAATGAAATTTCACAAAATAGTGAAATTTCTATTCTGGGTTGTATTTAAGCAGTGAGATAAAAAAATGTTGTGATATATTGCGATTGTGAATATAGCTATGGTAAAAAAAATATTATATTGACAATGTAGCACAGATTTAAATGCCTTATTGGTTTTATTACATTGTTATACATTAAGACAACAAAAAAAAATTTAAGGACATATTTTTATTAAAGTGTTAATTAAATGTATAGTTCACTCAAAAATGAAAATTCTGTCATTATTTACTCACCCTCATGTCGTTTCAAACCCGTAAGACTTTCGTTCATCTTCAGAACACAAATGAAGATATTTTTAATGAAATCTGAGAGGTTTCTGTCCCTCCATTGACAGCTACGCAACTACCACTTTGATGCTTCAAAAAGTTCATAAAGAGATCATAAAACTAATCCATATGAATTGAGCAGTTTAGTCCAAATTTTCTCAAGAGACTCAATCACTTTATATGATGAACAGATTGAATTTAGGCTTTTATTCACATATAAACATTCATCAACGCACACATCAGGGTCATTCTCATGTTAGCAGCACGTTTGAGCTTCCGCAGGAACCAATGAAGTTCATTCTCGTGTTACGCAGCACGTTTGAGCTTCCGCAGGAACCAATGAAGTTCATTCTCGTGTTACGCAGCACGTTTGAGTTTCCTCAAGAACCAATGAGGTTCATTCTCGTGTTACGCAGCACGTTTGAGCTTCCGCAGGAACCAATGAAGTTCATTCTCGTGTTACGCAGCACGTTTGAGCTTCCGCAGGAACCAATGAAGTTCATTCTCGTGTTACGCAGCACGTTTGAGTTTCCTCAAGAACCAATGAGGTTCATTCTCGTGTTACGCAGCACGTTTGAGCTTCCGCAGGAACCAATGAAGTTCATTCTCGTGTTACGCAGCACGTTTGAGCTTCCGCAGGAACCAATGAAGTTCATTCTCGTGTTACGCAGCACGTTTGAGTTTCCTCAAGAACCAATGAGGTTCATTCTCGTGTTACGCAGCACGTTTGAGCTTCCGCAGGAACCAATGAGGTTCATTCTCATGTTACGCAGCACGTTTGAGCTTCCGCAGGAACCAATGAAGTTCATTCTCGTGTTACGCAGCACGTTTGAGCTTCCACAAGAACCAATGAAGTTCATTCTCGTGTTACGCAGCACGTTTGAGTTTCCTCAAGAACCAATGAGGTTCATTCTCGTGTTACGCAGCACGTTTGAGCTTCCGCAGGAACCAATGAGGTTCGTTCTTGTGTTACGCACCACGTTTGAGCTTCCACAAGAACCAATGAGGTTCATCCTCGTGTTACGCAGCACGTTTGAGCTTCCTCAAGAACCAATGAGGTTCGTTCTTGTGTTACGCAGCACGTTTGAGCTTCCACAAGAACAAATGAGGTTCATTCTCATGTTACGCAGCACGTTTGAGCTTCCACAAGAGCCAATGAGGTTCATTCTCATGTTACGCAGCACGTTTGAGCTTCCTCAAAAACCAATGAGGTTCGTTCTTGTGTTACGCAGCACGTTTGAGCTTCCACAAGAACAAATGAGGTTCATTCTCATGTTACGCAGCATGTTTGAGCTTCCACAAGAACCAATGAGGTTCATTCTCGTGTTACGCAGCACGTTTGAGCTTCCGCAGGAACCAATGAAGTTCATTCTCGTGTTACGCAGCACGTTTGAGCTTCCACAAGAACCAATGAAGTTCATTCTCGTGTTACGCAGCACGTTTGAGTTTCCTCAAGAACCAATGAGGTTCATTCTCGTGTTACGCAGCACGTTTGAGCTTCCGCAGGAACCAATGAGGTTCATTCTCATGTTACGCAGCACGTTTGAGCTTCCGCAGGAACCAATGAAGTTCATTCTCGTGTTACGCAGCACGTTTGAGCTTCCACAAGAACCAATGAAGTTCATTCTCGTGTTACGCAGCACGTTTGAGTTTCCTCAAGAACCAATGAGGTTCATTCTCGTGTTACGCAGCACGTTTGAGCTTCCGCAGGAACCAATGAGGTTCGTTCTTGTGTTACGCACCACGTTTGAGCTTCCACAAGAACCAATGAGGTTCATCCTCGTGTTACGCAGCACGTTTGAGCTTCCTCAAGAACCAATGAGGTTCGTTCTTGTGTTACGCAGCACGTTTGAGCTTCCACAAGAACAAATGAGGTTCATTCTCATGTTACGCAGCACGTTTGAGCTTCCACAAGAGCCAATGAGGTTCATTCTCGTGTTACGCAGCACGTTTGAGCTTCCTCAAAAACCAATGAGGTTCGTTCTTGTGTTACGCAGCACGTTTGAGCTTCCACAAGAACAAATGAGGTTCATTCTCATGTTACGCAGCATGTTTGAGCTTCCACAAGAACCAATGAGGTTCATTCTCGTGTTACGCAGCACGTTTGAGCTTCCACAAGAACCAATGAGGTTCATTCTCGTGTTACGCAGCACGTTTGAGCTTCCGCAGGAACCAATGAGGTTCGTTCTTGTGTTACGCAGCATGTTTGAGCTTCCACAAGAACCAATGAGGTTCATTCTTGTGTTACGCAGCACGTTTGAGCTTCAGCAAGAACCAATGAGGTTCATTCTCATGTTACGCAGCACGTTTGAGCTTCCGCAGGAACCAATGAGGTTCGTTCTTGTGTTACGCAGCATGTTTGAGCTTCCACAAGAACCAATGAGGTTCATTCTCATGTTACGCAGCACGTTTGAGCTTCCACAAGAACCAATGAGGTTCATTCTCGTGTTACGCAGCACGTTTGAGCTTCCACAAGAACCAATGAGGTTCATTCTCATGTTACGCAGCACGTTTGAGCTTCCGCAGGAACCAATGAGGTTCATTCTCGTGTTACGCAGCACGTTTGAGTTTCCTCAAGAACCAATGAGGTTCATTCTCGTGTTACGCAGCACGTTTGAGTTTCCTCAAGAACCAATGAGGTTCATTCTCGTGTGTTACTCAGCACGTTTGAGTTTCCTCAAGAACCAATGAGGTTCATTCTCGTGTTACTCAGCACGTTTGAGTTTCCTCAAGAACCAATGAGGTTCATTCTCATGTTACGCAGCACGTTTGAGCTTCCACAAGAACCAATAAGGTTCATTCTCATGTTACGCAGCACGTTTAAGCTTCCACAGGAACCAATGAGGTTCATTCTCGTGTTACGCAGCACGTTTGAGCTTCCACAAGAACCAATGAGGTTCATTCTCATGTTACGCAGCACGTTTGAGCTTCCGCAGGAACCAATGAGGTTCATTCTCGTGTTACGCAGCACGTTTGAGTTTCCTCAAGAACCAATGAGGTTCATTCTCGTGTTACGCAGCACGTTTGAGTTTCCTCAAGAACCAATGAGGTTCATTCTCGTGTGTTACTCAGCACGTTTGAGTTTCCTCAAGAACCAATGAGGTTCATTCTCGTGTTACTCAGCACGTTTGAGTTTCCTCAAGAACCAATGAGGTTCATTCTCATGTTACGCAGCACGTTTGAGCTTCCACAAGAACCAATGAGGTTCATTCTCATGTTACGCAGCACGTTTGAGCTTCCGCAGGAACCAATGAGGTTCATTCTCGTGTGTTACGCAGCACGTTTGAGTTTCCTCAAGAACCAATGAGGTTCATTCTCGTGTTACGCAGCACGTTTGAGTTTCCTCAAGAACCAATGAGGTTCATTCTTGTGTGTTACTCAGCACGTTTGAGTTTCCTCAAGAGCCAATGAGGTTCATTCTCGTGTTACGCAGCACGTTTGAGTTTCCTCAAGAACCAATGAGGTTCATTCTCATGTTACGCAGCACGTTTGAGCTTCCTCAAGAACCAATGAGGTTTGTTTTTGCATGTCAAGCAGGTTCGTTTGAGCTTCTGTTTATGTTCGCTGATCAAGGTTTAAATGTGAATAAAATCCTAAATTCAATCTGTTCGTCATATAAAGCGATCGAGTCTCTTCAGACAATTTGGACTAAACCGCTCAATTAATATGGATTAGTTTTACAATCTCTTCATGAACTTTTTAAAGTGTCAAAGTGGTAGTTGTGTAGCTGTCAATGGAGGGACAGAAAGCTCTCAGATTTCATCAAAAAAAATCCTAATTTGTGTTCCGAAGATGAATGAAAGTCTTACGGGTTTGGAACAGCATGAGGGTGAGTAAATAATGACAGAATTTTCATTTTTAGATAAACTATTTAATCAAATTCATCAATTCTGCTATGCAACAAATATTATAATATATAATCATTTTGATCCAGCTGCATGTGTTATGAGGCAGTAAGGCTGCTGGGTTCATATGAGGGGAAGTTCTCATAATTATGCAGCGAGAAAATGATTAATATGCTGTTGTTTCATTCCACTATTTGTGCTGCTTTTGTCCACTACAATAGAAGTGCTATTACAAGGCCTGAGGAAGCACTATCAATATCCTGGCAGCTCATCTTGTGGAGCTCATTACAGCACCAGCATGAAGCTCCAGCCTTTATGTACCCAATTTTGGATCTCATTTGTAATTGGATGTCAGTTTTTCACTTTCTGTACTTTATAAAGTTGTTCAGGTAAGATAATGTTTCATCTTTTCTCACAAAGAAAGAGAGGAAAAATTAAGAGGAAAATGGTTTAAGTTTGTTACTTCAGACTTATCACATCCTCACCCCAACACCTGCTTCATAAATGGCCCTTTTATATTTGGAGTGTTACATTCCTTTAACACTGGCTATTCCGGGAGTGGGAACCAGTGGTGGGGGAAGTGGCAAAAGTGACAGCCTGACCTTCTAGAGCAGTGCTTCTCAAACCTGTCCTGGGGATCCCCACCACTGCACATTTAGTGTCTCCCTCATCTGACACGCTTGATTCAGGTCATCAGCTCATTAGTAGAGACTGCAAGACTTGAATTAGGTGTGACTGTCCAATGAGGGAGACATACAAAATGTGCAGTGGTGGGGGAACTTCAGGACAGGTTTGTATATGCTAAAACTTGTATTAATGTATGTGTGGTAAATACTTAAATACATTGATTGCCACTAAAACCGGCTTTGTGGAATAGGCCACAAGAGGCAACCCAAAACTGTACCATATAGTTTACTGTACAAAAGTAACAAAATGTCCTTAAAATCAAACACTATTAAGATAATAACTAATAACTAACTACATACTCAAGAGAGGTGGAAAGCAGGATTCCATTTATAATCACAAGGTCAGTCAAATTATAGAATTCTTAGGGTACGTTTACACGACAACGATGTACTAAAAACGGAAAAGGTTTTCTTTTCCTATTTTTTTTGTTTTTTGTTTTTTACATACAGATGACACCATTGTCAAAACGATACCCGCTCACACGGATCCACAAAAATGACTAAAAACGCTGTATTATGCATGCCAGGCCAGTAGTTGGCAATGTCACTTTGTAAAGAACTACGCGCCTCTATAGAATGAACACGCAATACTGCACAAATTCACATTTTTAATAAAAAACAATAAAGACAATAAAAAAACTTGCACTTTGAAACCAGTTTTCAAAAGTTTGCATTTTCAGGCCCCCAAACCGCCGCTGTCGTGTAAATGAACGTCCAAAGCGCATAAAAAGTTTTCAGTTTTTAGTTGAAAATAGTATCATGTAAACGGCCTGTAGTTGGTCTAAAATTGGTCTAATCTGAATCCGAAACTGGAATCAAGAACATTGTCTATATTTATGACCTTAGACTGTTATTCTGCTGTTAAACTATTGTAATTATTACAAAAAGTAACTTTTCATTGTCATTGATTTATTTTGGATAGCTGTAATTGTTAAATTTAACCAATTTGTGTGACAGTGAATGTTGATACATTTCATTCAATACAGAAAATTATTATTAACAAGTTCAATCTAATAAATCAATATTTGTGTGTTGTATTTTTATGCTTAGAGTATTGCTTTCTTAGCTTAGCAACATGTTAACATGAAACAATTGGTGTCAATTGCAAGTTGAGTCTGCTTTTGTTTTTCAACAGTGTTTTATTGATCTATTTTCAAATGGAGAAAGGAAACTGATATGTTTGAGCTGTAAAGCCCCAGTAAGGATCTTCTCCCCTAAATCTAGTATTTCAAAAACAGCAAATATCAAACATGACATAAAATATATATCCTTTAAATCCAAACATCTGAATACTATAAACACATTAACAAGATGATATGTTCTCTATCAGACACAAGAAATATACAAAATGGTAAAAGCAACTATATATACTGGATACTTTTTCATAGAGAAAACAATCCCCCGAGAACTTGCTCCATTACTTTTCCTTCCTTATGGAAGGAGATCCATGGGATATGCTGCTGAAATGGTGAAAAGGACCAAACCAAGTGGGTATGGCACAAACCAATCTCTTTAAATGTCCATCAGGACATTTAATGTCAACACTGAATTCTTGCAGTCCAGTTCACACAGTTTCTCTTCTTACTTCATCCGCTCTGAAGCTTTTAACAACAGTCCATCATGCTCATTTTAGGCCTCTGTACATGAGCAAAATAGAGTTGGAGTGTGTGTACTTGTATATGCAATATGCTAGATGGTGTGTTCTTGTATATGGCTGCATCCCAATTCGCATACTATCTGTCCTAAATTAGAATGTCCCAAATCACATTGAAAACAGTATAAAATTAGCACCAACACTCTTAAAAATATAGGTTTCAAAAGGGAGTTTTCATAGCGATACCATAGAAGTGCCATTTTTGGTTCCCCAAAGAACCTTTCTGTAAACAGTTTTTTAAAGAATCATTTTAAAAGAATCATAAAGAATCTTTTGTGGAATGGAAAGGTTCCATGAATGTCAAAGGTTCTTCATAGAACCATAGATGCCAATAAAGAACCTTTATTTTTAAGAATGAAGGGTTCCCTGACTGCATACTGTTTCTAGTGGATTTTCAAAGTGTGCATCAGCGCCAACTGCACAATGGAAACAGAGGCGTTTGAGAGTTTCCTTTGTAGAAATTTGTCGAGGTTGAAGCAGAAATAGCCATTTTTAAATGTATGAACCTGAAGGTTACGTGGAAAGAAGAATTTAGCACTCTTTTAAAGATAAATGTTCCAAACGTGATGCCATAGCAGAACCATTTTGGGTTCCCCAAAGAACTTTTCAGTACCCATCTTAAAAGAACCATTTTTTTTTCTTAGTGTGAAGAATATTTTAATAATCTAAAGAACCCTTTTCAACTATAAAGAGCCTTCTGTGGAATGGAAAGGTTCCATGGTTGTTAAATGTTCTTCATAGAACTATAGATGCCAATAAAGAACCTTTATTTTTAAGCGTGCACAAACGCAAACAAGGCATAGCTAAAGCATGTGCATTGGGAAGCAGCCAACACAGTTCCATGACAAGTATTTGGTTGCAAATTCATATGACTTTGTATGGTATTTTCCCCCCTGAGGGTGAGGGTTAGCTTTAGGGAGTGGACATTCATGGTGATGTTTTACCTATCATACATTTTTAGTCAGATCAAGCAAATTTACACGAAAATGCTTATGAATTCTCATGACATGGGGTTGGACGTAGCCTATGTTTGCATGTGGGTATCCTGTTCTTGATGTAATAGATATTGGTTACTTGCTTGCTTTATCAGATATAGTGTTTGAGTCTACTGAGTGAGCATGATCATGTATCGGAGCCCTTAGTACATGGCATCTTCATACATGTCTGTTCTAAGGCATAATAGGATTCCTCCTCCCAGCATGAAGATGGTGGCACCCCAGCCCAACCCGTAGCCCCAGTTGAACTCGTGATACGTTTGCAAGACTTTGCCATCGATGAATTTGATCGGGTAGAGAACCAGAGCACACGCCTGGAGGACCACTGCAACAGAAAAAGACAACATATCAGAATAAATGCATAAAGGGTCACACTATACTTTTCATTCTATTGACTTCCATTCATACGCATACAAATGCTGCAGACAGAAAATGCAGAAAAAGTTTTTCAGCATGTTCCAAAGTTCAAGTTTGATGAAATCTGACCTGCAAATTCGTATCACGTCTACTAGAATAGTTTTTCATGCTTGAATGTAAAAAAAACACACAAATATTTGACATTGTTGCAGCACCTCTCTTCCCAGTCTGTCAGTAACGCTCTGTTTAGTTCCTATATCTATGAAGAACCTCTTGCCGAAAAGCGCAGTGTGCTCTGATTGGTCGACTGGACCAGTGTGTTGTGATTGGTCAACCTCTTTGTCAAGCCCCTTACAATAACTACAAATTAATTAAATGAGGGATATTGTGACACATATTTTCCCGAAAGAAAACTCAACTCAAGAAGAGTTCAGAAACAGTTTGCACTGATATAGAGAATAACTTTCTATGGAGTGACATTGTGCTTTGTAACTTTGCAGACCTTTTTCATCCTCAAACAGCAACATTACACACTAAAGAAAGTTAAAATGTGGGGGGAAAAAAGCATAATTGATCTTCCTTTATATTGTAATTAATTAATAATAAAAATTACAATGAACAATTATTTTGCCAAGTAATGCATTTATTTAGCCAAAATGTAGGCCTAACAGCAGTGCTGAGTTCCCACTTTTTAGCCATGCGTTCGGTACAACCAAGTTGCCGTTGGATAACCTGAGTGATTTAGCAGGATTCTATTTTGTAATCATATTGCTAGGGTATGCAGGAGCAGTACCATGAAGACATTTAAAATAACAGGATTTTAAATAAGTTCTGGAAGAAACAGGTAGAGTGTGAGGTAATTTAAGTACAGGAGTGATATGATTCCTCAGCCTAGTATGTGGGAACATTGTTACATCTGCATTTTAAATTGCTTGTAATTATTTAATAGAGCTTTTTGGCAAGTCAGACAAAGTTGTGTTGCAGTAGTCAAGTCTCGATGTAACACATGCAAGTACAAGGTGCTAATTGATTTGTGATCTGGTGCAAGTGACAGATAGAGTTGTGAGCCATCTGCACGTAAAAGGTAGGGATGTAACGATTCACTCGGAGCCGGTTGAAAATCGATACAAATGTGTGACGATTCAAGTCGGTTGAGATGTTAAACGAATCGCGATACACGTTTTAAACAGCCTCACTTTACAGGCACGATAGCAACGAGCAAGTTGTAGCTAGCGTTACGGACTGTGCGTGCACACTGGCGCGAAGTAGAGTGAAATCATTAAATGTTTTCAGTTCATTCATATGGAAGTTGGGCACGAGCGCACGTGTGCACGCGCCGTCAAACAGAAGCATGGCGACGGCAAGCGCGTAGTTTACATTGACTCATTAAAATCGGAGGTGTGGCGGCAATTTGACTTTCCGAAGACTAATAATCGCCACAGTGAGAGGCTCCAGTCACCTCCGTCTGTATGTAAAAAGATAATAGGCCAAACCACACTGACCGGCGGATTTGCAGCCCCACTCGCGGCGTCGAGGGCGATTGCCATGGAGATCACAAGGTGCATCAGTGTTTTCACAGCGAAAGATACAAGACTGTTTTCTGCCGTAGTAAATGGATTCCAGGCTCTTCCTCATCAAGAAAAAGACCAGCGTGAGGATGTGTTCCACAGACTGAAGGAGAACACTGTGCTGTTGCAGAACCAGGTGTTGTATTTATTTTACTATCTCTTTCTCTAAAGGTGTTCATGGATTTTTTTCAATAATTCGTTGATTATTATGGCATATTTATCTAAATGTGTTCTGTTTTTCTAACTCTTGCAAGTGTAATGATACAAATTATAATTAAAATCTTGCCTTTATAAAAAAAAGTGAAAGCCCTGTCACTGTTGTACTTTATTTGATCTAGTCTTTTTATTTCTGCTATTCCTCAGTGCAGGATGAGGGTGAAGAAGCTGAAACAACCTCCTCCCAAGAAAACACCACTGGAAGATCTCCTTGAAGGGACTTTTTGAGGATTTGTTTTAAAATTTCAATTGAGTTATTATTTGACATAAAATATATATTTAAATTTTACAAAGAAATATGCAGAATTTTGTCTGAGAAATAAAATGACACATTTTATAATTTGCCTTAAATCTCATTTTGTGAGAAATCGTGAGAAAATCGTATCGTGAAATTAGTATCGTGAATCGTATCGCATCGTGAGTTGAGTGAATCGTTACATCCCTAGTAAAAGGTAAATAGTATTTTCTACAAATACCCACCACATGATATTGTACAACCCGAAATTACCTTGCCTTCTCATAAAAAGGACTAATTATCAAATACTTTAAGAGACTTATTGACCTTGAGGGTGTGCAGGGGGCTTCTTTCTTCTCTATTTTCTGCACATATTCTGCACACATCAGATTACTGATTTACTGTTTTTCAAATATTTATAGGCATTCAAGCGGTGTAAAAACATAATAAACAAGTTTTCTTTTCAAGAATTTCATTCTTTCAATTAGAATTTTCCATTTTGATATCAGAACAGTTTTAATCACCTTGACATTTACTTTATGCCACAAAAATATATCAAATATTTTCAGGCCAGAAATCAAAAATATGATAATCATAGAAGAGGTATATTCAAATCACTGTTAAAACAGATTTTAAAGTGTTCTTGAATATATGAAAGCATATTTTAATTAAATAATTTATTAATTAATGTAATTCAAGGTTGCTTTGGATAAAAAAATTCTACCAAATGCAATGTAAAAGTAAATGTCAATGTTTAATTCTTGGAGATTGGAGGTTTGTGTAATGCCTAAGCCTAAGTATGAGCAATAATGATAGTGATAGTAGCACTAATAAGCAATTATCCAGAAAAGTTACTACTGGAGGAGATCATGTCAATCAAATAAAAATAGAGGACAGAACTCAAAGCAATGCTGTTTGAGTTAGCATGTCTCCCTCTGTAAACAACAAATTAATGAGGAAATTGTGCATGCTACCATGCTGCAGGGTCTGGCAGAGTATGTGTAGAAGACCTGCCAATGTGACACACTCTCACACTCTCAGACACACACACACACAGACAGGCTCATTTCCTTAGAGTCTCCTCACACTCCTCTGCTTCTCTGTGCGAGACTGAAACAGCTTCTTGGTGCTGCTGAGTAATATACCGTAAAGCTCCTATGAATTCGTTCCATATAAATATGCTAATGAAACCAACAAACCCAATCTCAGAATAACACACAGCTTTCGGATCAACAAGTAAGATAGCGTGACACATCTGCAGCTAAACAGAACGCCCTTCCACCAAATTTACACCACAAGTTGAGCCAATGTTGTTGTGTCAGGCTGCATTTCCAAAAAGCATCATTAGCCAACTATGGTCACAAGTTACAGCATTACCAACATAGTTCAATGATTCAGTTTTCCCAAAAATCACAGTTCCAATGAACATCTGTAAACAGCAATGCAAAGTCCATCTCTAGCTGAGTACATACATCTCATACAATGTACTGTATGTACACGGGAATTCCTTGTTTTTTCCTTGTGCAAATTTCCTCAAATGAGCAGCTTTCTGCTGTAAATGAGTTACAATAATCTGAAATTAATTCTTGATTAATTAGCAGTTCCTACTTTATATTTGGTGTGTTTAACTAATAGGTACTTGCGTCAAAAAATGAATTGTTAGGTGCAATGTACTATGTGCAATGTGCAAATGTAAGTTGTAATATTGTGTTTATTTTGTGTAGGCCTATATATATATATATAACTGATTTATCTCATAAAGGATGCATTTGGTTAAGAATTAACACGGTATAAAGCACGCCGGTGATCTTCAGCTTCAGCGCATGCAGCTCAAACAGCAATGCACGACTAATAATAACTATGATTGGGACTGTCATATTACAAAACATTATAAAGAGAACAATATTGTAATAAAACGCTGTGAATTCATTGGGTTTAGTTGCTGTTTCAGCGGGATGTTACAGAAAGCGCGCATCCTCAACAGGAGTTACACATTCTGAATAGCACGCATCTGAGGCGGCCGTTGGTGACAAGTTGTATTAGTCGTTATATTTGATTATTAAACAAGTAATTTAATAAATGATCAATCACATCGACTCATTTTACAATCCTACTAGCCTTTATTTCGACTAAAAACCCCTCATTCATTTGGTGAGGAACATGCCGTTTTGAGCAGCATTTGCACACCCTGTCATGCTGCTGCTATAAGCCAATATTGCAGTGTTAAGGCTAATGATTAATCGATTAATTGATCGTTAATTTAAACGACGATCAATCATGGGATATTTCCAGGAATCAGGATGCACAGGTTTTTAATAAGGCAGCATAACTAAGAATGAAGAACTAGTTGATGGATTTACCAACATTTGTAAGGTTCACGTTTTGTTGGAGACAGTTAATAGAACATAAATGAGATTGTAATTAAGACACACATTGAACAACTGTCACATCGTGTTAAATCACTTGAAAAGCAGTTAAGGGAAAGTAAAATAATTTCTAGGTTGGGAAGATGAATTGCAAATTAAATTAGTAAGATTGGAAAGACTCATTAGTGTCTGAAGAAAACGTGGACCCAAATCAAATATGGTACTTAGATTAATATTTAAATCACATCGTCATAACAAGGGTGAAATTAAAAAAAGACCTGTCGAGAACAGTATGTTTCAATTCATTCATGGAAGTCAGTTATCTAAATGGATATCATTCCCACCTTCTGATGCAGTACCACAGGAAAAGGAACAGAGAGATCAGTATCATGCTTTTGACGATATTTACCTCACATTTTATTTCAGAACAGGATATTAAAGCCCAACTTCACTTCCCCTACTAAATGCATGGAATGCCGAAACTGTTATGGGACACATTCCTCTAAGTGTGATGCTGTTCCTCCAGAAATATACATGCTTTCATTCGCATCCTGTTTTCCCAAAAAGGGAAGGGATAAGGTTTGTGAGTCAAATGTTCTGACTAAAATGTTCTGGGATATGTTCCATTCAATAACATTGCCTTGTGACTTCACATGCCATCTTAAGGGAGATTACACAATGGATGAAGAGGAAATTTATGCACACCACCAACTAAAATAAATGCTGTGCAAAGATGTTGAGCTGACCATGATTCAGCTTAATTCATCACGTGTGCTTTTTTACGCTGTTGACAACCCGCCGGTAGAATTCACAGATATAAACAGGACGAAGAATAGCAATAAATATTTGTTTACACAAGTGTCATGGTTACGTTTGTCTGGGTCAGATACAACTAAAACTATCCCGTTCAGATTCAGAACAGTAAATGGAGGCATACTAAAACTTTGCCGGTAACACTTTACAATTAGGTCCCATTAGTTAACGTTAGTTAATAATGCATTAATGAGCAAAATATGTGCTACAGTATTTATTAATCATTGTTAACGTTAGTTAACAGGACATTTTTTAATATAATGTATTCATCTGAAAGAAGAATGTCATATACACCTAGGATGACTTGAGGGTGAGTAAATCATGGGCTAATTTTTTTTTTGGTGAACTAACCCTTTAAGTAATATTAACAGATACAACTTTTGATGATAATGGATTAGTAAATGTTGAAATTAACATTAAATGAGATAAATAAATGCTTTCATTGTTACTTCATGATAACAAATATAGTTCACTTATGTTAAAAAAATGGAACCACATTGCCTTATAAAGTAACTATGTATGTAACCACCCAATGCATAGAGTATGCGCTCATTATAGTCTTATTTATGGAGACAAACATTGGTGGAAAGTTGGTTTGTGCATAATTCTGCATGTGTGTATTTCAGATACTGTAGAGCAGATTTACCATTGTGTGTAAGAGAAAGTAATTTAGGCATGTACAGTAGTAAGTTAATAAATGTGTGGGTGGAGTGAATAAAGTAAAGGAGACAAAGAGCTTAACAGTTATGAAAGAAAAATAGCTGAATTAGGCAAATCAAAACACTGCTTGTCTAGGTGTAAAATGTTTAACGCATGTCTAATCTAAACCAGTTTTATTATCAAGTAATGTGGAAATGTTCTGAGTATTTCTGAGTACAGCTGTGTACATCTCCCTGGCTGTTCCATGTTCATGTGACATCATACATCTGCATCTTAGTCTTCCAAGTTTCCAAGTTAGAAGTCAAGTTGGCATTCACTGCACTCTTCCAAGAAAGAAGTTGGAAATTCTGACTTTCCAGGTCAGAACAGAAATCAGCATATGAATTAATTCACCAAAAATACACTGGTTTTCTTCCTGCCAAACAAATGAATCTGTGTGTCTGTGAGTGTGTACATTTCCAAGATTGGTACAAAAATTAAGCTTCCTTTCTTTTCTTGCACAGAAAACAATCTCAGGCCCATGGGTACAGACTCAACACACACACATACTTCTTTAATGACCCTCCCTGCTTGGCTCCATAAGTAGACTTTTATCCACATAAGGCCGGAAAGCAATTACAGCTGGTGAAGAAAATGAAGCCATAACAACATCCGTAGTCACAACATATCAACCGAATGTCTCATCTTTTCACTTTATTTATACTTCAATTTTAGTAAGATATGTGAGATTTATATTAATAACACTAAATATATATTTTTAAAAAATATATAAAATGGATAAATACAGACACACACGTTTTTTTGGCCTTTACATATTTTTTATTTACAGTATAAAGGCCAATTTACACTGCACCGACAGACGCAGACCAATGCCGACAGTCACCAGACTGCAGTACGTCACTTCACAGACATTCCCAGACCGACAAATGGCAATTCAATTTGCGGAAAAGAGAGCCGACACTGATTCGACCAAACCAGATGAAGTGTCTGTCGCCATCTGTCATTGAAGTGTGAATTGGTCTTTATACAGAAAACCATTGAGATAGGGATTACACGTTTTCCATATAAGCATCACTGTTTATCCTGTCAGAGCATGTGCACTGGCCACAAGACCAGTGGTTTTCAATCCTGGTCCTAGGGACCCACAGCTCTGCACATTTTAGGTGCTTCTCAGTTAGAAGAGGCTTTTCTGAGAGCTTGTAGGCTAGAGTCCTCTTCCGCATTAAACTCTAGAATGTGATGGTCTAGTAAATGTGCCTGGCTACGTCATAAATGTTTTCGCCCACACAATCATGGCACAAAAATTGGGGGAAAATAGTTCTAATGCAATACAGTGAATGAAAACGGTCTGTGTTCTCCCAGTGGTTTACATTATGGACAGTTAAGCATGTGATTAATTAACTTTAAAACAAAAAGAAAACAGTTCCACAATTCAGCGCTCCAGTCAAGTCACATCATGTTATTTATATAGCACTTATATAACACAAAAAAAAGAAAATAAAATGAAAGAAAATGGGTAACCAAACAGTTGATGGGCCCCATTGACTTCCATAGTATGGGAAAAAATATATACAATGGGGCCAATCAAATGACATTATTCAAAATATCATCTTTTGTGTTCAGCAGAAAAAAAGAAATTCATACAGGTTTGGAACAAGTTGAGGATGAGTAAATGATGACAGGATTTTCATTTTTGGGTAAACTATCCCTTTAAGGGAGACAAAATGTGCAGAGAGGTGGGTCCCCAGGACCAGAATTGAAAACCACTGCACTAGTCTACGGTTCCAACAAGTTAGGAGATGGGGAGTATGAGAGAGAGACATGGAAAAGTTGACAGGGCAGCCGGAGTAAACAATTTATCAAATTGCCATACAGGCAGATTCATTCTTTACTCTTAAAAATAAAGGTTATTTATTGGCATTGACGGTTCCATTAAGAACCTTAAACATCCATGAAACCTTTATGGTTTCTTTATGGTGGAAAAGGGTTCTTTTAGATTTTTAAAATGTTCTTCACACTAAGAGCTGTTCACTGAAAGGTTCTCCTATGGCATCGGTGCAAAAACACACTTTGGGAACTTTTCATTTTTAAGAGTATACTCTATTCTCATCGGTCTGAAATAAGTAAATTCATCTTTCCATCGATTCCCTTGTTTTCCTAGACAGCTGACAGCGTTACATGCACTAATGAGGAGAACTGTCTTACATAAGAGGAAATATGTCTTACATAATGTCAAAAGACTGTTGGCAAGTAGAAAGCTGATTTTTTTCTCAGCGGTTTCAAACACATATGCGTGTGTAAACAGTGAGTGTGGTGCCACTGAGAACAGCTGTACTCCTGGTCCAAAATTAACACTTGCCAAGAGCCAAATGGGAGTAAATAAAACGGCGAGTACATAAAATGTTATTTGCCAGTTGGTGAGAAAACAGGTTAGTTCGGGTTGGACCATTGTAATAAAGTGTTACCGAAACTATTAGTTAAATTGTTTTGTTAATTTTTTTTTCTTGTAACACTGTCTTTCGCTGGTCCACTTTAGACATTCTACTAACTAGGGATGCGCCGATCCGATACTCAGTATACCGCCATTATTTGCCGGATCGGGTATCGGTCAGACAGGACCGATCCAAATCTGATACCGTGCGTATAATATTCTGTGTTATTGTTAAGCCTCAGTGCCCCACAAAAGGCACAAAAACATTATAAAGCATCATCAACGCGTCGTGCACTATATTAAGTGTTCTGAAGCCATTCCATAGTTTAATGTGAGGTACAGATTAATATTTAATTCATTAAATTCAAGTTCACATAAATGCTTCCCATCGCTGCGTCTGTCAGTCATTCTCCATTCAGCATTCAAACTGCGTGTCGCGTTCGGTTACGACAGTCAACACGATGAAACTCTCAACAGGATGATTTAATGTTCCTGTTATTATGCTTGATCTGCAGATAACGCTCTATGGTTTCGCATAAAATGACTTTATCTGGCTGGAGTTTATTGCGGTTTCTAAATCGTGTTACTTTCTACCGAGTGTCTGTTAAATCACAACACTGGACTAGAGATTGTATTGTTCTTCACACACATGGTAACTGAAATTTTAAACTGTTAAAAGAAAAGGCTCAATAAAATATTGCATAGATAGATACAGCATCGATATCTCTTCCCACTTTTCAATGCGGACGGAGCGCTGCGCTGTGACTCCATGTTGCTTCAAGCGCATCATCCTGCGCACAGGATGTGCATAAGCTCTTTGTGCCGCTCTGTATTGGAGCCTTTCGTATTATAATACTTTTGCGCAATGAAAGATTATTAATAGCCTTTCTTGTTCTGCCCTATCTATAATATGTTGCTGCCTCATTAAAAAAGCTGAGCTATACATTTAAAATAAATGTCTTTTAATTTCTTAGTATATAGGCCCTATTTCTATAAATATATTTACTTGTTTTTCATGAATGTATTTTACAACAATGTGTAACATTTTACCAGATTTAGTGCTACACTTATTCACTTTTATTTGTTCCTCACTAAATGTTTTTTTTTTTTTTTTCACTAAATGTTTAGATTTTATACAATTATTGTGCACTCATGATTTTTCTAGAGTAACTTTTGCTGCTGAATTATCCACTAATCTAGTTTATCCACCATCTAGTTTATAGTAGTATTTTTGTCATAGATTGTGATTTATATATTTTTTTTCATTTGTTGTTTTTCTTTATAATGAAGTTGTCTGTATTTAGTAGATTGTGTTTAAAACACAAAAGAGTGATTATCAGTTCAACACACTGAGGTATAGAAATTCTACATTGAATTAAACAAAACTGCACTGGTATCGGATTGGTATCCGTATCGGCCGATACTCAGAATTTTTGGTATCGGATCGGATCATTTCTGAAAAAATGGTATCGGTGCATCCCTACTACTAACTATAAGTAACTTTGCAACTACATGTCAACTAACTCTCATTAGAGTATTAGTAGACTGTGTATAAAGTAGAGTATAAAGTGGACCATCAAAATAAAATGTAACCTTGAGTGAAAATATTTGTAATCAAATATAATTTCATGGCTGGTATGAAGTATTAATGACCTTTTTGGTTAATGACCTTAATGGATTTCTTTTGTTTTTTTTTGTGGGGCAAAAATTTTATTTTGTACTCTGTTAGCACTCTAGTGAATATTACAGGGTGCTGACCTCAGATCAGATTGCTCATGTCCTCTGCCCCAGTACCATCACCCCATTGTTGTGATAAAACTAACGGAGGTTCTGGAACAGCATGTGATTCCTCACATGGAACATGCATTCCTGAAGTGCAAATTCAGATACACACACACACTGATATAATAGCTAGTGAGGGTTTCATGGGAGCTGGCACTCTCACTTAGAGCATATTTTATTTGATGTAGAGTCGGCTGTTTCTGAAGGTAATTTTCTGGCATTAGAAGTCAAAGCCACTGGAGACATTGCTCAAGGCACATCAGAAGCAGCTTTTAAAATCCTTAACCTCTCTATTCTTTCTCTATCTTTTCCCTGCACTCTCATATAAGGATAATCCTCACACTGCCAGAATCCACCCAGAGCTATCTGAGACTAAGGCCGACTCCTGAGTGAGAAAGTCAAGGCTGGGAAAAGAGAGGAGGGGAGAGGGTGGTTTTTGGTGAGGGAACACATTTCTTCATGCGTTCAGTAATTGGTTGGTGGGAAAAACATAAAGAGGAAGGAATTTCTCTCACATCCTCCCTTTCTTCAACCCTCAGATCTGTACTACCCTTTTAATTGATCAAATACATGCCAAACAAGTTAACATTCTGTCATCGTTTACTCAGTCTGATGTCATTCCAAACTTTCTTCCATGGAACATACACAGAATTCCAAGGATATATTTTGCAGAATGTTCATGCTGTCGTTTTCCAGACAGTGAAATTGGATAGTGATTTATACTGTCATGGGTCATAAGGTCTGTGCCCAACCCACTTACCCCAACCCGACCCTAGAATTAGATCCAAGTGTGACCTGACAGCAATTATTTTCTCAACTCAACTGGATGCAAATGTAAAAGGCAGTGACCTGCATGCCAGTGGCGCGTGGTGACAAAATCGACAACAAATAAGCAGGTGTAGATTTAAATGTAATTTTAAATGTAAATGTACATTTATTTATTTAGCAGATGCTTTCAACCAAAGTGTCTAACAAATGAAGAATACAACAAATGATTCATCTTAAGGAGGCAATAAAACGAGAAGTTTTAGCAATACAAAGTTTCAAACAAGCTAATAATATAAGAAATAGTGAAAGCATAGAATAATTTTTATGTTAGCAGTATGCAGTTAAATGTGAGAGATGAGTTTTCAGCGGTTTCTTAATTGTTATCAAGGATTCGGCTGTCTGAATAAGATTAGGAAGACCTTTCCACCAGCAAGGAACTGTGAAAGAAAATGTTGTGGAAAGTGATTTTGGGCACCATGAGACTCAGCTCACCTACTTTGTAACATTTACTTTAGCTACAGTACGTTTTTAACCTATGTTGCCAGATAATGTAGTAATGTTTTCGGTGGATTTTCAAAAATAGTTTTGTTTGAGGAGAAACACAAAAATATACAATTATTTTTTGTAACTGCATCTAGATTAGTCTTCTGCAATCAGTATATGGCAACAGCTTTTTTTTTTTTTTTTGCTTGGACAAGCAATTCCAAGTAGATAAATTGCTCATTTAAAAGTATCGTTTCATTTTTTACATAATTTTATATTCTATATTAAAAAAAATTATATTTAAAACAATCTCATAACATTATTTATGCAGTAGTAATTGCCTTGTTAATGCATTCATGTCACCTCTAAGATGATGCATACATTTAATATGGTTAGAAAAAAAAGCCCCTGGAATTCAATTTAAGAAAACAAATATCAGCCCTTAATGGGAAAGTTAATTTCTGTCACTGCCCTGTATGTGATAAATCACAGAAAATAAATATGTAAAGTTAAACACATTGTCGCTGTCGGGTGGAAACTTTGTATGTCCAAAAGCGCAACTTTTCAGTAAATTGACTTTTTTATTTATAATTAAACACTATGGTGTAAAAGTTGATATTGTGGCTTTATATATGGTCAGACACCTACATGTGTCATTATATTATTGCCATTTTACCAAAACCAAGCTCAAATGGCGAATGTCGGGCATACTGTAAGTGTTTTGTCCATCATTAGAATGGCTGTATCTGAGGCAGAAAGTGCATCACATTACGTTTACGATAACAACCTAAAGGTTATAAAATTTATTGTAGCTATGTGGTCGCTCAGTTTTTTCTGTCATAATTACATGTTATTAATGACGAAGTGCTTCGCCCAGGCTATTTAAGACAATACTGGCTATGATTTGATGACAAATGCTAGACTAAGACACTCTTCTCCGCTCCTCAAATATATACAACATTAGCCTATATATACTGTATTTTATATATATGCTGTACTTATTCAAAGAACCAGTTCTTTATTTACCCTTGCATTGCAAACAAGCAGAGAAGGTCCAAAATGTGTGTGGCACTTCATTGACGATAGAAGCGGGTGGTTTGACTGACACCTTGAGGAGCCAATGGAGTTATGAGGTTCAGTCACATGCTCTTTTTAATACTTTACATTGGTTAAGTATTTGCAAAACCCACAGACAGATGTAAAGAGTGACCAATAATAACGATTTATGAAAAAAAAAAAAAGACATCTGGAGATACAAGGTTTCCGCCCGACAGTGATTTTCTATACAACTAATATAATTAATGTTTATGCATCACAGTTGTGCATTTACCTAACTGTTTTTACCTACAACATTTTTTTTCTTATAATTTTTATTATAACAATTCAGAAATAAAATAAATATAAATAAGTATTATAATAAATTATTATTGTAAATGTGTTATTTAAAAAGTTAATTTCTGAGTGAAAATAGGTAGGTTAAATATAGGTAAATATAAACTATACTTGTTTCTGTTATTTGGTACTGTGACTCGACTTGACATGTTTGATTTGTGTGCACTGCGAATTTAGACTTGACTTAAGACTTGATGGCAGGGACTTGAGACTTACATGTGTGAACTGCTCTCACCTCTGGTGTGTGGGCATAAGAGAGACAGACAAGCTGAGGACATTTTTGACTAAAGCTGTCTAATAACCTCAGGTGACCATCAGGACCCAATGGCAATTACACTATAAATGTTTTGTGTTCTGCTTGTGCTTAGCACTATCCACTTGCTCATTGGATGTTATGCCAGGTGTCAACGTGGCATTAGTGGTCAAGGGTCACATTCCCAGAGTTCTCCTGCTAAAGGCTTGTACTCCAGCAAGATGTTAATGTGGGTCTTACCTGCTGAGAAGAGGAACACTGCAACCATACGATAGTGCTTCCTGTGTGTGCCTTTACACAAAGAGATCAGTGCGATCAGAAACGCCACTAATGTCACAGATGCCCCAGCTAATAACAATATCAGCGTCGCTATCTGCCAGTCTGAAAGAGAGGGACACAGAAAATCATTGGTTAAGAGACCATTTACTACTGCCAAAGTCATAATTGTATATTATAAGAGTTAAAGAGATAGTTAATCTATTCCAAACATGAAAATTCACTCTTCCTTTCTTTTTCGGACCACAAATGGAGAAAGAAAAGTCCATATAATGGCAGTGAACTGTGCCCAGTTTCAAAAATGTAATTTTTGGAAATGTATCACAGAATGATCCCTTGGGACTCGTGCAATATATTCCAAGTGTTTTGAGGGCAAACAATAGGGCTTTGTGAAAAGCAAACCCATAATGTAATTTATTATTAAGCACATTTTTATTCATTTTGATTTCTCAAAATAGTGCGCTCATCAGCTTTTCCTGGATGGACCGGAGTGATGGCCTACTGTTGCACTCTTTAACGAACATAATAAATACTTGAAGAAGGTCGCTGTTCACTGTCATTATATGGACAAGCGTTTCAAAAAGGGCATACAGAATTAGAACAACAGAGTGAGTAAATCATGACTGAATTTTCATTTTGGGTGAACAATCTCTTTAAGCAAACACACAATTCTAAAGGGCTACTCACACCGAATGCAAATTTTCAAAGCAACAAGCCATTAAATGGAAACAAAGGACTCTTTTGGATTGAATGTGAACATTTGTTTGGTGATTAACCACTGAATCATGTTGTATGTGAAAG
Organism: Coreius guichenoti; assembly: GCA_039654105.1. Taxonomy (NCBI): domain Eukaryota; kingdom Metazoa; phylum Chordata; class Actinopteri; order Cypriniformes; family Gobionidae; genus Coreius; species Coreius guichenoti. Next base: position 47,619,280 of record CM077169.1, on the reverse strand, counting down.
ACTGAAGTATGATTTGTTGCAAGCTTGATGTGAATAGTTCTAAGGTGATAATTTGTCGGTCATTTGCAACACTTTGTCTTGGAGTGAATAAGCTTAACACTAAGCAGAGTCAAACAATCTAAACATCTCTAACCCCACAGAGGCCATTAAGCAAACAGATGGGAGGAAATGACATTATATTTACACTTGCCTCTATCTTGCCAAATGGCAACGTTCCATCCTTTCCCCCAAACCCTCATTTAACACCCATGTGAACGAAGAGGCACTGAAAATGTTCTTCACCTTTGGAGGTGTAGGACAAGCATCACAACCAATTAAATGTGTGTTGACATAGCTGGACAAGGGCAATTTCACATTTAGGCAGTTTTTTTCACTAAAGCATTTGGTATAGATCCCATTTAAAGTCAAAGTTCAATTGATTGTAGTGAAACCTGTCTGCAATACAGTTAATGTGGATCACTGTAAAACCATGATAAATGCAATAAATACCTGAGACCGCACATTTAATATTCATGCCAAGCTGTATGTTGTTACATTTTTCCATAGTACCAAGAATGGATTATGGCTGGATCAATGGGGCCGATGACTGCCAGGGGCCTCGAGAAAAGAGCCCTAAAGTTACAGCCAAAGAAAAAGTACTGCGAAAGTAAACTAATGATAGACAAATGGTGCATTGAATGCGTGCCAGTAATTGACAAATTGATGTTAATGTTATTCGTCCAAGGCACCTCCTCAGCATGAATGTGGCTTCTGAACGCATTTGTACAGAATGTTGTTAGCGATGCAATTAGATTCATTTTTGTAATTGTGACCATATTTGTTATATATGCAAATGTATGTATTGTTTGGATATTTTCTCACATTTAAGGCACTGCAGACCTACATGGATTTTAATTGACCACTTAATTTACATTTGCAAAATAAAGTTGAAATTATTTGCAATTGTGAAACATGAAGTTCTTATTCAGGTTTTTGAGAATACAATCATAAGGTATAAGATATGTTTGCTCACTTTTTTACTCACAAAATCCCATGTATGTGGCAATAAGGAGGAGGGTTGGCGCCTTGGAACCTCATAAGGCTATCATGGGTTCGCTAATAGAACAGAATGCAGAGGTCAGGTTTTTAACATGCCTTTTAAACTCACATGCCAAAGACTTCTTCATGTTTGCACAGACTAGCAATTAGAAAGCAATTAAAACGCATTGCAGACAGAATACAAGAATGAATCCTGTCTGAGTGGAGTGCTATGTAATGAAAATATGATATGGAAATAAAACAATATGCTGAATTCTAAAGTCAGTCTTTGTTATGTCTACTTAATGCTTTGGTCTGTCATAATCTCAGCAAATATAAATATGTGCAATTAAATTGTATTAATATGAGCAATCAGTATTATTACTTATTAAACAGGGCAATTCTCGGCTGGAAAAATGTCATTTAAAAAAAAAAAATTGGCTGCTTATGCAGTAGAAAGGCATTTTTTTTTTAAATTGTTACAATCTGACTAGAGAAAACAGAGAAAAGGTATGTTGTCTTCGTAGGAAAAAACTTCAACACCCATAATGCACTGGGTATGTCCAGTCTGCTCCTGTTGAATAGGCTTGACCAGAATCAAATACCTTTATGGAGAAGGAAATACTTCTTAGCAAACTTTTAGTCATAATGGTGTCGGCTTGAATTGTTCCCAGGTGCAAGAATAAACGTTAGCGGGGGTGAGTTATTTTCGGTTTCTAGTAAAGGAAATGTTTATATTTTAAACTAGGTAACTCTTTTTGGCCAAACGGAGGGGAAAAAACTGAAAGAAACTGCCATTCCGTCAGTTAATTAGGAAGAAGAGAAAAGGGGAACACCTTCTGCCCAACCCCCCAAAGCAAAACGCTGTTGTGTACCGGTACGAAGACTGTTACCATAGAATTTTTACCATGATGTTGATAAAAGAGTAGACAAAGTACAATACAATTTTCAGTGATAAACATCCTCTTAGAATAACTGTTTTGTTAATAACCCTCGGTCGATCCGACTGTCCGTGGGCGGGAATTCAAAAATGCAAAGTATAATCTTTAGTTTTCACGAAAAGCAGTCACGTTTTGCGTCATCCAGCGGACTTTTGCTGACAAAAAACCTGGAATTTCTTGGTCCAGGTAACATGAAGAAAGAGTAAACTATGTTCATTTATATATACTACCGACATTGTAACAATACAAAGTGGGGTGAAATTCAGAGAACTTAAACTTTGCTCTTTTTTTTTTTACTGAACAGACAGCATAAACCAATACACGCAACACACTGCTTTCTGCTGTTAGGCATATGTTGTTTTGAGTGTGCTGGACAGTTACTGTGAGAATGCTGGATTTCTGATTTGGCATAATACCCTGGTGAAATGTTTTATCACAATAGGCATAAAGCGTAAGTGCCACCCTTCTCTCTCACACACATTCTATTCAATATTTTTCTTTTCCATAATTCCACTCTAATCCCACTTCTCTTGCCCTAAATAAAACAAGAAAGGCACTCAGAGTAAATTAGCCCTTAATTTGATCCTTTTACAATAATCTCTCAGGGGTTCAAGGATTGTGTGTGTCTCACTCACACGCACATACATACACTTTACCTCAAACACACACTCTCGGATATCTCTAAGCACTTTATTCATTTGTGTCCTCCTGGGTGTTGTGTTATTAATGAGTTGTGCCAAAAAAGAGCAGTGAGCTCAATATAACCTGTAACACAAGCACCATCAGTCACAACAGCCAATCATCAGACAGAGTGTGTGAGACAGAAAAGACACAAGGGTATCTATGTCATTGATTATGCATTGAGCCCTGTTCTCTAAAACACCATGTAAAATGGAAAAGAACCAGAGTGAGAGCAAGTAAAAAGAGTTTTGAGCTCCACCCAGCTCTTCTTACTGCCTATGCGGACAAGGAACAGATCAACCTTACAACAAAACTTTACTTTGGTCTTTATATTAGATCTTTATATGAAGCAGTTTATCATTTATATTCAGTAAGTACTGAATTGACTTAATTGTGATGAGTGTGAGTTTGATGCAGAATAGTGAGTAGTTTAGTGAACATCAATTAAGGAAATATTTCCATCCAAAAATTATTTACACACCGCTATATGATTTTATGTTTTTCTTAAGTGGAATATGAAAACAGATATTTTGAAGAACGTTCATGCTGCACTTTTCTACACAACAAATTCCGATATCTTTAAGCATTGTGAGATTTTTGTTTCAATGACAGTTTTAATGTAGCTCTCAAATCTCAAGTGCACTCACGCAAGAGAGAAAGTTATATGGAATTGAAGTGGACAAATGCAAGTAAATAATGACAAAAAAATGGGGTGGAACTATTACTATGAAACCTTACAATGTAGTTTGAAACTTTTAGAAACTGGACAATTAATTATATCTGTTAAGGACTGATATACCAGCTGTCTAATTTGGAATATCATAATTTGATTATTATCAGCCTGTGTTAGTTTCCAGTGCATACAAGCTCAGTCCACAGAGTCTGATCCAGAACTAAACCGTACTGTGACTAAACCTAATCCTGTTCGCAAAGACCCAGAGCAAGTCTTACCCCGATAAAATCCTCTACATTGTTAGAATATAACGCTGGATTGCCACTTTCACTTACCCCTGCATGAGCTCATATTAATTTAGTAAAATCACACAGTAAAGAATTAAGTCACATACAGTGGGATCTAAAAATCTAAGACTGAAAATCTGGGATTTAAAAATAAAACTTAAGTAAATAAATTCATTTAAAGGGGACCTATTATGCCTCTTTTTACAAGATGTAATATAAGTCTCAGGTGTCCCCAGAATGTGTCTGTGAAGTTTCAGCTCAAAATACCCCAGAGATAATTTATTATGCCATTTTTGAGTGGAAGGAAAACATGCTGTTTTCATGCATGTCTCTTTAAATGCAAATGAGCTGCTGCTCCCCACCCCGCTTTCCAGAAGAGGGCGGAGTCTTTACAGCTCGTGCTTAGTTTACTCTGCCAAAAACTAAAAAATCTGTTTGGTTATGATTATCATCTCTATCACGCTCTTGCTCACGTGACATTGCAGTTCTTCATCATCATGAAGTTTATTATCTGCTTGCATTTTAAAGCCATATCAGTCTAAACCTCTGATATATGGTTTCCTAAGTGCACACACCCGAAGCACGTGCACAGAAGGCTGGATGTCAGACGGAGCGTCCCATGAGTATTAAACAAAGTTCTCTTTCACGTCTTATTGTTCTTACACTGTCAAATACACACAAGGTTATGTCAAAAACACACAAAGTTCACATAAACAGTCAGTTATTTCTGTGGACGTAAACAGCAGGGAAGGAAATCGCAGGTGTATATTAGATCTGTGTAAAGCAGCTTAAAATACAGTACCTACTGCTATAAATGCTGTTAATATGAATCAAACAACAAATTAAAACAGAAAGCAACTCACTGCCCTAGCGAGGATATAAACATGGCGGACTGTGTACAGCTCACTCAGGGCGGGGTCTATGCTAATAGGGCGGAGTCTGCCAGCAGTCGTGGGTGGGGCTTGTACAATGTGACGTCACATTGCTAGAATCTGCAAACGGCTTATTCTCTGACACTGCTTATGATTTATGGGGATTATTTATGGGGATTAAAAAAAGAGGAGTGGGTGGATTTTTATCATTATAAGGTAGCTGTGTACACACACTGCCGACACATTTACTTTCAAACACCATGTAAAAGTGAACTCTGCATAATAGGTCCCCTTTAAATAAATTGTTTAACAAAGATAAGTTATTATGTAAAGTAATAAGATTCTGCACTACTTTCGTCACTCATCAGATGTAAGCAAATGTGTGACATTGAGCATGTAAACCTCTTTTTACAAAAGAAAAAAAATCAGATTTCCTTGCTTTCATTCACATACACAAGGACCCTGTTTACCCCTGGTATTAACGTCTCAGGTGATACAATCACAAGTGGTCAAGAAGAGTCAGGTTAACACCTGGTCATTACATCATGTGCTTCAAATGAATCTTCTGTGACCATATTTAGAGGGGAGAGTCCCTGATTTCATTCACCTTGATTTCGTACCTTTTCCTACACCTTGAATGTCAGTGTGCAAATCTTGAAAATTATTTTCAAAAACTATATTTTTAAAGAAATATTCTGAATTATTAATTCATTAATATAACTGGGTTTTTGAGAAGCCAATAGGCCAGTCGCAATTATCGTCTGATCATGGTTATTTGATTTAGTCCCAATTATTTGACATATAATGCAATAATTGTGAAGTTTAAATTTCAACCACATTTTGCCATTCAAATAGGGGAAATTTAAGGCCCCAATTCACAGCGAAGTTCTTTTTCATTCTTCGTTCAGGGGTAAAAAGAAGTTTGAAATACCTTTGCAGCGATACACTGTGTACTGGCACGCTTTCTGTGTGGGGGTTCCGAGTGCGTGTAGACATAGAGCACGCCAGTACCGAATTGAATTTTCTTTTGTGTCTTATCGCACTTGAATGGTTTAAAATCAGCTGAATTAACGATTGGCTGATCATGGGATAGGCCGACATTTGGACCATCCTCGCTCTGGACCATCCAGATAGTGTAATCATATGTGACCCGTGCTGGCAAAATTAGTCACAATGAGCAAAATTTCAAAAATGAGTTACTGTTGTTTTCACATTCTCAATTAAAATGATTTGCTGGAATCAGAAAAAAAAAATGAATGAGCTACAGCTAATTTTGTGTATGTGAATATCGGGATCGCGCACTGTCTGAGGCGTCTTTGTGTGCACGCTTCAGATCTGTCAATCAGCGTGCGTAAGATCGTTTTGTTTACATCAGCAGTTTGAAAAATCACATTTCATTGGTTTAGACTCATGCCATCAAGAATTCGCTATGAATATTCACAAAGTTGGTATGCTGCACTTTAAAACAATACCAAACTTGTGCTGAGAGGTAGTGCTAGTTGTCAAGAAGTGAGCATAGAAAAACAGGACAAACAGTTTTTCATGGACAAAGGAAAGGTACTCCTCTCATTAATTGCTATTTGGAGCATTTGGGTCGCTAGACAAGGACTTAATGAACTCATTTTTGTGAAAACCTCAAATTCGACCAAAATGGACATTTTTCACTTGTTTTGCCTGTAGCTCGAAATTATCCCACGTGCATTCCAACTCCTTTTGCCAGCATGGGTCACATATACTGTTATGCCAAAAGATGCCAAGAAAAAAAAGAGGATGCTGTGTTAATTGCGTTAAAAAAAATTAATGTTAATGTTAAACAGGGACATTTTTTTTTATTTTTGACAGCCCTAAAAAATATTAAATAGTTAAGAACAATTATTTGTATGGCAACTGCTGGAATAAGTACAAAATTCAAAATGTTTGAACTGCAGTACAAAATTCATGATCATGAGGCACTATGTATGACAGTTTACAACCTGAACAAACCTTGCTTTGTCATTAAAAGGTCAAATTATCTGATTATTTGATATTTAGTCATCTTGACACGCAGTTGTGAGGGTCTGCAGGGGCCCTCTCTATGATATGATTTCCTGTTTTATGTTTTTTTTCTGCATGTTTGTTTGTATATATTGTTTGCACCACATGATTTTGTTTGATTTGGCAAAACGTTGGTGGTAAGGTTGGGTATAGTCTGAATTTTAGCAATTCCGATTTTCGATTCTCAACCTTGGTGGACAAAGTTTTTCAAAAATTAATAAGTAGTGAAACAGTTAAAATATTTTTTATAAGGATTATGCTAAACAACTTTAAGTTTTCTGTTCATGAATTATTATTTTTTTTTTCCATTATAATATTAGGACAGTCAAGTCATTAAAACACGCTTATCATAAAAGAGGGTGTATTTAAGTCATTGTCTACAATTGAGACTAGAAGCATTTGTAGTGGTCTCAGTCTTACTGCCCATCTGTTCTATTTCAGTTCAAGGTTTTTCCAGAGCATTCTGTTTCGTGAATGTGCCCATGGGTTTGAGTGGTAGGGTTCACCACACTAAGTTAAAAGAGAACATGAACTGACCTACATGAATGTATCACAAGACAAAGTAAGAAACAGGTGTATCCTTGAATTAAGCAAAGTTCAGTTAAACAATAGCCACATAGGCTAAGACATTGTTTAAGCAAATTTGCATTCATGTGCCTTAGTCTGGCTCTATTCTGGTGTGTGATGGTTAGATTTCACAATTCAACCATTTCTGGTGGATTAAAATCATGTCTGCATTACATTTTTTCCCTTTGAATGTCAAGTTTCACTCACAAACACGACATTGCAAAACTAAAATGGGTTGCAAACGGGTTTGACGTTAAAGACAACCCTTACAAAACGCATCAACTATGTGTGTGTGTCTTTCTCGCAAGAAAATCCTCTTATCTCTGTCCCACAATACACACAACAACCCCATCCAGTCTAAATTTAAGAGTGTATCCTCAAGCTTCCCCTTAGGACAGATCTGTACAGAGAGATAGGCTAATGATAAAAGATGGCGAAAACAGAGAGAAATATGGACTATAAAGCAATATAGCCATAATCCCACAAAAAGCATCTCTAGGGTTCTCTTCCACACATACACCCTCCATTCCCTGTGAGGAGCCTGCTGTAGGCTCATTATCATCAGAAGCTGCTCTGGGACTCTTCAGAGATTGCCATCTTTCTCAGCAGTGTATGCCAGAAGGACAACAAGAAAGACAGACAGAGAGAACATAAGAGAGAGAATGCACCAAAGAACTGTTTCAAGACAAGCCAGGGACCAAACTGTAGCACAGCAGCAAGCAAGAAGCAGCAAGAAGAAAACCTGTTTCTTAAAGTTTCTATCTTTTTCTATACAGCTTGTATGTATTCTCAACACTGATGTGGTATGGACTGGCCACTGGAATGTACCGTTTATATTTAAGGTCTGGTTCACTGCAAATTTTCACTTGATGTGATGTGAATAGGTCTGAAACAAGAAAAGCTCACCCAAAATTGAAAATTCTACTCATCCTAATGTCATTCCAAACCTGTGTAACTTTGTTCTTCAATGAGCAGTTAGAAATTCTGAAGACTGTGCAATTTCATTGCAATTACAATGAATGGGGAATATTAAAACTTTAAGGATGCAGCAGTACCATAAAAGTATAAAAGTGGTCTATGACTCATGCATTATATTCCTGCGATGTCTCCTGAAGACATACAATAGCTTTGTGTGAGGAACAGATTGAAATTTACATTGTTATCCAACCGATTATAACAGTGAGCCACACTGGAACTGGATCCAGATTAGTCTGATTTCTGAATGAATTATTCAGACTGGGTTTATGAACTGGACCAGTTGATTCAATGGAATTAACTCAAAACAACACTTCCTTCACAAATCATACACTATTTTTCTCATTAACTTGCTAAGGAGAATGTAAAGGTCTTCAGTAAATAATGACCTGGTCTTTGAAAGACTTAAAATATACCACGGAAATTAAACAATTTTGTGGTGTTCTTGTATTCCATTCATTGTAAATTCATGGAAAAGAGATTGGTCTACCTGCACAGTCGTCAAAAAATGTCTCCTTTTGTGTTGCAAAAACATCTTTGTTGATCCTGGAACAACATTCCAATCAACCAATCAGATTTGATGGACAAGTGTAACGGATGTAAGCCAGTAAGAGTGCGTGTAAACCTCACTCCCCTGGCCTCAAGAGGCATGCTAGCGACTGACGCTAGACGCTGTGGTCTTTAGCATCCTTGTTGGTGCACCGCCTCCCATGCTGGAGACCCCGGTTCGAATCCCGCTTGGACCGGGTCGAGTAGGACCGAATAAATTTGGTGCCGTAACCCGGATAGGAGTGATGTTCAAGGCCCTGATACTCATAGCAAAGTTCTTTTTCATTCTTTGCTTTCAAGTTCAAAACAAGTGAGCAGCAATATACTGTTATCGACCATCCAACGCCGCCCACTCTGCTGAGAGCCACGCTTAGATGAATATGTAAATATGTGCTGTGTGCTTTCCTCTCAATAACAAAATGAATACAACAAAATTGAGAAAACAGCAAGCATTTTAAAAAAGCATAAGAAAAGCATCTGATCAATGTGGATATGTTTGCATGAGCTCTGCCATTCAGCACTCAAGTAAAGTTACGTCACGTTAATTTATATAGCACTTTATACAATAGATTGCTTAAAATCAAGCAACTTTACCGAATTAAACATGAAAAACAGTGTCAGTGTCTCATCAGAAGTACAACTTCATTTTCTACTATAAAGCAGCTTTCCAGTGTGTTCATGTTTTCACTCATGGACGTCTGACTGCGACTAACTGAACCACAAAAGATTTCTACGTGAAAGAAGGCTGAACCTCCACGCTAGGGATGTGACGGTGAGGAAATTTTCCCATCAGTTAATCGACGTGTGACAACACTGATAAAACCGGTATCACCGGCAGGGACTTTTCAAATCACTCATTTTAAACCGAAAGTAAAATGTGCACGGCCGCTCGGGCATTCATAACGGAGCTGTGTGGAGTAAAGCGAGGGTTTTCAATGAATTCCTATCAAAGTTAAGCTTCCATAGGCATGAATTAAAAACGCACCAGACTGGACACGCACCGTGAATGACTGCGGCGGTGAATGAATGACAGTGCAGCCGTGAATGAATGACAGTGCGGCTGTGAATGAATGACAATGCGGCCGTGAATGCGTGTGCTCTGTACGGCCGTGAATGAATGACAGTGCGGCCGTGAATGCGTGTGCTCTGTGCGGCTGTGAATGAATGACAATGCGGCCGTGAATGCGTGTGCTCTGTGCGGCCGTGAATAAATGACAGTGCGGCCATGAATGCGTGTGCTCTGTACGGCCGTGAATGAATGACAGTGCGGCCGTGAATGCGTGTGCTCTGTGCGGCCGTGAATGAATGACAGTGCGGCCGTGAATGTGTGTGCTCTGTGCGGCCGTGAATGAATGACAGTGTGGCCGTGAATGAATGACAGTGCGGCCGTAAATGCATGTGCACTGTGTGGCCGTGAATGAATTACAGTGCGGCCGTAAATGTGTGCACACTGTGCGGCCATGCTCATTTTACTTTCGGTTTAGAATTAGCGCCAATTCGGGGGCGGGTTGCTTGAATTGTGGGTTCATTAGCCTATTATTCTTAATGAAAAACACAACAAAACAGTACAATGACAAACTCACTTAAATAGGCGCTTTTACATTTCGCTTTGAAACCAAATCTTCCGCGATCATCTTGTCTGTCAGCTCTTCGCTCTCGTGATAAATGAAATCTGACTCCTGCTGCGTTTGTGCTGCGACTCTCGTTCGGCTCACACTTCCTTAAGCAGACACATTCAGTTTTTAATTGTAGTGTCTGTTCTCTAACTGAACTAAATTATTTTACTACTATAAAAATCGTAAAAAATCAGGGCGGTGCCGTGGTGGGCAAGTGATATAACCGGTGTTTCGCCTGAACACCGGTAACACCGGCAACACCGACTATCGCAGCAAGCCTACTCCGCGCACACTTACCCATTACATAATCGCCACTGACCTATGGTAGTACAAAGGTATTTACCAGCCGTAGCAAACTTTATCATAAAGTTCGCTTTGGTAAGTTGTTTTGAACTCCTAAAACGAACTCCAAACGAAGTTTGTTTTGGCCTGATATTGTTCAAAATGACTTCACATCAGTTCATTCTTCAATTTCGCTTGAAGTATATTGGGGCCTTTAGGGGGGGTGAGTGTAACGGACGTAGGCCAGTAAGAGCTGGGCGTGTAAACCTCACTCCCCTGGCCTCAAGAGGCACACTAGCGGCTGCGGTCTTTAGTGTCCTTGTTAGCGCGCCCGCCTCCCATGCCAGACACCCAGTTCGAATCCCGCTCGGAGTGGGTCGAGTACGACCGGTTACACAGGTTTATAGTTTATGCCAAGTTTAGGCTTACAACCAGGGCTAAGTGCTTCTACATCAGTGTTATTCATCTATCATTCCCCTTTGGTTTTAGGAATAAATTATTGGTAGTGTTGGGTTAGGGGTAGGGATATGGTTAGGACTTTTCAGAGAGGAATGTTATTCCAGGATCAACAAAATATGTTGACCTATGTCTTACTTGGCAAAATCACAGTGACCAAAAAGATCATTGTTTTGAAACCATGTGAGGGGGAATAGCTTAAATGATCACAGAATGTCTTTCTTTTTTTGTACTCCAATGAACTAATGAATTATTGAACTTTAGCACATCATTCTGTATGTGGTTTCCAAAAAAACGTCCCCCCAAAAGGCATGAAAACAAAGACATTCCTGCCAGCTAGACAACAATGGTGAGGAACACGCCCACCCCGTCACAAAGCACACGGGAGTCGACGCGAAACCTCCCAGATGGTGAATAATTGCTCATCAACATGAAGATAAACTCGTGCAACAGAAGGGGGTAAATGGATGACTACACATCTGTCTTTTCCAGATGATTATAGTAGAAGGACTCGGGCTCCTTTTGCGCCCAAGCAGAATTAAAAAAAGCAAATGAACTGCTGCCGCTAGGTGTTTAAAATAGAGAAACTGAGTCAACTAACAATGACCCATTGTTTGATCTAGTCATCTGTGACGTGCCCTACCGTAAATTCCGCACATTTCTCAAATCAAATTGCGACAGTGTTATTTTCAGAAGAGGAACGGCGGAACACGTTATTGTTTTGGACACATTTGGAGTCTCTGCGCTTTGATATTTTCTCAGCTATTTTAACCATGTAGCCTATTAAGTGTTCACGTGCAGACAAACAAAGCAAATCGTGGCTATAAAATGCGATGTGTGACATCTATTGACGTTAATGCAAGAATCAATCAATAATTGTTGCTGTCGAAGTTTTTGTTTATTTATTTTTTTGTCAACGGAAAAATCGTTTACAATGTTTACACCTTGAACACCAACCGTATAGTTATATCTATACAAATTAGGCTATACACAATCCCCATATTTATAACAGCATGCATTTCTTTCTCTCCTTCAAAACATTGGTAAGGGCACCGGGCTGCTTACCAGACTTGAGGGTGGAGATGCAGCTCCAGTCGGTCTCGACCTCCCTGCATGACTCCCATAGCGACAGCGCGTAACCATCCGCCGTCACCCACGCGGGGCTCAGCAGCGCGACAATGTCCAGGCAAAGTGCGAGAAACACGCAGAGAAGAGCGATCAGTTTGAACGGCCGGAACACGTATACTTCATTCACGGACATTTTCTCATAGCAGACTGTCTCGGGTCTCGCTCGCTCGCGTTGGGATATGGAGTACCGAGAGGCGGTGTAGCGCTCGTAGTTCAGCAGTGAAAGTTTGTCGGTCTGTAAAGAGTTGAGCTCTGCGTGCCGATGTCACTTTCCCGAGCACTTGAAACGCTCTGCGCTCAGAGCAACGCGCCACCCAACGACCAATCGAGAAAAACACCAAGCATACTGGGGAGATGGATGTGATACATTTCCATAGGCTATGTATAATGCAAACGATCCCCAAACATTATAGTTTTTGTCATGCAACGTCATATTGGAGGAGAACATGCATTGTTAGATGGGACAAAGGCTATATATATCTCATAGAGTAGCCTACAATGTTAAAAGTCTAAATACACAACCAATGTATTTGGACTTTTGTTTCCCCAACCAATCAGAATAATTTTTTAGCTGTTGGGTATAGTGAACACAGTACTACAATTCAAATGAAAATGTTCTGAAGCACTTTTAATTAGTTAGACATTGCTTTTCACTTGAACTTGAAGTGGGACAGTGATTTTAGCATATATTTAAGAGTATTTTTTCTTGAAACTGTCCATTTGATAATTTAAAACCCACAATAAAATTGTTTTTTTTTGTTTTGTTTTTTTAACAGAGGAATTTAGATGTTGAAACTTGACTGCTTCCACTGCGATTATGTCAGACAAACGAAATTGTCTACTAGCCAACAATTGATCATAAAACTTTTTTTTTTGTCCCAGTTTACCTTATGTCCCACTTTTGCTCAACTTTTTCTTAAGACATTTTCAGAAATGTCAAGTTTATATGGAAGCTTGTTTCCGCCATGGAATAAAAAAAAAAAGGTAATTGCCGCCTTTTTATCTCACAATTCTGACTTTTTTCTTGAAATTGCGAGTTTAGTACATCTCGTAATTCTTAACTTTTTTTTCTCAGAATGTGTGATATAAACTCACAATTCACCCTTCGCCGGGAGTTTGATTGACAGGCGAACTGACCAATCATAATCCGCCATCCGCCATTTTTGTCCGACAAAGCAGTCAAGAGAGTTCGTAGATTAACGTCGGTGGACTTGAACTTGAAAAACGGTGTGTACTGACGTCTTTCCGCGGTTGAAACAACATTCCTTCTGAAGTTCATTCATGTTTATTTGATACTATAAATTAACTAGAAGGAAGAGGTGATCGGTTCACGAGCAGCTTTAACTGAGGCGCTACAGCGACCTGTCACGACACATTAAAGAGCCATAAAACGGTATTTATTGTTTACATTTCTTTTTAAATGGACAAAATTTTAGAGTTGAGACTTTGTTTCATATTAAAAGTAACCTGCTCTGTCCTGTCTGTCAGTGCGCTGTCAGTATCCTCTTTGCTCTGCGATGTGTTTTTCGTTGCGTGAGAACATGATGTGTGGCGTGAGAGCGCGGCTTGTCGGACATAGCAACAGTAACTAAAAGGGGGCGGGTCTTTGCGAACGGTCAGTTCTGAGAATAATTTTTTTCCTCAGAAAAGCTCCATAGAATTGGACTTTATAACTCACAATTGCGAATTTAGTCTATATCTCACAATACTGAGATAATCAGAATTGCGAGATATAAACTCACAATTGTGAGGAAAAAACGTCAGAATTTTGAGATAAGAAGTTTATTTATTTATTTATTTTATTCCGTGGCGAAAACATGATTTAGCCAAGTTGTTACATGTTCCCTGTTTTGTGTAGGATTTGTGTTTTAGTTATTTGGACTTTTATGTTGCATTCAGCCCTGTTCTGTTCCTGTTTCCTGTGCCACATTTTGTAGTCTCTTTGTAGTTTTCTTTTTGGTTAGTTTCCTCATTGTGACACTGAGTGCACAGCGCTTTTGCATAGTTTGTACATGCTGTTTAATAATCATTTAAAGCATGGTAAACTGGCAGCTCCAGTAGTAATGAAAAGATTTACCTTTAACTCTGTCATGGAAAATATCATGTCTAAACTTTATTGAACCAATTTAATAATCAATTAAAAAGGAATTTATACATGTGTATGATGTTACGCTGTAGCCACATTGGACCAGCGGTTTGGAAAATAAATGGATGATTCAGCCTGGGTATTCTCTAGCCGTTGAGTGTACATTAGTTTTACACTCTTTGTTGTGGTGCATTATGGGATTAAATGAGTGCTCTCAATAACGTCCACTATGGTTTCGGACAACACTACAAATGGCTGTCCCCTCAAAAAGTGCCCTATTTAAGGGTATAGGGGGCAATTTCAGACACAGCCTAGGTGTGTTCAACTTGAAGTGGCACTGCACAGACCTATCAGTGTATAACATCAAAGTACAGCGAGAGCAGATGGCTCCATTTCATCACAATCACAATTTTTAGATTCATGCTGACTTTCAATGATTCCTGAAAAAAAAAAATTAAATAACCTATAATTAAGATACATTATATAAGATGCCTTTTTTGATAGATGTGTCATAAAAAAGGTATTCTTATCAAATCAATGTCAACTAGAAAAAGAAACTTTCCTTTTCTAGTTGACTGAATACCTTTTAAACCTGTAATGCTGCTTGACAAAGCCTCACCAGAAAGAAAAAAAAAAAAAGTTCAAAACGCTTTGAGTTTGAAGGTTATACAAGCTATAGACAGACAGCATGTAGGTAGGCAGCGGTATAAAGGCCTTGTATATGCTTGATATTTAGAGTTTGAAATCACATACATTCTGTCAATCAAAATTAAGGGGAACATCACCCCTTAGCTGTTCTAAACTCACTGTGAACCACGGCTTCATGGGGCTTATTGCTTTTATAAAATGGTTACTACATAAATAAACATACAGCAAAATAATTAGTTGATAAATAATAATATTTCTACCAAGCTATAATTCTACCACCAATCATTTATTCAGTAATGTTTAGCAGAGTGGTTGCCAAGCAACACATATCAGACCCAGAGGTGCAGTAATAAAGCAATAAGCCCCAAGAAACCGTGGTTTACAGTGAATTTATAACAGCTAAGGGGTGTTGTTAGGCACAACATGGAGCGGAGTGCCTAAAACCCCCTTAGCTGTTCTAAATTCACTGTAAACCATGGCTTCAAGGGGTTTATTGCTTTTATAAAACAGTTAGTCCATAAAAATGTTTATTTCAATATTTATAACAGTTGTTGTTGTTTGTAGAGTAATTTACAACAGCTTTGAACACAGCTCAACCAATCAGAATCAAGGACCGGAACTATCCGTTTTATAATACAGATGTAATGAGGTCATAGGTGTGTGTTTATAGAGTATTTTACAACGGTTTTGGCCTATCATAAGGACCGTAACTATTTGCTTTATAATTTGCTATTATAGATCTGTCTAATCAAACATGAAAAAACAGACCAATAATTACCACCAATAATTTGATCTCAAATATTTTGTGATTTTTATTGTTCATTTATAATGTTTAGTTATAGCTACTTTTAATTCCGGGACTATAAATGTTGGCTGTTTTGGTAAACCGAATAAATAATTAAAGACATGTTTGCATGTGCATACTATTGAGAATTTGTACAATGTTATGTACAGTAATTAATTGTACTTATACTACTGGGCTTTTGAATGCTTGAATCTGATCGGTTGACGAACGTTCTAAGGTCTGCAATTATTTTCAGGGAAACTGGGAAGCGCACAGCAAAAGTAGTTCCAGGCAGGTATTGACCGCATTACAGTTCCATATCATTTCGCCAAATGATTTCAGTTATTTCAAATGTCTTTACAGCCTATAACAGCAAAAGAACCAAAACCCACAACGACACTGAACAAGCAAATAAATATAGTAAAAAATAGGATAAAAATAATAAAAAATTATTTCCATGTTTCCCACTCAAACGCACACACATAACTACGGATACACATTCGCACAGAAACGTGTTGTCAGCGTTGCTCTTACGATTTTATCAGTAAAATAGTTTAGCAACTTAAAAGCTACATGACATTTTTCAGTGAAGTAATCACTAATTAGAATTTCTCATTTGATATCCAGAGAAAGGTGCCATATTTTACATGTAAACATGCCTTAGGTGTGTCTTTACAAGTATGTCTATATACAGTGGTGGCCAAAATTATTAGAACACTTGGCATCTGGGAGTCGTCTTATTGGGCCTGGATTTATTTTCCAAGAGGACAATGACCCGAAATATTCTTCTAACTATTGCCGGAACTACCTGCGACGGAAGGAATCTGCTGGAACATTGACAATGATGGACTGGCCCCCTCAAAGTCCAGACATCAATCCCATCAAGCACATTTAGAGCGAGTTGGAAAATAAACTGTACAGATCTATTGTACATTCAAAGGAAAGCCTTTGGCTTCAGTTGCAGAAGGCATGGGACAACATTAGTGTTGAAGTTCTCAGAGGAAATATATTGACACTATGCCAGAGAGATGTAATTGCTGCAAAAGGTGGACATACCAAATATTAAAGTTTAAAGTGGATAAAAACAGTACGACTCACTTCATCTGATATTTGGTGGTCAGAGCTACCATCTGCATGTTTCATGAACATTATGAAATGAAATCATGTTTTGGAGGCAAAAAAGGTCAATATTTTCAGATCTGTCAGGTGTTCTAATAATTTTGGCCACCACTGTATATTCAACTAGATAAATAAAAAAATCAAAGAACGCCAAAGAACCTTTGTCTTTAGATGGAGAGTGAACTGTAATGATACCCAGCAAACGTACCCCTGACCTTAGTGTATGATTCCCGTTTGGTTATTTGCTTCTTTGGAAACCAGTTCCTCTAGAAATGTGCTACGAATATTGTTTTTAGATTTTAATTTTTATATTTAATTTAGGAGGTTATAAGCCACTGTAGGATGAGTTTGAAGGGAAAGATAATCACACAAAACAGTGTTTTCCTTTGTGTTTTTCACGTACAGACAACATTGTCAAAACGATCCCCTTTCACACGGATCCGCTGTAATGCTGCCAGGCCAGAAGTTCGGTCCGAATGAAATGATACGATGCCCTACCTGCCTGTCAACATGTATTTCTATCACACCTGCTCACGCAGACATCACACGTCATCAGTGCGTTCCATGAGGCTATGTAGAGTTAGACAGACAGTCACAGAGCGCCACAGACTAACAGCAGCCGCATTTTACAGTTCCTCCTGAACCAAAACAATGAGCTTATGCTGCCTTCACGCCATGTCATAACCGTAATTACAAGCAACCCGTGATGTTCTACCCAGATCTGTTCACATCCTAAGAATCGGATTTTTACATTTCTCTGGCAACACTATCAATGTCGAAATGAATCTGCAGCAGTCAGGTGGTACAGCTAGAGCTCTGTAAGTTGTTTACGGTCATTAGGCCTCATTCTTGAAACACGAGCAGAACTAATTTTTGTGTAAATCGTTCGTAAAGCCGTTCTGACGTACATTTTCGGATTCATGAAAATGTTTGTATTTTCAAAATGTTAGCTGGTACGAAAGAAATTCACACCTGCTCATGTAAATGGTGTGTAAAACATTTGAACGTTCTGTGTTCTAATTTAGGCAAACTGATGATATTGCATTTTGATGCACTATGTACTATAATAATATTTCACGAGTTGATTTGCCCTGTCTTTTTTTTTTTTTTTACTTTGGGTAATAGGCAGTTAATATTGCTGGTTACTGCATTTTTATATTCAGTATACCATTAAGGTCAGCCCTTGATTGCTTCATGAGTTTCCTGTCTTCACTAATTATGGTAAGGTAGTACATGATTATTACCAAGACCGTAGCATTATAATAAAATGTTTTGGAACGACATGAGAGTGAATAAATGATGACAGGATTGTCATTTTTCTGTGGATTATCCTTGTAAGTGTAACGAGGACTCAGGCAGATTGGGATCCATGTGCAGTTTATTAAAATAACACAAATTCACAGTACAAGCAGGCGTGGGTCGGTAAACCAGGGTGAACAGCAATATCAGAGGCAGTGCATCAATCGTGGTCATAACAGGCAATAGGTCAGGGCAGGCAGCAAACAAACGAGAATCAAAGTCCAGGCAAACAAAGATCAAGGGCAGGCAGAACGGGGTCGTAAACGGTAGTCCGAGGCAGAGTCAAACACAGGCAGGATAATCACAGGGAATAGCGCTCAGAAATGCAGCCCGGGCAAACAAGACTTCACATTGAATAAGTGTGAGAGCAGAGTTTATATAGGCAAGGTGATGAGGAACAGGTGTGCAGTAATCAGTCCAGGAGTGAGGGTGTATGGGAAATTAAGTCCGAAATGGAGGTTAGTACTCTGGTGAGTTCGACCTCTGGTGGCCGACGGTGGAATCTTCACCGGCGTTTGTGACAGTAAGGTATGTGTCTACATAGAAATGGACTTAAATATAAATAGCATTAGAAATAAAAATCTCTTTAGCACTTCAACAGCAAACTTTGTGCATGAAGGTTTGACGTCAAACGTCATTGGGACCAGGTGCAATATTTAAAAACACAATTTTGAGAGCTATGAATTAACTGAACCCTTCTCCTGAGAAAGAGCATTTCTCTGGGTCTCCAAGTGACCTTTATGTAGGTGCTAAAAATAAAACATTGCAGTCAGAATTGTAAGTGCACTGTGCGGAATTACACATACTGTAGAGTCTCTTCTGACCTTAAAGTGTTACAAACATTCCCACAGACCTGCATTTTGCTAAGACTTAATAGGCTTGTAACATGAATATTCGGATCAAAACAAAGATTAATCATCAGCATTAAATAGTGCATGTGAAGTAGGTCAGCGACTTCAGAAGTCTTCAGTCATGATACACACCATGTGAACTTCATCCAGCCATAATTAGCTCTACCCTTTGCTGTAACCATGGAATGGCAGAAAGCGATATGGGAGTGTCTGGAAAGAAGAAAGAGATAGGAAAAGCTTTTGGAGGAGAAAATCATAGCATAGATGATTTATAACGAGAGAGACAGAATGAGCCTTTTAAAGATCCCATGCTGCACGAGCAGCTGAGCACCGGAACAGAGTATCATCAGAAATGCACATGCACACCCACACAAACACACACACACACACACGTTTGGTTTTCATGTTTTATGGGGACATTCCATAGACATAATGATTTTTACAATCTGTATATTCTATCCCCTAACCCTAAACCTACCCATCACTTTCTGCATTTTTACATTTAAAAAAAAAAAACACAGTATGATTTATAAGCTGTTTTCCTCATGGGGACCCACAAGGACAAGGATTTTGGATATTGCCATCTTTGTGGGGACAAGGGTTTACCTGAGCCACACACACACACATACACAGAGGCACAGACACGCTTACATTTAAGCAACAACACTTGTACATACACATCTGCATGCATGCACACAAACACACATATATCCATATGCAAATAGATGCTGTTCAGATGTCTGAACTGGACATTCCTTGCTTGCCCTGCCATCTGCCTTCCCTCCTCCCTGTTTACTCATCCTGTCTCCAGGTCTGACTTGTTAGCATAATTGCCATTCCACAGTCTTTCACAGTTCATCTGTCTACACTTATACAAGTCTGTCACATATGTGTCTGAATATACTGTAATTAATGGTGCTTGCTAAGGTAATGAATGTTATGCTATACGAACGTCACGGTTGTAGCTATAGGGGTAAAAATGGAAATGATCCAAGAGGTGCATAGGTGCATGTTAGTTGGGGGGATGGCCTTATTATTCCAGTGGTGCTGAAGAGTCCAGAGCAAGTAACCAGAATAGCTAATCAGAATTCCTATCTGCCCTGATGGATATGAATGGTACACAAATTGCATAACTTGAGGAAAAGGAGGAAAGCATATATTTAAATAACTTGTGATTCTTCCCTGCCAGATGTTAAATGAGGAAAACTGTGCATATACTGCCATATTGATCAGACTCACCAGACCCATATATAGGGTGTGGAAGCAAACACCTAATTAATGGCTATTAACCACCTAAAACACCATGCAAACACCCAGAACACACACACACACACGTCTGGTTCACTATCTTTGTGGGGACTCTCCATAGACATAATGGTTTTTATACTGTACAAACTGTATATTCTATCCCCCAACACTAACCCTACCCCTAAGCCTACCCATCACAGAAAACATTCTGCATTTTTACATTCTCAAAAAAAAAAAAAAAAAAAACTCATTCTGTATGATTTATAAGCTTGTTTCCTCATGGGGACCTCAATTTAAGTCCCCGCGGTGAAACGAGTCCCCATGAGTCTGTGCGCATTCAAGTTGAAGTCCCCACCGGGATAGAAAAACATGAAAAAAAAACACACAGGTTTCCATGTTTTATGGGGACTTCCCATTGACGTAGTGATTTTTATACTGTACAAACTGTATATATCCCCTAACTCTGCATTTTTAGATTTTCAAAACACTTCATTTGTTATGATTTATAAGCTGTTTTCAAAAAAAAAAAAAATGCCCCCATAAGGTCAAAATTTACTGGTATTACTATCCTAGTGGGGACATTTGGTCCTCATTACATAGGGAATACCAGATAGACACACACACACACACACACACACACACACACACACACACACACACACACACACACACACACACACACACACACACACACACACACACACACACAAATAGCTACAAATATATACACAAACATACAGCATTTAATTTCTCAGTTCTTGGTCAGATATTGTCTTTATATACTTATATACTTAATTTAGCTAAGGCTGCAAAGCCGTCCCCTCGCTTCAAATAGGGCAGGACTATCACTGCTGCCACTAAAGACTGCTTTGTAAATAATCTTCCTCATCAGTTTCATCTCCTCAGCATCCCAGATAGCCTAGAGGAACTCGATGTTGCAACAGAAACTATTGACTCTCTCTTTTCCAGCACTTTAGACACAGTTGCTCCCCTGCGCTTAAAGAGGATTAAAGAAAATACGCCGTGGTACAACGAGCATACTCGTGCCCTTAAAACAGCAGCCAGAAAAATGGAGCACAGCTGGAAGAAAACAGAACTGGAGGTTTTTCGCATTTTGTGGAAAGAGAGCATGATTGCATACAGAAAGGCCATAAAAACTGCTAGATCTGCTTATTTCTCGACTCTCTTAGAAGAAAACAAACATAACCCTAGGTATTTATTCGATACAGTGGCTAAATTCACCAAAATAAAGCTTCAACTTCTGATGTTTGTAAACAGCACAGCAGTAATGACTTTATGAACTTCTTTACGTGTAAGATTGATAATATTAGGAAAAAAATCATAACCATGCAGCCGTCTATTACAGTATCACATCAGACAGTGCATTGTAGTGTCACTGAGGAAAAATTACACTCATTCACTGCTATAGGAGAAGAAGAATTGGCTAAACTCGTTAAATCATCAAAATCAACAACATGTATGCTCGACCCTATACCGACTAGGCTGTTAAAAGAGATGCTTCCAGAGGTCATAGATCCTCTTCTTAATATCATTAATTCATCCTTGTCATTAGGATATGTACCGAAAACTTTTAAGTTGGCTATTATTAAACCACTTATTAAAAAAACGCAACTTGATCCTACAGAATGTCAATTACAGGCCAATCTCAAATCTACCCTTTCTGTCAAAAATACTAGAAAAGGCAGTGTCTTCACAACTGCGCTCCTTTTTAGAAAGAAATGGTATCTGTGAGGATTTCCAGTCAGGATTTAGACCGTATCATAGTACTGAGACTGCTCTCATCAGAGTTACAAATGATTTACTCTTATCATCCGATCGTGGTTGTATCTCTCTATTAGTGTTACTCGATCTTAGCGCTGCATTCGATACTATCGACCACAACATTCTTTTGAATAGACTCGAAAATTATGTTGGCATTAGTGGAATTGCATTGGCATGGTTTAAATCATACTTATCTGACCGTTATCAGTTTGTAGCAGTAAATGAAGAGATGTCACATCGATCACAAGTTCAGTATGGAGTGCCGCAGGGCTCAGTGCTAGGACCGTTGCTTTTCACCCTGTACATGCTACCACTGCATGCTGTCATGCCCTGTCATGCCCTGACGAAACTTACCAATTCACAAGATTAATGGAATGCATAGCTGATATAAAAAATTGGATGACTAGAAATTTCCTGCAACTTAATTCAGAAAAAAACAGAATTTTTAATTATTGGACAAAAAAACTCCACAAGTAGTAACCTACAATACTGTCTAACACTTGATGGCTGCTCTGTCAAGTCCTTGCCGTCAGTTAGGAACCTGGGTGTGCTCTTTGATACCAATCTTTCATTTGAAAGCCACGTTTCTAGCATCTGTAAAACTACATTCTACCATCTTAAAAATATATCTAAATTACGGCACATGCTTTCAATGCAAAATGCTGAACAGTTAGTTCATGCGTTCATGACCTTAAGGCTAGATTATTGTAATGCTCTACTGGGTGGTTGCCCTGCTCGCTTAATAAATAAACTGCAGCTGGTCCAAAACGCAGCAGCTCGAGTTCTTACTAGAACCAGGAAGTATGACCATATTAGCCCGGTTCTGTCAACACTGCACTGGCTCCCTATTAAACATCGCATACATTTTAAAATCTTGCTTATTACTTACAAAGCACTAAATGGTTTAGCTCCCCAGTACTTGACCGAGCTCTTAACACATTATACTCCATCACGTCTATTGCGGTCTCAAAATTCTGGCCAGTTGATAATACCTAGAATATCAAAATCAACTGCAGGCGGTCGATCCTTTTCCTATTTAGCACCTAAACTCTGGAACAGTTTTCCTAGCATTGTTCGGGAAGCAGACACACTCTGTCAGTTTAAATCTAGACTAAAAACACATCTCTTTACTATGGCATACACATAAAACATTTTTAATTTATACTATTCAAATCAGTTAAATGATTTTTAGGCTGCATTAACTAGGTCAGCCGGAACCGGGAACACTTCCCATAACACCTGATGTACTCGTTACATCATAAAAAGAATGGCATCTACGCTAATGTTAGTCTCTCTGTTTATCCCGAGGTTTACTGCAGTCGGCCGGATCCGGGCCGTATCCAGATCAGATGGTGGACCTGCGCCCAGACATGACCAACGCATCCCTGAAGTGTCTGCAGAGACCGTGTCAGTTAGACTGAAATTGCCTCATCGACACGGCATCCTCAATAAACCCGTCCCTGGCGTGATGAGTCCGATCTTTTAGAATATTCCTATCTAATAAATTGCCTTAACACGACATCCCAATATACCGTCTCTGACGTAATGACTCCGATCTTTTGAATATTCATATCTAATAATTGCCTCACCGAAATGGCATCCTCAATAAACCCGTCTCCGGCGTGATGACTCCAATCTTTCGAATATTCCTGTCTAATAATTGCCTCACTGACAAGGCATGATGGCATGATGGAGAACTGGCCTGGTTTCTCCCAAGGTTTATTTTTCTCCATTATGCCACCTGATGGAGTTTTGGTTCTTTGCCACTGTCGCCTTTGGCTTGGCTTGCTCAGTTGGGGACACTAAAATTTTAAACTAAATATTCAAATAAATTTTCAACTAAATTACTGATCTGCCCGCATGGTCACTATATGATAATTGAAATGAGCTGGATAACAAAAACGTTTTCTCCAGAACGGCTGTACAGCTGAATCAAATTCTGTTGCATTATTTTCCTGTTAACACTGTGAAGCTGCTTTGAAACAATCAGCGTTGTAAAAAGCGCTATATAAATAAAGGTGACTTGACTTGACTTTGTTTTAACGCAAGCTGTTTATGCTGTTGTGTTCTCTATCGCCTTTTGGAATTTTGTGTTTTGTGTAATAAAACTGCATTACCACATCTCCCTTTCATCATCCATGCACAGCACCATTACAATATACACCACCATGTAACCTTTTTAAAAAATATATTAAGATGTTTTTTTTTTACATTGTGTGCATTATTAGATTGCTATTATTAGTTGAAACAAAGGGAAACGATATAAACATTGACTATGACTCTGCACTAAATCTATTCAAGCATAGCTTTTCAATTGGAATTTTATGCCATCATACAGATGATGTTTCCTTGAGCTGAACAAGGTGGACATGACATTTCATTATTTTCTTCTTCTTCTTTTCCTCGACGTGTCGTTTTCACAGGTGATGGAAAATAATTGCAGGTGGCGGTATAGAGGTATTGTGAGAAGGTGTTTTTTTCTGGGGATGCAATAAGTGTTAAAAACCACTCATCTTTTCTTAAAGAAATATTCTCTTCTGCCTACCCTCACCATGGCAAATGTGGTGGATTTGATTAAATCCTCTTTTTTATGAGTTTGAAAGAAATGCCATTTAAGAACCCCAGAAGGGGATTTCAAATGTGAGCTGACATCTATCTATATATCTATCTAAAATCTTAAAATCGTTTTGACTAATGTTGTGTTGGATTGAAGAATTCGTTGATAAAAGATTTATAAATAAAAATGTTTACTGTGCGTGAAGCACATGCATATATGGAAAGCTATAGGAGACGCTCTATTAGAAAGCAACAGTCTCGAGGGATTCACATTAGTGTACGAGCACTCTCGTTAATAGATCTCTAATATAAACATCCGAGGGTCAAGGAAAGCTTGAAGCCGTTGATATTTAGCGGTATGTATCGGAGTGATTCAATCGACTGGAGGATTTGACAGATGAGAGACATTAGGCTGTCTTTATTTAAGATGCATAGCCTATAACAAGCCTGCGGTATCACCAACACGCGCAAGGTCATTACTGGCATTTACATCAAACGTGTCGTGTATTCATGAACTGTTAAACGTTTGTGAGACGACCAGAGAGAGGCGCGGTTTAAAAACGACACTTCATTTACTTGTTATGGCTAAGGTGAAGCAAACTGAAATTGCGTGGATAATGTTTTAGTGCATATAAATCGCGTTTGCTGTGAAGATACAGGCGCCGCCACTCTCTCGTGCGACAAACAGACGCTTCTTTCACTCACGACGTGACCACACACACACACACATCTGTCTTTTCTTCCTGGATACTCCAAGATGATGGTATCGACGTCTGCAATTTATGCTGAATTCGCGCATCGTTACATTTTTGCTATAACAACATGGGAAAACAATAACTGGAAATAGGAGTTGATATCAATATTCTACATTTTTATACCCTAAACGGACTATATCCATCTTTCAACATGATAGACGAGCGAATCGTTTGGAGGAACTTTTTCACGCCCACACCTGACGATTTGCCTAGACTTTTGCAAAATGGGTCAACCGAGGAACCGATTTGGACCACCACCGTGGCGCACATAGGACGTCCGGACCCCAGACTGCCGAGTTTATCCACATATCTTGGACTTTTTGTCTGTTTGCTGCTGTTTCTTCTGGCCCTAATGATTGTGATGCTTTACCGGATGAAACACACAATCGCCCCGTTACCGTCAGACGTGGAGAGCGCGGGGCGCACGGAGATGTTTCCTGAGGTAGAGTTACGCGCTGTCTGATGATGTGGACCCACGCGCCTCGCTATCGTTTTAAATTACCGATAATTTAACTGTTGACTGGTTACACAGATTTTAACATTTCTTTCACTTGTTAATATGTCGTTTTACTAACAATTGTTATCCTATGCTAATGGATTAATATTGCTGTAAAATTGTTTTGATTGCATACATTAGCCTACCTAGCATTTACTGTAGCCTAGTACATGAACATGAACTGCTTTAGTGGGAACCAATGCGATGGCTATGACGTACAGTAGCTAGTACACATGTTGTGTTTGATGGTAAACATTTTTACATTGATATTTCAAAAGCCGAAAATCAGGTTTTCAATTTCCGATGAAATATCCATTTCAATGCATCTTTTTCAAAATAGATTGCAGTAGGCTGTGTAATTTATTTTTTCTTCAAATGACAGGCTAAGAGGGACACGTTCAAAGCGTTGTAAAATGTGTAACTTTTGGTATGGATCGTTCAAAAAATAAAGTCAGGGTGACAAAACTACAAATAAAATTCTGAGTGACATCTAGAAAAGATGTTATTAGTTAGACCAGATATATGATCATAAGACAATGTGTGTCCGAATTCGCATACTGACTGAGTAGGTCTACATTTAATTATGAACTTGCTTTGCGACTGTTACAAAAGTATGTTTTATGCAGGCTAGTGTAACAATATCTAAATACAGCTTTTTAGTAAAACAAAACAAGAACAGAATCCAAAAGGAAACAGAACATAAGCAAACTGAGGGTGTGTTACCACTTTGCATGTTTGGTTCAATTAAAACGAACCCTGGTGCGATTGCTCTGTCAGTGCGGTTCATTTGAATAAGTGTGAACGCTGCCATCTGAACCCTGGTGTGCACCAAACAAGCGGACTGAAACCGCTGAAAGACGGGTCGCAACACGGACCAAAGACATGTAACAAACCAAAAACCAGACATGATGTCACAAGATGCGACCCTAAAGAGGACTGCTTAAGCATGCCTGTTTTTTCTTGTCATAGTCGTGATGTTGCCCATCACAGTTCAGGCATCAGAACCGCGTCTCCTCGCAGCAGATCTTCGTTTGTGTGTGTGACGGAAGGATTCCTGCCACTGTTTTGACTCCTTTACTCAATTTATAAGCTCTTCGCAAGTCCTCAGCTGGTCAAAATACCATCATATGTAGGCTACGCACATACAACGGGTGCATTTTGCCCGGCACACAGCATTGTTTTGGATGTTCGGTAAGATCTGTCGCAAAATACATAAAAGCCATAAAAGCCAACCAATCAGGTTGTGAACATATCCCTATGCCTTTAGGTTCGGTGTTAAAAATGGCAATGTAAATACTAAGTAGAGCCCGACCGATATGGGTTTTTGGGGGCCGATACCGATATTAGGGCGTAAAAAAAGTCTGGCCGAAATATATCGGCCGATACTCTTCATGTGTATATTATAGTACAGTACCAGTCAAAAGTCTGGACACACTTTCCCATTGGTGTGTCCAAACTTTTGACTGGTACAGTATATATAGTAGAGTATTATACATAATATACATACATTGTACATAAATACAACAGAACAAACATATAAATGAAATAAACAGTTCTTTTCAGGTTTTTCATGTAGGTCTAAACTAGATTTTCAGGTACAGATATAGTAATCAAATGTCAAATATCACTTCATAATCTTCACTGTATAAATATAGATTAACCCTTATTAAAGTTATTCAGTCAAGAGCCGTGAGTTTTTTTTTTTTGTCTTTTGTTATCTCGTCTTTTATGAGAAAACACTTCCCTGCCATTGACGTGATTTTTCCGTGTTTTCACTGTTATACGGTAGGGGGCGCTATTACACATCTCCTGAATGAGTACAGAATCTGATCAAAACAGGCAAAGAAGAACGATCGATCTCTTATAAGCAGATTCATATGTAAAATAGATCATCAAACATTAAACAGCATATAAATCAAAACGGCCTAATGTTACTGAATGAAATGTCTACCCAGGACGAGCTATAGGACTGTGAAGCTTTGGGGTGTTGAATGGACTCGATCTACTCCGTCTGTGTTTTGATCATTGTTCTGAATCCCATCTGTATGCAAGTTAGTCACGATTTTGCTTTTTTCATGAAACGTACCTGTTAGATTATTGCCCCTTTTGCTTGCCTCATCCCAGTCCTCTTAATTGGCAATTGAATGAACAATTTCTCAGCGCTGAGGGAGAGTATAAAGTCTCATTTTTATTTAGCAGGGGAAGAGATTATATAGAAAGAATACAAGGGGTGTAGTATGGTTTTAATCAATGAGAGAGAGAATACATCATATAGCTCATGGTATAGGAATGGGATACATACAGAAAAACAAGTCTACATATGGTCATCTTCTGGTCAGGTACCCAGGCTTTCCTAGGGAGACCAAAGACCTTATCCTATACTTGCAATACAAAAGCAGGGACCATTCCCTGTCTTCCCTTCAATCCTAGTAGAGCCTTGTTCCTTATATGGGAACGGTTCCGGTACATAAAGAAACCATATGTTAAAACATAGAGTATAGCTTCAACCCAGGGCAAAAGACCCTCTGTCCACTTTCCTTCCATGCTGAGACCAACATAAAATCTATCAGTTGCCCCTTTTGGCAATAAAATTGCCACACCCAAATCTCAGCATTACTTTTCTTATACACAAATACAATCACTTTCTTGACCTTCATAATCATAATATTCTTCAGCAAACATTTCCTTCATTTTTTTCTTAATTTTCCTTCGAAATTACTAACACTTGACAGTTCTATTCATCAAAGCATATTGAGAGGATACAAAGTTATTCATAGCACGATTAATCAAAGCTCTAATAAATGGAATAATACAACAGATAATAAATGCGATAATTAATAGGATTACACCTATAGGAATTAAGGCAGATACAAGCATTTGTTGCCATCCTGTGAGCAATGCTAAGAACCCACTTTGATTATCATCAACCTCTCGTCCTTGATGATAATCAAGGTAATTCAAGGTAATTCTAAAGTAATTCTTTAGCAATTCTAGTCATATTTTTTAAACCCTCTGAAATTAAATGACCATCTGCGTCATTCTCAGGAATATAGGTACAACAAGAGGTTCCAACCATAACACACACTCCTCCTCTCGCCGCAGTTAACTGATCTAAGACCAGCCTGTTTTGCAGGGCAGTTAAACGGAGCCCTCGAAGTTCCTGTTGATCACCAGCCAATGTGTCTCTTGTAGTATTGATAAATGAAATTAATTCATATCTTGTAACCTCTACTTCAATCTGAAGACTAGAAACACCTACCCCTGGGAGCATTGCTTCAAAGAATCTTTCAGTACCAGTCCAAAGTCGATGTTGCATTGGTACTGGATTATCTCTGCTCAAACTACCAGTTGAACTGCGGTCAGAGAGGGAGCGTTTCTTTTTCTGTTTTTGTTTTATCATAACGTGAGGTTTGTGTGGTCTAATAACCATGGAATATTCTTCCAAAGTTACTAGAGCACATCTTCCACTCCAATCTTCTGGAAGAATAGTGTAGACTCTATGTCCACACAGCCAAAACCAATCTTTGACAGCTCTAGTTTCCCGTGAAGCAGGAGCATATCTATGGCAATTTTGACCTATCGTAAGTGCACAAGAACTATAACATATGTCCTGGATAAAAGGATTAGCCCATCCATAAGCAATCATAGTAGATATAGGACGTGGTGTTTCTTTAGAACGCTCAGTCATATTAGATTTTCCATAATGCAAAAGACAACCCATACAACATGGCATATTTTTTATCTCACAATTATGGTATGTTCGATTACATTTACTTTTAGGAATTACCCCCAGTCTCACTGTTCCAGTTTCTCTTTCCATACACAACAGTGAGTCTGGAATAGAGCCAATGGCTGTCACTTTAGCCTGTACTTGTGTTGCAAGCCTCATTATTCTACCTTTTCCACAACTCCATATTGCGGTTCTATTTGGAGCCAGTAATTCCAGTAATGCTAACAAAAAGAGGGCATTCTAATTCTTCTTCTGTTATTGGTGATTTAACCTCTACATGTGGTCCAGAAGCACTATGTGGCATTTTTGTGCAAACATAACAGTCACCTGTTTTTCCTTCAGATTTGGCAGTGTAGTTGGCTAATTGCCACCACATATTAGTTGCGAAAGCATGTGGTTCTTCTTCATAATGTACCCAAGTTTCATTACCAGTGCTAACAGCAGCTTGTATATGAATAAATACATTTGTCAGCACAACCAGGTAAAATATCAATTTAGCAATCATGGCTTGAGAGCTTCAATGATAATTATTGCTGGTTCTAGATCTCTAGCAATTTCTTTCTTCTTCTCCTCTTCGAACGTCTTGGTTCACCTTCCGTCGGATCTTTCCTTGGCTCACTGGCTTCCACCTCCGCATCGACCAGAACGTTCCCTTGGGATGGAGCTGCTTTCAGTCGACTGGCATGGATCCACTGCGGCTGGAAGTCAGTCAGCACTCCTGTTCTCGTCACAGCAATCACCGTGGCGGGCCCCAGATACTCGGCTCTCCTAGTTTTGTGGGCTTCAGACACTTTATCAGCACCTGTTGTCCTGGAACGAAAGGATGAGAGGGCTTTTCTGCAGGAAGAGGGAGAGAGAGAGACACATCACCATTGATGCTATTCAAAGTTTTAACTAGGGAATCCACATAATCCGTGATGATCACCTCCGTGTCACCTGTGGAAAAATTGCCAGCGCAACCTTTGACCCATGGGGTCGGGAAAGGTCTACCCATAAGGATTTCAAAGGGAGACATCTTTGTTGTTGCTGATGGTGACATTCTAATTTCTGTCAATACGGCAGGCAGCAGATCAACCCAATTTCTGCCTGTATCAATACACGCTTTATTAAGCCGATCTTTGATAATACGATTCAGATTCTCGACCTGTCCACTTGATTGTGGAGTATAGGGTATGTGAAATTTCCAGGTAATATTAAGCTCTTTGGCTAACAATTGTGTGCTTTTGGAAGCGAACGGTGTTCCATTATCACTGTCTATGACCGATGGTATGTCAAAACGCGGTATAATGTCTTTAGTCAGAGCTTTAACTACCGTCTGTGCATTTTCTCTTCCACACGGAAAAGCTTCAGGCCATTTAGAAAATCGGTCAACAATCACAAGCAAATATTTATTATTTCCGCAAGGAGGCATGTGCGTAAAATCAATTTGCAAGTGTTGGAATGGTAGCTCGGGATGTGGTAAAGAGTCATGTTTAGTTGCCTTGTGCTTGTTGGTTTGAGTACACACCAGGCAAGCATCCAATATCAACAGAGTATTTCTTCGAACATTTGCTATGCAGTAAGATCAATGCAACATTTGTATCACTTTCTTTTTTGACACATGTGATACACCATGATAATGTCTACATAGCATAACAATCGTAGATGCAGGTAGTGCAAGTCTACCCTGTTTGTCTCTTAAAATTCCAGCTTGATCTGGTTTTACTTCATCGTCTGACCAATGAGTCAAATCCGCTTGCGTAGGGTTAGCTTGTAATATTTTAATGTCCAAATCATTAGTCAATGATGAATTCATCATAGGCACATCTGTGCCCCTTTCGCTTACATGTGGACTTAATATCACTTCTTTAGCAGCCCATTTCACTATTTCATCTACAAATCTGTTTCCTTTGGCCTCATCTGTTTCTCCCGACGCATGTCCTGCTACTTTGATAACAGCGAGTTTCGATGGTTGTTGTGCTGCGTTAATGAGCTCCGCTACAATGCTATAATGAGCAATTAGCTTTCCATCTGAGGTTTTAAAATTTCTTTCTTCCCACAATTTAGCAAAATCATGGACTATGCTATATGCATATTTGGAGTCAGTGTATATATTAACACACTGATCTTTTGCCAATTGACAAGCTCTCGTTAAAGCAATTAATTCTGCAACTTGTGAGAAAGAGAGAGAGAATCTTCAACTCAAACTCATCTATTCCCTTCCCACGCATAAAATCCGTGAGGATAACACCAAAAAATGAAAGGGTGATCAGTCCTCTTTCACTCTTCCCGCATTTATCAAAATACGAGGATATCCACTTTTAACAAATATGAAAAAGTGCGGCACGAAAATACAAGGATCAATTTCTCAACAGACAGTAAGATGCACTTAAGCATTTTATTTCTTACCTGTCTGGAGAAATCCCGGACGAGCCCCCAAATTGTTAGATTATTGCACCTTTTGCGTGCCTCATCCCAGTCCTCTTAATTGAATGAACAATTTCTCAGCGCTGAGGGAGAGTATAAAGTCTCATTTTTATTTAGCAGGGGAAGAGATTATATAGAAAGAGTACAAGGGGTGTAGTATGGTTTTAACCAATGAGAGAGAGAATGCATCATATAGCTCATGGTATAGGAATGGGATACATATAGAAAAACAAGTCAACATATGGTCATCTTCCGGTCAGGTACCCAGGCTTTCCTAGGGAGACCAAAGACCTTATCCTATACTTGCAATACAAAAGCAGGGACCATTCCCTGTCTTTCCTTAAATCCTAGTAGAGCCTTGTTCCTTATATGGAAACGGTTCCGGTACATAAAGAAACCATATGTTAAAACATAGAGTATAGCTTCAACCCAGGGCAAAAGACCCTCTGTCCACTTTCCTTCCATGCTGAGACCAACATAAAATCTATCAGTACCCACATTCAGGTGTTGATAAAAAAAGAATGCATGAAGCTAGAATAAAACCGAGGGTCTGTTCTTTCTTTTGATATATTGCATGTTCAGATATTCATACAAGAAGATATTCTGTGGGCCATGAAACTTGTGAAAATGACCAAAAATGCTGGCGTGACTGGCAAATTTCATGTTTACGTTCACTTAAGACATAACCGACTATGTTTACGATGATACTCGACAAGACCGGCATTTTGACATAATTTTGTGTGAATATTCGCGCGCTGTGAGACGCGTGGGCGCGCGTTCATATCGGCGGCATATAAGCCGATGCCAATATATCTGCGACAGGCTCATATCGGCCGATAAAATCTCTAAATACTAAGCAGACAGGACTAAATGTTTTTTTTTTTTTTGGTCTGGACCAAACGAACCAAGCGAACCGAACTACAAGTGTGAACACACCCTATAAGTACAAATGACAAAACAACATCAAACAGGCATGACAAAGTATGAATGTGTGTAGTATGAATGCAATCCAGATGTACTACTGGCTTTGTCATGTTGCATCTCTTACCTGCCATTCATGACTCCTCTTTTTGCCTCATGGGATAATAAATAAAGTTATTAAACATAATTTTCGGGAGGAGTGTGCCCATCTAATCTTCCAATTAATACCAAGGTATAAAATTAGCATCTTACCTCTTCCCGTTGTTAGTTCTTTCGGTATCCCTCCTCCTCCCTTTCTCCTCCTTTTTGTACAATTTTGCCTGTTATGGGGGGCAGTCGGAGCTCGAGTAGAATATCCTCTCCGAGCCCCTCTATAGAAGACTGCAAACCAAATCTGTTTACCACTTTTCACTAAGATTATATGGGCACACGAACTTGTGAAATTGTCCATCAAATGCATACTCCAGAATCTCAGCGGAAGTAGGAGATCATCCAGGGACTTTCTGCCTACTGTTTTTTTAATAATATGGCTGAATCCGAAATTACATAATTTCCCTACTGTAAACTAGGCAAAAAACAGTATGTGAAGAGTATTCACAGTAACAGTAGGCAAAAAGTACCAGGATGACACTACTTCCACCGAGAGGATTTATTGGTCAACTCATTCACACAGTCACACACCTGTCAAAATAGCTCATATATAAAAATCATGGATACATCTGATCGTTAAACAAACCGTAATGCTACCTATTAGGATATGCTACCAATGCTATACTAAAGCCTGGGACACACCAAGCAGACCGTGTCAAAAAGCTGCGCTTGAACACACCAAAAGGACTAAAGGCGACTGTCAACTTGTGCCTGCGCTTGCGTGTAAGTAATTATCTGTCTGTATCAGCAGGTATCAATAGTCTATTTTCGTCATTCAAAAAGGGTAACCTAAACTAGTACTAACAGTAACTAGTAATATACAAACCGTAAACAAAGCAGCGCTTGCTTAGAATTCTGAATATCAATCACGCTGACTTTCTTCATTCCAGTCGGCTCATGTTATTATGAAAATATTTATGCATTCGAATGCTAAGATGATGTAAAATTGTAACAGCCTTCTGTTTGTATCGTCATGACCTCGCTTCCATCACTTTCGCCTTTATTCTTGTTCACTGACTCGTTCGCTAATGCCAAGTTCACACTGCGCAATTTTAGCCCCGATTTTGACTCGCCGACAGGATTTACGAAATCGCAGACAAATGCCCGAAATCGGTGCTCGTTCACGCGAGTGACAATCACGCAGTGTGAATCATCAAAGACGCGATCTGAGAGAATCACAGATGAGTCGTCGACGCCCGTGAAATATTTGGCATGCTAAATATCTAGACCTGTCTGTGATTCAAAATCCTGCTGTGTGAAATGTGTTCTGACTGAAAATTACATCAGCGATGACCTACAGCCAATGAGAGAGCAAGATACAGGGCAGCGGGAGTTCGGGGAGGAGTTATAGACCACAATATCAGTATTTTTAATAGATATATTTACAATTATATCAAACAGAAACAAAGCACAAACTTTTGCTTGACCAGCCGCAACAGCAGCACATTGCAAAATTATTTATTTACCTCCAACTCTCTTTGCAGAACACAGACTTTGCTCCCCGCGTCTCCCCAACCATTTCCTCCTCCATATTTTTTTTCTTTTTCTCCTTTACGCTGCAAATCAGCGCACAGACCATTTGGATCACAAGCTTCTTGCGGGCTGTCATTTTTAATAACAATTCCAGTTTCGCGTGAGAACTCCGGTCTGACTCACGTGTGATCTCGCGTTGTTTACTTGTCACATCTCACGTGTGTTTGGTTGTGAAACGTAGTTTGCGGACAAGGCAGAGTTGTCTGCGATTCTTCCAGAGTTCCTATTGTAATGTTATGCGATGTGAAATGTGCACACAGCAGTGACTGAATGCTACCCCAGATAGTCATGCAGTGTGAAAAGACCAGTGATCTGACTACTTTGAAAATCGTGCAGTGTGAACTCGGCATAAGCTCGGCATCAGAGTTCTCTCTCTCACCAACGCCAATTCAACATGCTGAATCTGCCCAAAAAAACCTGACAGTGTTCGACTAGAGCTAACGGTGCAGAGCACACCAAAAAAGCTAAGCCGAATGATGCTCAAAAACGGGCTGACATTGCCCGATGGCCGACCGTCGGCTTGGTGTTGTGTATCAGCACTGTGATTGACATGACCAATACAATCTTTTGAATTGCCTGCAGAGTGGGATTTGCACTTCTTTGGGTATTATATAAATTGTAAGTATGAAATGTACAGACTTTTATTGTTTCAAAAATAATATCTCAAAAAATCCCCAACTCATGCAAAGTATGCAAATTGAATGGGAGAGAAATTGGTCATGCTCCATAAGAGAGAGAGAGAGAGAAGGCAAAACAATGTAAACATACTCTGGGCACGGAGACCAGAATCCAAAATCATTTTGAGAACCTGAACATCATCCAGACTATCTGCAATTACGCACTGGATAATTGGCGTTGGAAATAATGTCTGAATGAGTCTCTTGTGTTCAAACGCAATTTGTGGTTTTGTGCTTTTTTAATTATTTATATTAACAAACTCTCAGTGCAACAGAATACTTTTGTGTCTTCTACAGAACACAAATCTTTTTAATACAGATTAATCATTCATTTTTAAATCATAGATACATGAACTGGTTTTATTGAAGTAAAATTATATTACCCCTAAAATCAGAGGGAAATGATAGGTGAATAACACTGATGTAGAAGCACCTAACCCTGGTTGTAAGATGTTGATCAAAGATGTTGATCCAGGAACATGTTGCACTTGGTGAAATCACATTCACCATATATTTTCAGTGTGGCATTATATGAACAACAAGTATTAAACCAATCACCAATAAGGTTTGAAGCAAACAGTGCAAAACAGTACTCAGTTGTCTTATTATTACACAGCATACTAAATCTGACAGCCATTAGGAACACAGGTGTACCCCTGTATCATATTGAATCGCTCTGCGTCTTATGTGCTAATGAAATGCTTAATTAAGGCGAGCCTGTGTGAATTGAATATTCAAACAAGCGTGTTGTTATATGAGAGTGGGTGGCGTGTGTTTGTAGGGGGATATAAGTGCTTCTGAGCTAATGGAACTGCCCTTGCTGCTCTCCAGCACATGAAAGCTAATTGATTGAGAGTGTGCCTGGTTTAGCATCCCTCTTTCTCTTTCCCTTTCTCAGGATGGGAGCGAAGTATCCATCTATTCTGCTGACTGATCTCATCCAACCCTCATTTGCCAGTAACGTGTGTGGAAGGTCTGTTTTTGTGTGTGTGTTTGACAAATATTTGATTGCAAAACAACTGCTACTAGAGTATATGAATTTATTATCTCAAATGTAATATTGTTATTCCATTCTGTATGTCCAATTCTGAGTAGAGTATGTGATTATGAGTGTGTAAATGGGTGAATCTGGAAATATCATATTTCACCCCTAATGAAAAAAGAAAATAAATTATATTTTGTGTGAAACAACTGAAGCCTATTGTAGGACCATTAATATGGAAAAATATATTTTTTCTGCACAATAATTAAAGCCATCCTATGCTGACACAAGCATTTTTAGTTAACCCTTTCATGCATGAATTATTGAATCACAAAGTAATATTTTTTTTAATGTTTGTTTTTAAAAATCATGCCAATAATGTTTTATTTTGAGGGAGTTACATATCTGTCCACTGCAGTGGACACCATGCATCAACGGTATAAAAAGTGATTCAATAGAAGTCATTGTTTGGTCTGAAAAAAACATGCTTTTAAAACATTTACTAAGAGCAAATGGTATGAATACACATAACAAATAACAACAACAATAGAGAGGACATCTGAAAAACATATCGTTCTATCTCTCGTAACCTGACGTAACGTCGACTGAATGGGAACTTATTTTATTTGAAACCAATTAAAACCAGTATCATAATTAGTCTCATTTGATTTACCTTCTTCCACCAATTAAAACTATTAATAAAATAATTATGAACAATTTTAAAATAAGTATATGCCTACACTTTTATATGACCTAATAAATAAATATAGACTGTAATTGAAATAAATTATAAAATATGAAGACTATTTAATATTGCTGTTTAATAAAACTATTCAAGTGTAAATTATATCATAATTTTAACTAAAACATACAAAATAAGGTGGAATCTAAATACAGGCCTAATAGGCACAATATACCCTTTGGCGCATGACGTCCACTGGAGTGGACAGATGTATTTTCTGTCACAGAAAAAAATGTACAAGACAAATATTATTAAAATCTGGATACAAGTATTTGTTACATCTTATTTAGCTGAAAAATATTTTTGTTCCTGTCTGGTTATCTGAGAATAAAAGGATTTAACACTTATTCCTGAGGTACTTGGTGCATCTCCTCTTTCCTGCGCCATTTTGAATGTATGATGCAATATCTCAAAACAACAAAGAGATACAAAGACAATAATTAAATGGAATCGTAGACAACGCTTTGGGGGTTCGCCACTTGGTGGTTGGGACATGGTACTAAAACTTAAATGGTTCAAAATGGCTTCCAAATATCTGTCCACTGTAGTGGACGCCATGCATGAAAGGGTTAAATTAACATGAATTAAATTCAGTTCAAACAAACACTGCCACCAACAAGAATTGCTGTTGTACTTTGCAAATGTATTTCACTGTTATCATGACACAATATAATGTTCTTTTTTCTTTTCCTCACACACTAAACATAATCTGTATCCACAACATCAGACTTAAATGTGAATAAAAGCCTAAATTAAATCTGTTTATCAAATAAAGTGGTACAGTCTCTTCAGAAAATTTGGACTAAACCACTCAATTCATATGGATTAGTTTTACGATCTCTTTATGAACTTTTTAAAGCGTCAAAGTGGTAGTTGCGTAGCTGTCAACGGAGAGACAGAAATTGCTCAGATTTCATCAAAAAGATCTTGATTTGTGTTCCAAGGATGAATGAAAGTCTTACAAGTTTGGAATGACATGAGGGTAAGAATTGATGATAATAAATGATGACAGTTTTCATTTTTGGGTGAACTATCCCTTTAACTCA
The DNA here is from genome assembly GCA_039654105.1 of Coreius guichenoti. NCBI lineage: Eukaryota > Metazoa > Chordata > Actinopteri > Cypriniformes > Gobionidae > Coreius > Coreius guichenoti. The sequence goes on along the minus strand of CM077169.1, from coordinate 47,581,391 downwards.
AAGAACCACTTCAACATAAAAGAGTTCTCCTGGATGACATGGTTCTAAATAGAAATATATGTAAAAAAAAACAGGTTAATTTTTCTTAGTATAAACTGATTTTTTAAAATAAAATGACCTGAACATTTCTTTATCTTAGTCAAATAATCTATATTAAATAAATACGGTATATTTTACCTTTAGGGTGAAATATAACCTGAACATTTTTTTGACAGTTTTTACCAAGTGAGATTCACCTATTTATGCATTCAAGATGCCATAGTCATTTAGCTTTGTAAAAAACTGAATGACTGAATGTGCGTAGGTATTGCATACAGTGTATGAGGAAAAGGAGATCAAACAAGGATTACAGAGCTCTCTAGCTCTCTTGTAGCTTCCGTTTGAGGGTGGTTGTGGGGGAAGTTTTACAGTTTAAATTATCATTTAAATGCTACCGAAGCCACAAGGACAAAAAGACAAAGACACACTGGAAGAGAAAAAATTCTAATATCCTTCACTGTAAATTAAATGTTCTTTTACCAATGATGTATCAATGATTGTGTAGATTTTTTTTTTGTATTTGCAGATAAACATTTTCTCTTAATCTGTAATATGTTTTAAAAGCTTCTGAAAACCAAAAGTATGGTGTTGTCTGATCTATGCTCTGTAAAAAGCTGTACTGAGGAAATCTATCCAATGTGACTGCTGTGAAAGATCCTTAAGAGATTTAGAGCTGAAACATACTGTATGCCTGTGAACGCAAACGCTTCTCGCTGCGCAAGCTTTCTGAAGTCGAAGAACTAAATCCAGTTCATTAATCAGAGCAATGTAGTACCATCTGCCACTGCTTTGACATGTAAATGGTTATTTACAGCGAGTGTTTTCTTTCAGGTCAGCTGCCTACTGTCATGGCAGAACAACAGTTCTGTGAAATGTGCAGAATCAGCCGCCACACATCTTTGATTGATATCTTCTCTACTCTTGCTGGTTTAGTAAATACAATTGCACACACTTGTCAGCTGCTGACATGTTGACAGCTGGTTACCTGAATATTAACACATGTGGTACAGGCATTTGAACGGCCACCCTTTTGATGAGGGTTGCTACCACCACAATAACAAAAAAATGCTTGTTAAGGGCCTGAAACTGAGGGCCCTATTTTAACGATCTGAGCGCATGGTCTGAAGCGCATGGCGCAGGTGCACTTAGGACGTGTCCAAATCCACTTTTGCTAGTTTGACGACGAAAAAAACGGTCGGTGCGCCAGGCGCATGGTCTAAAAGGGTTGCACCTATTCTCTTAATGAGTCATGGGTGTGTTTTGGGCATAACGTGTAATAAACCAATCAGAGTCTCATCTCCCATTCCCTTTAAAAGCCAGTCGTTTTCAGTTGCCTCAAAATAGCAACGTGCCAACAATGCGCCTGAACACACCTCGGGCCCTATCATACATATGGCGCAATGCGACGCCAGGCACGACACAAGTGTTTTTTGCTAGTTTCAGCCGGACGCAGTTATCATTTTCACGTCCTGCGCCACGTTGTTTAAATAGCAAATGCATTTGTGCTCCCATGGGCATGCTGATCTGAAAACGATGTGTGTTCAGGCGCATTGTTGGCGTGTTGCTATTTTGAGACAACTGAAATAGACTGTTTGTGTGCTGCTGCGCGTCCCCGTGTGTAATAAGTAGAGTGTAGGTTACGTGCGTTGTGCACCCGCCTATATGTGCGTACATGCCCTTTAAATAACACAAAAAATATTGCGCCATTGAGTTTATACCTGATTTCAGTTGGTCAATGGCGCAATATTTTTTGTGTTATTTAAAGGGCGTGTACGCACATATAGGCGGGTGCACAACGCACGTAACCTACACTCTACTTATTACACACAGGGACGCGCAGCAGCACACAAACATTTTTAAATATTAAAAATAAAAGGATTCCTCTCTGGAGAGCGTTCAGTCTTTCTGCTCGCAAATTCCGCCATGTAAATAGCAAATCCGCCATGGTGCAAGCACAACTGACTTTTGGAATGGAAGATGAGACTCTGATTGGTTTATTGTACGTTACGCCCAAAACACACCCATGACTCATTAGGAGACTAGGTACAACTCTTTTGGATCATGTGCCGGGCTCGCTGACCATTTTTCCCGTTGTTAAACTAGCAAAAGGGGATTCGGACACGCCCTATGTGCACCTCCGCCATGCGCTTCAGATCATGCACTCAGATCGTTAAAATAGGGCCCCTTGTTTTCAGACCAGCACAGCCGAACAGATGGGTGCGAGTGCATTTGCTATTTAAACAACGTGGCGTGGACGTGAAAATGATAACTGCGTCGGGCTGAAACTAGCAAAAAACACTTGTCGCGCCTGGCGTCACATTGCGCCAGGTGTATGATAGGGCCCTGAGAATTACAATTGAGATTGTTAGATGATCAGCTGGCATCTTGGCTTTGTTGACTGGACCAATAAAGTCTGATTTTTTTGCATCTGGAAATTCTTGTCTTTGGAGATAATTTGGCAAAGAGAGAAGACCTTTTCCACAACAGCAAATGTGTCCGTCTAGCACGTGTTTAGAAAAAACAATGGAAAAGTAGTGCAGTGCAATGGAAAAAAGCACTCTGTGTGAACAGTCCTAAAGTATGTACACTGCGTACTTTCAATGTGCACACCAAGCATTCGTTTTGTGTACTTGCATAGAGTATGTTTCTGGCCTTAGATGTCTTCCTGCTTATTTTTCAAGTTTTTAATTTTGTTACTGTTTATATTTATTAATTTAGTAATATTGATTGATTTTAAACTCTGTGTATGTGCAATTTATATCGAAATCTTCAGTGTAATATTTAATTTCCCATCTTTTCACATAAATGAACATTTCATCCAAAAATGAACTGTCATAATTTACTCATCTTTATTTTGTTCCAAACCTGTGTGACTTTTCTTCTTCAACAACACATGCAGGAACCAATGATACTTGCCATGTGCAGAGACGAGCATTTTCAGTTAATTACAACGCCAATTTCAGCCTGTTCCTCACACAAAGCTATTGTACGGCTTCAGTTATATGGATAATTGATGTTCTTTTGGTGCTTTTTTGCCCTTTTTGGTATGTAACAGCCCCAGTCCCCATTTACTTTAAAACCAGCGTGAACATTTTTTGTGTGCACTAGAGAGGTTTGGAGGGTAAATAATGAGTAAATTTGTGTGAACTCTTGCACATATTCACAACAAATACACAGTGTTTGTTCAGAATTACTGTAGTGTCTCCTTAGCTTTTTCCTCAGGTTATATGAAATGCCTGGATGATGGAGACATTTCTCATTTTCTTCAATGTCTTTAAAACTGTATTGATTCACAGTGTACTGTAACTAAGTTCTTCATTGTCATACATCACTGTATTGTCTTATCTACTGGCACAGATGGACCAATGTGAGATTCTTTGCCTGTCTTTTGATGCCACTGTGTGAGCGACTGAGACAAATCAGACACAATTATTTGTCCAATTTAACAAATAATCTTTAGAACTCACTCTGAAGGTCTATGGACCCATCCCCCCAAAAGGCCCATAAGAACAAGGAAGAGGCCTCTGGTTACAGGACACATAAGAACTGATAAGGTTTACGACTAGAAAGAATGTGCAGAGAACTGTGACACTCAATTCTTCTACAAATAAACCATCTTAAACTCATATAGCCTATACACTCACCTAAAGGATTATTAGGAACACCTGTTCAATTTCTCATTAATGCAATTATCTAATCAACCAATCACATGGCAGTTGCTTCAATGCATTTAGGGGTGTGGTCCTGGTCAAGACAATCTCCTGAACTCCAAACTGAATGTCAGAATGGGAAAGAAAGGTGATTTAAGCAATTTTGAGCGTGGCATGGTTGTTGGTGCCAGACGGGCCGGTCTGAGTATTTCACAATCTGCTCAGTTACTGGGATTTTCACGCACAACCATTTCTAGAGTTTACAAAGAATGGTGTGAAAAGGGAAAAACATCCAGTATGCGGCAGTCCTGTGGGCGAAAATGCCTTGTTGATGCTAGAGGTCAGAGGAGAATGGGCCGACTGATTCAAGCTGATAGAAGAGCAACTTTGACTGAAATAACCACTCGTTACAACCGAGGTATGCAGCAAAGCATTTGTGAAGCCACAACACGCACAACCTTGAGGCGGATGGGCTACAACAGCAGAAGACCCCACCGGGTACCACTCGTCTCCACTACAAATAGGAAAAAGAGGCTACAATTTGCACGAGCTCACCAAAATTGGACAGTTGAAGACTGGAAAAATGTTGCCTGGTCTGATGAGTCTCGATTTCTGTTGAGACATTCAGATGGTAGAGTCAGAATTTGGCATAAACAGAATGAGAACATGGATCCATCATGCCTTGTTACCACTGTGCAGGCTGCTGGTGGTGGTGTAATGGTGTGGGGGATGTTTTCTTGGCACACTTTAGGCCCCTTAGTGCCAATTGGGCATCGTTTAAATGCCACGGCCTACCTGAGCATTGTTTCTGACCATGTCCATCCCTTTATGACCACCATGTACCCATCCTCTGATGGCTACTTCCAGCAGGATAATGCACCATGTCACAAAGCTCGAATCATTTCAAATTGGTTTCTTGAACATGACAATGAGTTCACTGTACTAAAATGGCCCCCACAGTCACCAGATCTCAACCCAATAGAGCATCTTTGGGATGTGGTGGAACGGGAGCTTCGTGCCCTGGATGTGCATCCCACAAATCTCCATCAACTGCAAGATGCTATCCTATCAATATGGGCCAACATTTCTAAAGAATGCTTTCAGCACCTTGTTGAATCAATGCCACGTAGAATTAAGGCAGTTCTGAAGGCGAAAGGGGGTCAAACACAGTATTAGTATGGTGTTCCTAATAATCCTTTAGGTGAGTGTATATGACCACTTGAGAAATACATATACATATATCCATCTCATGATTTGTCTTTATAGGGTTTGGTCTATGTGTTAATTCAATCTCCGTTGGATTTATGTTTCAGAATTGCATACTATGGTTAACGAAAATCATGTGTATGGCATGTTTGGTGTCTATGAAGTTATAATTTAAAGATCTGAATGATTGTGTATATGATATGTTGATACCTGTGCAACATATTAGTATTACAAGAATCTTTAATAGTTCCTTCATCAGCAACCAATCTGCAAACGATCTGCTTGAGACAAAGGATCGTAAAACTTTCCCTCCGAAAGCCTGAATACGATTGGCTCACTGACCTACAAGGCAGGATTTCTTCCAAAAGCTTAAAGAGAGACGCAAAGATCCGCCCTCTCTCTCTTCTCCCTCGCGCCTACGACGGACACGCTGCGCCTGCGGGCTTTCGCCCGGCAGCCCACCAAGCATGGTGGGCCTACACACACATCAAGCCATGTGCGTGTGTGGGACAGGAAACCCGATGCCAGCACATGGCCATGTACAACTTCCTTAACCTCGACGGAGTCGAAACAACCATGCAAGTTCATCATATCTTCTTCAGTCAACGCAGAAGATATCAACACCATCGGACCGAACTATCAAGGCTTTCTCCTGTGATTGGACATCAGACGTTCGTCAACAGCTCAGGCTAAATGCAAGTAACGTACGATTACAAATCGCAGCAGTTAGTAAAACTTTAAACCCCTTTGTTCAGACAAAGGAGCTTATCAATGATGGTTTCTCCCAGGTGTTTCCATAAATTTCATCCATCTGTTCTAATCCGTTTTTTTAACCACTTTAACTTTTGCCTCTTACCATGTATGCGTGATGTGTATGTATGTTTTATGTTAGTTTAGTGATTTAGTTAATAAAGTTTGTGCACAATATATGTTTGGTTCTGACTCCCTGCCTGCAAACAAATTGTCACTTAAATGATCGATTTTGTTACATGCTCTAAGCACTGTAAGTGCTAAGGAAGAATTATTTTTCTGTGGCCATGAAAAATTTCCTTTTCTTAGAATTAATTAATAATCAATACTGAGTGTAAACAGGATGAACTGATTGATTGATTGTAATGTTAATGTAGCTACATCAAGTTAATATCATTAACTGATTCAAATATTCATAATTAATCATAATGAATAATCATAATGAGTTATGAATAATTATTAATATTTCTCCTTTGAGCTAATTCGCTACACTATTGCAATTTCCTGTTTTATATGTCATTGCTTTCTGAGAATTTTTAAATGTTTTATATACTGTGATGGGCACATTTTTACCGCTTTGAAATTCTTCATGGCTCTCACAATTACAACACTAAAATTGATTGTATGTACGATATTTATCCTTTATTTTACCAGGATAGTCCCATTGAAATATAAAATCTCTTCTTCCAGGAAGTCCTGGCCAAAATGGCAGCACAAAAAGTTTCACATAAAACAATTGACAAACACATAAAACCAACAATGCATACATAAAATTTAACCCATCACACTCTCAGAAAAAAAGGTACCAATGCTGTCACTGGGACAGTATACCCTTTTAAAAGGTTCTAATACATACCATTTAGGTATAATATGTACACTTTTGATACCAATATGTACCTTTGAAGTACTAATATGCACTCTTTAGGTACAAAGGTGTACCTTTTGAAACAGCCCCAGTGAGAGCTTTTGTACCTTTTTTTCTGAGAGTGCAGGTCAAAAATTACTTAAAACATGCAAATCCTTTCCTTTAGGTTGGTCTGTAAAAGGATTTTTTATAATATTTAAAGACGGGAGTGTTTCCAGCATTATAATACTCTGCAGCTCGCTCCATAACCAGGGAGCATAAAAAAAGAAGGTAGTTTTGCCAAGATCCAAATCTACCCTAGGAACTTTTAAAAGAATTCTAGCAGTAGGTCTAGTAGTTACAGGCACAATACGATAAAAGACTGCAGATATAAGTGGGTAAACATGGTGTGCCTCCTTCATTCACTCTTTCTTAAAGGTTTCTAAATTCTGTCCATAAAACATCACAGGAGGACTCTGTACTTGGGTAGCTGTCAACATATTTTTTTGTGAAAGTACTAACATTTGTCCTTTAAAAAAGTATTTGACACACCACAGGACTACTGTTAAATGGTTTTAGTGATGGCAAAAAGGTAGTTAAAAGGTAAAGTTGCAGAACCCAAGAAATAACCTTGGTACACATTGATTTTCATTATAAGTATGTAAATGTGGACCATAGACTGCTTTTAGAGTTTTGTGTTGATTCAAGGTTTGTGAATTCTAAGCTGCAAATTCATATAACAATAAGAATAAGATGCCAAAAGTTTTGGGACGCCTGCCTTTACATACACATGAATTTTAATGACATCCCATTCTTATTCCGTAGGGTTTAATACGGAGTTGGCCCACCTTTTGCAGCTATAACAGCTTCAACTCTTCTGGGAAGGCTTTCCACAAGGTTTAGGAGTGTATTTATGGGAATTTTTGACCATTCTTCTAGAAGCGCATTTGTGAGGTCAGGCATTGATGTTGGACGAGAAGGCTTGGCTCGCAGTCTCAGCTCTAATTCATCCCAAAGGTGTTCAATCGGGTTGAGGTCAGGACTCTGTGCAGGCCAGTCAAGTTCCTCCACACCCAACTCGCTCATCCATGTCTTGATGGACCTTGCTTTGTGCACTGGTGCGCAGTCATGTTGGAATAGGAAGGGGCCATCCCCAAACTGTTCCCACAAAGCTGGGAGCATGAAATTGTCCAAATTGTCTTGGTATGCTGAAGCATTAACCTTCTATGGCATGGTGTTGCCCTCAGGCAACAAATTACCTTTTTGGACCTCACACTGCCCCTTTAACTTTTTTTATAAAAAGTGTTTATATATATCATCACCTGACATGTCTGTTCAATGAAATGAGTGGCTGAAGTGGGTGTGACCTTTTGTTTGGGGGTGGAGCAGTCCTTTCATGAGGCAAAACCACATGGGACACAGTGTCATCAATTGGTTAGATAAATATCACTTTTTAACATGTTTAAATTGAAATAACTTTATATAAAAATATATATATATGCATGTGCAACAGTATAGAAAGAAGTACAGTGGGGAGAACAAGTATTTGATACACTGCCGATTTTTGCAGGTTTGCCCACTTACAAAGCATGTAGAAGTCTGTAATTTTTATCATAGGTACTCTTCAACTGTGAGAGACGGAATCTAAAACAAAAATCCAGAAAATCACATTGTATGATTTTTAAGTAATTAATTTGCATTTTATTGCATGACATAAGTGTTTGATACATCAGAAAAGCAGAACTTAATATTTGGTACAGAAACCTTTTTTTGCAATTACAGAGATCATACGTTTCCTGTAGTTCTTTACCAGGTTTGCACACACTGCAGCAGGGATTTTGGCCCACTCCTCCATACAGACCTTCTCCAGATCCTTCACTGGTTGTACTCATCCTTCTTCTTCCTCCAAACACGGCAAGTGGAGTTTAGACCAAAAAGCACTATTTTTGTCTCATCAGACCACATGACCTTCTCCCATTCCTCCTCTGGATCATCCAGATGGTCATTGGCAAACTTCAGACGGGCCTGGACATGCGCTGGCTTGAGCAGGGGGACCTTGCGTGCGCTGCAGGATTTTAATCCATGACGGCGTAGTGTGTTACTAATGGTTTTCTTTGAGACTGTGGTCCCAGCTCTCTTCAGGTCATTGACCAGGTCCTGCCGTGTAGTTCTGGGCTGATCCCTCACCTTCCTCATGATCACTGATGCCCCACGAGGTGAAATCTTGCATGGTGCCCCAGACCGAGGGAGATTGACCGTCATCTTGAACTTCTTCCATTTTCTAATAATTGCGCCAACAGTTGTTGCCTTCTCACCAAGCTGCTTGCCTATTGTCCTGTAGCCCATCCCAGCCTTGTGCAGGTCTACAATTTTATCCCTGATGTCCTTACACAGCTCTCTGGTCTTGGCCATTGTGGAGAGGTTGGAGTCTGTTTGATTGAGTGTGTGGACAGGTGTCTTTTATACAGGTAACGAGTTCAAACAGGTGCAGTTAATACAGGTAATGAGTGGAGAACAGGAGGGCTTCTTAAAGAAAAACTAACAGGTCTGTGAGAGCCGGAATTCTTACTGGTTGGTAGGTGATCAAATACTTATGTCGTGCAATAAAATGCAAATTAATTATTTAAAAATCATACCATGTGATTTTCTGGAAGTGTACCTATGATAAAAATTACAGACCTCTACATGCTTTGTAAGTAGGAAAACCTGCAAAATCGGCAGTGTATCAAATACTTGTTCTCCCCACTGTATGTTTGATTGTTTAAAGATTTATTTTGTTTTTATTTATATACTAAAACTGTGTTTTTTTGTTTGTTGCCTCAGGGCAACACTGTGCAGTTGGGCCACTTTTGTTCAGGCAGTATCATAGGGTTAGGACCATATGGTGCATTCAAGTCCTCCTGGGAAGTTTGTTTTTACAAGTTCAGAAGACTCAAAGAATGTGCATTATGTGTGTCATGTTTTATTATTGTTTTTAATATCTATTGATACTTGCAGGAAATGGACCCAAGAACATTTTATGAGCGGAAGGAACACGTTCGAGCAGTTAAAATCATTCCTTCTGAGAGTGATCCCTGAATCTGGTTTGAGAGACATTTAGGAGGTCAGGGGTCAGTTAGCAGTCAGTCAGCAAAGTAACGCGTGTGTGTGTGTGTTTGTTTGTTTGTTTGGTTTATATGTTTATAGGAATATTATACACCGATCAGCCATAACATTATGACCACCTCCCTAATATTGTGTTGGTCCCCCTATTGCTGCCATAACAGCCCTGACCCGTCGAGGCATGGACCCCACTAGATCCCTGAATGTGTGCTGTGGTATCTGGCACCAAGATGTTAGCAGCAGATCCTTTAAGTTCTGTAAGTTGCGAGGTGGGGCCTCCATGTATCGGACTTGTTTGTTCAGCACATCCTCCAGATGCTCGATTAGATTGAGATCTGGGTAATTTGGAGGCCAAGTCAACACCTCAAACTCGTTGTTGTGCTCCTCAAACTATTCCTGAACCATTTTTGCTTTGTGGCAGGGTGCATTATCCTCCTGAAAGAGGCCACAGCCACCAGGGAATACCGTTTCCATGAAAAGGTGTACATGGTCTGCAACAATGCTTAAAGTAAGTATCAAAGTAATATCCACATGGATGGCAGGACCCAAGGTTTCCTAGAAGAACATTGCCCAAAGCATCTCACTGCCTCTGCTGGCTTGCCTTTTTCCCATAGTGCATCCTGGTGCCATGTGTTCCCCAGGTAAGCGACGCACATGCACCCGGCCATCCACGTGATGTAAAAGAAAACGTGATTCATCAGACCAGGCCACCTTCTTCCATTGCTCTGTGGTCCATTTCTGATGCTCACGTGCCCACTGTTGGCGCTTTCGGCGGTGGACAGGGGTCAGCATGGGCACCCTGACTGGTCTGCGGCTATGCAGCCCCATATGCAACAAACTGCGATGCAATGTGTATTCTGACACGTTTCTATCAGAACCAGCATTAACTTCTTGAGCAATTTGAGCTACAGTAGCTCGTCTGTTTGATCGGACCACACGGGCCAGCCTTCGCTCCCCACGTGCATCAATGAGCCTTGGTCGCCCGGTTCACCACTGTTCCTTCCTTGGACCACTTTTGATAGATACTGACCACTGCAGACCGGGAACACCCCACAAGAGCTGCAGTTTTGCAGAATCTCTGACCCAGTCGTCTAGCCATCACATTTTGGCCAGTGTCAAACTCGCTCAAATCCTTAAACTTGCCCATTTTTCCTGCTTCTAACACATCAACTTTGAGAACAAAATGTTCACTTGCTGTCTAATATATCCCACCCACTAACAGGTGCCGTGATGAAGAGCTAATCAGTGTTATTCACTTCACCTGTCAGTGGTCATAATGTTATGCCTGATCAGTGTATCAAAATAAAATAAAACTTCATGCCATAGAGGCATTAAACCTTGTTTATACTTTCGCCTGGCTCCGCACTGCGAGCCTCCACTGACTGCGCGCGCGCCGTTTATACTTGACGCGCTCGCCGTTGTGCTATTCTTTGAAACGACAGAGGGCGACTCGGAGTAATTGTTCTATAAACCATTAGGAAACAGCAGTGAGAAGAAGTAAAGTACACACGTGACGATGTTTACTTTAGTACATTTCCCCAAAAACACTGCAAAAGAATCGTGTAAAACCCAGTAAACCTTGAGATTATTACTTGTGACATTAGAACAAAATATGGATAGGAGAACATGTATACTAACATGTATACTAAATTAATGATTTCTTAAATATTTTCTAATTTCACTAAACATTTTCATTTAGTTGTGTGAACATTTTTATTAAATATGGATCTTTATTTTCATTAAAAGTGCTTATTTCTGCTTTTGTAGGCTCATTTTGCAAACATAATTAAGCAACTAATTTAGACGCGCAAACTGGGTGCCGGTGTGATGACACGTCATGCTCGGCTAGATTCACCTCAAACTCGTGCATCTTCGGATGTGGAGCCGTGCACAAAGTTGCAAAATTTGCAGTGCACACCGGCAAGCGAAATGGGGTCTCGCGCTCTCAAAGCGCACTACCGCTCCCTCCGCAATTACGTCATTTTTGCCGCACGCACCTTCGCGCTCATGTTTATACGCGTCAAGTATAAACCAAGCTTTAAGAGTTCCTTTCACTGGAACTAAGGGGCCAAGCCCAACCCCTGAAAAACAAGCCCACACCATAATCCCCCCTCCACCAAACTTTAAACTTGACACAATGCAGTCAGGCAAGTACCGTTCTCCTGGAAACCGCCAAACCCAGACTTGTCCATTCGATTGCCAGACAGAGAAGTGTGATTCGTCACTCCAGAGAACACGTCTCCACTGCTCTAGAGTCCAGTGGCGGCGTGCTTTACACCATTGCATCCGACGCTTTGCATTGCACTTGGTGATGTAAAGCTTGGATGCAGCTGCTCGGCCATGGAAACCCATTCCATGAAGCTCTCTACGCACTGTTCTTGAGCTAATCTGAAGGCCACACGAAGTTTGGAGGTCTGTAGCTATTGACTCTGCAGAAAGTTGGCGAAAGGAGTTATAATACCACTAACATTTGACTGTGGAATATTTAGTAGTGAGGAAATTTCACGAATGGACTTATTGCACAGGTGGCAACCTATCACGGTACCACGCTTGAATTCACTGAGCTCCTGAGAGCGTCCCATTCTATCACAAATGTTTGTAGAAGCGTCTGCATGCCTAGGTGCTTGATTTTATACACCTTTGGCCATGGAAGTGATTTGAACACCTGAATGATTTGGAGGGGTGTCCCAATACTTTTGAAGTGTATGTGACCAAGAGAAGACGTAATGAATGAAAAAAGTGAAAGTGACGTGAAGGCCAAGTATGATAACCCATACTTGGAATATGTCCTCTGCATTTAACCCATCCAAGTTAGTGCACATACATTAGGAGTAGTCCACAGCCTTCGGGTTACCAGTCTGACTCTAACCATTAGGCCACGAATGCCCCTAATTAGGTAAACTTTATATAAGGGCTGTGTAAGAGCTGTAAGAAAGGCAGTAAGAGCTGTGTGTGTAAATCTCACTCCCCTGGCCTCAAGTGACGTGCTAGCGACTGACATTAGAGGCCGTGGTTTTTAGCGTCCTTGTTAGCGCGTCCGCCACCCACGCCGTAGACCCCGGTTTGAAATTAGCTTGGAGCGTGTCGAGTAGGACCGGTTACATTTGGTGCCGTGATCCGGATGAGAGTGAGGTTTAGGGACATAACGGACATAGGCCAGTAAGAGCTGTGTGTGTAAACCTCACTCCCCTGGCCTCAAGAGACGTGTTAGAGGCTGCGGTCTTTAGCGCCCTAGTTAGCGCACCCGCCTCCCACACTGGAGACCCTGTTCGAATCGGGTAGGACCAGTTACATCTAGGCTAATTTTGCAGAACACAAACTTTAAATCTGCAGGTTAATGTTGCAGGAAAGTTAAGTAGATGGTGCATGTTCACATTTTGAATTGATTCATTCATTATTTGTTAAAAACTAAAGTAATTGAGTGTTACATCATATCCTGTTGGTTGTGGTGTCCGAATAAATTTTGCATGCTCAATGTCTACTGTGACCACAGCTCTAGCCCTTCATTAACTCAGAGAACAGAGAGGATTCAAAACTGCAGTTTTAAAGGCTTTTAGCTTATTTGAAGTTCTAAAGAAAAGTTCACAATGAGCACATTCATCCAGTCTCGCAATAAAGTTTAATTACAACTGTTGTTGTTCATTTTATAATGCCCTTTCTTCTTGACATTGCAATATCAAGAATATTATAGTGCACTAGAGCTCTGATTGTGGCAGAAATTCAAGCCCTAAAGGTCCATACCAATTCTGTCCACAGGGGGTCATGTGTGATTCACAGTTGTGGAGTGAAATAGGGAGTTTCCCACAGGATGGCATCTTCACCATTGTGTCTTATGTTAACAACATAATAATGGAATTAAAGAATTATAATGGAATATAATATAATTCTCTTAAATGATTTCAACACCACACATAAATTAGATATCTTATTTGTTATCTTATTTGTTTCCAATAGAAATATTGTGATTACCCAATAGGATAAATGCTCTTGTAGGACATCAAAGGAAAGCATATGTTTCAGGATTTTAAAACTCTGGCATCTCTAATACAATACAATGCAACACAATACAATACAGGCAGCTTTCTGATAAAATTGAAACAATATCCAAGTTGTATCCATTATAGGATCTTATTTGATTTTTAGTGGATTTGGTTTGATGTCATTAGGATCCTTTCAGCATTAGTTTCATTTAGGGCCTTCATCCTACCAGGAACTAAACATGTGCATCATGCAGACACTGCAGAGGCAGAGACCACAAGTTTCCCACTACCTCAGGAAATGCTTGATTATCAAATTATATGATAGTCAAAAGGACTTTGATACAAGACAAACATAATGTGTACAGGTTGTGTTTGAACACATAAATGAATGGGCACAAGAAGTCCAGTACAATTACCCTGTGGTCTTTTTGATCTTGAATGCTTAAACGATGCCACGGACCACAAACACTTTGCTATACTCTGTTTAAGCCATCTATGTCAACTTTTGTTCAATAGTTCAAAGTAACTGTATGACCATGTCAGGTTTAGTGCCTCTAAAGTTTCAATGCACAACGCATGTTTGTGTATGATGAAGTCAGACTCTGAAGGTTTTGTAAGTGCTCTCTCATGCATTCTGTATGACGTATATATTTGTGTCTGCGTGTATTTACTTGAATTTGCACTGAAAATGGGAATACCATTGTCTGTAAAGATCATTCTTTTTTCAGAGCACTTTGAAGTATTTTTGAATGACTTTCTTTTTAATAAAAAAACAACAGTCTATATGCACACACACACATACACATACAAATGACCATACAGACACGTACACAAATGCAGAGGGATTCAGAGATTTCCCAAATTAAAAAATGTTCAGACTAGCAGCACTATTAGTAATGCTTAGATATTTAAACAAACCCCTTTTCCTAAATATTAAACTTGAGTTTAACTTTTGATTTGGGCAAGTAACTGCCCATCAACACCCTACCCAGCTAACAAAAATATGTTCTAAGAACGTTTTGCTAACATTTCCATTAAGTTATGAAAACATTATTTCTGAACGTTCGAAACATCCAGTTTTTAAAAATGTTTTGGTTATGCAAATGTTAAGGGAACATTCCATTTTAGCAAACATTATGAGAATGTAACTTTTGAATGTTCTCTAAACGTTCTGAAACAAGTAACATTTAAAGGAATTTAGAGGAATTTGCAACTATGTTTCAGAAAAAAAATCCATGAACGATGTATAAATGATGTTTTTGTTCTAACATTTTGAAAACATTAAAGAACAGAAAACTCTGAAAAAATGTTTTATTAAAGGTGGGGTAAGTGCTTTCTGTTAACTGATGTTGATATTTCAAATCACCAAAACAAACACGCCCCTACCCCAAAAGGGTCTCGCCCCTATTTTGATAGCTCCGCCCCACACATACGTGCGCAACGCAGGCAACGACTATGGCAGAATCTGCTGTGCCAGCCAGCCGAGGGCCGAGGGTATGATGTCAGCAATAAGTGAAAGCAATGCGTGTTACTATGGTAATCCAGTTCGAATGTTCAATGAAAAAGTCATCCCTTCCATCCCACAAAACACAAACGCAGTTCTCGTGAACAACTCGATAGCATGAGCACGAACATATTACAATTATGACAAGATTAGAGGGTTGTATCGATCACGAAAAGAGGAACCAAAGCTCTCCAGCGCTGGAAAGCTGATCCGATATTTACACGGGTCCTACTTCTTGCCTGATCGTAAGCCTTCTTTTGTGCCACAGGCATTTTCCACTTTTGTTTTTTATCTGCCATAACTTTTGAGGGAACCTTGCCAGAACTTTAGTTACAGTTCTGAGAACGTTCCCTGTTAGCTGGGTTAGCAACCATACAAAACTTTAGCACTTTTACACTGGTACACCCACACTCACATTTACTTCTAGTTTTTCTTTTTCTGTCTTTCTTTCTCCACTGTCGATCTGCACTAGAGCTTGGAATACATCTTGTTTTTATTAGAGAAAATGACAGTAATGGTTTAAACACTATACGGCACTAATAACAACCTAGCATGAAGGTTTAAACACACACCATGCTTTCCCCTACTCACATTCTGCATACTATGTTTTCCTATCTTCTGTCTGAGCCATTTTTTTCGCACGCTAAATCCCTGATGGTTGAACTCTTATTGCAGTAATATTTGTGGATGTAAGTTTAGATGAGCTGCCCTAGATTCCCCAAGATTGTGTGTTTATAATGTCTGTGTGTAGCTAAACTGTGCATTAGCATTAGCCCAGAAATCTGTCCTGAAATTTGCTGATCTCACAGATATGCCCTGTTTCACAATCTGTTCTCACTGTGTGTGATGACCGGTCACACTGATAGAGCTTAAATAAATTATATCGGTACTACAGTGTTACAAAAAAGTAAGGGAGACCAGGTATAGTTGTAACACGGGGAGAGTTGTAACACTACCAATTCCACGAATCACAGATAGGATAGGAGTCATATGACAGTTTCAGTTTCCTCTGGCTTCCTTTACGATCCCACATGGAGGTTTTCCAGTCTGTGTTGCTATATCTCCTGAAGCTACAGCAGAAAATCTAATTCTGAGGTAAGAAAGTAAAAAAAAATAACAAGATAATATTTTGTTTAGTACTTCTACCGTTGTAGATAATGTTGTATGAGTTATATCATGTCAAAGTGTAGTTTCTCTAGTAAAGAATGGTGTATCAACCTCCTGCTAATTTCAAAGCACCATGCTAATACAGCTAGCTAAACAATGAGTGAAAGTGGCGGGGTAGGTTGTAACACGTGTTTTGAAACAACTATCCACTTACATACAACTAAGAACATTTTTGTGATTTTAATAATTCTACACAATGCCTATGTTATGTTAATTTGCTCTCACTCACACACACATACACACACACCCATATGAATGTGCACGTACAGACATGCACAAACAAACGCACACATGTGCATGCACAAACACACACAATATGCACATACACTCCCCATATTCACACATATTTTATTGTTAAAATAAAACTGTTGTTGTGGCATATCACTTGGAGTACCCTTAGTTTTTGTGCATTTTGTCTACCTGTTACAACTTACCCCAGTATGTGTTAACAAAGGACCAATTTGTATTTGTCATCATCTCACAAAGTCTGTGATATAGTTGAAGAAATTTAAATTGTTGCCATTTGTAGTAGACAAATGTGGGTACTTTGCCTAAAAGTTTCAGACATGTACAAACCCGATTCCAAAAAAGTTGGGACACTGTACAAATTGTGAATATAAACAGAATGCAATGATGTGGAAGTTTCAAATTTCAATATTTTATTCAGAATACAACATAGATGACATATCAAATGTTTAAACTGAGAAAATGTATAATTTTAAGGGAAAAATAAGTTGATTTTAAATTTCATGGCATCAACACATCTCAAAAAAGTTGGGACAAGGCCATGTTTACCACTGTGTGGCATCCCCTCTTCTTTTTATAAGTCTGCAAACGTCTGGGGACTGAGGAGACAAGTTGCTCAAGTTTAGGAATAGGAATGTTGTCCCGTTCTTGTCTAATACAGGCTTCTAGTTGCTCAACTGTCTTAGGTCTTCTTTGTCGCATCTTCCTCTTTATGATGCACTAAATGTTTTCTATGGGTGAAAGATCTGGACTGCAGGCTGGCCATTTCAGTACCCGGATCCTTCTTCTACGCAGCCATGATGTTGTAATTGATGCAGTATGTGGTCTGGCATTGTCATGTTGGAAAATGCAAGGTCTTCCCTGAAAGAGACGACGTCTGGATGGGAGCATATGTTGTTCTAGAACTTGGATATACCTTTCAGCATTGATGGTGCCTTTCCAGATGTGTAAGCTGCCCATGCCACACGCACTCATGCAACCCCATACCATCAGAGATGCAGGCTTCTGAACTGAGCGCTGATAACAACTTGGGTTGTCCTTGTCCTCTTTAGTCCGGATGACATGGCGTCCCAGTTTTCCAAAAAGAACTTCAAATTTTTATTCGTCTGACCACAGAACAGTTTTCCACTTTGCCACAGTCCATTTTAAATGAGCCTTGGCCCAGAGAAAACGCCTGCGCTTCTGGATTATGTTTTGATATGGCTTCTTTTTTGACCTATAGAGTTTTAGCCGGCAACGGCGAATGGCACGGTGGATTGTGTTCACCGACAATGTTTTCTGGTTGCCCATGTTGTGATTTCCATTACAGTAGCATTCCTGTATGTGATGCAGTGCCGTCTAAGGGCCTGAAGATCACGGGCATCCAGTATGGTTTTCCGGCCTTGACCCTTACGCACAGAGATTGTTCCAGATTCTCTGAATCTTTGGATGATATTATGCACTGTAGATGATGATAACTTTAAACTCTTTGCAATTTTTCTCTGAGAAACTCCTTTCTGATATTGCTCCACTATTTTTCGCCGAGCATTGGGGGAATTGGTGATCCTCTGCCCATCTTGACTTCTGAGAGACACTGCCACTCTGAGAGGCTCTTTTTATACCCAATCATGTTGCCAATTGACCTAATAAGTTGCAAATTGGTCCTATGTACATTTAACTTTTCCGGCCTCTTATTGCTACCTGTCCCAACTTTTTTGGAATGTGTAGCTCTCATGAAATCCAAAATGAGCCAATATTTGGCATGACATTTCAAAATGTCTCACTTTCAACATTTGATATGTTATCTATATTCTATTGTGAATAAAATATAAGTTTATGAGATTTGTAAATTATTGCATTCCTTTTTTATTCACAATTTGTACAGTGTCCCAACTTTTTTGGAATCGGGTTTGTAGCTAAAAAAAAAAGGGTAGTTTTAGGTGCTGAAGAAAAAAGTGTTACAACCATACCCGGTATCCCCTAATCCAAAAGTCATTTTCTACTAAATTAGCAAGGCCACACTGCTACTAAAATCTTGTACCTTTAACATATACGTACAACAATTGTAGTAACACGGGGTAAAGAGAAAGCCACATGATGAATCAAAGTTGATCACAAGTAGCTTTTACACAAGCTGAGATAAGTTCAAGTATAGGTGTATATACTGTAAGGTGCATGCAAATACAAAACACCATCATGGTAACACGTGTGTACAGTATGTTTTGGTTTTGATTTCACTGTGTTTCCTGTGCTCATTTTGCCTTAGTTCATAGTCATTTCCTTGGTTGTTAATTATTAATTTACACACCTGTTCTGTTTTTCATTGATTATAGGCCTAATCTCTGTCTGTATTTAAGCTCTCGGTTCATTACGTTCATTGTCGTGTCGTCAGTGTTTTATTTGGTTGTCAGTTATTTCATAGTTATCTCCTATGTGTTCTCTTGTGGATTCTCCTCATTAAAGAAAGTATTTGTGCGACTCACTGCAACCAATCATGACAATGTGACACTAAAATAATGCAATCCACATTCATTTAACAACATTAAATGTAACATAAAACCCTAATGTACATAACTGATAACAAACAAACTAAGAAGAAAGGTTATTATTAAAATGAAAAACTATCAAATGTGAAGTGTCACACAGGAAATTCTGGAAATGGCATGGCTTTTCACTGTAAATTTTAAGCTGATTTGTTCTTTTTACTTCCAAAAATGATATTTAACAGTATTACTTTAGTTTACAGTTTTACTGTAAAAGTAAAAGTTTACTGAGAGCGAGATGAGGCGCAACGGTCAGACGTCTGTCTAGAGCATGTTTAGAGAAACAATTAAAAGCAGTGGAGCTTACCGTAATAGACATACCAGTAATTTACTGGCAATATCACAGATCCTCCATATCTTGAATTCTGGGGGCATTTTTCATTCAGGTGGCATTTTTGCCTCAAGAGCCCTTTCCAACCCTGGTGTCTCCTCAACCAACACACCCTTGTTAGCAATGACATACCGTACACGAAAGACAGAAAAACAGCAGATGACATATACAGACAATTTACAATAATGAGAAATATACAATTAACTATAAGAATGACTGGCATCTTACTCTTAATTGAACTGTAGTGCAGGTTTTATGGCACGTTTTCTTGTGCACGAGAGGGATTAGGCAACAACAGAGCACATATTATTATAATTATAGCATATGAATACTTAAAAAAATTAACAGTAATAGCCAGTAACAGGACTACTGTAGCTGAAGGCGCGCCAGGCATGTGACTCGTCAATTGGAGGTGATATCACTCACAGGCTAAATTCAAATGACTAATTTGAACAAAATTTCATATTTTGGTAACACTTTACTTTAATGGTCCAATTTAGACATTCCACTAACTATAAGTAACTTTGTAACTACATGTCAACTAGCAGTCATCAGAGTATTAGTAGACTATCTGCTTAATATCTGCTAACACTATATTTTGATGGTCCACCAACAGACATTCTACTGACTATAACTTTGCAACTACATGTCAACTTATTCTACTAAACTGAACCCTAACACCTAACCCTAACCTAACAGTCTACTATAGTCTACTAATACTCTGAAAGTTAGTTAACATGTAGTTGCAAAGTTACTTACTGTATATTTGTTGAAAGTGGACCATCAAAATAAAAGTATAACCCATATTTTTCTGTTTTACATAAGAATGTTAAATGTATAATTTTAGAAATTAATTCTTTCAAACACCTAGAATCGATTTCAATCATACACAACTAACAGTTTGCTAGAATATTTGCTGGAAAGCTCACATTACATAATGAAATATTTGTGATTGTTGCTTCCAAAAAATGTTATTTCATCAGAATACAAAAGAAAATGATGAAAAGATGGAGAACACAATCTCATTCCAGAGAGCATGTTATTGAACAAAAAAGTGTATATGCTCTTGTTTTCTGTATATTTAAAAAAAAAAAAAAAAAAATTCTGCTCAAAATTTATTCTGGTTCGTAGTACTCTAGCATAATAAAAGGCCTTAAAACAAACAGACATGGACTAATGTTGCCTTCAGGTGCTATCAGAATAGTCATAAATATGAGTTGCCTAGTTAAAAATTGGACATGAACGCCTTCTCAAGTTGTATTTAACACTGGGAAATTCAGGGATAATTTTGATACCCAAGTTGCCGCGATGGGCGGGCCATAAACTTTAAACATGGCGGAGGTGGGAACGATTGCTGATGTGACTGCTATTCTTTATTAGTTTTTCCACAACAGCTACATCGCCTTGTCTACTGATGACGAGCAGATTAAAGGGCATATTGCAGGTTAAAATTTTTTCAAAATGAATATATAACCTTGTATGAAAATACCATATGAAAAGGTAATGCAGGATTTAAAATGTTTTAAAAAGACATGAGCACAAATTTAGTAGATAAAGTGGCCGTTTCTTTGACTGTTTGTAAAAAACGCTTTTTTTTCAACATCGCGTCATATTACGCCACGAGAGGGAGTCGTTTGCTGGGCTCTGCGTTGGCTCAGTGCCGAATAGGTTGGTATTCAGTAGGAGTCAGTGTATTTTCAGTAGGTTTTCTATTTCAATTTATCATCGTCATGGTAAATTATTGTGTCCAGCCTGTCAGGACATATCCCGGCGATATGATGGAGTTCAACATTGTAATACTCATGTAAAGGATGATATTAAATGAATAAACATCCACACGCGATGCTTTTTTGCCGTTGTTTTTACGTGAATCAATTTCAACATTGATGAATACAAAGTATGTACATTAACACAAATGCATACAGTCTCACACTTTTCAAAAAAGTTTGTAATTATGTGCTGGTAATGTAAATATTTTATTCATGCCATGTATGTACATTCAAGTTCACTCAAATACATACTCATAACGTCATATACATCCTCACACTATCGGTGAATCGGCACGAAATAAACCCATAACACAGAATTAATGAATAAAGGATAACATGAAACACATACAATAACACTACACTGTCTGTGGTCGGTGGGAGATGTGACGGTCACGGATCCGTCAGAGATGCAGCTTGAAGAAAACGTGAACTGTGCACCGTAAGTCGTGTTTTTTAAACATTTGCTAACTACCAAATCAGTCGTGACGAGAAACCGCTAACGTTATATTACATAACACTTAGTGTGGACGGATATTAACGAGTGTGACTTATGCCTGATGGTCAAAGCTTATTTGTTTCTGTTATTGGTAAGTACCACTCCTAGATGACCAATACCAGCTTTGCTATTGCTTGATACATGATAATAATCTGTACAGTATTGTGATCTGAGCACAGTGTTCATATCGTTAGCTAGCGTGTACACTCACCTAAAGGATTATTAGGAACACCTGTTCAATTTCTCATTAATGCAATTATCTAATCAACCAATCACATGGCAGTTGCTTCAATGCATTTAGGGGTGTGGTCCTGGTCAAGACAATCTCCTGAACTCCAAACTGAATGTCAGAATGGGAAAAAAAGGTGATTTAAGCAATTTTGAGCGTGGCATGGTTGTTGGTGCCAGACGGGCCGGTCTGAGTATTTCACAATCTGCTCAGTTACTGGGATTTTCACGCACAACCATTTCTAGAGTTTACAAAGAATGGTGTGAAAAGGGAAAAACATCCAGTATGCGGCAGTCCTGTGGGCGAAAATGCCTTGTTGATGCTAGAGGTCAGAGGAGAATGGGCCGACTGATTCAAGCTGATAGAAGAGCAACTTTGACTGAAATAACCACTCGTTACAACCGAGGTATGCAGCAAAGCATTTGTGAAGCCACAACACGCACAACCTTGAGGCGGACGGGCTACAACAGCAGAAGACCCCACCGGGTACCACTCATCTCCACTACAAATAGGAAAAAGAGGCTACAATTTGCACGAGCTCACCAAAATTGGACAGTTGAAGACTGGAAAAATGTTGCCTGGTCTGATGAGTCTCGATTTCTGTTGAGACATTCAGATGGTAGAGTCAGAATTTGGCGTAAACAGAATGAGAACATGGATCCATCATGCCTTGTTACCACTGTGCAGGCTGGTGGTGGTGGTGTAATGGTGTGGGGGATGTTTTCTTGGCACACTTTAGGCCCCTTAGTGCCAATTGGGCATCGTTTAAATCCCACGGCCTACCTGAGCATTGTTTCTGACCATGTCCATCCCTTTATGACCACCATGTACCCATCCTCTGATGGCTACTTCCAGCAGGATAATGCACCATGTCACAAAGCTCGAATCATTTCAAATTGGTTTCTTGAACATGACAATGAGTTCACTGTACTAAAATGGCCCCCACAGTCACCAGATCTCAACCCAATAGAGCATCTTTGGGATGTGGTGGAACGGGAGCTTCGTGCCCTGGATGTGCATCCCACGAATCTCCATCAACTGCAAGATGCTATCCTATCAATATGGGCCAACATTTCTAAAGAATGCTTTCAGCACCTTGTTGAATCAATGCCACGTAGAATTAAGGCAGTTCTGAAGGCAAAAGGGGGTCAAACACAGTATTAGTATGGTGTTCCTAGTAATCCTTTAGGTGAGTGTATATATCTATGAGCTAACACTGGTCTCTCCCCGAGACACCTGCTCTGTTCTCCACTGGTTCTCCTCACACAACAACTCAATTTGTCTCCTCTAATCGTTGTTCTGTCTAACCCTGGCCTGTCCCTAATTGTGTGTCATTATTGTATGGCTGTGGTCTGCCATATGAGCATTAATAAACATTTATAATTTCCTCAGCATCCAAACTGTCATTGCGATCCATTGTTTTCCTATCGTTGAAATTGACCGCACTCCCTCCCGTTACGTCACTTCCGGTTTTGGCATTTTTAGATGCGGAAGTAAAATTTTCTCACAAAAACGACTCCAGAAGCCTTAGTAGCGTATTTATATTTATTTATAAGTATATTTTAAAGAAAATCTAGTTCCTACATTATTTTTCTATACATTGACTCACTAGGGTCTCTAACCTGCAATATGCCCTTTAAAGAACACCAACACAATCTACCAGTTAGCATCTGGTTTAAGACATGCCTTTTTTGGGTGGTAAATAATGACGCAAACACCAGTAAATTGACGAGCGCAAACCTTAGTAAATCACCTTGCGTGATTCATTTAAATACTCTCCTCCCATAAATTTTGCATCTGAAAGGGAAACTCCTACAAATGCATATGCAATAAGGTCAGCCGCAAAAATAACCCTGTCCACGGCTTTTCAGTGCTAATTTTTCACTGCGTGTCTTTAGTAAATCCTGACCGTAGTTTTTTTAGGTCAGGATTTACTAAAGACACGCAGTGAAAAATTAGCGCTGAAAAGGCTGACCTTATTGCATATGCATTTGTTTCAGATGCAAAATTTATGGGAGGAGAGCATTAAAATGAATCATGCAAGGTGATTTACTAAAGTTTGTGCTAGTCAATTTACTGGTGTTTGCGCCATTATTTACCACACAAAAAAAAGAAGCTAAATTGCGCTGCTCTTGGTAGATTGCGTTGGTCATTATGGGAATGATCCGGCTGCGTCTGTGTTCTTTAATTTGCACATCATCAGTAGATCACGAGCAGAACTTTCCACTCCCATCTGTGCTTTTTTGGAATTGCGCTAATTTGCCCTGTTTAGTAAATCTGGCCCTTAATGGGAAGCAATGGCTTCAGGAGGGGGCAATGCCAGAATAACAAACAAAAACGGTTCTGCCTTGGGAGTAAACCTTAACTAAAACAAGAAAAACAAATCAACAACAAATGTACACTCACTCCCTAATCCCTATCTATCCACAAACCAGGAGAAAACAAAAATGGCACCAACCTCCCTACAGCTTCCAAAATGAAAGGAAAAGAAACAATCAAGAGGGCAACTGCTTAAAAGGTGAAAGCATTAACAATAAGCAAACAGTAAAGCAACAGTGCTTTAGACTTTTAGTAATGCAAACAGTCATACACGACCACATGAGTGCACAATAGCTTCAACAAACTGGGCAGGGCAGGACACAGATCGTGATCTGGAGAAAAGGTCTCTCAACTTCTTAGAGTCTCTTCTTTGCTTTTATGCTGCCCCACTCCTGGTTGGTAAGCAGGCGCAGCTGGGGACAATCACACAGCACACAGCAGCACACCAAAACACAGTTCTTTAACAACAATGATACATACATGTGACAAAGTCAATAACCCACCTATAACAATAATCAGAGCATACGTCATTTGGACGTAACAGCCACAAAACTCAATTTCATGGGGTCTGGTTTCTGTCATTGTCCTACTTTTATCCATTTACAACCTTTTATATTTTTTCCAAGCATGTTCATCATCAAGTAAAATGAGAGCTAAAAGCCATGCATGACTAGGGAATCTGGTAAACACCTGCTTTAACAATGGCAATGAGTGTTTAAATGAGGGACAGTTTCCTTTGCTGTGTTAATTGCCTTTAATCTCAGAGAGACGCTTTTATTCTTGGCTAAATTAGAGTCTCTCAGACAGACCTGACAAGCTTCAAGAAGGAGGACCCGCAGTCGGTCCGCCACATACACACACACACACACACACATGCACTAGTTAAGCCTGTGGTAATGCCAGCCACACAGCATGGGCACAGCACAGGGTGGGTCGAGTACTCTTCCCTTCAATGCCAGCACTGATTATAACATATCAAGGACTCTTACTCAAGTAACAAAAAGCACCATGGTTATAGTTAATACTGCCATTTTTGGATATAACACCATGGTTATAGCATGTTTTGGACACATACTATGTTATTTAATTTAAGTACATTAGTGTATCATGTAAATGGAAAAGAGGAAAGGAGAAAAAACGGCTGATGATTTCATAACATATGCACATTGAACCTTTGTGTTTGTCATGGTTTTCCAGAGATCTCTCATTAAACGGTTGCTCTCTCCTGCAAACCTTCATTCCGATCCACACAAAAGACACTCTGCGTCCCGTAACCATGACAATGGAACAGCAGATAAAAGAAATCCAGGTCATGTCTTTCAGTTAACCTCCCCCTCCATGCCTTCAACCCTTTCCTGTTCTCATTTGTCATTATTCCCTGCATGTGAAGTTGCCCACCACACCCCTTCATTAGTTAATAGTTTGTGCATATTCATCAGTGCATATTATTCCAAAGAAAAAAAGTTTGCTTTCATAATCTTTCACCAAAATATATTAACCTGTTTCACCTCTGAAATTACCTTCCTTTTCATTTGACATCAATAGTCTCATCACCAAACAACTGCCACATAGAGACCACTTTTCACAATTCAATTCAATCAACTCCCGACAGATAAAAATTGAGGTGTAACAGTTTTACCATCTGATAGTAATATGATTAAATATATCTATTCTGTTTAAAGTCCACAGGGCTGTATTTAAAACATCAAAGGGTGTGTGTTCATACAGAGAGTTCACACAGTAATATGTGATGAGACATTATTACCCTCGATCTAGCTCTATCATACAGTACAAGCACATATAAACAGAGTAGACACAGCTGTTTTCCTGAACATTCTTTTGTCGGTAAGAGTCTCGGACTGGTTGGTATGTTCCCCCTTATCCAGTCCGTATGAGCTGATCATCCTTTCCAGGAAATATGACTCAGCATCCTCATATGTGTGCTTATGTATGTGCACAAATGTGTCAAAGATAGAGAATGTGAATGAGAAACCTTCATACAGTGAGTCTAAAAGTATTTGAATTCAAATATTGGAATGTATGTTGTTGCATTACATACAAAATATCTATCTATCTATAGATCTATAATATATAATAAATATGATCAAATATGGCTGTAAAAAATAAATCTGCATTGTTTATCCTTTTATACTTTTATTTAAAAAAATTCACAAAAATCTAAACTTTCATTGAAGTAAAAGAATTGAAAGTGGGGGGTAAATCACATTATGAAATAAATGCTTTTCCCCAAAACACTGGCCACAATTATTGGCACCCTTTTATTAAATACTTTTTGCAACCCCCTTTTGCCAAGATAACCGCTCTGAGTCTTCTTCTATAACGCCTGATGAGTTTGGAGAACACCTGACAAGAGATCAGAGACCATTCCTCCATACAGAATCTCTCCAGATCCTTCAGATTCCCAGATCCATGTTGGTGCTTCTTCTCTTCAGTTCACCCCACTCATTTTCTATAGGGTTCAGGTCAGGGGACTGGGATGGCATGGCAGAAGCTTCATTTTGTGTTCAGTGACACATTTGTGTGTTGATTTTGATGTTTGTTTTGGATCGTTGTCCTGATGGAAGATCATACCACGGCCCATTATAAGATTTCTAGCAGAGGCCATAAGGTTTTGATTTCTTATCTGTTGGTATTTGCTAGAATCCATGATATGATGTATCTGAACAAGATGTCCAGGACCTCCAGCAAAAAAAATAGGCCCACAACATTAAAGATCCAGTGGTATTTTTAACCGTGGGCATGGGGTACTTTTTATCCCTGTTTGCACCAAACCCATCTGGTGGATTTGCTGCCAAAAAGCTCTTTTTATAGTTTCATCTGATCACAGAACCAGGTCCCTTTTGAAGTTCCAGTCGTGTCTGACAACTGAATATGCTGGAGTTTGTTTCTGGATGAGCAAGAAGGATTTTTCTTGAATCCCTCCCAAGGTGGGTGAGGTGATTTAGGGGTTGTTTGATTTTTTTTTAGGCTTTCTGACCCCAAGACTCAACTAATCTCTGCGATTCTCTATCTGTGATCCTTGGAGAGTCTTTGTCCACTCAAACTGTCCTCCTCGCCATGAATTAAGACGATATAGACACACGTCCTCTTCCAGGCAGATCTGTAACATCTTTAGTTGATTGGAACTTCTTAATTATTGTCCTGATGGTGGAAATGGGAATTTTCAATGCTTTAGCTATTTTCCTACAGCCACTTTCTATTTTGTGAAGCTCAGCAATCTTTTGCTGCACATCAGAACTATATTCTGTGGTTTTACTCATTGTGATGAATGATTAAGGGAATTTGGCCTTTGTGTTTCCTCATATTTATACTCCTGTGGAACAAGAAGTCATAGCTGGACAATTTCATGTTCCTAGTCACCCTGGTGTGCTAAAAAATATTTATGGGAATATAATTCAGAGATATTTTACTCATAAAAAATTCTAGGGGTGCCAATAATTATGGCCAACGTGTTTTGGAGAAAAGCATTTAAGCATTAAAGTTTTGAGTTCATGATGAATTTAAAATGTAACATATTTTTGTGAAAATTTTTGTTTAAAAAGGGTAACGACATACGTTTCAATAGAAATGACATTAAAGTATATTTGAGTTTACCATAAATGCTTGTCAGTACAAATGGTAGTACACTTTAATTAAAGGACAATAGATCTATAATTTAGTATAGATTATAAATATACATAATCTATTATTATTATTTTTTACATTTTGTATTAGTGCAGTTCAATAATAACAACATAGTCTGATGTAGTTCTGTGCTTGCCAAAAATGACAGTCTGCATTTGTTCAAACTGACACTTCACATTAAAAATCACTTCCCTTTGCACCATGTGGGCTGTGAAATGTCCTTGTAACTTTGTAGTAGGATCTTGCCTCCGGTACTCTCGAATCTGCAGTTTAATTTTGAAGGCAATCTTAACATGTGTCACACATGTATTTTGTATGATATTTTTGTAATGTCATACACAGATGGAGTATTAAATTGATTGTAAGTGGCATCACTTGTCCTGTCTGCCATATGGGGGCTCCACAGCTCCTGCAGTGAGCACTGTGCACACCTGACTGAGCGCCACTGCGTCTGGGTCAGCTGCTTCATGCTGGTGCTCTGTTACTCTGGATGTCCTCCTGTTTCTCGTTTGCCCCTCCCGGTCTAGCTCTTATTCTCTCTCTTTCTCTCTCTCTCTCTCTTTCCTGTCGCCCACACCCCACCGCCCAGACATCTGCTGCCACCTCCTATCATCTGTTTATATCTTCCTTAACCAGACGCCACAGTAACACACACATGCACATACACTACCAGTCTACATACTGGTTCCCTATGTTTACAAAAACACCAGCTGTAGGTCCGTCTTTCCTCCACATGGGTTGGTATAAGTTCAATTAATATTATATATTATACTGAACTGTGAAGAAAAATGATTTGAGTTGAGTTGCTCTTTCAAAGCAGGAGACTTATTAGTTGTCTCATTTAAGTATCAGCCACTGATGCTTCACCTGAAATGCCTTAGAAGAGATACTTTAAAGAGAGATTTAAATGAGACAATGGTTGACAAATGGTAAGATGGTGTGACCTAACTGGTGAACGTGATTTCACCAAGTACAACAGGATCCTGGAACAACATTCCAATCAGATTTGAGGGACAAGTTTACAGTTTATGTCAGGTTTAAGCTTACAACAAGGCTTGCTTTTCCACCATTCTTATTCACCTATCATTTCCCTCTGATTTTAGGGGTAAGTTATGTTAGTGTTAGGTTTAGGGGTAGGGATATGGTGGTTAGCATTAAATTTTTGGACAGGAATGCTGTTCCAGGATCAACAGAATATGTTGATCCAAGAACATGTCCTACTTGGCAAAACCACAGTGACCTAATACAATTGATGTGGGCATGTGAGATTACATGTGAGAACGTATTTTTCTCAGAAAAAAAAAGTGGGGAAGTTCAAGCAAAAAAATCCATTTAATATAATTATTGTCATTAATTGAGAAATCCAATTTTCCTTGATCTTTTGATAAGAGGTTATTGTACTATAATTATAATATATTGTAATTTTCAGAACTCAGAACTTCCTTGTTAGTCCAAAACCAGCTTTTATTGAAACCAAGCTGGCAAAATGCCTAGTTTTCTACTTATGTAATAGAGATGAATACATCAACACAAGACTGCCTGCACAGAATAACATAATATTAAATAACATCCTAATGTTCAAAAAATTGCAGATTATTTTCAACTATGTGCATGTGTCAATAGAGGATTATGTGTTGTTTGGTTCTTTTCACTGTGGATTCTTTGGTAAACAGTCGCAATTTGATGCAGGCTTTGCAAAGAGACTTTTATGGAAATATATGGACTTGACAGTCGCACTTTATGTGCTCAACAGACTGTGATCAGCTATAATGCTCAGTGCTGCAAACTTTTATGCAGTGGGAGTATCTAAGTATATATATATATAGATAGATAGATAGATAGATAGATAGATAGATAGATATAGATATATACAGTGGGGAGAACAAGTATTTGATACACTGCTGATTTTGCAGGTTTTCCTACTTACAAAGCATGTAGAGGTCTGTAATTTTTATCATAGGTACACTTCAACTGTGAGAGACGGAATCTAAAACAAAAATCCAGAAAATCACATTGTATGATTTTTAAATAATTAATTTGCATTTTATTGCATGACATAAGTATTTGATCACCTACCAACCAGTAAGAATTCCGGCTCTCACAGACCTGTTAGTTTTTCTTTAAGAAGCCCTCCTGTTCTCCACTCATTACCTGTATTAATTGCACCTGTTTGAACTCGTTACCTGTATAAAAGACACCTGTCCACACACTCAATCAAACAGACTCCAACCTCTCCACAATGGCCAAGACCAGAGAGCTGTGTAAGGACATCAGGGATAAAATTGTAGACCTTCTTTCAAGATGACGGTCAATCTCCCTCGGTCTGGGGCACCATGCAAGATCTCACCTCGTGGGGCATCAATGATCATGAGGAAGGTGAGGGATCAGCCCAGAACTACACGGCAGGACCTGGTCAATGACCTGAAGAGAGCTGGGACCACGGTCTCAAAGAAAACCATTAGTAGCACACTACGCTGTCATGGATTAAAATGCAAGTTAAAATGCATGCAAGGTCCCCCTGCTCCCCCTGCTCAAGCCAGCGCATGTCCAGGCCCGTCTGAAGTTTGCCAATGACCATCTGGATGATCCAGAGGAGGAATGGGAGAAGGTCATGTGGTCTGATGAGACAAAAATAGAGAACAACTCCAAGAACACCATCCCAACCGTGAAGCATGGAGGTGGAAACATCATTCTTTGGAGATGCTTTTCTGCAAAGGGGACAGGACGACTGCACCTTATTGAGGGGAGGATGGATAGGGCCATGTATCGCGAGATCTTGGCCAACAACCTCCTTCCCTCAGTAAGAGCATTGAAGATGGGTCGTGGCTGGGTCTTCCAGCATGACAACGACCCGAAACACACAGCCAGGGCAACTAAGGAGTGGCTCCGTAAGAAGCATCTCAAGGTCCTGGAGTGGCCTAGCCAGTCTCCAGACCTGAACCCAATAGAAAATCTTTGGAGGGAGCTGAAAGTCCGTATTGCCCAGCGACAGCCCGAAACCTGAAGGATCTGGAGAAGGTCTGTATGGAGGAGTGGGCCAAAATCCCTGCTGCAGTGTGTGCAAATCTGGTCAAGAACTACAGGAAACGTATGATCTCTGTAATTGCAAACAAAGGTTTCTGTACCAAATATTAAGTTCTGCTTTTCTGATGTATCAAATACTTATGTCATGCAATAAAATGCAAATTAATTACTTAAAAATCATTCCCCACTGTATATATATATATATATATATATAGATATATATAATGCTTTAAACAACAATTTTCACGATTAAATAATCTTGACATCTGTAATAGTTAAAAGTTTTTAAAAGATGTTACCCAGTCATAGCAGTGTGCGTTTACACTGAAGATTTAAAGGAGACACGCCCCTTTAAACAGAGCATTAAAATCAAGAGGGTGAAAATCAGGGTAGTTTCTAAATTATGCTACATTATCCTAATAACATTATATGGTAAACGCTTCAGAAAACTTTATAAATTAAAAAAATGCAGTTTATGACCTCTTTAAAGACTTTTCTTATGAGATATTCCCCAAAAGGAATTTTATTGCTTGGTTGCTCTTTCAAAGCTCAGGAGACTTTTCTCAAATGGTTGTCCCAAAATTCATTAGGAGAAATAAAAATGACACACATCATTCAGCTCAGACTGTTTAAGAGTTTGATGAGAAATGTGTGAGTTCATAATGAGACCTTTTGATTGCAGACTGCGGTAACAAATCTGAGCACAGTTTGAGGCATAAGGGGCCGTTTACACGACACCATTTTCAACTAAAAATGGAAAACTTTTTATGCGTTTTGGCTGTTCATTTACACGACAACGGCGTTTTGCCGTCCTGAAAACGTAAGCTTTTGAAAACGGTTTCAAAGTGCATACCTTTACCGTCTCCGCGTAAACAACAAACACGTGAATTTATGAAAACGGTGGCACGTATTATGTGCTCAGTCTATAGGCGTGGGGTTTCTATTTGCAAAGTGACATCGCCATCTACTGGCCTGGCATGCATGATACAGCGTTTTTAGTTGTATTTGCAGATCCGTGTGAACGGTGATCTCTTTGACAACGCTCTTTGACAACGTAGTCATCTGTTTTTGGTACATTGTTGTCGTGTAACCTTACCCTAAAGTGCTAATTTGTCTTGTTAAATATCTCTTTTTAATCTCATTTCTCTCTAGGAGAAACAACTGAGCTTTTAAAGATACCTGATTTGTCATTATTTTCCTTCCTATGGGTCATCACAAGGTAAAAAAATCACAAGAAAAAATCTTAAATGCAACATCATGTACTTCCTATACCCCACTGTGGTAAAACTAAAGCATTCACACTGTGGTGTTTAAAGCTCATAGCTGTCATGTTGAATCAGGCTAAGCGGTCAGACTGATGCTAATGGCAGCAGACTGTGGAGTGAGATGGGCAACC
The DNA here is from genome assembly GCA_039654105.1 of Coreius guichenoti. Classification (NCBI taxonomy): domain Eukaryota; kingdom Metazoa; phylum Chordata; class Actinopteri; order Cypriniformes; family Gobionidae; genus Coreius; species Coreius guichenoti. Next base: position 47,549,172 of record CM077169.1, on the reverse strand, counting down.
GACTGTAGTCTAGAAACAGAGGTTATGAAAGAAGCGTGGCACGTGTTGCGTTTAGGACATACAGTGAGATGTCCCGACTGCCTGCTGAGACCCTTAGATCCAAATCTCCCCCTCTTTTCCTCTATTCAACCCCCCAACCCAGCCTTTGTTCATTTTACAAAGCATTTACATGCACACTCCCTGCCCTTCTTCTTCTGGTTAAATCCTTTACCCCCAACCACTCCTCTATTGTCTGTGGTGAAAACATCTTTATTATTATGGTCATATTACAATTTTTCAACAAAAAAAAAGAAGAAAAAAGGTGAGATTCTCAATAGTAAGAAACATATACTGTATGTTCAGTCTTTAAGTTTTTAATGAGTTTGTTTAATGTTAGTTGTTGTTTGCAGCTAAAGCACACAGAATGCAATGCTTACTGCAGATATTTAGACCATTCATCACTTCATTTAAAACCATTTATCACTTTATTTAAATATTAAATATCAATAGATTAAAACCTAGAGTCTCCAATTCAGTCCCTCTAGCGCTACTAACTGTCCTAATTTGCGCTAATGTTTATGCTAATAATTTTTTAACTGTAAGGGCTAAAAAAAAATTGGCCATTTTGGGTGTTGGTCATTTCGAATTTTGTTGTAAACTGCTGTATTTTACTAATGCATTAGTGTATCATTACAAAACTTGGTGGGTGTCACTGGGACCATTCGTTGAAGATACTCAAAAAAATTTGGAACAGCGCCACCTTCTGGTCAAAATGTATAATAAGATTTTAAAAAATGCTAATAGCTTTTGATTAATTTTGCCTATTTTAATGAAACTTGTCTTGATAGATTCCTTGAGTCATACAATGCTACCCATGTTGGTCTAACTTGCTGTTTGCCATTTTGAATTTCATTGAAAACTTACTTATTCGAACTCCTCCAAGACCGTTGGTCCGTCCGTTTTTCACTAAATTCAAAAACAGACTATTTTCGCTGTGTATAAAACATAGAATACGCTTCAAATGATTATTCACATTTGTAAATATGCACTATTTTAAAGACAAGCTGTTGTAGAAAAAACAAATAAAGAACAGCAGTCACATCAGCAATCGCTCTTTCCTCCGGCATGTTTAAAGTTTATGGCCCGCCCAACTCAGGAACTTGTGTATCAAAATTATCCCTGTGTTTCTTCCCAGTGTTAAATACGACTTGAGAGGGCGTTCATGTCCAATTTTTAACTAGGAAACTCGTATTTATGATAATTTCGATAGCATGTGAAGGCAGCATAACATCCCCTCAAAACACCTGAACAACCACATAGCAGCCCACCAGAACACCCTAGCAATCACATAGCCACATGTGAACACCCCCTCTGAACACCTTAGCAACAGCATAACAACAATCTGGTAACCACCCACAAAACCCTAGAACCACTTGCATTGTCGTCAGAAAATGCAAAATGTTAATATTCAGTTAATATTTTGTACCTTGCTGCAGCGTTTTCTCTCTCTTTCATTGAGAGGGCAGCAGCTGTGTGGAAGTGTGATAGTTTTTGTGGTCAGCTTGAATCAGAGTAATGTGTGATATGAGCTGGGTTCAAGAGGCTGAGAATGCAGAAACAGCTGAAGACTGAAGAGGCAGAGAGAGGCATCCAAAAACAGATCGCCCCACCCGAAAGAACCAACAGAGACCTTTTGGAGCCACTAAAAATGAAGGGTAGTTTATGAAGAGATAATATCATATTAAAACACCTTTGGGTGGCTCACTTTTGTTGTTTTTAGTATTAAGGCTCATTCATGTAACTATACAGTTTTAATAATCTTTGTTATTCTATGAGAATAGGGAAGTCCACACCACAAACTTAACTTAACGATAACAACACAGAGGAACGATATGATTCATTTCAGAACCATTTTTTTCCCAGCTGATGAACAATATTTTTAAGAATTTTAAGTAGCCTGTTCTAAGGGCGTTTGCCCTTTAAGAGGCTATTTACACAGCACCGTTTTCAACTAAACTTTTTGGCCATTCATTTACATGACTGGAGGCCTGAAAACACAAGCTTTTGAAAACGGGTTTCAAAGTGCAAGTTTTTGAAAACGATACCGTTATCGTCTCCATGTAAACAACAAAATCAAGAATTTCTGAAATTGGTGAAGTCATGTGCATTCGTATTATGTGTTCAGTCTATAGGCGCGTAGTGTTTCTTTACAAAGTGGCATTGCCAACTACTGGCCTGGCAGCAGAATACAGCATTTTTAGTCATTTTCGCGGATAGGCCTACTTGTGAACGGGGATCGTTTTGACAACATTGTCGTCTGTACACGAATAAAGCAAAGGAAAAGCTTTTCCGTTTTTTAGTACATTGTTGTTGTGTGAACATACCCTAAGAGGGTTGATGCTTTTGTTAGTTTGTTAATTTAATTGCATGAACACCTACAACATATAATATGAGTGCAAATAGTGTTAGATGGTATTTACACTAAGTGAAAATAGTGTTAGCGTCATTCCTACAGTTTGGTGGAATTTGGGCTGAACAGGTTTGTTGAAAAAAATTTTAACATTTAATTATTTCTTAGTCTTTTCAGAGGGAGGAAATGTCTGTCTATCTTAAAAACACACTGGTCAAACTCAGACTAGTAATAATCCTGACCAATTGTTTCAAATGTGGTCTAGGAAATTTGTCCACCCTGTTACATGACATAATATGTATGTTTGTAACAGGGTGGATGTTTTAAGCTAATGAAGCCCATTACTAGCTGGGAAAGAACAACATGCAAGCAGAAGATTAACATTTAGGAAGAATTTAATATATATATAAAACTGTTTTAAACATTTTCATGTCTAGTATAAACTGACATAAAAGGGAGGACATGTTATGTTTTACGCTATTAGATAAGTCTTCTACAAACCCGATTCCAAAAAAGTTGGGACACTGTACAAATTGTGAATAAAAACAGAATGCAATGATGTGGAAGTTTCAAATTTCAATATTTTATTCAGAATACAACATAGATGACATATCAAATGTTTAAACTGAGAAAATGTATAATTTTAAGGGAAAAATAAGTTGATTTTAAATTTCATGGCATCAACACATCTCAAAAAAGTTGGGACAAGGCCATGTTTACCACTGTGTGGCATCCCCTCTTCTTTTTATAACCGTCTGCAAACGTCTGGGGACTGAGGAGACAAGTTGCTCAAGTTTAGGAATAGGAATGTTGTCCCATTCTTGTCTAATACAGGCTTCTAGTTGCTCAACTTGTCTTAGGTCTTCTTTGTCGCATCTTCCTCTTTATGATGCGCCAAATGTTTTCTATGGGTGAAAGATCTGGACTGCAGGCTGGCCATTTCAGTACCCGGATCCTTCTTCTACACAGCCATGATGTTGATTGATGCAGTATGTGGTCTGGCATTGTCATGTTGGAAAATGCAAGGTCTTCCCTGAAAGAGACGACGTCTGGATGGGAGCGTATGTTGTTCTAGAACTTGGATATACCTTTCAGCATTGATGGTGCCTTTCCAGATGTGTAAGCTGCCCATGCCACACGCACTCATGCAACCCCATACCATCAGAGATGCAGGCTTCTGAACTGAGCGCTGATAACAACTTGGGTTGTCCTTGTCCTCTTTAGTCCGGATGACATGGCGTCCCAGTTTTCCAAAAAGAACTTCAAATTTTGATTAGTCTGACCACAGAACAGTTTTCCACTTTGCCACAGTCCATTTTAAATGAGCCTTGACCCAGAGAAAACGCCTGCGCTTCTGGATCATGTTTAGATATGGCTTCTTTTTTGACCTATAGAGTTTTAGCCGGCAACGGCGAATGGCACGGTGGATTGTGTTCACCGACAATGTTTTCTGGAAGTATTCCTGAGCCCATGTTTGATTTCCATTATAGTAGCATTCCTGTATGTGATGCAGTGCCGTCTAAGGGCCCGAAGATCACGGGCATCCAGTATGGTTTTCCGGCCTTGACCCTTACGCACAGAGATTGTTCCAGATTCTCTGAATCTTTGGATGATATTATGCACTGTAGATGATGATAACTTCAAACTCTTTGCAATTTTTCTCTGAGAAACTCCTTTCTGATATTGCTCCACTATTTTTCGCCGCAGCATTGGGGGAATTGGTGATCCTCTGCCCATCTTGACTTCTGAGAGACCCAACTTTATACCCAATCATGTTGCCAATTGACCTAATAAGTTGCAAATTGGTCCTCCAGCTGTTCCTTATATGTACATTTAACTTTTCCGGTCTCTTATTGCTACCTGTCCCAACTTTTTTGGAATGTGTAGCTCTCATGAAATCCAAAATGAGCCAATATTTGGCATGACATTTCAAAATGTCTCACTTTCAACATTTGATATGTTATCTATATTCTATTGGGAATAAAATATAAGTTTATGAGATTTGTAAATTATTGCATTCCTTTTTTATTCACAATTTGTACAGTGTCCCAACTTTTTTGGAATCGGGTTTGTAAAAATAAAGAGAGAAAAGTCTATGACTTACATTGTTCTTGGAGTCGTTGTCTCTCCAAGGAAACTATGTCACTTCTAGCAAGTCATGTGATAGGGCATACTCTTAAGATTTTACAGGACAAGTTGCACCAATGTAACAGGGTGGACAGGAGTTTCCATCCATCCATCAAGTCGCCTGAGCAGTGGTGGCTTGTAGCGCCGATCTCAACATGCGAGATGAATGCCTTGACCGATGGCGAGGTTCCATTCATGTAGAAAAGAGGAAATGGAGCTGTCACCAATCTGCTAAAACCATGTTCGACGTGGGCGACCAGGTGGTCTTCTGTAGGGCGATATGGGCAGGAGTATGACTTCCCAGCCAGGTCACGTGACCGAACAGAGCGGTGCGACAAAGAGTGATTACGTCAGTGATTGTTGGCAGATCGGTGCGGAAGGTGACAGCCGCATTTGTTATGAGGTCGAACCAGGGAATACGCAGGATTTGACGCAGACATTGTATGTTAAATGACTGTAGTCTTTTGTCATCTTGTGTTTGAATAGTCCAGGTCTCGGAACCGTACAGGAGGATTGGCAGCACGCACGTGGAATAGAACGTCTCGGTTACGCATGTAACCCTCGTTCCCTGAGGAGGGAACGGAGACGTAACGTCAGTGACTGACGAATGGGTGTTTCGCCATTCGTCAGTCACTGACGTTGCTCGGAGTGACTGAACGAAAGGGAACGCCTTGGTTACGTAGGTAACCCTCGTTCCCTGAGGAGGGAACGGAGATGTAACGTCCCTCTGCCACTCCGCTGTACCGCTGGAACGGCCGGGAGTTCAGTCTTGGCTCCTCAGCAGGTAAACATAATGCGATGTTGCTGCGTACTTCCTTATATAGCCACACTGTGGGACGGAGCTACGCTATGCAAATTCCGCATGCCCATGGCATTGGCACTGCCACTGGGCGTTTTCTAGATCTCGAAGATGATAGGCTTCTAGGCGAAACCCCCATTCGTCAGTCACTGACGTTACTCGGAGTGACTGAACGAAAGGGAACCAGAGTTTTGTGCTAAGCTGAATCCTCTGCTGACACCAAAGGGTCTGAAAAGACCTCATTGCTGAAGCAGACAGGCGTAAGATATCAGCCATGCACCTTCCATCTGAGTTTTGTACACTACCCAAATATGTGAACTGTGCGACATTTTTCACCTGCTGACCTCTGACAATGATGTTCCCAATATTGGTTCCGCTACCCATGCTCTGCAGTTTGGTTATTTGCCATGATACATGTAGGCCCAGATGGGAAGCCTCTAACTTGAGATGCTCAAGGGATGTAGTCAAAATCAGTGAAGTCATATTCTGGCTTAATACCATTCCGTGATTCGCCTTCGAGGATCCAGTCCATGGATCTGCAGAAAAGTGCCGGAGCCAGAACGCAGCCCTGCCTGACTCCAGAGGTGGTTGTAATCTCCTCGGAGAGTGTACTGTTGACCCTCACTTTGGTAGTGGTGCCCAAATGAACGTCCTTGATGAGATCTAGCAAGAAAGTTGGGATACCAATGCACCGCAATGCGCTCCACAGTGCTTCATGGTCCACCGAGTCAAACACAGGCTTAATGAGTGCACGGTTGAATTCGCAGTGTATTTCTGACAGAAGCCTGAGAACGAGGATGGCGTCTGCTGTAGATCGAGACATGAGGAGAGGCTGAATCCTCACAGGACAAGACAGGTGTTTGTGAGACATTTAAATTTACTTACTCTCTTTGACATAAAATGCAAATTAATGTGTAAAACCATTAAATTAGTTTGTCTCACAAACTCCTGTTCGTGAGACATAAACTAATTTAATGGTTTTACACATTAAATTGTATCAAAGAGAACAAGTAAATGTTTATACTAATGCACTAAATTGATCATTCAGAAATATATGTAACCTTTATTTCAAAGAAAACATGATTGGTGACAGGGGAATTTGTCAAGTGCTTCAAAAAGTTTTTATTATTATTTTTAGGTACTATTCATTATGAATTTGTGTTAATGGGTTATGGACAACCACCCGAAGTTGATTAACATTTTATGTAATATATACAGTATTGTTTCATGGGGACATAAAACCTACCAATCTGTGGGAATTACCGTTATATTTTCATAATAATATTCAGTGAATATTATAAATGGATGCTAACTTATTGTAAATTTATTTGTCTCTATCCCTAAAGCCTATCCCTACATATACCACTAACCCCAATTATTGGACTTGTGGATCAGTAAAGATGTTGGTAATATGAGCTGCACGGTGCACGCATCACAGTCAATGTGCCAGTCCATCCAATCAACTTGAGGGAAACTGATGGGAAAATGGAGAAGAATGGGAGGGGAAAACGACGGATTAGAACATGTCAGTCAGTTGCATCAAAATCCAGTATTCTTACTCACCACACCACTGCTCCTGTTATCAGGCAGGTTACTTTTGCAACTCATCCAGCTGTTTTGGACCCCATTGACTTTCACTGTATGGAGAAAAAAACAGTTTTTATTTAATTTTTTTGTGTGTGTTATGCAGAAAAAAAAAGTCATAAAGGTTTGCTACATCATGAGGGTGGAGTAAATGATTACTGCTAATTTGAACTAACTTGCTCGGCAAGATCTGTCTTCAAATTGCTGCTCTGCCATGATGGTAGTTTACCTGAAAGAGAAAACTGACCATAGAAGATCATTTAATGCCTGTTACCCTTGAGACTGCAATGCATATTTGGTTATGAACTGTGTCCTGACCAGTGGTGTAAAGTATTTGAGTAAATGTAATTAGTTACTGTACTTAAGTATCTTTTTGGCTACTTTGTAGTTGTACTGAGTATCAAAGATATTAGCAACTTTTACTCTCTACTTGACTACATTTTTGAACAAGTAAATGTACTTTTTACTCCAATACATTTGTGTTGAGTAATGCGATTACACATTACATTTTGCATGGCACCTAACTTTTTCTGCAGCAGTTTGTTTCTGCTAAAAAGAAGCGACATCGCCATTTAAGGGCATTGAAGGTACTATATCTTGTGTGTTCTGCCTTTACTCACCCAAACATGTCAACAAGGCTACTTTACATCTTACAAATCGATTGTTTCTTATTTTCACTGGAATGTCTCTCAGGTGTCGAGGACATCGTTGAGCCTATGTTTAGTATGAGTAAAATACTTAAGTACTGTTAAAATCAGATACTTAAGACTTTTACTCAAGTCGTATTGGAATTGGTGACTTGTAACTTGTAATGGAGTCATTTTCGCTCTAAGGAATCCTTAGTTACTCAAGTATGGTTGTCAGGTACTCTTTACACCTCTGGTCCTGCCTCATTGTGGAACATGTGAAATTGGGTTTGTGTAGTTTTGTGTTTTCTTTGAGACGCGACTTTGGGGACATGTCAATTCATCATCATGGCGGAAGCAAATCGGTATTTATGACATTTAAGTTGCTCACTGTACAGTTTAGTTGACTGAAAATAGCCATGAATCTTACCAGAAAATGCTTTTCATTTAGCCAGTTTGAGAGGAGACAGACTTGCGTGAAAAAACAACAACAAAAAAACTACATTTCCCATCATTCTTTGTGGCAGCATGAGAATGACAAACTACATAGATAAATTACACATAAAATGTATATGATTTAGTTTCATTGCACTATTGATGCTTCTTGTGTTTTTCAGGAAGTGAAAAAAAGAGAAGCAGTAGTACTTGAAGGCACCATACGTGGCTGCGTTTAAGTCCACTTTTTTATGCCCTTCCCTTGCTAGCTTCACTCCATCTCATTCACTCGGATGTACATCATTGCTTATGTTGCACTAGTGCCAGAACCCTTGCAATGGGTTTAAATGGAACGCCCTAAGCCCTTGATCACTTGTGGGTAAATTAAGAGCAAGCACTGCGAGTTACTGTTGTGACTTCACAATCGTGTGGAATTGTGCACTGTTAAAAATTTTAGTGCGAAATTACAGAATATTCCAGGTTAATAATTGTGTGACTTTCACAGTAATTCCACAGTATGACTTCTCTTGTATATAACTGCACTCTTGGAAATTTCTTGTAAAATCTACAATATCATACTATGCAGGTACCCAGCATGCAGTGCGGTATGAATAGATTATGCTGTGGAGTTTCTTGATTCTTGTTGGTTTGATCTGTGCTGCTGAACTTATTTTTGGTTCACTTTTAGCAGTTTGTGTTGTTGGTTTATGTTCAGAATATATATATATTTTTTTATTATTATTATTTGTTCAGTGTCACCATTGTTGTGTTATGTCGAGTATTGATGTCTGTGCATCATTAGGTGATGGAAGAAAAAAAAATCTTGTGTTGCAAGATGATGTCACACCTTTCAAAGATAAATCTCAGTTGCTTTACTACTGTGAAATATCCATCTACAAACAATTATGAATTTGAAATAAGATATTGGTAAATCTTTATGCTGAAATAACGCTAATAATAGTATAGTTTGACTGACTTAAAATCAACCAATTAGCTAATCTTATATTCTAGCATGTAATTGTTTTAACAAACGGTTAGATCAGAAATTTGAATATGAATATATAAGGTCCAAGATCCCAAAATAATGGAACACTAATCACCATTATGGTGACTTCAAAGCAATTAAAGTACTAAACAATATAATTTCTTACAGTGGCATGGTTAAAGACAACTTTATCATGTGAAGAGCACTAAATTACTGTGATGTCAGCATCATTTTGCTGTTGATTAACAGTAATTCGTAAGAAAATGACCCAGCAAGTGTACATATGAGTAGACTCGCTCCCTTGGTCCGAATCTATGGGTCATGGGTCTGTCCAAATTAACTTCCCTCGTCCACTTGACGAAGTTGAATGCACTTCAAAATGGCGGCGAGGATTCCCAGAGGGGAAGTGCTTAGGGAAGTTTGTGAGTGTATGCCTAAAAGTAGAGTTAAACGCAGCCCATTTCAAGCCTAAAGGAACATCATCCCGTCGTTGCATCTAAAATTAAGAGAAAAAGAGAGAAATGATTTGATTGCACTTAAGGTGACGTAGTTACATTGTACTTACTCAAATAGTATTAATTAACTACATGTACTTACTATAGAGTTCCTGTTAGGGTTTGGTTTAGGGTTAGTTACTTGTAATTATGCATAATTTACTGTTATTACTATAGTAACGTGTAACTACGTCACCTTAAAATAAAGTGTTACCAATGATTTGAATGCAAACCACTCATTTTAAACAATTGTATCTTAACACCGCCTTAGACATGACTCAAAATAATTAGCACACTTAAATGTTTAAATATGTCCAGTGAGTGTGTATGCAGTATTGTGTGTTCTTCTTCATTGTTTTCATTCTGCCATTACAGACAAATCGAGAAGATGAGACAATTAAACCTCATTAGAAGGGACAGGGATAACAAGCTTTCATGCGTCATTGCTGGAATAGGCAAAGCCTCTTCTTTTGGCTATTATTTTTACCGAGGCGTGTGTCTGTATGACAAAATTCCTAAGCACAGGTAGGTCAAGAGTTAGGAAGTGATGCGAATGGTCTTTCTCATCACAAACACACCAAGCACACAAACACACACACACTGTCATCATATATAGAGACACATGTAGACACACAAACCTGCCCATGATGGTTTGGAGTTGCTCTTTAATTCCCATCATATTCAAACTCAGTGATGTCACATAGACAGTAGACATAAATAATGAGTAATGAGTGTGTCATCCACCTTTGGTTTCTAATGGCAACTGTACTAACCTTGGCATGAATCCAAATATTGTGCACACAGACTGTTGTTGCCACTAAAAGGGTTCAGTGTGTGTGTGAGACGTAGAATGGTTATAATGCCATACAATTAATCTTCATTCATTATCATTTTGACACATCACAGGGCTTGTGTTTGCTCAATGCTTTGGTCCAAATCTTCGAATCTTTGAAGCTGAAGAGGTCATAGATCCGTACAATGAGCAATGAATGACTGTCCCTCGTCCCACAGCTGGTTTTACAGTTACAAACTCTTCAAAGAAAAGAAAAAAAAATGTTTGCATGTGCATGTGTGTGCATTTGTGCTGTCATAAACTAAATTAATTTTTAAAATTAAAAAAATAAAATGACATTAATATCTAGTTTATTGTATTTTTACATAATGTAATTTAATGTAAAAATGTTAAAACTAATGTAAATATGTAGATATAATGATGAAAACATTCAGAAAGCTGCTCTAACAGTTTAACTGGATACTAATTACTAATTTTAATGTGATTTTTAAAAAAATTTTTTTACTAATTACTAAGTCTAGACAGTCTCATTTATGAATTCTCAGACCCAACCATTACCAGATGGACAATACAGTGATAGACATGAATTGTCCTTTCAATACTTTATTAAAGATAAAAACAATTGTTATGCAGTTAATGACATAGAAAACACTTCTGTTGTTGTACATTAATATCTCATTATTATTTTCATGCCATTCTCCTGTGCCAAATGCTACATTTCTTATGCGGTTTAATGTGGTTGGAAATATGTACAAAGTGGTTGGTTTTGTTTTATATTTTACTGTAATATTGTTATTTGTAAGTTTATCAATTCAAAGTAATGTATATATATTTTATAAAACAATACTAGTAAGCATTAGTGTCACTGACAAACATCAAATGTTGTTGGATCTTTGGTTTAAATTGTCTACAGGTTATTGAAAAATTAAATGTATTGCAAAATATACACGCTCTGGTCCTGGAAGATGATGAATACAGTTTCATCTGTGCTTAAAAAAAAAAGAAAAAAAGTGCAATGGCATGGAATTTAAGCTTACCTGTGTTGAAAATATTGTGAATAGATGCTTGGTAAGAATCATAGAGCACTGTATTGCTTAAGTTCACTAAAGTGAATGGTGGCCAATATGCAAACATAGGTCTAAACTAGATCAAGGAATTCAAATTTTGTCGGGATTGCATGTAAATGAAGGTAAATAGCCACCGGTATGCAAACATAGGTTTAAACTAGATCAAGGAATAAACATTTTGTCACATTTCCCCACAATCTCCCTTTGTTTCTTCCATTGTTGCAGACAGGAAATTATGTAATGATGTAAATGTTTATAGTATGCTCCAGCGGTCATTCAAACCCATTCAAGTTCTAGATGTCAGTTCTTTTGTCACTGAAGTCACTTTGCTGGCGATTTTTTATACACACAAGAGGAAAAATCAAACAGACATATAGACATATAGGTAGACAATGTCCTAATTTTCAGTACACTGTACGTTAGCCTATTCTATTCTGAACATTGATTGCAGTGCATTCCACTACAAGGTTAGGTTCTGTTGACTCATTAGCAGTTTTATTAAAGTGATATACTAAAAAAGTAATTATTTACTCACCCTCATGTCATTTCAAACAAATTATTATTTTATAGTCAGAATAACAATTAAACTGCCCCTGTTATGTTTTTTTGACTATTCCCTTTCATGCAGTGTATAATACAGCTGTTTGTGAATGTAAACCTTCTGCTAAGTTGTAAAATCGAAAGTGCACGATAAATAAAGTTATTGTCTCCCAAAAGAAAGAATCGACTCTGAACTGCCTATAGGAGTCATTTGTAATTCGAATCCCACTACGATTCTACGTCACAGACATTTGTGTAATGCCCGCCTATGTTGTTCGTTGTCCATCCGCAAACAACTTGACCAGCCCTTAAATGTCATTTTACTGACGACTGCTTCTCAAATCTCTGAGTTCAATGCAGGATTCGCAAAACACTTGCTCTGGAAAGATGGGACCAGCTTGCTCCTCGGAATCACAACCTGTAAGTATGAATAATTATTGATGTATATATTTTCTACTGGGTGTTCAAAATGCGTAGTTTTGTGTTTTATATTGTGTAGGTTTCTGGCTAACCAGCTAACTCACGTTATTACTGTCTTACTGAAATACACTATATTGCCAAAAGTATTGGGACACCCCTCCAAATAATTGAATTCAGGTGTTCCAATCACTTCCATGGCCAAAGGTGTATAAGGCATGCAGACACTTCTACAAACATTTGTGAAAGAATAGGTCGCTCTCAGGAGCTCAGTGAATTCAAGCGTGGTACCGTGATAGGTTGCCACCTGTGCAATAAGTCCATTCGTGAAATTTCCTCACTACTAAATATTCCACGGTCAACTGTTAGTGGTATTATAACAAAGTGGAAGCAACTGGGAACAACGGCAACTCAGCCACGAAGTGGTAGGCCACGTAAAATCACAGAGCGGGGTCAGCGCATCCTGAGGCACACAGTGCGCCGAAGTCGCCAACTTTCTGCAGAGCTAATAGCTACAGACCTCCAAACTTTGTGTGGCCTTCAGATTAGCTCAAGAACTGTGCGTAGAGAGCTTCATGGAATGGGTTTCCAAGGCCAAGCAGCTGCATCCAAGCCTTACATCACCAAGTGCAATGCAAAGCGTCAGATGCAGTGGTGTAAAGCACGCCGCCACTGGACTCTAGAGCAGTGGAGACGTGTTCTCTGGAGTGACGAATCACGCTTCTCTGTCTGGCAATCGAATCGACGAGGCTGGGCTTGGCGGTTGCCAGGAGAACGGTACTTGCCTGACTGCATTGTGCCAAGTGTAAAATTTGGTGGAGGGGGGATTATGGTGTGGGGTTGTTTTCAACTCTTAATGCTTCAGCATACCAAGACATTTTGGACAATTTCATGCTCCCAACTTTGTGGGAACAGTTTGGGGAATGCCCCTTCCTGTTCCAACATGACTGCGCACCAGTGCACAAAGCAAGGTCCATAAAGACATAGATGAGCGAGTTTGGTGTGGAGGAACTTGACTGGCCTGCACAGGGTCCTGACCTCAACCCGACAGAACACCTTTGGGATGAATTAGAGTGGAGACTGCAAGCCAGGCCTTCTCGTCCAACATCAGTGCCTGACCTCACAAATGCACTTCTAGAAGAATGGTCAAAAATTCCCATAAACACACTCCTAAACTTTGTGGAAAGCCTTCCCAGAAGAGTTGAAGCTGTTATAGCTGCAAAGGGTGGGCCAACTCCATATTAAACCCTACGGATTAAGAATGGGATGTCATTAAAATTCTTGTGCATGTAAAGGCAGGAGTCCCAAAACTTTTGGCAATATAATGTACTTCTGCTCATCAGCTGTGGGCCACTATTACCTAAAACTGTGTCTATTAATGCAGATTGTATGTCATTCTTACTACTTTGAGTAAAGATAAAGGATGGAGCAAGATTTGTTTTACAAATGTTTGTTACATCAGTCATTCACATTAGTGCTGCGCTACTGTATGCACCGTTATTGATACAGTTCCCGCATGTGCACCGCAACAAATTAGAAATATACACATGGGTTTGTTGATGGACATACACTTGTTAATGCTGATGGTGAAGAATTACAGTTGCAACATCTCATAATGTACCTCAAAATGTCCTGCTCAAGTCGTCCTTGCGATGGAGGTTCAGGTTGAATAACTAGTTCTTCCAATGTTTCATCATCTGACTCGCGCTCGGATTGATATGGTAAAATCGACGTCGTTACTGTCTTTACAGTGTGCACAATCGCTGAGCTTTAGGAAGAATCCGAAGATGAGTGTTTAGCTTCCAACACAAGCTGTATGTGGTAGACCAATCACAACAGACTGGCCCATCTGGCCAATCAGAGCAGAGTAGGCTTGCTGAAAGGAGGGATTAAAGGCCTGTTGACACCAAGGACAATAACTATAAAGATAACAATAAAGATATAGTTCTAAAAATTGTTCTCAATATTATAGAATAGCAGAGTTCACACCACAGCTATAACGATAACGGCACAGAGAAATTATATCATTGGAATCACTTTCAGAATGTTTTTATCCAGCTGATGAATGATAAAAACATTGACAGCCAATCAGAATCCATCCTGCTGTAACAACCTCGAATTTAAAGCGACAGACAAGTATGCCCTTAGAATAAAAAGAACGATATCGTCTGCTGGTATGGACGCTAATATAGTTATCTTTATAGTTAACTCTTGGTGTGAACGGGTCTTTAGAGAGACTGATTCATCCGTCGAGTCATTTGAGAATCATTGAAAAATGTAATTGCAATGTATATTATGAGAAAATGAAACTGTTTTTTGACTTTTGAAGCATGTAAACCTGTTGTATAGGAGACCTCCAAAACAAAATTAGGAGCCTTTAAAATAGCATAATAAGGGCACTTTAAGATGATAACTTTTTTTAATTAAACACAATGTAGCCTTCTTGTGAAATGTTTACATATACTTTTTCACAAACTATTGATTGAAAATAGTGAGCAGTATTAAGTATACACTCAATCATTGTGTAGTCAACTGTCAATAACATCTTAAACTGCAGTACATTAGGCTTCAATCTGAGGTTATGACTCGATGATAGTGTATTAACACATGAATGCAGATGTTTCTGGACGCAGCCTGCAGTAGGCGTCGACTGTGCTCAGTGGGCGTGTGTGGGGCGGCGCTAGGACCGCGCGGTTTGCCGGTAGGGAGGCATCGCAGGCAGAGCAGCAGCTGAAGCGGCAGACAAAGACACGGAGCGCAGCGCGATCCTGCAGCATCCACGCCCACCCACACACACTCACACAGCAGCAGCAGCAGCAGCAGCAGCGCACTGTACCACTGGTAAGTCAAACGCCGGTAGACTTTTACTTTAAAAGAAAAACGTGTTGATCGAAACGTATTTCATATAGTCATGCTAACGTTTAGTGAGTTACTTTAATGTCAGAAGTATAGAGACAGATTTTTGGGGATGTTAGTGGGTTGAATAGTCAGGTGGTTGAAGGTTCGAGGCAGCATTTATATATATAAATATCCCAAAATATAACCAAAATATAGGCTAATAGTAAAAAGAGAGAGAGAAAAAAACGCTATATTATGTAGGCTATATTTCATTCTCTAGTTTTACCAGGAAAAATTTGCCCTTGTCAAAAAATGCTAAAGGAATGTGTAGCCTACAGGATTTAATCTGAAACCCATACTAATGAGATCAAATAGGAATCCTCTAAAAATCAATTAAGATCTTATGTCCTGTTAGATGTTGTGTAATTTTTATTACAACTGTAATGGAATAACGTCTTGTTACTTGACAGTTAAGAGAAATCATAAACTCACAAATCACAGAAATTTTTTTTTTTTTTTTTTTTTTTTTTTTGAGGTATTTTATCCTATTGGGAATCCTAGTAGTCTTATTGGGCGCTAAAAGTGTTCTAAAATATCTGATTTAAAATGTTATTTTATAATCTTAAAAGAAACTTCCTATTAGAATAATTTTGGATTAGTTCCAAATTGTATATTTTAAATGTATTCAGATTGTAGCAAATGTGAGCGAAACTTTATTGTCTCTGCAAGATTCAAATTGTAGGGTACTCTAATACTCAGGAGGTTGCAGTGTGTGTGAGTGTGAAGTATAAGACCCATCCTGAATTTGCTGTAGTGCAGCATGTGCCAAAGAGACACAATGAAACAGGCTCACAGAGCACTCTGGGCGGGTGGATGGGGGGAGTGGGGTATACGGACTTGCCCCTGGAGACCATTTGCTTTCACTATGACCAGTTTTATCCTTCTCATTGTGTGTTATTCAGTGTGTGATGTGTTACTGGACTCTATAGACTGCAGCACACAGTGTGACATCAGAATTTATTAACCAACGGTACAACGGGAAAAGTTTGAACCTGTCATCGTGAAACAGCAGTGTTTTATAAACGGCAAACAGACGAGTGGCTTATGACTACCTTCACTGGAGGTCTTTCCCTTACAAAAGAAGTACAGGAGCAGTAGTACCATGGTGCAGTGATGCATGCTTTCTTTATAAAGTAATAGTCTATCCAAGTCTTTCTTTCTTGTGGAACACCAAACGAAATGTTAGGCAGAATGCCCAAGCAGCTCCTCTCCACAAAATGAAAGTGAATAGGGAGGGGCTGGGGCTTTCAAGCTCCAAAAAGGCAGAAAGCACCATAATAGTTGTCCAAATGACTTATACGCTATATTCTAAATCTTCTGAAGCCAAACAATAGCTTTGTGTGAAGAAAAGACTGAAATGTATGCCATTTGTTTGCATTCAAATGTCACTTGAGCGTTGCTAGCAGTTTGGACATTCTGCTAAACATCTCATTTTCCTCTGAAGGAAGAACATGGGTTGATAATGAGATGAGGGTTGGTAATGAGATAAGAGTGAGTAAATGATTTCAGAATTTTCATTTAATAAAAGCAGTAGAGGTGCTGTCTCTAATACTGTCATGAACTGGCATGTCTGGATGACACTAGGAATCTTGCTGATTCAGTGCGTCTCAGTTGCTGGGTTCTGGTGTATGAGTATGCATTTGAGTCATCGCTGCCCATCATGGGTGGATGGGTGGATGTGTAGGAGCCCTTGTGTCAGCTGTGGACCCGGCCCAATTCCCCTCTGCACCAGTGATGGCCGTAAAAAAAAAAGCACTCGAGGTGTGTAGTGTGTTTGTGTGACCACAATAAGGATGTAATCCCTCTTTTTTTACTGGTACAGAGGGACATGGTCCACAGGATTAGACAAATAACAGACCCATAAATCAGCACTAATGCACAACAGGGAGGGGAATATCTGTGGGCCACCTCAGTCATGGGCGTCGCCTCAACATTTTACAGAGGCTTTTGTAATCAAACCTTGGATTGTTCTTTAATGTCACATCTGAGTGTGCATGTCGTTTTCAAATTCTCTCTCTTTATACGTTTACAATACGTTATTGTGTCCTGTGTGTCTTTGTTTACAGATTTCTCAGCATTATTTTGTGTGTATTCCAAGGTGAGGCGAGAGGGGTAGTAGCCAGGCTTTAATTGTTAAAGCTGCTGCAATCCCTTCTGGCAGTCACACTGGACACAGGCCCAGGTCTAAATGCCACAGACCGCCCTATTGGCAAGACAACCCCACCATACCATTTGTGCTAACTAATTACCACAAATGCATAATAACAGCTAGCCACTAGAAATTGCTAATGTTAACGATATTTTTAAATCTTATTGGAGAAATCTTGCTCATGTATAACTCAAATATAATACCTCAAATTGTGTGGCTTAAAGGGATAGTTCACACAAAATTTAAATTTATTACTCACCTTCATGTCGTTTTTAAACTCGTAAGACTTTCCTTCATCTTCAGAACACAAATAAAGATCTTTTTGATGAAATCTGAGAGCTTTCTGTCCCTCCGTTGGCAGCTACGCAACTACCACTTTGATGCTTCAAAAAGTTCATAAAGAGATTGTAAAACTAATCCATATGAATTGAGTGGTTTAGTCGAGTAGACTTGATCGCTTTATATGATGAACAGATTAAATTTAGGCTTTTATTCACATATAAACATTGATGAACGAACATAAACAGAAGCTCAAACGAACCTGCTTGACGCGCGACAACAAACCTCATTGGTTCTTGCAGAAGCTCAAACGAGTTGTGTAACAAGAATGAACCTCACTGGTTCTTGTGGAAGCTCAAACATGCTGCGTAACAAAAGAATGAATCTCATTGGTTCTTGAGGAAGCTCAAACGTGCTGCGTAACACGAGAATGAACCTCATTGGTTCTTGCTGAAGCTCAAACATGCTACGTAATACGAGAATGAACCTCATTGGTTCTTGTAGAAGCTCAAACGTGCTGCGTAACACGAGAATGAACCTCATTGGTTCTTGTAGAAGCTCAAACGTGCTGCGTAACACGAGAATGAACCTCATTGGTTCTTGTAGAAGCTCAAACATGCTGCGTAACATGAGAATGAACCTCACTGGTTCTTGTGGAAGCTCAAACATGCTGCGTAACAAAAGAATGAATCTCATTGGTTCTTGAGGAAGCTCAAACGTGCTGCGTAACATGAGAATGAACCTCATTGGTTCTCGCTGAAGCTCAAACATGCTGCGTAATACGAGAATGAACCTCATTGGTTCTTGCGGAATCTCAAACATACTGTGTAACACAAGAATGAACCTCATTGGTTCTTGTGGAAGCTCAAACGTGCTGCGTAACACGAGAATGAACCTCACTGGTTCTTGTGGAAGCTCAAACGTGCTGCGTAACACGAGAATGAACCTCATTGGTTCTTGTAGAAGCTCAAACGTGCTGCGTAACACGAGAATGAACCTCATTGGTTCTTGTAGAAGCTCAAACGTGCTGCGTAACATGAGAATGAACCTCACTGGTTCTTGTGGAAGCTCAAACATGCTGCGTAACAAAAGAATGAATCTCATTGGTTCTTGAGGAAGCTCAAACGTGCTGCGTAACATGAGAATGAACCTCATTGGTTCTCGCTGAAGCTCAAACATGCTGCGTAATACGAGAATGAGCCTCATTGGTTCTTGCGGAATCTCAAACATACTGTGTAACACAAGAATGAACCTCATTGGTTCTTGTGGAAGCTCAAACGTGCTGCGTAACACGAGAATGAACCTCATTGGTTCTTGTGGAAGCTCAAACGTGCTGTGTAACACGAGAATGAACCTCATTGGTTCTTGTGGAAGCTCAAACGTGCTGCGTAACACAAGAATGAACTTCATTGGTTCTTGCACATCAAGCAAACATGCTTGAGCTTCTGTTTACCACAACTGATGTGTGAGTTGATGCAAGTTTATATGTGAATAAAAGATGAACAAACGTCTTACAGGTTTGGAACAACATGAGAATTTTAATTTTTGTGTGAACTATCCCTTTAAGCTTGTTGAAGAAATTTTCTTATAGAACACCTTAGGAACCGAATAGCAATGCTATGTCAACCACTTAGAACACCCTCAGCCACCCAGAACCTAACAACAGCATTACAACCACTCAGAATACCTAAGGTAAATTTTAAAGAATTGGTCACTGAAAAACCCATATTGACTACTAATAGATATCAAAGTCCATGTGATGGCCTTTTGAGAAGTCTTTCCTTCGCTCTCTCTCTGTAGTGCCGTGTGTGTTGATTTTGGATTGGTGTGAGGAAGTCAAATAAGCTGACTTGTAGCAACCTAACTCTCAGAAATCCCATCATTACAGGCTAAAGATAGTGGAGGTCAGGCTGTGGGTGCTGATTAACGAGCTAATTGAGGTGCCGTCAAGCTAGGTAGCACTGACAAGAGTTTATAGGATTCCTCTAAATAAGTCAATAGAGATGGACGTACCTTAGCCGTCTTGGAAAGAACCAAAGGATTTGAATACAGTGAAGGTCTGAAAGTACTGTGAATCTGTGCTATGAACATAATAAAACTGCTGTGGAACCTTTTACTATCCCATAGTAAATACAGATCACAAACAAGATTCCTTTAATATCTTTTTTATTTTTCCAAAATAGCAATGAGACTACATATAAAGATTAAATGGAGATGTTTGCTTTAGCCTCTTGCTTCTTAGTTTTTATCATTAGACCCTAGTGATATTGCTTATCTCCTCTAAAGCTTCAAAAGCCATCTCAGCAATGCCAACAATGCTCAGATTTGTCAAGATGTCAGACATTTAATTATCTGAGCTTTGTTATGCACATTAATTTTAATACAATTTTTTTTTTTTTTTTTTTTTTAAAAGGAGAAACACCTGGGACAACAATCATGGTTAAATGAAACATAGCATGAGATCTCGAATTGTCCTGGGATCTGAAAGAGCAGCCTTTAAATATTTAGATTCTTCTTAGTCAACAGTTAATGCCTCTTCTCAAACGCTGATATGGATTTGACGTGTCATATCAAGCCTTAGATTAATAAACCATGCTCTGTGTTTGCTGTGTGTCAACAGCCGTTATGGATGAGTATCGTCTCAGTTGCTGAGCACTTTTTAATGTTGTAGTGTTTCCCTCACTGAAGTCAACATGAAATCAAAATGGACCTTTTTGACTTTCTTGAAACAAATTCCTGTGAATGATTCATCAGTGTATGTTACTCCAAAGGGGGAAAAAAATTGTCTTTGTAATTTTTCATCGAAATGTAAAACTTTTTGGCTAATGTCACCTAGTCCGTGACTACTGGTTAATGGTGATTCCATTAGATAGGCACTATTTTAGGGTACTGTTGCAATGCAGCCTTGCAATTTTGTCATTGGTTAAGAGTAATTTATTGCTGGATATTATGTAAGGGATAGTGTACATCCAGCCGGTTAAAGCGGAGGGGTCTTGTATCACCCTGAAGGGTTTTATTTTGCGAAAACAATCATCTGGATATACATTATCCCGCTTGTTACACGACTACTTGCCACATGAGTAAATAATTAAACACAAAATACTATTTTACTAGCTCACTGAACTCAAATCTTCTGCAAGCTTTTGAGTCAAGACAAACGAACATGTTCAAACAAGACGGACATTTAATGTACAATCATACCACTTATTACACAACTTTTCACCACATCAATAATTACGGGGACATGAAATATACATTTGAGAAGAAACCATTTTTAAAATCTTATCTGTTTATCAGTAGCGATTCTGGGTCGTAGCGCTGGCAAAGACTTTATATATAGGAAGACGGTGCACTACGATTACTTATGAATGGGAGAAAGTGCAATGCCCAATATGGCAAATAAGCCCCGCCTTCTAAAATGAAGGAGCCAATCGTTGATTAGTAAAGTCACGCGTCACTGCAGCTGCCATTAGAAGCTCCGGTTGCTATAGAAACAGTCAAGCGTTCTGAGACGCGTCCTTAGGACAGTTGTCAGATTTCATTGGTGATTTCGAATATCCCCATATAGTCCCCATTCAAAGAGATAGGAGCTGCACTTGCATGCCCGAGAGGTGCTTCAAAGATGGCCGCCGAGTGAAATGACTTGCTATACATAGCTTTATATCCTAATCGCTGAACACATCAGATACACTTTTGGCAGAATTCTAATATCCTTGCTTTATTCAGTACAAAAATCATTCTAGCAAACAAGACAAACTTCAACAATAATAACATAGGCCTACTAGTCATACTGACGTCCTCTGATTTCATTGCAAATACAGTTGATAACTGAGACATGATTGTATTGGCTGTGTTTAAATGAAATGAGAGATTTCAGATGTGTATTTAAGATGTGCAGACACAAATTTGATGCTCAAATAGAATGCAATGTTTTTCTCTCACAGAGATCTCGTTAACGTACTTGTGTTTAATGGGCTGTAATATGAGCATATGTACTTTACAACTGCTTACTATGTTTTGTTACCCAGGTTGTTTTCTGCTGTGAAAAATAAAGTAGGTTAATCACTTATATAGTCTAACACTGCCAGAGCTCTCTCTTTAACTCTGACATACTGTTACTCTCTTACTCATGCCAAGAAACTAGATCAGATCAAGGACAGTTGTATTGTTTGGCATTTCTGACATCTCAGATTTAAGATGACACTAAATGTTAAAGTGTCCCTGTTATACATTTTGAGATATTACCTTTCTTAGAGTGTGTTTTATAGCTGTTTGTGAATGTAAAAGGTCTGCAAAGTTTCAAAGATCAAAGTGCACAATAAATTTGACAGTCAAACACTGTAGTTGTACCAATCAGAGCAGAGTAGATTCTTGGAAAGTAGAGGTTTCGAGAGACCAAATCCTTTATCAAACCATTTGTTTTGAGAAAATGTAAGTGTTTTTGCACTTGGATACATATACACCTATTGTAGGAGACCTCCAAAACAAAAATAGGAACTTTTAAAGTACTGTAAAGGAACCTTTAAAACCTGTATTTAGCAAAGGATCATTGCTTTTGACATGTCATGCAACCTTCCCATGGCATCTGCCTAATTTGGCTAGATTAGTTAGTGGTGAAATACTGTATAGCCTTGGCCAAAAGTATTGGTAGTTCCAAAGAGTTGTTTACACCACGCTCGCTCATCTCTTACCTTGTATCCTGTTTTGGTGCATAAATCTTTTTAATTACTTCAAGAATACAGCTATGATCTGCACTCAGAATTCAAAACCCTTCAAATTCCAAAAGTATTGGTATACATACATTTTGTGTTTTACGAAGTAAGCTGCTTCAGTATTTGTAGATTATTTTTTTCACATTTCTATGGTATACTGGAAGTTTTAAAGGCTTTTATTGCCATAAAACATTCAATATGGTGAGCCTTCTTCTTCATAACCTCTGTAATTAGCTCTGGCATGCAATGGCATGGATCCAAGATTTCGATATAATGATTTCCGAGCCACTTCATTATTACTCGTTTTGATACCATTCTTTATTCATGGCAGTGTTTTGGCTAGAATTGTGAGAGTGCCCACTCCCTTGGATGAAAAGCAAACCCACACTGGATGGTCTCAGGAAGCTTCACAGATGGCACGACACAAGACTCATGGTAACGTTCACAATCGATTTTCCAGATGTCCCAAACAGTCGGAAGGGGACTTCATTAGAGAAATTAACTTTCTACCAGTCTTCTGCTGTCCAATCCTTGTACTTCCTGCAGAATGAGTTTCAGCCTGTCCTTGATGTTTTTCTTGGAGTGAAGTGGCTTCCTTGCTACCATTCTTGACAGTAGACCGTTGTGCAAAAGTCTTGGCCTTACCGTGCGTGCAGATGCACTCACACCCACCTGCTGCCAATATTGAGCAGACTCTGCACTAGTGGTGACATGATTCTCCTCCTCAGGAGGAGATGGTCCTGTGCTTGCTGGACACTCTGCACACATCTCCTGAAGCCTTCTTCACTGCAGATCAACCTCTCTCCTTGAAGTTCTTGATGATCTGGTAAACGATTCTTTCAGGTACAATATTCTTTACAGCAATTTCCTTGCGTGTGAAACCATTTTGATGCAAGGAAATGATGGTTGCATGTCTTTCTTTGGAGGTAACCATTGCTAACACATAAACACAATGACTGGATGCACTTCTTCTCTTCTTTTATAGCAACCAGTCTGCTCTTATAATCCAATCAGAATGATACAGTGATTTCACCTGGCTAGTACTTGTTCACACTTTCCCATGTGCTGATGATATGATTAGTGAAATGATGTTAGCTGGTCATTTTGTGTCAGAACCAAAAAACAGTGAAATTTGGGTTTTGTGAAGTAATTGTACACTTCTCAACAAACCATGCATTTTGATGTATCATTCATGTCCGTGGCACAAACGTTTTTTATACTAAGCTGTATTAGTATGAAGGTGTGTTAAAAACTTGTTTTAGGAAGTATTCAAATGAAAGGGATGGAATCAAACATGGATAGTGCTGAGTAAAACTCCCAGTATGGCAGTAATCCCTTATTAGAAGGGTTGTATTGTTATTTAAGTGACTGTCCGTCTCCAGGCGGAATTTAAACAAAACCTTTAATCGACCAAATCCAGGACACAGCGTGATATTTGCCACACAGGGAATAGGCAGCAGGGCTATTGACAGCAGGCGGTTCTGCAGACAAAAAGAGTTAAAAACATATCAGGACATTGATGAGTAGATATTGATTTGGCTTTGAATAGGAGTCTGTGTGTGTGTGTGTGTAATATGAGGCAGAGTGGTGTGAGTGGTGTAGCTTTATTGATCCATTGTTGGTTTAGGGGGTTATGGGGGAGTATTTTGAGGGAATGTGTGCTCAGATGGCAGAGTGCGGTAACAGAATGAGAATATTGACCAATTGCTGGGACAGCAGAAGGTGGGTGGGAGGGGCAAGTATAAGTTGTTAAAGTCTTGTTGGGGGCAGGAGACCTCAGTGACAAAGAGATGGACAGATGACCACTGTTTATTGAAATCAGATGGGGCATATGTTAGCCACACACACACACACACACACACACACACACACACACACACACACACACACACACACACACACACACACACACACACACACATTAGCTATCTAAATGGGGACATAGCATAGACTTCTATTGTTTTTATATACAGCTAGTTATTAATACTGCAGCCTAACCCATACCCTAACACAAAAATTCTGCATCTTCATAATTACAAAACAAACAAACAAGCACTTTCATTTACTTTATTTTTATACTGTTTTAACAAATGAGGATGATGCCAAAAGGAGATTTTTGGGAAATTTTGTTAGGTTTTTCTAACTTCTAGATACAAATTTGTCCCAAAAATATTACTATATGTATCGTTTTTGTGTCTAGCAGTATGATTCCATTATTAAGCATGTGTGCCGTTAGTGTGTTTATGTGAGTGACTTTTACATTCTTGCACTTGCTTAATCACTTTATCCTCCACAGGGTGATGTGAAAAGATACAGTTGGAACTGCAGCAGAGACAACTGTCCTTTTCTAACACTCTCCTTCTTTCACTTTCTTTTATTTCTCATTTCTTTTGTGGAGGGGTAGAGAGAGTTTTGTTTAAAGAGAGCAGCTGTGTTTTTGAAGTTCTGGCCCTGGTCCACAAGAGCTCAGTGGCCAGGATCTGCCTTCCTCTCAGTCTGGACTTTAATCAGAAAGAGACATAAACTCTGTTCCAAAATCTTGTGAGCTGCCTATCTAGAAACAATGTCTGTTACAAAAGCTAGGCAGCAACATTATGCTGCCTTCCAAGATATCTATTACATTGCAATATGCTCAGTGAGGAAATATAAGTGATATATAGTCTTCTAGCCAGCTCTGAGCAACAGTAGCATAATCCATCATTTTAATCAAACAGACAGTTAGAACTGCTAGAACTGTAGCATGCTTTCTATCTGATCCAGACTGTCCATTTAAGGTCAGTAGCAGTCCAAGCTGGTCTAGATGCTTCATCAGCTGAGCCACATGTTGGTGAAGCTAAAGTTGACCTGGTAGGTCATTTTGGTCAGGCTAGTTAAAGCTAGTCTGAGTACATGAGAGCTGGTTTCCAGCAAGAAAGCTCCAAAAACTAGCTTGACCATCCTACAATGGTTTGACCTGGTTTCCTCTCTCTCTCTGTCTCTGTCTCTACATTAACATTGCCACATCCATTAACATTACCATGCCAATCCCTCCGAGAGTTGTCATGACAATTACATAATTTTTTTTTGTGGGATTATTGGATTATTTGAAATGTATGTTGGTTCTCCATACTTTGACAGAGAGTTGTTATTCAGCCCATTTGATTATTATTTTAGAACATAAAATTTGCATGTGTATGTAAATGTTGCACTACTTTCAAAGAAGCCACTGGTTTATTTTACAAACCTGGAAAACCTCTACAATGGTCTCTTTCCTTAGCCCACACCTGAAAAGATTTTGGAGATAAAAAAACATTCAATGACAATATTTCTGAGTCTAAATATATGTCCGCCTCTCCTCTTTTGCTTCCTTCTCACAGTTCTCGGTAAGGGTGGAGCGGTGGATTGTGGGAGGATTTTAGTGGCATGATATTTTAGGTGGAATTTCAACGAAATGTCAAGAATTTGCACTTAAATAAAGACCAATGCATCTATTTTAAGATTAAAAATTATGCATACCCTTGTGGATTACAAGTTCTTGTTTACTGCACAATGCACATGTCTTAATATTAAGCCTAAATGTGTTTTAATATCACTATTAGTAAGGATAGTCTGATCACTGACTGTATAATATCAGTCTTTAAATGCAAGCTAGTATACCTAAAGAATAGTTCCATTTTAACACAATCAAATTTTCTTAAGTATATCTTTAGTTGGACCTCAGCACTACTTCCAAGTGCATATACAAAATGAGTTGTTCCAATTTAGCAGACTTTAAGTTTATTAATTTAGTGTACCAAAAGTACAATTGCAGGGTATTTATATTATTAAGTATATAAATATGTAAATATATTTGTAGTATACTTAGCATAAAATAAATGGGTAGCACTTTATTTTACAGTCCTGGTCTGCATGTACATTCTATGTACTTATTATAGTAATTATAATAACTGGATAATAACTAGGTACTAACACTGAACCTACCCCTAAACCTAACCATAACCCATGTACTGTAGTTACCTTGTATTACCCGCTACTTTCTTAGGTAAGTACAGTGTAAGCACACGTAAATGCACCTACTGTAAAATAAAGTGCAACCAATAAATGTATTTCAAATACATTTTGGTATATTTATTAATAATACATACAGTTTTGTATTTGTTCTGTCAACCAAAGAATTCAGTTTATTAGGTTTCTCAACCTTTAACCCTTTCATGCATGGCGTCCACTACAGTGGACAGATATTTAGAAGCCATTTTGAACTATTTAAGTTTTAGTACCATGTCCCAAAGACTAAGTGGCGAACAACCAAAGCGTTGTCTACGATTCCATTTAATTATTGTCTTTGTATCTCTTTGTTGTTTTGAGATATTGCATCATACATTCAAAATGGCGCAGGAAAGAGGAGATGCACCAAGTACCTCAGGAATAAGTGTTAAATCCTTTTATTCTCAGATAACCAGACAGGAACAAAAATATTTTTCAGCTAAATAAGATGTAACAAATACTTGTATCCAGATTTTAATAATATTTGTCTTGTACATTTTCTTCTGTGACAGAAAATACATCTGTCCACTCCAGTGGACGTCATGCGCCAAAGGGTATATTGTGCCTATTGGGCCTGTATTTAGATTCCACCTTATTTTGTATGTTTTAGTTAAAATTATTATATAATTTACACTTGAATAGTTTTATTTAACAGCAATATTAAATAGTCTTCATATTTTATAATTTATTTCAATTACAGTCTATATTTATTTATTAGGTCATATAAAAGTGTAGGCATATACTTATTTTATATATTTCATAATTATTTTATTAATAGTTTTAATTGGTGGAAGAAGGTAAATCAAATGAGATTAATTATGATACTGGTTTTAATTGGTTTCAAGTAAAATGAGTTCTCATTCAGTCAACGTTACGTCAGGTTACGAGAGATAGAATGATATGTTTTTCAGATGTCCTCTCTATTGTTGTTGTTATTTGTTATGTGTATTCATACCATTTGCTCTTAGTAAATGTTTTAAAAACATGTTTTTTTCAGACCAAACAATGAGTTCTGTTGAATCACTTTTTATACCGTTGATGCATGGTGTCAACAAACATTAAAAAAAAATATTACTTTGTGATTCAGTAATTCATGCATGAAAGGGTTAAACAAGCAATTTGATCAGAAAGAGAGAAATATAAAAAAAAATTAGGTTGTAGCATGTATATCATCATATATAATCAAATCTCATTCACTCTCAGACAGCAGCCTAACTATCAAAATAAAATGACCATTCCTGATGCATTCAAAAAAGTTTCCATCCAATTTTTCCATCCAATATTATTTTGAAATAGAATTATATTTCATTTCTTTATGTCAGAGATCAGACAATTAGCTAATGAATTTCTTGTTGACTGCAGTGTGCAGTTAATTGTGGTGCCATATCAATGACATCATTTTCCTAAATAATTACTCACATGGAATGCACAGCTCAGGTGTTTTTGTGAAACATGTGGTTCCACCCCATCTCACACTACACTGAGTTTGATGTTGTAGGTGGTTTGGAAATTACACACTTCACCATGTATGTCCTGTAACTTCTACAGGTAATCATATTTAGCCAATAAAACAAACAAACCTGTCAATATTTAATTTCAGTTCTTCAATAGGTTTCATGAATGGAATGTTGTGAATCAATCTGCACTTACATTTAATGTTCATGTGTGATTTAATGCTGACGTGTAGTTTAGATGCTTCATCTGTGTATCCTTTTAGAGAACATGGCAAGCTTGTGTAGCTGTTGCCATGGATACTGGATAGTGAAGAACAGTTGATTGATTTTGATGTGGAATATGTTGTTATCAATGCTAGCATGTACTGTATAAATGTGTACTCAGTAAGCTTGTGTATATCTTTATGTTCTCGATCTACTGTAAGTGTAGTTAAATAGCCTATTGCCTGATAAAGATGACCATATACCTTCAGGTTCCTTGTTTTTTTGTGAAACGAATGTCTCCACAGGGAATTTTTAATAATAGCTCATGAGTGACATTGAAATGTGTGTGGGTCTGCTGTATGTAGGCCAATCCATGGTGGAGTGTGTGTTACTCAGAGAGCATGTGTAGATTTGTAGTACTTGCACGATGGTAGCCGTAGACCGAAAAACACATTTGGCTTCAGTGTTTCAGGTAAAATGTTCTTTGAATGACAGACTTTGAGGTCAGATTTCTATTTTACGCAATATTTGGAATTCTGTCGCTTGCTCATATCTTTGTGCTGTGTGTGTGGATTGCACTTCAAGCTATTCCAATTGAGATACAGGTGGTGAGACCCCCCAAAACATAATGATATTCATGAATTCATCATTTATGATATTTGTATAAATATGATATTTGATATTTGAAAAACATATTTAAAAACCTTTTGAGGAATGATTAAGATGTGTACACTATGTTATTAAATTTTTCTTGGTTATGCCACGAGACATTAAATTTTCTTGACAATGGTATAAAAGTTTTTTCAAAACCATATGAAACCAACATACATACAAAGAGAATGTGTGTTTTACACTAGATTTTTCCTCCATTTTAAAAGATTATATGTCATTGACCCATTTATACAGTCTTTTTTAGTTGAATTTTTTTCAAATTTATCTACAGACTTGTATTTATGCAGTAGAATATATCCGTCAGAGAAAGTATAACATGCGGCAAATGTGCGGTAGAAGCTCTTAATTGCCTTTAAACAACATTAAACTGATTTAGTTTGTATGGAAGCTTGTGTCCACCATTGAATAAGAAATAATTTAAAATAGGTAATTGCGACTTTTTAGCTCACAATTCATACTTTTTTCTTGCAATTTCGAATTTACATCTCGCTATTCTGACTTTTTCCATAGAATCGTGAGATATTAACTTGCAATTGTGAGTTTATATCTCACAATTCTGAGGAAAAAAGTAGAAATTGCAATTGCGAGAAAATAAGTCAGAATTGTAAGATAAAAAGTCACAATTACCTTTAGTATTTTTTTTATTCCGTTGCAGAAACAAGCTTCCATAAGTTTGCTTTCCCTAGTCAGACCAAAAATAATTTTATTTTATTTCTCATTCTTGTCAGACCCATAATTCCTCAGTACAAGACCTCCTTCACCACCACTATGGATGCCCCCTCTGAACATGTTGCCATGGAGCTGGACTTCGGCCATTTTGATGAACGGGACAAGGCGTCTCGGACCCCACGAGGTGGCCGGGCCAACGGCCTCCCCAGCCCCACTCACAGTGCTCACTGCAGTTTTTACCGCACACGCACCCTCCAGGCTCTGACCAATGAGAAGAAGGCTAAGAAGGTACGGTTCTACCGCAACGGCGACCGCTACTTCAAGGGCATCGTGTATGCAGTGGCCAACGATCGTTTCCGCACATTTGATGCGCTTCTGGCTGACCTGACCCGCTCTCTGTCTGACCACATCAACCTGCCACAAGGGGTCAGATACATCTTCACCATCGATGGATCACAGAAGATCACCAATCTGGATGAGCTCGAGGAAGGTGAGTGTTTTGAGTTAGGCAGTGAGGTTTGAGGAAACATTTTTGTATTTAATTTAAACATACCATGTTTATTCTCTATAATTTGCATAGTATTGTTGAGCAAAAAATCTCCACATAAGCAGTTAGCCTGAGAAACATCCTAAGAGATGTCAGACTAGCTACATTATAAAAAATACATGTCATGAAACATGAATTTACCTTGGTTCATTTACCAAAAAATACTTTCAAACTGCTCTGACCACTGAAACACCTGAAATCACCCGAGTCATTCTAGAACAATTATTTTCAAATAGAACTATTGAAATCATCTTGTGGAAATTCCAGTTTTTTTTTTCTATATGTATAGGGTTCAATGGGGCACTTTCCAAAACATCCGCTTTTCAAGATGCACGTGGAAATTTGTCTGATCCTTGCAGCGATCGCAGGCAGCAGCGCACTAATTTGATCTAATATTTGATGTTTTTAAAATGTTGTAGATTTGAGTGGCAAATGAGAATCACTAAAATTATTGAATATATTTAGAGACAAAGGTCTTCTTAATGATTTTCAACAGTTTTCTGAAAACGGAAGAATATGTAAAAGTGTGGTATTTGGGGTCAAATGCGCACCTGCTGTTGGGGCAAAAGACACAATAATAAACATGATAATAAACAGCCGGCTGACTTTTCCATTTGTTGACATGACATGGTTACATTCAGATGGTAAATATCATATAATAAGTTGGGTGTCTACCTTAGAGATAATCACCATATTTATAATGAAACCATTATATTTAAATATATGATATTAATCATATCATATAATAAAATATAATTTATTGTTACTACTGTAAATCTATATTAAATTATTATGGGATCTCCTTCAATGATTTCAGAATCTTTACTTTTTAAAACAATTTTGTTTCTGTATTTTTAAAATATATTTTTATATTAACATATTTTAATGACAGTATATTTATTGAACGAAAATGAATTCTTTTATTTATCAAAATAAACAGAAAACAATACAAACCTTGACATTTTCAAAAAGCACATTTTTTCTTACGGTGTGCCTTTAGACCCGTTGTAGAAAAGCAAATATCACAATGTTAGTTCTTTACAACATCAACCCTATGTCACATGTATATTTCTGTGTTTCTGTGGTCTCTTAGTTTGAAGTTTTCCCTTAGCCTCTTCATTTATATTAGTTTATCATTCTCGGTTTCTGTGATTCTTCCTGTGTTTCAGTTTGTTTCCATAGTTACTGATTGGTTTCCTTCGTAACTCATTATGTTCACCTATGTCTAGTTTAGTTGCTCATTTTCTCGACGTATGGCCTATATACACTCACCTAAAGGATTATTAGGAACACCATACTAATACTGTGTTTGACCCCCTTTCGCCTTCAGAACTGCCTTAATTCTATGTGGCATTGATTCAACAAGGTGCTGAAAGCATTCTTTAGAAATGTTGGCCCATATTGATAGGATAGCATCTTGCAGTTGATGGAGATTTGTGGGATGCACATCCAGGGCACGAAGCTCCCGTTCCACCACATCCCAAAGATGCTCTATTGGGTTGAGATCTGGTGACTGTGGGGGCCATTTTAGTACAGTGAACTCATTGTCATGTTCAAGAAACCAATTTGAAATGGTTCGAGCTTTGTGACATGGTGCATTATCCTGCTGGAAGTAGCCATCAGAGGATGGGTACATGGTGGTCATAAAGGGATGGACATGGTCAGAAACAATGCTCAGGTAGGCCGTGGCATTTAAACGATGCCCAATTGGCACTAAGGGGCCTAAAGTGTGCCAAGAAAACATCCCCCACACCATTACACCACCACCACCAGCCTGCACAGTGGTAACAAGGCATGATGGATCCATGTTCTCATTCTGTTTACGCCAAATTCTGACTCTACCATCTGAATGTCTCAACAGAAATCGAGACTCATCAGACCAGGCAACATTTTTCCAGTCTTCAACTGTCCAATTTTGGTGAGCTCGTGCAAATTGTAGCCTCTTTTTCCTATTTGTAGTGGAGATGAGTGGTACCCGGTGGGGTCTTCTGCTGTTGTAGCCCATCCGCCTCAAGGTTGTGCGTGTTGTGGCTTCACAAATGCTTTGCTGCATACCTCGGTTGTAACGAGGGGTTATTTCAGTCAAAGTTGCTCTTCTATCAGCTTGAATCATTTGGCCCATTCTCCTCTGACCTCTAGCATCAACAAGGCATTTTCGCCCACAGGACTGCCGCATACTGGATGTTTTTCCCTTTTCACACCATTCTTTGTAAACTCTAGAAATGGTTGTGCGTGAAAATCCCAGTAACTGAGCAGATTGTGAAATACTCAGACCGGCCCGTCTGGCACCAACAACCATGCCACGCTCAAAATTGCTTAAATCACCTTTCTTTCCCATTCTGACGTTTAGTTTGGAGTTCAGGAGATTGTCTTGACCAGGACCACACCCCTAAATGCTTTGAAGCAACTGCCATGTGATTGGTTGATTAGATAATTGCATTAATGAGAAATTGAACAGGTGTTCCTAATAATCCTTTAGGTGAGTGTAACCTGCGTTTCTGTTCATTCATTTGTCTTTTCTACCTATACAACTCTTTCCTTGTCTGCATGTTACACCCTAATAGAAAAGTCCTGTATTAGTGTGTGACGAGCAGTAAACCAGTTGTTAGTAAAACACACTGCCCACCTGCACTAAGCTCTCCAAGAGCTAAAAGCAGATTGGTTTGTCTGTCTGGTTGCCATGCCAACAGTAATGTGCCCATTAAAGGTCGACACCAGCTCTTAATCCTGTACCTTCACACTTGCACACATCTAAGACTACTAAACCAGTGTAAAAGCAAACAAAATAAGCTGAAACTGAGGTTGAAAGCAGAAAACACTTCAACCGAAATTATGTACAAGACAAAGTATGCATGAAGTATTTTATGTAGTTCAGGCTGAATTAATTGCAGCATATTACTTAAAGGGTTAGTTCACCCAAAAATGAAAATTATCCCATAATTTACTCACCCTCAAGCCATCCTAGGTGTATATGACTTTCTTCTTTCAGACAAACACAATCGGAGTTATATTAAAAAATATCCTGGCTCTTCCAAGCTTTATAATGGAAGTGAATGGTAAATGAGATTTTGAAGGTCAAAAAAGGGCATCCATCCATCATAAAAGTGATCCATACGGCTCCAGGAGGTTAATAAAGGCTTTCTGAAGTGAAGTGATGCGTTTTTGTAAGTCATATTTATAACTTTATAAATAATTTTATGATGGATGGATGCGCTTTTTTGGGCTTTAAAATCTCAGTTACTATTCACTCCTATTATAAAGCTTGGAAGAGCCAGGATATTTTTTTATATAACCCTGATTTTGTTTGGCTGAAAGAAGAAAGTCATATACACCTAGGAGGCTTGAGGGTGAGTGAATTATGGGATACTTTTCATTTTTGGGTGAACTAACCCTTTAAGGCTGGAATACACTACATGACTCTTTTGCTCAGCTTTTTGCCCTGATTTGCAGTCTGGACAAGTCGACGATAGTTGCCAAAAGTCTCCGCCAGTTGATTTTGGGCAGTCGGAGTTGAAAGAATTCACAGAAAATCACGTAGTGTATGATAGCCACAGAACCTAATTTTTTAAAGCTTCAGAGATTCCATCCATTCGGAGGATATCAAAACATGTATATGATCCTCAGTCATTTGGTGTATGATGCACAGTTTTTTTCTGTAACCATTTACAAAGTCGGCAAGGGTATAATGCCTAGTGTTTTAAAATCTCTTCAGATTTTACAAGTCGTGTAGTGTATCCCAGCCTTAGGGTTAGCAGTTTAGAACAAACCATAACAACTGTTCTAGGAATATCAATACAGTAGGCCTACTGCCTTCCAGGTCCTGCAAATATGGAACATGGCCAGTGTACACAGGCAAAGTGGTTGTGGCTTGTTTTCAATAGTGCTTTTTTGGAAAACATTTGTAGCTATTTTGCATAATTTAACTTAAACTCAAAAACCAGAGTAGTGTTTTCAAACTGTGTCCAACTTGTCACTCATGCTAACACTTTAGAGTCACAGGTCAAAGGTAATTACTTTAGTCCAACTCTTACGTTGTAGGGAGTCAATGCTAGTGCACTTCTCCTGTATAGATAGTTCACATGAGGAAACACATTTTGGATGTACTTTGAGTCGGGTTGTATGATAAATCAGTGACCACAGCATTATCAGCTAATTTCTCCATAAATGATCAGTGTTACTCTGATGAAAGCAAGCAAGAAACGACAGTTGTGATAGTCTTTTCTTCCCTATTGTGAGATATATCCAAGTGAAATGGCTTCTCAAACAATGAGAAATGTAGGGAGGGACTTGGTTGGAATTGGTTGGATGAGAAGAGATGTTGCAGTAAAAAGGAGGGGAAGTTATTTAGAATAAAGATGACAAGGGCACATACATTTAAATTATATATATACAGTGCTCGAAGTGGGCCAGTACGCACTTCTATATTTTAATCTGTACCCTCAGTGTACCCTCATTTTTTCTTGCGTACTGGCACTCCTCACATGTTGCCGGACTACCACAACGCCCTCTCACCCCTGGACCGTGATTTCCGTTAAATCCCCAACTTTAACGTAAAGATAAATTAGTTTGAAGATTTAATTTTTAGATTTTAATATAAAGTGGATATAATGGTTTTCTGGTAGCACTTTATTTTACAGTCCTGTTCCCCATGTACATACTATGTACTTATTATAGTAATTACAATAACTAGGTAATAACTAGCTACTAACCCTAAACCTACACCTAAACCTAACCTTAACCCATGTAGTTACTTATATTACCCAGTACTTTCTTCTTTTTTTAGTTGAATTTCAACCCGCCAAACTATTTTAGCGATTGTAAGCAGCAAATGTTTTCCAAATGAAAAGACAAGACATTGTTCGTTACAGAGTAAATCTGCCTTGTCAGTATATGTTGAATTTTAGATGAATCAAGCTGGGAGCAGACAGCAAATAAAGGAGCCTAGGGGAACATGTTCAAAATCTGTAGCACACACACACACACACATACACTCAACCGAGTATGTGTATGTGCGGCTTACACACACACACATACAAACTTGTTTTTATATCTTTACGTAGACTTTCTATAGATGTAATGGTTTTTATACTGTATAAACTATATATTCTATCCCCCTATACTAACCCTACCCTTAAACCTACCCATCACACAAAACTTTCTGCATTTTTACATTTTAAAAAAACAATTTCTGTCTGATTTATAAGCTGTTTTCCTCATGGGGTCCAACCAACTGTGTTCAAAATGTTTTACCATCTTTGTGGCGACATTTGGTCCTCTCAGTGTAGGCTAAACAAGAACACACACGCATATACACAGACACACACATTTTTATACATACCTGATAATATTTTCTACCACTCCTCACAGAAAGCTTTTTGAATTTTTAGATTTTCATTATTTAGTATGTTTATTAAGCTGTTTTCCTTGTGGGGACCGTTGACTGCTCCCCATAATGTATCGCAAATATCCTGAAGGAATGTGTACAGGATTCCTGATGGAATTTGTGGCATGATTTGGAGGCAATCCTAAAGGATCCTAATGGATTTGATTACGAAACAATTCCCACATTTCCTACAAAGTAAAATTCCTACAGGATTTTTAAATTCTTTCATCTTTGAATATTAAATAATAATATTTATCAGATCTCTACTTGTACTGGAATAACGTTCCTGCACAATTAAAGGAAATCACATGGGAATCTAAAACAATGTAAAAACCCTCCATGGGTTTTACAGGGTCCTACAGGGACAGTTTATCCTATTGGTAATTATAATTATTGGGGATAATTAGGAGTCCTATTGGGAACTGTGTTATAAATATGTAAAATCTATTTTTTGTTTGATTCTGATGAGGATCCGATGAAGAATATCTATCTATCTATCTATCTATCTTAAAAAATATTTAAACTTCAAGCTATTTAAACTAATTTGAACTTTCTGGTCAGGCTTTCTCACGCCATCATAAAGTTGGTCTTGACAAACCTTTTCATGTAGTTTTTTTATTATAAATGGTTTAAAAGTATCTTTTAAAAGTACTGGTTACATTCTACTTTCATCTCTTAAAATTATTCATAACGATCAATTCGTTCTTCCCAAAAGACATGGAAGGGTCTTTCTCTGTACAGACAGACACAGTTATGTTAATAGCTATTTTAGCAGATATTTGTATCTTACATTACATTACTTACATTACAGTGATAGCTTGGCAGTATCTCAGGAAAAACTCAGGAAAAGCTTGAAGTCTCAATGCGATGATACATGATTGTTATTGCAATATTCTCTCTTCCCTGGTCTTTTGATCAGTGATAACCAGTGATATTGTATGTGTGAGTGATTTCTGTATGTATATGTATATGTGTGGTGCATATACAGTGGGGGAAAAATTGCACCCAAGTGACTGTGTTTGAGTCCCAATCTTTATTATCTACATCCATATGCAGTGATGCATGTATTTGGGTCTCTGTTCACATTAGTGTTTTTTCTTCTTCTGGGTAATACCCAGGCAAACGATAAGGGGTTCGCACTCTCATCCTCCACCAAAACCTGAACATGATTGATGGCATTTAAGAGAAGCCTTTAGGAGCCAGAGAAGCTGCTGAAATTAGACTCTGTATGATGGATAAAGGATGAGTGTAGGAGAAATGTTAAAAAAGGTGGAAATATGAGTGGATCATAATTGGTGGAAAGTTATAGCAACATCAAAATTAGTGTCATTAAAGGGGTCATGAACTGCAATGTTTTATTGTTTTATAATGTTTCCTGTGGTGCACTTGTAATGTTTTGGACATCAAAAAATGTCATAATTTAGAAATAAAAGGCATTTTTCCTAACCTGATTTTAGCCCCTGGTTTAAACGCTCTGTTTGAAGAGGAGTGTCTGCTGTGAGACTTCAGTGTAAACGCCCACTGCTGTGATATGCACATTTTTGCATATGAAATAGCTAGTATTACATGCGGAACTCTCTCGAAAACTTTAGGCACGTCTTTACTATTACAGCTAACAAGGTTAACGAATCGTGAAAAGTGTTGATTATAGCATTACATTTGATCTATGGCATTATATTTAGATCGTGGCATGAAAGGTTGCAGTGATGAGCATTGTAGTCGATCACAGACATGTTGAGCGCATGAATGCAGAGATCTCGTCATTGCAACTCGATTTCTGCACACTAATGAAAGCTTTCATCATAACTAACAGTGCAAACGCAATGTAAATAAGAGATTCGTTGATTATTACGGGAGTTTTGGCGCGAGTCCAGAACTCAGTCACTGATAAACTCGTGCTGTATGATTGACAGCTCCAGCAATTGTAAAGGGAGCGTTCTTTTTTATCGCTTTCAATATATAATTTAATCACAGTTTAAAAATATTTTTTATTTTTTATCCTACTAAGAGAAACAATGTGAAGTTTACCGTTTAGTCACTGGTTTGATTTACTGACACATAGACAAAGAACATCTTACTGTACATGAATCATTACATATCAGAAATCACTGGTCACATATCAGGCATTAGAATTAACATGGATACTTACATGTTGTAGCATTACTGTCGAGTCCATATCATAAAAGTCTGTTTGTAAAGCCTGCGTCAAAATTGCGACTGATTTACCAAAGAATCCACAGCTCCACAGTACAATCCACAACTGAGACATTCACATTGTTGAAAATAAATAACCACATTCCTAGCATGAGGATCCTTTGGAAGGTAGCCTAATGTTATTTTTAGTCCAGTGATCCACTGATCGCTCTTCTCTCCTCGTCATCTCACAAACACGCCAGTGGGCGGGGCCAAAGTTGCACTGATGAAGTAGGCGTTGATCTTCTTCTGCAGAGGCGGTCTTTCACCTATAGGTAGGCACATTCCACAACGAGTCGTTATCTGGGCTTGGTTACAATAACTGTTTTTGGACTAACAAGGAAGTTTTCAGTTCTGAAACTTACAGGATATTCTTATAGTATGATGACCTCTTATACAATTTTATGGAAGTAACTTACAATAGAGGAGCATAAGCAATTCGTCACAGAGCTAAGAATATTTGCAGTATACAATGCCACATGTATTAAAAAGCTAAATTAGAAAAAGATAGAGAAGAAGAGAAATGCAGAGAAGGAAAAAAAGAGAATTTTATTGATTTATTTATTTGCAAGTGAATTGGTTTTGGTTGTGGAAAAGGTGTGTCTTCATCTGCTTCTTGAAAGATGTGATTGTTTCAGCAGTTTGGGTTGAGGTTGCTTCTCATTCCACCAGAGAGGAGCAGAGAGGGTGAAGGTTTTGGAAAGCAGTTTCGTTCCTCGTACATCATAGTAGCAAAACACTGAAAACCAGCAATAGTTGTCATTTGAAACCAAAGCTGTCAAGCTAAATGTACTGTGTTGATGTGTTCAAACAATCATCTTTCTTTCTCTCTTTCTGTGTTTTCCACCTCTCCAGGTGAGAGCTATGTTTGCGCCTCCGAGAACTACTACAAGAAAGTGGACTACACCAAAAATGTGAACCCCAACTGGTCGGTCAACGTGAAAGCATCAGCCAGCCAGAAGAACATGCTAGCCAACCGCACAGCCTGTGAGGCGAGGGAGAGCAAGGACTTTGTGCGACCCAAGCTGGTGACAGTGATGAGGAGCGGGGTGAAGCCGCGGAAGGCCGTCCGTGTGCTGCTCAATAAGAAGACGGCGCACTCTTTCGAGCAGGTGCTCACTGACATCACAGAGGCCATCAAACTCGAGAGCGGAGCAGTGAAAAGGATCTACACACTGGATGGCAAACAGGTATGGGAGGAGTACACGAAGACACTACAGGGCTTTTCACACTTGAAAGTGTGAATCCTGGGTTATCTTGCTTCAAGTTTCACATTGCTCATAATTTACCCGGGGTTAACAATTAACCCTGGGTATTCACAGGGCTGCCAACTCTCACACATTCAGCGTGAAACTCACGCAATTAACTCTGTTCTCATTCTCTCACGGCACACATCCATTTTCTCATACAATAAATTTTGCGGAGCAAATAAGACACGGACAATGCTCTGACAGACAAGACAGAGCAGGTTACTTTTCATATGAAACAAAGTCTCAGCTTTCAAATTCTGTCAATTTTATTACAAAATTCGAACAATTTTGGCACTCTTTATTGTGGCGTGACAGATCACTGTAGGGCCTCAGTTCAAGCGGCATGTGAACCAATCCGTCTTCCTCTTTATTACTAGTTATAGCACCAAATAAACATGAATGAACATCAGAAGGTATGTTGAAAGATACAGTACAGCTTACTGAAATGTAGCATGTCTCATGTAATCGTTCAATGAGTGTTTCACAGCTTATATATGTAACGTAAAGCCATTTAATGCCCATATAGCATAGTTATAGAAACAATTCCCACATTTCCTACAAAGTAAAATTCCTACAGGATTTTTTAATTCTTTTATCTTTGAATATTTAATAATAAAATTTATTATTTAGAGATTTGTTTCCTTGAGAGAAAAAACTAACATGTAGGCCCTACTGTACCTGATATTTAGCCAAATGAATCAATATTTAATCAAGATCAAAATTGAATCGCAAGCTTTTGAATTGAATCATCCCCTCCACCCTACAACCCCACCCCCATCCATAATTCTCACTCCAAGCTAAACTCAAAAGTTGGCAGCCCTAGTATTCATAAGCTGTCGTTTCACATGGTACATTCCTAACCTTGAGTTAATGTCTTCATTTGCATATTTGCAGTGTCAGTGTCATTGATTGGATGAACTACGCAACCTGTTTACATAAAAGCTCTAGCATTTGCGCATCCTTGACGGTGTTTTCTTCACTCCAATTGTCATGTTTCTGTCACCATTTGACATTTTCCCATCAAACGCTGAAACTACAGTTTATACAGTGTGCAGTGTTTCCGTGACTGTCCAAAGCATGTGAATATGAGCCACGCGATTGGTTGTCTGTTGCTAAGCATCTAGCCGTAACATTCTAACAATGCATCTTTTCACACTGTACAGGCTTTCCACCATAACGTGGGGTTAACACCGTAAAAGAGGTGCTTAGCCTGTTTCTGAACAGGGTTTCATAACCCCGGGTAAAACCTCACTTCTAATTTATAAGTATGAAACGTTCCTTTACCCAGGGTTAAAAGCAGGATTTAGAACGATGATAACCCGGGGTTAAGCGCAGTGTGAAAAGCCATTCTGAGACACTGTATTCGGAATGGAATACTACCACATTCCTTACTGTATACTGCACGGTATGTAATGTATACTGCATACTATTTTTCTTAACTGTATGTGAATCAGTGTACAATGTGCAACAATATACACTCACCTAAAGGATTATTAGGAACACCATACTAATACTGTGTTTGACCCCCTTTCGCCTTCAGAACTGCCTTAATTCTACGTGGCATTGATTCAACAAGGTGCTGAAAGCATTCTTTAGAAATGTTGGCCCATATTGATAGGATAGCATCTTGCAGTTGATGGAGATTTGTGGGATGCACATCCAGGGCACGAAGCTCCCGTTCCACCACATCCCAAAGATGCTCTATTGGGTTGAGATCTGGTGACTGTGGGGGCCATTTTAGTACAGTGAACTCATTGTCATGTTCAAGAAACCAATTTGAAATGATTCGAGCTTTGTGACATGGTGCATTATCCTGCTGGAAGTAGCCATCAGAGGATGGGTACATGGTGGTCATAAAGGGATGGACATGGTCAGAAACAATGCTCAGGTAGGCCGTGGCATTTAAACGATGCCCAATTGGCACTAAGGGGCCTAAAGTGTGCCAAGAAAACATCCCCCACACCATTACACCACCACCACCAGCCTGCACAGTGGTAACAAGGCATGATGGATCCATGTTCTCATTCTGTTTACGCCAAATTCTGACTCTACCATCTGAATGTCTCAACAGAAATCGAGACTCATCAGACCAGGCAACATTTTTCCGGTCTTCAACTGTCCAATTTTGGTGAGCTCGTGCAAATTGTAGCCTTTTTCCTATTTGTAGTGGAGATGAGTGGTACCCGGTGGGGTCTTCTGCTGTTGTAGCCCATCCGCCTCAAGGTTGTGCGTGTTGTGGCTTCACAAATGCTTTGCTGCATACCTCGGTTGTAACGAGTGGTTATTTCAGTCAAAGTTGCTCTTCTATCAGCTTGAATCAGTTGGCCCATTCTCCTCTGACCTCTAGCATCAACAAGGCATTTTCGCCCACAGGACTGCCGCATACTGGATGTTTTTCCCTTTGTAAACTCTAGAAATGGTTGTGCATGAAAATCCCAGTAACTGAGCAGATTGTGAAATACTCAGACCGGCCCGTCTGGCACCAACAACCATGCCACGCTCAAAATTGCTTAAATCACCTTTCTTTCCCATTCTGACATTCAGTTTGGAGTTCAGGAGATTGTCTTGACCAGGACCACACCCCTAAATGCATTGAAGCAACTGCCATGTGATTGGTTGATTAGATAATTGCATTAATGAGAAATTGAACAGGTGTTCCTAATAATCCTTTAGGTGAGTGTACATTTCAAACTTTAATATGCTACATTGTGGTCACATGACCTCAGTGGATTTTTGATGTCTAATTCAGTGAGTATAAATTATCCTATAGATAATATTATTAAAATTATAGAAAATATTTAAATTAAATGGTAACACTTTATTTTAGTTAAGCATGAAAACACTTGTTATTAATGATTAATTTGTCCACAATAATGTATTAGTTAAGCATGAACACACTAGTAATTAATGTTTAACTTAACATATAGTAAGGGCATATTAGCCATTATTTACAATTTATTAAACATTTGAAGGATTCACATTCATGAATAAAAATAAGCTAGTAATTAATGATTAACTGAATGTACAGTAAATGCCTTTTAGCCATTACTTACAACTTAGCAAATCATATATTATTATGATTCACCATCTATTAAGTTAACTGAACAATATGCTAGTAAATATGTTTAATTAGTGTTGGTTTTACAGTTATAAATAGCTAAAATAGTGTAATAAAGACAATTTGACCCCCTGTTCTAAAGTGAAAGTTATATCCTCATTAATTATAGTAATAGTAGTAATATTTAGGTTTATTGACCAGAATAAGCAAATAATTATGGCTAAACTGCCACTAATACAGTATGAATGTGGATCCTTCAATGGCTAATATGTCCTAACTATATGTTAAGTTAATCATTAATTACTAGCGTGTTCGTGCTTAGCTAATGCATAATTCTGGACCCTTAAAATAAAGTGTTACCAATTAAATTTGTAAATTAATGTTTCGAATACATTTTGGCAGTCTGAGAGATGTTCTAAATTATGGCTAATATTGCTTCTGGTTCAGTCGACACACTGGAAATAATTGCGCTTGAATGGTTTAAAATTGTTTGTTTTTAAACCACATAAGCAAATAATAAATACTGTGAGGGCACTGCAACACTACAATATGAGCGTAATCACGATAGAGACGATGATTCAAAATCTCTACCGGTTGACACATTTCTTCAGGTTTATCACATCTACCAGTACATATTGCCCAGCCTTAAGTGTGTTGTATTGTGGGATACAGAATCTCACGCAGTATGATCTGTGGTATACTACACATTTTGGCAGCTGTAATAGGTCATCAGGGTATTCCATCAATACTGTAAATTTGCATGTTGTGCACAGTATACAGTACATACTGCAGAAAATGGAATGAGAAACATGGAAGTATGCTATGCCATTCCATACATTCCCAATGAGATACAAATACACACATAAAACACACACAGAACGGCATTTTCGAATGCAACACATCAGAGTATGTGAACAGGTACTCTTTGTTTAGTTTGTTGATTATGTTTATGTTTTGTTTGGTTTTTATAAATTGCCAGTCATTCAGAAAAGTAAACCAATACAACAAACACACTCATCACACATAACACTGCAATAATCAAATTCCACTCAGCTAGGTTTTATGTTTCCTGTGAGAGTCTGCAAATATAATTTCGCCATTCATTCAACCTCACTAATGGAAGGTTTTGGTTCACAGTATAAACCACAGCCTTTGCCATCATTCAATTACTGTTCTTTAATGCTTCTTTTTTATATGTTCCTGTAAATCATCTCTTGAAATGTTTCTTGTCAGCACCAGTAGCCAAAATATTGATTTCCAGCTCTAACTAAAACTCCCCTATCCTCCAGTACTCAGCTAAAACCAGCTAGCAGCATGGGTAGTTTCATCATTTATGGTCATTAGCTGTTCTAAGCTTGTCTAGATGGTTGATTAGCTGGATTACCAGTAAGTAGATTAGGTTTCAGTTTTAAAAACCTGCTCGCTCCACTGGAAAACTCAATTCAAACCAATTTAAGGTACAAACTGTGTTTTGGAAGATGGTTCAAATTGGTCTGGTTTAGGTAGTAGACAAGCTGGTGTGGACCTGGCTGAGCTTGTAAACCATTTTAGACCAGCAACAAGCCAGCAAGCAATTTTGCGTTTAAAAGGCATCTAATACCCGTCCAAACACACCGCCAATATGCTAAAACAAGTCAAAACTAGGAGTGTCAGTGAAAATTTAATAGATGTCTAACCATAGCCCAAGAATAGACTAATAATCTAGAACATGAACATGTCAAAGAAATGAAACCAAACACCTTGTAATCACTGTTGGCTTTGCTTACATGATGGAATATCATACATCTCACAAGTTATTTTGGCAAAAACGACATGTAACCAAACTTAAGGTTATTTTGGCTAGAAGTGGGTTACTCATAGCCGGACTATATGTGACCCTGGACCACAAAACCAGTCATAAGGGTCAATTTTTTTAATTAATGAATTGAATTAATGATAAATAAGCTTTCCATTGATGTATGGTTTGTTAGGATAGGACAATATTTGGCCGAGATACAGCTATTTGAAAACCTGGAATCTGAGGGTGCAAAAAAAACCTAAATATTGAGAAAATCGCCTTTAAAGTTGTCCAAATGAAGTCCTTAGCAACGCATATTACTAATTATAATACATTTTTGATATATTTACGGTAGGAAATTTACAAAATATCTTCATGGGTCATGATCTGGCATAAAAGAAAAATCAATCATTTTAACCCATACTATGTATTGTTGGCTATTGCCACAAATATACCCGTGCGACTTATGACTGGTTTTGTGGTCCAGGGTAACATATCGAGTCTATAGTTAACCGAGAGTTAGTT
Organism: Coreius guichenoti; assembly: GCA_039654105.1. NCBI lineage: Eukaryota > Metazoa > Chordata > Actinopteri > Cypriniformes > Gobionidae > Coreius > Coreius guichenoti. The sequence goes on along the minus strand of CM077169.1, from coordinate 47,505,123 downwards.
GCTTGCTGGGAAACCATGTAAAACCAATCATGTAACCATGAACTAAGCTTGACTTATTTAGCTAGACTGATTCATTTTACAAAATCTACAGCTCCATATGTATAAAACACTATGAGCTAACTGTGCTGTGTTTATTAATGTGCAGCTGTATGTGTGCTTGCTTTTTGATATGGATCATTGGATCTTTAATCCTTCACGTCTGCCTCACTTTGATATCATCATTGATTGCAGCTGTAACATGCATCTGCAGAGCAGGAGGGACGTGACCCTCCGTTAACCTTTGCTTTTCTCTTTCAGTGACCCTTGTTCTCCTTTTCTGTCGGTCTCATCTACTGTATCCCTCCTTCATTTTATTAACATAAGCATGTTCGCTTTCCCCCTTTATCTCACTCTGTCCTTCCTGAGTATCCTTTGTATTTGCTCGCTCAAGCAGAACTCCATGAATGCTCCCTAATGAGTTCTTAAGAACCGGATTCTGACCTGCAAAATTCAGATAAGATGAAAATTCAGACTTCTACCCACAATTCATAGTAGCGCAGAGACATACATCCCACTTGTATTTTCAACTGTAACAACTGAAATGAAGTCAATTGGACTGGACAACAGCAATGTGTCAGGAATTTCATGTTAACTGAAGTAGGAAATATATTTTAGCATGAAGTGCATGCTTGGAACTAAATTTCATTGAGTGGTGCTAAAAGGACATTAGAGTAGTTTGAGGCATATATGATCAATTTAGGCTTAGATTTTTGGTATTATCTAAATGAAATCCATTTGGTTGTTTGTAGACTCAACAGTAAAAAACACATTAAGTTCAGTTTTTACAAACCTGGGCCAAGCCACATTCATTTGGGGTTTGAAATCTAATATGTGATATTTAAAAGACAGTAATATATCTGTCATTTTTATCATTACAAGCTCAGAAAGTTTGAATTTTCCATCCTCTCTTTTCAAGCTGATGATAACCATGCATGTTGCCAGCACTTACGTAATTACTATGGCAACTGATTTAGAAATACTGGATTTTGACCTCACTTACAGTGTGGATATTCAGCCCTAAAGTTTGGATTTGAAAGCAAATCGGAAATGTTTGCACTGAGAACAAAGCATGCTCACTGGAGCTTTTGTCACACATATTTTAAACAAGATATAACAAAGTAAAATCTGGACTTCTTTAGCTGTCGAATCTAAACAGGTCTATCTGGTTTATTCATACCATCTTTATAGATGTTGCCCAGACTTATTTCAACTGCCCATCTTTGTTTGCTTTAGTATTACACTAACTGATTGTGTGTAAAAAAGAAAACCATTGAAGCCAGGCCAAGCTTCCCATTTTAGAGTAAGTTATCCAGCATCTGATTATAGTGCAGCATGTCCTTCGCGAATCAAAACGTCTTATTTTGTTGTCATCTTGAAGGCCATTTTGAATTTAAATTCCAGGTGAGGTTTGGAGACCTTGCTGAAAAATCCATTACATGGCAGGTAATTTATGGTCATTATTTGCTCCACTCTGGTTTAGATTATAAACCTAGTGAGGTGCCTCTGACTAGCAATGAATTTACATTCAATTATTAGCATATGCTTTTATCCAATATGACCTATTTACAAACAATATTTGCAGTATGCTCAAAATTCAAGATTCAAGAGTAAGATGGAGTAAAAGGACAAATGCAGAAAATGCTTTATACAGATGCAATAGAACTGAATAGATTTCACTCTACCTGTTTCTGTCTCTTTCTCATTTTCTGTCACTGCCTCTTCCAAGATTAAATTTTACTTTTATTTGTTTAGACCCAAGACAGCCAGTGCCCCCAGGATAAAGCAAAATGGAGGGAGGGAAAGAGAAAGTCAGATAGCTATTGTTCAAGGTCCCTCAGTTGCCGTGAGGCATACACATTTTTAAACTCCCTCTCTTCCTCTAAGGCTTGTGTCTCTCAAGGGTTTGCTAGCTCTGTGCTGTGTGAGTGTGTTTCTTTTGTATTAATGTGATGCACCACACACACACACATGCTAACAGATGGAGGGTGTAGGATTAGAGTGTTCTACAGAGTTAAAGCCAAGCTGTTTCTATCCCACCCACTCTCCTTAGATATGGGTAATTGCAGCATTTGCTGTGGTCCCACTGGAGTCTCTTATGTCTCACACACTTAATCGCTGACAACGGCAATCTCTTAGCTTCCGGCTGAGGGATTCAGAGTCCAGGTTTGTTAGGATGTCACCTCTCACAGCGTGTGATAAAGATATCGCAAACACAGTATTCGGAAAAGAGAAAAAAATCCAGAAAAAGACATTTCTTCGGTTTAATTTTAAAATAAACACATATACTGTTGAAAATGAAGACTGTTCATGGTTGTCAAATGTTAATAGATCATGTTCATAGTGTGATGAAGAACACCTGTGGTTACTCAGATGGACACCTGTGTGAATTTAAAGTTGGCATGAAATGGAAGTTGCGATCATATTTTCTTCTCTACTGTGGCGTATATCTGAGTGAAATAGCCACTGGAATGAGAAAAAAAGTAGGGCGGGACTTGATTTCGGGATAACTGGAAGCAGTTGACCCCAGAAGCCTCCTACAGACACCACTAGATTAGAGATATTTCATATTTTCAGACATTTTTAAGAGTAACCTCGTGTAGTCTGTAGTTAAGTCTAGTCCAGCTTATTCTGACCATGAACTGCCCACTTAGACAGGAAGAGACTACAGCAGAGGTCGGCAACCTTTTTGTCATTAAGTGCCATTTTCCTAGTTCCTAGTACAGTTTCCTAGTTAATTACTGTGCCATACCCCATGGTCATTGTGATGTGTGTGGAATGTTTAATAGGACTCTACTGTATATACTTAGTTGAATATCTCAGAAATTTATACCATTAACTTCTTTTTCCGCCCTCAAACTAAGCACAACATATACAGCAGAACAAACTGTAAGCTGTCAGTCAAGTGGACTTAACTTGTGTGATACATCTGCTATCTTGATCTGCGGCGTGCTTTCAGCGGCTCGTGATGCACAGCGGCCATGCTAATGGTTTGTCAGAGCTGCGTACTTTCATTGACATGCTCAGTTTAACTCTCACTATTGAATAGTATTTATACCGATGAGCCAAGACATTATGACCACCTGCCTAGTATGCTGTTGGTCCTCCCTGTCCTGCCAAAACAGTGTCGACCTGCTGAGGCATGGACTCTACCAGACCCCTGAAGGTGTCCTGTGGTATCTGGCACTAAGATGTTAGCAGCAGATCCTTCCAAGTCCTGTAGGTTGCGAGGTGGAGCCGCCGTGGATCGAACCTGTTGGACCAGCACATCCCACAGATGCTCAATTGGATTGAAATCTGGGTAATTCGGAGGCCAGGGCAACACCTTGAACTCTTCATGTACCTTCCATCAGGGAACACCTTTGTCATAAAGGGATGCACCTGATCTGCAACAATGTTTAGGTAGGTGGCACATGTCAAAGTTACGTCCACATGAATGGCCGGACCCAGGGTTTCCCAGAAGATGTGTGCCCATTGTAGCCAATTTCAACGGTGGACAGGGGTCATCATAGGCCCTGTGATTAGTCTACGGCTACGTAGCCCCATACACAGCAGAGTGCAATACACTGTGTGTTATGACACATTCTTCCCATAACCATCATGAACATTTTGTATGACTTGTGCCCCAGTAGACCTTATGTTGGCTCGGACCAGATGGGATAGCCTTCGCTGCCCTCGTGCATCGATATGCCTTGGGTGCCCAACACCCTATCGCCTGTTTGTGGTTTGTCCTTCCTCGGAATGCTGTTGGTAAATTCTCACAACTGCTGACTGGGAGCAACCCACAAGCCTTGCCGTTTCAGAGATACTCTGACCCAATCGCCTTGCCATTAGGCCCTTGACAAAGTCGCTCAGATCTTTATTCCTGCCCATTTCTCCAGCATCCAACACGTTGACTACGAGAACTCAGACCTTAATATGTGACCTTGTTAGGAGATGATCAACGATATTCGCTTCACCTGTGACATAATGTTTTGGCTCATCAGTGTATAGCTCCTAACTCCTAAATAAAACAAGTTGTGTTACTATAAGGAATGATTACCTCAAAATGTAGATCTGAATGCAAGTGCAAGGTACTTTATCTAAATGAAATACATACACATCTCTCACTTTTGCTCACGTGCCAGCGATTACCCCATTGGTATGCTTGACATAGGTCACTTTCTGTCTAATTGGGCAGTTATGTTTAGTATTAATTCATTAGTGTTAATTAATTTGTGTAATTTGTCATTAATTATAATGACCAACTTCCTTTAGCTTACATGACGTTAGGGGTGGGTAACTCTATAAGAACTCATTCTGACTGCATAAAGTCAACCTTGCTGTTTTGAGAAAGCTCTTGCATTTTTTGAGCTTAAGCTGCATCAAAATGTGGGCGTGGCATCTGAAGCTTTTTGAGTACATGAGGGCACATGAATTTAAAAAAAATAATGATGTGCACAAATAAATCATTTTGTAATATACACTGCAGTATATTCCATAAAAACAGGAATTGTCCGTTTTGATTTCATGATGACTTTAAGCTTCATGGAGCGGACAGTTATTACCAGACAATTTGCATATCATTATGTGGATGGTGCTGAAATCAAAGCAAGATGGAAGGTGGACTAGAAACACATGGAGAAGGCATATCGCGTTTTCTTGCTGCCTCTCAAGCTCATAAACTCTTTGACGCTGTCTGCAACGATTTTCATGTGGAGGTCAAAGTGCCGCATGATGCTTGTGTTGAGAGGTGCGTCTCCTCTCTTCTCTCTCAGTATCGGCAGCTGCTATGGCTGGTTGCTAAGCAACCACATCTCTGCACAAAGACGGAGCCCAGCTGGGGTGGACTAGTCTGCCAGTCAGCACGTCCTTCCGGAGGTGTGATTGTGAATGTGTGAGCGTGTGTGGAGGGGTTATTGAGTTTACTGTATGTATGTATGAGCTAAAAAGCTTACAGCTCCTTGTTGATTCATATGGTCACTCATGAAAACCACACCACCTGTGTTAATACACACCCCTCATTATATAAATATTTACAATTAAAAAATTTTTTTGCATGTGCAAAACCCGACGCTAAGGTGATAAGATTTGTTGGCACTCAAAAGAGCCAGTCCTCTAGTCTTTCCTTAGATACAAGACTTTGGAATTGTCATCCATTTTATTGTCTTCCAGGAGAAAAAATTTCACCTAGTCTCAACAAGCCACACAATTTCAGGTATCATTCATGTCTGTAGCACAAACAGTGCAGTAATTGTGTTTCTTGCCTTAGCAAACACCCTAATTATTATATGCTTATGCAGAATTGAGCATAGAATATGATAATAAAATATAGTGGAATTTATTAAAGCACAATTTGATTTTTCAGCTTTTGTGTGTGAGAAACGGTATCAAGAAATGTTCACCCTTGATTAGAAAGGGGTGCAATTTTGTTTAACATATTCTGAAAGAGGCATAATTATTCTCTGTCTCTGATCACGAGAACTGCACCCCTTCATTCTGGTATCTCTTCAGAGTAACGCAGGCAGAGCGAGAAAGAGACAAAGAGACGGGGCCATTTTGTTTCTCTTTCCCTGTATTCGGCTGCAATCTAGTGGTTGTGCACTACACTATAAATCTTGTGGCCCTTGTGTAGTACTACACTCGACAGTATCACACCTCACAGCTGAGACATGATTAATGTAACACAGCTCATCATTTCTGTATGAAAGGGGTCATGAACTGCATTTCTCTTTTCTGTTTCCTGAGGTGCACTTAATCAACCTATATCTCCTAAACCCTGTGAACGCGATTTCACCAAGTGCAACATGTTCCTGGATCAACATTCAGATTTGATGGACAAGTTTACAGTTTATGTCAAGTTTAGGCTTACAACCAGGGGTAGGTGCCAGTGGTTTAGGTGTAGGGATAGGGATAGCACTAAATTTTCAGACAGGAATGTTGTTCCAGGATCAACAAAACATGTTGACCCGGGAACATGTCTTACTTGGCGAGATCATAGTGACTTTGAATGCAATGTCCAAAACTTGCTACATCTGGACAACATGACATTTTGAAAACATGCAAAATTTCAGGAATTTCTGATGGGGCTAACAGTTTCTAAAAATCAGCTATTAATATCAATTGGAATGGGTCTCACGTTTTCAAATCAGTGTAAATAGTTCAATGTAATAAAAACACATGGAAATTCAATTCATATAATTGATACAAAAGGATTATAAATATACTCAGTTTGCAAAGAAATCTGTGATCTTCAAAATTATTCGAAATCATTAAATGTTACCTTAAAGTGGAACTGTTATGCAAAATTCACTTTTACATGGTGTTTGAACATAAATGTGTTGGCAGTGTGTGTACACAACCACCGTATAATGGTAAAAATCCACCCACTCCTTTTTTTTTAAATCCCCATAAATCATAAGCTGTGTCTCAGAACAAGCCGTTTGCAGATTCTAGCAATGTGACATCACATATGCTTAGGCTCCACCCCCGACTGCTGACGGGCTTCGCCCTATTAGCATAGACCCCGCCCTGAGTGAGCTGTACACAGTCCGCCATGTTTATCTCCTCGCCAGAGCATTTAACATCAGCATTCAAGTAAGAAATCTATTCTTATTAAAGCTACTAAAGTTATTCAATCAAGAGCAGTGAGTGATGTTCTGCTTTTCTTTAGTTGTTTGATTCATATTAACAGCATATAGCAGTAGGTACTGTATATTACGCTGCTTTCACTTTAATACACAGATCTAATATACACGTGATTTCTTTCCCTGCTGTTTACGTTCACAGACATAACGGACTGTTTATGTGAACTTTGTGTGTTTTTGACATAACCTTGTGTGTATTTGACAGTTTGAGCACAATAAGACGTGTGTGCGCTCAGGAAACCAAATATCAGAAGTTTAGACTAATATGGCTTTAAAACGCATGCAGATAATAAACTTCATGATGATGAAGAACTGCAATGTCACGTGAGTGTGACTGTGATAGAGATGATAATCATAACCTAACAGATTTTTTAGTTTTTGGCAGAGTATCAGAGGCACGAGCTGTACAGGCTCCGCCCTCTTCTGGAAAACAGGTGGGGAGCAGCAGCTCATTTGCATTTAAAGAGACATGCACGAAAACAGCATGTTTTTCCTTCCACTCAAAAATGGCATATTTACAACATACCATAAACTGAAACTTCACAGACACATTCTGGGGACACCTGAGACATATTACATCTTGTAAAAAGGGGCAAAATAGGTCCCCTTTAATATTTATATATCCTAATGTTATTGATAACACATCTGTCAAGTTGCCAGACATGATTGAATATATTGATTGAGACAATAACAGTGTCATATTATATAAAAAAAATACATGCCAGTGGCTATATTTTGGCATACATGACATGGCAGCTGTAAAATACTGCTTGTGGCTATATTTGTTTTATTATATATTTTATGTGTTATATATTTTTTTATTGTAACCGAATGAGGCAAACTATGTTTTTATAAAGAACACTACCAAGGTCCAGTGTGGATCGGTTTCTTTGTCCAGCAGGTTATTTGTATTCCAATCGGCAACTAGCGTGTGCAGTACAAGGCTAAGATATCTCTCTTTCTACATCAGTGCTGTAAGCGCAGTTAGGGGAGGGGTGTATGCGGTTACCTCCAGAGGAAGACGGATGTCCAGTATTAAAATTCAGCTCAGTCTTTGTGCTGCCAGAAACAAAACTACGAAAGAACCTTCTTAATATGCGGATGATCTCACTCACAGCCAATCAGATTCTTTCATTCCCTCACACATGCCCTTATCTGTCTAGCCATTCAAGTGAAGGTTTTTTCTCTCTCTCTCTTTTTTCTTTTCTGTTTTGCTGAGTGAGCGGGCTATAGACAGCAAGTAATCGCAGAGGATGTTGCTATGGCGACAACAAATCTGCAGGGCGAATGATGGAACAGCAATTGCTGTGACAATAGTGCTGCAGGAATACGCTGAGTGGACGCTTTATGTTTAGCTTCACAAGGCCAAATACGTGGTGGTACAAGAAACCATCAAAATCTACTGTGCCACACACAGTACCCCCTCAGATTATACACTGCACTGCATTTCTGTACTGTATTTACTGCAAGGGCCCCTGCCAGCTACACCAAACCTCCTGTATACTGTGTATAACTGCAAATAACACATCCAGTTTGAATCCTATATCAGTCAGCTATGAAACAGCTGGCCAGACAGTTGTTATGACAGCAGTGTCATATGGGACTTGTGGGCAGTGTATAATAACATCACTTTTGAGTGTGACCTTGCAGACGACTGGAAGGGAAGAAAAGAGCAGGTCAAAGGGAATAACACAGAAATATTTATTTACAGTATAGGGCTGTAATGTTTGTGTTATGTATTGTGATTGCGATTTGATGATAAACATTTGTGGTGTGTCCGAAATCGCGTACTGTCTGAGTAGGTACTAGATTTGAATTTGAAATTACTTTGCAACCGTTAAAAAGTATGTTCTATATAGTATGAATATATTGCCAAAAGTTTTGGGATGCCTGCCTTTACATGCACATGAACTTCTTAATCCGTAGGGTTTAATATGGAGTTGGCCCACCCTTTGCAGCTATAACAGCTTCAACTCTTCTGGGAAGGCTTTCCACAAGGTTTAGGAGTGTGTTTATGGGATTCTTCTAGAAGCGCATTTGTGAGGTCAGGCACTGATGTTGGACGAAAAGGTCTGGCTCGTAGTCTCTAATTCATCCCAAAGGTGTTCTATCGGGTTGAAGTCAGGACTCTGTGCAGGCCAGTCAAGTTCCTCCACAACAAACTCGCTCATCCATGTCTTTATGGACCTTGCTTTGTGCACTGGTGCGCAGTCATGTTGGAACAGGAAGGGGCCATCCCCAAACTGTTCCCACAAAGTTGGGAGCATGAAATTGTCCAAAATGTCTTGGTATGCTGAAGCATTAAGAGTTTCTTTCACTGGAACTAAGGGGCCAAGCCCAACCCCTGAAAAACAACCCCACACCATAATCCCCCCTCCACCAAACTTTACACTTGGCACAATGCAGTCAGGCAATTACCGTTCTCCTGGCAACCGCCAAACCCAGACTCGTCCATCGGATTGCCAGACAGAGAAGCGTGATTCGTCACTCCAGAGAGAACACGTCTCCACTGCTCTAGAGTCCACTGGCAGCGTGCTTTACAACACTGCATCCGACGCTTTGCATTGCACTTGGTGACGTAAGGCTTGGATGCAGCTGCTTGGCCTTGGAAACCCATTCCATGAAGCTGTCTACGCACAGTACTTGAGCTAATCTGAAGGCCACACGAAGTTTGGAGGTCTGTAGCTATTGGCTCTGCAGAAAGTTGCAGACTTCTGCGCACTGTGCGCCTCAGCATGTGCTGACCCCGCTCTGTGATTATACGTGGCCTACCACTTTGTGGCTGAGTTGCTGTTGTTCCCAATTGCTTCCACTTTGTTATAATACCACTAACAGTTGACTGTAGAATATTTAGTAGTGAGGAAATTTCACAAATGGACTTATTGCACAGGTGGCAACCTATCACGGTACCACGCTTGAATACACTGAGCTCCTGAGAGCAACCCATTCTTTCACAAATGTTTGTAGAAGCAGTCTGCATGCCTAGGTGCTTGATTTTATACATCTTTGGCCATGGAAGTGATTAGAACACCTGAACTCAATGAATTGGAGGGGTGTCCCAATACTTTTGGCAATATAGTGTATGTAGTCTGAATGGAGTCTGGACACACTACATCCGCCATGTTGTCATAATGTGACCTACCAGCGTCAGTTACGTTGCTTCACTGCCATTCATAATCGTCTCCCGTGGCCTCATGGAATAGTAAAGTGTCCATTGAATGCACACTTCAGAAACTCACCGGAAGTAGTAGGTGATCCAGGGACTTTTTGTCTACTGTTTTTCAAATACTATGTATTCGGACATACTACTCTGTTGGCGTACTGTTTTTCACCTACTATATAGTAGAGAAGTATTCGATTTCGGACGCAGTGTTGATCTCACATTGCTGCTACTGAGACATCCAGGCAAAAAAAACAAAGAGACCACACTCTGCTGCCAATAGTTGCTTTTTAAGGGTATTCACACTCAGCTTCATTCTTTACAAGAATCAACTAAGACCTTTCAGCAAACAAATTGAAAAGAGTAAAACTAAATTCTTTGCAATGATTTAGCTGGACTTTTAAAGTGGACTCAAACCTCTTTTTTGTGACAGTTTATCAGTCCACATTACATTCACACTGGTGATTTTATGAATCTAATATATTTTAATATAATAATAATAACTCAACTGTGACAATGAGGGCTTACCATGATCAACTAAACGCTGGATTTTCAAAAGTATGTGAAGTTCGCAGCTCTATTGTTGCAGTAAAGTTGCACAACGCTCTTGAATGAATAATTTATAGATGCACGCTGGTCTGTTATTGCAGGGACATCGACTTTACATTTCCACGCCCCTAAATATGACGCAGAACAAAACGAACTGTGATTGGTTGTGTTATATGTCAGTCAAACGCCCCTTGGGCAGTCCTCGACCAATGAAAGCTGCGATAGAGTCCAGACCTTCTGCCGTCAGTCTGAAGGTCTGGCAACGCGAGACTACCCCCGCCCCTTCAGACTCGACGCTCACACACATCTGACAGGTTTCTGACAGGTTAAAATTGTCATTGTCAAGATGTGACGCATCTCTCTTCTTAGTCACTCTGCTTAAATAGGGATGCCGGAAAAATCACAATGAATTCAGTTTGTCTTTGTTCTGGAGTGCCTGAGGATGCATCTTATTCTTTCTCTCTCTGTCTTTTCACTCTCTCTAAATACTTGCATAGGCCTGATATAGCTAATCGATATAGCTAATCTATATACTGTGTATATATATATATATATATAGAGAGAGAGAGAGAGAGAGAGAGAGAGATAATATAGATAGATAGATAGATAGATAGATAGATAGATAGATAGATAGATAGATAGATAGATAGATAGATAGATAGATAGATAGATAGATCAGAACACAGAACATGCATGTTTTAAACTAGCAAGCACAACTGTGTGCTGGAAAAAGCTACTAGTTATTTTGCTCTTTCTGTCCTTTATCTTTACCTAGTCCCTTTTTTTGTTCTCCTTGTCTTCTGTCTGTGTCTCTCTCTCCTCTCCCTCCTTTTGTCTTTCTGTGCGTCTCTCACCTTCTTTTCCTGTGTGTATTGTTTTTTTGGCATACGCTTTGCATGTTCGGGTGCTATGCTCACACTCACTCTCACACACACACACACACACACACTCACACGCACACACAGTTTTCTGGGTTTTTGGGTTAGCTGTTTCCATGAGTTGAGTCCTGTTTAATTGTTCTCTTTTAAGTGAGAGCAGACATTAATTAGTGTGATTACTTGGGGCGATACCACACGTGAGAGTGTTTAAAAATCATTTATCATTCACGTCTGTTGCAAAATGAATAGCAGCATAAATGCAATCGCAGACAGTCACCGCCCATCCCCAAAACAAACAGAGCTCCCAGAGGAGGGATGAAGGCTGTGTCTTAATTTTTTGTTCTTTTGTCTTGGCTATGTACAGCACATGCCTTTGATATTTTACAAGGTATTTGCGAAACCCTCCTTAAACTATTGTGATTTAAAACAAAAAGCACTTGACTCAGTATCCTAATGAAGCTAATTTACTCTTATTAAATCTACACACCTCTATTATTTGTAAATGAATAGAATTACATCTCAGACATATCTAGCTATTATAGGCTGATGTGATCTGCCATTATGAGCCAGCATTATAATTGACTATTACAGATAAGTTATTGACTGTAATTGACTATTATTGACAAAATTTCATTTTGCACAGTATTTACACAAAATATGCATTATCACTTGGCAGGGTACTTTAGAAAATGACACACTTCTGTTAATCGGCCAAGTACTGTAAGTGTGATTATCAGCTTAATCTGAAAATAGCTGAATGTCAGCAAACATATCAGTCTGGCACTATTACAGTATATTAAAGCACTGGATCACTCATATATAAATGGTATGCAGCATTCATTTGTATATGAATGTGCCAGCATCAAAATATGAAAAGATATGAATTAAAGGTAATGACACTGGTGACACCTAAAAGAATTACAAAAAGAAAGCATATTTTCAAACAACCTTGCAAACATATAAACCCATCCAACATATCTGCGCCGGGCATATTTTTTGACATGACGCACCACAGCTGTTTGAGGCTGTCTACACAAGACATTTGTCTTTCTGAACGGCTGCATGATGATGCTGTATAGTACTGAAGTGTCCATTGTAGCGAATTGCATCACAATGCCCCATTTGCTTTGACGTGTTCATGACCTGTTTAATCTTTTATGGTCTAAATGCAGCGAATTTGGGCTTGCTCTTTCGTAACCGAAGCTTTTACCATGTAATGCGAAAAGAGAGCTGGAATGTTTTGATGGTGCCTGGGAGGTTCAATGTTTACACTTTTGGGGGAGATAAACCCATGAATGGTACTAGTCAATAAACAATAAACTGGGTTAAGAGAATGTATTTTAACATAAAAAAAAAATCTTACATACTTCAGCTTTAAATATGAATGTTCATATATGAAAGATATAAGATCTGATATAAGTATTATTCCAGAACAAGTCTGAAAACATCTGCATGGTGTTAAGAATATTAGCTAGGCTTTTGCTGTTTTTCCTCCTCATATTTTTATAGAACGCTTTTGTCGTAGACTGGCGGGATGTTTTAAGACTAGCACATATTTTAAAAATGATGTTCTAGTTTCCAGCTGACTTAGGGGCAACCTGTTTGGATGTTAGAGAACCTGGCACCAGTTGTTTTTATCTAAATATGAAATTGTGCAGTATTTAAAGCTACACTTGTAACATACAAAATGAGAGAGTGCAAAAAAATATATCTGCCAAACAACCTCTTTACCCTTTGATAAATTACAGTATAATAATAATTTATAAAAATGTATAGAAATTACATATGTATGTCATGTGTGTCACGTCATACTTCATCTGTACACAGAGAAAAGTTGCTCCGGTTGTGAGTAGTGTGTAGCAGAAAGTTTGTCACAGTGAACAAGAAAAAATGACCAGGGATCATTTAAAACGGTAAACCTCCAGGGAATCACCAGTTGTAAAAACAACAACAACAAAAAATGATTTATTTGTCCTTCTGCTCTGAAACCACATTCATCTCTGCACAGAGGAGCAAAGCTGAAGCAAGAGACATGAAGTCGTATTTTTTTAACTGCAAGAACAGGGGTGTCCAATCCTGGTCCTGGAGGGCTAAAGTCCTGCAAAGTTTACCTCCAACTTGTCCCAACAAACCTGCCTTGAAGTTTTGTAGGTGCAACGTTACTTATAGTCAACATAATGTCTAAAGGAGACCATCAAAATAAAGTGTAACCAAAGTTTCTAGTAATCCTGAAGGCCTTGATTACTGTACCTTGGTTCAGGTGTGTGGACAGTGACCCTGGAGGACCAGGACTGCACATCCCTGAGTTAGATTGACAAAAGTTATAATAGCGTAGCTTTAAAATACTGCAGAGAGAGTCTTTTTATTCTAATTCCCTTGCCTTTAACGGAGTGTCTATTTACATTAAGTGCAAGTAGCCCGCCTTGTTGGCAGAGGCTATTTACACTAACTCCGCCCACTGATGTCTGGTTGGGCAAGACAAAATTATGAAAGATTTTGGATTGTCAACAGTAGCAATAGTGTAGGGGTAAGGTGTGTAGCAGAAAGTTTTGACGCAAATCGACCCGAGTTCGTTTCCGCCTTTTGCCGAACTCGCATATCAGATTGGAAAGGCATTTATTTTCAATAAAACTGAAGAACATCTTCTTGGTTGCTGCTACTACAAGAGCCATGGGCCACAAAGAGCTTACAAAGCATCAATGGGATCTCATTGTTGAAAGGTATCTCTCAGATGAGGGCTACAAAAAGGCATTAGTGGAGAAAATATGCCAGAACAGTGACATTATCAGAACAGGACATCCTCGAAAATTGATGAGAAGACAAAGAGAAAACTGAGGCCTACAGCAACATTAAAAGAGTTGCAGCTTTTTCTGGCAAGTACTGGTTGCCCTCTACAGGTGACAACTCTCTCCTGTATTCTCCTGTCTAGGCTATGGGGCAGGGTGGCAAGATGCAAGTGCTTTTCTGTCAAAACTTTGCAAAAACATATCTCCCAAAACCATGTGAAAAATGTGTTATGTTACAAACACCTATATTACACACTAAAGTAACATGGTAACATCATCTGTTGCGTAGCCCTTTGTATCTGAAAACACTCACACAAACACAGGCACAATATGCCTCTGTGAACGTACATCTTTCAGACTGACCACTGCGTATGGTCATGTCTGCATGAACTGCTCGATCTGTCCAGCAAAGAACATTGAAACAATAAAGGACTTTGTTAATAATTGACAGGCTACAGACTGGCAGTGTGTCAGAGTGAGTGTGTGTGAGTTATATGGGGACTCCTGTATGACCTATATTAGATTTGAGGGTGTGTTTGGGAGGGGTTATTGTGGAATAAGAGGCATGTGGCCCTGGCAGCTGGTTAGGCAAGGATTAGGGGCTAAAGGGGGTGTCAGTCTATGTGTCCTTTATTTGTGTGCGTGAGCCATAAAATGTAGTGATTATTATAGCTGTGAATATTATCAAAGTCTGCATTTCAGTTTTTTTTTTTAGAAAATTTTTAGTATTTTTTTTACTTTTTCTTACGCATTTCACATGTCGCAGAGCCTGGTTTTAAACTATCAGCATAAAGTCTGGTCTACTTTGGAGATTATTCTGGCCAAGTACAACCCATTTAGACAGAGAGACCATCTGACTGACATGTAAAATGACCAACTACAGCTTGTTATTATGTGACATTTAGGCGAAAAACGAATATAGCTTACACAGGTTTGTCCATTTACTTGATGCTAAATATTTCAAACAAAACTTTGACCAGAAAAAAAAATTCTTGTTCAGAAACAACAACAAAAAATATTACATTTTATGAACTCACTTTGGCAGGAGTGAGTGTCTTCCTACACACACACACACATGCTGACATGGCAGCAACAAAGCGGACCTAATTGATTCATTAATATTAATTAACATTTTTTTTTATTATCAGATCACATGCATGATTTATTATGCATGGCATATCACTAAAACTTAGAGTCTAAAAATCACTGTATATCTCTGTTTGAGTGACAGACTCATAATCAGCAGTCAGTCCCTGTTGACTCAGTGTCCGCTGGGAGTCTGGCACTTCCAATTTTGCTCTGTCTAATACTTGCATAGAGTAGTTGACAAAAGAATCATTTTCATAAAATTGTAATGCTGATGAGATTGATTGTTACATGTTGTCTTTGTGGCATATATGTTTGCAGATTATGAACATTCCTTTGAATGAGAAAAAAAGGTTCAGTGTGGTTCTATAGATCCCTGAAGTTCTTGATTACATTTTAAAGAACCTATTATGCCAAAAAGCTTCTATATAAAGGAGAAATGTCTTAAATGTTTATGAGCTGTTTAATTCATAAAATGTAATAAAAATAAAAAACAAAATTAAAACAAACCGAATTACATCCATAAAATTATCCCATGGGAACCCCTAAAAGGTTTTATATATGAAGCGCCTGACTGAACCTTTTAAGGTTCTATAGAGCCTTTTCTTCTGAAGATATGGTGATTTCCACTGTGCGCTAGCACAAAAAAAAAAAAAAAGATACTAGGTACAATATTTTGCAACAGTCTGTGTCTGATGGAATGAAATATATTAGTACAGATTGTTTAATTAGAATTTATTTAGGTGAGCACTGCAATTTTAGCACCAAATAAACATGCAAAAATAAGTGTTTCCTCACAAACAGAAGCCCTGTATGCTGGCCAGTAACAGTCATTTTTAAGAATTGCAATAATGTAAGTTTGGTAACACTTTAGTTTAGGGTCCAATTCTCACTATTAACTAGTTGCTTATTAGCATGCATATTACTAGGATATTGTCTGTTTATTAGTACTTATAAAGCACATATTCTGCATGACTTTATTCTACATCCCTTAATCCTACCCAATACCTAAACTTAAACTCTACAAAAGTACCTTACTAACTATTAATAAAGAGTAAATTAGGAGTTTGAGGCAAAAGTCGTAGTTAGTAGTGAATATGTGTTCCCCATACTGAAGTGTTACCGTAAGGTTTAAGGAAAATTCAGTTTCATGTCTGGTAAAAACATATATATATATATATATATAGTTTGGAGATTTCCTCTGTTCACCCTCCACTGACAGGCGTGAAAGTAAGTTAACTTTAGACCCTGCTCATACACATCCACAAATGTATTGAGTAAATGATTTGCTGTTTTTACATGGAATCATTTGAAATTCAATACAGGTTCATTTTAGTGAGTATGAGGGAGATAGGAGCAGTATAGTAGCAAGAAACTACCCAGCATGCAAAGATTCACTCAGCACACTCAAACTATATATATATATATATATGCCAGTCTAGAATAAACAGGGACACATCAAGTGGGCGAATGTTCAAAAGAACAGTGTGACAGTGTGGTCAATGCACTGTAAAAAACACAACTTGAAAAAAGTTGAAATGACTGATTTTGTTGTGTTGGTTCAGCAAAAATCCACACTGTAAAAATCTCGTACAACAAAAAAAATCTTAGTACTAATTTCCCCTAGCTTTTTCTTGTTGACTCAACTTTTGTTAAATAACAGTTATACGAACTGAAAATAAGTCGTCTGTGACACAAAAAAAAAAACGTTTAGTTGAGTCAACTTGACATTATTTGTTTTCTGGAGAGATGCAACTATTCTGTAACAAATCTTTTGTAGTTGAGCCAATTCAACATTTTGTGTCTATTGGAAACAGAAGTTCTTATTAAGAATAAACAAGTTCAGATGTTGATTTTTTTATTGAAAATGTTTGGTCACCATTTTGGTGATGAGCGTTTCCTTGAGTTGGGCAGTTTGACTTAGCTTTTTATGTGAGTTTGTAACAGTGTTTAGCAAAACACATAATTTGTTGCAAAGAAAGCCATAAACAAAAATGATCAGGTGATCTAAATAACAGCATTATAAAGGAGAATAATTCACTAGTCTTATTCCTGATCAAAAGTGATTATTTGTGAATAATATATCATATTTATCAACAAAACTTTTATGCAACAGATCAGACATTCTGAATTTAGATTTTTAAATACATTGTGGGAATTTTTTTTAGACACACACACAGACATCAAGAATCAGCATATGAATCTCAACAATGGTGACATTGCCACAATGCATGCTGGGAGCCATGATTTTAATACTATGTTGGCTCCCAGCATGCATTGCGGCATGGAGCATGTCACCATTGTTGAGATTCATATGCTGATTCTTGAGTCTGTGTGTGTGTCAAAAGTCACACTTTTTTCCCATAATGTATTTTAAAATCAGAATTCAGAATCTGCTGCAAGAAAGTTTTGCTGGTAAAATATTAATAAAAAAATCACTTTAAGTCAGAAATAAGATTAGTGATTTATTCGAGATTATGAGGCTGAAAACTTGATCATCTTGGTTTCTTTCTTTCTTAGCAACAAATTATTACAAAGACCACAAACTCACACAAAAAGCCAAGAGTCAAACTGCCCAACCAAAGGAAACGCTCATCACCAAAATGGTGATGACCAAATGATTTTCAATAAAAAATCAACATCTAAACCTGTTAATTCTTAAGAACTTCTGTTTCCAATAGACAAAAAATGTTGAATTGGCTCAACTACAAAAGATTTGTTACAGAATAGTTGCGTCTCTCCAGAAAAAAAATAATGTCAAGTTGACTCAACTAAACATTTTTTTTTTTGTGTCACAGACAACTTATTTTCAGTTCGTATAACTGTTATTTACAAAAGTTGAGTCAACAAGAAAAAGCTAGGGGGAAATTAGTACTAAGATTTTTTTTGTTGTACAACCTTAAATTTTTTTTACAGTGTGGCTGCATGATCAAAGGGATGTGAACACAGTTCTTCACAATTCACAATTCTTATTCACTCATTTAATAAGGATAGTGTACAATAGAATGTGTTGTTTGAATTAGTCTTTTATGATTTAAGTTTTTTTTATTTTTTAGTTTTTTAAACCTAGTGAATAATTCAGTTATAATGTGATTAATTGATATTAACATTTTTGTTTTGTACTTTTTATTGCCAAAGCATTTCCCGGTTTGTCACAAATTACCCAAATTACCCGAGTTCCCACATATACACAAATGACTTTGGACTCTTAAGCCATTATTTAAAATGTGACTGTTTTTGTATTATATATCAAAACATCAAACCAAGTTGCATTTATTCTGAAGGAATAAAGCACAAGCACACAATTTTTTAGGATGGATGGATGGATGGATGGATGGATGGATGGATGGATGGATGGATGGATGGATGGATGCTTGGATGGATGAATGGATGGATGCTTGGATGGATTTAATGACGGCCCATAAAAGAAGTTAGTCCTAAGAAAAGCACTAGCATCATATGTTTACATGCCACATGGTTTGATATTTTGTATAAATGTAATAAAGTTCTGACAACTTTTATGTGTGACTTAAGTATCCAAAAGTGTCCAATTACTTTTTGGGGCCACTGTGTAGGGCTAGGGTTAGTGTTTTCCTGACTAACTGCAGGTCTCTGGGCCCTATTTTAACAATCTAAGCGAATGATCTGAAGCGCATGGCGGAGTTGCACTTAGGGCGTGTCCGAATCAACTTTTGCTAATTTAACGATGGAAAAAATGGTCGGCGCACTTGGCGCATGGTCCAAAAGGGTTGTACCTATTCTCTTAATGAGTCATGGGTGCGTTTTGGGCGGAACGTGCAATAAACCAATCCGAGTCTCATCTCCCATGGCGGATTAGCTATTTACATGGTGGAATTTGCAAGCGGAAAAACTGAACGCTTCTCTAGCGAGGAAACGGACCTGCTCGTCCAATGACGCCTGCTTGCTCGTCATTACTGCAAATAGGTAATTCTGATACATGCAATGACAATCCATTATGAAATGTAGTCATTTTTATATTTATGTACACAGTGATAATCTTTTACATTTTAATCCTTTAATTTTTCATATTTAAAAATGTTTGTGTGCTGCTGCACGTCCCTGTGTGTGTAATAAGCAGAGTGTAAGTGCGTTGTGGACCCACCTATAGGTGCATATTACTAACGCGCTCTTTAAATAACAATGGGCGAACAGATGGGCGCGAGTGCATTGCTATTTAAACAACGTGGCACAGGACGTGAAAATGATAACTGCGTTGGGCTGAAACTAGCAAAAAACACTTGCGTCGCGCCTGGTGTCGCATTTCGCCGGGTGTATGATAGGGCCCTCTGTCTCTCAGTGAAATGCATCTAGTCAAAAAACATTAAACTCATTGTGATTGTGTTACTCATATTAGAAAAACAGAATAGAAATATAGAAAAATAGAGCAAAAAAAGTACAAGGACAAAATATACTGAATATGTTAAGTACGAATTAAAAGTAAATAAGCAAATAATAAAAATAAAAATAATATTCACATTGTTTCACTCTGTTAGTATGAAGGTCCGCTCTGTTTGTTTGAGGCACTCTCCCTTCACTTCACATGACAAAGCAACATGAGTGATCATGATCACAGCTGCCTGTGAGCTATAAGCAAATAACAAAATAATTTTGTGTAAGTCTTGTAGGTCTTTCCTAGATGCTGACCTCAGGAAACCTGTCATTGTCATTTAAGGACAACACTATGAATTCCAGCTGAATATTTCCGATGCTAGATGGTTAGGGACTAGGGAAAACAGGTAATTTGATTGGTTCATTGATCCAGGGAGGGCCACGCCCACCAGACCTGCTTATTCTTCTTAATTAATTCCCATCACTTCTGGCAATGGAGGCACACACACACACACACACACACGGAGTCTCAAATGTTGTTCCTGTTGCCCACAGTGATCTGAACTCTGTTAGTTCAGTCTGTCACATTGGCTGGCAGGAACAAACTCTGTTAGTAGTGTCTGGATGAGAGGAGACATGAGGTGACAGATGAGGGTCAGACATACACACCCTGAATCTTAGCTTCCAGTTACAGTGTTGTTGATGCACTGAACTTACACACTGAAACCACACGCATGCATAAACAAAAAGCACAGAAATCACAGAAGTATCTTGACTGAAGACCTCTTGCCTTCAGGACATTCTTACACTGATCCACATTCAGTATTAGCATGACTACCAGACCAATCAGACACACCTCTCTTTTTTATGTAAATTAGTGAATATTTTGAAAAGCTACAATCTTCCTTTAGCAGTATCACACTGAAAATGTATTAAAAATGTCATTAAATGTATTATATTTATGTAGAGGTTATAACATTACTGGGCTACTTCAAGTAAAAAAGGAGAGAAATAAATGGGATCCCTAATTATGGAATTCCCTAAACATCTGGAGTGTAAAAGTGGATATTTGATTAAAAAACAATACTTGCAAATGTGCTTGTAATACAAAGGCAGTATATTTGTATATTTATATGTGCATGTATAATATGGCTAGAGAATGAAGGAGACATGTCCTTTGGGGACATCACTGTTGCCATGGTTTCAACATGCACCTCAAGTATATCCCTGCTCTTGACCTTTGGCCTCTTTGACCCTGAAGTCATTCTGTGCCTTGTGGCGGTCATAGGGAAAAAATGATTATACTGAGATTAAGCGAAAGCGAATTTATAGTTTGTGCTGGACTGGGTGTGTCTGGGAACAATTTGCAGATTGTGTGTCCCATGAGGCCTTCTTTAATGGCCCATTTTTATGAGCAGTTCTGGCACACACACACACGCACACACACACACACAAACTCCTGCCTCTTGAGGTTTCCCAGTTTCCATATAATCAGCACAAGACAGGAAGGGGAGTGGGGGCAGCAGGTGCAGGGGGCTGGCTGGACTGACACATGATTGACAGGCGGATTGATTTCTTTTGAATGTCAGCTTGGATAATTATCAGAATGTGTCAGTAAATGCCATACTGCTAAGGCAGTAAAGTGGTTTAACAAGATGTTGTTTTTTTTCTGCTTTCTTTGACACACAGACTCCAGACTTGGGTATTAGCCTGAATGCCATTAATAAGCCATTTAGATACAAGATCATAATAGAGACTTACGCTGCGTTCACGGCTGGTCATAGTTACCGTAATACTCAGACCTGGAATTGTGCGTTTTACTGTTAACACCAAAATGAATCTGTAATCTGAGTGATCAGTAGACAAAACCACAATACATCAAGCAACAGTCGTTATGCAAATGCATTATTAATAAACTAATAGTTTATTTAGTGGGACATTAATTGCATTCAACTGTGTGCTATAGCTACATAAACTATATTGTATTGTCATTGTCACATTGTCACTATTGCCTTTTTCTTTATTTTTAGATCATTCTTGCATTATTAAGATATTACCAGTAGTCAATTATGGGAATTATTAAACAGAAATATTATGAGATAAATATCTAGTTCAGTCATGAATCTCTATATGGCGGAGGCTGATAGGTCCTTTGCATGCATTGGGCCTCATTCATGAAACTTTCATAAATAGGCTATATGAGTAATTTGTGCATAAAACGAACCTTCCTGAAAACTCTCCTCCATATTCACAAACTCTTTTGAAAACATCAGATTTGATAGCTGAACATGTGTATGTTAATGAATTCCAATCATTCGTAAATAGGGCGCACATGCACACTCATTCACAATTAGCATTACAACTACGCAAATTACGTGTACTAGTTTCTCATTTTGAAGAATTTTACTGAATATAAAAAAGCAGTAACCAGCAATATTCCTCTTCCATTGTTGTTCAGTCGTGGTACAAGGAGAATGGTTGAGTGGTAGTATTTGTCCCACCCCTCCTCTACTGTGATTGGACGGCTGGGTAAAAAGTTTTCAACTCTCAGCTACAAAAAAAAGGGCAAACAATCAGTTTGCCTAAAGGGTACATAACACACACAGTTTCTGCCAATCTCATGTTAATCTTAAGTACTTACAGAATAGTTTTGCAAACTTCATATCTCCGAAGACTCTTTAGTTTTATCAGATTTATAAAAGACAGATACGCTGTACCGATTCTTTCCGAAAACAGCCGAGCTTGTAGAGGCGTGCAGTGGGCGGAGCTAAAGAGTCACGAGCACACACACACACCTATGACACACACACGCAATACATCATGGCATTATCCCTGGATAACTTTCGATTCATTATACGTTTGTGTTGTTTACATTAGGCTATATGCACTTATGCGCCGATTGCCAACAAAACACAGACGTTTGATGCAGTTTCACTCACCGCCTGTGGTTTCCACTCATGACCGGGATCTTTTATCACTGGGACCACTCCATCTTTCAGTTACAGACAATCTGCAAATCCAGAGTCGAACTGGGCCTTGTTTATAAAACATTCGTCACCGAAATGCGGGAACAAACAAACACACTTGCAGAACTCCGTTGCTGCTCCGGAAAAACAAACTGCATCCACTGTTCCCTTAACGCTGGGTTATTTGGGAAGCTGAACAAGGTTATCTTTCCCTCACAACCAAAAACACACTTCTTAAGTGACGTTTATTCCGTGGTCTAAAAACAAAATGACAGTGCTGCTGACGGCTCCCATAACCCGAATGAAGCTGGGCGCGCTCTTGCTCTCGCTCTGGTTGATGTGCGCACGCACTCATCCGGGAGAAGTGCCCATACAAGGAATTCCGCCCTTTATGATGTTCTTTATGATGAACTTTCCGAAACTAATTCGAATCCTGAAGGAGAAATACTCCAACTAATTTTTTGAAACTTTGGCCATGTTTAGCTTGAGAATTCAACTCCAACAGTGTAAATAAGTCAGAATGCATGAAATAGCATTAGACATCCCCTTTAAAAGATCACAGAACGTTCGAATGTTTTACGCACCATTTACACGTGTTAGGGAGCAGGTGTAAATTTCTTACGTACCATAACATTTTGAAAATACAAACATTTTCATGAATCCAAAAATTTACATCAGAACGGCTTTATAAACAATTTACACAAAAATTCGTTCTGCTCGTGTTTCATGAGGCCCATTGCATTTACATGCATTACGTACATTTAAATAGTCTGGTTCAGTGTTTGCTGTAGGCTAGTGCTGAGAGTTCCTCTGAAACCCTCCACCTCCCCCAGCTTCACCTACCCTGATCTGCTATGGGATTTATGTGTCTGTTCATGCATTCGGTCTTCATGCTAACAGCTCACAGCAGCTTGTCTGTGAATCTGTTGGCAGTAGCAAGTCCATACTTGCTCTGCAGCAGCAGCATCCACCAATGCGAAATACATTAACATAACCAAATTCACTAACATGCCAAAACTACTTAGTTTTGTGATTGAACTACTTAAATATTTTACTGCTGAAGCCGCTGCCATTTTGAGTGTTTCTGCATGATGTTGCAGCATCAGGTGGAAAAAGTTGGAGCTCTCTGAAAATTTGAAATTTCGCAACTGCACAGCAACATACTAAAAACACAATAAACATGGTAACATTGCCCTAGCAACCACCCAGAACAAACCACACAGCAACACTGTATGAAGAATTTTTGGGTATAATATGTCACAATATATCCTCACTTACATAAATGAACTATAGTGTCCTGCACCCACTAGTAAAAAATTATATCTGGTGTCTGAATAATTTTTGTTTTGACTGTATGTACTTATACATACATACACACATCCACACACACTCACACACATGCACGTATCCATCCAAGTATGCAGACACACACCCTGCTGGCCAGCTGTTCACGGCAAGGGCGGCATAGATTAGCTTTGTAATATATCACTGTCTCTCTCTCTCTCTTTGTGTGTGTGTGTGTGTGTGTGTGTGTGTGTGTGTGTTAAGTGATAGACTGGGGTGGGACTCTTTACTTGGCTGGTGGTGACCCAATTTTAGCACAGAATGTCAAATAGCTGTCTCCAACAACGTCCAAAACATTTAGTTCCTAGCTTATGAACAACTGGAGGAAACTCTATGTACGAATGAGTCTGTGTGTGAGCATCACTCTTATTGCCAACACATGGCAGAGATACATGCTACAGTCTAAAAATGCTGGGTTAAAAACAACCCAGTTTTGGTAATTTTGGCAACCTAGGACTGGGTCAAACAAACTCAGCGCTGGGTTGTTTTGACCTATGATGGGTTGGGTTAAATGTTTGAAAGTCGGGAATAAACTGTGTGATGTGCATGGCATCTTTCACGTGTCTGTATTCCCAACCCAGCACCATTAATAATTAATTAATAATAATTCATTACATTTATATAGTGCTTTTCTAGGCACTCAAAGCGCTTTACATATAGAAAGGGGGAATCTCCTCAACCACCACCAATGTGCAGCATCCACCTGGATGATGCGACGGCAGCCATATTGCGCCAGAACGCCCACCACACACCAGCTGATTGGTGGAGAGGAGACAGAGTGATGAAGCCAATCAGTATATGGGGATGATTAGGAGGCCATGATAGACAAGCGCCAATGGGCAAATTTGGGATTTTTAATGACCACAGAGAGTCAGGACCTCGGTTTAACGTCTCATCTGAAGGACGGTGCTTGTTACAGTATAGTGTCCCCATCACTATACTGGGGTGTTAGGACCCACACAGACCACAGGGTGAGCATCCCCTGCTGGCCTCACTAACACCTCTACCAGCAGCAACCTAGTTTTCCCAGTTGGTCTCCCATCCAGGTACTGACCAGGCTCAGCCCTGCTTAGCTTCAGTGGGAAACCAGTCTTGGGTTACAGGGTGATATGGCTGCTAAATCCATTGGGTTACTGATTATGAACCCAATTATCAACCCAAATGGGATCAAATCAGCCTAGCTTCCTTATATATCTCTGTTTCAATGTTTTGTTGCTCATCTTCTTTTTAGGTGACTTGCTTGCAAGATTTCTTTGGTGATGACGACGTTTTCATTGCCTGTGGACCAGAAAAATTTCGCTATGCACAGGATGACTTCTCTCTGGATGAAAACGGTAGGTCACACCTATTAACAAATAAGTGAGAAATCTAATATTAGTTTTGTGTCCATTTTTACAGCTCATACTAAATCTGACCATGTTTAATCTCTACATTTATTGTTGTAACAGTTGTGTATATTCTTACAGCAAAAGCCCTATTCAGACGCTAATTGTTTCTCATGTGGACATCCGTAAAAATAAATTTGCATGCCACCTCAGTGATAAAACTCGTGCATTCGGATGGAGATTTATTCACACGGTGGAGGAGCGAGTTTTGTGATCATACGAACCTGGGAACGCACTGCTCACGTGGTCAGTCGAATGATTGTCTGCTGGAAATAAAATGTCAGCTTGGAATAATAAGAATATATTCATATTTAATTTGATAATAGGAAATTATTAATTATTTAAATCTCCTGTTAAAAAAATAGGAAGATAGGATGTCATTTTAAAAATGTGGAAATGAGCGGAAATAAGTTAATACAGCCTTTTATTTACATGAGGTAAACATAATGCTGCTAATTTTACGTATATAACGTTAACTACTGCCGTAATAACGGCCCATTTCAAATGTTTACGTGTTTTTCTTCTCTTTCTCTTTTGAGCGGTAATAAACGATTATTGTTGTAAATACTTTCCAGCATTTTAGTAATAAAAGTGTAGGCTAGATCTTTAAAATGCATCCAAATTACAGCGATGCGCAACGATACGGTTCTCTGCAGTGGTCAAAAAGGATATAAACAGTGAATTTTGAAGCAATCTCTTTTTGAAAACTGAGAGATGTGGATTCGGACATCAATTAAATTACCACACGTCCATGGTGTTTGTCTAAAAACAGTAGGTAATTCGGCTGGGGATTTTTACGTGGGTGGTGGGAGAAAAACACTCACATTCTGGATTCGGATGGCAATAAAATCACAGACTAGCCCCTGTAAATGAAAATACCATACGACCACATGAGAAACAATTACCGTCTGAATAGGGCTTAAAAGTCTGTATTTTTTTTCACAGAAGCACACAGATTCTCAAAGATAATTGTTTAATTGTTAGTTTGTAGAATGAGGTGTTAGGCATTCACCTTGTAACATAATTGTCTTGCAATTAACCAAACCCCTAAACAAAACTAACTTCTTTTATTAAAAATCTATTAGTAAGAACATAAAGAAACTTCTGTGGTATGCAACATTATTCCCATTTCTGACCAAACAGAAACATAATTCTCTAATTCAAACAAATATCTACAGTAGTAAAATAAATCCTTCTATTTTTAGTCCCCCTTGTTATCAGTAAAGCCTTTGATTCAGCTGATCACAATATTTTCAGCCAGACTGGCTGCCAGTTAGGGAACAGTGTTGGATTGGCTTTAGTTTTTACTTAAAGAATAGACAGACATATGAACACAATAACATTTTGTACACGAATACCTTTACTATTTTGACTATTGCACAGAAGCAACTCAGTTCAGTCAAGTCATCTGTACACTCTCAGTAACACTTTCAGTCTGAGAGCAGAAGGAAGCTGCATGCCATTGGATGTCATTCATTAAGCCTCTCAGAATCAGGCTTTTAAATGGCTTAATGCATTATTCAAATTCACATTTACATATGTAAATAGCCGATGTGCGACTCACATGGGTGTAATAAGGTTCAGAGATAGATAAGGTGTCAGACAGCTCAAGAGGAATGTGTTTGTGTGTGTCTGAGAGAGAGACAGACAGAAATAATATATTGATTTGTGTCTGCAGTAGAAGCATCACCAAGAACGTTTCCAAGCTACAAGATACACAGAGATGAAAGTAGCTATATTATGTTTTTTATTATTACAAATTGGGTTACACTTTATTTCAATAGTCCAGTTTAGACATTCTACTAACTATAAGTAACTTTGCAATTACATGTCAACTCTCATTAGACTGTTAGGTTAGGGTTAGTTGTTGGGTTCGGGTTAGTAGAATAAGTTGACATGTAGATGCATCAAAATAGAGGGTCCTATCATACACCCGGCACAATGCGACGCCAGGCGCGACACAAGTGTTTTTTGCTAGTTTCAGCCCAACACTGTTATCATTTTCACGTCCAGCGCCACGTTGTTTGCGCCCATCTGTGCGCCCATGGGCGTGCTGGTCTGAAAACGAGGTGTGTTCAGGCGCATTGTTGGTGTGTTGCTATTTTGAGGAACTGAAAACGACTGCACCACTGACCAACAAAAACCTGGTCTAAAGTCAATAGCGCAGTATTTTTTGTGTTATTTAAAGGGCGTGTTAGTATGTGCACCTATAAGCGGGTGCACAATGCGCGCACACTCTGATTATTACACACACAGGGACGCGCAGCAGCACACAAACATTTTTAAATATTACAAATAAAGGATTCCTCTCTGGACAAGTGTTTAGTCTTTCCTCTCGCAAATCCCGCCATGTAAATAGCGAATCCGCCATGGTGCAAGCGCAGCTGGCTTTTAAAGGGAATGGGAGATGAGACTCTGATTGGTTTATTGCACGTCACGCCCATAACACACCCATGACTCATTAAGAGAATAGGTACATCCCTTTTGGACTATGCGCCTGGTGCGCTGACCGTTTTTTCTGTCGTTAAACTAGCAAAAGTGGATTTGGACACGTCCTAAGTGCACCTCCGCCATGCGCTTCAGATCATTCGCTTAGATTGTTAAAATAGGGCCCAAAGTGTTAACAGATATTAAGCAGACGATACTGCAAATTTACTTAATAGTTAGTAGAATATCTATTTCGTCTCCATTTGAAATTGGTTTTGTAGTCAGTAATTTTACAAGAATGTCCTTATTTCTAGATTTTGCATGTTGTTTTGCGATGTTTCTGAATGCCTGTTTTCACTTTTCAAATTGCTTTATTGGCATGACTGTAAAACCAACAAAACAAACAAAATAGGTTGATAAGGTGTGTAATTTGCATTTCTGTGTGGGAAGCATAGGGTAAGGGCACAAAGTTTTTCAAGGTGTTTTACTCACATTTCATGGAATTTGTCACAGTAAAGTCTCTGTCTTTATTTCAAACTAATGCTCTGTCTCTGTTACTCTTGCTGTAGAGTGTCGGGTAATGAAGGCCCCCAAAGGACAGAGGGGCTCCACTAAGAGTCCCGGCCCAATGCGACGCTGCAAGTCTCCGGCTGATTCCAGTGAGCCAATAATTATGTGATTCATGTCAGCTCAACACACCTTTAACTCCATTAATGAAGCTTTACTAACTATTGTCAATTCCACATCACGGCTAAAGCACCACAATTTCTTGCATGGATGATTGACAAGCTTTCTAAAATAATACACTTTATTTTGTTCTAAACTGCTTTGTCCATTATATTATATTAACACGTTTATTTTCGCTTATGGCGTTAAATTATGCATGATTATGAATCATCTGTTGTTTTGTTTTTATGAGATTTTTAACACCTTGTCACTTTAATTTGGTTTTTGTTAATCTATCATAATCTCGCAATTTCTCATGTTTGTGTGTGTTCTTGCAATGGCCTGTGCAATTAACCTTTTGTGTGCATAAATGGTTAATACTGTCAGAATGATTTTACAGTAATATATATGTCATACATGCATAGCTACTTACAGTGAATAAACACATTATTGATGTTTAAACCCCAAAGACCCACTGCAGTTTAAAGCAGTTTATTAATGAATTCCTTGTTTTATTAAATGTAGGTTACAACTACTTACAAAAGCAACTCACACAGCAGTTTTAAATCAAATTCGTAAAATGTTATTTTTTTCTTGATTTCTTCTGACAACATGTTCAGTTCAAAAAATGTACATGTATCTATAAAATATTTGTCATTATAGTCTAATGAAACTTTAAAGAGTGCTCTGAAATGAACACACTGAAGTTCTATAGCTCACTGGGAAGGCCTTTATAAAAGTAAAAAAACAACTGCCCTGAAGTCCCCTAAATGCTTTTTCTGCTATTATACCAGGGATCAGTAGGAATATTCCAGCATCATAAAACTTTAGAGAATGCCAGAGGACTGCTCTGAACATATCCGAATTTCAGACTCTTTGCATGCTGGGAAAGATTCTCATGAAGACAAATCCAAGGGCGTCAAAACATATGTACTTATTTATACTCATTATATGGTAAAATTTTGCAGATTCGAAAAAAAAATCAAGATATGTGAATAACAAAATATGCACAAACATCATAACTTATAACCAAGGGAAGAAAGGAAGGAAGGAAGGAAGGAAGGAAGGAAGGAAGGAAGGAAGGAAGGAAGGAAGGAAGGAAGGAAGGAAGGAAGGAAGGAAGGAAGGAAGGAAGGAAGGAAAGAAAGAAAGAGCATATATAAACATCAATGTTTGGGTCTCTGAGCTGAGGATTAAAAGGTGAAGAGAGAGGACGCCTGTCACACAAGTTTGAGTTTGATGTAAGCAGATAGATTTGCTGTTACATTTTTAATATTTTAGAGAGGAAGGATCACTCAATCTTCCAAGGGAGACTGAGCCTGGGGACACTTTTTAATCTGAGGATGAGGGCAAAAAGGCCATGCTTGCATACTAGACGATCAAGACTAATAAATAAAACATTTTAGGTCATAATCATATGTGGCATCTATGAAGAAACACAGGCAAACAAAGTGTCCCATCAACAGTACCGTCATATGAGGTCAAATGTAAGCATTATTACTTTGGCAGGGTTGCATGCAGAGGTGGCGGCTGGGAAAGAGATGAGATTTTTAGTGATGGGGAAAAAAAGAAAGCATTAATATGTCCTCGTTGACCTTTCCACAGTCAGCAGTATCATGATATGACTGCCATCTTGTGGTGGCAGAACCTCACAGAGTTCTAAATCGTTTAGTTAAAGGGACAGTTCACCCAAAAATGAAAGTAAATTCTGTCATCATTTTGTTCCAAAACCTGTATGAATTTCTTTCTTCTGCTAGAAGATATTTAGAAAAATGTTGGTGTATGGGCCCCATTGACTTCCATACCATTTTTTTGCATACTATGGAAGTCAATGGCATCCATCAACTGTTTGGTTACCCATATTCTTCAAAATAATTTATTTTGTGTTCAGCAGAAGAAAGAAATTCATACAGGTTTGGAACAACTTAAGGGTGAGTAAATGATGACAGAATTTTCATTTTTGGGTGAACTATCCCTTTAAAGGTGGTGTCATTTCTGCACCACTAACTGCACCAAGACAAAATTGCAAGAATAGATACATTTCCTGAATGCTTTATACTTGCTCTGGTCAGAGGAATGTGATATTAGGGGAGAAACATCTGCATTCTGAAGAACATTTTTTTTTTTTTGGACAAAAATGGATTGCCCCTGCAGATAAGATGTATCAGTAAAATGTTTGTTCTGTCTTTTGGAAGAAGAATATTTTATTAATTATTAGGTGTACACTATTATATTCAGTAGATAACCGCAAACCTAAAAGCCAGACATGGACTAAAAGCCATAAAACAAATTTTCTTTAATATGAAGAACATTTGTAAAAAGGACATGAGATTTTATTGTAAGAATAGCTTATTTGTGCATGCTAACTTTTCTTGCATGGCCTGTGTGCTTTAAATCAGTGTATCTGTATCACTGTACCACTGTGCACACTCACCGGTGGCTGGACTAATGTTTTTCTTTTCATGTTTATTTATATCTATCCCCCTTGTTTTAAAGCCCATCTTCTAAGTTTTGTATTGCACTGCTCTCCTTTTAAAATAAATGAACAAAGACATTTTGAGCATTTTATATTTGTTTATTTTTTTAATTTACCATCAGTTCTTGTTTTGTACATCCATTTAGTTCTCTTTTTCAGTTTCTCTTTCATTCCATATGTAACATCATTATTTCAGTTCAGAGTTTTAACATTAACATTATATCGTTGTTTTTTTCCTATCAGCTTATTCATTTCAGCAAGGAAACCGTTTCTTCTTATCAACAAGCATTTAAGCAGTATACTCTAAACCCGAATAAGTTGGCCTATTTGAGGAAATCACAATGTAGAAAATTATATGATCAATAAGTTACGACAACATATGTTTTTACATTGCTTTAACTCATCAAAATAAGTTGAGCCATTTTCAACCTTTTTTTTTTATAAATTATACAAGATACAACTCATTTTTTTTAAGTCAGTTTAATGTAATTTAAGTTGAAATAACTAAAACATTCAAGTTGATTGTACTTAAAAATTTAAGGTAGCAACTTTTAAGTTTAAGTAAGCAGAACTGGTAGATTTTTATTTTGTACTCGTACATTTTAATTGCTCTTTAATTGCTAGCCAACTCATACATTTCACTTAAAATGATCCTGTAATTTCAACTTAAATATTTTTAAAAGTGGAAAATTGGCTAGTTTAACTAGCTAATTCAGTAAATGCTAACTTGGTTAATTGGTAACACAATGCTTTGATAGCATTAGCATAGCATAGCAATTGCTGAATGAGTAAGACAATATAAAACATTTAACATAAATCTGTTCTCAAACTAAACTCATGCTACACTCATCACCCCAAAACACCCTACAGAAACTCTTCTTAGCATAGCTAAACATTAAACACTACTAAATCTCACACTTAACATTAATCTTGCACACACACACACACACACACAAAAAAAAAACATTATATAACACTTAATTTAAGCATTTACTCTCACTTTGGAGTGTCATGGCAAAGCATGCTGGGAAACAGAAATCCCAGCCCAGTTTTGGTTAAATTTAAGTTTGTCTAAATTAAAAGAAACAAGTTCATAAAACTCAAAACAATGAAACAAATTCAGAGATTACTTAAAATGTTTATTGAACTCAAAAGAAAAGAAAGTACTATATACTCATAAAAGTTTAACTCATTTGTTTAATTTAACTTTATCCTACTCAAGCAAATTAATTATTTTGAGCATTAGGGTTTACTTGAATTATATTGTAGGTTCTTCATATTCTTTGTTCTTTAGCACCAGATGTTTAAGTGATAATGAAACAAAAGCCTAGGGACAAGCTATTGTCCCGACACAGCCTAAAGTGTGACCAAAAAAACCTTTATGGATCTATTTGGAACCTTTTTGCTTTTTTAGGAGTGTAACCGATCATGAACACATGGCAAAGCTAACGTAGAGAAAATCTGAACAAGTCGTGCATTTAATTAGCACATGAAAGGCTAAGATCTGCACTTTTAGAGAAGTCTCCTTATCCAGGTCTTCCAACAACGCCTGGCTTTTCATCTGAGATTCTGTTCCCTTTGTTTTATTTATTCATTAGCTGGAGCGGTTTTAAGGCCTGGCATCTGGTCCTGAGGTTTTTGTATTGCTTAAATGAAAGCTCTGTTTTTAAAAAAAGCCTTTAGTAGGCTACTTTAGGGCACACGATCACACCACTCTCACATATAAACACAGCTCTGGTGTATCATAGCAACCTGCTCTATTCGTAGAGAGATGTGTAAATGAGTTCCAGCAAACAGATACAGACCAGCAGCTGGCTAGACAACAGTTGACAACATGATTACACAGGGAGGAGGGAAGACACTGCCTAACCCCACAATTTGTCTTTTCTTTTCCCCTAATCTTTCTGTCTGTGCCTCTCCTTCTATCCCTCTCTTTCACTTTTGCACTTTTTATATCTCTCTCTAGCTAATGGAACAGGCTCCAGTAGTCAGCTCTCTACACCCATCTCTAAGCAGTCGCCCATCTCGACCCCGACTAGCCCCGGCAACAGTCGCAAACAGAAGGTAATGTTCTGTCAATTCTTCTATCTATAGGTGAACAGCCTAAACTATTGCTTCGTTTTGAATGGCATGTTACCATACTATTTTTTTTTTGCAGTATGCTATGGAATGATATACCGGACAATATTCAAAAGGAATTGCAAATTGTATTTGCAATTGCATTTTCAATTTGTGCACACATACGTTGTGACATAATGGAATCACAAATTTCAATTTGCAATTGCGTTTGGATTTTCTTTTCCATGTATGTAACATGTCTGCCAAATTTCAAATGGAAACGCGAAGTCCATTTGCAATTGCATTTCCAATGTCTTACAAGCTATGACCCTGCCATTTTGGAATAGCAATAGAAAATCACCTATTTGCTATTTCACTTCCTCCGCGTCCTGCCACATCCCTCACAAAATTCAATTGGAATCGCAATCCCCTTGGCACTTGCATTTCCGATGCCCAACACAGTCAACTGTCAATCAGTCTTGAGGGTGGGGTTTACTGATAGTCGGAAAGTATGCCACGCCCTCAAGTGGTGGAAAACGGGGAATTTGGCTATTTTTACAATATAAACAGGCCAATTTTTGTACTTAAATTCAAACAAAGTCAAGTTGATTTTGTGTAACAGAGTGTTTACCCTGTCACTTGTGTTATTCATTTATTTTGAACGCCAGAGGAAGATGTTATGCAAACATAACTTTGCCAAAAAATTTGCCGCACCTGATTATCATCGGCTCGGCTGGTTTGCGTCCCTTGTGTTCTTTAATTTGCACATTATCTGTAGATCACCCACAGAAATTTCCACTCCCATTTATGGGATTGTGGTCTCACACTAGTTTAGTAAATCTCTCAAATATGATGTAAACATAGTTCACCTTGACTTACCCTACCCTGTCTTCACCTCTAGGATCTATACTTGCCTCTGTCTCTGGAAGATGATGATTCACAGGGGGAGTCCATGTAGACTCTTTCCGCTCCGTACGGCAATCAACATGCCAGTCACAGAGGCATCTCTGGTGCTATCTGTCTTGGAAACATCAACATCATCGCCCTAGTTGCCAGGGTGAATGCACGCATCACCTTTGCTGCCCCTTGGCCGTCAGGCTTTAGACCTCGAGGCTTTGCAGCGACGGTCAGTGCACTATTTGCTGCTTGAGAATTTGTTGCATCCATTTTCTGTGTTTTGATAATAGATTTGTAGTGACTGATAAAAATGTTAAGTATATGCGGGGCATATGCTGCAGTTTTCGCTTGTATTATAACAACAAACACCCAAATTTGTACATGTGGTCTGCTGTGGAAATTCATTTTATATATATGAGAAATTTGAGAAACGTAACTGTTATCACACAGCAGGTCAGTTTAGCTCTTTAAACATCCAACCATCATTTTTTAAACCAATAGTTTTGACTTTTTCATACTGACTTTTTTAAAAGCTTGGTCCTCTGAATTTCAAGCAGCAAATAGTCATTTTTACAAGGGTGTAATAGTCTGACTTGTACAAGAAAAAGAACAAAAGAAAAAAAATGTAAAAGAAAAAATGGGAAAAAAAAAACTTGTTGTACCATTAATAATTTTTATTAATCTCTTTTTGTAACCCTCTCTCGCTCTCTCTCTCTGTGCAATGGTTTAGTGTGTTTTAAAGCCCATGAAGTTGAACTAGAGCCCACAGACTCTATCCATATCACTGTAAATAATGTGTACAGCCTACTCTAAGACTCCAACATCTATGTTTTTACATTGTTGTGATGTCTTTAAAACATAGATATAATGTTAAATGTCAATAGCTCTGAAGGTACTCATTGCAAATTGAGAGGGGGCCAAAAGCCATATAACAAGGTCTTTTTGCTTTCAAAAACAATCACATTACATTTTGAAAAGGTAAAAGATTAGGTAATAACAGCAGCAGATTTCTGTTCAGAAGGATTTGATTCAAGGAATAGGAAATAATTAAAACCAGTATGACTTATGAAAAGATTGTCCATTCAATGCATGCATCATATTCCAAGTCTTCTAAAGAGCCATGATTGCTCTATGTGAGGAACAGTCAAAAATTGAAATCCTTATTCACTGAAAACCTTGCTCTCTGCCGCTTTTAAATGTCATTCACAAGAAGATGCAAGATTATATGCTATTGTTTGTCATTTGTGTTATATCCAATTGTGACGCATCAAGTTTGAATACGATGAATATGCTGGGAGGGTTTTTAGTGAATATTTATTTTTTCCCACAAAAATCTATTGTAAGTCATATGAACCATTTTATGGTGCTTATTTGAAGCTCTGAATAGCCTTGTGGCATGAAAAAGAGTAGCATGAACATTCTTCAAAATTAATACTTTGTCAAAGATAAAATGCCATACAGGTTTAGAGCGCCATGATGACCATTTTCAGTTTTGGATGACTATTCTATTTGAAATTGAGTTTGAAAATGTCTTTTAAGGTACAGTGTCCTTTTTCAGAAAGCCAAAGTTATGTTGAAAAGAGGGAAGCTGAAAAATAATATTTTCTCTCCCCCAGTGGTGATGTACATATCGGAGTCTCTCATTCAAAGTTCTTATTTGAAGATGAACAGAATATCACACCTGAACATTTACATATCAGAAAACCAAATACATAAGATATGATGATGGAATTCAGTGTATGATAGCAAATTGCATTCATTTCTCAATCACTGCATTAAAGGGATTTCTGCAAGTGTCGTGATATCTGTTGGTCAACTCTTTAACAGAAAAAAAAAAAAAACTAGCACAACAAAACTGCACAAATCAGGCAAACCCTTTGATGATCTTTTTTTTTAAATATATAATTTCCATTCTCCCACTTTCCACTTTGTCTTCTGATGATTTTTCACCTTCCATGGTGCCTTTTATAAACCACCCTCTATGAAAAAAGCAAAACAAATATACAAAAAAAAATCTACAAGAAAACGAAAAACACTCATCTGTCAGTTGTTTACTGTATCTTTTTGAAATGTTTGATATGAAGTGGGGCTCAAACACTAACTATAACTACATCCTCTGTAATCTGTTACTGTAGTAGTTTATCAGGGTAATTCTTCAGACATGGTGCAGATGCTCTCTTTTCTCCTATAGTGCTGTAAACACAGTTGCTTGTGTACTGATATTTTTGGGCTTGGGGACATTAAACAAAAAAAAAAAAATTCAGACATCCTCTCTGATTATCATGTACTTTCTGCTGTATCATCGTGACTTGTTTTGGTGATGTCATTCTGTGTATTAAACTTCTCTCTTTACTATTAAAATGAGATGCTCTTCTGCTCCTGTTTTGACTGCAGTAATGTTTATGAATGTCTTTGTTGGTGCTTTGTTATTGTCTGCTAAGACTTTTTTTTCCAGTGAATTTTAAGCACATGACCTACATCCATGGCCTCATTTATATTCTTTTCATGCCTAATTAAAGGGGTCATTAACTGAGAAGTCCAGTTTTCCCTGATCTTTTGTCAATGTACTAAAATACACAATTTTCTGAACTCAAAACTTTCTTGTTAGCCCATAAACAGCTCTTATTGAAACCAAGCTGCCAAAAGACTTGTGTTGTTCTTCCTCTTAATAAGAGATGAATACATTTGCACAGACACAGATACAATACCTACTTCTTCAACATCGCCTCTTAGTGAAGTGATATGGACAGACTGAGAGATACTAGAATCACTTGACTAAAAATGACATTACCATGGCTTTTTATTTTCAAGTATGTGAATGTCTCAGTAGAGCATTCGACACGGGCTGTGCAAAAAGACTTGAGGAAAGACAAAGGCTCTATATACCAAGACCGTTCATTCATATTAGCTGCTATGAATAGGAAGAAACTGCAACGCACAATATGGCAGAAAAAAAGTCCTGCCTTCTAAATAAAGGAGCCATTGGCCAATTGGTCGCATCATCGCATCACTGCATCTGCCGTTAGAAGCTCCGGTTACTATAGAAACAGTCAGGCCTTGTCCACAGTGGCTGGACCAGGTTGGTTGTCGCTTCAACCTACGGATTAAAAAAACATAGTCCATTTCCATGGGAAAAACGCAGACTTGACAACACTGGGTACATGGCAAACCAGAATTCAATTGTAGGCATATTTGACATGTCTCACAAAACACTTTTACAAGTCTTCAAAAAACATGTACATTTTCTTTCATTCTTTCAGTCAGTGGCCAAATCATTAGAAAGCAGAACAGCACAGAGCTCTTTTTAAGGATATGTGGCATAGATAAAGCGATTGGAGCAATAGATAGATGTCATATCAAGATCCAAAGACCAAAGGAATGGACTACATTAACAGACAAAAATGTACTCAAGTGGATGAACATGGGAGATTTATAGATTTATATGTGGGAGCATCTAGCAGAGTTCATGACTAGATTGGAAAAACACATACTGTTAGGAGACACGGCATATAGACCTTATGCGCCAAAGAAACAAGAGCGCAGCCATCTTTAGAGTTTTGTCTTTGAACTGTATATTTCTATGGCATCGCTGTCGAAGAGTAATTAGCTGCTGAAGCGGGGCTACATAAGGTCTTCAAAGTGTCACAATGGAACTCTAAGCCATTAAGAACAATGCTACAAGAGTCAGCTAGAGCAGATTAGTAGTTGAGGTTGCCTTTGGGCATCTCAAATATCAGTAGAGAAGGTTAAGAGTAATCCAGAACACCAGAGGCCTTTTGCATGAAGCCGGTTTCAGTTGCTACCCAGGTAAGGCTCAAGAAGGTGGATTGTTTTTTATCAAAGTGACATATGTGATGTAATAAAGCCACACCCCCTATATACCTCTTTCCAAATTAAAGCAGTTTATAGTGATACAAAATTGAGACAAAATTGCCTGTCTTTTGTTGCTAATTATTTATTATATTTATATTATATGGGTTATATTTATGTATAATTCATATAATATATTCATATAAATATTATGTGCATTGACAATTAATATTAAACTTTGCATTTAAATTTATATATATATATATACACTGATCAGTCATAACATTATGACCACCTTCATAATATTGTGTCCCACTTTTGCTGCCAAAACAGCCCTGACTCGTCGAGACATGGACTCCACTGAAGGTGTGCTGTGGTATCTGGCACCAAGATGTTAGCAGCAGATCCTTTAAGTCCTGTAAGTTACGAGGTGGGGCCTCCATGGATCGGACTTGTTTGTTCAGCACATCCCACAGATGCCAATGCTCGATTGGATTGAGATCTGGGGAATTTGGAGGCCAAGTCAACACCTCAAACTCATTGTTGTGCTCCTCAAACCATTCCTGATTAATTTTTGCTTTGTGGCAGGGCACATTATCCTGCTGAAAGAGGCCACAGCCACCAGGGTGAAAGGGTGTACATGGTCTGCAACAGTGCTTAGGTAGGTGGTACGTGTCAAAGTAACATCCACATGGATGGCAGGACCCAAGGTTTCCCAGAAAAACATTGCCCAAAGCATCAGACTGCCTCCGCTGGCTTGCCTTCTTCCCATAGTGCATCCTGGTGCCATGTGTTCCACAGGTAAGCGACGCACACGCACCCGGCCATCCATGTGATGTAAAAGAAAACGTGATTCATCAGACCAGGCCACCTTCTTCCATTGCTCCGTGGTCCAGTTCTGATGCTCACGTGCCCACTGTTGGTGCTTTCGGCGGTGGACAGGGGTCAGCATGACTCTGACTCTGACTTGTCTGCGGCTATGCAGCCCCATACGCAACAAACTGCGATGCACTGTGTATTCTGACACGTTTCTATCAGAACCAGCATTAACTTCTTGAGCAATTTGAGCTACAGTAGCTCGTCTGTTTGATCGGACCACATGGGCCAGCCTTCACTCCCCACGTGCATCAATGAGCCTTGGCCGCCCATGACCCTGTTGCCAGTTCACCACTGTTCCTTTCTTGGATCACTTTTGATAGATACTGACCACTGAAGACCGAGAACATGCTCTGAACATGCTCTGACCCAGTCGTCTAGCCATCTCAATTTGGCCCTTGTCAAATTTCCTGCTTCTAACACATCAACTTGTGAACATTGACAAAATGTTCACTTGCTGCCTAATATATCCCACCCACTAACAGGTGCCGTGATGAAGAGATAATCAGTGTGTGTGTATATATATATATATATATATAAATTCAAGCTTCAATATATAAATTTTTTAAAGCTCTTTGTGAACCTATATAAATTATTATTTAGATTCAGTAGATTCACTTGCATTGATATAGTCAAACTGCCTTCTCAAATGTTCACTGTATATGTGTCACTTTCACTTTATTCCTGTCTTGTAAATGCATTTAAATTCATGAATGCATTTTTTTTTGTTTTGTTTACTATTGTATGTTGAATGTACTACAAAAAAATAAAACAACCACAAACTTCTATGGCCTTAATCATTGTTAGTCAGATGATAACAACATTCTCAGCCAACAAAATATGTCCATGAAAACGTAATGAAAACGTTATTTCTGAATTTTCTCTGAATGTTCAAAACATCCAGTTCTTTTAAATGTTTTAAAAACATTTTCTCTTGGTTATGTGAACGTTAAGGGGACCTTCCATTTTGCAAACATTATGGGAATGTTACTTTTGAATGTTCTCTGAACATTCTAAAACTATTACTCCAAAAAAAAAAAAAGTCCATGAACAATGTATAAATAATGTCTCTGTAATGTTTTGACAATATTAAAGACCAGATAACTTTTAACAAACGTTCTATTAATGTTACTGGAATAACGTTTCTTCATAACTTTGAGAGAACCTTGCCAAAACGTTTGAATGTTCCGTGTTAGCGGGATTCAAAGGTCAAGAACTTTCAACAAGTCAGAAACTTGGATGAGACGTTAAACCAAGGTCCTGATCTCTGTGGTCATTAAAAATCCCAGGATGTCCTTCGGAAAAAGAGGAGGGGTGTAACCCCGGCATCCTGACCAAATTTGCCCATTGACCTAATCATCCCCATATACTGATTGGCTTCATCACTCTGTCTCCTCTCCACCAATCAGCTGGTGTGTGGTGGGCGTTCTGGCGCAATATGGCTGCCGTCACATCATCCAGGTGGATGCTGCACATTGGTGGTAGCTGAGGAGATTCCCCCACTTCCATGTAAAGCGCTTTGAGTACCCAGAAAAGCACTATATAAATGTAATGAATTATTATTATTAAACTGCTCCCATTCTTCCATATTGTCCTCTCCTCTAGTCTAGTACAGTAACAATACACAAAAACCAAGTAAATTGAGTTGTAAATAACATATGTAAACTGACCGTTTACTCATAGTAGATTAAATTATCACCTAACAACTCAAATAAGAAAAAGAACATTCAAAGTAGCTAGACTAACCAAACTACAGCATCTACAGTAACAATGTTGTGTTGTACTGACATCTAGTGGCATAGATGCAGCATGATGCAAATGTTTTACAGTTACCATATATATACCGGTGTATCCAGACTCCCTATTTTATCTGTGTTGACCTGCCTTCATAGTGTCTTTCTCTCCTAAAGCCAACCAAGAACTCTCTCTAAGTTAAGTCTGCCATTAGCTGCATTCCTTCTGTCTGCCTCTCTATTATATGACAGTGAGTGGCGTGCGCCACTCCAAAAAGAAAAGGCTCCCAGAAGTCTTTATTTTGATAATATGGGCCCTGGAAAAGGCTAAATGAGTTTCTTGTACTTTGGATACAGTACTTTCTGTGTGGAGAACAACCATGTACTTTACTGTGGCAGGTTGCGTCTTACTGTACTCTTCTCATAGCTTTTGCCAGATCTACATTTGCTTGCCATTTTAATGGTCCTTTTTTTTCTTTTCTTTTTTTAGAATAAATCACTTATCACAAATACATTTTTCCATTCCAATTATAGATTATCCCAGGGACCTTGTTACAAGTCCACTGTTATATTACTTTTGCTACTATGTTCACACTTAAAACATCGATTTGGTCAAGTTACTTTTAAAAGTAATGCATTACAATATTGCGTTACTCCCTAAATAAAGTAACTATCTGCAGTACTTAGTTACTTTTATGGAAAGTAATGTTTTACGTTACCTTTGCGTAACTCTTTCTCATCTGGGCTGTGCTTGCTTGTTTGCTTTATAATAACAAATGGCAAATGTAAAGGCACTTTCACACCAAAAGTGAAATGAATAAGCCTCAGGCTGAAGGAAATGCAAATTCACGCCTGTACATTAGAGGGCGCAGCTCAAACAAACATTCAGCTGTGCTGCCATTCTGGATTGCAGAAGAATATGATGAATATATAGCAGGAGAATAAGTTCAACTCTCTTACTTCAACAATAAAAAATAAAAAAGAAACACAAATGTGATGTTTATCTAAAGTAATTTTTACTTTTTGGTTTGGTTTAATTGGATCATCGAAGGTCAGCAGCACAGACATTGGCTGATAAAGTGAGATTAAATACATAAAGTATATTTGTATTATGTAACATTTAATAATTGTAAGTTTGTATAATATTCTGAGATTGCCTTTAACTGTTTTGTATTCATTTTGAGGAATACTGAATCTGTTTTTGTGCGAGTGAGATAAGTAAATGCCTGCTCACGTTTATTCTAGAACTACAATAACCATCATGTTCACACAGCGCACACAACGCCTCTGGCTCTTACTCCCGATTTCTCTCAGCATTGGGACAGGAGAGGTGTCAGTCAATAAAAGGCAAAACAAAGTATAACGTGCATTACTTATTTGAAAAAGTAACTGATATTTTGTTGTAAATATATAAGTAATGTGTAACTTTACTAGTTACTTGAAAAAAGTAATCTGATTACATAACTAATGTTACTTGTAATGCATTACCCCCTAGACAGCACCACTGATCATAATGGGCTCATTGTCTTTTGTTGCGTCCAGTATAGACACGGCGTGATAAGGCATCTATATGTCTATGGTTGTAATGTTAACTATAGTAACAGGACAGTTTTGAGTGTCATTGTTTGTCTGGAGCTGGTGTGCCCCTGGCGAATAACAACAAATTCTTGCTTTTATATACTCTTGTGTACTGTATGTTCATTTTTTGTTCTTCCTTGTATTCGTTCTTCATCTTCACTTTATTTTGCTTCGCTTCAGCTATGATAAAGAGACATCCACTCTTGCATTGCATGTTCGTGCTGTTGGGGGCGGAGCAATGAAGGGAGGGGACTGTTTGTTTAGGTTGATTTCAATCAACAGTGTTTCTCAGAAATCGCTTACTGCACCTTTAATACTGTTTAAAAGCATCCCAGGTGCACCTTGCGTAGTTGGTCAAGGAACGGAGTGTACTTGATCTCGACAAAGGGATACAAATTTGAAGAAGTTAAAAATAGGACCATTTTGATTTGTTAAACTTTTTTAAAATTCTTGTAGGCCAAGTTTTCTTATACATTTGTGTTATTTTATAGTTTGATGGCTTTACTTCATCTTCCAGAATCTGGCAGTAAGTTTTGGGAGTTCATGTTTAGTCCATCTCTGCAAAACGGACTTCAGGATAGGAGATGGACTAAAAATGAACTCCCAAAACTTACTGGCAGATTCTGGAAGATGAATTCTTCAAACAGTGGTACAAGAGGTGGTGGTCCTTCAAGAGTCACTCTCAACATATCAGTCTATAAAAAAACATGTATTTTACAACACTTCAGCTTGTGATTCTTATTAAGTGGGGGTCATTTTTTAGGATTCTTTAAATAACCTATTTTCTGAGCTCCTGACACCTTGCACTTCTGGAGACTCCAGGTAGGTTGCAGCTCTGGAAAATGATGGCGCTGGAGACTAAAGGGTTCCTGATAGTTTCACACTTAATTCTTATGCAGTTAACTTGTGTCTTTTCTTCGCCACCTGTTTTTGTCTGACCCTGCTGACACAATGAGCATTTCACTGTCCAATGGTCATGCCTTAACTGCAATGTCTAGTATTGCATTAGTATTGTATCCTTCTCATGGGCATTTAATAATTTTTGACTTTTCAGTCTGAGCTAAATCTCTTTTTTTGGCTCATTTTATCTGTAAAAGAAAACGTGCCTAATAATTCTGCACACCAGAATATAAGGCGTTTTTCATTTCCAGCCTTCATGAACAATTATATATCACTTATAAATGATTAAATACAAAATTAATAGTAGTTATTAAGATTAATGTGGTTTGGAATTAGTAAAATGCGCCTGGAAAGAAATATGATCAGAAAATCAACGTGCCTAATAATTCTGCATGCACTGTAGATGACACCCAAAGTGCTGATGCCCACAAGGCTATGGCCATAACAATGAGTTTAACAGTATATTTAATAATGTACAAAATCAATAGAATTCCTTATAGTTCTAGTAGTTCACCTATGGGAAAAGTGAATAAACTGAATAAAACATTCATGTAAAACAAGAAAAAAGTAGGGTAGCTCAGAAGGTTAGGATTTAAATTTGAAGTTACATTGTATCTTTTGAACCATTAGTATTTGGCTAAAAAGAGAAAGGGAAAGGGCTCTTTGAGAGATCCATGAATGAATTAGCAGAGCATCGGCCGAATGATTTACTGGAACTGTAGAAGGTATTGTGCTTTGGATTGATGTATATCTGACTAAAAACCAGCATTCTGTTCAAGATTTTTCTTTTTT
This sequence comes from Coreius guichenoti, assembly GCA_039654105.1. Classification (NCBI taxonomy): domain Eukaryota; kingdom Metazoa; phylum Chordata; class Actinopteri; order Cypriniformes; family Gobionidae; genus Coreius; species Coreius guichenoti. Next base: position 47,461,744 of record CM077169.1, on the reverse strand, counting down.
TTATTATATATATATTTTTTTTATATTTCAGTCCAGTTCCGAAACTGTAGCTTTTTTGTTTTACACTCAAGACACAGCCATGCACAATTTAGAATTCAAAAAGTATATTGCTTCAACCACAATTTAAAATAGCTTATCCAAAACAATAGTTCCCCCCTCTCTCATACGCCTCACATCCAGCCTTCTTTCATAGAGCAGGGGAGGGGCTTGCTGAGATGAGTCCAGCAGTTCTCAAATGTCATAATTAGAATAATAATTTAAAAAGAAAACATTTGTGTTTGTAAGCATGTACAGTCTTGTTTCTTTCTCATATTAGACACCAATAGAGGGATTTTGTCACAGCACGTGTACAGGGTTCACACATTCAGAAGAAAAGGGGAATTTACAAGAGACAAGAGGAATCCTGGAGTGAGTCGTTGCGCTTTCCACATTCGTGGCGCTTTTCGACCTTTTACGTTTTCATGTGCTCCTAGTTCACATCAGGTCTGAGCCCTGATTAAATATGAAGGGTCTTTCAATAGCGAAGTCCTCAAGCTAGAAATAAATTTGCATTGTGTTTGAGAGTGTGTTTCTCCTTGTACATCTGCTCCGGTACATGGGTGTAGGCTGCAGTATAGGTCGCTCTGTGAGTGTTTATGGTGGTTGTATTAGCCTGGATAATGGGGTTGTAGTCTCCGTTACAGGCACAAGATGCTGCTATCTGTAGGATTTGCTCAACCATGCCCATCATAGTTTTGATCAGTTGTATTTCTTGGAACCAGGGTGCACAATATTTACAAATACATATCAAAGAGCAGCCTGTCGTAAGGTTTTCATTAAAAAAGAATAAAACACAACAATGTACATTAAATATCATCCTCAAAATACCTTTTGTAATGCTAACTTATCAAAGGTTATCAGAGCTGAAGGAAAGTAATTCAGTTATGTCATGCATGAAACTGGTTCCTACGATAAAACGACACTCCCATTTACCTGCTTTGATACTCACTGTAGGTGGGGTTGGTACATCCATCGCGACATACACGGAAGCAGTAGCACTATTTAGATATTGCTACCCATGCCTTTAGATGTCTATGGTTGTCGCTAACTACTGTACTATATCTACTCTAGTACCCTTCTGTCTATGGTAGGGTAGTCTAGGTGTAGTATCCTGAATTTTCACAGTGATTTGAAAGACAGACTAAAAGCAGGCTGAGGTTATCCTATCTACGCACAAACATAGCACAACTCTCACGCAAACACTCATTTGTAAAGAAAGATATCAAGTCGACATGATCTATCAGACACCTACATCCTCTACAAGGGCGTACACTTAAGACTTCTATTCATGTACTGTATGAATCCATATTTCCTAAACCAAGGGAGAATTAAGATAACCTCAGCAAAAATCAAACATTTTTGACTTGTGACCGTAGTTGAAAAAGGCATCAGAAATAGCACCCCTATTGATGTTTGTTGCAAACCAGAAAGTCTTAAAAACTAAAGAGTGCCAACAATTTGGATTTACAGACTGTTCTCTTACGCCGTTTACACCTGGTATTAAGATGTGTTTTGGTCGATCAGATCTCGAGTAGACGAGGGAGACACATTCCCGTTTACACCTGGTGTTTTAATCCGTCTCTTTTGTCCACTTTCAACCACTTCTGTCCTGATTTCTTCGAGAGGAGGGTCTATGAGCGGGTAAATGTATGGCTTTTTTCAGGTCTTTCAATCCAATGTACAAAATAAGCTTGCGCGTTTACGTATGCGCATGGAGAATACGGAAAAACTTAAGGAGAGCATCAGCGTTCGTTTCTACTCTGACATCCGCAAGACCAGCCGAATGCTGTGAGTGCATAGTAGAAATCAGGAATGGTGAGAGAACATTGTGCTTGGTACGTTTTTCATCTTCAAACCAATCTTGGGTCTTCAGCCGACAAAGTTTAAATTCCGTCTGGCTAGCGCGCTTCCCATAATGTTTACTCATTAAGTCAGTAGGCAGCCCAGACAGCAACACGTTCCACACGTACCAGATGTGGGCCGGATCTGGGCCGACACTATGTTGCTGTCTGGGGGTCTTTTGTGGCTGTTTGAACACATTCGACCACATGAGCGTTTTCACTACGTTTTTGACTACCTCTGGAAGTGGTCGAAAGTGGGCAAGCTCAAAGCGTTTTAGACCCCGTTTACACCTGTATTTAGCGTCGTCCACTTGTGATCTGATTGACCAAAACGCATCTTAATACCAGGTGTAAACAGGGCCTTAGGGACCATTCACACAAGATGCAATCTAGTGTTCACAATGGAATGGAGTAGAACTGTTTCCAACCCACCGTCTTGGGCAGAACATTCTCTACGCAAGTATGCAAACACTGATGCGAATGATTGGCCAACACATTGCGAATGTACGCTCCCATTGCATACATACCATGTATGTTGAATGTTGAATACATACCATGCATTATTGTGTTACTGTTGCTTTTATAAACCTCAGTTTTCTAGGCAGTAGTGTTATCTTTAAGTATCCTTCATCAAACTGAATGTCATTATTCCAAGTAGCTGGCTACATAAGATGCAATTTGCTCAGCAAGATTCTCTTCAAACTGCACTCCTTGTGGCAATGAGAATGCAATGTGTACTCGCTTTGCATTATGAATTGCATTCTGACACTGAAATCGGGCTCGTGTAGCTTGAAGTGTCCGCGTAATTGCGTAGAGCTTCGAGTCTTAAAAACATGGCACTCATGTTGCAAGACAAAACAGCAAAGATTGATGCCAATGTGTGTCGCATGTGCACACAGGCCAACAATGAAAAAACAATAATGAGTCTTATGTGAATGGCCCTTCATCATGCAAATATTTTCAGCCAATCACTGCTCTCTGAAAGATTGTACAGAATGTTTTCTAACAATGTGTGATGAGCAGATGTCAAAACACCAGCATGGATTTCATACTCCATAATGCCCAAGAAGTAGCACATTAGCCTGCTCTACATTTGGCTCCTCATGGCTTGGTTTTCAGCATTTTTCATGTTCTCTTAAAATGCATAGTATAGACCTATATGATGTGGTATTCATGCCTAAATGTTGGGTCCTATGGCAGAGATATTGCACAAGAAAACACAGTCTGTGAATCCATTCTGAGAGAGTGACAAAAAGAGAGAGAGGTGCTTTCTATTAAAGTCAGGAGACACTTTGCCTTCAAATGATTTTATCTTTTGTTTAATACAGTACCAAAGTGGCTTATGTATCAAATCTTTGTGAGTAAATATGAAACATTTCAAGAACATGTCCAGGTTACATTTAACTCCAAAATCACAAGAAATATGAAATTATATTTTGCTTAAAGAAAATGAAGCCTGATTTAGGAACCATTAAGGGTTTACACGACTGAAAACGAAAAACTTTTTATGCGTTTTGTCTGTTCATTTACACGACAACAGTGTTTTGGGGGCCTGAAAATGCAAACTTTTGAAAAAGATGCCTCCATGTAAACAACAAAAAACGCAAATTTGTGAAAACGGTCATGCGTATTACATGTTCACGCATGCGTATTACGTGTTTGCGGGGTGTTTCTTGACAAAGTGACATCACCAACTACTGGCCTGGCATGCATAATACACCCTTTTTAATCATTTTCGTCATTCAATCGTCATTTTAATCATAATCATTTAATCCATTTTTTACCTGGACATGTTTTTGTGAGATTCATCTTTGTTCTTTCTCTTGCTCTCAAGCTCTCTCTCTCTTTCATACTATCGTATGCTCTCTGATTTTGCGCACACACAGTGTAGAAAGGAAATGATTGCTGTGAATATCTGTGGTAGACAGTCATGCAGATGTCTTGAGGAGATCCCGAGATTTGGAGGTACACTTCTTCAGGCACAGGAAAAACTCTGTAAAACCCAAAGAAGGTTTCTTGTAATCCAAGACAGTACAGAATAGATTAAATAAGAGATTGGATGATTTTAGAGGTCTACTGTAATCCACATCATCTTTCATTCCAGAGAGAAGGAACACAGGAGATGTTTTTCAGTTTGTCTCCTTTCCAGATGTGTAGAGGCGAACACGCACAGATGGACTGGTGCAGCAGTTCCATACATCACAACGTGTGTGTGAGGGCAGGCAGCAGGGGCCAGTCCCATCCCAAAGGCCTTGAATTGCTGTCAATCACCCTTATAAGGGCAAGTGCATGTGCAAGCATGTGCTTGTGTTATTGTTTGTGTCCAGATTCAGATATTGTGTAATTGTGCTATCACACATAAACACACTGTACCTGCACTCTGTGCATATGAATGTGTATGTATGTGTGTGTGTGTGTGTGTGTGTGGGGGGGGTAGGGGGAACATCCTAGCGGCTGCTATTCTTGATGGCTTCCTTAGCAGCTACAATCAGCGGAGTCAAACTGGAGAGGGGCTTGGCAAGCTTCAGGAATGAGTGCTGTAAAGAGAAAGAATACATTTAGGAAACTTCACTTTTTATATCCATTTTGGTCTATACATTTCTTTAAAACCTTGGAATCTGTTTCTAAGAGAGCAATGCAGATTTATTTTCAAGTGCACTTCCAGAAAAAAACGTCTACTGCCTAAGCAGCAGCATGCTCTTCTGAGGGTTGGTTTAGCCTTAGCTCAAGACTCTGCAAATTGTTGAAAACCAAATTCCGATGCGATGACAAATTGCTAACTCCCATGGTTGCAGAATGAGCCAATTTTCCAGTGCAAAATGAGCCAATCATTGAGGTAGTTCAAAACCCGCACACCCTGGAGCCTCAATGGGGCCAGAGCGGCATCCATACGCTTCACGGAGCCAGGGCCAGTCCAAATGGAAGAACCAGAAAATGATAACCCATACGAAAAAGAAATATACTTAAGTAAAGTTTAAGTATATTTTTAAGCATACTTTATGTAGTAAGTATACTTATATCAATGTACTAGTAGTAAACTGGCCCACTTTTTAGTACATAAAAGTATACGTTTGAGTGTACTGTAAGTGTAACAGTAGTAAACTTCAAGTGCACAACTACTTTTTTCATTTGTACTGCATCTGTACTACAAGTTAACTTAAAAGTACTAGTAGTTTACTATTTTAATACTTGTAGTACATTTTTTTAGTTTATGAAAGTACACTTTGAAGTATACTCTCAGTAAACTACTAGTTTAGTAGTTTTATACTGCAAGTATACTTGTAAGTTTTCTTTAAGTGAACATAACATCCTACTTATAGTTTACTATTTATATATTATTTTTGCACTTTAAGTATACTACTATGTTCCTATTTAGGTATTAATTTTTTATACTTGAAATATACCTTTAACTCTTTCCATTTTAAAAACATTTTATTCTAGCTTCATGCATCCTTTTTTTTATCAACACTTGAATGCAGGTAAGTTTCATAAAAAAGCAACATTTTAAACAAAAAGCTGAGAAAAATCACCTTTTTGGTCAAAAACTATGCCTAGATCGGATTCAGAATGATGAGCAAAGCATAGATGGAGTAGATTGAGTCCATCAACACCCCCAAAGCTTCACAGTCGTTTCATCTTCATGGGTTCGACATTTCATTCAGTAACTTTAGGCAGTTTTGATTTATATGCTGTTTAATGTTTGATGATCACATTGCTTTACATTTGTGTATGCCATCATCTATCACTTATTTCACCTTCTTCACCTGTGCAATAGTGTAACCTGTGTAACGTGTAATAGCGACCCCCTACCGTATAACAATCAAAACATGAATAGCCAGAAAATTGGAAGCAAGAGTAAAGTAGATTTGAAGTAAATTCTTATGTACACTACCAGTGGACTAGCCTACACAAAAATCAGATACTCAGAATTAGGAACATATCTTAATAAATGTGAAAAAAAGTATTTAATAGGCTGCTCAATCAAAAGATTAAACACAACTACAAGTCAAGTATACTTTGAATACTTATTTATACTTTTAAGTATATTTCGATCAAAAGATTGAGTACATGTATAGACCAAATAAACTATATAGACCTTATAAGTCAAGTATACTTAAGTGCAGTTTTAAGTATATTTCTGAGAAGTACATAAAAAGTAGGGATGCGCTGATCCGATACTCAGTATCGGTATCGGCTCCGATACCGCCATTATTTGCCGGATCGGGTATCGGTCAGACAGGACCGATCCAAATCCGATACTGTGCATATAATATTCTGTGTTATTGTTAAGCCTCAGTGCCCCACAAAAGGCACAAAAACATTATAAAGCATCATCAACGCGTCGTGCACTATATTAAGTGTTCTGAAGCCATTCCATAGTTTAATGTGAGGTACAGATGAATATTTAAGTCATTCAATTCAAGTTTACATAAATGCTTCCCATCGCTGCGTCTGTCAGTCATTCTCCATTCAGCATTCAAACTGCGTCTCGCCTTCGGTTATGACAGTCAACACGATGAAACTCTCAACAAGATGATTTAATGTTCCTGTTATTATGCTTGATCTGTAGATAACGCTCTATGGTTTCGCATAAAATGACTTTATCTGGCTGGAGTTTATTGCGGTTTCTAAATCGTGTTACTTTCTACCGAGTGTCTGTTAAATCACAACACTGGACTAGAGATTGTATTGTTCTTCACACGCACGGTAACTGAAATTTTAAACTGTTAAAAGAAAAGGCTCAATAAAATATTGCACAGATAGATACACTACGCATCGGTATCTCTTCCCACTTTTCAATGCGGACGGAGCACTGCGCTGTGACTCCATGTTGCTTCAAGCGCATCATCCTGCGCACAGGATGTGCATAAGCTCTTTGTGCCGCTCTGTATTGGAGCCTTTCGTATTATAATACTTTTGCGCAATGAAAGATTATTAATAGCCTTTCTTGTTCTGCCCTATCTATAATATGTTGCTGCCTCATTAAAAAAAGCTGCGCTATACATTTAAAATAAATGTTTTTTAATTTCTTAGTATATAGGCCCTATTTCTATAAATATATTTACTTGTTTTTCATGAATGTATTTTACAACAATGTGTAACATTTTACCAGATTTAGTGCTACACATTCACTTTTATTTGTTCCCCACTAAATGTTTAGTTTCACTAAATGTTTAGATTTTATACAATTATTGTGCACTCATGATTTTTCTAGAGTAACTTTTGCTGCTGAATTATCCACTAATCTAGTTTATCCACCATCTAGTTTATAGTAGTATTTTTGTCATAAATTGTGATTTATATATTTTTTTAATTTGTTGTTTTTCTTTATAATGAAGTTGTCTGTATTTAGTAGATTGTGTTTAACACACAAAAGAGTGATTATCAGTTCAACACACTGAGGTATAGAAATTCTACATTGAATTTTTAAACAAAACTGCACTGGTATCAGATTCAGCCGATACTCAGGATTTTTGGTATCGGTTCTGAAAAAATGGTATCGGTGCATCCTTAATAAAAAGTAGACAAAGTATACTTTCTTAGTTTTAGTTTAAAAGAACTATACTAATAGCACACTTAACTTCTTTAAAATAAACTTCTTTTTCATAAGGGAAGCTTTGCCCCCAGAGCAAATCAGAGGAACTGCCTGTGTCTCTGGACGATCTGAATATGAACATGTGCAACCTTCAGATTGATTGTAACAATCAAATCTTGTGTTCGAAATTGGGTCCAATTGTTAGCTAGCAGCGCCAAGTCAGTAGCTCACCTGAGCTCTTTAACTGCCTCATCAGCTAAACCAGAGCCCTCATTCATCTCCTTCAAAACGTCAGCTTGATAAGCCGCCATAGCATGCAAAGCCGTATCCATCCGACTGGCAGCCATATAGGATTTCATGAGTTCACACTTACAAATAATCAGATAGTAAATAGTATGCATAATAGTATGCGTATTTGGCGTGCTGTCCGAGGAGAGGGCTCCGAGCTCGGTATTTGGCCCGAACCCAGAGTACTCCCCCCGTATCTCTGGTTAGGAAAGTAACCAGGTAAGTGCGAGGAAGACGGGGTGGTGGAGGTATGCTGAAAAACTGTCGAGGAACATTGGTGAGTTGACTGGGTATTTATATGAGCCTCCACCTGTGCTGATTGGGTAGACCTGTTGATTACTGATTGCTGACAGCTGGTTGGAATGACATGATGATTGGATAGATCATTTGAACGTGTTCCTCCCGAACTTTGTTAATAAAACATAATTTCACGAGTTCACAGTTACAAATAATCAGATAGTAAATAGTATGCATAATAGTATGCATAATAGTATGCGTAATAGTATGCGTATTTGGCGTGCTGTCCGAGGAGAGGGCTCCGAGCTCGGTATTTGGCCCGAACCCAGAGTACTCCCCAAAAATTGCAAACCAATGCAGGACAGCACACATTACTGATGACCCCCAAAAATTGCAGTGCGTAGGCTGATTGTGCTGTTTGGAGGGTTAGTTTGAAGGACCAGGAGAGTTCTCGTCATGTTGGATGAAAAATTACTGCTGCGGCAGTGAAGGTGAGTTTAGACAGAGTTGAGCTCATGCGGGAGCAGAGGAAAACATCACTGCTGCGGCAGTGGAGAAATTAGTCAGAAGAGCTGAGCTCCTGCGGGAGCAGAGGAGAACATCACTGCTGCGGCAGTGGAGAAATTAGTCAGAAGAGCTGAGCTCCTGCGGGAGCCAATGGAACATCACTGTTGCGGCAGTGGAGAAATTAGTCAGAAGAGCTGAGCTCCTGTGGGAGCAGAGGAGAACATCACTGCTGTAGCAGTGGAGAAATTAGTCAGAAGAGCTGAGCTCCTGCGGGAGCCAATGGAGCATCACTGCTGCGGCAGTGGAGAAATTAGTCAGAAGAGCTGAGCTCCTGCGGGAGCAGAGGAGAACATCACTGCTGCGGCAGTGGAGAAATTAGTCAGAAGAGCTGAGCTCCTGCGGGAGCCAATGGAGCATCACTGCTGCGGCAGTGGAGAAATTAGTCAGAAGAGCTGAGCTCCTGCGGGAGCAGAGGAGAACATCACTGCTGCGGCAGTGGAGAAATTAGTCAGAAGAGCTGAGCTCCTGCGGGAGCCAATGGAGCATCACTGCTGCGGCAGTGGAGAAATTAGTCAGAAGAGCTGAGCTCCTGCGGGAGCAGAGGAGAACATCACTGCTGCAGCAGTGGAGAAATTAGCCAGAAGAACTGAGCTCCTGTAGGAGCATGAGGGAACGTCACTGCTGCGGCAGTGGAGGGAATTTTGCCAGAAAGCTGAGCTCCTGCCGGAGCAGGGATATAACACTGCTGCGGCCGTGAAGGCAAGGTTAGCCAGAGAAATTGGGCTCCTGTAGGAGCAGAAGGGACTTCTGCAGTAGTGGAGCAGATTAGCCAGAGATGGATCTCCTGCGGGAGCAGGGATATAACACTGCTGCGGCCGTAAAGGCAAGGTTAGCCAGAGAAATTGGGCTCCTGTAGGAGCAGAAGGGACTTCTGCAGTAGTGGAGCAGATTAGCCAGAGATGGAGCTCCTGCGGGAGCAGAGGAGATAACACTGCTGCGGCAGTGCAAGAACAGAGTGGGCTCCTGCGGGAGTGGGTGGGAAGACACCGCTGTGGCAGTGAAGTAGAATATTTTCACTATTTTAGTGACTTGATGGTGTTAATTGAGGCGGATATGGTGAGCTTGTAGGTTTGAGTGAGAGAACAAGCTGGAGCTGAAGAATTTAGCTGATAAGGTTTCGTTGAGCTTCTTTAATGTGGAAGCAATTGGATCAGATATAGTTATTTAAAACCTCTGAAGACCAATGACTGAATGTTTGAATCTGAAGAAGAGGGGAAAAAATGACGATCTAGCCTGAGCAAGAGAGTTAGGACGGGGAAGCTCCGGGGCCAGAGTTGTTTGCGGAGACAGCCTGATGTTTGGGTCAGCCCCTGGGTCTTGGGTTGTAATGGGGAAGGTAAAGGAAGAGGACGGCTGGGGTGGACAATAGGCCATCCGGGACTGCGGTTGGAGCTATAGGCCTAGGACAAAAAAGAGATTTTGAGACGGATGACTGGGCCTGCGTCGCTAGTGGAGGCATCCTCACGCTAGGGTCAGCTGAAGGAGCTGTAGGCCACTGGTAGGGAAAAAGGTTAGAGGCAGCGAGAGGGGAAGGAAGTGTTATCTGGGCCTGCATCGCTAGCGGAGGCATCCTCATGCTAGGGTCAGCTGAAGGAGCTGTAGGCCACTGGTAGGGAAAAAGGTTAGAGGCAGCGGGAGGAGAAGGAAGTGTTATCTGGGCCTGCGTTGCTAGCGGAGGCATCCTCACACTAGGGTCAGCTGAAGGAGCTGTAGGCCACTGGTAGGGAAAAAGGTTAGAGGCAGCGAGAGGAGAAGGAAGTGTTATCTGGGCCTGCATTGCTAGTGGAAGCATCCTCACGCTAGGGTCAGCTGAAGGAGCTGTAGGCCACTGGCAGGGAAAAAGGTTAGAGGCAGCGAGAGGAGAAGGAAGTGTTATCTGGGCTTACGTCGCTAACGGAGGCAGCCTCACGCTAGGAGCTGCAGACCATGGGAAATGGGAAGGGTTAAAGACAGCAGGATGAAATGGCTGGGATGGCTGAGCTTGCTCCATTAGCGGAGGCAACCTCACGCTAAGGGAAGGCATTCATTGAGAGGAGCGGGCATTGTATGCATTGAATGGGGTGCTGCTCTGGGAAAAGCTGCGGTGTGTGGCTGAGCGGAGGAAGGAGGAGAGTGGGGCCTGGCGGGCTGACGATCGTCTTTTAGCACGTGAATCAAAGAAGCGAGGGAGAGGAGGTGTGAGATGAAAGGGCGGCCTTGCAGGATTATGCGCTCACATAATGTGAAGCATAAAATGTTTTATAACCTGTGTATATTCACCTCTGACACGTCGGTTTGATACTGAAATCGTTGTTCGGTGTTGGATGATCATCAAACAGCAAAGTACAGTCTGATTTTGATGATCGGCTGTTCCTTTATTTGTTCATTCATTTAGTGAAGTTCAAAAGGGACTCGCTTATGGTAAAAGACAACGAGCTTTGCATAAAAACGTGCCCCTTGAATTTATTAAAATGTGTTCGACAATCACTAAAGGATCATTAAACTTTTGACATGAAAATACACCGCTTGTTTGATAAAAAATAAAAATAATTTATTATCATCCATACTTTATCCCAACCTGGGAATTACACAATCAAAATTTCATACTTCAAAACTGCCTAGGAACCATTAACAGTTTATTTTCACCAGTTATCTGTCTATGGGTCGTTACATTACTATCCGATTTCTGTTCGTTCTAAATCAGATACAGACGAAGTGGAACGGTAAGATTCATTTGAATCATAGACTGTAAAAAATAGATTTGAATGCATTCGTGAGAACGATTGCGTGTATGAATTTGTCCTATCAGTCTGTGTGGTGTCCCTTTACCAACAGTGAATCTGTATGTTTAAATCACTTCAAACCGAAATACATGCTATATGACTTTCAGTTTAAACGGTTTGTTGATAAATCGCAGGACAGCGTTGACAATAAATTCTTAATAATTCTGTGTGCCACTATGTGTGCGATCTGTACGTAATGTGCGAGCTACTGTTTGTTTGTTACAAGGAAGTAGCATGTTCATATAGAACGGCAAATCACTTGTACAGAAGCAGTTTTGAAACGTATATTCCCCCGATCAAAATTGAGTATCCAGATGGCATAAACTGTGCTCGTGATTTAGCGACTGAAAGTGATGCTAAATTCAACCAGGGAGAAAATGAGAAGGATTTGAGCTGTGCTCTTACGTGGTTGAGCCGACGGGGGTGGAGAGTGAAAGCCGGCCGGGACTGAAATCTGCGGTGCAGCTTGCCGAGGGCTTGCTGCGGCGGCCTGTTGCTGAAGGAGGGCCCGTTTCTTCGCGGGAAGAAGGCGGCATTGCCCAAGACCGAGCTTGGTGCTCAACGGGTCTTTTCCATGCTCTATGGCAGAACTGATTGAATGGGCTGCTGTGACCTGTTTGTTTGGCCTGACGCTCACGAGAAAACAGCAGAGGATTGCGGCAAAGATACCCCAAAAACAAAAGATTGTTCATCGGAAGGCAAGAGCTTGATTTCGGACATGTTGGGAAGGCAGGGCAGGGCGAAATGCTGAAAAACTGTCGAGGAACATTGGTGAGTTGACTGGGTATTTATATGAGCCTCCACCTGTGCTGATTGGGTAGACCTGTTGATTACTGATTGCTGACAGCTGGTTGGAATGACATGATGATTGGATAGATCATTTGAACGTGTTCCTCCCGAACTTTGTTAATAAAACATAATTTGCTGATCAGAGCAGATGTGAAATTACACGGCTTAGCCGGCAGCAAAGGCCAGGACATCCGAGTGGGAGCTGAGGTTTGCCAGAGATGAGACACATCTCTTCGACCACCAGCACCTCCACCAGCACCTCCACATACCACTGTTTCGCCATTTTCTAAAGCAGCTAGATTAGTAAGCCAAAACAGTGAAAACACTCATCCAGCAGATTTATCCCAATCCAGCAATTTTATCTATTGTATCTTTTAAGGATGTCTAAGATTTGCATTAAAAAAAACCACATCTGTATAAATGCTTTGTTACTGTATACTGTACACAATTATTTATTCAATACTGACTTTGCATTTGTTGGTATCAGTGGAAAGCAACACTAAACAACCACTGCTAAACAGTCAAGCCTGCTAAAATTCACCAGTCTTAAATTAGCACTTTGGCTGACAATGTTGGTGTTTTTAGCTTGTCAGTTGAAATTGTAACGTAAACAATGGGGTTATAGGAACAAGTATTTCTATATACCTATTAAGGTGCTAATATAGAGCAGTATGAGGTACTGTATAATGTATACAAATGTAGTAAAAAACTGTATTACCTTTACAGTAATACAGATGTCTGAAGCATAGTTTGTTACCTGCAGCAATTCTTTTGCTGACCCTCTCCGGTCTACATCCATCTCCAGACAGCGGTTCAGGAAGTCTCGAAACACTGAGGATAGCCGTTCAGGATTTTGTAGCTCTGGAGTTCCGTTGGTTGCAATTAAATAAAGGGCCTACCACAAGGGAAGAACATTAATGTAGTGGAATAATTATATAAAAGTCTGCATATCCAATCCAAGTTACAATGCAGCAAAAAAGAGCAAATGTTCACACATTAATGTTATTTCTCCCAATTTTATTTAAAATTAATCCAGTGCCCCTATTATGCTTTTTCGAATATTACCTTTCATGCAGTGTGTAATATAAATGTTTGTAAATGCAAAAGGTCTGCAAAGTTTTAAAGATCAAAGTGCATGACAAATAAAGTTATTGTCTCCTAAAAGTAAGAATAAATTCTCAACTGCTAAAACGTGTTGTCAGCAATTCCAGTCTCACTTCCTTAAAGAAATACCGGCAGACCGTCTTCCGTATTCAACTTACGAAAAAAGCACAACTGGCACGATGATGACGTGTTCCAAAGTCTCAAGTTGTTCCAAACCTGTATAAATTTCTTTGTTCTGCTGAACACAAAGGAAGATATTTGGAAGAATGTTTGTAACCAAGCAGATCTCGGCAGCCATTGACTACCATAGTCTTACAAATATCTTCCTTTGTGTTCAGCAGAACAAAGAAATTTATACAGGTTTGGAACAACTTGAGGGTGAGTAAATGATGACAGAATTTTAATTTTTGGGTGAAATATCCCTTTAATACAAAATTATGAACTTTTAAATAGCATAATAGCGGCACTTTATGGCCCGGTTTCACAGACAGGGCTTAAGCCCCGTTTCCACCGAAATTACCCAGAAGAATTTGTCCCAGGAACTTTTTTCCCAGAAACTCTTTTTCCCCCAGGCCTGCTGCTGTCTGTGTTTCCCTCGCAGTCTAAAGTACCGTGAAGATTAGTCTGGTGACGTAGGACTGCGTGCGACTTTCCAGTTCCCACTGGATTTCGTCCTTCACATATAAGCTTAATAAAGCCTGAACCTAGTCGTCGGATAATCATTCGTATTTTAATCAGTCGTGTTTTTTTAACTCCATTGTTGATTCGAATAGTAAACAACTCTTACTGCACACACCGCAACAGACTTTTAGGTTGAAATAAAATGCTGCATGAACTCAACCAATCAGCATGTTCAGCACCCAAGTCCCACCCCCGAAAGTTCCTGAACTTTGAAAAAGTACTACCTCGCAAGCAGGGCCGTTTTGAGGGGGACGTTTTTACCCGGAACTTTATTTAGACCCCGGTTCCTACGGTCAAAACACACCAAGTGCCACCCCAAAGTCCCTAGTTCCTGGGGAAAGTTCCCGCGGTGGAAACACGGCTTTAGGTTAAGCCAGGATTAGGCCTTAGTTCAATTAGGACATTTAGGTAGCTTTTATAAACATGCCTTAGAAAGAAATCATTACTGATGTGCATCTTGAGACAAAACAATGGTACTGACATATTTTAAGATATGTCAGTGTAAGTTGCTTTCAGTTAAAACAGCTCAAACATGCATTTTAGTCTGGGACTAGGCTTAAGCCTTGTCTGTGAAAACAGGGGTATATGTTTTACTCAGGTCTTCAACAGGCAATCACCAATTATTAAGTGATCGAGACATTTGTGTTACCAGCTCAGATGCTTTACAGCTTAGACCAACCTCAACAAAGTAAACTACTGTACTTAGCAAAGAAAGACTAATCAGCTTCAGTTTATTTTAGAAATTACTGTGTTTAGGATTAGTTAGCATTTTTTAAAACAGAAAATGTGTAATGTTGCTTTATAAAGCTTACCCTGAGTGGGTTCTCATTCAGGTATGGTGGTTCTCCCTCCACCATTTCAATAGCCATGATGCCCAAGGACCAGATGTCCACTTTGGGGCCATAGGCCTTCCGGGTTACAACCTCTGGGGCCATCCAGTAGGGTGTGCCCACCATAGTGCTACGCTTGTTCTGCTCAGGTGTGATCTGAGCACAAAACCCGAAATCCGCTTTAAAAAGAAAGAGAGAGGGGGTTAAGACGTTGGTCTTGATGCATAGCAGGAAATTACATTAACATTTTCTGAATAATTTGTGAGTTGTGTTTAAAACAGTAACAGCAATAAAAAAATAAGGGTGTGTTCACACTTGGCATGTTTGCTTCGATTAAAATGAACTCTTGTGCGATTGCTCTGTTGGTGCGGTTCATTTGAATAAGTGTGAATGCTGCCATCTGAACCCTGGTGTGCACCAAACAAGCGGACTGAGACCGCTGAAAAGATGGGTCTCTGTCCGCTTCCAAACGAACTGTGGTTCGAATGAAATATGAATGTAACATCGACATCTAAACGAACCAAAGATGGGACATGATGTCACAAGTGCGACCCTAAAAAGGACAGAATGCTCAAGGATACCTGTTTTTTCTCATCATAGTCGTGATGTTGCCCATCACAGTTCGGTACTGCCACTGTTTTGATGCCTTTACACATTTTATAAGCTCTTCACAAGTTCTCAGCTGGTCAGAATACCATCATATGTAGGCTACGCACATACAACGAGCACATTTAGCATATATGCCTATGCCTTTACCAGGACTGAAGGTTTTTTGTTTTTTTTTGGTCCGGACCAAACGAACCAAGCAAACCGAACTACAAATGTGAATGCACCAGTTCTAAAATAAGTTTTGCTTTGTATGTAACTTACTCAGTTTCACTGAACCGTCCATGCCCAGCAGAATGTTGTCACTCTTGATATCTCTATGAATCACCTGATTAGAATGAAGGAAGTCCAGAGCCTGAAGACACTGTGAAGACATACACATACACAGTCAGATCAGATCGCCTCGGTTACATATGTAACCCTCGTTCCCTGAAGGAGGGAACGGAGACGTACGTCAGAATGTGAACCGACGAATTGGGATATCGCATGAGAGCCCTATCACCTTCGAGTGTGTACTAACCGGCCAATGAACATTGGCATGCAGAATTTGCATGCAGCACTCCGCCCCTGCAGCGCGGGTATAAATAGGAAGTGCCAGCAAATGCACATTTGTTTTTCGCTAAGGAGACGAGCAAGTGGCCCGCGCTCAGCGGCGGCACAGAAACTGTGGCGACGGGACGTATGTCTCCGTTCTCTCCTTCAGGGAACGAGGGTTACATACGTAACCGAGATGTTCCCTTTCAGTCGGTCACGTTCGACGTACGTCAGAATGTGAACCGACGAATTGGGATCCCTAATAAAACGCCACAGTTTCTGACCTCTTCTAGTGCCTGGCATAAGCTCCACAACCTTCACATCTTTCTAGCGACCGGGGAACTTACGACAGGAAAGCCGACTGCTGTTCCACATGACCCAAACAGTCAGACTTGGATAACACTGGGAAAGCATGCCCAGAGGGAACACTGCGGAGACCACATCCTGCCCGTAGGGAGGTATATGTGGTGAAACACATATGGTCTGGCCAGGGGGCAGAGCACATATGGAATGTCCCTGGGACGGCTCCGGCCATAGGAGGGAGACAACATCTGACAGGGACGACAGAGCGGACTCTGTCCAGGGAAAGACACGGGCTCACCGTAGGGAGCTGTACCGTGGAAGAATACACATATGGGGCCGCCGCAGGGACCGCAACATATGGCACCCAGCCAACACAACCATATTCAGTGCTGGCCTAGCGACAGACACTCCGCAATGTCTGAAGCCGCAGGGGGTGGCGGAGGAGCTTAACAGGGTTCGCCAGAGGGGAACTTACTGAAGCACAATAGTGCACTTATCCACTCTGAAGAGGGGAATGGCGCAGCAAACCGACACAAGAAACGGGGCTCCAGGCGTTACTGGCCACTGGGGGCGAGCACGCGGGAAGCAATCATTTCTACACGGAGGCTATAAAATCTAGCGAACATGTTTGGTGTCGCACAGCCCGTAGCTCTACATATATCTGTCAGCGAGGCGCCATGCACCAGCGCCCAGGAAGAAGCTACTCCTCTCGTGGAGTGAGCTGTCAACCCGAGCGGGCAAGGCACGCCTTGGGCTTGGTAAGCCAAGGAGATGGCATCCACTATCCAGTGGGCCATCCTCTGCTTGGAGACAGCCTTTCCCTTCTGCTGGCCTCCGTAACAGACGAAGAGCTGATCTGAGGTCCTGAAGCTTTGTGTTCTGTCCACGTATACTCGCAGAGCGCGGACGGGACAGAGCAAAGCTAGGGCTGGGTCTGCCTCCTCCGAGGGCAGCGCTTGCAGGTTCACCACCTGGTCCCGGAAGGGAGTAGTGGGAACCTTGGAATCTCAGGATGACGTGAGAGTTGGCCGGCCCGAATTCTAGGCACACTTCGTCGACCGAAAATGCGTGCAGGTCCCCTACCCTATTGATAGAGGCCAATACAACCAGAAGAACTGTTTTCATCGACAGAGTTTTTAACTCAGCTGATTGCAAGGGCTCAAAGGGTGGCCTCTGCAGTGCAGTAAGCACCAGAGGTAAGTCCCAAGAGGGTATAGAGAGGGGACGAGGCGGATTTAGTCTCCTCGCCCCCCTCAGGACTCCTGCTTCCCCAAGGACTTACCATCAACTAAGTTGTGATGTGCGGCGATAGCGGCAACATACACGTTAATGGTGGAGGGAGACAGTCTTCGCTCTAACCCTTCTTGCAGGAAGGAAAGCACTGATCTAAACGAGCACGTTCGGGGGTTCTCCCGTCGAGAAGAACACCATTCGACGAATAGGTTCCACTTCAAAGCATAGAGGTGCCTCGTAGAGGGCGCTCTAGCGGAAGTGATGGTGTCTACCACACCTTGTGGTAGGTCACCTAGAACCTCCGCGTTCCGTCCAGGGACCAGACATAGAGTTTCCAGAGGTCTGGACGCGGGTGCCAGAGGGTGCCCCGTCTCTGAGTCAGAAGGTCCTTCCTCAGAGGAATGGGCCAAGGAGGGGCTGTCACGAGGAGCATCAGTTCCGGGAACCAGGTCCGGTTGGGCCAATAGGGCGCAACCAGCAAGACCTGCTCCTCGTCCTCCCTGACCTTGCACAGTGTCTGTGCGAGAAGGCTCACTGGGGGAAACGCATACTTGTGTAGACCCCGGGGCCAGCTGTGGGCCAGTGCATCCGTGCCGAGGGTGCCCTCGGTCAGGGAATAAAACCACTGGCAATGGGTCGAGTCCGGAGCGGCAAACAGGTCTACCTGTGCGGCTCCGAAGAGGTCCCATATCAGCTGGACCACCTGGGGATGGAGTCTCCATTCTCCCGGAAGCGGAGGCTGCCGTGAGAGCTCGTCGGCTGCACGGTTGAGCACGCCTGGGATATGAATGGCACGAAGCGACCTCAGATGCTTCTGACTCCATAGGAGGAGATGGCGGGCGAGTTGCGACATGCAACGGGAGTGTAGACCACCCTGATGGTTGATGTACGCAACGGTCGCAGTGCTGTCCGTAAGGACCAGTACATGCTTGCCTCGTAACAGCCCTTTGAGGCGGCCCAGCGCAAGACGTACTGCTAGCAACTCGAGGCAGTTGATGTGCCACTGCATTTGAGGCCCCGTCCACAGACCCGAAACTGCATGCCCGTTGTACGTGGCTCCCCATCCGGTGGTGGAGGCATCTGTGGAGACCACAGCATGCCTGGACAGTTGTTCCAAGGGAACACCCGCCCTCGGGAACGAAGGGTCCGACCACCGAGTGAGGGTACGATGGCAGCACGGTGTGACAGCCACACGGAACGTGCTGCGTTGCCACGCCCATCTCGGGCCCTGGTCGTGAAGCCAGTGCTGAAGCAGCCTCATATGAAGCAATCCGAGCGATGCCATATGCCCTAGCAGCCTCTGGGATGGGTGACGCGGACTACCTGGGGTGACGCGGAGATGCCCGTGTACCCCTTGGCCTCCCCGCCATCCAGGATGGTGAAGGCGGATGAGATTTTCCACGACCGTGTCACCTCATCATGCACCTCCGGGAAGAAAGGAACCGGGGCGGGACACTGAGAACCAGCTTGGTGGCCCAGGAAAGCATAGCTGCCAGTTCGGGATCTGGCTCGGGCAACGCCACTCTCCCAAAAGGAGGCAATGCAGCCGAGTCATCATCTCCCGATGACAGCTCACCTTCCGATGCCGCGATCGACATCTGATCGTCGGCCGGTGCCCCAAAAGAGACGGTTGGTCGCTCAGTAGAGGGACCGCCACGCTCTTCTGGCAACACCACGGGGTACAGTGTGGAGGGAATAGGGGCCTGCGGAGGTTGCCTCGGTGGGGAAGCCCTAAACGTAATCCTCAGGTCTCCCAGTCTATTCGCCGAAGTAGCACTCGCCCGGTTTGCACCAGAGGGAGCATTAGATCGGGGCATAGGGTTGGGTGCTTGGCCTCGTAAACAAGCCTGGACCGTAACACTGAGATAGTCATGTTCCCGCAGTGAGAACATGAACTATCCACAAGCGCTGCTTCAGCATGTTGAACGCCCAAACATGTGACGCAGCGCTCGTGACTGTCAGCCGGCAACAGGGAACGACCACATCCAGAAATGCACGGACGGAATGACATCTTGAAAAAGACGCAGTGTCTGCCCGTAATTTGCTCTTTTAGCATGTGCTGAAGCACACAGGGACAGCCGCGGCGCCGCTGCAGGATCTCTTACTCTTCTCACCCAGCTTACACACAGCTGAATGCAGCAGAGACACGTGAGCTCGCGGCCGCCGCTGAAGTGCCTTCACACCAACACCAAGAACTCTTTTCCTCTTAGCCTGTTGAGTCACACTCTCCGGAGAAGATCAGCACAACTGCTCAGCTCCGAAACGAAAGACAAATGTGCATTTGCTGGCACTTCCTATTTATACCCGCGCTGCGGGGGCGGAGTGCTGCATGCAAATTTTGCACGCCAATGTTCATTGGCCAGTTAGTACACACTCAAAGGTGATAGGGCTCTCATGTGATATCCCAGTTCGTCGGTTCACATTCTGACATACGTCGAACGTGACCGACTGAAAGGGAACTTCATAGTAATTCAGAGTCTGCAGGTGTGTAAATACTTGTAGTGTAATTTGAGTGTGTTTGTTACCTCTCTGCACACTGCAGCAATCTGCCCCTCATCCATGCAGGTCTCGGTTACCACATCAGTAAGTGAACCGCCTGCTAAATACTCCATCACCACCCATAACTCATCTCCTACTAGATAACTGAGACAGAAAGATGAAAACAATTTATATTACAGGCACCAACCTGACCAATGAATGAGAAGATCATAGTAATACGCTACCTGAATTTAAGGTTTAGTACATTTCTATAGGTAGTTTTCAGTATTTCAGGTTGGGCAAAAAGTTACAAGTCTTTCAATGGCATTTACAATTATTCATATAGCAGATGCTTTTATCCAAAAACACATAAAAATGTGAATACTACAAGCAGAAACATTAAATCCAAGGGAGAAAACAATACATAACAAATATTTAGAAAACGTTTGTTAAGAATGACATTAAAATTATGGCTATCGATAGAATAAAATAACCAATATTAAGTTAAGTTTTAAGTTTTTGGCATTATCATGATTAATTTCACATTTTGCCTCTAGTCTATTCTGTTATATTCATTAATTTTCTCTTTTCAGGAAAGAAAAGAAAACAATACAATAATATGTAAACTAATTCTCATAAATAGCAAATTGCTAATTGCTAATAATTTCATAGTAAAAAAAATTTTACTATTTTTTCCATGAACAATTTACACAGAAATGTTCTGTTAATGAATAAAGGTAAAGTCTTTAAAATAATAATTAATAATAAAATAAATATTAAAAAAAAAAGTTTTTTTTAATTAATTGCATTAATTGAACGCTGTTAAATGTTAACACATTAATCAGTTAATATATACTAATTTTGAAGGTTGTACCTGTCCAGGTAGTTGACTATATTGGGGTTTTTGTTTTCCCTCATCACGAGAATCTCGTTAATAATGAGCTCTTTCTTTGGCTGCTGTTGCAGATTCATCTGTTTAATGGCCACCTGAACAAAGTAAAAGGGAGAGGGGTCAGCAAAGGGCAGGAGGCCATGTGGAGGCAAATGTGGAGGCTTTCTTCAGATCGAAACGTGATCTGGTTTACCTCTTGTCCTGTGGCAATGTCAATAGCTGTGTATACTGTCCCAGACGCCCTTAAAATACACAGAGGAGAAGCAGGTTAAAACTTTTCTATACTGTAGTGACTTAGCATGGACTTTTTTTACATTATTCAGTGACCAATAGAGGGCAGCTCTGGATTTCTTAATGCCCATAAAGATCACCTCTCAAGAAATATGTACATGTATATGGGTGGGTAGTTGGCATGTCCTGCTGTGCGATATACTATATATTCTAAACAACATTTTTCTATGAAGATACAAAAATACTTTTGTGTTTTTACAAATGCATGTGTCACAACACAGGACCATTTAAAATGAACTAATAAAGGCAATAAATAAAGAAAAATGGGTGATGATTGAGCAGTCACATAACCTAAAATATACATTTTTCATTATACATTCATATACATTTTAAGCTAAAATTGTGATAATGATAATTGGAGTTGACATGTTAATCATATCCATATAAATACTTAAATAAAATGGAAATAAAATATATTCAAGGCACATTTTGATTATTGACTCATTGTCAGTAAAACATAATGTAGTGGTAATATTATTGTGAGTGATTAGCAGTTGCTGTGTGGAGATTAAATCAAATCCAACACAAATTCACAGAGATATGAAATATCTAACCTTTGACCTCTACACTGACTGACCCATAATCATAGCAGTATACTGGGGTATTTAAACAAGGCTGGAAAAAATGATGCATGAAGATTAACATAATCTTACCAGTGTCATCAGAGTATAATTCCCCACTATCTAATATACACATATAGGAGTAATACGTACATAGTACATACAGTAGGTGTAAGCTTGAAGAAGCTGCTGCTCTGCTTGATATATGAGGATATATGCTTGATATGATCTCCTTTGGACAGTATTAATTGGTCATGTCAATCCATGAACACACACCATTTCTCTCTTTCTAGGGCACCAGGCCACTGATTATTATCAGGGTGCATGAATAATAGAGCAAGGGTGCAACTGGATCAGATGCATTCAGGTTAAAGCCACATGGAAACACCCTTGGACTGATCCTGGAGCAGTATTTGCTGCTCAGAATACAGGGACTGCCAGCAACTGACAAGAATATGTACAGGTCTGACATCATTTATGCAGGAGCACAAGGGTAATAAAGAAATATAAACCAATGTATGTTTAATTTTACGATTTTACTATGCAATAATTAAGAAAAATAATGTAAAAAAAAAAAAAAATTCAAAAAACATTTTTTTTTAAAAACTGCCTAGATGAATTGACTCACCATCATGCAAACATGAATGATTTTAGAACACCTGGAAAACAGTATAGTTACAAGCAGAATGTGGAATTTGGTGAGTGTTGTATTTGTCCCGCTCCTCCTCCACTGTGATTGGACAGCTGGGTAGAAAGTTACAGTGATGACAGCTGCGCTTTACCCAAAGTTGAACATTCTTCAACTCTCAGCGACTGGTAAAAAACCAGAGCGCTTTAGCGTGAAATAGACGCTCAGTGACTTGTTGCGCTCCTGGCATTTTAAAAACGTGGTGCTCCCATGAAAAACAACTGGAAAAATACACTAGCCTTGGGAAAAAAACGCTTTGGAGGCACACGGCCTAAGAGTCATATGGGCTACTTTTTTATTTTGCTTTGGAGCTTGATAGTCACTGGTCAGTGTCTACTTTTATGGAAAACAGCAGTCTGAACATTTTTTAAAACATTTAAAAACAGCCTTTTGTGTTCCATATTTATTTTGAGTGAATAGCTGTTTTGAGAGAAGGTCAGCTGATAAACTCAAAACACACTCCCTCTCTTTGGCCTGTAGTCATGTCTGAATTAAATTTTCATTTGCTCACTTTATTCTTGATTTCTTAAACCTGTCATCCAATCCCTCCTGTCTTTCTTCTCTGTTGAACCTTGATCTTCTCATATCCAAATGTCTTTGAGTTGGTGTGTGAGTTTGGGTGGGTATGTGTGCATGTGAGTAAACGTACCCTTGTCCTATTTTCTCAAAACGTGTGTATTTCTTCTTGGGATCACCAACACTAACAATGCTTCCTGGAAGAAAGAGGAGAGCCCTGTAAGACTATATGCACACAGATCCAAATACATACAAACATACCTTTTGGAGTCCGGTAACTGCTGAAAAGAGATGCATGATGAGTTTGGTTAACAATATAAATAATTGTTAATGATGGTCAGTGACATAGACACACATCTGTTTGAGTGTGTCTGTTGTGAGTATTGCTGGCAGAGTAAGAACAGTAATCTCTGTCGGTTATAAAAACTATAATCTCTGTTTTAGTGCTTAGTGCTGTCTGTAATCTGGATCACATGTGTAGAGTCAAATGGAAAAAAAAGACAATGATTCACAGAGCGCACACAAAAGAGACCAGATCTGCATTCCTAATCAAAAATTCTGAACAAATGTGCGTAAAATACGTATAGGAATTTTCTCAGAATTTGGAACCAACTCCAAAGGATACTCATGGGATGGAATAAGAATTTTCTAAAAACTGAATATGATCATTTTATTGTATTGGGTATCATAATAATCATTTACATGTCTACATTTGCAAGGAACTTTTATCTGAAGCGACTTCAGCTATATATTTTATCAGTACTTTGCAACATCTTAATCTTGTTGTTGCTAGGACTGTGCTCCACCAGCTGAGCTACAGGAACACACCGGCAACATTTCCTTTGATGTTATGTTGGATTACCATAAGAAAATTCTGGTCACACTTTATATTAGGTGTCCTTAACTACTATGTACTTAGGTCAAAAATAAGTGCAATGTACTTATTGTGTTCATGTTGTATTGCGAAACACTTTTGCTGCTATTGAGGTGTGATACGGGTAAGGTTAGGGACAGGTGTGGTGGTATGTGTAGGTTTAATGGTGGGTTAAAAGGTAAGGGAAGGTCAGTAGTGTAATTATAGATGTATTTACATAAATTTATTTATTTAATTAACTGCATTAATTAATTACAGCTGTAATTACATGCAGGTATCTTCTAAAATATTAGTACAATGTAAAAACATGTATGTACACAATAAGTTCATCGTATCAAATGACTAATTTAAAAGTTAGTACATAGTAGTTAAAGACGCCTAATATAAAGTGGGACCAAAATTCCTATTAGGATCCAGTAAGATTTCAAATTATGATGAAATTCCATAAGAATCCTGTACACATTCCTTTAGGATTTCTTCTTTCAAAATTTCTTATCTGCCATTTGAGAAGAACCTTTAAAAGTGGGAACCTTTAAAGCAACTTGACAATTATGTATTAAGTATTGTGGCTAAAACAATATTACAACACAGTTCTGTCGTTCATGAATTTAGTCTCCATTTCATATCATACCACATCAATGAACTAACAATGAAGTATCAGTTTATTGAAATATTATTACTTATCTTTGTTTTGCATTTCTGAGTAGATGTATAACTTTGACATGTAGTTGCAAAGTTACTTACAGTTATTAAAATGTCTAAAGTGGACCATCGAAATAAAGGTTTACCAAAGTTTCTGGTGCTCTTAAACCAAATATTGCTATAGTATCTCATTACAGTTAAATAAATAATATTCTACCACCACATATACAGCTAAAATCAACACTCTTGCCCACATACTGAGTTTTTCCAGTATTTCTTCATCTGTCATCTTGGATTTCTTCCTCTGCCGGTCAGTGTGACGGTACAGCGTACTAGACGTGTTCTCTGGCTGGACTTGTGACTCTGGAGGGGTTGTGACCTCTTTGACAGAAGCAGGAGGTGCAGTCGGCTCAATAACAGAGCGTGTGTAGATCTACAAAAGAATACAGTGATAGACTAAATGCATAAAAATACATAGGAGAGATAAACAGACAGGGATGAAAGGAGATATGATAAGTTTCTTATTTGTTTCTCCTAGACCAGGGTTGGCCGACTTCGGTCCTGGAGAGCCACAGTCCTGTGGAGTTTTGCTCCAACCCTAATCAAACACACCTGAACAAGCTAATCAAGGTCTCAAGCTTTTTATCAAGGTTGGAACAAAACTCTGAAGGACTGTGGCTCTCCAGGACCGACGTTGCCTATCCCTGTCCTAGACAAAAAGATTAAACAGAGATCAAATAGAGACTTTAAGGGTGTGTTCATACTAGGGCGTGGCTTGTTTTTTTTTCCTAATGGGAATTGACTGGATCTATAAAAGTGGGCATTCCATTCAGCTCGCTGTCAAAGCTTGCAGCAGACTGACAGTTGGAGGGGATGTTCTACCCAAGCCGTCAAACTGACGTCATCATTTGAAGGAAGGCCATTCTGG
This sequence comes from Coreius guichenoti, assembly GCA_039654105.1. Classification (NCBI taxonomy): domain Eukaryota; kingdom Metazoa; phylum Chordata; class Actinopteri; order Cypriniformes; family Gobionidae; genus Coreius; species Coreius guichenoti. The sequence continues at coordinate 47,436,525 of CM077169.1, read as the reverse complement.
TGAAAGTACATTTTCAGATTTTGAAAAAAAATTGTGAATCAACTTGCATGGATTAATTGTTCACCACAAGACTAGTAATGTGCACTAACAAAGTAAATAGTGTCAATTTTGATTTCATGCCGACTTTAACACTCAAATTATATAAAACAAAGGGCATAAGGATAAGGTCACAACCTGATTGGACAGCTTTTATGATGTATATTTTGCGACGGAACTTACTGAACATCCGAAACATTGCTGTGTGCTAAATGCACTCATGTACACACTATGTGTGTACATACGGTGGTATTTTTACCAGCTGAGAACTCGTGAAGAGCTCATAAAATGTGTAAGCTCTTCAGAGCTCATCAAAACAGCACCAGGAATTCCTCCGTCGCACACACAAGTGAAGATCTGCTGCAAGGAGAAGCGGTTCTGGCGCTTAAACTGAACTGTAATTAGCAGTGTAGCTCCTATGATTAGAAGAACCAGGTATCCTTGAGCATTCTGTCCTTTTTAGGGTCACATCTTGTGACATTACATCCTGTAGATGTCTTTGGTTCGTGTTGCATTCATATTTCAGTCGAACCGCACTAGAGTTCGTTTGGAAGTGGACCAGGACCCCATGAAAACGTGGCTCTCTGTCCTCTTGTTTGGTGCGCACCAGGGTTCAGTTAGCAGCGTTCACACTTATTCAAATGAATCACACTAACAGAGCAATCACACCAGAGTTCGTCTTAATTAAACCAAACCTGCCAAGTGTGAACACACCCCAAGTCTCCCACTTCTCAGATTTTTCTCCTGAGAAAGTACCCTGGTAGTCTGACATCTCACTCTAGAATTTTGTACATTATTTAACACGTTTTTTGTTCGTAATGTATTCTATATCTAATCTACAAAATAAGCATGCTGTACTAACAGATTTGGTGTGCTCAGGCCGTGGAGCAATGATGGGTGGAACCTCATCATCATCTTCCTCCTCTTCTTCTTCCTCTTCATCCTCCTCTTCTTCGTCTTCTTCTTCAGACACCGGAGGTGCAATAGGAGGTTCAGAAGTTGTCTTTGCCCCTTGCTGCACTCCCACAAAGACACATGAGTAGAGTGCAAACAGGGTTGAGCACTTGATTCACAATCAATAAATATCACAAATGTACTGCTGCACTGCTCATTTGTAGCCTTCATAACTAGCACATTTAAACAAGAGCACAGTGTTCTACATATATAATTCAAGCTGTCATGGGTAGGCCTGTAACACTTTGTTTCAATCATTTCAACCTCTAGAGGGCGACATCATAAACACAGCAGACCCGAGTGAACTGAGGCTGTTCCAGTTAATGGCTGTTTTCAATCAGTAGTATTTTACATGGTTGCCACATGACACTGTCAGTCAATTTGTCCAGTTATAGTTAATAATTTTAGATTAATTTGTTTGTTAAACTTTTGTCAGTCTGATCAAATAATGAGTCAAAACTGCTGTAACTACTTCTGGTTCATTCATCACACATTAAAACAAAGACAATTTAATTGTAAATACAGTACCCAGCGCAGTATGTTTAATTGTATACTTTATCTATGTTTTTTAAATGTGTAGGCCTATACTATGCACAGCATACATGCTATATGTTGCAGCACAAGAAAGTATGTATGTATGCTAAGTATGCTAATCCGTATGCTAGTTTGCTAATTCTTTTTATGTACATTCATGCGTGTTTTAATTTGCTGGCAAGACGTGGCTAAAGGACTAGGTTACACTTTATTTCTTTATTTTAAGGTGACTTAGTTTCATTGTACTTACTCAAATAAGTACAAATAATTAATTAACAACATGTACTTACAGTAGAGTTATGGTTAGGGTTTGTTTTACAGTTAGTTACTTGTAATTATGCATCATTTACTTATGCATGTATTATTATAGTAAGTACATGAAGTAACATGTAACTACGTCATCTTAAAATAATAACGTGTTACCAAGGACTATTATTATACTGTTTTACTATATTATATTACTGTATTAAAGTAGTTCATAAGTCCACCATAGACACTTTACAAAGTCAACTGAGACTAAGAGCACTGAAATTATTAAAGGCATTATCATAATGGAATGGATACTCGTAGGACCAGTGAAAACTCAAAGATTTACTATCATTTACTATCAAACTAAGCCATTCAGTACAAACACATATCGACAACAAAAGTGAGGTTTGCGATCAAATTCTTTAAAAACCAGCTTCGAGGTTGTGATGATTAAATTATGAAAGCACTTGAAATTTTTACTGCTAAAAGAAGCTTTGGCTTGAGAAACTACACTCTTAAAAATAAAAGTTCCCAAAGGGGGTCTTTGTAGCAATGCAATAGAAGAACCAGTTTGGGTTCCCCAAAGAACCTTTCAGTGAACAGTTCTTAAAAGAACCTTTCAGCGAGAAAAACATTTTAAAAAATCTAAAACATTTTGTGCAATGGAAAGGTACAATGGATGTTAAAGGTTCTTCATTGAAACCATCAATGCTAATTAAGAACCTTTATTTTTAAGTGTACATTCTGAACTTTCAATTCAAAGCACTATTTTGTCAAAATGCACGGTAATTAAAACATCCAATGCAACTGAAAACAAAGCATAATACTTCATAAAAAGTAAGCATTAAACGAACGCATATGCTCTACAAGGTGAATCTGAATTAAAACAGCAGCCTTATCTGTGTAAAGGTCACACTCACAGGATTAAGCATCAAATGCATTTTCATATTTGTCTCTGCCAATTAGAAACTGGAATTTGGGCCACAAAAAAAAAAAAAAAATCTAAACCTGAAATATAAGAAAGAGATTCCAGAAGCGTCCAGCACCTGTTGGTATGAGATGGATGGCGAAAGATAAAAGACACACATACACACACTTGCATCCACGTGATGCTGTTGTTATATGTTTTCATGGTCAACTGCAGTTTAGGGAGTATTTAATAAGACAAGCAGCAATTTTTTATAGCTAGCAATCAAATTTAAGTGGAGCACTAGAGTACAAATCAGAGAAATGAAATATCAGAGGAAAAAAAAATAAGAATGATATCAAATTTACCTAAATTGACATTAAGGTCCCTACATTTCTTCCTCTTTAAAACCCCAAGAAATAAAAATGGGAGAATTCCTAAAAGTTGGCAGAACTATTTTAAAAATGACCCAGCAAGCAATTTTGCGTTTAAAAGATGTCTAATAGCCGTCCAACACAGCCCTGACATCTAGGCTAAAACAAGGCAAAATTTGGGCTGTCAGTGAAAATTGAATAGACGTTTAACCAAAGAAATGAAACCAAACACCTTGTAATCACTCTTGGCTTTGCTTACATGATGGAATATCATACATCCCGCAAGTTATTTTGGCAAAAACGACATGTAACCAAATTCAAGGTTATTTTGGCTAGAAGTGGGTTACTCATAGCCAAACTATATCGGGCCTATAGTTAACTGAGACGGTGAAATGATGGCTATTGCTTGCTGGGGAACTACATATGAAATCAAGAATCTCCTGCTTGCCAAGCAATAGCAAGTAGCAGACCCTCTGACCTAGATAGAAACTCTTGTGAATTTCACTTAATACAGTACATAGAATTTCACTTAATACAGGAAATACAGGATTTCCTGAATACAGGAAAGACAAATGCATTTGTCAAACCATTTCATGGGGTCTTTGTTAATATATTGGTGTATTATGGACTAGTTTTGTTGTGCACCCTACCTACATTTTCATTTGAATTTTCATTGCAGTTTCATTTTAGATGAGAAATAAAACATTGTGTCAGAGAGATATTACTGAGATTAGCTCAGGCAAGCCTTTTACATACTCTGTGAAGAGTTTCTAGTTAGATCTAGAAATTTGTTTTTAGAAACTTTTTGTAAAGTGCAGAATATAAAAACTAGCTTGTGGAAAAGCACAAATTTGGGCTGTTGGGTCACTGCTAGCTTGTGTACAGTAATGTGTTTTTGTATCATATGCCCAAATGTTGTGTGTCTGCTTCTGTAAAGTTGTAAGTTCATGGCTGCACAGTAGAGGCATTAGCTTTGCCAAATGATGCTGCTTCCTTAGTGCCGTACAGTATAAAGGTGAAGTTTTACCTTGTCAAATAACGCGCTGCAGGTTCTAAGGCTGACAGGTGGCCCGGAAGACAGGAGGCGGTTCTGAATGATGATAAGGTTGAGAACGGGAGGATATTTTACTTGACACAAAAAAACCCCACAAAGTATTCAAACACTACAAATGGATTCCAGGCAACAGAGGATAGGAGGGAAAGCGTGACAGGAGGGAGGTAGGCAAAAGAGAAAGGTGGCTTGGAGGTGAGATTCTTGTGAAAATAATGGGCGAGGGAGGAAATACAACTAAGAAAAAGAAGTGAGCATCTTCATTATTGGGGTCTAAACATGGACATTCATTTGCCACCACTTTGACAGCTTGACTGTTTGGTGACTATGAACTGTAATGTTTTTGTGTAAAGATCAGATCAATCCTGCCAGCAAAACTGGATTTTCTGCCAGATAAAATGTCAGATGAAGAGCTGTTCAGTTTGAGATAGACACACATTAATCTGGGGAGTGTTTAACTGTCATTCGTGTTCTTTATGACATCTTAAGTGACCCTGACACTTAAATAATCAATGCTTTGATGAATAGTGCATCACAACACACACTTATGTATGTGGTCTATAGTTACTAAGAAAATCTGCTGATGAATAGCTAAAACCACTTACTGTATTTTCTGGAATATCAGTTGCATTTTTTAACATCTGAAAGGGACTTGTATAACATCAAGCAACCAAAGTGCACACAAACACAACTAGGGATGTAACGGTACACTTATTCGTACCGAACCGTTTCGGTACAGGGCTTTCGGTATGGTGCACGTGTGTACCGAACGGTTCCGAATGCAATCTTTAACAGTTAACAGTAGGCTTGTTTTAAGCGCGGAACATACTTCAATCCGAGTTCCCACACGAACATATTAAGTATTCAGTCCATTTTATCACAAAATTCAAACGATAAATGCCGTTTTGACACTCTTTAATGTGACGTGACTGATCACTGTATAGGCGCGTCAGTTCAAGCGATCATCTCTTCCTAAAGAATAAACATGAATTAATACCTTAAGGTATGTTGAGGATACATTACAACCTACTGAAACGTATCATATGTCGTGTAATCGCTCAAACAGTGTTTCAACCGCGGAAAGACGTCAATAAAACAGCTTGTAAACAATGTCACGTAGCATTACATTCACCTCAGAAGTCATTCAGTGTCCACAGCTGGTTAGTTCACTAGAGAGATGAACTCTTTCGCTAAATATATGCACTATATTAGCATATAAATTATATTCTACTTAACCTGTTAGTGATGTCTTGTTTATTTAATCTATGTTTAAATAAATCTGCCATGGAAATGACAGACACTGTGTATAAATGATTATATTTAATGAATTGGAGAAAAAACATAATTTTATAATTAGATTTAGAATTTAATGCAAAAACTGCCTTATGTGAAGTTTACATGTTTGCATACAATGTGTTATTTGAGTGTTGATTATTATATCTAAAAATAAATAGCAACTGAATTTAAGCTAATAGTTTGGGCTCTGTTGTTAACCTTTAATATTATAGTAATGTGCAAGTAAGGGCTCCCTATATAGTTCACAGCATTATCTTTAAGAAACTTTTAATTATAATTGAATTCATTTAAGGACAGACACAATTTTTTCAGTAAACCACTGTTTAATAAAAAGAAATAAAAAGCAATTTTGTAAAACTGCTGTACCGAACCCGAGGTATGTACCGAACCGTCAGTTTTGTGTACCGTTACACCCCTAAACACAACATATCAGTTCTAGCATTGCTAACTTGACATCACAGCCTATTTCTTCATCAAACAAAAATGCAGTCAACCAACATAAAAAAAGTTATTTTCTGTTGCCATCAGCTGGGGAAAATTTAAAGGATGTATGGTTCTCTTATCCGAAGATTTCGAATAAAGTCTATTTTTAGGGGTAAGAATTTCCCTTCATCCTCTCTCTTTAAAATGAAATAGCGTCTTGTCCTTTCACGAACTGAACTTTGATGTTCGTGATTACTCCCTTACTGACTGAGTGAATGTCATTTGTTGTTTTATAAGGATTGTACAATGAGCTGATTTTTAATTGTTCAATATTTCTGTAATTTAAAACTGTTGCTCAACGTTTTAGAGATTAACTATTCCTAATTTGAGTGCTTAATCTTTTACTGATTTACTAATGAACTGGGGTTATTTAACTCTTAGATGTTCTTCTACTAAACGGCAAATTACCAATTGTATATAATTAAGAACAGAAATAAAACTAAGAGCTGAAATCAAATTATTTTTGTAGAATGGTATCTAAGGCATTTTAACATTTGAAATTAGTTTGTGAACTAACTGTGAAAAATATGAATTATTTATAGGTATTATTGATCATAATTTCTTTACTAGACAAATTAAGTTATTCCACTTTTGTTTCTCTTCCCAAATCGTCACTCACATCTCACCCTCTCTCAGGGGATTTCTATGTATAAACATTTATTTTCCTTCTTTTGTTAAATTTTAATACATATATTCGCATTTTTAAATGTGATCAAGCAGAAAAACACTGTAGATCAGACATATTTTTACATCAAAACAATTTTTAACTGGTTTTATTTGCTTTTCAAATTAAGTAAATGATGTATATTAGAAATTAGTGGTCAGTGCATTTGTAGAGAAATGTTTTATCTTGTGGCTTTCAGCTTTTATCTTTCCTCTCATTCAACTTTAACAGTTTGTGCTTGTTATAGGCAAGGTAAGGCATGTCAATTTTATTCATGTAGTTAATTTCCCACATGCTGGTAATATTTTTTTAATAAATGTTGTTTATAATGAATGACACTAAATTGTTTATATAATGTTATAATGTTTACATAATGTGTATAATGTTTATTTTATACTTATATTTTTCATTATTGTTATGTATACCATTCAATTTGTTGGCTTTTTTAAACTAAAATACATGTTAAAAGTGTTGTAAACATTTATTTTTATTTAGTTTTTTATTTGTGAATGTAATAATGCAATGCAACTTAGTGTTTTTTCTCTTAACAATGCAGTTTTGATCTGGTGTGACTTTTTTTCTGGAAAGTACTGTACTTTCGATCAAACTACTCTCTCTCTCTCTCTCTCTCTCTCTCTCTCTCTCTCTCTCTCTCTCTCTCTCTCTCTCTCTCTCTCTCTCTCTCTCATTTTCGGCCGCTCCTGCTAGGTGTCGCCACAGCGGATTACCCTCATATTTATTTGGCATATGTTTTATGCAGGATGTCCTTCCTGACTTGGAACATCAAACAACTATGTGTTAAAATTTGAATTATATTTATAATAATTAATCATATTATAATTAATCATAATACTGATTAAATGCTGTAACAACACTAAAATGGATTTTCCCTATTACCGTTAATCTGAAGTCACATTATCTGCCAAAAAATAAAAAAATAAAAAAATTAATTCTTTGTTTTGAATACCTGTAAATGTTTACATAAATTTATATTTTAAAATAATTTAATGAATAATGGAGTGATAATGTCTGCTGGACTATGACTATGCCCTTAAGCCAATTTAATGCCCTTTAAGAAAGTTCTTCATGTAGTAAAATCAACCCATGCTCATGAAAAATGTGTACCCCCTACATTAAACCTAACCCTAAGCCCAACCAGTAGTGTTAAAGAAAAAAAAAGATAAAGACGCATTTGCTGAAGCAACAATGCCATTTTACCCTACCATTTTCAACTAAAAACGGAAAACTTTTTATGAGTTTTGGCCATTCATTTACAGGACAACTGTGTTTTGGGGGACTAAAAATGCAAACTTTTGAAAATGGGTTTCAAAGTGCAAGATTTTGATACCGTTACCGTTAAAGTTTAAAGATCAAGCACTTGTGAAGCTGAATCTTTACACTGCTTTCAGCATCAGTCAAGATGATAACCTGAATTTCACACAGTCTGACATGGGATTTAGCCCTTAACCTAAGGTAATGTGTTCAGTTTGGAAATTTCACAAGAGGAAAAATGACAGATTTACACAGATACAACATGGAACCAGGTGCTGAGTTCAATGGAAAATTGAATAAAATGTGAAATTCTTGAATTTACCTCCAGTTAAGCAGCATGCCACCTACTGTTTACACAACATTATTTACAGTATCATTATGAAAGATACTATATTAGTCTTGACCATTGCTACAGTAAAATTCAGCTTTAACCAGTTTAAGCTGGCCTTGCAAGGTGTCTAGCTGGTCTAGATGGTTTACTAGCTGTATACTCAACTGGTGGAGTCTGGTAGACCCTCTTGGTCAAGATGTTTAGACCTTATAGACCACCAAAAACAGCTTTAACACCTTAACATGCTATGAGACATATGCATAATTTATTTGTCTTTTAATACTATTCAGTGGGTGGCAAATCAAATCAAAACAGTTATTTAGATAATGGTCGTAGAAGAATAAGCATTTTGAAGATATGTGTTTGCTTAATTCTGTGGTTTAAAATCACCTTTGAATCTAGGTAAACACAACAGTTTTGTCACAGTCATCTGGCAGTGATGGAGGACACTGTCAATAACATCAATGTTAGAAACATATGCTGGTGATGGGGAAGATTTTAAACTGAAGTTAACTAGATACACAAGAGTGATCTTTATTATCACAATATTAGTGCAAAATTATCTTTATTTTTATTTTGCAGAATTTAAATTTAATTTAAGGCCAAATTTACTAAAACAGGGCAAGTTGGCGTGAGAGTGCAATCCCATAAAAGCTCATATGGGAGTGAAAAGTTCAATGCACATTTTAATGAACACAGTCGCAGCCGGATCATTTCCATAATGACCAACGCAATATACCAAGCAAATTAGCATCCGATTTAAGGCATGCGTTAAATAATGGCGCAAATACCAGTAAATTGACGAGCGCAGACCTTATTAAATCACCTTGCATGATTCATTTAAATACTCTCCTATCGTAAATTTTGCGTCTGAAAGGGAAACTCCCACAAATGCATATGCAATAAGTTCAGTCACAAAAATAACTCTGTTCACGCCTTTTCAGTGCTAATTTTTCACTGTGTGTCTTTAGTAAATCCTGACAGTAGTTTTAAACGCCAAAAGAGAGTTTGCGCTGCCACAAGCTGTTAGTAAATCTGGCCCTTAATCTGTTTCTAAGGAATGGCTCATAAAACTACATAATGGTTACATAAAGACAATGTGCTCAGCTAGTCCATGTTATTAACGGTTATGTTTGTGAGGGGTAGACATGGCATTACTGGATGCTTGAATCATGAATCCTTTAATTCATGAAGATGAATTGGTAAATTGAAATAAAATGTCAAACTGGGAAACAAAATAAGGAAAAGACAAAAAAAAAAAAAAAAAAAAACTCACCAGAGTATTGGCTGCAATGTAACCATGAGCGGATTTATCTGGAAGCAAAAAAATTAGTCAGAGTTTTACTCAAGCAAACTAATTTATAATATAATTATATAAATGTAGAAGGGTCAAACTCTCATCAAATTCCATTGCAGTCTGTGTAATACTAACTCTAAAGGTACTTTTTTGCATATGTTTTGGGATTTTCCGGCCATTTTTAGGAAACCAAGCCATTTGTGCTATTTATACTATTATATCATAGTACGTTTGGTTTTCATATAATTCAAATAGATAATGAAGTCAATTCTGGTAGTACTCCTCAGTTTTGGTGTGCATTGCAATAAAGTTCACATTCAAAATTAATAACTCTTTTCTTATTGAAAACATGTTTTGTTTAAAACATTCATATTTTGTTACCTCCAAGAAGTTTTAGGGTTAAACATTACAGGGTTGAAGGTTACTAAAAACTCATAAAAGTAATAACTAATAACAACATTTTAGAAAATATCTAGCAAAATACTGCTAGATCATTTTATTTCCATTTAATATTGTAATGTTGTACCAAGAATAATTAATATATTTTAATTGATCACTATGATTTGAACTACTGAGTTTATTTTAATATAATTATATGATTTATATATGATTTAATTTCATATTAAAAAAAATGTGTGTCCTAAAAATAATACTTAATATCCTGTCAATGACATGCATATTAAGTTATGGAGACATACTATACATCACAAAACAAGCATCATTTCATCAGAATAACCCATACATGCAGGGGCGTTACAATAAATGTTTCAAGGTAAGACCCAGAGATTTCACTGGCAAAAGAAGAAGAAGAAGAAATCCCAGCCAGTATCTAACCATGACCATAAATAGCCTGCATAGAATAACCCCACACATAAAGTATTGTAAGGCGCACACATTTACTGGTGCTACACGTCTATACCACACTGACTTAGACCTTATAAGCATATTTTTTCCAATAAAATGGCTAATATTAAGAACTAAAAAATTAAGTGACAACTAAATTCAAATCAACTGTTACAGTTATAGCGTTATAGTTCTTTGAGCGGAAAAGTTAGTTGTTATTGATACAGTTGTTATAGATACGCCCCTGCATATATGCGTGTGTATTTGAGTGTGTGTGCATGCCTCACCTCCAGATGTAAAGCTCATGTATTTCTGGTTGTTGACAGTCTCTTTGGAGTCGTAGAACTTGAGAACATCTATAACAGCCTGAGGGTTTTTCTTCTGTTCCAGCTTAGTAATATTAGAGGTTTGCAATAACCGAGCCCATTGCTCTGGAATACCCTGTGTATGTGTACATGTGTGCATTGCAAACAGGAAAAAAATGGACATATGAGTAAATCATACAACTTTTGCATGCACCAAACACATAAATGAAAAAAGTAAGAACTTTGAACCAGGTGACACTATCAACAATATCTAAAACAAATCCTCAAATAGCGGATCGTGGTCTGGTTCCGGAGTCCAGACTCTGGTTTGGTCGCCAGACCACCTTCCGTATTGAACTTATGAAAAAAGTGCAACTGACGTGATGTATGACGTCAGACGTAGCATAAGCGTTTTGAACTGCGAGAGGCGTTACACTTTCTTCTTAAGTTGAATACGGAAGGCGGTCTGGTGGAAGCTAGATGTTTTACTTTATAGTTTTAAATATGGATATTTTTCTTACAAAAATGCATCGCTTCGCTTCAGAAGGCCTTTATTGACCCCCTGGAGCCGTGTGGGTTACTTTTATAATGGATGGATGCACTTTTTTGGACTTCAAATTTTAGGCTGCCATTCACTGCCATTATAAAGCTTGGATTAGCCAGGACATTTTTTAATGTAACTGTGTTCGTCTGAAAGAAGAATGTCATATAAGTCTAGGATGGCTTGAGGGTGAGTAAATCATGAGGTGATTTTCATTTTTGGGTGAACTATCCCTTTAACAACAGTAGCAAAAACACAGTACAAATATTTATATCTGTCACATGACTCTGACCATTCAAGTTTTTTGACAAGATGTTTTTTTCCATCTACATTTAGCATTATTGATCAGCATGTTAAGAGCATTTCATTAAGCAACGTTATAATTGCGGAAAAAAAAATGTACATGGTGGGAAAGACAACTAAACCTTTGAGTTTTCTACTCATGATGAGGGCATTTTGATTATTATGTACATTGTTTGTTTGTTTTTAGTAGATATTTATTTTAAGCAAAAAAGATCCAAACTTTAAGAGGAAAACCCTGAACCCCCATACAGTATCTTTCTGTCACATGGCCTTCTGCCATACATAGGTATCTAAACGTAAAAATAATAATAGCCTGATGAAACATCTGATCTTACCTTATAATATTTATATCATGTGCCACGTGGCTCAGCTGATGATTTTTCATTTTTTTTTAATTCTCAGACACCACTGCTTTGGCCCAATATTCTCATCTTTGATTACTATTTAGACTGTTTTTTTCTTTTACAAAGCACTACTGCTGCCCAGATGGAAATTTATAACTATTCCAAAAAATGATTGTCCGGACCTCCGCTGGGAAGAAAATACAGAGACCGGACCCCTGATCTAAAAAAAAACTTTTGTGAACTTATTGAACCAAAGTTGCAGAAATTGCTATGCAGAACTCCAGACTGTGGTTACAATGGTTGCATGTATGATAAAAACATTAATTTGCAACAATACTTTAAAATCTATGGCACTGGCGACAGACATGAAAGTTAATTACATCCTTATGGGCCATTCACACTGGACGCATTGTTTCATTCAAGTGCAATGTATCTTAAAAGTTTTGAAAAGTTTTTTTTTTTTCCCTTTTTTTAGTTTATTTGAATTAGTTTTAAAAATATTTTACATATAGCATTTGCCTGTTGTATTTTTAATGATTTTCAATCAAAGGTTAAAAAGTGTGTGACGTTAGACAGATATGAGGGTTAAATTTACTTTACTAAACAATGTTAGTGTTATGGCATTGTTCTAAAAAATCCTCCATATGGTTTCTGATTTTCATAACTAATGCTATTATTTACAACACACACATGCATGCGAAATGTCATCATACATCACAGATAAAAATGACTCTCAAACACATAAATGAAAAAACCCCAGAGACTGGGTGAACTCACAGTGAACTCCCCCGTTACTGCGTCAAAGCCTACATGGATAGTGTGCTCGAAATCAGAGGGCAGGGATATCTCTGGACGCTCTTTCTCTTTCTTCTTATTGGCTGTTGAATAGAGAATCAAACACACTTTTAAACCTTTCGGATCAGCTCATCAAAACAGTTCCATTCGGTTTGAATTGTACAGTATAGCCATTCAGCATCTCTGCTGGTTTGCTTAAACCAGTGTGGATTATACTGGTAATTTCTGGTTTGAAGGAGCTAGTCAATCTACCTCCAGATAAGCAGCATCATCTTTCTGGTGAAGCTGGCTAGCCAAGGAAGTCTTGTTGGTGAAGCTAGTTAGCCTGTTAACTGTCAGTGTCCTGGCAGTGGGACGTCTGGCGCACTTTTATTATTTTGATATCACATATTTTAGTAATCATGATAAATTAGGTATCATTTGAAAGATAAACACTCAAAATTCACCCTGTGAAAAATGTTTTGAAATTGGACATTGTGTTACCATGGAAACGGTGCTTTAAAACTTTTTAGCGGGCTCAATTTTTGTGATCTCAACTTCAGTTTTGGAACGCAACTTGGTGAGACATATGGCTTTGATTTTCTAGCAATTCTAGAGTCCAAATTATTTTGGAAAAAAAAGGGACAGTAAACAGGTTAAAGAAACAGTTCAGCCCAAAAATCTGTCTTTATTAACTCACTCTCTAAACCCAAATGATTTTCTTTACTCCATACACAAACAAAAATACTTAACAAAATATGAAATAAAAATGAATGGGACAAAGGCTGTTAAATTTCACAGATGACAGAGTAAAAGCTATATTTTTACGCTATACTGTATATTCCAATTCTTCAGAAGTCTCATGATAGCTAGGACTGAATTGTCATTAAAATATTGTTATTTAATTATGAATAAAAGTTATTGACTGAAAATCTTCCCCTCTGCAATAGCTCTGAAATCTAAAAGACACTTTTGAAAGTGTCTCAGTTTGCAGTGGTAAGTTCACGTCTTTGTTAAATTATAATGTACAATTGTGCATGTCTGTGAGTGCAAGGTTCCACATTCAAAATCAGCATTGAACTAAGTCATTGTAAAATATTAGAGAAACTTTTTGTCAGAACTTAATGGTCTGTCATTTTCAGAGTTCTACTCATCACCTGAATGTTTTTATTAAATATTTTGGCTAATTTAATTAAGCATTTTACCATATTTAAATACATTCTGCATATTTCCCCCCACAATCAGTGCAAAAATTGTGAAAACAAAAGTACACATTCTGTGTGGGACAACTGGGTGCACATACTTTTGTCTCCCCCGGGAAAGATGGACCTGAGACGGGCTTTCTTGTTCTTCTCTTCTGGAGCCATTGGAAGTGGTTTGGAACTGAGTACTGAGGAAGGGTCACGGGAACTACTGTTCATTCTCAAGGGAGGGGCAGGTGGTTTTTCTTCAATATCGACACTATCGGACATCTTTAGTTGCACTCCCTATGGCCTGCAAAGACAGAAAGAAAGAGCTTTTGTAAAGTCTATTTTTCAGATATATGATCACTGAAAAAGTGGTAGACACTTCACAAGATTCTATACATTAAAGTCCCCCTGTAGTCAATAATTTTATCCCTTAAAACTTTGATCACCAAAATGACAAAAAAAATTCTCCATGCCTTAAAATAGCTTGAATGTAACTCTACACCCTTGCTTCATTTAGTATACGTCGAGCCGTGATAATGCAAATTAGCCCTGCCTCCACCCAATCACATGTGGTCAGAATACCTGATCCACTTGCTCAACTTTACTCTAGTAAACACTACACAATGGCAAGTGGAAATACTGGTTTAATTCAGCCATATATGTTTGAACCAGAAACTGATTCAGAAGAAGATGAAGAGTGAATTATACAGGCTCGTCTACAAGTGGATGTATCAGAATGGTAATGCGTTTTATCGCTCTCTACAACTTCGGACACATAACGGTAATTCATATGATTAGTCTTTGGCTTGACTACGTTATCAAACAGCTCATAATGAGTTGCTAATGTTACACAATCCACCTCAGAGTCAGACAGCTGCTAAAAATCAGCATCCTTAGAAATGCTTTGAACAACTTAGAACAACTTCATCATAACATTGTGAAATACCTACATCATATACATAATTCACCCGCTATATTGCTAAATGTACCCGATTTTTCATATCAACAGAAAAATATACTTCCCTGCTTAGCAGCATAGTAATGATGATATGCTAAAGCCCGTCTGCACGTAGAAGGAAGTTTGTGACTGAATATTTGCTGAGCCTATGCAGCATTAGGTCACCAAAGAGTGGAATCAGATGAGGAGCACAGGGCATAGGGTGGCATTTGGGCCAGGGCCAGATGATGCTGCCCCAAAAACTGCCCCAAATCCATTCTATTGGTTTAGAGTAATTTTGAAAGAGCCACAGTGTTTATACTCTTCAGTAAATAAAGCTACTAATGGCTTATTAATAGTTGTCTCTGCACAAAAACTAGTCTAGCAGAACATACTTAAAAAAAGAGCTACACACTTCACTTCAGAAGAAAAGCCTTTGAAAATATCTTTGTGAATCTCTACTTCATCACGTACAGAAAAAAAGTACAAAAGATGTCACTGGGGTGGTACCCTTTTACCATTTAGGTACAACCTTTATATATACCTATAGGGGCAAATAAGGCACAAATTTGTACCTTTCGAAAGTTTTTTTTTTTCCCAAACATTTTTTGTACCTTTCCAAAGTCTTCTTTTCTGAAAGTGATTAAAATAAGAATTGTTTATCAAACACTGAACAGTCATAAGTAACATTCCCAACATTCACTGGAAGGAAAACACTCTCACACCCACACAAACAAACACAGATGCTGTTCATCTTTACAAAGTAATCAATTGTAATTAGCCTGTGACCCTGTGGATGTCATAGATTTTTGCCATTATGAAAGCATATATACATCAGAAATGAAGTCCATAAGCCTGTCAGTGCAGTGTATGTACAGTATGCATTAATACACTTTGTTATTACTTTGTTTGTTTTTCCAATTTCCCCATTCCACATATACAAACATGTACAAATGTTACAGTAGCTGATGGCAAATCTAAACTCTGGACAAAGCCTACAACCAAGTGAACACTGTAGAATTAAAAAAAAAACAGAGATATAAACAATTTCTTTCATCATATAGCAAAATATATGATGGCTCACATAGTGAGACAAGCCGATAAGCAAGAATTAGTCAAAGAACACAACTGTTCATCTGCAACTGTTTATCGGCCACAGCCAACTGCAAATTCAAACAAAAGAAAGGCTCTATTCATTCATTCATTCATTCATTTATGCATTTATGCATTCAATCAATCATTGATTAATTCATTCATTTTGGCCATGCATCTTGGCAATAAAACACAACAGTGACTGCCTACATTTCAGCAGCCTTGGTTCCAATAGTATTTTTTCCCATTCATTTTCCATAGGGATTTAATGACAATAAAAAGTATTGAACCATGAATTAAACCAATCAGCTCAGAGATTAATCACTGTCATGGCTTGGTTCAATAAGGGAGAGTATGGGATCTAATTGCAATCAGTATATTTATTAATAGAAGGTAACAAAACTCAGGTACACTACAATGCAGGAGTACCAAATGAGGGGTGAAACAAGGCACAGGTGGGACTGATCAGTCAACCAATTAGAAACCATAGCAATCACAAAGACACAGGGACTACACGGGCAAAGAAACTAGACAATGGCCATTTTTCAATATGCGTTCTTGTCTGTACTTGTGTTCTCGTGGACTTGTGAAACGTCATCAGTCGCTGCCCTAGTACTGTTCCAATTCAAAGTTCATATCTAGCCAAGTACAGTTCAAATCCCTGGATGTGTCCTTGATCTGCCCCTTTTATCGAGGATGCATCGAGAGGTGACTTGTGTGGACTTGAGACAGACAGGTATCCCAGAATGCATCTCGCACCAAACAACAAGCGTCAATAGCGGATGAGAAACCCTGTGTAATTTAAAAAGACTACTGTTATTGTGTCACGAAATGTAGTTTTAAGACTTTTCCAAGCGAGAATGTACTTGTTTAAAGCTCAAATCTGTGGTTTATTTATAAAGAGAGCGCCTATTTGAATTTGATCTGACGTTTTAGGAGTTGTGAGATTCAGTCGGTCACCGGCGCTCAGCGCTCATTAACCCGCCGAGAGCAGCCTTTCCTCGGCTAGTCCTTCTGACGTTTGCCGCTGGCTCTGATGTTTCTGTAGTGGTTATACATGAGATATAATTCGTCTTGTGTAGATCTAACTGGCGATCTTTGGTCTCATGAATCTATAATTTGTTCCCTGGCAAATCGTTTAGGCTGAGGAAAAAGTAAAGTTTCATAACTTTATATTTTTAGGTTATTTAACTTCACCGTTGTAACCTACTAGAGCGCTGCCTCTGTATGTTTGACTGAATTGTTTGCTTTATTTCTTGTATAGCTTCTTATACGTTTTACTTATACTTTTATAATGGTTATTATTGATCATACATAAACTGACATTTAACAAAAAGAGACTGGGTTGTGTTTTATGTCATATTTAATTTTATTACAGTGATAATCATATATATGCACACTTATTGTCTAAACCACATATTAATATGTTTAATATTTTTTTAAATGTAAACAAAAAAGAGGCAGGGTTGTGTTTTATATTTTGTTTTGTTATAAATATACATGCAGTGAAGATAATCAAGGTACGCGTTGCCTGAACTACATTTGTGTGGCTGTTAATATGTTTAAGATTTTTTTTAAATGAAAATGAAAAGAGTGGTGTTTTATGACATATTTCGTTTTATTGTAGCCTAAAATATACATACAGAGATAACCAGAGTGAGAGCGAGCTGAGTGACGCTATCAAGAACGCTGCTGTTCCATTTGCAGAATTACCGGACTTGTGTCCTTCCGTCCTCGGGAGTTCGTTCTCCTGAGTCGAACTTGGCAAGTCTGAACTACCAAGGACGCAAGTCAGAAGTTTGCGTACTTGGCATTGAGAAATGGCCAATAAGATTTTGAAAAGACAAAAGTACAGTTCATGCACACAAGACTGTGTGAGAACTGCTCATCCTATGAAGGCAAATGACATAATTAAATCATAAACAATATAATATAACTGTAGAGTATAATAGAAAACGATTGACTTAGTCATTTATTATATGAAGTATAAAGCAGTGCTTTTTAAATTGCAAAATATAAAAAAAAAAAGAACAAACATAAACAATAAAATATTTTAAAAATAAACATACAAATATTTAAGTGTAGGAAGTCTTGATTATGTCTTTCACAGTGCTTTAAAGGGTGATTGCTACTCATCCCATTTTATGCTGCCAATGCCATGTTAACATGTTTTCAGACTGAAAGATCCCTAGTTATGAGGGTAGTGAATTGTTTTGAACTCATAGCAGCTGCTTTGCATACAGCCAGTAGCGTAGGCTACATGTTGTTATCTTGATCTACAAAAATTGACCACAAACATAAACCAAACACAACGTGTGAGAAGTTATTCTGTCATTAAGCTGCTCCATTATAAAGCAGAAAACAGAAGCATAAAATTAATAAAGATTGAAACTTGCTAGGAAAATGTGTTATAACTATATAGATTGTGCTTTGTGATGTAGTAGGTCATTTTAATATTTCAATCTGTGGCCCTTCCATCTGAGAGAAATGTTCAATTTTGTAAAATTTAGGAAGGCTGGATGGTAAAATGACAAACTGAATTTGAACTCCATAATAACATCAAAGATAAATTCATAAGAGCACATGGATCATCCATCAGGCCACATCCCTCCCTTTTGTTTTGTTGAAAAAGCAGTAAGGTGCTCATTGCAATTCTACACATCAAGATCCTATCTAATCCCAGAATTCTTACCTATTGACCTTTGATAGGTATTGATTCCTTTGACAGTGTATTGATTGATTGATTGTTCGATAGATTTGAATTTAACAAATGACAAAAGAGTATACTCCTAAACAGCAATGAATTCATTCACGCAAGGAGTCAGTTTGTGTGTATTTTCCTCTGCTGTGCAGTAAGGTGTGGTGCTAACTGTCGTTTTTCTGGCCAAACCAGAGGTCTCACAGAATGAGAATTCCCCGTGAGAGCCACAAACCACGCCCAGCACACACAGATATACACCCAAACACTTTCCCAGTTTTTAACAACTCTTTTTACCTGCTGTCATCAGGTGGTTCATTCTATGAATGAAACTATTGGTGATTAAGTGCATTTTGAGTACATTTCTGTAATTTTACAAGACATGGCATGGCATGGCATGATAAATAAAAAATCTTACATTCGTATTGCCAAAGCATTGTTAGCATTGCTGCATTCAAGTAAAACAGTGGCAAATTGAAAAATAGGGTGCGAAGCAACATAACAGAAATTAAGAACAAATAAAAATAAAATAAAAAAATAAATCTAAAATGTATGACATTAAAGAACAAAATGTAAAAAAAAAATTAAGTAAATAAAAAGTAATTATAATAGTAATATCACGAGAAAGAGCAATAATAAATTGTGCTGGAGTCTGATCTCTGTACGGCCGGAAAGAAGAGTGCTTGCAACCCCTTCAGCCATGACTACACTACCAGTCAAAAGTTTGGACACACTTTCCCATCAAAGAGAATGGGAAAGTGTGTCCAAACTTTTAACTGGTAGTGTATATTCACAACACAGCACTGCTTTGAGAACCTTATTGTTTTTATAAATGTTTACCACACAGTACAAATAAAGCCAAAAATATGTATTAATATGTTACTTTTTTGAAGTAAAATCATTAAATGCAATTCTCCCACTGGGAAAAAAAAATGTTCCTGAAACAGAAATAAAATGTTCCTAGGAGCAACATTAAATAAAACAGAGGGTTGCACTTTATTTTACAGTAGGTGTACTTACCATGTACTTACCTAAGAAAGTACAGGGTAATATAAGGTAACTACATGGGTTAAGGTTAGGTTTAGGGGTAGGTTCAGGGTTATTACCTAGTTATTGTAATTACTATAATAAGTACATAATATGTACATGCAGAACTGGACTGTAAAATAAAGTGCTACCAAACAGAGACTAAAAGGCTAGCTCACACTAATGACAATAACTATAACGATAAATATACAGTTCTAAAAGAATAGCAGAGTCCACACCACAACTATAATGATAACAGCACAGAAAAACAAACGATATCGCTGGAATCACTTTCAGGATGATTTTTTTTCCAGCTGATGAACGATAAATACATTGACTGCCAATCAGAATCCATCCTGCTTTAAAAAGTATGAGCATTTAAAGTGAAAGATGACAAAACTGCAGGGCACGATTACAATAAACATTACATTATCATCTGCTGGTGTGGACGCTACACTGAAAAAATCAAGTAAAATTTACTTAATTTTTCTTTATCAAGTTTTTGCATGCATATTTTTTAAGTAAATTTCACATATGGAATTAAGTAAACTCTACTTAAGTAAAAATAACAAAGAAAATAAGTAATTTTAACTTGGCCAGTAAAACATTGAGTAGTTTCTAAATTTCCTTTAAAATACTTTTTACTCAAACAATAAAACACTTAATTAAACCACACTGTTAAAGTGAATATTTTACTTAGGAACATCTAAGTAAATAACACAATATATACTGTGTAGACACCATACCCACATAATAGTAGTAATATAGCACCTGAAAACAGATACCTCAATACTTGGTACACAATACACAATGACGGTAACATTCAATGGGTCATTTTTGAGTACGAATGTGTCATGAGTAGAAAATGAACTTCAAATGTCACAAAATGGCAAGTTACTAAACCTAACAACAAAAGCAATGATGAAAAAGTGTAAAAACAGCTGAAAAACAGCAAAAAATCTACCTCATTAATTATTCAAGCCCCAGTGCATGATGGGAACACCAGTATCAGAGTAGTTTTACTTTAATTTTATAATGCTGATATTTACGCTTTAATTTCTACAAGCTTGAATTGCGTACTAATATAGAATTTACTATTCTATATTATATAATACTATTGTGAACTAACTTTTTCATGTAGAAATTACATTTGTTTTTATTGTAGTATTTACTGCAACACAGAATCATTTTTATCAGTGTAATATTATTGTTAAGGTTATACATCTGCTTATCTTTTAGCATGAGTAAAACTTTCTCACTCTTTTAGTTTAAAATAAACAGCATAAATGAACTTACAGCCTCATACCTGAAACAGAACATTTTTAAATACTATAATTCACTTCTGCAGCTATGGGCTTCCACACACACACACACACACACACACATCAACATATCCCTTGCCTGAGAAGACTGTTCAAATGTATGTGTGTTCAAATGTATGCGCCGCTGCACAGCCTGATAGCCATCTGACTTGAAGCAGTGCATGCTGGTTAGAAGTTTTGTCTGATTTAAGACATTGCAGACGCCACGTCACTGTGATGTCAATGTGTCAAAAAAACTTTCTGTAGACAAAAACGAAAGCTGTGGTGAGCTGTGAAAATTATGTGATATATTAGAGTTATACTGTGTGTGCCATCGTAAAGACTAAATCTATCCCTCACAGCCTCGTTTTCATCCATGTAAAATTCAATATTGTGCCTAGCCTGACTAAGGTCTATGGTATCATCCTTAGCTGAGCTGACAAGAAGGAACACAATTATTTAACAATTGTTGATGAATATACATTTCTCAACAACAACATTCACTTTTTCAGTCTTATCCAAAGAACAAAACTTAGACAACCCTCTTCCACTGGGCACCGACGGCCATATTACAGTAAACCCAGAGCAAGTTGCTCTCAAACTATTCATGACAGCCAGTTAAAATAAAATAAAAAACTGTATATGACAACATTATATTTCTGGGTTCTGTGGTCAGTTACTTTGGAAAACATGCCTGGGGAAGATTATGAGACATTACATGGCAGCAGCAGACATATGAAAGAATAAGACATAGAGGGAGACTGGACAGAGATTAGACAGTCACTGCATCATTCAAATTAAACTGGACACTGAGGACAGCATTAATCTTTGATCGGAGAGAGTGGGAGGTTACCATACTATAGTAGTATTTCTGCAGTATGTATACTACTGTATGTGTATCATCCAAATTTGGTATATGGGTCACAGACAAATAAAGCTGTAAAAAAGGTGTTTTTTAAAAAAAACTTTTCAAAACTGATGTAATGCATATGTTTGAGTCATGAACACTGTGTTTAAACAAGTTTCAGTTGTTAAATAACATTTCAAAGTCTTTAAATTAGTGCTGGGGAAAAAATAATCGTGATTAATCGCATCCAAAATAAAAGTTTGTGTTTACATAATATATGTGTGTGTACTGTGTATAATTATTACGTATATATAAATACACACACATGCATGTATATATTTGACACAGTATCATACACAGTACACACACATATTATGTAAACACAAACGTTTATTTTGGATGCGATTAATCACAATTAATTTTTCCCCAGCACTAGTTTAAATACATTTTTTGACTGTTTTTATGTCAGGCGGTACAACCAAATAGTTGTATGTATATATACTGTAGTTGTACCACCTGACATGGAAAGTTTACCAGCCTACCCATACTTGAAATTAGCAGTTTTTACCAGTATTTGAGAGAGATCTACAAACTCTACTTTTCACTCTGCCACAAGGATCAGTTGGGGTCCTCTCGATGATGCATTATCATGTTTACTGTTATTACCTTGTCAATTCATAATAAAAGAGCCATGTTTGCACTTGTGCCACCCTGACATTTGAGAATATACAAATTGCTGCACTGTAAACCCTAATGCTCAAAATAATGAATTGGTTTGAGTAGGGCAAACTTAAATTAAACAAATTAGTTCAATCAAATAAACTTTTATGAGTATTTAGAACTTCCTTTTTCTTTTGAGTACACAAAACTGCCACATTTTATGTAATCTGAATTGTTTTGAGATTTATGAACTTTAATTTAGACAAACTTAAATTTAACTGAAACTGGGCTGGGATTTCTATTTCCCAGCATGCTTTGCCATGACACTCGAAAGGAAGAGAAAATCCTAAAATTAAGTGTTATATAATGTTTGTTTTGTGCAAGATTAATGATAAATGGGAGATTTTGTAATGTTTAAAGTTTTGCTATGCTAATTTAGAAGAGTTTCTGTTATGTGGTGTTTTTTGGGGGTTACCATCATGGTGACAAGTGGAGCCTGACCTTAGTTTGAGAACAGATATACAGTATGTTAAATGTTCTATACTGTCATACTCATCCAGCAAATGCTATGCTATGCTATGCTATGCTATGCTATGCTATGCTATGCTATGCTATGCTATGCTATGCTATGCTATGCTATGCTATGCTATCAAAGCACTGTGTTACCAATTAGCAAGTTAACATTTAATGAATTAGGTAGTTAGAGTTAGTCAAGTTTCCACTACTAAAATATTTAAATTGGGATTACATGATAATTTTAAGTTAAATATATGAATTAGTTTACTCAAATATTTCAAGTTGAGTAATTCAAATGTATGAGTACAAAATAAAAATCTGCCAGCTCTGCTTAATAAAACTTTTAATTTTTTAACTTAAACATTTTGATGTAACTGATTACCTCAAATATTTTGAGTTTTTCAATTATCTCAATTGCTTTAAAACTACTGATATTTATCAAATTTGTTTATATGAAAGGTTTCAAAGCTAAAATGATGCCATAGTATTTAGTTAATTAGCAATTTAGTTTTGTTTTTTAATTATTAGGACACCATTTTAAATAGTTTTCTTAGTCAGTTCATTTGTTCAGACAGTTGCACTACCTGACATTTGGGGGGTTTAAGATAACAAAACATAAAATAATATGTATTATTCAAAACTAAAGAGGTTGTATAAAATAAAGTGATATATGTGTCATGAAATTATCAAATTATTTTAAAAGGAAATGAACAAAATATGCATGTCATATCATTGACCCATATACAGAATACCCGAGTAACCTACTAAATTTTCCACAATGTGCAATAGACAAGCACAACTCATTGTATGAGATACTATATCCCACAATGCAATGCCTATCGAACATCACATTGTTAGCTTAGCAATATGCTAACATCAGACTATATTAGATTTGCTGACTATGTAGAGCATTTCAAAATCATATCTGAGGTTCCATTTTAGTTAAGCAGCTGTCTACAGTATGTAGGCAATGGGCAGCAGTGCAGCTCATAGATTTTTAAACGAAGCTAATGTGCATAACATTGAAGTTGATTTATGGTTTATTGTGTTTCTTTTCACACTGTGGTCTTTGTATTGCTCATTTTCCTCAAAAGGATATTACAGAGAGGAAAGACTAATGCATCAAGGGAGAGATGAGAGATGCACGGAATCTCTCTCATATTCTCTCTTTGCTGGTCTGTGCTCAGCTTTAAATAGGTCAGAGTTTTAATGCTACAGTCGGGGATAAGGAAACACTACAGCGGCCATATTTAACCCTCCCAACAGAAAAGACTGTCACTGCTCCATATGAACTGCACACAGATTTAGGCCACTAGCCCAGTGGCCTGATCAGTAATGAGAGAGATCCGCCCCTCTAATGCTGATAACATCTCAAAAACTTCAAACAATAGATGGTGACAGTGATAGATGGGATGTTGGACAAGCTCTAATCAAATGTCTTTTGGTCAATTATTTTGGCCCTTCAAAAACTGTTTTGACGTGGTTTGAAAACGCCCCACCGATTGGGAAACACCTACTAGCATTCTACAAAAAAACATACTTGCATGATTTTGTGGTCATCAACTATAAATCAATGTTAGTTCAATGTCACCATAACCACCTACTGAACACCCACCGCATACTGAAATGCCAATCTCAACCAAAATGAAAATGGATGAAAACTCAACATTTTATCAATATCACCTTGCTTTCTGGGGCATCTGTGAACCTCATATAGCAAGTGGTGTGATAGCGATCAGACAGGGATTAATCACTTTGGTGCTAATCACTGTCTTCAGCTGAACTTTTACTACAGATGACAAATTATTACATGTGTTTTAAATGCCACTGGCAGTGGCATTTTACTAATTGTGCCTGTTCAATTCAGAGACATTTCGGCCAGTTCAAAGAATGGTCAGTTTTTGACCCAAGGTTATTATCTTAAACTAAAAAGACAAAAAAAAAACTTGTTATCCGCAGTGGACAAAATCGGCATGGGGTATGAATACTCCAGACTCCGGAGAATGGCTTCTCTCCATGTTTCTTCTCTTATGTCAGGTAAGTCCAGCAGGCTGTATTAATTTGCTCCAACCCAGTATAAAGATTTCAAAGTCTCATCATCCAAAAACGAGCACTGGGCTAACTGACAAAAACGAGCAGTATATTCCAGTATAGTTAACCCTTCACAGGCGAGGGTGATAAACTTAGCTGCAAGATCCATATCCTATTTGATACAATCAATAACCATGGCAATAGAAGAAAACAGGAGGCCAATGACAGTAACAAAATAAGTCCTTAAAAACACTGTGAGAGTTTGAATAGACACTGAAACATTTGTGACCCGTGCTGGGAATGAGCAAATTTTTATGCGTTATTGTTATTTTCACATTCTCTATTAAAAAAAAACTGACGATGAATGATGTATGATTTGTTGGAATCAGACAAAAAAAATGACTGAGCTACACCTGGTTGAAGTCGATAGAGTCAGCAAAGTCAATTTTAAGAAAAATCGAGTTAAAGTTTTCTGAAGGTTCCAAAACAATGTCACCTAGCAACCATACCTTAAAATCCCTGGTAATAACACCAAATTTGGTACACTCCAAGTCAAAAACAAATACCTATAGGAAAAATATATATTCAACTTTTTTTTCTCCATGATACCTTAATTGTTTGATTAACATCAATGAAACAGACAGCCTATAAATTAAGACCTATTGTACCGCACGGCTCTAACAGGCTATAATTTTCACACATCAGATGTTTTCCCCCAACAGTTAACCAAACGTTCACTTAAGACATAACAGATAATGTTTACATGAATAATTGCCAGATATATAAAAATACTGTAATTCTGTGTGTATATGTATGTATACGCTTGGGATCTGTCAGTCAGCGCAAGTAAGATCATTTTATTTACATCAACATGAGTTTGAAAAATACATTTCACTAGTTCAGACTTATGTCATCGAGAATTAGCTATGAATATTCACAGTTGGAATGCTGCTCTTTAAAACGATACCAAACTTGTGCTGAGGGGAAGTGCTGTCGAGAAGCGCTCAGAGAAAAAATGCCATTTTTCATGGACAAAGGAAGGTACTCCTCTCAGAAAATGTACAAATAAAGATACTTTAAAATGTTTAATTGCTATTTGGAGCATTTGGGTCGCAAGACGAGGGCTTAATGAACCTCAAATTCAACCAAAATGGACATTTTTCACTTTTGCCTCTAGCTCGTAATTAGCCCGTGCACATTCCGACTCCTTTTGCCGGCACGGGTCACATTTTATAACACATAAACCCTCCTAAACTTTAGAAACATTCACATTTTTATAAATCCTTTAAATTCATCAGATTCATGGGCTGATTTTATTTATAGTAAAATTATTTTAAATGTTACACCACTTTTAACACAGTTAACTTGTTAACTTAATTTTACATTATAATGGTGTCATGTAAATCAGAACTACTGTGACAGCACAGCGTGAAAACACATTAAATGTTACACAGTTATAATAATTAATTTGATGCATACACAATGGGCAAATTATTTTACTTTTATTAATCTGGAATTCATTTATAACAAAATGGTCTTTTTAAGGCTTATCCATTATTTACTGATCAATCATTCATAATCCCGCTAAAGGTTATTTGCAAAAGGGTTTAATTAATAGGCTGTCTATCTGTTGATATGGTACATGTTTACATTTTATTGTGCACTGTCTGCCCGAGCGTACATGTATACTTAATATACAAATAGACCAGATGACACTGAACATACAGCCTGCAGCATCCCACCAGACAGACTGCCCTTTATGACGCCTCAAAAGTCATTACCCTTTCTCTGAAGGTCAGTGAGAAATTGAGGAACCACCTATCGTTCTCTCTTTATCTCTCGCTCATATTTGAGAATGGGGAACGAGTTAATCTCCTCCTCTTCCCCTCACTTTAAATATAAAGAGAGCAACTAAAGTATCCTATATGCTCATAAGACATGCCACAGATTTGGAAATAGACATAAGCACGCATTCAAATCCATTTTATAACCAATTTGTCTACGACTAACAGCATTGCTTCACACAGTTTGTTGTAATTGTCAATTGATAATGACATTTAAACCATATTTTAGATTAAAATTTCAAGGAAACCTTGAAACCTTTCCCTCCCAGAATGAAAACCTATAGGTAAGGTGAAACCTAAAGCAATGCTGACAAATTAGTAACATCCTGTAAATGTCAACGACATTTTTACAAACTTTTTTAGTCATTTGTAATTTCTTTGTGAATTCATTGGTGAAGCAGAAACATAAAACCACTACTTGTCTCTAGATCTGTTCACTAGCAACATAGATATCTTGAAAGTGCTTTGACTACAAAAGCCAAATCTTTATCAAAACAAGGAACAATTTTATAGGATTTTATAACAAATAAAATGTTAGCATTAAAGCACTAAACAGTCAATAAATAATACTGCACAAATCTCTAATAATTAAATTAATTAAATTACAATGAAGTAACAAATACTACATTCTATGCCCAATTTAACCTCATGTTCATACTTCACTTTGGAAACCCTTAGACAGTTATTTCTATGATTAAACCGAAATGTAAGATACTGTACATCCCACCCAGAATGAAGATTAAAAAAAAATACTGAATTGCTGTTAGTATAAGGCTCGTCAAGTACAACCATTGGCTACTAGGTTGAGTTAAGCTGCTGTTTTTCACCACATCTTTAACAAAATCTCCTCTTTGGTAAATCTGACGTGGTAACTTGGCATTAGCCACAGCCTCAAAAAGATCTATTAGCAAATATGGTTTTATTATGGTTTCACAGTATTAACAACTGTAGTCACTATGTTGTTGGTAAGGTACCAGTAGGTTCCCTCCTCTGTAATTTCGGTTATAATGTGACAGATTTATTAAGTAAAAGACAAACTATGATACAGTAGTACAACGGGGGTAAAGGCACATCCTATAGGAAAAATGTGCATGGTTGCAGAAAAAATATATGTGTTTTTAATAATGTTAAAGTTAATACTTGTTCAAAACAATCACTTTAGCAAAGTTTGCGGTTTATTTTGATAAATAAAAGAATTCATTTTTGTTCAATAAATATACTGTCATTAAAATATGTTCATTTTAAAAATACAGAAACAAAATTATTTTAAAAAAGTAAAGATTCTGAAAACATTGAATGAGATCCAATAATAATTTATTAAAGCTTTACAGTAGTAACAAATAAATATATTTTATTATATGATATAATTAATATTATATTTTTAAATATGATGGTTTCATTATAAATATGGGGATTATCTCTAAGGTGGACACCCAATTTAATATATGATATTTATCATCTGAAGGTAACCATGTCATGTCAACAAATGGAAAAGTCAGCCGGCTGTTTATTATCATGTTTATTATTGTGTCTTTTGCCCCAACAGCAGGGGCGCTTTTTACCCCAAATACCATACTTTTACATATTCTTCCGTTATCGAAAAACTGTTGCTTTAATTAGCTTGAACAAAACTTAAAATCATTAACAAGACCATTGTTTAAAAATATACATTATTTTTATCGATTCTCATTTTCTACATAAATCTAGAATATTTAGAACTTTAAAACTACATTAAATATTAGATCAAACTAGCACAGAATAAACTTTGCGTTGCTGTCCATGATCGCATCAAGGATCAGCCAGATTTCCACGTGCATCAAAAGCGGTTGTGAAGAAAAGTGCTGAGCTGAATTTTTGTGCCATCTAGTGGTTTAAAAGAGAATAAAGTCAAATCCGCCTTTTACCCTGGTGCGCCTTTAGCGCCGTTGTACCAGATAATAAAAAAGTAACAGGCAGAATATAGTAGAATTGTTTATATGAAAAACATATATCAAACAGGATACATATATAGGGCAAAATATGAGCAGAAAAATCAACGGTGGCCAAACGGGATTTGGCAGACTGTATTGATGGCTGAGGGTCTGTTTGTGTCTGTGACTCCCTGCTGAGATGTCTGTAATACTGACAAACACTATGGGAGTAAATGGGTCTGCTAAAGCTAAATCAGCCTTAGGCTAATGAAAACCTTCCTCACTAAAGATGCTCCCATCTACTGCACACACTCGCTCATCCAGATGGACAAAAATGAATATGCATATGAAAACAAAAATTGGCACACATATGAACTGCACACACATAGTAACAGATGGAACCTGATCTTTCATTAACCCCATACTGATACCGGCTAGTGTAAAATTACTCATCTCACTGACCATCTCACTAGAAACTAACCAACATACTTCACATTACTTCACACTCACATAACGCTCATCATTTTCGGTTTCAGTTTAAGGTTTTATTGAAGCATTTGCAGTGTGTTGCAGTGTGAAGTGTTCCAGTCGTTAAAATATAATATATATTAACAACAATATGCTGTTTTGAAATTAGCAAGATGTTCTGAAAGAAGTTTTTCTTTTTGTTATGTCTTATGTATTTTGGAATACATGTTTTCTTTTTTAGGGAATTTAGAGGGTACTAAACTAATTATTTTTGTTTGTTATTTTGGCCTGGTTCACTCCTGAATTTGATCCCTTTGTTTCTGGTTTTTCACTATTTTTTGTTTGACATTTACATTGTGAGTGAGCGCACATTAATTTTTAATACAGCTGGCCACAGACAGTCATAACAATATGAAGGATTGATTTTTTTTTTATTACTTTTCAAATGCTGGTTACATATAGATTTTTTTTTTAATCTTTGTTCTAGAGCCAGACTTTCAATATAAAAATATAAAAATAAGTCATAGAACTTTGAATCACTACATGCTTAAAACTAGGATCATCTAAACATGAGTAAACATCTAAACATAACAAATAATGACCAACAATTTTACACCTAATAAAGTTTTATCAAAAGTGTACTTGTGTGAGTGAAGAGCATGCTTGTGATATGACATACGAGACATGGCTCATGTGTCTTCCATACGCCATGTGAAGACAACAAACAACACACACTGAAACTGAGAGAGAGGCTTCACTCATATAACCTACTTAATTTGCTTTCTCAGTGCCTTTCTTTCTCACCCATACACAGTTAGGGTCAGAAATTGACTACAGGATGAATAAATCAATAGAAGAGAAAGCCCTAGTACACTCTCTGAGAAACAGACAGGTAGAGAATGTGAGTCTGTAAGTGCCTGTCTCTCCTTCTGTCTCTCTCTGCAGGCGGTTACCAGATGGCACTCAATCCTCTATGCTAATCCAGTATAGCAACTGGGGCCCTACTAGCACCTCACAAAGGCACACAGACACGCGCATAATATGCGACAATTTGACCAGTGAAGTGAGGGAGAGGATCACTTTGGGTTTGCATGCACGTGTGTGTGTGTGTGTGTGTGTGTGTGGTTGTGTGTATCATATTTCCTCAGTCTCTGACACCAGTGCCAAGTCTATGTGTTTTAAGTGATTGTTAACACTTGGCTTAGGTGACTGTATGACTTTGAACAATATTTCCTGTGTA
This sequence comes from Coreius guichenoti, assembly GCA_039654105.1. Classification (NCBI taxonomy): domain Eukaryota; kingdom Metazoa; phylum Chordata; class Actinopteri; order Cypriniformes; family Gobionidae; genus Coreius; species Coreius guichenoti. The sequence goes on along the minus strand of CM077169.1, from coordinate 47,406,207 downwards.
CTTCATCTACACAAACACAAACTCCAGAAAATCTCAATGTGTTTTCAGGGTAACTAATATAGTATGTCTCTTTGCCCTCAAACTCATTCTGAAGATCTAATTAACATTTTTGTCATTTTAAGCAATATATGTTCCATAATTACATTTGCACACTGCACTCTTCCTGTTTCAAACGTGCCGAGGAACTTAGACGTCATTCTCAACTTCCTAATACGAATGTTCTGTTTCCTTCATCCCTTCAGTGATGACAGGCTAAAGGCCCATTCAAAAGATATAGTTCTAAAAATTGTTCTAAATATAAAAGAATAGCAGAGCCCACACCACAACTATAACGACACAGAGAAATGATACCGTTGGAATCATTTTCAAAACAATTTTTTTCCACTGAACAATAAAAGCATTGACAGCCAATCAGAATCCATTGAGGTCCATTTATAATGTTAGAAATATGTTTACATTAAAAACATTCAACCCTGAGTACCTTAGAAACCATATAGCAAGCAACACCCTAGCAACCACCCCAAGTGCCCTAGCAACCAAATAGGAACACCCTAGCAACCACCCCAAGTACCCTAGAAACCGGATAGCAGCCACCCTCACAACCACTCTTAGTACCCTAGCAACCGCATAGTAACATCCTAGCAACCACCCCAAGTACCCTAGAAAACACATAGCAACACCCTAGCAACCAACGGAGTACCCTAGCAACCCGCATAGGAACACCTAGCAACCACCCTGAGTACCCTAGCAACCACATAGCAAGACCTTAGCAACCCCCTCCCCCCCGAGTACCCTAGCAACCGCATAGGAAAACCCTAGCAACCACCCTGAGTACCCTAGCAACCGCATAGCAACACCCTAGCAACCATCTGTCCATCTATCTATCTATCTATCTATCTATCTATCTATCTATCTATCTATCTATCTATCAAAACTACTAAACTTAAACTAACTAAAAATAACTATTTCAAACTTTAAACTTTTAAAACTATTTCAAACTTTCTGGCTAGGCTTTTTCAAGCCAACTTAAAGTTTGTCTACAAACTTTATCTAGTTCAGAAGTAATAGGCTATTTTCTATTCTGTTTTTGACCCTCAATTCAAGACATTCAAGACTTGGAAGTAAACACCCACTGCTATGATTGGGTAACAGTTTTGTATATTAAAAATGTTCAACGTCCCCGCTACACGTGTGGAATTGTTTTGAAAACTTCCAATGTTTGAGCCAGAGTTGTACTATCGTTTGTCGCACTGTCATTCTTATAGTCATCATTCGTCATTTTCTGTAAAGTGAAAGTGAAGGCAGTACATATTAAACGATCTGTATTAGACTAAGCAATAGTGACACATGGTAAAAACTATTGTTAATCATACTTGTGTGTTGTGTGTCTGACTTTACTGTCAGATACAATATAGTCTGCAGTCTTTTGTTTTCAGTGTCTCTGAGAAGCCTGTGTTAAACTGTGTCTTGTTTAAAAATGAATCTGCTGTAAAATGGATGCTATAGAGGCAATGATGTAAAAGTAGGCGCTGAACTTCTTCTGCAGAGGCGGTCTTTCATCACACTATTAAATCATACTGTAACAAAATATTAAGAATGAATCTTACTGAATGGTAAGATATTTTGCCAAATAAAATGATCCTGCTAGATTCTAGAAGAATAGCATGCAAACTGTATGTATGTCTGTTCCGTCTGTATAACTTAAGTAAGCGTTTATGAGGTTTTTCACATGCACAATAAGATTAATTTGCCATTTTTAGGCATTTCAGTGTGGATGTGGAAACCGCTTGAAAACGCTAGTGTGGACAGAGAGCGCTTTGAAACTAAACCGCCGTTTTTAAATGTATCCAGATTAATGTAGACGTAGCCTGAAACAAGTCATTTTGAGAGCTTGGTTTCAATAAAAGCTGTTTTTGGACTAATGAGGAAATTTTGAGTTCTGAAACTTATAGTACAATGACCGCAGTTTGAGTTTAGAGTAAACAGAACAATATTGTCCGCTGGTGTAAGAGAAGATTAGAAATCCACAGAGTCCATTTACAAATGCTATGAATGATGAATAGCATATAATCTTTAAAAAAATATGTTGGGGAAACTACTTTAAAACTGTACCTGATAAGTTAATCAACCCTTATTCAGGTTTGTGTTCTAGCACAGACATCTGAGTTGTATTTGATTTTTTTTTTCTTTTTCTGCAATAACAAACCAACCAAACCGATTCACTAAATTGTCTCAGACCACCCAGTGCTCTACATAAGAGAGAACAAGTGGACACTTAGGCGGGCATATTTAATTAGTGCCTTAAATCGCTCAGCTATAAAGCTGCAAGCATTGCACAGCAATGTTACAAAAATAGCAATGTAGTATTATGTCATGCAACACCACTAAACTACTTGCTGGAAAAGCTACTTTATTATAAAAGAAGCTAAAAAACTGCAGTGTTGCTAAAAAGGGTAGTTGCACTGCAACTTTATTAGCTATTCCTCAACACTCATTACAAAGTTTTAGAGTAAATCGTTAGACTGCTTTAAAATGTTACACACTTTCACAAAATTACAATGCTTCTTATATACTATTAGGAGAACCAGTATATTTAAACAAATACAAATGACTGAAAGCAAACACTGTTTAACAGTTAAGACTTATTGCACTTGAACTGTCAAATACACACAAAATTGTCAAAATGCTTTTCTTGGAGAATATTCAACACAGTCGGTTATGTCTTGAGTGAAAGTAAAAAAGTGTCAATATATTAGATCAGCGCATTAGGTCTTAAAGTGGCAGCAGCCTAATATAAACTGCTGCTGTCTATGTCATTGTAGTTTGGCATAGCCAGACCTTCAAAATGACAGCAGAAGATCTGGACTCCATCGCAGCTTTCATTGGCCAAGGACCACCCAAGAGGACGTCTGACCGACATGCAAAGCAACCAATCACAGTGCGTTTTGTTCCTTCATGTTTAGGGGAGTGAAAATGTAAAGTCGATGTGCCTACCATAACAGACTAGCGTGCATCTAATAAATTATTCATTCAAGAACGTTTTGCTTACTGTTGTTTACTGTAACAATGGAGCAGCGAACTTCACATACTTTTGAAAATCAAGCGTTTAGTTGATTCTGATAAGCGCTCATTGTACCAGATGTAAACATGAAGGGCCCTATCATACACCTGACGCAATGCGACGCCAGTAGCGACGCAAGTATTTTTTGCTATTTTCAGCCCGATGCAATTATCATTTTCACGTCCAGCGTCATGTTGTTTAAATAGAAGATGCACTCGCGCCCATCTGTTCGCGGGCGCGCCGACCATTTCCGTCATTAAACTAACAAAAGTGGATTTGGACACACCCTAAGTGTACCTGCACCGTACGCTGCAGACCATGCGCTCAGGTAGGGCCCAAAGGCTTTCTTCTTCCATGAGGGGGTTAAAGAACGAGACACACACATTTTCTGGAAATCCTGTAGAATTCAACCAATCAAACGATGACCTATCAAGTGTTTCCCATTTTGTGTGCCATATGTGTCAGACGTTCAGCCTGCAGTCCGTGGGCGTGACGTCTGAGGCTGAGACCTGTCATTGTGGTTTATAATCAAACAACGAAAGTAGGGCCCTATGATTTCCACAATGTGGTAACAAAGCAAATGGAATCCGGTCATAAAAATGGAATTTACTGTATAACATGGAATGTCACAGAATTTGGCAAAATGTGGATGAATAAATTAAAAGTAGGGGCATACACTTCAAATCTGAATATTGGCTAGAGCAGTGGTTTCCAATCCTGTTCCTGAAGGGCCACTTTCCTGCAGAGTTCAGCTCCAATCCCAATTAAACACACCTGAACCAGCTAATCAAGGTCTTACTAGGCATACTAGAAACTTCCATGCAGGTTCTGTCACAGTTGATGCAGGGAAGAGGAGAGGCTGGATATAATTGCTAACAGTATTTATTAAAGACACAAAAAGGTAAACAAAGGCGAAACAAAGCAAGCGCAAACTCTACAGCCAGTGCAAAGACAACGACTGACAAACTATTTATACACAGAGGAGCTAACAAGATAACAAGGAAACAAGACACACCTGGGGAAACCAGTGAACAAAAAAACTACAAAGCCAAGACTACAACCAGACACAGAAAACTAAGGATAAAACATGAAACACATTAAAAGTACTTAAACACAAAACAGGTGAAATGAGACAGGTATCATAACATAACAGGTGTGTTGAGCCAAATTGGAGCTAAACTCTGCAAGAGAGTGGCCCTCCAGGACCGAGTTTGGACACCCCTGGACTAGCGTCAATAAAGAATAACCACAATAAAGAATGCTATTTCAATTTGAAGTGGTGAAGTTTTATCAACACATGTTGAAAGATGTATGACATTCGTGGTGTTTTCAGCATCTGCCGTCTCACTACATGAGGACACTCCAAATGAACTTCATCTCCAGATTTGCTCTAAAGGCAGGCATACACTGTGTGATTTCTGTGCGATTTCAGCAAGGTTACCTACTCACACTGTACGAGTAGATCGCATGTGACGTAAAGCCAAAGCTCACGATTTATGTGCTCACACTGTACGGTCCGATCGTCGAGCGCAACTTGTCTGCTCACACTGTACGAGTGAAATATGCGCGATAAAACCCCCGTGCCTAGTTGCGACGATAGACCATGGTGTAGTCTACTATATGGTCAAATGCATCAGCTATCGATATCAAGAGGATTTAGCATTTCCAATTTATGTATAAAAAATATTATTATTATTAGGGTAGGCCTACTTTTATTATTAAATTGATATTACATTTAATTTGCCCCCGCAACAATTTCATTACGCATCAATGCATAACCGATAGATAGATAGATTAGCTTACTCCTCATTAAATTATTTAAAAACACTTAGGCTGATTATACAATGAATTATAGGCCTATAATTAAAATGATTATCAGTCTATAATATGTCAGAACACTGCAATAATATCAGTCTCAATGAAAAGTAAGAGCAGCTTTATTTCAAAAACAACTTGTTTAACACGAAATGGGCCTACTTCTTTTCTAATTTTTTTCACTAAAATGGGCTACAAGAGAAATATTAAGAAAATAAATTAAGACAGTTATACGTTATCAGCATATGTTAAAGTAGATTTATCTCTCGTTGTCTCTGTGAGAATATGCGCAGAAAGCTCGTCAGATTTTACTTCCACTTTACTGAATAATTGACTGGGGTTTGAGACTTCACCGACATTACTCTCGCGCACATTGCGTTTGCACATTGCGTGATATCCACTGACTCGCCTTCATGATTTAAAACGGGGGGAAATCAATATTGCGACGTGACATTTTGTGCAAATGATGGACAACGGTTCACATTTCCTGTGATAATAAAATTAAGTAAATATTAAATAATAGTAAATAAAAGTAAATAAATAAACAAATAAAGTGTGAAAGTGAAACAAGTAAATTAATGATCAAATAGCTAAATCTGAATAAAATAAGCGCTGGATATGTTACACGGTGGTTTGGGAGACTTGGATTATCCATTTTACAACACGAACTGGAGGCATGCAACAGTTTGCTAAATTGCTGCTATTTGATAGCTGCCTACAGAATTTAAAGATCTCCCTCTTTTCGGTTTCTTTTTTGCTGCATTAAAAATGAAATGGTTCAACTTCTGCTTTCGCGCAGGCGCAGTGAGGGGAAATAGGGCAATCAGTTAGTAGCTCTGCTTCAGCTGTGCAATACCAGAATTTCTGACATGCCAGATATTCATCCGACCATCCGATTGCCGATCGGGAGCGGTTTCTCGCCTCTCGTTTCCCCTGTACACTGAATGAACACCTCATGATGACAAAAGACACACGACAAAGCTGAAAATCGGCCCAGAGTCGCAAGAGTCAGAATTCGGCTCGAAATCGGACGAAAATCGCACAGTGTATGCCCAGCTTAATGCCGAGTTCACACTGCTCGATTTTAGCCACGATTTTGACTCGCCGACAGGTTTTGCGAAATCGCCGACAAATGCCCGAAATCATAGACAAATCGGTGCTCGTGCAACGCAGTGTGAATGATCAAAGACGCGATCAGAGAGACTCGCCGATGAGTCGCCGACACCCATGAGATATTTGGCATGCTAAATATCTGGACTTGTTGGAGTTATGGACCAGAATATCAGTATTTTAATAGATATATTTACAATTATATCAAACAGAAACAAAGCACAAACTTTTGCTTGACCAGCCGCAACAGCAGCACATTGCAAAATGATTTATTTACCTCCAACTCTCTTTGCAGAACACAATCCTTGCTCCCTGTGTCTCCCCAACCATTTCCTCCATAACCATAATCTTTTTTCTTTTTCTCCTTTTCGCTGCAAACCAGTGACAATTTGGATCGCAAGTTTCTGCAGTCTATATTTTTAATAACAATTCCAGTCTAGTGCAAGAACTCCGGTCTGACGCACGCGTGATCTCGCGTTGTTTCCTTGTCACATCTGGCGTGTGTTTGCTAGTGAAACGTAGTTTGCGGACGGGACAGAGCTGTCGGCGATTCTTCCTCTTGTACAGTCATGCAATGTGAAACCCCCTGTCGCCGATCCATCGTGCAGTGTGAACACAGCAGCAACTGAATGCTACCCCAGATAGTCATGCAGTGTGAAAAGAACAGTGATCTGACGAGTTTGAAAATCACGCAATGTGAACTCGGCATAAGAGTTCACTTCACAATCATTTTACCATTTCATTTGATACAACTTTTGTCAGATACACAGACACTTATATGTATGTGTATGTGTGTGTGTGTGTGTGTGTGTGTGTGTGTGTGTGTGTGTGTGTGTGTGTGTGTGTGTGTGTGTGTGTGTGTGTGTGTGTGAGCCCTGTGATGGACCGACCATCTGTCCAGGGTGTCCCCCTTCTGTGGCCCGAGAAGCTGGGATAGGCTCCAGCATCCCCGCGACCCTGTAGAGCTGTTTGTTCATTTAACCCTGCGTAATGGGTTGATTTATGCTAGTTTACATTAATACTAGCTCATTTTTACCTCATATATGGGTTAAGGTTTCCAGATTAACTTAAATCCTTTAAAATGTTGTGTATTACACTACACAACCTTTGTTTAGGATTAATACAGTTCTAAATAGCATATTTTATACAGTTTTTATACATGTAGGCCTATACAAAATAAACTACATTTAAACTTTTTTTAACAAACATTTTAGAAATAAACATTCAACATTTAAAAGTAACATTTGTGTAATCAACCGTTCTCTGTTATTCTTTTTCCTCCAAAATGGTGCTAGTTCCTATGCCAGTGTTTTGCCGAAATCTGAGCCTGACTCCTTATAACCTGCCCATAAGCAAACACTAGAGTTCTGAGAACTTATTTTAACATGCTGCTGGGTTGTTAGGTTGGAGGTTGGGGGAGGGGTGTATTGTTTAAACTGTCAGTGAGATTGTCCCAGCCATTAACCCAACAGCTGGGTAACACAAAAACTGGAAAAAATGACCCCAAAAAGTAACCCAACAGGCACTGTTTGGGTAGAAAAAAATAATGTATATTGTATTTGTCCTATTCTTTGTTATATCTGCATCTTTGTTATGTATAATAAGAAAGATTTAAAAAAAAAAAAAAAAAAAAAAAAAATTAACTATATTGTGATATATATAAGCTTCTTCTATGGAGCCAAGCAGAAGTAAGGCTCTTCAAATACACATGTATGAACAGACTCATGCCAAGACAAACAACATGCTTTTTATTCACGTATACAACATACATAACAGATGCCCCCCAGCACCCCCCCCAACCCCCCCACATTCACAATCTGCTGAAACACTTAGCCTATAGTACCCCAAAAATCATCCTTCCTTTCGGAAAATCCCCCACCACACATATTCACATTTGACACACACACACATACTTTAGCCCCATAACTCACTCTGCACATTCCAAATATTTGCCTCAATCTATCCACAAAATCCCCAGTCCAATAAATCATGACCTTTGCTAAATTACTAGAGACACATACAGACTCCATGGGATTACACAGAGATATAAAGAGCTGCACTAAAGAGTAAACCTAAAATCACAGAAAAAATAAATAAAACTTACTTTAAAACATACTGCATCACAAATAAACACTATGTACCATCATGGCCTCCTAATCATCCCCCTATCCTGATTGGCTTCATCACTCCAATAAGCTGGTGTGTGATTGGCGTTCTGGCACAATATGGCTGCCGTTGCATCATCCAGGTGGACGCTGCACATTGGTGGTGGTTGAGGAGATCCCCCCCTTCTATTTAAAAGCACTTTGAGTACCCAGAAAAGTGCTATATAAATGTAACAAATTATTATTATTATTATTAATTGTTAATTATAACTATTACAATAAAGCAAAAGCCATATAGTTCACTATATGATGATTGATGAAAAACTACTTTTTTTGACTGAGCATTTCAGAAAATCTATTTAAAATTGGATTTCATACCACCTAAGATTGTGGTTTGGATCAGGTTTCTGCCAAAAAATATATATGCATTTAATTTGAAAGGCTGTAGTGTGAATTGGTGGTGTATGTGAGCTAGTTGGTCAGTGTGTATGTCTGTGTATGTTAGTCATGTGATGGACTGGCCATCCAATCCATCCACCCATCCAGGGTGTTTTCCTGCCCTCGGCTTGAGATGCACGGATATGCTCCAGCATCACCTGATGTCCTGATGTCTGACAGATGTTTACATATGCATTTTAAAATCTAAGCTATAAAAAAACAACAGTTATCTAATCAGGACCCTGCTGTGGATTTTTTAATCAGTTGAGGTGCCTATGAATGAGTGATGCAGTGCTCTAACACTCAAGGATAGGGCCATAGGGCCAGATCGCCAGGGCCTCTGACTGCCAGGCTTACAGTGGCCAATATTGCCAAATTAAAAGGGATATCAACAGTTTAAAAAAAAAAAAAAAAAAAGAGCTTGAATGTGTGCCAGTAATTGTTAGCAAAATGTTAAATATTTTAACATACAGTATTTAATTTTTACATATTTATATTTACAATTAGATTTTTATCAGCGCCTTGACAAGTTGCAATTGAAAACAAAATAAAGTTGCGATTATGAGAAACTAAAGATGTAATTCTTTGTTTTTCCAAGCATAATTTTGATAATCAATACTCAAACAGAAGAATATATGAAACAGGAAACACACAGAAACATATATGAACTAACAAACAAATTAACTGTTAAGAGAGGGAAACCCCCACACACATACAAAGCATTACATTCTCTGTATAGGAGCTCTTCCTCTTCCTTGAAGAGGTGTAGTGTCTATTGCTGTGTGGTGTAAATGAGATATAGGGATGCACAATATATTGGTAGCAGTCAATAGAAATCTAACCTTTTTGCAAAAAGCTAAAAAGTATCTACTGTATTGGAAAATTTAAACTTTCATTATCAATCTTTCCCACTTTGTTATAATGTTTTGATGTGTAGTTTCACAAAATTCTAGATTTTAGTGCAAAATAGAAAAAAGTAAGAAAAAAGATAAAGGTTATCTGCCATCATATGGTTATCAACCATAACCTAATATTAATTTTTGGTTGTCAGTATTGGCCAAAATTCCTATGCCAGCGCATCCCTAATTACTGCATAACTACTTTATCTGTCAGGTCTTTGTGTACAAGCCCCAACACATGATCACACACTCCACCACTCACACACATAACACCCCTATCCCACAGGACACATATGTTAATGAATGAAATCCCCCACAATGCCATCCTCCACCCAGTCAAGAACTACACAGATCATTGGTCCTTGCTCTTTGTTTCTGATACTCTATATCTAAAAATACTTCAATAAGGAGAGGGGTATAGGTCCTTAAGTGTGTGTGTGTGTGTGTGTGTGTGTGTGTGTGTGTGTGTGTGTGTGTGTGTGTGTGTGTGTGTGTGTGTGTGTGTGTGTGTGTGTGTGTGTGTGTGTGTGTGTGTGTGTGTGTGTGTGTGTGTGTGTGTGTGTGTGTGGGGTCCAGGTAAACCCTACATTATGAAGACAAAAATGTCCCCACAAAGATGGCAATATCTGAAACCCATGTCCGTGTGGGGACATTTTTTGGTCCCCATGAGGAAAACAGCTTATTTTGTGTGTGTGTGTGTGTGTGTGTGTGTGTGTGCGTGTGTGTCTGTGGCCTCTTGTGCGTCTGCGCAGACTTGGCAGAGGTAAAAATCAATCATTCTGAAGCGTTCTATATAAAAGACCCAAATACAGACATGTGCAGTCTAACAAAAGATCATATCCGACCATCAATGACATCAGTCTTTCTGCTGAACCATCCATCCATCCTTTTCTGCATCTATCCAGCTGTAGCACCAATGGAACAAGGACCAAGATTCATCATTTGAAATGGATACATCCACATAGAAACAAATGCAGCTTTGAATTTCAGTGGCAAAATATAGCAGTGCTTTTTGTTTCCACATTTGCTGCTATTCTGTGACTACACACACACACACACACACAACGTTAATTTGTGGCATCAACAAAGATGCATTTGGAATGCCATTGGAATGGGGCAGGGGCAGGGGCAGCTGACATCTCTGCATCTCTACAACTGCATCTCCTCGACACAATGCATTAACACAGCTTCTCTCGCTTTCCTCCATCATCTTCCTTTTCATCTCCTCTTTAGAAAGGCCGTATGCTGAGAGCCGAGCAAAAGCGCTCCCTCCCTCCTTCCACCTCCCTCCCTCCCTGCCTGCCTGCCTCCCTCCCTTTCTCTTTCTCTCTCTCCCTCATCCGTATTCGAGTCATCGCAGACAGAAAAAGAGCCCTTGAGAAGCAACTCACCTGAAACATGTCTTGACATTCCCTGGCTGTATCCGTGGAAGCCTCGTTATGTTTTCCATGTACATCCTCCACAGCATATTTTCCTGAAACCTAGTGTACGCATAGGCTCTCCATTCTGTGGTCAGACCGGTTCCTGACCCCCAAACCTGGACTCACTGGCTTTAGTCGGCAGCCTGCCTGCCTGCTTCACTGCCTGCCTACTGTTCCCTAGCCCGTGATGTCACAAAGCCCTAGCAGCCTTATTGGCCAAGGGGCTGCATGTTAATAAAGGCAGCTGCTAGGAGAGAGGGGGAGGGCGGCAGCCAGAAAGACTGGATCTGCTGTTTCACAGACTAGTGGAAGCTAGGTAGGGATTTTTTTTTTTTTATTCCACACTTAGTTTCATTCAGAGTAAAAACATGAGTATAACCATCATGGTATTACCACATTATTACAACATTTATTTTTAAGTAGATGTTTGTTTGTCTCGTTTTTATGAGTACCACTATGATGTACCTTGTAAATACCATGGTATATGACTATGATAATTATGTGGTACCATGCTATCAAAAAACAAACAAACAGGTATTACCATCTAATAACAACACTGTACCAAAGTACCACAGTATGTTTTTGTCAATGTGTAAAATGATCAAAAATCACTTCTGACAGATTTCTAAAACATTTAAAGAAAATTGCAAGCTGGCTAAAGATACAACAAACATTAATAAAATAAATACCCAATGAAATGTTAACCTCATTTTTCATTTTGAGGCCAATTAATAGATAATGAATTGTTCATCTTGGTGTGTGTGTGTGTGTGTGTGTGTGTGTGTGTGTGTGTGTGTGTCCATAACACCAAAGACAAGTCGCCTCTTTATCCCAGCCTACCCATGATTAATCTGCGGGCAGTTACACCAAACAAAGACCTGCTGCAACTTGCCCTAATTTGTCTATGATGTCATCGTTTTCCCTCTTGCTCACCTTTGATTGGCTGATGGCTGCAGCAGCTGCTGTCTTGAGGCGGAGTCTTGTCTTAACAGCTTGGATTCAGAATCACACTGGTTGTCCTGACAACCTCATGGTCCTGGGGGAAAACAGGCCTGATATGTGATGCTGATCTGTGAAGTAGGGGTTGAGAGATGTCAGACACTGACGAGCATTTCAACATTTTTTCTATCTGTTGTTTTCTGTCTGAGATATCGTAAGATGGGGGAGGATGCCCCCCTTAAGAACAATATGCATTTAGCATGTGCAAAATGATGATGCATCAGCCAATGTGTTATTAAAATTTTTTTAGCACAAAATGTATAATTATTTAAAGAAGCCATCTTACGATAATTTTACATTTTGTTTAGCCCTCCTGGCTAAAATCTTACATAGTGTATATAAATGACTTTTGATATCATTCCTATTCATATTTTTATATTTTAAAAAGTGTCATTAATGTTAAATGCCAAAATCAACTATTCTGTTTAAAATTGTTTTTGGCAGGTTAGTTGAATAATTGAATAGCTGGTGACAGACAAAGCAGAATCCTAGTAAATCACTTATCTGAAGGTAAATTTAGCAACATAGCAATTTACATAGCAAAAATATGAATTTAAATTGAATGTTTTCACTCAAATAGTCTACAAGTGTACATCTAAATTGTAAAATTATTGAATATTAGCCCCATGAATTACATTAAGTATAAAATAAAAAAATAATAACACTAGTAACAACATGCCACTTGTGCCACATAAATTTAGTTTAAGAAAACTTTAAGAAAAGTGAAAGCTCAGCAGTAAATTTTGTGAGAAATATGTCTGTTGTAAGTTTACATGTTGTAAATATCATATAAATAATTTTATGAATACACTTTATGAATAAAATAATGAATTGAAGAGTATTATTGTTATTATTAATATTTTTTATTATTTTCACGTTTAAAATGGTCATGAACTGCATTTTTTTAAATGTTATAATATTAGCAAGTTTGGTTGTTTTTTACATCAAAAACATCCTAATTTATAAGTAATAGGCTATTTTTGACCCTCTTTTTGAAACATTCTGTTTTCATAGGTGTGCCGCATTCAAGTAAACGTCCACTGCTATGACCGAGTAACAGTTTTGCATATTAAAATCATTTTCAATGTCCCCGCCATTACACGTGGAATTGTTGTGAAAACTTCCAATGTAAAATGGCAACCGGTGAAAATCAGCCATACATGTTTGAGTCTGATCCCGAATCAAAATACAACAAACCTACACTAAGTATACTCCAGTGTGTGACAGCGTGGTAATTTATGATCTTAATTTTTTTTATTCCTAATGTATTTGTGAGGTACTTATTTTATTATATTAGTGTTTAAACACAGACACTACAGAAATTTGATTATCTCTTTACATAGTTGAAACACTCGCCAACTGTGGAACATTTATGTGTATGACCACAGGTGGAGGGTGAACCAACTCCAGGGTAAGGCTAAGGAGCCTCCCCTTGTGGAAGAGCAGGTGCCGCAGGAATGGGGCCTCGCTGCCGGACACCGATGAGAAGCCGTCGCCAGCCATCAGGGGACGGAGGGAGAAGAGGGCCGTCCACCTGGGGCATCCAGTGCCACCACTAGGCATCGCAAATAAGTTCTTTCGGGTGGCTGAGGACCGAGCGGCAGTGCGTTTTGGAAACTGGACCAAGATTTTTTTTTCTTTTCCTCTCTCCCCTCTCTCATCTCTGTCTCTGCTCATCCTTCCGTCTCCTTTTCTCTTGCCTCGTCTGTCCTTACCCTCTGGAGCTGCGGCTGCCATGACTGGCTCCCCTGGAAAAAAAAGGGGGGGGGGGTGTAGAGTGCAGTCTCTAGGATACCTCCCAGCCTGCGAGGGGCGATGCGATGGGGGTATGTGGCAAGCAGGACGGGGCTGAGAGCCATGGGAACCTAGCGAGGCCAGTGGCGCGAGTGTTAATGAGCTTCACCTGCGCACCACACCGGCCTCGAGTTTCTTACGGAGGAGCTCCAGGAGGGTAAAAGGAGGAGGGACAACAAGGACAAGAGAGAACCAGGCCTGGGACATTTATGTTGTGTTTTTATTATGTTTATATGCAGCAGTCGTTCATGAGGGGCTGCCGGTATACTTTAATTTTGTATTTGCTTATTTTGATATTAAAGTTTAGTTGAATGTTTGCCGGTTCCTGCCTCCTTCTCTGAGCTTTAAACATTGCTACACAGAACATCTAATTTTTGGGAATAGAGATGGATTCCCTGTCAATGCAAGCCCACATCTCTCTCTTAAGAGAGCTCTTATGCTCTGAACACTGGGCTTAATGGCAGCTGCATCAGCTGTATGCCAATCGGGGGTTCTGCATATGCGCCCACTTCAAATGTTTCGCGTCAGGCGTGGTGAAGTGGCAAGAGACAAGTCAAAGTAACCAGCAGCTGCAGGTATGTGCTAAATTAAACCTTGGTTCAGCGACACAATGTACAGCCAAGGAGTGATGATGGGTTAAGTTATCAGTTGGAAAGCTGTTACTATGGATGCAGCAAGCTTGGACTGGGGTGCCCTTTGCGATGGCAGACCGACTTCTGCCACCCGGACAGATGCACAGAAGGCATGGCGCATAAATAGAATTTATTGAATTTAAGGCAGTTCAGCTGGCATTAGAATGCTTCCTCCCACATCTTCACCATCACCATGTTCTCGTTCGAATGGACAATACAGCAGTGGTTTGCCTCGGAGGAGACCACTCACCGCCCACTTTACTTTTCGCTGACATAGTCCCCTCTGGGATTGGACGCACCAGCTCACCACTGGCCGAGAGGCTGCAAGTGCACATTTCCTCTAATGAAGCTGCTACCCCTGGTACTACAAAAAAATCAGGGAGGAGCAGGAGTCAGTGCTGCTGGTAGCGCTCAAATGGCCCAACCAACTATGGTTCCAGGAGCTGATGGAATTATTGGTGGTGCCCCCATGGGCCGTCCCATTGAGGAGAGACCTCCTGTCCCAGGCACAATATGGCACAATATGGAACCCCAGTCCGGAGCTGTGGAACCTGCATGTGTGGCTGATCAGTGGAGCCCACTAGTGATGGGAGATAAAATGGCGAGTGGTTGAAAACTGGTGTAAAGAGCGAAATAATGACCCAGTTAACCGTCCCATGCAAGTCATACTCACATTCTTACAAGAGCGACTGGACGGTGGGAGGACAACGTCCACACTTAAAGTTTATGTGGCCGCTATTTCAGCTTTCCATGCCCAGCTAGGTTGTTCTGTGGGAAACCATGACCTGGTCATAAAGTTTATGAAGGGTGTGAGACGTCTGAACCCCATTCGCCGCTCTCTTACTATACCTATTGGGATTTGACATTAATATTCAGTAACATTAGCCCTGTCTTATACGTCACAGGGCAGGGAATGCCTAAGCGGGCTGTGAGCTCATTCTAACAGAGGCATGGCATTCTATTGGGGATGGGTGAGCGGAATGTCTATTTAAGACATTTGTCTGGCAGCTGGCTAGTCATCAACAAATATCATTGCCAGATTTTATAACATGGACATTCCTTCGTTTGCGGCATTTGTATTGTCTGTGCAAACGCAGAGAAGTTTAACTGAATTTGAAGCAAAGCCTTCCCCTTAGTTGTTACAACTTACTGGGATGTTGGGTGGTATCAACTAGGTCATACAGACCTGGGGGTGGTGGTGCCAGTGATGCGCTTCAATAAAAGCAGCACATTAATATAGAATTATGACTAAACTGACTTGGAACAATCTATGCATTAAACAGTTTTATTGCACACCTTCCAGCCAATCAGAATCGAGTATTTAGAAAGACCATGGAATATATATATAGTTCATCACAATCTAACAAAGAATCATTATAATCAATGAAGCTAACTGTGCACAATGATTCTAATGTCTACACTGTTGTAATGAGAGGATTTGCAGGCATGCAGAACTCGCAACTCTTGCGTTTTGAACGGTGAATGGATTCTAACTTAAACACCTCTGATTGTCCATTCAAGTGAGATATGGTTGTGGTTAGCTGAGAAAAAACACGTTGTAAATAGAAACCTTTGACGCTCTCCAGAACACAGATATGCACTGGATTGTTTGCCAAATCTGTTTCACCAATATGCTATTATTACAGCGAAAACAGATCCTAGGCCAGCAGTTATGGGCAGCTTTTCCCTCTAGAAGCAATCAGAAGCAGCAGCAGTGGTTTGAGTGAGAAAATGCCACGCTAGTCTCGAGTCTGTGGCCAGGGGAAGGCTAATCCTTGCCCAGCCTTACACAAGCTCTGCCTATGCGTATTACATATGCTTTATAATTCTTGTTTGTGGAAAATAAAGTATTTGGAATTACCACAGTTATAAATGATAAGGGATAACTTATGGTGTTTGGTGTAAACAAATTATGAATGAACATTAATAATATATATTAACATTGTTTGTCGCACTGTCGTTCTTATATTAATCTTCGTAATTTTCAGTAAGGTGAAAGGAAAGTTAGTACATATCAAACAATCTGTAACAGACAAAGCAATAGTGACACATGGTAAAAATATTATGGTAAAAATATTATTACTCACACTTGTGTGTTGCGGCATTAGTAGGCCTATTGTCGGATCCAGTATAGTTAGCACGGCATCATCTTTTTTTTCAGTCTCTCTGAAAAGCCTGCTTCGAACAGTGTGGAAATCTGCAGTAAAAGGAAGCGAACAAACAATGAGTGTCTTTCTGACATGATCTGGAACTTAGTAAATTTCCTAATGTTAGGATCACTTTGCAATGCAATGCAAAGACTGTTTTTCCACAATGTCTTGTAATCCTCTGAGTCATCTCTTCCGTTTTGTTGTGTTTGAGTATTTACCTCCTTCTGCATGTGTGAATCGGTGGGCAGGGCTAAAGAGGCAATGATGTAGAAGTAGACATTGATTTTTTTTTGCAGAGGCGGTCTTTCTGCACACTATGACATCATACCGAGACAAAATTTGAAACAAGTAATTTTGGCAGCTTGGTTTCAATAAAGGCTGTTTTTGGACTAACTAGGAAGTTTTGAGTACTGAAACTTACAGGATGTTTTTATAGTGACCTCTTATATGTTGAAAGATCAAGGAAATTTTGATTTCTCAATTCATGACCGCTTTAAACTTGGAAGGTTTGAATGTTTGAAAGTAAAGAATTTAATTTAGTGTGAACATCCATAAAAGTAAATATTTTAATCCAGTAGTCTTTGTTCTTTGTGTCTTGATGTCTCAGTAGTAGCAATTTTACACATTTTCATATGAAATGTCATATCACAGCTTAAATTTCATTCACAATATACAACAAAATAATCACAATATTACACAATTTTAATCCACGATGTGGAGACAAACAAAGTGTAATAGTAGTAAATTTTAAGTGCACAACTAGTTCACAACTTCACAACATATGTTCCTACGTATGTATTAATTTTTTATACTCGAAATACCTTTAACTGTACTTTAACTCTTTCCATTTTAAAAAACGTTTTATTCTAGCTTTATGCATTCTTTTTTATCAACACTCGAATGTAGGTAAGTTTCATTTAAAAAAAACAACAACATTTTAAACAAAAAGTTGAGAAAATAGCATTTTTGTAAAAACTACATCCGGATCGGATTCAGAACGATGATCAAAACACAGATGGAGTAGATCTAGTCCATCAACATCAGCAAAGCTTCAGTCATTTGCTTTTTATGGGTTCGACATTTCACTCGTAACGTTAGGCAGTTTTGATTCATATGCTGTTTAATGTTTGATGATCGCATTGTTTTACATTTGCGTGAGCAATCTTCTATCACTTATTTTTGCTTCTTCACCTGTGTTTTGATCCGGAGAGTCTGTACTCTTTCAGAAGATGTGTAATAGCGACCCCTACAGTAGAGTAAAGTAGATTTGAGTACACAGTACACTACCAGTGGACTAGCCTACACAAAAATTCAGATACTCAGAATTGGGAACATATCTGTTTTCTTAATAAATCAAATATTTTTGATTTGTAACACAGTATGTAAAACTATGTGAAAAAAATAGACTACATTTAATAGGCTACTCAATCAAAGGAAAAACAACTGCCAAGCATATTAAGTTTTATACTTTTAAGTATATCTCGATCAAAGAAGTACATGTCATGTATAGTCAAAATATGCTTAGACCTTTCTGTCCGTATAAGCATACTTAAGTGCTATTTCTGAGAAGTACTAGGACTACATAAAAAGTAGACTGAACGTATACTTCCTTATTTTTAGTTTAAAAGAAATATACTAATAGCAGACTAGTATAAACTTGTATAAACTTCTTTTCGTAAGGGTAAATTAGCCATGGATTATCCCGCTAATACCATGGTTACTTGCCAACACAGACAAGTTAAATCTGTAGTTATTGATGTTAGCAGTGCAAATTTGACTGGAAGGGTTAAAATGACGGGTATTTTCGTCAGCTACGACTCGTTAGATCTACTTTAAAATAAAAAACAGAGATAAAGTGGTTTATTTGACATTTATTTGATTGAATTATAACATTTACTTGAATGAATGAGAGAGAGAGAGAGAGAGAGAGAGAGAGAGAGAGAGAGAGAGAGAGAGAGAGAGAGAGAGAGAGAGAGAGAGAATTACCTTCTGAATTACCTTCGTCTGTAACTCACAGCGTCTCAGCTGTGAATTAAAAACAGCGACGTTATACCTCGCTGCTGAGTAGCCTAATGTAGCGATTGAGTTGTGAAGCTAATTTATTAATGGAATTTGCGGCCGGTCTCTCTGCTCCTGAATGTTTCTGTGCATGAGCAACGCAATCTCCGATCTGTGTGCTTCATTAATGAAAGCAGCGCATTAAGAACGGTGATTAAACTGACTGGAACTACCCGTGCATTACACGGCTTGAACGCACATCCTCACATCTTCCAGCCCATCAGAATCGAGTATTCTGACAGAACGTGGTATAAATATTTATAGGCTATACAGGCATCTAGTGGTATTAGGCTTGTCTTTATTTATATCCACCAGATGGCACTAATCTGCCTTCATATTTTAGATTCTACATACCTTTGCTCTGTTTTTAATTTAAAAATCATCATGAAATCTGTTATTAATGTTTTATCCTTGCACATCATTATATATTTTTTTAATTCATGTGCCTTAATCATTGTAATCAGTCAAAACAATGACATCTCTTCTCTGATGACGGGCTGGCCAATAATCCTTCCCATCTCAAACAAGCCTGTTGCTACCTTTCCAACAATCTGAGGCATTTACAGAATGGTAAATTGGAAATGATAAATATCATTACCAAAAGAACCGGACTGAAATACGTAAACATTATTAGTCCTAACTTTACCTTTCTTATTTTGAGTTGTTGTTGAGCATTTTCCCAAGAAGTCTCTGGTGCGAAGGTAATACAGAAGCATAGATAGCCTACACTGTTTTGCAGAAAGGTGGAAGTTAACTTACATAATTGTCATTTCCCAATGTGCGAAATCAAGTCCCGCCATTAGCATGTTCCAGCGGTCAGAGGTGTAATGAACTGACAGGAGACAAAACTGCACAGTCCAGAGTGGCTTTTATTTCCAAAATGTGGTTCTCCAAAAGTGTGCAAAGATGTACAGTGACAATAGTCCAGAGAAAAAAAATTATAATACATAAGGAAATAATTTACAGTATACAAAAATGCAATATGTCTATAATGCACAAGCCCAAAAAGGCAAACATAGTCCATAATCTCCAACATTTCTCACCAACCCCTCAAAATGGTAACACTTTTTCTGTTGCTACATGAAAAATGTATAAATCTGTGTATTTATCAAATATTGCACATAATCCACAATCTGTGATAAAGTACACAAACACTGTGCGAGTTTCACTATGGGAAGCAAAAAGTATCCAACTTGACATCTCCGTTATCAACTCCTCCCATGACTACACGCGGCAAATCTCACTGATCTGTAAGGCCAGCCGCAGACAAAGATAAACACACCTAATGTTAGACTTGTGTCCCTAACGACATACTATACACTTACATTATGCACTATGCACTATTGAGCATTTACAGAGAACCACCCAGATGGAGTCCCCCACATCCTCAGATTAATCTCTTACTTACTGACGCTCCATGATTTGCAGTGAAGAGCAGACAGCATTGACCTTTAGAATAACTAATGACTGTAGTTTATGCCGAAGTCCAAAGAACCATGACTGATCAATTACAACCGTCCTACAGTATAACACTTTAATATCTTTCTAACATTAGGCCTTAACCCCCGGTTTCACAGATAAGGTTTAACCCTAGTCCCAGACTAAAATGCATGTTTGAGCTGTTTTAACTGAAAGCAACTTGCACTGATATATCTTAAATATGTCACTGCCATTGTTTTGTCTCAAGATGCACACCAATAATGTTTTTTCTAAGGGACATTTATAAAAGCTACTTAAATGCCCTAATTGAGGTAAGGCCTAATCCTGGCTTAATCTAAACCCTGTTTGTGAAACCGGGCCTAATGCTGCCTTCACATGCTATCGGAATTATCGTAAATACTAGTTTCCTAGATAAAAGGTTTAAATGAACGCCCTCTCAAGTCAAATTTGAATGCGATAAGCTCGTAATTACGACTTCAAATGTGGGAAGTAGGAAATTTCCGATAGCACTTGAAGGCAGCATAAATGTATTAGATTTTCTAAAAAGATAAACAAAAAATGCACATTCCTAAACACACAAACACATACCCCATAATGACAAAACAAAAAACAGATTTGTGATAATTTTGAAAATGTATTTAAAAAAAGAAAAGAAAAGAAAAAGATATCAACTTGACATGAGTATTCAGACCTTTTGTGATTATACAAACCCGATTCCAAAAAAGTTGGGACACTGTACAAATTGTGAATAAAAACAGAATGCAATGATGTGGAAGTTTCAAATTTCAATATTTTATTCAGAATACAACATAGATGACATATCAAATGTTTAAACTGACAAAATGTATCATTTTAAGGGAAAAATAAGTTGATTTTAAATTTCATGGCATCAACACATCTCAAAAAAGTTGGGACAAGGCCATGTTTACCACTGTGTGGCATCCCCTCTTCTTTTTATAACAGTCTGCAAACGTCTGGGGACTGAGGAGACAAGTTGCTCAAGTTTAGGAATAGGAATAGGGATAGGAATGTTGTCCCATTCTTGTCTAATACAGGCTTCTAGTTCCTCAACTGTCTTAGGTCTTCTTTGTCGCATCTTCCTCTTTATGATGCGCCAAATGTTTTCTATGGGTGAAAGATCTGGACTGCAGGCTGGCCATTTCAGTACCCGGATCCTTCTTCTACACAGCCATGATGTTGTAATTGATGCAGTATGTGGTCTGGCATTGTCATGTTGGAAAATGCAAGGTCTTCCCTGAAAGAGATGACGTCTGGATGGGAGCATATGTTGTTCTAGAACTTGGATATACCTTTCAGCATTGATGGTGCCTTTCTAGATGTGTAAGCTGCCCATGCCACACGCACTCATGCAACCCCATACCATCAGAGATGCAGGCTTCTGAACTGAGCGCTGATGACAACTTGGGTTGTCCTTGTCCTCTTTAGTCCGGATGACATGGCGTCCCAGTTTTCCAAAAAGAACTTCAAATTTTGATTCGTCTGACCACAGAACAGTTTTCCACTTTGCCACAGTCCATTTTAAATGAGCCTTGGCTCAGAGAAAACGCCTGCGCTTCTGGATCATGTTTAGATATGGCTTCTTTTTTGACCTATAGAGTTTTAGCCAGCAATGGCGAATGGCACGGTGGATTGTGATCACCGACAATGTTTTCTTGAAGTATTCCTGAGCCCATGTTGTGATTTCCATCACAGTAGCATTCCTGTATGTGATGCAGTGCCGTCTAAGGGCCCGAAGATCACGGGCATCCAGTATGGTTTTCCGGCCTTGACCCTTACGCACAGAGATTGTTCCAGATTCTCTGAATCTTTGGATGATATTATGCACTGTAGATGATGATAACTTCAAACTCTTTGCAATTTTTCTCTGAGAAACTCCTTTCTGATATTGCTCCACTATTTTTCGCCGAGCATTGGGGGAATTGGTGATCCTCTGCCCATCTTGACTTCTGAGAGACACTGCCACTCTGAGAGGCTCTTTTTATACCCAATCATGTTGCCAATTGACCAAATAAGTTGCAAATTGGTCCTCCAGCTGTTCCTTATATGTACATTTAACTTTTCTGGCCTCTTATTGCTACCTGTCCCAACTTTTTTGGAATGTGTAGCTCTCATGAAATCCAAAATGAGCCAATATTTGGCATGACATTTCAAAATGTCTCACTTTCAACATTTGATATGTTATCTATATTCTATTGTGAATACAATATAAGTTTATGAGATTTGTAAATTATTGCATTCCTTTTTTTATTCACAATTTGTACAGTGTCCCAACTTTTTTGGAATCGGGTTTGTATTTGAAATTTAGGTCAGGTGCATCCCATTTCTGTGGATCATCTTTGAGATGTTTCTACACATTGCTGAGTAATAGTAGGGGAAAATACAGTCTTCAGGTGTACTATGAAGCCCTGCGGGATGCTCTGTCAAACTTTGAAAGGCAGCCAAGCGTGCAAAGTAGCAATATTACTAAAACATTATAGATAAATATATAGGCCTAAGCTACTTTTGTCTATTGACCGCTTTAAACCACTCTTCTATAGCTCACCCGGTGCCTTCCTAAATTAGCAGTGAGGACTCAGATTTTTTCTAAATACGATCTCTAATCAGAGGCCACAGACCATGCAAATTGTCTTTATCCAGCCTACACCCTCTCCTTGCGTATCTGTCTGTCAGGTGAACCCATCTCTTTTTCTTCTTTACATGAAATCATTGCCCAACTTAATGTCACCGTTCCTACTCGACCCGCTCCAAGCAGGATTCAAACCAGGGTGGGAGGTGGGCACGCTAACAAGGACGCTAAAGACCACAGCCTCTTGCGTTAATCGCTAATGCTCCACTTGAAGCCAGGGGTGTGAGGTTTACACGCACAGTTCTTACTGGCCTACGTCCATTACAATAAGACTACGTATTGTTCAGTTGATATTATCCTACCATGTATTATAATGCAACTTTTTGACATTGTGGGGCCAAGCCTCTAATGATTGTTTTGTTTGTTTGTTTCTTAATTTGACTTGTGCAATAATTTATGTTTATTGAACGGTTGGAAGCACAATATAAACTGAATATGAACTTATTTTTACTTTTCTTTTTCTTTTCTTTTTTGAGTTTGTTCTTGTGGCTATTTTGTACCAAGACAATTGATTACAGAGCTTGTATTTTTGTAAACATTCCCTCTATTTGTAACTGCTGGCTTTTGAGTTATCGGGGGACAATTTGTGGTTTCATGTTGGTTAAGATGCTGCACAAGTGTTGCATCCTATTAATAAAATCTGCAATCAGAGATAATTTGCTGTTTATGTATGGACACATATCATTCATATGTGGTTGTGTCCATACACAGTTAATATGTGTCTACATGCACATTCATACACTCTTAAGAAAAATGGTTCTAAACAGTACCAAAAGAGGGTTCTTTGGCTTGTAATAATAGCAGAACCCATTTTGGTGCTAAATAGAACCCTTTTTATAAGGTTTCATAAATAACCATGATTTGAAAGTGTTATATAGGACCTTAATGGCCCTACAGGCACCATACAGACTTTATCAAAGAATTTGCTGATTTTCTATCAGAAAATCTATCAACTGGCTGCAGATAAAGTCTTAATTGTTGGTGATTTTAATATCCATGATGTAGATATTGAAAAAGACGCATTGGGATTGGCATTTACAATCATTCTAAACTCTATTGGAGTTAGGCAACATGTGTCAGGACCCTCTCATTGTCATAATCATACTTTAGATCTAATATTGTGACATGAAATCAATGTTAATGCCATTGAACTTCTGCAGCAGAGCGATGACATCTCAAATCATTATCTAGTCTCGTGTATACTTCATTTAGACAAGGCTACAAAGCTGACTCCTTGTTACAAATATGGTAGAACTATCACTTCTACCACTAAAGATTGCTTTATAAATAATCTTCCTGATCAGTTTAATCTCCTCAGCATCCCAGATAGCTTAGAAGAACTCGATGTTCAGAATATAAAGTGATATAAAGTCATGGGATAGCTTTAATGCTCCGTTAAAGAGAAAAAGACATGATTGGTAGGAAACCAGTTTAAAGTTACAATTTTTTGACATTTTAAGAAAGAAATAATTTACCTGTCGAGAGTGTGTTGACAGTCAGTGTAATTGTATAGCTGAGCTCCAGAAAAATCAGTAATGAGGTGGCTTTGACAGTTACAGATTTGAAAAAAAAGGCGGAAATACTGTAAAGAACCCTAAACTCAAACACAAAGAACCATTTCAGCAGATAAAGGGTTCTTCAGGACGATACAGTTCTAAATAGAACTATTACTACATGTAAAGAACCTTTAAAGAACCACATACGTGATTCGTTCACATACATATGATCAAGTTTATGAAGTGAAAGCCATGAAAGCCATCACACACTGGGGTGACATTTAGTAAACCAAGAAATGGGCCATCCTGAACAACATGTACACACAGAAACATATACTGACGTGCATCATCTCATTCAGTCACACGTTTTTTAGTTTTTTTTACAGCTCTATAGCACATTTGATGTGCTAAGCGTTTTGGGACGTAGGCCAATGGGACCCACAAATCAGAGTACTTCCAAGGACAACCCCTTCCCTCTCTATCTCTCCTCCTCTCCCTGTACCTTGTTAACTCGTTCTCTTCCACAGCCCCTCAGTTCTGCAATACAGTAATGAATCAGTGTTAGTTGTCATGGCAACCCCTCTGCTCCTGCTTTCACCCACCTAGCGGCCACGTTAGCTAGAGATTTATGAGCTTGATCAGCAAAGATAGAAAGATTATGATATAGATTCATTATTTAATATGTAAAATGTCATCTTTATGATCATCTATTAGGATTTTATTTGTGTATATGCATAAGACTTGTACTAATTTTTGTACACAAGTGTAGCTGTGTATCTTTAACATGAATCTTGGCTGGCCCACATTCAGGTACAGGTTGCTCAGGCTGCTTGTGCAAAAAGCCATCAAGACCTTTTACTGTGTAAAACAATCTTTAGAATGATTTGTTTTTATTACATATACAGTGGTGGTCAGATTATTGGCACCCCTGGTAAATATGATCAAATATGGCTGTAAAGAATAAATCTGCATTGTTTATCCTTTTGATCTTTTATTAAAAAAAATCACAAAAATCTAACCTTTCATTGAAGTAAAAGAATTGAAAGTAGGGGGTAAATCACATTATGAAATAAATGCTTTTCTCCAAAACACGTTGGCCACAATTATTGGCACCCCTAGAATTTTTTATGAGTAAAATATCTCTGAAGTATAGTCCCATTAATATTTACATTTTTTAGGGTGACTAGGAACATGAAATTGTCCAGCTATGATGTCTTGTTCCACAGGAGTATAAATATGAGGAAACACAAAGGCCAAATTCCCTTAATCATTCATCACAATGAGTAAAGTCAAAGAATATAGTTCTGATGTGCAGCAAAAGATTGCTGAGAAAGCAAAATAGAAAGTCACAAAATAGAAAGTGGCTGTAGGAAAATAGCTAAAGCATTGAAAATTCCCATTTCCACCATCAGGACAATAATTAAGAAGTTCCAATCAACTAAAGATGTTAGGAATCTGCCTGGAAGAGGACGTGTGTCTATATTGTCTTAATGCACGGCGAGGAGGACAGTTTGAGTGGCCAAAGACTCTCCAAGGATCACAGATGGAGAATCGCAGAGATTAGTTGAGTCTTGGGGTCAGAAAGCCTAAAAAAAAAAAAAAATCAAACAACCCCTACATCACCACATGTTGTTTGGGAGGGATTCAAGAAAAATCCTTCTTGCTCATCCAGAAACAAACTCCAGCATATTCAGTTGTCAGACACGACTGGAAATTCAAAAGGGACCTGGTTCTGTGATCAGATGAAACTAAAAAAAGAGCTTTTTGGCAGCAAATCCACCAGATGGGTTTGGTGCAAACAGGGATAAAAAGTACCCCATGCCCACGGTTAAAAATACCGCTGGATCATTAATGTTGTGGGCCTATTTTTTTGCTGGAGGTCCTGGACATCTTGTTCAGATACATGGTATAATGGATTCTAGCAAATACCAACAGATAAAAAATCAAAACCTGACGGCCTCTGCTAGAAATCTTATAATGGGCCGTGGTTGGATCTTCCATCAGGACAACGATCCAAAACAAACATCAAAATCAACACACAAATGTGTCACTGAACACAAAATGAAGCTTCTGCCGTGACCATCCCACTCCCCTGACCTGAACCCTATAGAAAATGAGTGGGGTGAACTGAAGAGAAGAAGCATGGATCTGGGAATCTGAAGGATCTGGAGAGATTCTGTATGGAGGAATGGTCTCTGATCTCTTGTTAGGTGTTCTCCAAACTCATCAGGCGTTATAGAAGAAGACTCAGAGTGGTTATCTTGGCAAAAGGAGGTTGCAAAAAGTATTTAATAAAAGGGTGCCAATAATTGTGGCCAACGTGTTTTGGGGAAAAGCATTTATTTCATAATGTGATTTACCCCCCACTTTCAATTCTTTTACTTCAATGAATTTTTTGAATAAAAGATCAAAAGGATAAACAATGCAGATTTATTCTTTACAGCCATATTTGATCATATTTACCAGGGGTGCCAATAATTCTGACCACCACTGTATTCATGTCACTATTGAAGTTTGTTTTTACTTAACTTTGTCTAATCCGTTAGCCATAATACAAAACTTTATTGTTGAAATGTGTTTCCTTAGCTGTTATTCAACAAATGCTTCTTAAAACATTTAAACTTTTTCTATTTCTATTGCTCTGAGCAATTCATTTGCAATATAATAATAATTTTTCATTTTACAGTTATACTGATTAATTTAACCAATAAACAGATAAATAAGATCTTTCAGTTTTTATCTAAATATAACAGCACAATTATAAGCATAATGAGGCTGTAAAAGCAGACTGAGCTTACCTGTTCGTCATGATGACGTTTAATGTCACCAACTGCCTCTGTAGTCCCATTTATCCACTTGTTAGCAACCTTTTTCAAAACACGTAACAGCTTAAAAAATCAAGAGTGGGGTAATACTGATGTATTTTATGTCGTAGAATAAAACGTGAAAGTGTCTTGAGCTTGTGTTCACATTCAAAAAACTCATTGACTTCAGGACGATGGAACCGGAAGTGCTAAAATGCTAACTCGTTTTGGCCTACAAAGTGATGTCATACCTGCACCACTCTATGGATTTGCCTCCCCCTTCCCTCCTCTATCCCCTCAAACTCACCTTAGGACATTTTTCCGAACACAAGATTCGGCATGTTCGGGGAAGAGCAGTGGTGGATCCGACTTTAGTGATATTTTATGTTGTTACAATGGTGAAATTACGAACAAGAAATTCACATTCTGAGACATGAAATGAAATTAATAACTTGGAATTGTATTAGGTTGTGTCAAAAACAAAAATGTTCAGTCATTTACTGAGTTTTTAAAATCATTGGCGGATGATTCAAAATGTTTTCTGTCATTTTAACAGAAACAAACAAACAAGAAAGAAGAGGTTTAAACCTAGGACCTAAACTTTTATTTTGCAACAATTATTTGTGGTTACCTATGCGGAGTCACTCTTTCTCTCTGGGTATGCGTGCTGAATGTGTGTGTGTGTGTGTGTGTGTGTGTGTGTTTGTTTGTGTATGTGTGTGTGTGTGTGTGTGTGAGAGAGAGAGAGAGAGAGAGAGAAAGAGAGAGAGAGAGAGAGAGAGAGAGAGAGAGAGAGAGAGAGAGAGAGAGAGAGGAGAGAGCATGCACGCTCTCTGCTAAGTTACATGAGAAAACAACTACTTTTAATACATAGCATAAATAACTGTAATGTAACACACATACTTTTTCTATATGTGTGTGAAGTATGGAAAGAAAGTGGTTCACCTTACTGCATGCTGCCAGTTTGCATGCCTTACTTCAGTTTGTCTTAGTTTCACATTCATCGACTTTTAGGTTGTTGTCATTCCTGCCACGTGTTCCCTTGTTTGAAGTTCCGCTATTCATCTTTCACCATGGATACTACACTAATCATAGCTGTTCATCTTTTAGTTAATCATCTTTGTGTATTTAAGTTCCTTTGTTCAGTTCATTGTCGGATGTTGTCTGTGCTTGGCACAGTCACTCGTGTTATGTTTGCATGTTCGTAATAAATCGTGAGTTATATTGATAATCATCTTTGTCTTCCTTGGATCAGCATGTTACACATGTGTACCATTTATATACACTCACCTAAAGGATTATTAGGAACACCATACTAATACTTTGTTTGACCCCCTTTCGCCTTCAGAACTGCCTTAATTCTACGTGGCATTGATTCAACAAGGTGCTGAAAGCATTCTTTAGAAATGTTGGCCCATATTGATAGGATAGCATCTTGCAGTTGATGGAGATTTGTGGGATGCACATCCAGGGCACGAAGCTCCCGTTCCACCACATCCCAAAGATGCTCTATTGGGTTGAGATCTGGTGACTGTGGGGGCCATTTTAGTACAGTGAACTCATTGTCATGTTCAAGAAACCAATTTGAAATGATTCGAGCTTTGTGACATGGTGCATTATCCTGCTGGAAGTAGCCATCAGAGGATGGGTACATGGTGGTCATAAAGGGATGGACATGGTCAGAAACAATGCTCAGGTAGGCCGTGGCATTTAAACGATGCCCAGTTGGCACTAAGGGGCCTAAAGTGTGCCAAGAAAACATCCCCCACACCATTACACCACCACCACCAGCCTGCACAGTGGTAACAAGGCATGATGGATCCATGTTCTCATTCTGTTTACGCCAAATTCTGACTCTACCATCTGAATGTCTCAACAGAAATCAAGACTCATCAGACCAGGCAACATTTTTCCAGTCTTCAACTGTCCAATTTTGGTGAGCTCGTGCAAATTGTAGCCTCTTTTTCCTATTTGTAGTGGAGATGAGTGGTACCCGGTGGGGTCTTCTGCTGTTGTAGCCCATCCGCCTCAAGGTTGTGCGTGTTGTGGCTTCACAAATGCTTTGCTGCATACCTCGGTTGTAACGAGTGGTTATTTCAGTCAAAGTTGCTCTTCTATCAGCTTGAATCAGTCGGCCCATTCTCCTCTGACCTCTAGCATCAACAAGGCATTTTCGCCCACAGGACTGCCGCATACTGGATGTTTTTCCCTTTTCACACCATTCTTTGTAAACTCTAGAAATGGTTGTGCGTGAAAATCCCAGTAACTGAGCAGATTGTGAAACACTCAGACCGGCCCGTCTGGCACCAACAACCATGCCACGCTCAAAATTGCTTAAATCACCTTTCTTTCCCATTCTGACATTCAGTTTGGAGTTCAGGAGATTGTCTTGACCAGGACCACACCCCTAAATGCATTGAAGCAACTGCCATGTGATTGGTTGATTAGATAATTGCATTAATGAGAAATTGAACAGGTGTTCCTAATAATCCTTTAGGTGAGTGTACATCATATAATAATATTTATAACATTTAGATCCACCATGAAGAGCTGTGAAGCACAAGCAGCAGGATTTTGGTTGTAAGAGCACCGCTTGCGCATTGTCTTCACCACTACCGAAACCACCTGTGATCCAATTTCCACGTGTCTCTCACTGAAAATGAACTAGACACTTGTGCTTTCAGCATCTCCTGTGAATCTGCCTTGATCTCAAAGTGGTACTGCCAATTTATGAGCAGCAATTGAAGCAATCAAAGAAACAGTAGGAAAACAAAAAAAGTGCTGTGACCAGTTCCAGTTTGCCTAGCACAGTAGGCCTACACGTAGAATTTAGATATAGAATAGTAAGTGTTAGTATTAATGGGTCATGTGTTGCCGAAAAATATGCGTCTTCGGCAATTTCTTGAAAATGGCTAAAGACTGCAGCTCGGGTTGAGTTAGGCAGGTCATTCCACCAGCAGGGAACAGCCTAGGTAAAGGTCTGTGAAAGTGACATTGTGCCTCCTTGAGATGGCACCACAAGGTGCCGTACACTTGCAGAACGCAAGCTTCTGGACAAGGCAAGCATCAGTCTTGAATTTGATGCTAGCGGCGATTGCCAACCAGTGCAAGTTTATGAGGAGAGGTGTGACGTGTGCTCTCTTCGGCTCGTTAAAGTCTACCCTAGCTGCAGCATTCTGGATCAGTTGCAGAGGTTTGACAGTGCATGCTGGAAGGCCTGCCAAGAGAGCATTACAATAGTCCAGTCTGTATAGAACAAGAACTTGGACAAGGAGTTGTGTATCATGCTCCGATAGGAAGGGCGTGATCCCCCTAACATTGTATAAGGTAAATCTGCAGGACCGGGCCGTTCTAGCAATGTGGTCTGTGAAGTTCAACTGATCATCAATCACAACTCCAAGGATCCTGGCTGTCCTGGATGGAGCAGTTCTGTCTTCGCCAGGTTTAGTTGAAGGTGGTGGTCCTTCATCCAACAAGAAATGTCTGACAGGCAGGCTGAGATGCGAGCAGCTACCGTCGGATCCTCTGGTTGGAACGAGAGGTAGAGTTGTGTGTCATCAGCACAGCAGTGATAGGAAAAAACGTGTTTTTGAATGACAGATCCTAATGATGACATGTAGATGGAGAAGAGAAGTGGTCCCAGCACTGAGCCCTGAGGCAGTCCAGTAGCTAGATGTTGTGACTTAGACACTTCACCCCTCCACAACACCCTAAAGGACCTACCTGAGAGGTAAGACTTGAACCATAGGAGTGCAGTTCCTGAGATGCTCTTTGTCTTGAGGATTGACAGGAGGATCTGGTGGTTAACTGTGTTGAAAGCAGCAGACAGATCCAGCAAGATGAGTACTGAGGATTTGGAAGCTGCTCTTGCCAGTCTCAGAGCTTCAATAACCGAGAGCAGGGCAGTCTCTGTTGAGTGTCCGCTTCTGAAACCAGACAGGCTGTCATCCAGGAGGTTGTTCTGTGCAAGAAAGGTAGAGACTTGGTTGAACACGACTCGTTCAAGCGTCTTGGCAATGATTTGAAGAAGGGATACTGGTCTGTAATTTTCTAGATGTGCTGAATTTAGAGTGGGTTTCTTAAGCAGTGGGGTTACCCGAGCCTGCTTAAATGCTGTGGGAAAGGTACCAGTGTGAAGAGAGGTGTTGGTGATATGAGTGAGAGCAGGTACAACTGAAGAAGAAATGGTTTGAAGTAGATGAGTGGGGATAGGATCAAGCAGACAGGTAGTAGGGTGATTGGAAAGGATGAGCTTGGAGACTTTGCCTCTGAGAGTGGATAGAGGGAGGAGAGAATGTGTGTTAGCTGTTAAGATGTGTGTGTGTCAAATTGTGGTGTGGAAAATTGGCTGCTGATGGTGGTGGTTTTGTTTATAAAGAATGTGGCAAAGTCATCAGCTGTTATAGGGTTGATGAAGGAGGGAGAGGAGGAGGGTTAAGAAGAGAGGAGAAGGTTTTGAAAAGCATGCGAGAATCAAAAGAATTGTTAATTTTGTTGTGGTAGTAAGTCATTTTAGCAGTAGAGACGTTAGCAGAGAAGGAAGAGAGGAGGGACTGATACAAACTAAGGTCAGTGGGATCTTTCGATTTGCGCCACTTCCTCTCTGCAGCCCTGAGTTTAGAACAATGCTAAATAAATGTGATAGCTCGAGAATACTTGCCTTCAAAGTTGTCGACATAACTCGAAACATCCGATTTAAAGCTTCTCCTTCTTACTAGAGGGTGACATTGTTTACTGCAATCCGTGGAAGATCTTGCAAGCAGCGAGTCTAAAATCCATGCGGACGGCGCTCGTTGAAACGGTACGCAAAAATGTTGAGTCCATTGCACATAGAAGCGTGGATTCAGAGGAAACTTAAAAAAGCGAAATGAAGTTGTCATAGATTTGTTTTAAATAATAAAATTTTGTTAAATGCCTGACATAGTTTTCAAAGAATTCTGGCCTTCTCGGGTCCATTCGTAAAAAGCACATTTATTTTTAATTACCTGAGACCCGAGGCCACTAATAGTGAACCCGATTAATTTCCAAGTCACTTGTCAAAGTTTTGGACCCGAACCCGCTCGGGTCGGACCTAGGGTTTTCGGATCCAAGTGGACCCGTGAAGAAGTTCCTGTCTCTATGAAGCCTCTCCTTCCTAAAAGCAAAATGTGCTCTGATTGGTTGGCTGGATCAGTGTCTTGTGAGTGGTTAACTGCAAGTTTCAACACACTACTAAGGCTGGCCACACACTTGAAGATTTTAAGATGGATTTGTACCCCCAAGCAGGTGTGGGGGTGTGGGCCGATTCGAGGCTTGTCGCAAACGTCTTTTTGTCCAAAAATCCTCAATTGTGTGGTGTCATTACGATTATTTAACTGCTCCCAATCGAGGTGGAGCATGTTTGATACGAAACATGTTTGATACTTACGACTCTCTGCCTCTGACTGGATACCGGCAATAGCCAATGAGAGCGAGCAAGCTTCACCAACTGGATGTTGTGGCTCGCACTGCAATCTGTATAAGCCGCATCTTCTCAGTTTTTCGCTGCAAAACAGCACGCACGCCAGGAGAACCAGCTGACGACGTTGATGTGAGATCACATGTCTGTGTAATTCCCACTGTGAAATCGTCAGACTACAATTGGCAGGTGTGTGGTCTCGCGGTCTGGCCGAATCGTGTAGTGTGTGCGTTCGGAGGATTATAATGTTAAACGTCGGTTGAAACTGTCCTTAAAGGGATAGTTCACCCAAAAATGAAAATTCTGTCATTAATTACTCACCCTCATGTCGTTCCAAACCCGTAAGACCTTCGTTCATCTTCGTAACAAAAATTAAGATATTTTTGATGAAACACAAAAGCTCTCAGGCCCCTCCCAATTTAATTAACACTTTCAAGGCCCAGAAAAGTAGTAAAAACATTGTTAAAATAGTCTATGTGACTCCAGTGGTTCAACTTTAATTTTATAAAGCGATGAAAATAATTTTTGTGCGCAAAAACAACCAAAAATAACAACTTTATTCAACAATTTCGTTCTAGCCTGTCAGTCTGCTACACAGTTTACGTTGGTCAGCTCCTGCATCAGCATCACACGCATGTGTCGTGGTGCTCACATGAACAGCATCGGCTGCTGTAGAACTCGAAAGTGCAACGTAAACTGCGTAGAATAATTGGAATAATTAAAGTAATTGTATTGCAAATGCTATAGATCCCAGTATCATATGGACTGCACTGCTTTTCTGTGAAGAGTTTTATATGCCAGTTTTATTTGGGTGAAAAAGTTTTATTGATATCACTTTTTGAGAGTTCATTTTTGAAATTCAGAATATGCAAAATTGTAAATGCATGATTGGGGTTAATATTCAGTTCAGTGTATGCTAATTTATTTCTCAAATAAACTTTTGTGCTTTAAGTTTTGTTCTTGTCAGATATGTCTATCATGATTACTTGCTGAAAAAAAAATCTGAAAAAATTGCTGAAAATTGCTGATTTTTTTTTTATTTCATTTGATGTTGTTCTTTGTGAGAGCAAGCTCTGTAAAAAGTTTTTTTTTTTTAATACCTAATCACAAATTACTGGAAAATTGTAAATGTGATGTAAATTCCTTTCTCAAAAGGTGTGTGATTATTTCTCCTTTTCACTTGTGATCAGGTCTATCACATCTATTTATACTTTAGCAAACAGCACACATAATTATAGTTTTTTTTTATTGCTTTGGCACACAATTTTCATAAGCAATTGGTAAATTTTCAAAACTCTTAGTACTATCACATCTATCATCAAAAGTGCACTTTTCTTTACACAAAATCACAAAGTATCCTTTTCACTACACAAAAAAAGTGTTTCATCTAAATGTTTCATTCACAGTAACTGCCTTTCATAAAACTCTTACTATCAAACATTTTATTTGCATCTCTTCTCGTTCAGTTTATTTGTCTATTATTCAATCCAACTGAACTTAATGGTTAATCAATAAATCATTTGGTAGATTTCTATAGATATTGATTCTATAAACAGTTTCTGCAGAACTTGTTTGCAATTTCCAATATGGATAACCAAATGTAATGAATTATTTTTTACATAAGTGAGTCACAATGTTCAAAGTGCACACATGGATGGGTGTGTGTGTGTGTGTGTGTGTGTGTGAGAGAGAGAGAGAGAGAGAGAGAGAGAGAGAGAGAGAGAGAGAGAGAGAGAGAGAGAGAGAGAGAGAGAGAGAGAGAGAGAGAGAGGCATTACCATAGACTGCCATGTAACTCACCCTTCATTTGCAAAGGTCAACTGTAGATTCAGTTATATGGTAGATTAACATGTACTTTATTGGCAGCAAACTCTGTTCTAGCACAGAACCTCATGTGTCATACTTCATCACACCTTTTGATGGCACCCTGAATAGATACTATTACAAACATTGTGGAAACATGTATGTCAATTATGTAATTTAAGTAATGTAAGTGTATTTTGTAATGTGGAATCTGTAGCCTTGGTTACTGTACAGTAATTATTTCAGCAACATCTTGCATTGTTTGCTATTGAATGAACTGATAGTTAAAGTACTAAATTGAAAGAAGAACATAGGCTACTGTTGCGTTTCGATGATTAAATCAAATGTTCTCAATACAATGATCTTGTGTTTTGAAACAATGATTATATAGAATGAAATTATGTACAACTAGAATGAAAGCAGGTCAGGTTTTGTACTAAGAGTTTTGAAAATGTAGGCTACACCTTGTGAAAATAGTAATAAAGCGAATAAAGAAAAACTGTAGAAACACCCTCACAGCAGCGTTTATAATTTGATGAAAACGTAATATAATACAAAGTATAGTGTTATAATACATTTAAAAGAAAAAATAAATAAATAAAAACAATTGCAGGATTTACGATGCTGGTGACCGTTAAAACGCGTCATCACAGCCTGTGAAAAAAGCCAATCAAAGTAGGCGGGCTTTCAGTGATTGTGCCGGTAAAAATGGGTTGGGCGGGTGGACAAAATTTTGGGTGGTTTGGGGTCAGTTCGGCGGTTTTCAAACATCTAAATTTTATAGTCCAATTGATTAATAAACAAAACGAAACTTTGCATGTACTCCATAAAATCAGTCATCATGATGTTACTAAATACACACAAAGTGCTGGCTGGTTGACGTCGCCGACGAGCACACACTCTTAGCCAATCATCGATCAGCAGGCATATGTGATATTGTGATTATTCATGACTGAGTTTTTAGCGCGGTAATATTCAAGTGATCGCTATGCCAAACTGACAAAAATACACAGTAAATTGCATCTACCATAAAGAGAGGGAGAGTTACCCAACTTTCAAAACATGGATTACACCTGTGGTGGGAGATGACGCGAAGGCTCTTTATAAATAGGCCTATAACTAACCCCGAGAGCACAGTTATGGGACGTCCATCGTTATATACACACTGGCCTGATCAGGACATCTGCAAGTTTTAAACCGTTCAGACTGCAATCTACTCGTCCTGCGGTCGAAAGAGGTTTGAATCGAAATCAGCTTTGACTGTGCTAAATTCTGCGTTATGTTCCACAATATGTATTTCACGAAAGACATACTGTAGTTCTGTCTGAAATTAAAGCGCAACACAAAGGTAAGCGCATTCTTCTTATTTGTGTGTATCAATGAATGACCCGTTTTGGCTGTGGTGTGTGTGTATTGTGAAATGCCTGCTAATTATGTGGCTTATTCCGATCACTTATATTGGGCACTTAAATTGGCTTATGTTGACATGTAATAATGCATGTGTTTTTCCGAGGTTTGAAGTCATAGGTTAATTTCTTGATTGTCGTTTTGACAGTGTCCTGGACATTTTAGTCATATTTGCTAATTCTCTTTAATGTATTTGCCCTGTTTTGATTTGTTTACCTGGAAAATTGATTTATTTTTATTCTATTTTGTCATCATTATTTTGTTTTAAGGAGATAAAAATGGTGCTTATGAACTTTGATTGACATGGTAATAAAATTCGATCATATTATTTTGGCAGTTAAAGTTTTGGGCGGGAAATCGTCGACCCAATCTGACAACACTGCGGGTTTTATGTTCACAGAAGCTGCTTGCGAATTCTGGCTCGGTAAACGGCCATAAAGTGCGAAATAGATGTTAAGTACAGCTAAACATTTCATATTTGACGACTGTTTTAGGGCAGAAATGTCAAACGACCGTCAAAATAATCAGGAAAAATAATAAGCTTTTGTCTAATTTCGCCATTTTGAATTGAAAATAGAAGTATGGTTATAATTAGTAACTTTCAACGTGAAAGGACAAGAAACATTAACGAATCCGTTTTCATCATATAGTCTGAATTAATTTAATAAACTTATTTATAATAACAAAGTTTTTGATCCACCAGCAGACAGCGTGGTGTGATGATTTCTTAAATAAATCTGTTTTATCTGCTCCTCATAAGTACAATAATGGACACGCTACCAGTTTAGCGGCTACGCAGAAGCCCCGCCCACAGCGCAGAATGGACCAATCATGTAGAAACTTCTCTGCAGCATTGGAATGTCATTTAGAATGTGACGTCACAGTAGCAAGGTTTAAAACGGCTTACTTTGATCAACTTCTGCATAACTTGCTGTTGATTGCTTCTCATTGTAGTGTTTCTCGTGTTTCTTACTTGATTCGTGCTTGAGTCACAACAACGTTGCTTGCATTTTAAATACATAATTTATTGCGCAATAGACTTGCCAATATTACAGCATTTTTATCTGTACATGACTTAAATCAGCACAGATAAATAACAAACCTATTGATCTCACTTCACATCTTGCAGTCTACAGTAGCCTAGGCACTGAGCTAGCCACCAGAATGGTGCTATTCACTTTACTAGGACTATACGCTTTTTTCCAGACAAAAAGGAAAAAAGTCAACAACACCCACTCAGGTCAAGATGAAAACGTGGCCCAGAGTTATGATGGTAAATGAGATGTTCGTGTTATTACAATATGTAACTTTTTGTTTATTGGAGTCTGCACGAGCTCTACACTTATTTTTATGTTTAAAGGTTTTTTGGAGGACAGTCAAAAATTTAGAGCCATAGTTGAAGTAATATGAGTATTTTATTAATACGGTAATATTGATGTCATTACCCTCTTTAGGCAAGCCATCTTATCAAGATATCAACAGTGAACCTGAATTCCGTCGTACTGCAGAGGAACATATCACTGCTGACCCTGAAGTCCTCCCTACTGCAGAGGAACATATCACTGCTGACCCTGAAGTCCTCCCTACTGCAGAGGAACATATCACTGCTGACCCTGAAGTCCTCCCTACTGCAGAGGAACCTAGCACTGGTGACCCTGACGACAACGTCTGCTACAGTCTAGCAGAGGACACTGTGGCACCTCAGTTGAGCCAGCAGCAGGATAATAAGAGAAAAATTATGGGTCAGTTTGTTAACAAAACCCTAACATAACCCAACACACACACTCTCTTTAATCAGCTGTTCAATGGTAGTTGATAAATAACACAGAAATGAACTTTTTTTTTTTAACATTCAAGATTTCATTTAAATTTGTGTATATGTATGGGTGAAATTTTACACAAATATTAAATTTAGTAACTCAATTAATATATGAATCAGACAAATCTTGTTGAAATAGTTTTAGATAAAGTAGGTGCTGTCACTGCTTGACATTTCATGTCAACATCTCTTATTTTTCTTTTAACAGACATCAGTTCCTGCAGCTACGAAATCGGCTATGAACTGGGTAAAGGAGGCTTTGGAGCTGTTAATGTAGCGACTCGTTTGAAAGATAACCTTCAGGTATCAATTTTCATTACTTACAATATCTATCTAGATAATTATTATTCTTGTGTTATACTCGTCTGACTCTCTTATACAAGCACTCTTACTGTGTCTTATATTCACTATTTATTGCACTTTAAATGTCAGCCCTGTTTAAATAGTCAGACATGCTCTACATGTTAAAAATTAAATTCATGAAACTACATGTCTGTTCAGGTTTAATGATTGAAATATGTGAACTTTGAACAAATGAATTAATAAAAAACTCTAGTAAACAATTCTAACGCAAATCCATTTTCTTTTCTTTTTTTTTCATCAGGTGGCGGTGAAATTTGCCTCCAAAGAGCGTGCAAAATATGTCAGCGTTGTAAGTAGTCTGTGCTCTCTCTGTTTTTCCTCTCAGTTACTGTTTTCAATTTCATACATCTCATATTATCATTAATCACAGACTATAAATGGTTTTTCAATAGACAAACTACCACTGTCAACAGTTTGTTCAGGACTGGTCTAAATCCTATATCCATCTACAACTGTGTTTTTTCTAGGATGGTTATTCCAGACCTGTTCCACTGGAGGTCGCTCTGCATATGCTTGCAAATAAAGAGCCCAGGGTTCCTCAGATCATTCAGCTTCTGGACTGGAAGGACGAGGCTGATCGCTACATTATGGTGCTAGAGCGGCCCATGCCCTGTCAGCCCTTGAATGAATTTTTAAGGAGCTACATGGGCACCATGAATGAAGATTTGGCACGGCTTATTATGCGGCAGACAACATTCGCAGCTCTATCGTGCTGCCGGCGTGGTGTGTTCCACCGCGATATTAAGCCAGATAACCTGCTGCTTAACCCGGACACCCTCGAAGTGAAATTGATTGACTTTGGATGCGGTGAAACCCTTACCTACGCGGGTTACACATCCTATGCTGGTATATATGATTACTCAAAGTTAAAAATGGGATCCACCGTTGTGAATCACTTAGCATAAATGTATTTCTAGCATGGTAATGAATAATCTAGTCAAAATGCTGTGTTAACGGAAATTTACAAATAAGACAACATCTTTTTCCTCCAGGCACAGAAGAGTACTGCCCCCCGGAGTATTG
Source organism: Coreius guichenoti (assembly GCA_039654105.1). Taxonomy (NCBI): domain Eukaryota; kingdom Metazoa; phylum Chordata; class Actinopteri; order Cypriniformes; family Gobionidae; genus Coreius; species Coreius guichenoti. The sequence continues at coordinate 47,367,486 of CM077169.1, read as the reverse complement.
GATACATGACAGGTATCACGGGGAACCAGCAACCGTGTGGTCATTAGGTATACTTTTGTTTGTAATGTTGTGTGGTGGGAATTTTCCAAGAAGACGAGACATGGACAAGATCAACAAAGAAAACAGTTGGACCAAAGATGGCTTCTCACAAGGTGAGATCTTCATTACAGCAATGGACAATTTTAATTCTGAATCTTACTAGATAGAACAAAGCAACAATGCAGGAAAAGCAACGTCTGAGCCTAATGGCTTAATAAATGATGGTCTTGTTGATATTTGTGAAGTTTAAGGTAATAATCAGACGTCTCTCCCATCTTTCTCCACAGAATGCTGTGATTTTATTTGCTGTTGTCTGCAGATCGACCCAAAGAAGCGGATTGAACTGGAGAAAGTCAGTCTCCACAAATGGTTTAAAGGTGCAGTGTGTAGTATTTATGAGGATCTATTGACAGAAATGCAATATAATATACATAACTATGTTTTCAGTGGTATATAAAGACCTTACATAATTAACCATTATGTTTTTATTACCTTAGAATGAGCCATTTCTATCTCCATACACCGCGGGTCCCCTTACAAGTGAAGGCGCAAAATGGCGATGTCATGTTTCTACAGTAGCCCTAAACGGACAAACTTCTCTACAGAGCGCTAGCTACTCTCTGCTGTCTCAGACGACGACATCTTTGTCCTGTGTCGGCCCCCGTAGCTTCTCTATGTGCTTCGAAAGGGTGAGCGGTGGGCAGTTGCAATTCACAACCTCACCACTAGATGTCGCTAAAATTTACACAGTGCACCTTTACAATGGAACAATTATGGGTCAGTCTGGTACCATCAGCCTAACATACAACACACACACATGCACACACACTTTTGAAACAATGTCTGTTCTTACTCAGGCATGAAGCAGTCTTTAATCAGCAGTTCAGTGGTTTTTGCTTTACATTGACCTTGATATGCACTTTGTTTAAGTGTAGTTGATAAATAACAGGCATTTTCAACATTCAACAAGATTTAATTTACATTTGCATATATGTGTAAGGTAAAGGTGTATATTTTATGCAAAAAAAGCTTATGACCACTAGTCCTGTAGTGTGACTTGAATTTTTAAAAGCACCTATATTCAGTTAATATGAATCAGATAAATCTTGTTGAAATAGTTTTAGATAAAAGTTAGATAAAGTTAGTGCTTTCACTGCTTGAATTGTAATTCTGAATCTTACTAGATAGAACAAAGCAACAATGCAGGAAAGGAACATCTGAGCCTAGTGGCTTAATAAATGATGGTCTTGTTGATATTTGTGAAGTTTAAGGTAATAATCAGATGTCTCTCCTATCTTTCTCCAAACCAGCATCCCATGCTGGACCAGCAAACCAGCATCCCATGCTGGACCAGCAAACCAGCATCCCATGCTGGACCAGCAACCAGCAAACCAGCATCCCATGCTGGACCAGCAAACCAGCATCCCAGCATCCCATGCTGGACCAGCAAACCAGCATCCCATGCAGGACCAGCAAACCAGCTTCCCATGCTGGACCAGCAAACCAGCTTCCCATGCTGGACCAGCAAACAGCATCAGCATCCTATGATTCTGTTTTTAGTAAAAATCAAGGAAGTTGCCAAGCCAAATCTGTTTTAAGTGTGTTGTATTTATACTAGGGCTGTCGATTTAACACGTTAATTAGATTAATTAGTTATGGTACAAAATAACGCATTAAAATTGGCCCCAGAACTACTTAGGTCATCTTACATTTCATACAGTTAATTGATGAAGAATATGATGCAGGGCAACAACTCACTGTGTGATGAAGCCTATAGAATGCAGTCAGAATGTCCCTAAAATTCAAAATATGGAACAAAAATGCCCGTTTGGGCGTGTTGTGGTCCACGTCAGAGCGTGATTGTTCTGCAGTGTATTTTTCTTCCGCACCGAGTCCGTGTTGCTTTCACGTGAATCGCGGCATAGTTCGAGCGCAAGTTGCGAAACTGAACTCAGACCACCTACTTCAGGCAGTCTCGGGTTCGGTACCCCTGGGCTCAGCTCACCCATGTCCGCATGACAGCTTTCACATTACCAATTTTTCATGTGAACCGTGCCCTGTTTCGAACTAAACTGCCAATATCACTCGAATAACGAGTGCAATATCACAAGAGTTCTGTTTTTCTGTCCAGAATAGCAGGAGATTAGTGCAAATGCAATACTGATCTTATACAACAGTTTAATAAAATAAATAAGTTAATATTGTGTTGTTTTAGACAAAATATTGTCTGTTTCAATACACAGTGGCGTTTCATTTCTGAATCCGCGTTTTGAATGAATCTGGTGAACCAATGATTCAATGGACCATAAAGAAAACCATTTACCTCACTCCTGAATGAATCAGCCATTTGAACGAATCGAATGAATGAATGAATGACTCAGTGACTTTTACAGATTTAGTTTCTTATCTAGAGAATAATAATTTCACATAATAATAATAATAATAAAAAAAAAAGGTATAGTTCACCCAAATATATTTCTTTCTGAAGCTATTTGTAATGTCTATTTGATTTTTTTACACAATAATGACTTTATCTTTTGGGAGTAATTTCTCAGCCAAATTTAATGTGCGATTAATTAGATTAATTAATCGCCACATCGTGTAATTAATTAGATTTTAATAGCTTGACAGCCCTACTTTATACATTAATCTGAATTCTGTGTTGTTTCAGGTTGCAGAAGTGGAGAAATGTACCCTGATGGAAATATTCATGGGCGCCTAGAGGTTCCTGTCATATGGAAACGGAATATGACCCATTGTCCATTTGATGACACTGGACAAGCCAGCTGGTGTCTCAACCGGTATTGGGTAAATTAAACTCTGGGGGCATACATACACAGCCAGCAGCTATCACCCTGTAGCCCAAGACTGGTTCCCCACTGAAGCTAAGCAGGGTTGAGCCTTGGTCAGTATCTGGATGGGAGACCTCCTGGGAAAAGTAGGTAGCTGCTGGTAGAGGTGTTAGTGAGGCCAGCAGGGGGTGCCCACCCTGTGGTCTGTGTCGGCCCTAACGCCCTAGTATAGTGATGGGGACACTATACTGTCAAAAACAGCACTGTCCTTCAGATGAGACATTAAACCGAGGTCCCGACTCTGTGGTCATTAAAAATCCCATGATGTCCTTCGAAAAGAGTAGGGGTGTAACCCTGGCATCCTGGCCAAATTTGCCCATTGGCCTCTATCCATCATCATGGCGGCCTAATCATCGCCATATAAATACTGATTGGCTATGTTCAATCCCAGAACTGTTTAAAAAAAATATATATATATATATATATATATATATTTGCACAAATAAGAGCATGATCATATAATGTAACGCTAGCCAAAGGATGACCGGAAAAACGGATGCTGCGTTAATTGCATTAAATATTTTTAACGTGTTAAACTGAAAAAATAAATAAAAATTAATTGCATACGTTAATGCGCTAATTTTGACAGCACTAATATATATGGTTTGAAATTAACACCCGCCAACCCACCAAATGCGGGTAAAAATCAAGTGTGGTGGGTAACGCTGTCAAATTGTAGCGTGATGAAGTACTTGATTAATCAAATACGTAGTTGATGTCCATTGCATGCACGGAATTGGATGTTTTTAACACGCATCTTGTATTTAATTTAATGTAAACTGTAATATTGAGTTAAAGATAAAATAATTATTATAAGTAATTGATAACAAAAGATATTAATTAGCCTACATTACATTTTGCATGAAAAATAGCAATGTGCCGTTATCCAGAGAGTGCTTAATCTCTATCTGGGCAGATTTTTTTCCTTCTAAATATTTTGAAATTGAGTATACAGTTAAACGTAGGATCTCCGATATTGTTTTTAGTGTTTTAGACAATGCAAATAAATAAACATTTATTTGACTTGACTGAGGCGTTATTAGTCATGTGAACCATGTGAATTTTAATGTTATTTTTATTGTTGAAAATGTTTATCTTAGCTATATTAGAATGATATAAAAATCTATATACACAAAATGGAATGGCATTACATCTATGGGAAATTACATGACGGATAAAAACAGACAAAAAAGTTTTTAAACTCAACTAACTCTGTCAGAGTAGTGGATATCCTAATAACTAGTTATAGTGCAACTTCTGCATAGCCTATCTATCATGTTACGGTGCTTTGTGTAAATTTATGGATTACAACACTAATATGGGCAGCGTCATTGGAGATAAAATACTAAATATATTGCTCATGGTTAGTTCATGAACTTTTCATGAAAAATTCATGTAACTTTACAGTGCATTAACTAATGTTAACAAATACAACTTTTGATTTAAATAATGTATTAGTAAATGTTGAAATTAACATTAACAAAGATTAATAGAAGTGCAGTTCATTATTAGTTCATGTTAACTAATGTAGTTAACTAACGTTAATGTTAACCAATGAAACCTTACTGTAAAGTTTTTTTTTCTTTCTTTTTGGCTAGTAGAAGTTCTGAATGGCCGGTAACTTAATAATTTAGCAGCCAAATTGGCCGGTGAGAGAAAAAGTTAATTTCAAACCCTGAAATATTTGAAAATATTCAATATATTGTAATATAATAACACAATACATTATTCTGTAACAGAATAATGTATTGTGTTAATATATTACAATATATTGAATATTTTCAAATATACTGTTAAATCATTTAATATATTGATCATTCATATATAGGGAAATATATTTTCTTTTCACCCAAAAATTACAATTCTGTCATCATTTACTCACCCTAATGTCGTTCCAAACCCATAAGACTTTCGTTCATAATATAAAGCAATCGAGGCTCTTCAGAAAATTTGGAATAAACCACTTAATTCGTATGGATTCATTTTATGATCTCTTTATGAACTTTTTGAAGCGTCAAAGTGGTAGTTGCTTAGACTGTCAATGGAGGGACAGAAATCTTTCCCATTTCATTAAAAATATCTTCATTTGTGTTCCGAAGATAAACGAAAGTCAGTAAAATTTAAAACAGAGTCATTAAAGCAGAGTCTAAAAAAAAATAAAACAGAATAAACTAATAAAAAAAAAAAATTGCATGCACTGCAAAAAAATGATGTTCTTCCTCAGGAAATTAAGTCTTGTTTTCTGAGAAATTGAACAAAATTCTGAGGTAATGCTTAAAACGAAAATGAAAATTACTTACATTTGAATTAAGTTGATTTTTATGAACCCACTGACAGATATTTGTTCTTGTTTTAATCATAAAATCACTTTCACAAGATTTCCCAAGATTTCTTATCTCAAAATTTAAGCTATTTTTTTGTAAAATTAATTAAAAAGGAGATCTGTTGGAAATTGTATTCTCAAACTTTGAAGTAGTGCTAGCTTAGACATTTACATTTAGAGAACATATTGACGTGTTATGTTCCCTTCAATTTATTCCTTAAATTTTCTTTAATTGGTCTTAAAAAGGTCTTAAATTTACCTTCATAAAACCTGCAGAAACCATGTCTTAAGTATTTATGAAGTGCTCGTTTTAAAATCTTCCCAATCTACTGACATTTGTTAAAACATTTGTTTTAAACATTACAATGCTCATGATAACTCCCATTAACTCTACAATAAGTAAATCCACATCAGCAGCTAATTACTCTTCGACAGCGACGCCATAGAAATATACAGAGCCACCGCAAAAAACGGATGTTCAAAGACAAAATTCTAAAGATGGCTGCGCTCTTGTTTCTCTACAAGCATAAGGTCTATATAATGCAATGACATTACAGCCCCTGTTGGCGTAATGGCCTGACCACTACACCAACAGGGACTGTAATGGCATAATGTCCCGATATTTTTGTCCATATATTGTATATACATTAATGCTGTCAATCGATTAAAAACTAGATTAAATCACACATTTTTTTCTGTGATTAATCGTAATTAAAAACATGCTTATACGTTTTTAATATATTTATAATGTAATCATTTCACAGTTAATCACCAAATTAAAATAGAAACAACATAACAACAGTATATTTTAAATACTTGTTTAATGGCATCTTTTTATGAATGAAGGCCAGTATCACTGAGACTAATACAGCTATGAAATTGTCTCAGTGAAATTGATTTTTTTTTTCAGTTTTAAACATTAATTATAGCCATTCAACATTACATTGTAATTGAAAGCTATATATTTTTCTAACAGGTAGGAAATATAGCCTACAAATTGAATAAAGTTATCAAACACTCTGCACTGCATAAATTATAAATTAAATATAGATTAATCCTTATTTAAGCTAAAAGTTATTTATTCAAGAGCAGTGAGTAATTTAAAACATACATGCTAATTTCATAGAAACAATTTATTCTTGAATTCACAATTTTCAAGAAGTGTTTTGTACAGTTTATTTGTAAATATTGGTAGTTTTTGAGAAGTCGTCATATGAAATTTTAAAACAAGATTTAACCTTATCCTGACCTTAACCTTACCTTATCTTGTCTGATATTTTAAAGAGACCTTTTGACCTTTCCTTATGCGATTGTACAGTTCTGGTAAGTATAAAGACTCACTTGTTAATAAATCTTTGTGATAAATAACTTATAGTTATTTAGCTATAAATAATAGTTTTTATGATGAATTTAAGAAGGTATTATGTCAGTGTGATTTTAAGAAAGAAGTTATTGTTATGGGTGATATTAATTTAAATTGGGAAGACAAATCTATAAGGAAGAAGCTTAAGCAAATCACTAATGGTTTTAATTTGGCCCAACTGATCAAAGGTCCTACACGAATAACAAATAGTACTAGTACTCAGATTGACCTAATATTTAGTAATAGACCGGAGAGAATTATAAAGTCATATAATATGATAACAGGGTTGTCTGACCATAATATGGTGCTTATATCTAGAAAATTAACTAGCAAGCGATTTACTACACATGCCAGTAATAAGGAATTCTTCGGTATTCCAAAAAATAAGCAAGACGATTTTAAAGTAGTACTAAAAAATAAGAATTGGGAAGATGTATTATCTAATTCAGATCTAGAAATAGCTGGTCAAACCTTTACAGAAACATTACAATCTACAATTAGTGATTTTTCAATCAAGATGAAATGTAAGTACAAGAAACGGTCCCTCCCCTGGGTGAATGATAATATTAAATAATTAATGAAAGAACGGGATAATGCTTTAAAGTTAGTGACAAGATCAAAGAGGGTCCACGATAGAAATACATTTGTAATGTTAAGAAATAAGGTAGTATTGAGGAAAGCAAAGGCAGATTTTTTTTATCACAATTATTAAAAACGCTCATGGTAATTCAAAAACTATATGGAGACAGATTAAAAAACTGACTGGTCAAAATAATATTAAAACAAGGATTGAATTAAATTGAATTAAAGATTAATGATACAATTTTACAGAGCCCGGTTGATGTGGCACAGGCTTTTAATCACTATTTTATTAACTCAGTGGATAAAATTGCTCAAAGTTTCACAGCACAACAACCTTATTTCCAAACAAGTAATGCTAGTGAGACAGCTTTAATATTAAGACCAGTAACTAAGGTAGAGGTTGAAAGAGTAATCCTGTCGCTTAAGTCCTCAAGGGCTAAGGATATTTATGGTATGGATACATTTTTATTGAAACAAATTAGTTCTTCAATAGTTAACCCTCTAACTCACATTATTAATATTTCATTGGATCAGGGGGTATTCCCTAATTCTTGGAAGCCGGCTGTTGTGACTCCTATTTAACTTGTAATTATAGGCCCCATTAGTGTCCTACCTACAATATCAAAGGTTTTTGAAAAACTGCTGGCCAAACAAATTATTGATCATCTTAATAATAGTTCTTTCCAATTACATCCGATGCAATTTGGTTTTAGGGTAAATCATTCAACAAAAACGGCTACGTGTTACTTTACAGAAAAGGTAAAGGCAATAATGGATAAAGGTGGAGTGGTAGTGGCAGTATTTCTTGATTTACAGAAAGCATTTGATACTGTAAACCATAACCTTTTGCATAAATTACTCAATTTTAATTTTTCGATAGATTTTGTAAATTTAATTAAATCTTACCTTTCTTCCCGTTCACAATTAGTAAAAATTGATCATTTTAAATCTAGTTCATTATGTCTGTCAACTGGTGTTGCGCAAGGGTCCATACTGGGCCCAGTTCTCTTAAGCATGTATATTAATGATTTACCCATGGTGTGTCAACAATGTAATATCCTAATGTACGCTGACGATACAGTCATTTTCACACATGGTAAAAACGCAGAAGAGGTTGCAAAAAAGTTGACAGATGTTATGGCAAAAGTTACATCCTGGCTCAATCAGAGTTACCTGAAATTAAATGTGTCAAAAACAGTATGTATGTTCTTTTCTAAAGGACACAGTGCTGATGTAAAGCAGAATATTTTTTATTTTGGAAGAGAGATTGGAAGTTGTTTCAGAATATAAATACCTAGGGGTACATCTGGACTCCTGTTTTGGTTTTAAAACCCACATAAAAAAGGTTTGCAAAAAGGTTAAATTTAACTTGGTTAATTTTAGATTTATTAGAAAAGGTACATTGTAAAGGTATATTTTCACTCTATGATTGTTTCTCATATCACATATTGTTTGGCAAGCTGGTCTAATACACATTCCATTGTTTTAAAACCATTAGAATTATTATACAAACAAGCACTTCAAATTTTAGATAAAAAACGTCTCGGTTACGTATGTAACCCTCGTTCCCTGAAGGAGGGAACGGAGACGTACGTTGGACGTCACCGACAAATTGGGATCACTTCTGGGAGCCCCTATCAGCTTCGAGTGTATAGAGAACGGTCCAATGGCCATTGGCGTGCGAGATCTGCATCTCGCACTCCGCCCCGCACCGCGGGTATAAACAGGAAGCGGATGCAGCGCACATTTGTTTTTCACTGAGGAGCCAAGCTAGTGACTCGGTCATGCAGTGATGGTACAGCAACTGTGGCGACGGGACGTATGTCTCCGTTCCCTCCTTCAGGGAACGAGGGTTACCATACGTAACTGAGACGTTCCCTTTCGGTCGGTCACATTCAACGTACATCGGACGTCACCGACGAATTGGGATCCCTATGGAAAACGCCACAGTTACTACCACTTCCAGTGCCCAGCGAAAGCCCCTCAGACCCCCGTCTGTTTGGGGCGGGGAACTTACGCAGGGAGAGTCACTGCTGCTGTTCCGCAAGACCCACTCAGCAGAGTATTGGATAACGCTGGGAAAGCGTGCCCAGGGGGGGCGCTGCGGAAGCCACATCCTACCTGTAGGGAGGTATCATGTGGAAGTCCCAGGGGTGGCCCCAGCCAATGCAGGCGGGAGACTACACCACACAGAGACGAGCTCTGCCAAGGGAAAGACACGGGCTCGCCGTAGGGAGCCGTACCGTGGAAGAATACACATATGGGACCGCCGTAGGGGTCACAACATATGGATACCCAGCCTAACACAAGTTCCACCAATGCATACGAGTGTTAGACCTGGCGTCGGACGCTCCGCCACGTCTGACTGCCGCGGGTTGCGGAGGACTCAATAGGGTTCGCCGTTCTGGGGAACTCCACTGAAGCATATCAGCGCACGTATCCGGTCCATGAGGAGGGGAATGGCACAGCAAGCTGACACTAGAACGGGCACTTCGGTGTTACTGGCTATTTGAAGCGAGCACACGGGAAGAAACCGGCTCTACACGGAGTCTATAGAATCTAGCTAAAGTGTTAGGTGTCGCCCAGCCCGCAGCTCTACATATCTCTGTCAGCGAGGCGCCGTGCGCCAGCGCCCAGGAAGAGGCCACACTCCTGGTGGAGTGGGCCCTCAACCCGAGCGGGCAAGGCACGCCTTGGGCTTCATACGCCAACTTCGTCCACTATCCAGTGAGCCATCCTCTGCTTGGAGACAGCCTTTCCCTTCTGCTGGCCTACGTAACAGATGAAGAGCTGTTCTGAGGTCCTAAAGCTTTGCGTTCTGTCCACGCAAGTCCGCAGAGCACGAACGGGACAGAGAAAAGCCAGGGCTGGGTCTGCCTCCTCCGAAGGCAGCGCTTGCAGGTTCACCACCTGGTCCCGAAAGGGAGTGGTGGGAACCTTGGGCACATATCCGGGCCGGGGTCTCAGGATTACATGAGAGTTACCCGCCCCGAATTCCAGGCACGATTCGTCGACCGAAAATGCCTGCAGGTCCCCTACCCTCTTGATGGAAGCCAATGCAGTCAGGAGTACTGTCTTCCAAGACAGGATTTTTAACTCTGCTGACTGCAAAGGTTCAAAGGGAGCCCTCTGCAGTGCGGTTAGCACCAGAGATAAGTCCCAAGAGGGTATAGAGTGAGGGCAAGGCGGATTTAATCTCCTCGCCCCCCTCAGGAACCTGACGACCAGATCGTGCTTCCCTAAGGACTTACCGTCAACCATGTCGTGATTTGCGTCGATAGCGGCAACATACACTTTGAGGGTGGAGGGAGACAGCCTTCGCTCCAACCCTTCTTGCAGGAAGGAAAGCACAGAACTGATCGAACATCTTCGGGGGTCTTCTCGTCGAGAAGAACACCACTCGACGAACAGGTTCCACTTCAACGCATAGAGGCGCCTCGTAGAGGGGGATCTGGTGGAAGTGATGGTGTCTACCACAGTCTGTGGTAGGTCACCTAGAACCTCCGCTTCCCGTCCAGGGACCAGACATGGAGTTTCCAGAGGTCTGGACGCGGGTGCCATAGGGTGCCCCGTCTCTGAGTCAGAAGGTCCTTCCTCAGAGGATTGGGCCAAGGAGGTGCTGTCGCGAGGAGCACTAGTTCCGGGAACCAGGTCCAGTTGGGCCAGTACAGCGCAACTAACAAGACCTGCTCCTCGTCCTCCCTGACCTTGCACAGTGTCTGCGCAAGAAGGCTCACTGGGGGAAACGCATATTTGCGTAGGCCCCGGGGCCAGCTGTGTGCCAGTACATCCGAGCCGAGGGTCCCCCCCGGTCAGGGAATAGAACAACTGGCAGTGACAAAGTTGCAATCAATGATTGCACAATGCTAAATCTCACAAAACTGGTTTTCTGCGCTTCCATGAACGACCCAGATGGGACTCGAACCCACAATACTCAGCTCCAAAGGCTGATGCCTTATCCATTACCACAATTTAGATAAATTGGTACTTCTGCACTAGAATATTGCTGTCAAAGCATTAAATAATAATTTTAAACGGTAAGACTGCAATTTAAAGCTATGACACGCTTGTCCTCATGCTACTGGTTTTCAGCAGAGATTCAGACGGGACTCGAAACCACAATCCTCAGCACCGATGGCTGATGCCTTATCCATTAGGCCAGAAATAAACTTTAGATAAATTGGCTCTTCTGCACTGGAATATTACCGTCATAGTACTGATATTTGTAAATAGAAGTTAGTGCTCTCGAAGAAGGTTTATGATGACCAAGATGTGAGTGAATCACACAACACCGAGCTCCAAAGTCTAGTCCCACACTTGCAGTTTCTCTGTACAAAAAACCTCTCAGAGAGTGGCAATCAATGATTGCACAATGCTAAACCTCACAGAACTAGTTTTCTGCATTTCCATAAACAACCCAGACGGGACTCGAACCCACAATCCTCAACTCTGAAGGCTGATGCCTTATCCATTAGGCCACAACCACAGTTCAGATCTCCTGGTACTTCAGCACTAGAATACTGCTTTCAAAAAATTAAATAATAATTTTAAACAGTAAGACTGCAATTTAAAATTACTGTCCTCATGCAGCTGGTTTTTAGCAGAGACTCAGATGGGACTCGAACCCACAATCCTCAGCTCCAAAGGCTGACTCCTTATCCATTAGGCCACAACCACAGTTCAGAGCTCCTGGTACTTCTGCACTAGAATACTGCTGTCAAAAAATTAAATAATAATTTTAAACGGTAAGACTGCAATTTAAAAGTATTGTCCTCATGCAGCTGGTTTTTTGCAGAGACTCAGATGGGACTTGAATCCACAATCCTCAGCTCCGAAGGCTGATGCCTTATCCATTAGGCCACTGGGCCACAACGGCAGTGTAGATCAATTGGTACTTCTGCACTAGAATATTACTGTCATAGTACTGATATTTTTAAACAGAAGGTAGTAAAACCTGACGATTACATTACTTTAAATGAGTCCACCCCCCAAGATTATTGTTATAAACACAAGCCGCGTCTGAAAGGTAAAGGCGGAGGTGTTGCTGTAATTTATAATAATATCTTCGGTATTACTCAGAAGTCTAGTTTCAAATATAATTCCTTTGAAGTTGTGGTGCTTTATGTAACGTTATGTAGTGAAATTGATAAATCCCGTTTGACATTTGTGCTGGCTACCATATACAGGCCTCCAGGGCACCATACAGACTTTACCAGAGAATTTGCTGATTTTCTATCAGAGTTAGTACTGGCTGCAGATAAAGTCCTAATTGTTGGTGATTTTAATATCCATGTAGACAATGAAAAAGACGCATTGGGATTGGCATTTAGAGACATTCTAAACTCTATTGGAGTAAGGCAACACGTGTCAGGACCCACTCATCGTCGTAATCATACGTTAGACCTAATACTGTCACATGGAATAAATGTTGATACCATTGAAATTCTGCAGCAGAGCGATGACATCTCAGATCATTACCTAGTATCATGTACACTTAATTTAGCAAAGGCTGCAAAGCCGTCCCCTCGCTTCAAATATGGCAGGACTATCACTGCTGCGACTAAAGATTTCTTTGTAAATAATCTTCCTCATCAGTTTCGTCTCCTCAGCATCCCAGATAGCCTAGAGGAACTCGATGTTGCAACAGAAACTATTGACTCTCTCTTTTCCAGCACTTTAGACACAGTTGCTCCCCGGCGCTTAAAGAAGATTAAAGAAAATAGTCCAGCACCGTGGTACAACGAGCACACCCGGGCCCTTAAAACAGCAGCCAGAAAAATGGAGCGCAGCTGGAAGAAAACAAAACTAGAAGTTTTTCGCATTTCGTGGAAAGAGAGCATGATTGCATACAGAAAGGCCCTAAAAACTGCTAGATCTGCTTATTTCTCGACTCTCTTAGAAGAAAACAAACACAACCCTAGGTATTTATTCAATACAGTGGCTAAATTAACCAAAGACACAGCAGTAATGACTTTATGAACTTCTTTACTTGTAAGATTGATAATATTAGGAAAAAAATTATAACCATGCAGCCGTCTACTACAGTATCACATCAGACAGTGCATTGTAGTGTCACTGAGGAAAAATTACATTCATTCACTGCTATAAGAGAAGAAGAATTGGCTAAACTCGTTAAATCATCAAAATCAACAACATGTATGCTCGACCCCATACCGACTAAACTATTAAAAGAGATGCTTCCAGAGGTCATAGATCCTCTTCTTAATATCATTAATTCATCCTTGACATTAGGATATGTACCGAAAACTTTTAAGTTGGCTATTATTAAACCACTTATTAAAAAACCGCAACTTGATCCTACAAAATTAGTCAATTACAGGCCAATCTCAAATCTACCCTTTCTGTCAAAAATACTAGAAAAGGCAGTGTCCTCACAATTATGCTCCTTTTTAGAAAGAAATGGTATCTGTGAGGATTTCCAGTCAGGATTTAGACCGTATCATAGTACTGAGACTGCTCTCATTAGAGTTACAAATGATTTACTCTTATCATCCGATCGTGGTTGTATCTCTCTGTTACTCGATCTTAGCGCTGCATTCGATACTATCGACCACAACATTCTTTTGAATAGACTTGAAAATTATGTTGGCATTAGTGGAATTTCATTGGCATGGTTTAAATCATACTTATCTGACCATTATCAGTTTGTAGCAGTAAATGAAGAGATGTCACACCGAACACAAGTTCAGTATGGAGTACCGCAGGGCTCAGTGCTAGGACCGTTGCTTTTCACCCTGTACATGCTACCACTGGGAGATATTATTAGGAAGCATGGCGTTAATTTTCATTGTTATGCTGACGATACTCAGCTCTATATTTCTTCACGCCCTGACGAAACTTACCAATTCACAAGATTAACAGAATGCATAGCTGATATAAAAAATTGGATGACTAGTAATTTCCTGCAACTTAATTCATAAAAAAACTGAATTTTTAATCATTGGACAAAAAAACTCCACAAGTAGTAACCTAGAATACTGTCTAACACTCGATGGCTGCTCTGTCAAGTCCTCGTCGTCAGTTAGGAACCTGGGTGTGCTCTTTGATACCAATCTCTCATTTGAAAGCCACGTTTCTAGCATCTGTAAAACTGCATTCTACCATCTTAAAAATATATCTAAATTACGGCACATGCTTTCAATGCAAAATGCTGAACAGTTAGTTCATGACCTCAAGGCTAGATTATTGTAATGCTCTACTGGGTGGTTGCCGTGCTTGCTTAATAAATAAATTGCAGCTTGTCCAAAATGCAGCAGCTAGAGTTCTTACTAGAACCAGGAAGTATGACCATATTAGCCCAGTTCTGGCAACACTGCATTGGCTCCCTATTAAACATCATATACATTTTAAAATCTTCCTGATTACTTACAAAGCACTAAATGGTTTAGCTCCCCAGTACTTGAGCGAGCTCTTAACACATTATACTCCATCACGTCTATTGCGGTCTCAAAATTCTGGCCAGTTGATAATACCTAGAATATCAAAATCAACTGCAGGCGGTCAATCCTTTTCCTGTTTAGCACCTAAACTCTGGAACAGTCTTCCTAGCAATGTTCGGGAAGCAGACACACTCTGCAGTTTAAATCTAGACTAAAAACACATCTCTTTACTATGGCACACACATAAAACATTTTTAATTTCTATTATTCAAATCAATTAAATGATTGTTTTAGGCTGCATTAACTAGGTCAGCCGGAACCGGGAACACTTCCAATAACATCTGATGTACTCGTTACATCATAAGAACAATGGCATCTACGCTAATGTTAGTCTCTCTGTTTATCCCGAGGTTTACTGCAGTCGGCCGGATCCGGGCCGTATCCAGACCAGATGGTGGACCTTAGCCTGGACATGACGACCATATCTCTGAAGTGTCTGTAGAGACCGTGTCAATTAAATTCCCCCCTGTAAATGCCATCGCATCGACACGGCATCCTCATTAAACCCGTCCCCGGCGTGACGACTCCAATCTTTCGAATAATTTTACGAATATCTATTGATCTAATATGACTTCTGACCTATAATGTTGCCAGAATCATAATCATACACTATTTGTTCGTCGGCCAGAGGAGAACTGGCACCCTGACTGAGCCTGGTTTCTCCCAAGGTTTTTTTCTCCATTCTGGCCCTGAAGGAGTTTTGGTTCCTTGCCACCGTCGCCTTTGGCTTTTGGCTTGCTCAGTTGGGGACACTTAAATTTCAACTATATTACTGATCTGCCCGCATTGACACTACATGATAATTGAAATGAGCTGGATGACATCACCGTTTTCACCAGAGCGGCTGTACAGCCGAATCAAATTCCGTTGCATTATTTTCCTGTTACCACTGTGAAACTGCTTTGAAACAATTGCCATTGTAAAAAGCGCTATATAAATAAAGGTGATGCTGATGAAGGCTGATGCCTTATCCATTAGGCCACTGGGCCACAACCACAGTTTAGATAAACTGGTACTTCTGCACTAGAATATTACTGGCATAGTACTGATATTTTTAAATAGAAGGTAGTACTCTCAAAGAAGGTTTATTATGACCAAGATGTGAGTCAATCAAACAACACTGAGCTCCAAAGTCAGGTCCCACACTTGCAGTTTCTCTAGAGTAGTACTGTCGTTCCAATAAACTACTATGACAAAGTAGACACTCGTCAATGATTGCACGATGCTAAACCTCACGGAACTGGTTTTCTGCACTTCCATGAACGACCCAGAAGAAACTTGAACCCACAATCCTCAGCTCCAAAAGGTGATGCCTTATCGATTAGGCCACTGGGCCACAACCACAGTTTAGATAAACTGGTACTTCTGCACTAGAATATTACTGGCATAGTACTGATATTTTTAAATAGAAGGTAGTACTCTCAAAGAAGGTTTATGATGACCAAGATGTGAGTCAATCAAACAACACTGAGGTCCAAAGTCAGGTCCCACACTTGCAGTTTCCCTAGAGTAGTACTGTCGTTCCAATAAACTACTATGACAAAGTAGGCACTCGTCAAGAAGAAGAAACTTTTAAGCAACCCAGATATGAATAAAACCCACAATATTTTTTTTAGAATAAAGACATCTCTTGGAAATCATTTCAAAGATCAAGCTGAAAAGTCGAGACAAACATCTGTATCTTAAACACTGTGCAGGAATCCTCTCAGAAAGTGTCAATCAATGATTGCACAATGCTAAAGCTCATGAATCCGGTTTTCTGTGCTTCCATGAACATCCCAGATGGGACTTGAACCCACAATCCTCAGCTCCGAAGGCTGATGCCTTATCCATTAGGCCACTGGGCCACAGCCACCATTTTGATAAACTTGTACTTCTGCACTAGAATATTACTGTCATAGTACTGATATTATTAAATAGAAGGTAGTACTCTGAAAGAAGGTTTATGATGACCAAGATGTGAGTCAATCAGACAACAGTGAGCTCCAAAGTCCAGTCCCACACTTGCAGTTTCTCTAGAGTAGTACTGTTGTTCCAATAAACTACTACTACAAAGTAGACACTCGTCAATGATTGCACAATGCTAAACCTCATGGAACTGGTTTTCTGTGCTTCTGTAAACGACCCAGATGGGACTAGAACCCACAGCCCTCAGCTCTGAAAGGTGATGCCTTATCGATTAGGCCACTGGGCCACAACCACAGTTTAGATAAACTGGTACTTCTGCACTAAAATATTACTGGCATAGTACTGATATTTTTAAATAGAAGGTAGTACTCTCAAAGAAGGTTTATTATGACCAAGATGTGAGTCAATCAAACAACACTGAGCTCCAAAGTCAGGTCCCACACTTGCAGTTTCTCTAGAGTAGTACTGTCGTTCCAATAAACTACTATGACAAAGTAGACACTCGTCAATGATTGCACAAAGCTAAAGCTCATGAAACTGGTTTTCTGCACTTCCATGAACAAACCAGATGGGACTCGAATCAACAATCCTCAACTCCAAAGGCCAATGCCTTATCCATTAGGCCACAACCACAGATTAAACCAATTCGTACTTCTGCACTAGAATATTACTGTCATAGTACTGATATTTGTAAATAGAAGATAGTGCTCTCGAAGAAGGTTTATGATGACCAAGATGTGAGTCAATCAGACAACACTGAGATCCAAAGTCTGGTCCCACATATTTGCAGTTTCTCTGTACAAGACTCCACAATGCTAAATCCCACCAAACAGGTTTTATGCACTTCCATGAACTACCCAGATGGGACTTGAACCCACAATCTTCAGCTCCAAATGCTGATGTCTTATCCATTAGGCCACAACCACAGGTTAGATCACCTTGTACTTCTGCACTAGAATATTACTGTCATAGTACTGATATCGGTAAATAGAAGTTAGTGCTCTCGAAGAAGGTTTATGATGACCAAGATGTGAGTCAATCACACAACAGTGAGCTCCAAAGTCCAGTCCCACACTTGCAGTTTCTCTAGAGTAGTACTGTCGTTCCAATAAACTACTATGACAAAGTAGACACTCGTCAATGATTGCACGATGCTAAACCTCATGGAACTGGTTTTCTGCACTTCCATGAACAACCCAGAAGGGACTTGACCCGACAATCCTCAGCCCTGAAAGGTGATGCCTTATCCATTAGGCCACAACCACAGTTCAGATCAATTGGTACTTCTGCACTAGAATACTGCTGTCAAAAAATTAAATAATAATTTTAAACAGTAAGACTGCAATTTAAAAGTACTGTCCTCATGCAGCTGGTTTTTAGCAAAGACTCATATGACCCAGATGGGACTCGAACCCACAGTCCTCAACCCCGAAGGCTGATGCCTTATCCATTAGGCCACTGGGCCACAACCACAGTTTAGATAAACTGGTACTTCTGCACTAGAATATTACTGGCATAGTACTGATATTTTTAAATAGAAGGTAGTACTCTCAAAGAAGGTTTATTATGACCAAGATGTGAGTCAATCAAACAACACTGAGCTCCAAAGTCAGGTCCCACACTTGCAGTTTCTCTAGAGTAGTACTGTCGTTCCAATAAACTACTATGACAAAGTAGGCACTCGTCAAGAAGAAGAAACTTTTAAGCAACCCAGATATGAATAAAACCCACAATATTTTTTTTAGAATAAAGACATCTCTTGGAAATCATTTCAAAGATCAAGCTGAAAAGCGGAGACAAACATCTGTATCTTAGACACTGTGCAAGAATCCTCTCAGAAAGTGGCAATCAATGATTGCACAATGCTAAAGCTCATGAAACTGGTTTTCTGCGCTTCTATGAATGACCCAGATGGGACTCGAACCCACAATCCTCAGCTCTGAAGGCTGATGCCTTATCCATTAGGCCACTGGGCCAAAACCACAGGTCAGATCAATTGGTACTTCTGCACTAGAATATTACTGACATAGTACTGATATTTGTAAATAGAAGTTAGTGCTCTCGAAGAAGGTTTATGATGACCAAGATGTGAGTCAATCACACAACAGTGAGCTCCAAAGTCCAGTCCCACACTTGCAGTTTCTCTAGAGTAGTACTGTCGTTCCAATAATCTACTATGACAAAGTAGACACTCGTCAATGATTGCACGATGCTAAACCTCACGGAACTGGTTTTCTGCACTTCCATGAACGACCCAGAAGGAACTTGAACCCACAATCCTCAGCTCCAAAAGGTGATGCCTTATCGATTAGGCCACTGGGACACAACCACAGTTTAGATAAACTGGTACTTCTGCACTAGAATATTACTGGCATAGTACTGATATTTTTAAATAGAAGGTAGTACTCTCAAAGAAGGTTTATGATGACCAAGATGTGAGTCAATCAAACAACACTGAGCTCCAAAGTCAGGTCCCACACTTGCAGTTTCTCTAGAGTAGTACTGTCGTTCCAATAAACTACTATGACAAAGTAGGCACTCGTCAAGAAGAAGAAACATTTAAGCAACCCAGATATGAATAAAACCCACAATATTTTTTTTAGAATAAAGATATATCTTGGAAATCATTTCAAAGATCAAGCTGAAAAGCAGAGACAAACATCTGTATCTTAGACACTGTGCAGGAATCCTCTCAGAAAGTGGCAATCAATGATTGCACAATGCTAAAGCTCATGAAACTGGTTTTCTGCGCTTCCATGAATGACCCAGATGGGACTTGAACCCACAATCCTCAGCTCCGAAAGGTGATGCCTTATCGATTAGGCCACTGGGCCACAACCACAGTTTAGATAAACTGGTACTTCTGCACTAGAATGTTACCGTCATAGTACTGATATTTTTAAATAGAAGGTAGTACTCTCATAGAAGGTTTATGATGACCAAGATGTGAGTCAATCAGACAACAGTGAGCTCCAAAGTCCAGTCCCACACTTGCAGTTTCTCTAGAGTAGTACTGTCGTTCCAATAAACTACTATGACAAAGTAGACACTCGTCAATGATTGCACGATGCTAAACCTCACGGAACTGGTTTTCTGCACTTCCATGAACGACCCAGAAGGAACTTGAACCCACAATCCTCAGCTCCGAAAGGTGATGCCTTATCGATTAGGCCACTGGGCCACAACCACAGTTTAGATAAACTGGTACTTCTGCACTAGAATGTTACCGTCATAGTACTGATATTTTTAAATAGAAGGTAGTACTCTCAAAGAAGGTTTATGATGACCAAGATGTGAGTCAATCAGACAACACTGAGCTCCAAAGTCTGGTCCCGCACTTGCAGTTTCTCTAGAGTGGTACTGTCGTTCCAATAAACTACTATGACAAAGTAGGCACTCGTCAAGAAGAAGAAACTTTTAAGCAACCCAGATATGAATAAAACCCACAATATTTTTTTTAGAATAAAGACATCTCTTGGAAATCATTTCAAAGATCAAGCTGAAAAGCGGAGACGAACATCTGTATCTTACACACTGTGCAAGAATCCTCTCAGAAAGTGGCAATCAATGATTGCACAATGCTAAAGCTCATGAAACTGGTTTTCTGCGCTTCTATGAATGACCCAGATGGGACTCGAACCCACAAACCTCAGCTCCGAAGGATGATGCCTTATCCATTAGGCCACTGGGCCACAACCACAGGTCAGATCAATTGGTACTTCTGCACTAGAATATTACTGTCATAGTACTGATATTTGTAAATAGAAGTTAGTGCTCTCGAAGAAGGTTTATGATGACCAAGATGTGAGTCAATCACACAACAGTGAGCTTCAAAGTCCAGTCCCACACTTGCAGTTTCTCTAGAGTAGTACTGTCGTTCCAATAAACTACTATGACAAAGTAGACACTCGTCAATGATTGCACGATGCTAAACCTCACGGAGCTGGTTTTCTGCACTTCCATGAACGACCCAGAAGGAACTTGAACCCACAATCCTCAGCTCCAAAAGGTGGTGCCTTATCGATTAGGCCACTGGGCCACAACCACACAATATTACTGTCATAGTACTGATATTTTTAAATAGAAGGTAGTACTCTCAAAGAAGGTTTATGATGACCAAGATGTGAGTCAATCAGACAACACTGAGCTCCAAAGTCTAGTCCCGCACTTGCAGTTTCTCTGTACAAGAATCCTCTCAGAAAGCAGCAATCAATGATTACACAATGCTAAATCTCACGAAACTGGTTTTCTGCACTTCTATGAATGACCCAGATGGGACTCGAACCCACAATCCTCAGCTCCGAAGGCTATGTACTTCTATGAACGTACTCAAACACACAATCCTCAGCTCCGAAGGCTGATGCCTTATCCATTAGGCCACTGGGCCACAACCACAGTTTAGATAAACTGGTACTTCTGCACTAGAATATTACTGGCATAGTACTGATATTTTTAAATAGAAGGTAGTACTCTCAAAGAAGGTTTATGATGACCAAGATGTGAGTCAATCAAACAACACTGAGCTCCAAAGTCAGGTCCCACACTTGCAGTTTCTCTGTACAAGAATCCTCTCAGAAAGCATCAATCAATGATTACACAATGCTAAATCTCACGAAACTGGTTTTCTACACTTCTATGAATGACCCAGATGGGACTCGAACCCACAATCCTCAGCTCCGAAGGCTATGTACTTCTATGAACGTACTCAAACCCACAATCCTCAGCTCCGAAGGCTGATGCCTTATCCATTAGGCCACTGGGCCACAACCACAGTTTAGATAAACTGGTACTTCTGCACTAGAATATTACTGGCATAGTACTGATATTTTTAAATAGAAGGTAGTACTCTCAAAGAAGGTTTATGATGACCAAGATGTGAGTCAATCACACAACAGTGAGCTCCAAAGTCCAGTCCCACACTTGCAGTTTCTCTAGAGTAGTACTGTCGTTCCAATAAACTACTATGACAAAGTAGACACTCGTCAAGAAGAAGAAACTTTTAAGCAACCCAGATATGAATAAAACCCACAATATTTTTTTTAGAATAAAGACATCTCTTGGAAATCATTTCAAAGATCAAGCTGAAAAGCGGAGACAAACATCTGTATCTTAGACACTGTGCAAGAATCCTCTCAGAAAGTGGCAATCAATGATTGCACAATGCTAAAGCTCATGAAACTGGTTTTCTGCACTTCTATGAATGACCCAGATGGGACTCGAACCCACAATCCTCAGCTCCGAAGGCTGATGCCTTATCCATTAGGCCACTGGGCCACAGCCACCATTTTGATAAACTTGTACTTCTGCACTAGAATATTACTGTCATAGTACTGATATTTTTAAATAGAAGGTAGTACTCTCAAAGAAGGTTTATGATGACCAAGATGTGAGTCAATCAGACAACACTGAGCTCCAAAGTCTGGTGCCACACTTGCAGTTTCTCTGTACAAGAATCCTCTCAGAAAGCAGCAATCAATGATTGCACAATGCTAAAGCTCATGAAACTGGTTTTCTGCACTTCTATGAATGACCCAGATGGGACTCAAACCCACAATCCTCAGCTCCGAAGGCTGATGCCTTATCCATTGGCCACTGGGCCACAACCACCATTTTGATAAACTTGTACTTCTGCACTAGAATATTACTGTCATAGTACTGATATTTTTAAATAGAAGGTAGTACTCTCAAAGAAGGTTTATGATGACCAAGATGTGAGTCAATCAGACAACACTGAGCTCCAAAGTCCAGTCCCACACTTGCAGTTTCTCTAGAGTAGTACTGTCGTTCCAATAAACTACTATGACAAAGTAGACACTCGTCAATGATTGCACGATGCTAAACCTCACGGAACTGGTTTTCTGCACTTCCATGAACGACCCAGAAGGAACTTGAACCCACAATCCTCAGCTCCGAAAGGTGATGCCTTATCGATTAGGCCACTGGGCCACAACCACAATTTAGATAAACTGGTACTTCTGCACTAGAATGTTACCGTCATAGTACTGATATTTTTAAATAGAAGGTAGTACTCTCAAAGAAGGTTTATGATGACCAAGATGTGAGTCAATCAGACAACACTGAGCTCCAAAGTCTGGTCCCGCACTTGCAGTTTCTCTAGAGTGGTACTGTCGTTCCAATAAACTACTATGACAAAGTAGGCACTCGTCAAGAAGAAGAAAGTTTTAAGCAACCCAGATATGAATAAAACCCACAATATTTTTTTTAGAATAAAGACATCTCTTGGAAATCATTTCAAAGATCATGCTGAAAAGCGGAGACGAACATCTGTATCTTAGACACTGTGCAAGAATCCTCTCAGAAAGTGGCAATCAATGATTGCACAATGCTAAAGCTCATGAAACTGGTTTTCTGCGCTTCTATGAATGACCCAGATGGGACTCGAACCCACAATCCTCAGCTCCGAAGGCTGATGCCTTATCCATTAGGCCACTGGGCCACAACCACAGGTCAGATCAATTGGTACTTCTGCACTAGAATATTACTGTCATAGTACTGATATTTGTAAATAGAAGTTAGTGCTCTCGAAGAAGGTTTATGATGACCAAGATGTGAGTCAATCACACAACAGTGAGCTTCAAAGTCCAGTCCCACACTTGCAGTTTCTCTAGAGTAGTACTGTCTTTCCAATAAACTACTATGACAAAGTAGACACTCGTCAATGATTGCACGATGCTAAACCTCACGGAGCTGGTTTTCTGCACTTCCATGAACGACCCAGAAGGAACTTGAACCCACAATCCTCAGCTCCAAAAGGTGGTGCCTTATCGATTAGGCCACTGGGCCACAACCACACAATATTACTGTCATAGTACTGATATTTTTAAATAGAAGTTAGTGCTCTCAAAGAAGGTTTATGATGACCAAGATGTGAGTCAATCAGACAACACTGAGCTCCAAAGTCTAGTCCCGCACTTGCAGTTTCTCTGTACAAGAATCCTCTCAGAAAGCAGCAATCAATGATTACACAATGCTAAATCTCACGAAACTGGTTTTCTGCACTTCTATGAATGACCCAGATGGGACTCGAACCCACAATCCTCAGCTCCGAAGGCTATGTACTTCTATGAACGTACTCAAACACACAATCCTCAGCTCCGAAGGCTGATGCCTTATCCATTAGGCCACTGGGCCACAACCACAGTTTAGATAAACTGGTTCTTCTGCACTAGAATATTACTGGCATAGTACTGATATTTTTAAATAGAAGGTAGTACTCTCAAAGAAGGTTTATGATGACCAAGATGTGAGTCAATCAAACAACACTGAGCTCCAAAGTCAGGTCCCACACTTGCAGTTTCTCTGTACAAGAATCCTCTCAGAAAGCATCAATCAATGATTACACAATGCTAAATCTCACGAAACTGGTTTTCTGCACTTCTATGAATGACCCAGATGGGACTCGAACCCACAATCCTCAACTCCGAAGGCTATGTACTTCTATGAACGTACTCAAACCCACAATCCTCAGCTCCGAAGGCTGATGCCTTATCCATTAGGCCACTGGGCCACAGCCACCATTTTGATAAACTTGTACTTCTGCACTAGAATATTACTGTCATAGTACTGATATTTTTAAATAGAAGGTAGTACTCTCAAAGAAGGTTTATGATGACCAAGATGTGAGTCAATCAGACAACACTGAGCTCCAAAGTCTGGTCCCGCACTTGCAGTTTCTCTAGAGTGGTACTGTCGTTCCAATAAACTATTATGACAAAGTAGGCACTCGTCAAGAAGAAGAAACTTTTAAGCAACCCAGATATGAATAAAACCCACAATATTTTTTTTAGAATAAAGACATCTCTTGGAAATCATTTCAAAGATCAAGCTGAAAAGCGGAGACAAACATCTGTATCTTAGACACTGTGCAAGAATCCTCTCAGAAAGTGGCAATCAATGATTGCACAATGCTAAAGCTCATGAAACTGGTTTTCTGCGCTTCTATGAATGACCCAGATGGGACTCGAACCCACAATCCTCAGCTCCGAAGGCTGATGCCTTATCCATTAGGCCACTGGGCCACAACCACCATTTTGATAAACTTGTACTTCTGCACTAGAATATTACTGTCATAGTACTGATATTTTTAAATAGAAGGTAGTAGTCTCAAAGAAGGTTTATGATGACCAAGATGTGAGTCAATCAGACAACACTGAGCTCCAAAGTCTGGTGCCACACTTGCAGTTTCTCTGTACAAGAATCCTCTCAGAAAGCAGCAATCAATGATTACACAATGCTAAATCTCACAAAACTGTTTTTCTGCACTTCTATGAATGACCCAGATGGGACTCGAACCCACAATCCTCAGCTCCGAAGGCTGATGCCTTATCCATTAGGCCACTGGGCCACAACCACAGGTCAGATCAATTGGTACTTCTGCACTAGAATATTACTGTCATAGTACTGATATTTGTAAATAGAAGTTAGTGCTCTCGAAGAAGGTTTATGATGACCAAGATGTGAGTCAATCACACAACAGTGAGCTCCAAAGTCCAGTCCCACACTTGCAGTTTCTCTAGAGTACTACTGTCGTTCCAATAAACTACTATGACAAAGTAGACACTCGTCAAGAAGAAGAAACTTTTAAGCTACCCAGATATGAATAAAACCCACAATATTTTTTTTAGAATAAAGACATCTCTTGGAAATCATTTCAAAGATCAAGCTGAAAAGCGGAGACAAACATCTGTATCTTAGACACTGTGCAAGAATCCTCTCAGAAAGTGGCAATCAATGATTGCACAATGCTAAAGCTCATGAAACTGGTTTTCTGCACTTCTATGAATGACCCAGATGGGACTCGAACCCACAATCCTCAGCTCCGAAGGCTGATGCCTTATCCATTAGGCCACTGGGCCACAACCACCTTTTTGATAAACTTGTACTTCTGCACTAGAATATTACTGTCATAGTACTAATATTTTTAAATAGAAGGTAGTACTCTCAAAGAAGGTTTATGATGACCAAGATGTGAGTCAATCAGACAACACTGAGCTCCAAAGTCTGGTGCCACACTTGCAGTTTCTCTGTACAAGAATCCTCTCAGAAAGCAGCAATCAATGATTACACAATGCTAAATCTAGCGAAACTGGTTTTCTGCACTTCTATGAATGACCCAGATGGGACTTGAACCCACAATCCTCAGCTCCGAAGGCTATGTACTTCTATGAACGTACTCAAACACACAATCCTCAGCTCCGAAGGCTGATGCCTTATCCATTAGGCCACTGGGCCACAACCACAGTTTAGATAAACTGGTACTTCTGCACTAGAATGTTACCGTCATAGTACTGATATTTTTAAATAGAAGGTAGTAGTCTCAAAGAAGGTTTATGATGACCAAGATGTGAGTCAATCAGACAACACTGAGCTCCAAAGTCTGGTGCCACACTTGCAGTTTCTCTGTACAAGAATCCTCTCAGAAAGCAGCAATCAATGATTACACAATGCTAAATCTCACAAAACTGTTTTTCTGCACTTCTATGAATGACCCAGATGGGACTCGAACCCACAATCCTCAGCTCCGAAGGCTGATGCCTTATCCATTAGGCCACTGGGCCACAACCACAGGTCAGATCAATTGGTACTTCTGCACTAGAATATTACTGTCATAGTACTGATATTTGTAAATAGAAGTTAGTGCTCTCGAAGAAGGTTTATGATGACCAAGATGTGAGTCAATCACACAACAGTGAGCTCCAAAGTCCAGTCCCACACTTGCAGTTTCTCTAGAGTACTACTGTCGTTCCAATAAACTACTATGACAAAGTAGACACTCGTCAAGAAGAAGAAACTTTTAAGCTACCCAGATATGAATAAAACCCACAATATTTTTTTTAGAATAAAGACATCTCTTGGAAATCATTTCAAAGATCAAGCTGAAAAGCGGAGACAAACATCTGTATCTTAGACACTGTGCAAGAATCCTCTCAGAAAGTGGCAATCAATGATTGCACAATGCTAAAGCTCATGAAACTGGTTTTCTGCACTTCTATGAATGACCCAGATGGGACTCGAACCCACAATCCTCAGCTCCGAAGGCTGATGCCTTATCCATTAGGCCACTGGGCCACAACCACCTTTTTGATAAACTTGTACTTCTGCACTAGAATATTACTGTCATAGTACTAATATTTTTAAATAGAAGGTAGTACTCTCAAAGAAGGTTTATGATGACCAAGATGTGAGTCAATCAGACAACACTGAGCTCCAAAGTCTGGTGCCACACTTGCAGTTTCTCTGTACAAGAATCCTCTCAGAAAGCAGCAATCAATGATTACACAATGCTAAATCTAGCGAAACTGGTTTTCTGCACTTCTATGAATGACCCAGATGGGACTTGAACCCACAATCCTCAGCTCCGAAGGCTGATGCCTTATCCATTAGGCCACTGGGCCACGACCACAGGTTAGATCAATTGGTACTTCTGCACTAGAATATTACTGTCATAGTACTGATATTTGTAAATAGAAGTTAGTGCTCTCGAAGAAGGTTTATGATGACCAAGATGTGAGTGAATCACACAACATTAAGCTCCAAAGTCCAGTCCCACACTTGCAGTTTCTCTAGAGTAGTACTGTCGTTCCAATAAACTACTATGACAAAGTAGGCACTTGTCAATGATTGCACAATGCTAAACCTCATGGAACTGGTTCTCTGCACTTCCATGAACGACCCAGAAGGAACTTGAACCCACAATCCTCAGCTCCGAAAGGTGATGCCTTATCGATTTGGCCACTGGGCCACAACCACAGTTTAGATAAACTGGTACTTCTGCACTAGAATGTTACCGTCATAGTACTGATATTTTTAAATAGAAGGTAGTACTCTCAAAGAAGGTTTATGATGACCAAGATGTGAGTCAATCAGACAACACTGAGCTCCAAAGTCTGGTCCCGCACTTGCAGTTTCTCTAGAGTGGTACTGTCGTTCCAATAAACTATTATGACAAAGTAGGCACTCGTCAAGAAGAAGAAACTTTTAAGCAACCCAGATATGAATAAAACCCACAATATTTTTTTTAGAATAAAGACATCTCTTGGAAATCATTTCAAAGATCAAGCTGAAAAGCGGAGACAAACATCTGTATCTTAGACACTGTGCAAGAATCCTCTCAGAAAGTGGCAATCAATGATTGCACAATGCTAAAGCTCATGAAACTGGTTTTCTGCGCTTCTATGAACGACCCAGATGGGACTCGAACCCACAATCCTCAGCTCCGAAGGCTGATGCCTTATCCATTAGGCCACTGGGCCACAACCACAGGTTAGATCAATTGGTACTTCTGCACTAGAATATTACTGTCATAGTACTGATATTTGTAAATAGAAGTTAGTGCTCTCGAAGAAGGTTTATGATGACCAAGATGTGAGTCAATCACACAACAGTGAGCTTCAAAGTCCAGTCCCACACTTGCAGTTTCTCTAGAGTAGTACTGTCGTTCCAATAAACTACTATGACAAAGTAGACACTCGTCAATGATTGCACGATGCTAAACCGCATGGAGCTGGTTTTCTGCACTTCCATGAACGACCCAGAAGGAACTTGAACCCACAATCCTCAGCTCCAAAAGGTGGTGCCTTATCGATTAGGCCACTGGGCCACAACCACACAATATTACTGTCATAGTACTGATATTTTTAAATAGAAGGTAGTACTCTCAAAGAAGGTTTATGATGACCAAGATGTGAGTCAATCAGACAACACTGAGCTCCAAAGTCTGGTCCCGCACTTGCAGTTTCTCTGTACAAGAATCCTCTCAGAAAGCAGCAATCAATGATTACACAATGCTAAATCTCACGAAACTGGTTTTCTGCACTTCTATGAATGACCCAGATGGGACTCGAACCCACAATCCTCAGCTCCGAAGGCTATGTACTTCTATGAACGTACTCAAACCCACAAACCTCAGCTCCGAAGGCTGATGCCTTATCCGTTAGGCCACTGGGCCACAACCACAGTTTAGATAAACTGGTACTTCTGCACTAGAATATTACTGGCATAGTACTGATATTTTTAAATAGAAGGTAGTACTCTCAAAGAAGGTTTATGATGACCAAGATGTGAGTCAATCAAACAACACTGAGCTCCAAAGTCAGGTCCCACACTTGCAGTTTCTCTAGAGTAGTACGGTCGTTCCAATAAACTACTATGACAAAGTAGGCACTCGTCAAGAAGAAGAAACTTTTAAGCAACCCAGATATGAATAAAACCCACAATATTTTTTTTTAGAATAAAGACATCTCTTGGAAATCATTTCAAAGATCAAGCTGAAAAGCAGAGACAAACATCTGTATCTTAGACACTGTGCAAGTATCCTCTCAGAAAGTGGCAATCAATGATTGCACAATGCTAAAGCTCATGAAACTGGTTTTCTGCACTTCTATGAATGACCCAGATGGGACTCGAACCCACAATCCTCAGCTCCAAAGGCTGATGCCTTATCCATTAGGCCACTGGGCCACAGCCACCATTTTGATAAACTTGTACTTCTGCACTAGAATATTACTGTCATAGTACTGATATTTTTAAATAGAAGGTAGTACTCTCAAAGAAGGTTTATGATGACCAAGATGTGAGTCAATCAGACAACACTGAGCTCCATAGTCTGGTGCCACACTTGCAGTTTCTCTGTACAAGAATCCTCCCAGAAAGCAGCAATCAATGATTACACAATGCTAAATCTAGCGAAACTGGTTTTCTGCATTTCTATGAATGACCCAGATGGGACTCGAACCCACAATCCTCAGCTCCAAAGGCTGATGCCTTATCCATTAGGCCACTGGGCCACAACCACAGGTCAGATCAATTGGTACTTCTGCACTAGAATATTACTGTCATAGTACTGATATTTGTAAATAGAAGTTAGTGCTCTCGAAGAAGGTTTATGATGACCAAGATGTGAGTGAATCACACAACATTAAGCTCCAAAGTCCAGTCCCACACTTGCAGTTTCTCTAGAGTAGTACTGTCGTTCCAATAAACTACTATGACAAAGTAGGCACTTGTCAATGATTGCACAATGCTAAACCTCATGGAACTGGTTCTCTGCACTTACATGAACGACCCAGAAGGAACTTGAACCCACAATCCTCAGCTCCAAAAGGTGGTGCCTTATCGATTAGGCCACTGGGCCACAACCACACAATATTACTGTCATAGTACTGATATTTTTAAATAGAAGGTAGTACTCTCAAAGAAGGTTTATGATGACCAAGATGTGAGTCAATCAGACAACAGTGAGCTCCAAAGTCCAGTCCCACACTTGCAGTTTCTCTAGAGTAGTACTGTCGTTCCAATAAACTACTATGACAAAGTAGACACTCGTCAATGATTGCACGATGCTAAACCTCACGGAACTGGTTTTCTGCACTTCCATGAACGACCCAGAAGGAACTTGAACCCACAATCCTCAGCTCCGAAAGGTGATGCCTTATCGATTAGGCCACTGGGCCACAACCACAGTTTAGATAAACTGGTACTTCTGCACTAGAATGTTACCGTCATAGTACTGATATTTTTAAATAGAAGGTAGTACTCTCAAAGAAGGTTTATGATGACCAAGATGTGAGTCAATCAGACAACACTGAGCTCCAAAGTCTGGTCCCGCACTTGCAGTTTCTCTAGAGTGGTACTGTCGTTCCAATAAACTACTATGACAAAGTAGGCACTCGTCAAGAAGAAGAAACTTTTAAGCAACCCAGATATGAATAAAACCCACAATATTTTTTTTAGAATAAAGACATCTCTTGGAAATCATTTCAAAGATCAAGCTGAAAAGCGGAGACGAACATCTGTATCTTACACACTGTGCAAGAATCCTCTCAGAAAGTGGCAATCAATGATTGCACAATGCTAAAGCTCATGAAACTGGTTTTCTGCGCTTCTATGAATGACCCAGATGGGACTCGAACCCACAAACCTCAGCTCCGAAGGATGATGCCTTATCCATTAGGCCACTGGGCCACAACCACAGGTCAGATCAATTGGTACTTCTGCACTAGAATATTACTGTCATAGTACTGATATTTGTAAATAGAAGTTAGTGCTCTCGAAGAAGGTTTATGATGACCAAGATGTGAGTCAATCACACAACAGTGAGCTTCAAAGTCCAGTCCCACACTTGCAGTTTCTCTAGAGTAGTACTGTCGTTCCAATAAACTACTATGACAAAGTAGACACTCGTCAATGATTGCACGATGCTAAACCTCACGGAGCTGGTTTTCTGCACTTCCATGAACGACCCAGAAGGAACTTGAACCCACAATCCTCAGCTCCAAAAGGTGGTGCCTTATCGATTAGGCCACTGGGCCACAACCACACAATATTACTGTCATAGTACTGATATTTTTAAATAGAAGGTAGTACTCTCAAAGAAGGTTTATGATGACCAAGATGTGAGTCAATCAGACAACACTGAGCTCCAAAGTCTAGTCCCGCACTTGCAGTTTCTCTGTACAAGAATCCTCTCAGAAAGCAGCAATCAATGATTACACAATGCTAAATCTCACGAAACTGGTTTTCTGCACTTCTATGAATGACCCAGATGGGACTCGAACCCACAATCCTCAGCTCCGAAGGCTATGTACTTCTATGAACGTACTCAAACACACAATCCTCAGCTCCGAAGGCTGATGCCTTATCCATTAGGCCACTGGGCCACAACCACAGTTTAGATAAACTGGTACTTCTGCACTAGAATATTACTGGCATAGTACTGATATTTTTAAATAGAAGGTAGTACTCTCAAAGAAGGTTTATGATGACCAAGATGTGAGTCAATCAAACAACACTGAGCTCCAAAGTCAGGTCCCACACTTGCAGTTTCTCTGTACAAGAATCCTCTCAGAAAGCATCAATCAATGATTACACAATGCTAAATCTCACGAAACTGGTTTTCTACACTTCTATGAATGACCCAGATGGGACTCGAACCCACAATCCTCAGCTCCGAAGGCTATGTACTTCTATGAACGTACTCAAACCCACAATCCTCAGCTCCGAAGGCTGATGCCTTATCCATTAGGCCACTGGGCCACAACCACAGTTTAGATAAACTGGTACTTCTGCACTAGAATATTACTGGCATAGTACTGATATTTTTAAATAGAAGGTAGTACTCTCAAAGAAGGTTTATGATGACCAAGATGTGAGTCAATCACACAACAGTGAGCTCCAAAGTCCAGTCCCACACTTGCAGTTTCTCTAGAGTAGTACTGTCGTTCCAATAAACTACTATGACAAAGTAGACACTCGTCAAGAAGAAGAAACTTTTAAGCAACCCAGATATGAATAAAACCCACAATATTTTTTTTAGAATAAAGACATCTCTTGGAAATCATTTCAAAGATCAAGCTGAAAAGCGGAGACAAACATCTGTATCTTAGACACTGTGCAAGAATCCTCTCAGAAAGTGGCAATCAATGATTGCACAATGCTAAAGCTCATGAAACTGGTTTTCTGCACTTCTATGAATGACCCAGATGGGACTCGAACCCACAATCCTCAGCTCCGAAGGCTGATGCCTTATCCATTAGGCCACTGGGCCACAGCCACCATTTTGATAAACTTGTACTTCTGCACTAGAATATTACTGTCATAGTACTGATATTTTTAAATAGAAGGTAGTACTCTCAAAGAAGGTTTATGATGACCAAGATGTGAGTCAATCAGACAACACTGAGCTCCAAAGTCTGGTGCCACACTTGCAGTTTCTCTGTACAAGAATCCTCTCAGAAAGCAGCAATCAATGATTGCACAATGCTAAAGCTCATGAAACTGGTTTTCTGCACTTCTATGAATGACCCAGATGGGACTCAAACCCACAATCCTCAGCTCCGAAGGCTGATGCCTTATCCATTGGCCACTGGGCCACAACCACCATTTTGATAAACTTGTACTTCTGCACTAGAATATTACTGTCATAGTACTGATATTTTTAAATAGAAGGTAGTACTCTCAAAGAAGGTTTATGATGACCAAGATGTGAGTCAATCAGACAACACTGAGCTCCAAAGTCCAGTCCCACACTTGCAGTTTCTCTAGAGTAGTACTGTCGTTCCAATAAACTACTATGACAAAGTAGACACTCGTCAATGATTGCACGATGCTAAACCTCACGGAACTGGTTTTCTGCACTTCCATGAACGACCCAGAAGGAACTTGAACCCACAATCCTCAGCTCCGAAAGGTGATGCCTTATCGATTAGGCCACTGGGCCACAACCACAATTTAGATAAACTGGTACTTCTGCACTAGAATGTTACCGTCATAGTACTGATATTTTTAAATAGAAGGTAGTACTCTCAAAGAAGGTTTATGATGACCAAGATGTGAGTCAATCAGACAACACTGAGCTCCAAAGTCTGGTCCCGCACTTGCAGTTTCTCTAGAGTGGTACTGTCGTTCCAATAAACTACTATGACAAAGTAGGCACTCGTCAAGAAGAAGAAAGTTTTAAGCAACCCAGATATGAATAAAACCCACAATATTTTTTTTAGAATAAAGACATCTCTTGGAAATCATTTCAAAGATCATGCTGAAAAGCGGAGACGAACATCTGTATCTTAGACACTGTGCAAGAATCCTCTCAGAAAGTGGCAATCAATGATTGCACAATGCTAAAGCTCATGAAACTGGTTTTCTGCGCTTCTATGAATGACCCAGATGGGACTCGAACCCACAATCCTCAGCTCCGAAGGCTGATGCCTTATCCATTAGGCCACTGGGCCACAACCACAGGTCAGATCAATTGGTACTTCTGCACTAGAATATTACTGTCATAGTACTGATATTTGTAAATAGAAGTTAGTGCTCTCGAAGAAGGTTTATGATGACCAAGATGTGAGTCAATCACACAACAGTGAGCTTCAAAGTCCAGTCCCACACTTGCAGTTTCTCTAGAGTAGTACTGTCTTTCCAATAAACTACTATGACAAAGTAGACACTCGTCAATGATTGCACGATGCTAAACCTCACGGAGCTGGTTTTCTGCACTTCCATGAACGACCCAGAAGGAACTTGAACCCACAATCCTCAGCTCCAAAAGGTGGTGCCTTATCGATTAGGCCACTGGGCCACAACCACACAATATTACTGTCATAGTACTGATATTTTTAAATAGAAGTTAGTGCTCTCAAAGAAGGTTTATGATGACCAAGATGTGAGTCAATCAGACAACACTGAGCTCCAAAGTCTAGTCCCGCACTTGCAGTTTCTCTGTACAAGAATCCTCTCAGAAAGCAGCAATCAATGATTACACAATGCTAAATCTCACGAAACTGGTTTTCTGCACTTCTATGAATGACCCAGATGGGACTCGAACCCACAATCCTCAGCTCCGAAGGCTATGTACTTCTATGAACGTACTCAAACACACAATCCTCAGCTCCGAAGGCTGATGCCTTATCCATTAGGCCACTGGGCCACAACCACAGTTTAGATAAACTGGTTCTTCTGCACTAGAATATTACTGGCATAGTACTGATATTTTTAAATAGAAGGTAGTACTCTCAAAGAAGGTTTATGATGACCAAGATGTGAGTCAATCAAACAACACTGAGCTCCAAAGTCAGGTCCCACACTTGCAGTTTCTCTGTACAAGAATCCTCTCAGAAAGCATCAATCAATGATTACACAATGCTAAATCTCACGAAACTGGTTTTCTGCACTTCTATGAATGACCCAGATGGGACTCGAACCCACAATCCTCAACTCCGAAGGCTATGTACTTCTATGAACGTACTCAAACCCACAATCCTCAGCTCCGAAGGCTGATGCCTTATCCATTAGGCCACTGGGCCACAGCCACCATTTTGATAAACTTGTACTTCTGCACTAGAATATTACTGTCATAGTACTGATATTTTTAAATAGAAGGTAGTACTCTCAAAGAAGGTTTATGATGACCAAGATGTGAGTCAATCAGACAACACTGAGCTCCAAAGTCTGGTCCCGCACTTGCAGTTTCTCTAGAGTGGTACTGTCGTTCCAATAAACTATTATGACAAAGTAGGCACTCGTCAAGAAGAAGAAACTTTTAAGCAACCCAGATATGAATAAAACCCACAATATTTTTTTTAGAATAAAGACATCTCTTGGAAATCATTTCAAAGATCAAGCTGAAAAGCGGAGACAAACATCTGTATCTTAGACACTGTGCAAGAATCCTCTCAGAAAGTGGCAATCAATGATTGCACAATGCTAAAGCTCATGAAACTGGTTTTCTGCGCTTCTATGAATGACCCAGATGGGACTCGAACCCACAATCCTCAGCTCCGAAGGCTGATGCCTTATCCATTAGGCCACTGGGCCACAACCACCATTTTGATAAACTTGTACTTCTGCACTAGAATATTACTGTCATAGTACTGATATTTTTAAATAGAAGGTAGTAGTCTCAAAGAAGGTTTATGATGACCAAGATGTGAGTCAATCAGACAACACTGAGCTCCAAAGTCTGGTGCCACACTTGCAGTTTCTCTGTACAAGAATCCTCTCAGAAAGCAGCAATCAATGATTACACAATGCTAAATCTCACAAAACTGTTTTTCTGCACTTCTATGAATGACCCAGATGGGACTCGAACCCACAATCCTCAGCTCCGAAGGCTGATGCCTTATCCATTAGGCCACTGGGCCACAACCACAGGTCAGATCAATTGGTACTTCTGCACTAGAATATTACTGTCATAGTACTGATATTTGTAAATAGAAGTTAGTGCTCTCGAAGAAGGTTTATGATGACCAAGATGTGAGTCAATCACACAACAGTGAGCTCCAAAGTCCAGTCCCACACTTGCAGTTTCTCTAGAGTACTACTGTCGTTCCAATAAACTACTATGACAAAGTAGACACTCGTCAAGAAGAAGAAACTTTTAAGCTACCCAGATATGAATAAAACCCACAATATTTTTTTTAGAATAAAGACATCTCTTGGAAATCATTTCAAAGATCAAGCTGAAAAGCGGAGACAAACATCTGTATCTTAGACACTGTGCAAGAATCCTCTCAGAAAGTGGCAATCAATGATTGCACAATGCTAAAGCTCATGAAACTGGTTTTCTGCACTTCTATGAATGACCCAGATGGGACTCGAACCCACAATCCTCAGCTCCGAAGGCTGATGCCTTATCCATTAGGCCACTGGGCCACAACCACCTTTTTGATAAACTTGTACTTCTGCACTAGAATATTACTGTCATAGTACTAATATTTTTAAATAGAAGGTAGTACTCTCAAAGAAGGTTTATGATGACCAAGATGTGAGTCAATCAGACAACACTGAGCTCCAAAGTCTGGTGCCACACTTGCAGTTTCTCTGTACAAGAATCCTCTCAGAAAGCAGCAATCAATGATTACACAATGCTAAATCTAGCGAAACTGGTTTTCTGCACTTCTATGAATGACCCAGATGGGACTTGAACCCACAATCCTCAGCTCCGAAGGCTGATGCCTTATCCATTAGGCCACTGGGCCACGACCACAGGTTAGATCAATTGGTACTTCTGCACTAGAATATTACTGTCATAGTACTGATATTTGTAAATAGAAGTTAGTGCTCTCGAAGAAGGTTTATGATGACCAAGATGTGAGTGAATCACACAACATTAAGCTCCAAAGTCCAGTCCCACACTTGCAGTTTCTCTAGAGTAGTACTGTCGTTCCAATAAACTACTATGACAAAGTAGGCACTTGTCAATGATTGCACAATGCTAAACCTCATGGAACTGGTTCTCTGCACTTCCATGAACGACCCAGAAGGAACTTGAACCCACAATCCTCAGCTCCGAAAGGTGATGCCTTATCGATTTGGCCACTGGGCCACAACCACAGTTTAGATAAACTGGTACTTCTGCACTAGAATGTTACCGTCATAGTACTGATATTTTTAAATAGAAGGTAGTACTCTCAAAGAAGGTTTATGATGACCAAGATGTGAGTCAATCAGACAACACTGAGCTCCAAAGTCTGGTCCCGCACTTGCAGTTTCTCTAGAGTGGTACTGTCGTTCCAATAAACTATTATGACAAAGTAGGCACTCGTCAAGAAGAAGAAACTTTTAAGCAACCCAGATATGAATAAAACCCACAATATTTTTTTTAGAATAAAGACATCTCTTGGAAATCATTTCAAAGATCAAGCTGAAAAGCGGAGACAAACATCTGTATCTTAGACACTGTGCAAGAATCCTCTCAGAAAGTGGCAATCAATGATTGCACAATGCTAAAGCTCATGAAACTGGTTTTCTGCGCTTCTATGAACGACCCAGATGGGACTCGAACCCACAATCCTCAGCTCCGAAGGCTGATGCCTTATCCATTAGGCCACTGGGCCACAACCACAGGTTAGATCAATTGGTACTTCTGCACTAGAATATTACTGTCATAGTACTGATATTTGTAAATAGAAGTTAGTGCTCTCGAAGAAGGTTTATGATGACCAAGATGTGAGTCAATCACACAACAGTGAGCTTCAAAGTCCAGTCCCACACTTGCAGTTTCTCTAGAGTAGTACTGTCGTTCCAATAAACTACTATGACAAAGTAGACACTCGTCAATGATTGCACGATGCTAAACCGCATGGAGCTGGTTTTCTGCACTTCCATGAACGACCCAGAAGGAACTTGAACCCACAATCCTCAGCTCCAAAAGGTGGTGCCTTATCGATTAGGCCACTGGGCCACAACCACACAATATTACTGTCATAGTACTGATATTTTTAAATAGAAGGTAGTACTCTCAAAGAAGGTTTATGATGACCAAGATGTGAGTCAATCAGACAACACTGAGCTCCAAAGTCTGGTCCCGCACTTGCAGTTTCTCTGTACAAGAATCCTCTCAGAAAGCAGCAATCAATGATTACACAATGCTAAATCTCACGAAACTGGTTTTCTGCACTTCTATGAATGACCCAGATGGGACTCGAACCCACAATCCTCAGCTCCGAAGGCTATGTACTTCTATGAACGTACTCAAACCCACAAACCTCAGCTCCGAAGGCTGATGCCTTATCCGTTAGGCCACTGGGCCACAACCACAGTTTAGATAAACTGGTACTTCTGCACTAGAATATTACTGGCATAGTACTGATATTTTTAAATAGAAGGTAGTACTCTCAAAGAAGGTTTATGATGACCAAGATGTGAGTCAATCAAACAACACTGAGCTCCAAAGTCAGGTCCCACACTTGCAGTTTCTCTAGAGTAGTACGGTCGTTCCAATAAACTACTATGACAAAGTAGGCACTCGTCAAGAAGAAGAAACTTTTAAGCAACCCAGATATGAATAAAACCCACAATATTTTTTTTTAGAATAAAGACATCTCTTGGAAATCATTTCAAAGATCAAGCTGAAAAGCAGAGACAAACATCTGTATCTTAGACACTGTGCAAGTATCCTCTCAGAAAGTGGCAATCAATGATTGCACAATGCTAAAGCTCATGAAACTGGTTTTCTGCACTTCTATGAATGACCCAGATGGGACTCGAACCCACAATCCTCAGCTCCAAAGGCTGATGCCTTATCCATTAGGCCACTGGGCCACAGCCACCATTTTGATAAACTTGTACTTCTGCACTAGAATATTACTGTCATAGTACTGATATTTTTAAATAGAAGGTAGTACTCTCAAAGAAGGTTTATGATGACCAAGATGTGAGTCAATCAGACAACACTGAGCTCCATAGTCTGGTGCCACACTTGCAGTTTCTCTGTACAAGAATCCTCCCAGAAAGCAGCAATCAATGATTACACAATGCTAAATCTAGCGAAACTGGTTTTCTGCATTTCTATGAATGACCCAGATGGGACTCGAACCCACAATCCTCAGCTCCAAAGGCTGATGCCTTATCCATTAGGCCACTGGGCCACAACCACAGGTCAGATCAATTGGTACTTCTGCACTAGAATATTACTGTCATAGTACTGATATTTGTAAATAGAAGTTAGTGCTCTCGAAGAAGGTTTATGATGACCAAGATGTGAGTGAATCACACAACATTAAGCTCCAAAGTCCAGTCCCACACTTGCAGTTTCTCTAGAGTAGTACTGTCGTTCCAATAAACTACTATGACAAAGTAGGCACTTGTCAATGATTGCACAATGCTAAACCTCATGGAACTGGTTCTCTGCACTTACATGAACGACCCAGAAGGAACTTGAACCCACAATCCTCAGCTCCAAAAGGTGGTGCCTTATCGATTAGGCCACTGGGCCACAACCACACAATATTACTGTCATAGTACTGATATTTTTAAATAGAAGGTAGTACTCTCAAAGAAGGTTTATGATGACCAAGATGTGAGTCAATCAGACAACACTGAGCTCCAAAGTCTGGTCCCGCACTTGCAGTTTCTCTGTACAAGAATCCTCTCAGAAAGCAGCAATCAATGATTACACAATGCTAAATCTCACGAAACTGGTTTTCTGCACTTCTATGAATGACCCAGATGGGACTCGAACCCACAATCCTCAGCTCCGAAGGCTATGTACTTCTATGAACGTACTCAAACCCACAAACCTCAGCTCCGAAGGCTGATGCCTTATCCGTTAGGCCACTGGGCCACAACCACAGTTTAGATAAACTGGTACTTCTGCACTAGAATATTACTGGCATAGTACTGATATTTTTAAATAGAAGGTAGTACTCTCAAAGAAGGTTTATGATGACCAAGATGTGAGTCAATCAAACAACACTGAGCTCCAAAGTCAGGTCCCACACTTGCAGTTTCTCTAGAGTAGTACGGTCGTTCCAATAAACTACTATGACAAAGTAGGCACTTGTCAATGATTGCACAATGCTAAACCTCATGGAACTGGTTCTCTGCACTTACATGAACGACCCAGAAGGGACTTGACCCCACAATCCTCAGCTCTGAATGGTGATGCCTTATCCATTAGGCCACAACCACAGTTCAGATCAATTGGTACTTCTGCACTAGAATACTGCTGTCAAAAAATTAAATAATAATTTTAAACGGTAAGACTGCAATTTAAAAGTACTGTCCTCATGCAGCTGGTTTTTAGCAGAGACTCAGATGGGACTCAAACACACAATCCTAAGCTCCAAAGACTGATACTTTATCCATTAGTCCACTGGTCCACAACCACAATTTAGATAAGCTGGTACTTCTGCACTAGAATATTACCGTCATAGTACTGATATTTTTAAATAGAAGGTAGTACTCTCAAAGAAGATTTATGATGACCAAGATGTGAGTCAATCAAACAACACTGAGCTCCAAAGTCAGGTCCCACACTTGCAGTTTCTCTAGAGTAGTACTGTCGTTCCAATAAACTACTATGACAAAGTAGGCACTAGTCAAGAAGTAGAAACTTTTAAGCAACCCAGATATGAATAAAACCCACAATATTTTTTTTAGAATAAAGATATATCTTGGAAATCATTTCAAAGGTCAAGCTGAAAAGCGGAGACAAACATCTGTATCTTAGACACTGTGCAAGAATCCTCTCAGAAAGTGGCAATCAATGATTGCACAATGCTAAAGCTCATGAAACTGGTTTTCTGCACTTCCATGAATGACCCAGATGGGACTCGAACCCACAATCCTCAGCTCCGAAGGCTGATGCCTTATCCATTAGGCCACTGGGCCACAACTACCATTTTGATAAACTTGTACTTCTGCACTAGAATATTACTGTCATAGTACTGATATTTTTAAATAGCAGGTAGTACTCTCAAAGAAGGTTTATGATGACCAAGATGTGAGTCAATCAAACAACACTGAGCTCCAAAGTCAGGTCCCACACTTGCAGTTTCTCTAGAGTAGTACTGTCGTTCCAATAAACTACTATGACAAAGTAGACACTCGTCAATGATTGCACGATGCTAAACCTCACGGAACTGGTTTTCTGCACTTCCATGAACGACCCAGAAGGAACTTGAACCCACAATCCTCAGCTCCGAAAGGTGATGCCTTATCGATTAGGCCACTGGGCCACAACCACAGGTCAGATCAATTGGTACTTCTGCACTAGATTATTACTGGCATAGTACTGATATTTTTAAATAGAAGGTAGTACTCTCAAAGAAGGTTTATGATGACCAAGATGTGAGTCAATCAAACAACACTGAGCTCCAAAGTCAGGTCCCACACTTGCAGTTTCTCTAGAGTAGTACTGTCGTTCCAATAAACTACTATGACAAAGTAGGCACTCGTCAAGAAGAAGAAACTTTTAAGCAACCCAGATATGAATAAAACCCACAATATTTTTTTTAGAATAAAGACATCTCTTGGAAATCATTTCAAAGATCAAGCTGAAAAGCGGAGACAAACATCTGTATCTTAGACACTGTGCAAGAATCCTCTCAGAAAGTGGCAATCAATGATTGCACAATGCTAAAGCTCATGAAACTGGTTTTCTGCGCTTCTATGAATGACCCAGATGGGACTCGAACCCACAATCCTCAGCTCTGAAGGCTGATGCCTTAT
The DNA here is from genome assembly GCA_039654105.1 of Coreius guichenoti. NCBI lineage: Eukaryota > Metazoa > Chordata > Actinopteri > Cypriniformes > Gobionidae > Coreius > Coreius guichenoti. The sequence continues at coordinate 47,326,491 of CM077169.1, read as the reverse complement.
CCATTAGGCCACTGGGCCAAAACCACTAGTCAGATCAATTGGTACTTCTGCACTAGAATATTACTGTCATAGTACTGATATTTGTAAACAGAAGTTAGTGCTCTCGAAGAAGGTTTATGATGACCAAGATGTGAGTCAATCACACAACAGTGAGCTCCAAAGTCCAGTCCCACACTTGCAGTTTCTCTAGAGTAGTACTGTCGTTCCAATAATCTACTATGACAAAGTAGACACTCGTCAATGATTGCGCGATGCTAAACCTCACGGAACTGGTTTTCTGCACTTCCATGAACGACCCAGAAGGAACTTGAACCCACAATCCTCAGCTCCAAAAGGTGATGCCTTATCGATTAGGCCACTGGGACACAACCACAGTTTAGATAAACTGGTACTTCTGCACTAGAATATTACTGGCATAGTACTGATATTTTTAAATAGAAGGTAGTACTCTCAAAGAAGGTTTATGATGACCAAGATGTGAGTCAATCAAACAACACTGAGCTCCAAAGTCAGGTCCCACACTTGCAGTTTCTCTAGAGTAGTACTGTCGTTCCAATAAACTACTATGACAAAGTAGGCACTCGTCAAGAAGAAGAAACTTTTAAGCAACCCAGATATGAATAAAACCCACAATATTTTTTTTAGAATAAAGATATATCTTGGAAATCATTTCAAAGATCAAGCTGAAAAGCAGAGATAAACATCTGTATCTTAGACACTGTGCAGGAATCCTCTCAGAAAGTGGCAATCAATGACTGCACAATGCTAAAGCTCATGAAACTGGTTTTCTGCGCTTCCATGAATGACCCAGACGGGACTTGAACCCACGATCCTCAGCTCCGAAAGGTGATGCTTTATCGATTAGGCCACTGGGCCACAACCACAGTTTAGATAAACTGGTACTTCTGCACTAGAATGTTACCGTCATAGTACTGATATTTTTAAATAGAAGGTAGTACTCTCAAAGAAGGTTTATGATGACCAAGATGTGAGTCAATCAGACAACACTGAGCTCCAAAGTCTGGTCCCGCACTTGCAGTTTCTCTAGAGTGGTACTGTCGTTCCAATAAACTACTATGACAAAGTAGGCACTCGTAAAGAAGAAGAAACTTTTAAGCAACCCAAATATGAATAAAACCCACAATATTTTTTTTAGAATAAAGACATCTCTTGGAAATCATTTCAAAGATAAAGCTGAAAAGCGGAGACGAACATCTGTATCTTAGACACTGTGCAAGAATCCTCTTAGAAAGTGGCAATCAATGATTGCACAATGCTAAAGCTCATGAAACTGGTTTTCTGCGCTTCTATGAATGACCCAGATGGGACTCGAACCCACAAACCTCAGCTCCGAAGGATGATGCCTTATCCATTAGGCCACTGGGCCACAACCACAGGTCAGATCAATTGGTACTTCTGCACTAGAATACTGCTGTCAAAAAATTAAATAATAATTTTAAACGGTAAGACTGCAATTTAAAAGTACTGTCCTCATGCAGCTGGTTTTTAGCAGAGACTCAGATGGGACTCAAACACACAATCCTAAGCTCCAAAGACTGATACTTTATCCATTAGTCCACTGGACCACAACCACAATTTAGATAAGCTGGTACTTCTGCACTAGAATATTACCGTCATAGTACTGATATTTTTAAATAGAAGGTAGTACTCTCAAAGAAGGTTTATGATGACCAAGATGTGAGTCAATCAAACAACACTGAGCTCCAAAGTCAGGTCCCACACTTGCAGTTTCTCTAGAGTAGTACTGTCGTTCCAATAAACTACTATGACAAAGTAGGCACTCGTCAAGAAGTAGAAACTTTTAAGCAACCCAGATATGAATAAAACCCACAATATTTTTTTTAGAATAAAGATATATCTTGAAAATCATTTCAAAGATCAAGCTGAAAAGCAGAGACAAACATCTGTATCTTAGACACTGTGCAAGTATCCTCTCAGAAAGTGGCAATCAATGATTGCACAATGCTAAAGCTCATGAAACTGGTTTTCTGCACTTCTATGAATGACCCAGATGGGACTCGAACCCACAATCCTCAGCTCCAAAGGCTGATGCCTTATCCATTAGGCCACTGGGCCACAGCCACCATTTTGATAAACTTGTACTTCTGCACTAGAATATTACTGTCATAGTACTGATATTTTTAAATAGAAGGTAGTACTCTCAAAGAAGGTTTATGATGACCAAGATGTGAGTCAATCAGACAACACTGAGCTCCAAAGTCTGGTGCCACACTTGCAGTTTCTCTGTACAAGAATCCTCCCAGAAAGCAGCAATCAATGATTACACAATGCTAAATCTAGCAAAACTGGTTTTCTGCATTTCTATGAATGACCCAGATGGGACTCGAACCCACAATCCTCAGCTCCAAAGGCTGATGCCTTATCCATTAGGCCACTGGGCCACGACCACAGGTCAGATCAATTGGTACTTCTGCACTAGAATATTACTGTCATAGTACTGATATTTGTAAATAGAAGTTAGTGCTCTCGAAGAAGGTTTATGATGACCAAGATGTGAGTGAATCACACAACATTAAGCTCCAAAGTCCAGTCCCACACTTGCAGTTTCTCTAGAGTAGTACTGTCGTTCCAATAAACTACTATGACAAAGTAGGCACTTGTCAATGATTGCACAATGCTAAACCTCATGGAACTGGTTCTCTGCACTTACATGAACGACCCAGAAGGGACTTGACCCCACAATCCTCAGCTCTGAATGGTGATGCCTTATCCATTAGGCCACAACCACAGTTCAGATCAATTGGTACTTCTGCACTAGAATACTGCTGTCAAAAAATTAAATAATAATTTTAAACGGTAAGACTGCAATTTAAAAGTACTGTCCTCATGCAGCTGGTTTTTAGCAGAGACTCAGATGGGACTCAAACACACAATCCTAAGCTCCAAAGACTGATACTTTATCCATTAGTCCACTGGTCCACAACCACAATTTAGATAAGCTGGTACTTCTGCACTAGAATATTACCGTCATAGTACTGATATTTTTAAATAGAAGGTAGTACTCTCAAAGAAGATTTATGATGACCAAGATGTGAGTCAATCAAACAACACTGAGCTCCAAAGTCAGGTCCCACACTTGCAGTTTCTCTAGAGTAGTACTGTCGTTCCAATAAACTACTATGACAAAGTAGGCACTCGTCAAGAAGTAGAAACTTTTAAGCAACCCAGATATGAATAAAACCCACAATATTTTTTTTAGAATAAAGATATATCTTGGAAATCATTTCAAAGGTCAAGCTGAAAAGCGGAGACAAACATCTGTATCTTAGACACTGTGCAAGAATCCTCTCAGAAAGTGGCAATCAATGATTGCACAATGCTAAAGCTCATGAAACTGGTTTTCTGCACTTCCATGAATGACCCAGATGGGACTCGAACCCACAATCCTCAGCTCCGAAGGCTGATGCCTTATCCATTAGGCCACTGGGCCACAACTACCATTTTGATAAACTTGTACTTCTGCACTAGAATATTACTGTCATAGTACTGATATTTTTAAATAGCAGGTAGTACTCTCAAAGAAGGTTTATGATGACCAAGATGTGAGTCAATCAAACAACACTGAGCTCCAAAGTCAGGTCCCACACTTGCAGTTTCTCTAGAGTAGTACTGTCGTTCCAATAAACTACTATGACAAAGTAGACACTCGTCAATGATTGCACGATGCTAAACCTCACGGAACTGGTTTTCTGCACTTCCATGAACGACCCAGAAGGAACTTGAACCCACAATCCTCAGCTCCGAAAGGTGATGCCTTATCGATTAGGCCACTGGGCCACAACCACAGGTCAGATCAATTGGTACTTCTGCACTAGATTATTACTGGCATAGTACTGATATTTTTAAATAGAAGGTAGTACTCTCAAAGAAGGTTTATGATGACCAAGATGTGAGTCAATCAAACAACACTGAGCTCCAAAGTCAGGTCCCACACTTGCAGTTTCTCTAGAGTAGTACTGTCGTTCCAATAAACTACTATGACAAAGTAGGCACTCGTCAAGAAGAAGAAACTTTTAAGCAACCCAGATATGAATAAAACCCACAATATTTTTTTTAGAATAAAGACATCTCTTGGAAATCATTTCAAAGATCAAGCTGAAAAGCGGAGACAAACATCTGTATCTTAGACACTGTGCAAGAATCCTCTCAGAAAGTGGCAATCAATGATTGCACAATGCTAAAGCTCATGAAACTGGTTTTCTGCGCTTCTATGAATGACCCAGATGGGACTCGAACCCACAATCCTCAGCTCTGAAGGCTGATGCCTTATCCATTAGGCCACTGGGCCAAAACCACTAGTCAGATCAATTGGTACTTCTGCACTAGAATATTACTGTCATAGTACTGATATTTGTAAACAGAAGTTAGTGCTCTCGAAGAAGGTTTATGATGACCAAGATGTGAGTCAATCACACAACAGTGAGCTCCAAAGTCCAGTCCCACACTTGCAGTTTCTCTAGAGTAGTACTGTCGTTCCAATAATCTACTATGACAAAGTAGACACTCGTCAATGATTGCACGATGCTAAACCTCACGGAACTGGTTTTCTGCACTTCCATGAACGACCCAGAAGGAACTTGAACCCACAATCCTCAGCTCCAAAAGGTGATGCCTTATCGATTAGGCCACTGGGACACAACCACAGTTTAGATAAACTGGTACTTCTGCACTAGAATATTACTGGCATAGTACTGATATTTTTAAATAGAAGGTAGTACTCTCAAAGAAGGTTTATGATGACCAAGATGTGAGTCAATCAAACAACACTGAGCTCCAAAGTCAGGTCCCACACTTGCAGTTTCTCTAGAGTAGTACTGTCGTTCCAATAAACTACTATGACAAAGTAGGCACTCGTAAAGAAGAAGAAACTTTTAAGCAACCCAGATATGAATAAAACCCACAATATTTTTTTTAGAATAAAGACATCTCTTGGAAATCATTTCAAAGATAAAGCTGAAAAGCGGAGACGAACATCTGTATCTTAGACACTGTGCAAGAATCCTCTTAGAAAGTGGCAATCAATGATTGCACAATGCTAAAGCTCATGAAACTGGTTTTCTGCGCTTCTATGAATGACCCAGATGGGACTCGAACCCACAAACCTCAGCTCCGAAGGATGATGCCTTATCCATTAGGCCACTGGGCCACAACCACAGGTCAGATCAATTGGTACTTCTGCACTAGAATACTGCTGTCAAAAAATTAAATAATAATTTTAAACGGTAAGACTGCAATTTAAAAGTACTGTCCTCATGCAGCTGGTTTTTAGCAGAGACTCAGATGGGACTCAAACACACAATCCTAAGCTCCAAAGACTGATACTTTATCCATTAGTCCACTGGACCACAACCACAATTTAGATAAGCTGGTACTTCTGCACTAGAATATTACCGTCATAGTACTGATATTTTTAAATAGAAGGTAGTACTCTCAAAGAAGGTTTATGATGACCAAGATGTGAGTCAATCAAACAACACTGAGCTCCAAAGTCAGGTCCCACACTTGCAGTTTCTCTAGAGTAGTACTGTCGTTCCAATAAACTACTATGACAAAGTAGGCACTCGTCAAGAAGTAGAAACTTTTAAGCAACCCAGATATGAATAAAACCCACAATATTTTTTTTAGAATAAAGATATATCTTGAAAATCATTTCAAAGATCAAGCTGAAAAGCGGAGACAAACATCTGTATCTTAGACACTGTGCAAGAATCCTCTCAGAAAGTGGCAATCAATGATTGCACAATGCTAAAGCTCATGAAACTGGTTTTCTGCACTTCCATGAACGACCCAGATGGGACTCGAACCCAAAATCCTCAGCTCCGAAGGCTGATGCCTTATCCATTAGGCCACTGGGCCACAACTACCATTTTGATAAACTTGTACTTCTGCACTAGAATATTACTGTCATAGTACTGATATTTGTAAATAGAAGTTAGTGCTCTCGAAGAAGGTTTATGATGACCAAGATGTGAGTCAATCACACAACAGTGAGCTTCAAAGTCCAGTCAAACACTTGCAGTTTCTCTAGAGTAGTACTGTCGTTCCAATAAACTACTATGACAAAGTAGACACTCGTCAATGATTGCACGATGCTAAACCTCACGGAGCTGGTTTTCTGCACTTCCATGAACGACCCAGAAGGAACTTGAACCCACAATCCTCAGCTCCAAAAGGTGGTGCCTTATCGATTAGGCCACTGGGCCACAACCACACAATATTACTGTCATAGTACTGATATTTTTAAATAGAAGGTAGTACTCTCAAAGAAGGTTTATGATGACCAAGATGTGAGTCAATCAGACAACACTGAGCTCCAAAGTCTGGTCCCGCACTTGCAGTTTCTCTGTACAAGAATCCTCTCAGAAAGCAGCAATCAATGATTACACAATGCTAAATCTCACAAAACTGGTTTTCTGCACTTCTATGAATGACTCAGATGGGACTCGAACCCACAATCCTCAGCTCCGAAGGCTATGTACTTCTATGAACGTACTCAAACCCACAATCCTCAGCTCCGAAGGCTGATGCCTTATCCATTAGGCCACTGGGCCACAACCACAATTTAGATAAACTGGTACTTCTGCACTAGAATATTACTGGCATAGTACTGATATTTTTAAATAGAAGGTAGTACTCTCAAAGAAGGTTTATGATGACCAAGATGTGAGTCAATCAAACAACACTGAGCTCCAAAGTCAGGTCCCACACTTGCAGTTTCTCTAGAGTAGTACTGTCGTTCCAATAAACTACTATGACAAAGTAGGCACTCGTCAAGAAGAAGAAACTTTTAAGCAACCCAGATATGAATAAAACCCACAATATTTTTTTTAGAATAAAGACATCTCTTGGAAATCATTTCAAAGATCAAGCTGAAAAGCGGAGACAAACATCTGTATCTTAGACACTGTGCAAGAATCCTCTCAGAAAGTGGCAATCAATGATTGCACAATGCTAAAGCTCATGAAACTGGTTTTCTGCACTTCTATGAATGACCCAGATGGGACTCGAACCCACAATCCTCAGCTCCGAAGGCTGATGCCTTATCCATTAGGCCACTGGGCCACAACCACCATTTTGATAAACTTGTACTTCTGCACTAGAATATTACTGTCATAGTACTGATATTTTTAAATAGAAGGTAGTACTCTCAAAGAAGGTTTATGATGACCAAGATGTGAGTCAATCAGACAACACTGAGCTCCAAAGTCTGGTGCCACACTTGCAGTTTCTCTGTACAAGAATCCTCTCAGAAAGCAGCAATCAATGATTACACAATGCTAAATCTAGCGAAACTGGTTTTCTGCACTTCTATGAATGACCCAGATGGGACTTGAACCCACAATCCTCAGCTCCGAAGGCTGATGCCTTATCCATTAGGCCACTGGGCCACGACCACAGGTTAGATCAATTGGTACTTCTGCACTAGAATATTACTGTCATAGTACTGATATTTGTAAATAGAAGTTAGTGCTCTCGAAGAAGGTTTATGATGACCAAGATGTGAGTGAATCACACAACATTAAGCTCCAAAGTCCAGTCCCACACTTGCAGTTTCTCTAGAGTAGTACTGTCGTTCCAATAAACTACTATGACAAAGTAGGCACTTGTCAATGATTGCACAATCCTAAACCTCATGGAACTGGTTCACTGCACTTACATGAACGACCCAGAAGGGACTTGACCCCACAATCCTCAGCTCTGAAAGGTGATGCCTTATCCATTAGGCCACAACCACAGTTCAGATCAATTGGTACTTCTGCACTAGAATACTGCTGTCAAAAAATTAAATAATAATTTTAAACGGTAAGACTGCAATTTAAAAGTACTGTCCTCATGCAGCTGGTTTTTAGCAGAGACTCAGATGGGACTCAAACACACAATCCTAAGCTCCAAAGACTGATACTTTATCCATTAGTCCACTGGACCACAACCACAATTTAGATAAGCTGGTACTTCTGCACTAGAATATTACCGTCATAGTACTGATATTTTTAAATAGAAGGTAGTACTCTCAAAGAAGGTTTATGATGACCAAGATGTGAGTCAATCAAACAACACTGAGCTCCAAAGTCAGGTCCCACACTTGCAGTTTCTCTAGAGTAGTACTGTCGTTCCAATAAACTACTATGACAAAGTAGGCACTCGTCAAGAAGTAGAAACTTTTAAGCAACCCAGATATGAATAAAACCCACAATATTTTTTTTAGAATAAAGATATATCTTGGAAATCATTTCAAAGATCAAGCTGAAAAGCGGAGACAAACATCTGTATCTTAGACACTGTGCAAGAATCCTCTCAGAAAGTGGCAATCAATGATTGCACAATGCTAAAGCTCATGAAACTGGTTTTCTGCACTTCCATGAATGACCCAGATGGGACTCGAACCCACAATCCTCAGCTCCGAAGGCTGATGCCTTATCCATTAGGCCACTGGGCCACAACTACCATTTTGATAAACTTGTACTTCTGCACTAGAATATTACTGTCATAGTACTGATATTTTTAAATAGAAGGTAGTACTCTCATAGAAGGTTTATGATGACCAAGATGTGAGTCAATCAGACAACAGTGAGCTCCAAAGTCCAGTCCCACACTTGCAGTTTCTCTAGAGTAGTACTGTCGTTCCAATAAACTACTATGACAAAGTAGACACTCGTCAATGATTGCACGATGCTAAACCGCATGGAGCTGGTTTTCTGCACTTCCATGAACGACCCAGAAGGAACTTGAACCCACAATCCTAAGCTCCAAAAGGTGGTGCCTTATCGATTAGGCCACTGGGCCACAACCACACAATATTACTGTCATAGTACTGATATTTTTAAATAGAAGGTAGTACTCTCAAAGAAGGTTTATGATGACCAAGATGTGAGTCAATCAGACAACACAGAGCTCCAAAGTCTGGACCCGCACTTGCAGTTTCTCTGTACAAGAATCCTCTCAGAAAGCAGCAATCAATGATTACACAATGCTAAATCTCACGAAACTGGTTTTCTGCACTTCTATGAATGACCCAGATGGGAACCCTCGAACCCACAATCCTCAGCTCCGAAGGCTATGTACTTCTATGAACGTACTCAAACCCACAATCCTCAGCTCCGAAGGCTGATGCCTTATCCATTAGGCCACTGGGCCACAACAACAGTTTAGATAAACTGGTACTTCTGCACTAGAATATTACTGGCATAGTACTGATATTTTTAAATAGAAGGTAGTACTCTCAAAGAAGGTTTATGATGACCAAGATGTGAGTCAATCAAACAACACTGAGCTCCAAAGTCAGGTCCCACACTTGCAGTTTCTCTAGAGTAGTACTGTCGTTCCAATAAACTACTATGACAAAGTAGGCACTCGTCAAGAAGAAGAAACTTTTAAGCAACCCAGATATGAATAAATCCCACAATATTTTTTTTAGAATAAAGACATCTCTTGGAAATCATTTCAAAGATCAAGCTGAAAAGCGGAGACAAACATCTGTATCTTAGACACTGTGAAAGAATCCTCTCAGAAAGTGGCAATCAATGATTGCACAATGCTAAAGCTCATGAAACTGGTTTTCTGCACTTCTATGAATGACCCAGATGGGACTCGAACCCACAATCCTCAGCTCCGAAGGCTGATGCCTTATCCATTAGGCCACTGGGCCACAACCACCATTTTGATAAACTTGTACTTCTGCACTAGAATATTACTGTCATAGTACTGATATTTTTAAATAGAAGGTAGTACTCTCAAAGAAGGTTTATGATGACCAAGATGTGAGTCAATCAGACAACACTGAGCTCCAAAGTCTGGTGCCACACTTGCAGTTTCTCTGTACAAGAATCCTCTCAGAAAGCAGCAATCAATGATTACACAATGCTAAATCTAGCGAAACTGGTTTTCTGCACTTCTATGAATGACCCAGATGGGACTTGAACCCACAATCCTCAGCTCCGAAGGCTGATGCCTTATCCATTAGGCCACTGGGCCACGACCACAGGTTAGATCAATTGGTACTTCTGCACTAGAATATTACTGTCATAGTACTGATATTTGTAAATAGAAGTTAGTGCTCTCGAAGAAGGTTTATGATGACCAAGATGTGAGTGAATCACACAACATTAAGCTCCAAAGTCCAGTCCCACACTTGCAGTTTCTCTAGAGTAGTACTGTCGTTCCAATAAACTACTATGACAAAGTAGGCACTTGTCAATGATTGCACAATCCTAAACCTCATGGAACTGGTTCTCTGCACTTACATGAACGACCCAGAAGGGACTTGACCCCACAATCCTCAGCTCTGAAAGGTGATGCCTTATCCATTAGGCCACAACCACAGTTCAGATCAATTGGTACTTCTGCACTAGAATACTGCTGTCAAAAAATTAAATAATAATTTTAAACGGTAAGACTGCAATTTAAAAGTACTGTCCTCATGCAGCTGGTTTTTAGCAGAGACTCAGATGGGACTCAAACACACAATCCTAAGCTCCAAAGACTGATACTTTATCCATTAGTCCACTGGACCACAACCACAATTTAGATAAGCTGGTACTTCTGCACTAGAATATTACCGTCATAGTACTGATATTTTTAAATAGAAGGTAGTACTCTCAAAGAAGGTTTATGATGACCAAGATGTGAGTCAATCAAACAACACTGAGCTCCAAAGTCAGGTCCCACACTTGCAGTTTCTCTAGAGTAGTACTGTCGTTCCAATAAACTACTATGACAAAGTAGACACTCGTCAATGATTGCACGATGCTAAACCTCACGGAACTGGTTTTCTGCACTTCCATGAACGACCCAGAAGGAACTTGAACCCACAATCCTCAGCTCCGAAAGGTGATGCCTTATCGATTAGGCCACTGGGCCACAACCACAGGTCAGATCAATTGGTACTTCTGCACTAGAATATTACTGTCATAGTACTGATATTTGTAAATAGAAGTTAGTGCTCTCGAAGAAGGTTTATGATGACCAAGATGTGAGTCAATCACACAACAGTGAGCTTCAAAGTCCAGTCCCACACTTGCAGTTTCTCTAGAGTAGTACTGTCGTTCCAATAAACTACTATGACAAAGTAGACACTCGTCAATGATTGCACGATGCTAAACCGCATGGAGCTGGTTTTCTGCACTTCCATGAACGACCCAGAAGGAACTTGAACCCACAATCCTCAGCTCCAAAAGGTGGTGCCTTATCGATTAGGCCACTGGGCCACAACCACACAATATTACTGTCATAGTACTGATATTTTTAAATAGAAGGTAGTACTCTCAAAGAAGGTTTATGATGACCAAGATGTGAGTGAATCACACAACATTAAGCTCCAAAGTCCAGTCCCACACTTGCAGTTTCTCTAGAGTAGTACTGTCGTTCCAATAAACTACTATGACAAAGTAGGCACTTGTCAATGATTGCACAATCCTAAACCTCATGGAACTGGTTCTCTGCACTTACATGAACGACCCAGAAGGGACTTGACCCCACAATCCTCAGCTCTGAAAGGTGATGCCTTATCCATTAGGCCACAACCACAGTTCAGATCAATTGGTACTTCTGCACTAGAATACTGCTGTCAAAAAATTAAATAATAATTTTAAACGGTAAGACTGCTTTTTAAAAGTACTGTCCTCATGCAGCTGGTTTTTAGCAGAGACTCAGATGGGACTCAAACACACAATCCTAAGCTCCAAAGACTGATACTTTATCCATTAGTCCACTGGACCACAACCACAATTTAGATAAGCTGGTACTTCTGCACTAGAATATTACCGTCATAGTACTGATATTTTTAAATAGAAGGTAGTACTCTCAAAGAAGGTTTATGATGACCAAGATGTGAGTCAATCAAACAACACTGAGCTCCAAAGTCAGGTCCCACACTTGCAGTTTCTCTAGAGTAGTACTGTCGTTCCAATAAACTACTATGACAAAGTAGGCACTCGTCAAGACGTAGAAACTTTTAAGCAACCCAGATATGAATAAAACCCACAATATTTTTTTTAGAATAAAGATATATCTTGGAAATCATTTCAAAGATCAAGCTGAAAAGCGGAGACAAACATCTGTATCTTAGACACTGTGCAAGAATCCTCTCAGAAAGTGGCAATCAATGATTGCACAATGCTAAAGCTCATGAAACTGGTTTTCTGCACTTCCATGAATGACCCAGATGGGACTCGAACCCACAATCCTCAGCTCCGAAGGCTGATGCCTTATCCATTAGGCCACTGGGCCACAACTGCCATTTTGATAAACTTGTACTTCTGCACTAGAATATTACTGTCATAGTACTGATATTTTTAAATAGAAGGTAGTACTCTCATAGAAGGTTTATGATGACCAAGATGTGAGTCAATCAGACAACAGTGAGCTCCAAAGTCCAGTCCCACACTTGCAGTTTCTCTAGAGTAGTACTGTCGTTCCAATAAACTACTATGACAAAGTAGACACTCGTCAATGATTGCACGATGCTAAACCTCACGGAACTGGTTTTCTGCACTTCCATGAACGACCCAGAAGGAACTTGAACCCACAATCCTCAGCTCCGAAAGGTGATGCCTTATCGATTAGGCCACTGGGCCACAACCACAGGTCAGATCAATTGGTACTTCTGCACTAGAATATTACTGTCATAGTACTGATATTTGTAAATAGAAGTTAGTGCTCTCGAAGAAGGTTTATGATGACCAAGATGTGAGTCAATCACACAACAGTGAGCTTCAAAGTCCAGTCCCACACTTGCAGTTTCTCTAGAGTAGTACTGTCGTTCCAATAAACTACTATGACAAAGTAGACACTCGTCAATGATTGCACGATGCTAAACCGCATGGAGCTGGTTTTCTGCACTTCCATGAACGACCCAGAAGGAACTTGAACCCACAATCCTAAGCGCCAAAAGGTGGTGCCTTATCGATTAGGCCACTGGGCCACAACCACACAATATTACTGTCATAGTACTGATATTTTTAAATAGAAGGTAGTACTCTCAAAGAAGGTTTATGATGACCAAGATGTGAGTCAATCAGACAACACAGAGCTCCAAAGTCTGGACCCGCACTTGCAGTTTCTCTGTACAAGAATCCTCTCAGAAAGCAGCAATCAATGATTACACAATGCTAAATCTCACGAAACTGGTTTTCTGCACTTCTATGAATGACCCAGATGGGAACCCTCGAACCCACAATCCTCAGCTCCGAAGGCTATGTACTTCTATGAACGTACTCAAACCCACAATCCTCAGCTCTGAAGGCTGATGCCTTATCCATTAGGCCACTGGGCCACAACCACAGTTTAGATAAACTGGTACTTCTGCACTAGAATATTACTGGCATAGTACTGATATTTTTAAATAGAAGGTAGTACTCTCAAAGAAGGTTTATGATGACCAAGATGTGAGTCAATCAAACAACACTGAGCTCCAAAGTCAGGTCCCACACTTGCAGTTTCTCTAGAGTAGTACTGTCGTTCCAATAAACTACTATGACAAAGTAGGCACTTGTCAATGATTGCACAATCCTAAACCTCATGGAACTGGTTCTCTGCACTTACATGAACGACCCAGAAGGGACTTGACCCCACAATCCTCAGCTCTGAAAGGTGATGCCTTATCCATTAGGCCACAACCACAGTTCAGATCAATTGGTACTTCTGCACTAGAATACTGCTGTCAAAAAATTAAATAATAATTTTAAACGGTAAGACTGCAATTTAAAAGTACTGTCCTCATGCAGCTGGTTTTTAGCAGAGACTCAGATGGGACTCAAACACACAATCCTCAGCTCCGAAGGCTGATGCCTTATCCATTAGGCCACTGGGCCACAACCACAGTTTAGATAAACTGGTACTTCTGCACTAGAATATTACTGGCATAGTACTGATATTTTTAAATAGAAGGTAGTACTCTCAAAGAAGGTTTATGATGACCAAGATGTGAGTCAATCAAACAACACTGAGCTCCAAAGTCAGGTCCCACACTTGCAGTTTCTCTGAACAAGAATCCTCTCAGAAAGCATCAATCAATGATTACACAATGCTAAATCTCACGAAACTGGTTTTCTGCACATCTATGAATGACCCAGATGGGACTCGAACCCACAATCCTCAGCTCCGAAGGCTATGTACTTTTATGAACGTACTCAAACCCACAATCATCAGCTCCGAAGGCTGATGCCTTATCCATTAGGCCACTGGGCCACAACCACAGTTTAGATAAACTGGTACTTCTGCACTAGAATATTACTGGCATAGTACTGATATTTTTAAATAGAAGGTAGTACTCTCAAAGAAGGTTTATGATGACCAAGTTGTGAGTCAATCAAACAACACTGAGCTAAAAAGTCAGGTCCCACACTTGCAGTTTCTCTAGAGTAGTACTGTCGTTCCAATAAACTACTATGACAAAGTAGGCACTCGTCAAGAAGAAGAAACTTTTAAGCAACCCAGATATGAATAAAACCCACAATATTTTTTTTAGAATAAAGACATCTCTTGGAAATCATTTCAAAGATCAAGCTGAAAAGCGGAGACAAACATCTGTATCTTAGACACTGTGCAAGAATCCTCTCAGAAAGTGGCAATCAATGATTGCACAATGCTAAAGCTCATGAAACTGGTTTTCTGCACTTCTATGAATGACCCAGATGGGACACGAACCCACAATCCTCAGCTCCGAAGGCTGATGCCTTATCCATTGGCCACTGGGCCACAACCACCATTTTGATAAACTTGTACTTCTGCACTAGAATATTACTGTCATAGTACTGATATTTTTAAATAGAAGGTAGTACTCTCAAAGAAGGTTTATGATGACCAAGATGTGAGTCAATCAGACAACACTGAGCTCCAAAGTCCAGTCCCACACTTGCAGTTTCTCTAGAGTAGTACTGTCGTTCCAATAAACTACTATGACAAAGTAGACACTCGTCAATGATTGCACGATGCTAAACCTCACGGAACTGGTTTTCTGCACTTCCATGAACGACCCAGAAGGAACTTGAACCCACAATCCTCAGCTCCGAAAGGTGATGCCTTATCGATTAGGCCACTGGGCCACAACCACAGTTTAGATAAACTGGTACTTCTGCACTAGAATGTTACCGTCATAGTACTGATATTTTTAAATAGAAGGTAGTACTCTCAAAGAAGGTTTATGATGACCAAGATGTGAGTCAATCAGACAACACTGAGCTCCAAAGTCTGGTCCCGCACTTGCAGTTTCTCTAGAGTGGTACTGTCGTTCCAATAAACTACTATGACAAAGTAGGCACTCGTCAAGAAGAAGAAACTTTTAAGCAACCCAGATATGAATAAAACCCACAATATTTTTTTTAGAATAAAGACATCTCTTGGAAATCATTTCAAAGATCAAGCTGAAAAGCGGAGACGAACATCTGTATCTTAGACACTGTGCAAGAATCCTCTCAGAAAGTGGCAATCAATGATTGCACAATGCTAAAGCTCATGAAACTGGCTTTCTGCGCTTCTATGAATGACCCAGATGGGACTCGAACCCACAAACCACAGCTCCGAAGGATGATGCCTTATCCATTAGGCCACTGGGCCACAACCACAGGTCAGATCAATTGGTACTTCTGCACTAGAATATTACTGTCATAGTACTGATATTTGTAAATAGAAGTTAGTGCTCTCGAAGAAGGTTTATGATGACCAAGATGTGAGTCAATCACACAACAGTGAGCTTCAAAGTCCAGTCCCACACTTGCAGTTTCTCTAGAGTAGTACTGTCGTTCCAATAAACTACTATGACAAAGTAGACACTCGTCAATGATTGCACGATGCTAAACCTCACGGAGCTGGTTTTCTGCACTTCCATGAACGACCCAGAAGGAACTTGAACCCACAATCCTCAGCTCCAAAAGGTGGTGCCTTATCGATTAGGCCACTGGGCCACAACCACACAATATTACTGTCATAGTACTGATATTTTTAAATAGAAGGTAGTACTCTCAAAGAAGGTTTATGATGACCAAGATGTGAGTCAATCAGACAACACTGAGCTCCAAAGTCTGGTCCCGCACTTGCAGTTTCTCTGTACAAGAATCCTCTCAGAAAGCAGCAATCAATGATTACACAATGCTAAATCTCACGAAACTGGTTTTCTGCACTCCTATGAATGACCCAGATGGGACTCGAACCCACAATCCTCAGCTCCGAAGGCTATGTACTTCTATGAACGTACTCAAACACACAATCCTCAGCTCCGAAGGCTGATGCCTTATCCATTAGGCCACTGGGCCACAACCACAGTTTAGATAAACTGGTACTTCTGCACTAGAATATTACTGGCATAGTACTGATATTTTTAAATAGAAGGTAGTACTCTCAAAGAAGGTTTATGATGACCAAGATGTGAGTCAATCAAACAACACTGAGCTCCAAAGTCAGGTCCCACACTTGCAGTTTCTCTGTACAAGAATCCTCTCAGAAAGCATCAATCAATGATTACACAATGCTAAATCTCACGAAACTGGTTTTCTGCACTTCTATGAATGACCCAGATGGGACTCGAACCCACAATCCTCAGCTCCGAAGGCTATGTACTTCTATGAACGTACTCAAACCCACAATCCTCAGCTCCGAAAGGTGATGCCTTATCGATTAGGCCACTGGGCCACAACCACAGTTTAGATAAACTGGTACTTCTGCACTACAATGTTACCGTCATAGTACTGATATTTTTAAATAGAAGGTAGTACTCTCAAAGAAGGTTTATGATGACCAAGATGTGAGTCAATCAGACAACACTGAGCTCCAAAGTCTGGTCCCGCACTTGCAGTTTCTCTAGAGTGGTACTGTCGTTCCAATAAACTACTATGACAAAGTAGGCACTCGTCAAGAAGAAGAAACTTTTAAGCAACCCAGATATGAATAAAACCCACAATATTTTTTTTAGAATAAAGACATGTCTTGGAAATCATTTCAAAGATCAAGCTGAAAAGCGGAGACGAACATCTGTATCTTAGACACTGTGCAAGAATCCTCTCAGAAAGTGGCAATCAATGATTGCACAATGCTAAAGCTCATGAAACTGGTTTTCTGCGCTTCTATGAATGACCCAGATGGGACGCGAACCCACAAACCTCAGCTCCGAAGGATGATGCCTTATCCATTAGGCCACTGGGCCACAACCACAGGTCAGATCAATTGGTACTTCTGCACTAGAATATTACTGTCATAGTACTGATATTTGTAAATAGAAGTTAGTGCTCTCGAAGAAGGTTTATGATGACCAAGATGTGAGTCAATCACACAACAGTGAGCTTCAAAGTCCAGTCCCACACTTGCAGTTTCTCTAGAGTAGTACTGTCGTTCCAATAAACTACTATGACAAAGTAGACACTCGTCAATGATTGCACGATGCTAAACCTCACGGAGCTGGTTTTCTGCACTTCCATGAACGACCCAGAAGGAACTTGAACCCACAATCCTCAGCTCCAAAAGGTGGTGCCTTATCGATTAGGCCACTGGGCCACAACCACACAATATTACTGTCATAGTACTGATATTTTTAAATAGAAGGTAGTACTCTCAAAGAAGGTTTATGATGACCAAGATGTGAGTCAATCAGACAACACTGAGCTCCAAAGTCTAGTCCCGCACTTGCAGTTTCTCTGTACAAGAATCCTCTCAGAAAGCAGCAATCAATGATTACACAATGCTAAATCTCACGAAACTGGTTTTCTGCACTTCTATGAATGACCCAGATGGGACTCGAACCCACAATCCTCAGCTCCGAAGGCTATGTACTTCTATGAACGTACTCAAACACACAATCCTCAGCTCCGAAGGCTGATGCCTTATCCATTAGGCCACTGGGCCACAACCACAGTTTAGATAAACTGGTACTTCTGCACTAGAATATTACTGGCATAGTACTGATATTTTTAAATAGAAGGTAGTACTCTCAAAGAAGGTTTATGATGACCAAGATGTGAGTCAATCAAACAACACTGAGCTCCAAAGTCAGGTCCCACACTTGCAGTTTCTCTGTACAAGAATCCTCTCAGAAAGCATCAATCAATGATTACACAATGCTAAATCTCACGAAACTGGTTTTCTGCACTTCTATGAATGACCCAGATGGGACTCGAACCCACAATCCTCAGCTCCGAAGGCTATGTACTTCTATGAACGTACTCAAACCCACAATCCTCAGCTCCGAAGGCTGATGCCTTATCCATTAGGCCACTGGGCCACAACCACAGTTTTGATAAACTTGTACTTCTGCACTAGAATATTACTGTCATAGTACTGATATTTTTAAATAGAAGGTAGTACTCTCAAAGAAGGTTTATGATGACCAAGATGTGAGTCAATCAGACAACACTGAGCTCCAAAGTCCAGTCCCACACTTGCAGTTTCTCTAGAGTAGTACTGTCGTTCCAATAAACTACTATGACAAAGTAGACACTCGTCAATGATTGCACGATGCTAAACCTCACGGAACTGGTTTTCTGCACTTCCATGAACGACCCAGAAGGAACTTGAACCCACAATCCTCAGCTCCGAAAGGTGATGCCTTATCGATTAGGCCACTGGGCCACAACCACAGTTTAGATAAACTGGTACTTCTGCACTAGAATGTTACCGTCATAGTACTGATATTTTTAAATAGAAGGTAGTACTCTCAAAGAAGGTTTATGATGACCAAGATGTGAGTCAATCAGACAACACTGAGCTCCAAAGTCTGGTCCCGCACTTGCAGTTTCTCTAGAGTGGTACTGTCGTTCCAATAAACTACTATGACAAAGTAGGCACTCGTCAAGAAGAAGAAACTTTTAAGCAACCCAGATATGAATAAAACCCACAATATTTTTTTTAGAATAAAGACATCTCTTGGAAATCATTTCAAAGATCAAGCTGAAAAGCGGAGACGAACATCTGTATCTTAGACACTGTGCAAGAATCCTCTCAGAAAGTGGCAATCAATGATTGCACAATGCTAAAGCTCATGAAACTGGCTTTCTGCGCTTCTATGAACGACCCAGAAGGAACTTGAACCCACAATCCTCAGCTCCAAAAGGTGGTGCCTTATCGATTAGGCCACTGGGCCACAACCACACAATATTACTGTCATAGTACTGATATTTTTAAATAGAAGGTAGTACTCTCAAAGAAGGTTTATGATGACCAAGATGTGAGTCAATCAGACAACACTGAGCTCCAAAGTCTGGTCCCGCACTTGCAGTTTCTCTGTACAAGAATCCTCTCAGAAAGCAGCAATCAATGATTACACAATGCTAAATCTCACGAAACTGGTTTTCTGCACTTCTATGAATGACCCAGATGGGACTCGAACCCACAATCCTCAGCTCCGAAGGCTATGTACTTCTATGAACGTACTCAAACACACAATCCTCAGCTCCGAAGGCTGATGCCTTATCCATTAGGCCACTGGGCCACAACCACAGTTTAGATAAACTGGTACTTCTGCACTAGAATATTACTGGCATAGTACTGATATTTTTAAATAGAAGGTAGTACTCTCAAAGAAGGTTTATGATGACCAAGATGTGAGTCAATCAAACAACACTGAGCTCCAAAGTCAGGTCCCACACTTGCAGTTTCTCTGTACAAGAATCCTCTCAGAAAGCATCAATCAATGATTACACAATGCTAAATCTCACGAAACTGGTTTTCTGCACTTCTATGAATGACCCAGATGGGACTCGAACCCACAATCCTCAGCTCCGAAGGCTATGTACTTCTATGAACGTACTCAAACCCACAATCCTCAGCTCCGAAAGGTGATGCCTTATCGATTAGGCCACTGGGCCACAACCACAGTTTAGATAAACTGGTACTTCTGCACTACAATGTTACCGTCATAGTACTGATATTTTTAAATAGAAGGTAGTACTCTCAAAGAAGGTTTATGATGACCAAGATGTGAGTCAATCAGACAACACTGAGCTCCAAAGTCTGGTCCCGCACTTGCAGTTTCTCTAGAGTGGTACTGTCGTTCCAATAAACTACTATGACAAAGTAGGCACTCGTCAAGAAGAAGAAACTTTTAAGCAACCCAGATATGAATAAAACCCACAATATTTTTTTTAGAATAAAGACATGTCTTGGAAATCATTTCAAAGATCAAGCTGAAAAGCGGAGACGAACATCTGTATCTTAGACACTGTGCAAGAATCCTCTCAGAAAGTGGCAATCAATGATTGCACAATGCTAAAGCTCATGAAACTGGTTTTCTGCGCTTCTATGAATGACCCAGATGGGACTCGAACCCACAAACCTCAGCTCCGAAGGATGATGCCTTATCCATTAGGCCACTGGGCCACAACCACAGGTCAGATCAATTGGTACTTCTGCACTAGAATATTACTGTCATAGTACTGATATTTGTAAATAGAAGTTAGTGCTCTCGAAGAAGGTTTATGATGACCAAGATGTGAGTCAATCACACAACAGTGAGCTTCAAAGTCCAGTCCCACACTTGCAGTTTCTCTAGAGTAGTACTGTCGTTCCAATAAACTACTATGACAAAGTAGACACTCGTCAATGATTGCACGATGCTAAACCTCACGGAGCTGGTTTTCTGCACTTCCATGAACGACCCAGAAGGAACTTGAACCCACAATCCTCAGCTCCAAAAGGTGGTGCCTTATCGATTAGGCCACTGGGCCACAACCACACAATATTACTGTCATAGTACTGATATTTTTAAATAGAAGGTAGTACTCTCAAAGAAGGTTTATGATGACCAAGATGTGAGTCAATCAGACAACACTGAGCTCCAAAGTCTAGTCCCGCACTTGCAGTTTCTCTGTACAAGAATCCTCTCAGAAAGCAGCAATCAATGATTACACAATGCTAAATCTCACGAAACTGGTTTTCTGCACTTCTATGAATGACCCAGATGGGACTCGAACCCACAATCCTCAGCTCCGAAGGCTATGTACTTCTATGAACGTACTCAAACACACAATCCTCAGCTCCGAAGGCTGATGCCTTATCCATTAGGCCACTGGGCCACAACCACAGTTTAGATAAACTGGTACTTCTGCACTAGAATATTACTGGCATAGTACTGATATTTTTAAATAGAAGGTAGTACTCTCAAAGAAGGTTTATGATGACCAAGATGTGAGTCAATCAAACAACACTGAGCTCCAAAGTCAGGTCCCACACTTGCAGTTTCTCTGTACAAGAATCCTCTCAGAAAGCATCAATCAATGATTACACAATGCTAAATCTCACGAAACTGGTTTTCTGCACTTCTATGAATGACCCAGATGGGTCTCGAACCCACAATCCTCAGCTCCGAAGGCTATGTACTTCTATGAACGTACTCAAACCCACAATCCTCAGCTCCGAAGGCTGATGCCTTATCCATTAGGCCACTGGGCCACAACCACAGTTTAGATAAACTGGTACTTCTGCACTAGAATATTACTGGCATAGTACTGATATTTTTAAATAGAAGGTAGTACTCTCAAAGAAGGTTTATGATGACCAAGATGTGAGTCAATCAAACAACACTGAGCTAAAAAGTCAGGTCCCACACTTGCAGTTTCTCTAGAGTAGTACTGTCGTTCCAATAAACTACTATGACAAAGTAGGCACTCGTCAAGAAGAAGAAACTTTTAAGCAACCCAGATATGAATAAAACCCACAATATTTTTTTTAGAATAAAGACATCTCTTGGAAATCATTTCAAAGATCAAGCTGAAAAGCGGAGACAAACATCTGTATCTTAGACACTGTGCAAGAATCCTCTCAGAAAGTGGCAATCAATGATTGCACAATGCTAAAGCTCATGAAACTGGTTTTCTGCACTTCTATGAATGACCCAGATGGGACTCGAACCCACAATCCTCAGCTCCGAAGGCTGATGCCTTATCCATTAGGCCACTGGGCCACAGCCACCATTTTGATAAACTTGTACTTCTGCACTAGAATATTACTGTCATAGTACTGATATTTTTAAATAGAAGGTAGTACTCTCAAAGAAGGTTTATGATGACCAAGATGTGAGTCAATCAGACAACACTGAGCTCCAAAGTCTGGTGCCACACTTGCAGTTTCTCTGTACAAGAATCCTCTCAGAAAGCAGCAATCAATGATTGCACAATGCTAAAGCTCATGAAACTGGTTTTCTGCACTTCTATGAATGACCCAGATGGGACTCGAACCCACAATCCTCAGCTCCGAAGGCTGATGCCTTATCCATTGGCCACTGGGCCACAACCACCATTTTGATAAACTTGTACTTCTGCACTAGAATATTACTGTCATAGTACTGATATTTTTAAATAGAAGGTAGTACTCTCAAAGAAGGTTTATGATGACCAAGATGTGAGTCAATCAGACAACACTGAGCTCCAAAGTCCAGTCCCACACTTGCAGTTTCTCTAGAGTAGTACTGTCGTTCCAATAAACTACTATGACAAAGTAGACACTCGTCAATGATTGCACGATGCTAAACCTCACGGAACTGGTTTTCTGCACTTCCATGAACGACCCAGAAGGAACTTGAACCCACAATCCTCAGCTCCGAAAGGTGATGCCTTATCGATTAGGCCACTGGGCCACAACCACAGTTTAGATAAACTGGTACTTCTGCACTAGAATGTTACCGTCATAGTACTGATATTTTTAAATAGAAGGTAGTACTCTCAAAGAAGGTTTATGATGACCAAGATGTGAGTCAATCAGACAACACTGAGCTCCAAAGTCTGGTCCCGCACTTGCAGTTTCTCTAGAGTGGTACTGTCGTTCCAATAAACTACTATGACAAAGTAGGCACTCGTCAAGAAGAAGAAACTTTTAAGCAACCCAGATATGAATAAAACCCACAATATTTTTTTTAGAATAAAGACATCTCTTGGAAATCATTTCAAAGATCAAGCTGAAAAGCGGAGACGAACATCTGTATCTTAGACACTGTGCAAGAATCCTCTCAGAAAGTGGCAATCAATGATTGCACAATGCTAAAGCTCATGAAACTGGTTTTCTGCGCTTCTATGAATGACCCAGATGGGACTCGAACCCACAAACCTCAGCTCCAAAGGATGATGCCTTATCCATTAGGCCACTGGGCCACAACCACAGGTCAGATCAATTGGTACTTCTGCACTAGAATATTACTGTCATAGTACTGATATTTGTAAATAGAAGTTAGTGCTCTCGAAGAAGGTTTATGATGACCAAGATGTGAGTCAATCACACAACAGTGAGCTTCAAAGTCCAGTCCCACACTTGCAGTTTCTCTAGAGTAGTACTGTCGTTCCAATAAACTACTATGACAAAGTAGACACTCGTCAATGATTGCACGATGCTAAACCTCACGGAGCTGGTTTTCTGCACTTCCATGAACGACCCAGAAGGAACTTGAACCCACAATCCTCAGCTCCAAAAGGTGGTGCCTTATCGATTAGGCCACTGGGCCACAACCACACAATATTACTGTCATAGTACTGATATTTTTAAATAGAAGGTAGTACTCTCAAAGAAGGTTTATGATGACCAAGATGTGAGTCAATCAGACAACACTGAGCTCCAAAGTCTAGTCCCGCACTTGCAGTTTCTCTGTACAAGAATCCTCTCAGAAAGCAGCAATCAATGATTACACAATGCTAAATCTCACGAAACTGGTTTTCTGCACTTCTATGAATGACCCAGGTGGGACTCGAACCCACAATCCTCAGCTCCGAAGGCTATGTACTTCTATGAACGTACTCAAACACACAATCCTCAGCTCCGAAGGCTGATGCCTTATCCATTAGGCCACTGGGCCACAACCACAGTTTAGATAAACTGGTACTTCTGCACTAGAATATTACTGGCATAGTACTGATATTTTTAAATAGAAGGTAGTACTCTCAAAGAAGGTTTATGATGACCAAGATGTGAGTCAATCAAACAACACTGAGCTCCAAAGTCAGGTCCCACACTTGCAGTTTCTCTGTACAAGAATCCTCTCAGAAAGCATCAATCAATGATTACACAATGCTAAATCTCACGAAACTGGTTTTCTGCACTTCTATGAATGACCCAGATGGGACTCGAACCCACAATCCTCAGCTCCGAAGGCTATGTACTTCTATGAACGTACTCAAACCCACAATCCTCAGCTCCGAAGGCTGATGCCTTATCCATTAGGCCACTGGGCCACAACCACAGTTTAGATAAACTGGTACTTCTGCACTAGAATATTACTGGCATAGTACTGATATTTTTAAATAGAAGTTAGTACTCTCAAAGAAGGTTTATGATGACCAAGATGTGAGTCAATCAAACAACACTGAGCTAAAAAGTCAGGTCCCACACTTGCAGTTTCTCTAGAGTAGTACTGTCGTTCCAATAAACTACTATGACAAAGTAGGCACTCGTCAAGAAGAAGAAACTTTTAAGCAACCCAGATATGAATAAAACCCACAATATTTTTTTTAGAATAAAGACATCTCTTGGAAATCATTTCAAAGATCAAGCTGAAAAGCGGAGACAAACATCTGTATCTTAGACACTGTGCAAGAATCCTCTCAGAAAGTGGCAATCAATGATTGCACAATGCTAAAGCTCATGAAACTGGTTTTCTGCACTTCTATGAATGACCCAGATGGGACTCGAACCCACAATCCTCAGCTCCGAAGGCTATGTACTTCTATGAACGTACTCAAACACACAATCCTCAGCTCCGAAGGCTGATGCCTTATCCATTAGGCCACTGGGCCACAACCACAGTTTAGATAAACTGGTACTTCTGCACTAGAATATTACTGGCATAGTACTGATATTTTTAAATAGAAGGTAGTACTCTCAAAGAAGGTTTATGATGACCAAGATGTGAGTCAATCAAACAACACTGAGCTCCAAAGTCAGGTCCCACACTTGCAGTTTCTCTGTACAAGAATCCTCTCAGAAAGCATCAATCAATGATTACACAATGCTAAATCTCACGAAACTGGTTTTCTGCACTTCTATGAATGACCCAGATGGGACTCGAACCCACAATCCTCAGCTCCGAAGGCTATGTACTTCTATGAACGTACTCAAACCCACAATCCTCAGCTCCGAAGGCTGATGCCTTATCCATTAGGCCACTGGGCCACAACCACAGTTTAGATAAACTGGTACTTCTGCACTAGAATATTACTGGCATAGTACTGATATTTTTAAATAGAAGGTAGTACTCTCAAAGAAGGTTTATGATGACCAAGATGTGAGTCAATCAAACAACACTGAGCTAAAAAGTCAGGTCCCACACTTGCAGTTTCTCTAGAGTAGTACTGTCGTTCCAATAAACTACTATGACAAAGTAGGCACTCGTCAAGAAGAAGAAACTTTTAAGCAACCCAGATATGAATAAAACCCACAATATTTTTTTTAGAATAAAGACATCTCTTGGAAATCATTTCAAAGATCAAGCTGAAAAGCGGAGACAAACATCTGTATCTTAGACACTGTGCAAGAATCCTCTCAGAAAGTGGCAATCAATGATTGCACAATGCTAAAGCTCATGAAACTGGTTTTCTGCACTTCTATGAATGACCCAGATGGGACTCGAACCCACAATCCTCAGCTCCGAAGGCTGATGCCTTATCCATTAGGCCACTGGGCCACAACCACCATTTTGATAAACTTGTACTTCTGCACTAGAATATTTCTGTCATAGTACTGATATTTTTAAATAGAAGGTAGTACTCTCAAAGAAGGTTTATGATGACCAAGATGTGAGTCAATCAGACAACACTGAGCTCCAAAGTCTGGTGCCACACTTGCAGTTTCTCTGTACAAGAATCCTCTCAGAAAGCAGCAATCAATGATTACACAATGCTAAATCTCACAAAACTGTTTTTCTGCACTTCTATGAATGACCCAGATGGGACTCGAACCCACAATCCTCAGCTCCGAAGGCTGATGCCTTATCCATTAGGCCACTGGGCCACAACCACAGGTCAGATCAATTGGTACTTCTGCACTAGAATATTACTGTCATAGTACTGATATTTGTAAATAGAAGTTAGTGCTCTCGAAGAAGGTTTATGATGACCAAGATGTGAGTCAATCACACAACAGTGAGCTCCAAAGTCCAGTCCCACACTTGCAGTTTCTCTAGAGTAGTACTGTCGTTCCAATAAACTACTATGACAAAGTAGGCACTTGTCAATGATTGCACAATGCTAAACCTCATGGAACTGGTTCTCTGCACTTACATGAACGACCCAGAAGGGACTTGACCCCACAATCCTCAGCTCTGAAAGGTGATGCCTTATCCATTAGGCCACAACCACAGTTCAGATCAATTGGTACTTCTGCACTAGAATACTGCTGTCAAAAAATTAAATAATAATTTTAAACGGTAAGACTGCAATTTAAAAGTACTGTCCTCATGCAGCTGGTTTTT
This sequence comes from Coreius guichenoti, assembly GCA_039654105.1. Classification (NCBI taxonomy): domain Eukaryota; kingdom Metazoa; phylum Chordata; class Actinopteri; order Cypriniformes; family Gobionidae; genus Coreius; species Coreius guichenoti. The sequence continues at coordinate 47,300,081 of CM077169.1, read as the reverse complement.
AGCAGAGACTCAGATGGGACTCAAACACACAATCCTAAGCTCCAAAGACTGATACTTTATCCATTAGTCCACTGGACCACAACCACAATTTAGATAAGCTGGTACTTCTGCACTAGAATATTACCGTCATAGTACTGATATTTTTAAATAGAAGGTAGTACTCTCAAAGAAGGTTTATGATGACCAAGATGTGAGTCAATCAAACAACACTGAGCTCCAAAGTCAGGTCCCACACTTGCAGTTTCTCTAGAGTAGTACTGTCGTTCCAATAAACTACTATGACAAAGTAGGCACTCGTCAAGAAGTAGAAACTTTTAAGCAACCCAGATATGAATAAAACCCACAATATTTCTTTTAGAATAAAGATATATCTTGGAAATCATTTCAAAGATCAAGCTGAAAAGCGGAGACAAACATCTGTATCTTAGACACTGTGCAAGAATCCTCTCAGAAAGTGGCAATCAATGATTGCACAATGCTAAAGCTCATGAAGCTGGTTTTCTGCACTTCCATGAATGACCCAGATGGGACTCGAACCCACAATCCTCAGCTCCGAAGGCTGATGCCTTATCCATTAGGCCACTGGGCCACAACTACCATTTTGATAAACTTGTACTTCTGCACTAGAATATTACTGTCATAGTACTGATATTTTTAAATAGAAGGTAGTACTCTCATAGAAGGTTTATGATGACCAAGATGTGAGTCAATCAGACAACAGTGAGCTCCAAAGTCCAGTCCCACACTTGCAGTTTCTCTAGAGTAGTACTGTCGTTCCAATAAACTACTATGACAAAGTAGACACTCGTCAATGATTGCACGATGCTAAACCTCACGGAACTGGTTTTCTGCACTTCCATGAACGACCCAGAAGGAACTTGAACCCACAATCCTCAGCTCCGAAAGGTGATGCCTTATCGATTAGGCCACTGGGCCACAACCACAGGTCAGATCAATTGGTACTTCTGCACTAGAATATTACTGTCATAGTACTGATATTTGTAAATAGAAGTTAGTGCTCTCGAAGAAGGTTTATGATGACCAAGATGTGAGTCAATCACACAACAGTGAGCTTCAAAGTCCAGTCCCACACTTGCAGTTTCTCTAGAGTAGTACTGTCGTTCCAATAAACTACTATGACAAAGTAGACACTCGTCAATGATTGCACGATGCTAAACCTCACGGAGCTGGTTTTCTGCACTTCCATGAACGACCCAGAAGGAACTTGAACCCACAATCCTCAGCTCCAAAAGGTGGTGCCTTATCGATTAGGCCACTGGGCCACAACCACACAATATTACTGTCATAGTACTGATATTTTTAAATAGAAGGTAGTACTCTCAAAGAAGGTTTATGATGACCAAGATGTGAGTCAATCAGACAACACTGAGCTCCAAAGTCTAGTCCCGCACTTGCAGTTTCTCTGTACAAGAATCCTCTCAGAAAGCAGCAATCAATGATTACACAATGCTAAATCTCACGAAACTGGTTTTCTGCACTTCTATGAATGACCCAGATGGGAATCGAACCCACAATCCTCAGCTCCGAAGGCTATGTACTTCTATGAACGTACTCAAACACACAATCCTCAGCTCCGAAGGCTGATGCCTTATCCATTAGGCCACTGGGCCACAACCACAGTTTAGATAAACTGGTACTTCTGCACTAGAATATTACTGGAATAGTACTGATATTTTTAAATAGAAGGTAGTACTCTCAAAGAAGGTTTATGATGACCAAGATGTGAGTCAATCAAACAACACTGAGCTCCAAAGTCAGGTCCCACACTTGCAGTTTCTCTGTACAAGAATCCTCTCAGAAAGCATCAATCAATGATTACACAATGCTAAATCTCACGAAACTGGTTTTCTGCACTTCTATGAATGACCCAGATGGGACTCGAACCCACAATCCTCAGCTCCGAAGGCTATGTACTTCTATGAACGTACTCAAACCCACAATCCTCAGCTCCGAAGGCTGATGCCTTATCCATTAGGCCACTGGGCCACAACCACAGTTTAGATAAACTGGTACTTCTGCACTAGAATATTACTGGCATAGTACTGATATTTTTAAATAGAAGGTAGTACTCTCAAAGAAGGTTTATGATGACCAAGATGTGAGTCAATCAAACAACACTGAGCTAAAAAGTCAGGTCCCACACTTGCAGTTTCTCTAGAGTAGTACTGTCGTTCCAATAAACTACTATGACAAAGTAGGCACTCGTCAAGAAGAAGAAACTTTTAAGCAACCCAGATATGAATAAAACCCACAATATTTTTTTTAGAATAAAGACATCTCTTGGAAATCATTTCAAAGATCAAGCTGAAAAGCGGAGACAAACATCTGTATCTTAGACACTGTGCAAGAATCCTCTCAGAAAGTGGCAATCAATGATTGCACAATGCTAAAGCTCATGAAACTGGTTTTCTGCACTTCTATGAATGACCCAGATGGGACTCGAACCCACAATCCTCAGCTCCGAAGGCTGATGCCTTATCCATTTTGATAAACTTGTACTTCTGCACTAGAATATTACTGTCATAGTGCTGATATTTTTAAATAGAAGGTAGTACTCTCAAAGAAGTTTTATGATGACCAAGATGTGAGTCAATCAGACAACACTGAGCTCCAAAGTCTAGTCCCGCACTTGCAGTTTCTCTGTACAAGAATCCTCTCAGAAAGCAGCAATCAATGATTACACAATGCTAAATCTCATGAAACTGGTTTTCTGCACTTCTATGAATGACCCAGATGGGACTCGAACCCACAATCCTCAGCTCCGAAGGCTATGTACTTCTATGAACGTACTCAAACACACAATCCTCAGCTCCGAAGGCTGATGCCTTATCCATTAGGCCACTGGGCCACAACCACAGTTTAGATAAACTGGTACTTCTGCACTAGAATATTACTGGCATAGTACTGATATTTTTAAATAGAAGGTAGTACTCTCAAAGAAGGTTTATGATGACCAAGATGTGAGTCAATCAAACAACACTGAGCTCCAAAGTCAGGTCCCACACTTGCAGTTTCTCTGTACAAGAATCCTCTCAGAAAGCATCAATCAATAATTACACAATGCTAAATCTCACGAAACTGGTTTTCTGCACTTCTATGAATGACCCAGATGGGACTCGAACCCACAATCCTCAGCTCCGAAGGCTGATGCCTTATCCATTAGGCCACTGGGCCACAACCACAGTTTAGATAAACTGGTACTTCTGCACTAGAATATTACTGGCATAGTACTGATATTTTTAAATAGAAGGTAGTACTCTCAAAGAAGGTTTATGATGACCAAGATGTGAGTCAATCAGACAACACTGAGCTCCAAAGTCTAGTCCCGCACTTGCAGTTTCTCTGTACAAGAATCCTCTCAGAAAGCAGCAATCAATGATTACACAATGCTAAATCTCACGAAACTGGTTTTCTGCACTTCTATGAATGACCCAGATGGGACTCGAACCCACAATCCTCAGCTCCGAAGGCTATGTACTTCTATGAACGTACTCAAACCCACAATCCTCAGCTCCGAAGGCTGATGCCTTATCCATTAGGCCACTGGGCCACAACCACAGTTTAGATAAACTGGTACTTCTGCACTAGAATATTACTGGCATAGTACTGATATTTTTAAATAGAAGGTAGTACTCTCAAAGAAGGTTTATGATGACCAAGATGTGAGTCAATCAAACAACACTGAGCTAAAAAGTCAGGTCCCACACTTGCAGTTTCTCTAGAGTAGTACTGTCGTTCCAATAAACTACTATGACAAAGTAGGCACTCGTCAAGAAGAAGAAACTTTTAAGCAACCCAGATATGAATAAAACCCACAATATTTTTTTTAGAATAAAGACATCTCTTGGAAATCATTTCAAAGATCAAGCTGAAAAGCGGAGACAAACATCTGTATCTTAGACACTGTGCAAGAATCCTCTCAGAAAGTGGCAATCAATGATTGCACAATGCTAAAGCTCATGAAACTGGTTTTCTGCACTTCTATGAATGACCCAGATGGGACTCGAACCCACAATCCTCAGCTCCGAAGGCTGATGCCTTATCCATTTTGATAAACTTGTACTTCTGCACTAGAATATTACTGTCATAGTACTGATATTTTTAAATAGAAGGTAGTACTCTCAAAGAAGGTTTATGATGACCAAGATGTGAGTCAATCAGACAACACTGAGCTCCAAAGTCTGGTGCCACACTTGCAGTTTCTCTGTACAAGAATCCTCTCAGAAAGCAGCAATCAATGATTACACAATGCTAAATCTCACAAAACTGTTTTTCTGCACTTCTATGAATGACCCAGATGGGACTCGAACCCACAATCCTCAGCTCCGAAGGCTGATGCCTTATCCATTAGGCCACTGGGCCACAACCACAGGTCAGATCAATTGGTACTTCTGCACTAGAATATTACTGTCATAGCACTGATATTTGTAAATAGAAGTTAGTGCTCTCGAAGAAGGTTTATGATGACCAAGATGTGAGTCAATCACACAACAGTGAGCTCCAAAGTCCAGTCCCACACTTGCAGTTTCTCTAGAGTAGTACTGTCGTTCCAATAAACTACTATGACAAAGTAGACACTCGTCAAGAAGAAGAAACTTTTAAGCAACCCAGATATGAATAAAACCCACAATATTTTTTTTAGAATAAAGACATCTCTTGGAAATCATTTCAAAGATCAAGCTGAAAAGCGGAGACAAACATCTGTATCTTAGACACTGTGCAAGAATCCTCTCAGAAAGTGGCAATCAATGATTGCACAATGCTAAAGCTCATGAAACTGGTTTTCTGCACTTCTATGAATGACCCAGATGGGACTCGAACCCACAATCCTCAGCTCCGAAGGCTGATGCCTCATCCATTGGCCACTGGGCCACAACCACCATTTTGATAAACTTGTACTTCTGCACTAGAATATTACTGTCATAGTACTGATATTTTTAAATAGAAGGTAGTACTCTCAAAGAAGGTTTATGATGACCAAGATGTGAGTCAATCAGACAACACTGAGCTCCAAAGTCCAGTCCCACACTTGCAGTTTCTCTAGAGTAGTACTGTCGTTCCAATAAACTACTATGACAAAGTAGACACTCGTCAATGATTGCACGATGCTAAACCTCACGGAACTGGTTTTCTGCACTTCCATGAACGACCCAGAAGGAACTTGAACCCACAATCCTCAGCTCCGAAAGGTGATGCCTTATCGATTAGGCCACTGGGCCACAACCACAGTTTAGATAAACTGGTACTTCTGCACTAGAATGTTACCGTCATAGTACTGATATTTTTAAATAGAAGGTAGTACTCTCAAAGAAGGTTTATGATGACCAAGATGTGAGTCAATCAGACAACACTGAGCTCCAAAGTCTGGTCCCGCACTTGCAGTTTCTCTAGAGTGGTACTGTCGTTCCAATAAACTACTATGACAAAGTAGGCACTCGTCAAGAAGAAGAAACTTTTAAGCAACCCAGATATGAATAAAACCCACAATATTTTTTTTAGAATAAAGACATCTCTTGGAAATCATTTCAAAGATCAAGCTGAAAAGCGGAGACGAACATCTGTATCTTAGACACTGTGCAAGAATCCTCTCAGAAAGTGGCAATCAATGATTGCACAATGCTAAAGCTCATGAAACTGGTTTTCTGCGCTTCTATGAATGACCCAGATGGGACTCGAACCCACAAACCTCAGCTCCGAAGGATGATGCCTTATCCATTAGGCCACTGGGCCACAACCACAGGTCAGATCAATTGGTACTTCTGCACTAGAATATTACTGTCATAGTACTGATATTTGTAAATAGAAGTTAGTGCTCTCGAAGAAGGTTTATGATGACCAAGATGTGAGTCAATCACACAACAGTGAGCTTCAAAGTCCAGTCCCACACTTGCAGTTTCTCTAGAGTAGTACTGTCGTTCCAATAAACTACTATGACAAAGTAGACACTCGTCAATGATTGCACGATGCTAAACCTCACGGAGCTGGTTTTCTGCACTTCCATGAACGACCCAGAAGGAACTTGAACCCACAATCCTCAGCTCCAAAAGGTGGTGCCTTATCGATTAGGCCACTGGGCCACAACCACACAATATTACTGTCATAGTACTGATATTTTTAAATAGAAGGTAGTACTCTCAAAGAAGGTTTATGATGACCAAGATGTGAGTCAATCAGACAACACTGAGCTCCAAAGTCTAGTCCCGCACTTGCAGTTTCTCTGTACAAGAATCCTCTCAGAAAGCAGCAATCAATGATTACACAATGCTAAATCTCACGAAACTGGTTTTCTGCACTTCTATGAATGACCCAGGTGGGACTCGAACCCACAATCCTCAGCTCCGAAGGCTATGTACTTCTATGAACGTACTCAAACACACAATCCTCAGCTCCGAAGGCTGATGCCTTATCCATTAGGCCACTGGGCCACAACCACAGTTTAGATAAACTGGTACTTCTGCACTAGAATATTACTGGCATAGTACTGATATTTTTAAATAGAAGGTAGTACTCTCAAAGAAGGTTTATGATGACCAAGATGTGAGTCAATCAAACAACACTGAGCTCCAAAGTCAGGTCCCACACTTGCAGTTTCTCTAGAGTAGTACTGTCGTTCCAATAAACTACTATGACAAAGTAGGCACTCGTCAAGAAGAAGAAACTTTTAAGCAACCCAGATATGAATAAAACCCACAATATTTTTTTTAGAATAAAGACATCTCTTGGAAATCATTTCAAAGATCAAGCTGAAAAGCGGAGACAAACATCTGTATCTTAGACACTGTGCAAGAATCCTCTCAGAAAGTGGCAATCAATGATTGCACAATGCTAAAGCTCACGAAACTGGTTTTCTGCACTTCTATGAATGACCCAGATGGGACTCGAACCCACAATCCTCAGCTCCGAAGGCTGATGCCTTATCCATTAGGCCACTGGGCCACAACCACCATTTTGATAAACTTGTACTTCTGCACTAGAATATTACTGTCATAGTACTGATATTTTTAAATAGAAGGTAGTACTCTCAAAGAAGGTTTATGATGACCAAGATGTGAGTCAATCAGACAACACTGAGCTCCAAAGTCTGGTGCCACACTTGCAGTTTCTCTGTACAAGAATCCTCTCAGAAAGCAGCAATCAATGATTACACAATGCTAAATCTCACAAAACTGTTTTTCTGCACTTCTATGAACGACCCAGATGGGACTCGAACCCACAATCCTCAGCTCCGAAGGCTGATGCCTTATCCATTAGGCCACTGGGCCACAACCACAGGTCAGATCAATTGGTACTTCTGCACTAGAATATTACTGTCATAGTACTGATATTTGTAAATAGAAGTTAGTGCTCTCGAAGAAGGTTTATGATGACCAAGATGTGAGTCAATCACACAACAGTGAGCTCCAAAGTCCAGTCCCACACTTGCAGTTTCTCTAGAGTAGTACTGTCGTTCCAATAAACTACTATGACAAAGTAGACACTCGTCAATGATTGCACGATGCTAAACCTCACGGAGCTGGTTTTCTGCACTTCCATGAACGACCCAGAAGGAACTTGAACCCACAATCCTCAGCTCCAAAAGGTGGTGCCTTATCGATTAGGCCACTGGGCCACAACCACACAATATTACTGTCATAGTACTGATATTTTTAAATAGAAGGTAGTACTCTCAAAGAAGGTTTATGATGACCAAGATGTGAGTCAATCAGACAACACTGAGCTCCAAAGTCTAGTCCCGCACTTGCAGTTTCTCTGTACAAGAATCCTCTCAGAAAGCAGCAATCAATGATTACACAATGCTAAATCTCACGAAACTGGTTTTCTGCACTTCTATGAATGACCCAGATGGGACTCGAACCCACAATCCTCAGCTCCGAAGGCTATGTACTTCTATGAACGTACTCAAACCCACAATCCTCAGCTCCGAAGGCTGATGCCTTATCCATTAGGCCACTGGGCCACAACCACAGTTTAGATAAACTGGTACTTCTGCACTAGAATATTACTGGCATAGTACTGATATTTTTAAATAGAAGGTAGTACTCTCAAAGAAGGTTTATGATGACCAAGATGTGAGTCAATCAAACAACACTGAGCTAAAAAGTCAGGTCCCACACTTGCAGTTTCTCTAGAGTAGTACTGTCGTTCCAATAAACTACTATGACAAAGTAGGCACTCGTCAAGAAGAAGAAACTTTTAAGCAACCCAGATATGAATAAAACCCACAATATTTTTTTTAGAATAAAGACATCTCTTGGAAATCATTTCAAAGATCAAGCTGAAAAGCGGAGACAAACATCTGTATCTTAGACACTGTGCAAGAATCCTCTCAGAAAGTGGCAATCAATGATTGCACAATGCTAAAGCTCATGAAACTGGTTTTCTGCACTTCTATGAATGACCCAGATGGGACTCGAACCCACAATCCTCAGCTCCGAAGGCTGATGCCTTATCCATTGGCCACTGGGCCACAACCACCATTTTGATAAACTTGTACTTCTGCACTAGAATATTACTGTCATAGTACTGATATTTTTAAATAGAAGGTAGTACTCTCAAAGAAGGTTTATGATGACCAAGATGTGAGTCAATCAGACAACACTGAGCTCCAAAGTCTGGTGCCACACTTGCAGTTTCTCTGTACAAGAATCCTCTCAGAAAGCAGCAATCAATGATTACACAATGCTAAATCTCACAAAACTGTTTTTCTGCACTTCTATGAATGACCCAGATGGGACTCGAACCCACAATCCTCAGCTCCGAAGGCTGATGCCTTATCCATTAGGCCACTGGGCCACAACCACAGGTCAGATCAATTGGTACTTCTGCACTAGAATATTACTGTCATAGTACTGATATTTGTAAATAGAAGTTAGTGCTCTCGAAGAAGGTTTATGATGACCAAGATGTGAGTCAATCACACAACAGTGAGCTCCAAAGTCCAGTCCCACACTTGCAGTTTCTCTAGAGTAGTACTGTCGTTCCAATAAACTACTATGACAAAGTAGGCACTTGTCAATGATTGCACAATGCTAAACCTCATGGAACTGGTTCTCTGCACTTACATGAACGACCCAGAAGGGACTTGACCCCACAATCCTCAGCTCTGAAAGGTGATGCCTTATCCATTACGCCACAACCACAGTTCAGATCAATTGGTACTTCTGCACTAGAATACTGCTGTCAAAAAATTAAATAATAATTTTAAACGGTAAGACTGCAATTTAAAAGTACTGTCCTCATGCAGCTGGTTTTTAGCAGAGACTCAGATGGGACTCAAACACACAATCCTCAGCTCCGAAGGCTGATGCCTTATCCATTAGGCCACTGGGCCACAACCACAGTTTAGATAAACTGGTACTTCTGCACTAGAATATTACTGGCATAGTACTGATATTTTTAAATAGAAGGTAGTACTCTCAAAGAAGGTTTATGATGACCAAGATGTGAGTCAATCAAACAACACTGAGCTAAAAAGTCAGGTCCCACACTTGCAGTTTCTCTAGAGTAGTACTGTCGTTCCAATAAACTACTATGACAAAGTAGGCACTCGTCAAGAAGAAGAAACTTTTAAGCAACCCAGATATGAATAAAACCCACAATATTTCTTTTAGAATAAAGACATCTCTTGGAAATCATTTCAAAGATCAAGCTGAAAAGCGGAGACAAACATCTGTATCTTAGACACTGTGCAAGAATCCTCTCAGAAAGTGGCAATCAATGATTGCACAATGCTAAAGCTCATGAAACTGGTTTTCTGCACTTCTATGAATGACCCAGATGGGACTCGAACCAACAATCCTCAGCTCCGAAGGCTGATGCCTTATCCATTAGGCCACTGGGCCACAACCACCATTTTGATAAACTTGTACTTCTGCACTAGAATATTACTGTCATAGTACTGATATTTTTAAATAGAAGGTAGTACTCTCAAAGAAGGTTTATGATGACCAAGATGTGAGTCAATCAGACAACAGTGAGCTCCAAAGTCCAGTCCCACACTTGCAGTTTCTCTAGAGTAGTACTGTCGTTCCAATAAACTACTATGACAAAGTAGGCACTTGTCAATGATTGCACAATGCTAAACCTCATGGAACTGGTTCTCTGCACTTACATGAACGACCCAGAAGGGACTTGACCCCACAATCCTCAGCTCTGAAAGGTGATGCCTTATCCATTAGGCCACAACCACAGTTCAGATCAATTGGTACTTCTGCACTAGAATATTACTGTCATAGTACTGATATTTGTAAATAGAAGTTAGTGCTCTCGAAGAAGGTTTATGATGACCAAGATGTGAGTCAATCACACAACAGTGAGCTCCAAAGTCCAGTCCCACACTTGCAGTTTCTCTAGAGTAGTACTGTCGTTCCAATAAACTACTATGACAAAGTAGGCACTTGTCAATGATTGCACAATGCTAAACCTCATGGAACTGGTTCTCTGCACTTACATGAACGACCCAGAAGGGACTTGACCCCACAATCCTCAGCTCTGAAAGGTGATGCCTTATCCATTAGGCCACAACCACAGTTCAGATCAATTGGTACTTCTGCACTAGAATACTGCTGTCAAAAAATTAAATAATAATTTTAAACGGTAAGACTGCAATTTAAAAGTACTGTCCTCATGCAGCTGGTTTTTAGCAGAGACTCAGATGGGACTCAAACACACAATCCTAAGCTCCAAAGACTGATACTTTATCCATTAGTCCACTGGACCACAACCACAATTTAGATAAGCTGGTACTTCTGCACTAGAATATTACCGTCATAGTACTGATATTTTTAAATAGAAGGTAGTACTCTCAAAGAAGGTTTATGATGACCAAGATGTGAGTCAATCAAACAACACTGAGCTCCAAAGTCAGGTCCCACACTTGCAGTTTCTCTAGAGTAGTACTGTCGTTCCAATAAACTACTATGACAAAGTAGGCACTCGTCAAGAAGTAGAAACTTTTAAGCAACCCAGATATGAATAAAACCCACAATATTTCTTTTAGAATAAAGATATATCTTGGAAATCATTTCAAAGATCAAGCTGAAAAGCGGAGACAAACATCTGTATCTTAGACACTGTGCAAGAATCCTCTCAGAAAGTGGCAATCAATGATTGCACAATGCTAAAGCTCATGAAGCTGGTTTTCTGCACTTCCATGAATGACCCAGATGGGACTCGAACCCACAATCCTCAGCTCCGAAGGCTGATGCCTTATCCATTAGGCCACTGGGCCACAACTACCATTTTGATAAACTTGTACTTCTGCACTAGAATATTACTGTCATAGTACTGATATTTTTAAACAGAAGGTAGTACTCTCATAGAAGGTTTATGATGACCAAGATGTGAGTCAATCAGACAACAGTGAGCTCCAAAGTCCAGTCCCACACTTGCAGTTTCTCTAGAGTAGTACTGTCGTTCCAATAAACTACTATGACAAAGTAGACACTCGTCAATGATTGCACGATGCTAAACCTCACGGAACTGGTTTTCTGCACTTCCATGAACGACCCAGAAGGAACTTGAACCCACAATCCTCAGCTCCGAAAGGTGATGCCTTATCGATTAGGCCACTGGGCCACAACCACAGGTCAGATCAATTGGTACTTCTGCACTAGAATATTACTGTCATAGTACTGATATTTGTAAATAGAAGTTAGTGCTCTCGAAGAAGGTTTATGATGACCAAGATGTGAGTCAATCACACAACAGTGAGCTTCAAAGTCCAGTCCCACACTTGCAGTTTCTCTAGAGTAGTACTGTCGTTCCAATAAACTACTATGACAAAGTAGACACTCGTCAATGATTGCACGATGCTAAACTTCACGGAGCTGGTTTTCTGCACTTCCATGAACGACCCAGAAGGAACTTGAACCCACAATCCTCAGCTCCAAAAGGTGGTGCCTTATCGATTAGGCCACTGGGCCACAACCACACAATATTACTGTCATAGTACTGATATTTTTAAATAGAAGGTAGTACTCTCAAAGAAGGTTTATGATGACCAAGATGTGAGTCAATCAGACAACACTGAGCTCCAAAGTCTAGTCCCGCACTTGCAGTTTCTCTGTACAAGAATCCTCTCAGAAAGCAGCAATCAATGATTACACAATGCTAAATCTCACGAAACTGGTTTTCTGCACTTCTATGAATGACCCAGATGGGACTCGAACCCACAATCCTCAGCTCCGAAGGCTATGTACTTCTATGAACGTACTCAAACACACAATCCTCAGCTCCGAAGGCTGATGCCTTATCCATTAGGCCACTGGGCCACAACCACAGTTTAGATAAACTGGTACTTCTGCACTAGAATATTACTGGCATAGTACTGACATTTTTAAATAGAAGGTAGTACTCTCAAAGAAGGTTTATGATGACCAAGATGTGAGTCAATCAAACAACACTGAGCTCCAAAGTCAGGTCCCACACTTGCAGTTTCTCTGTACAAGAATCTTCTCAGAAAGCATCAATCAATGATTACACAATGCTAAATCTCACGAAACTGGTTTTCTGCACTTCTATGAATGACCCAGATGGGACTCGAACCCACAATCCTCAGCTCCGAAGGCTATGTACTTCTATGAACGTACTCAAACCCACAATCCTCAGCTCCGAAGGCTGATGCCTTATCCATTAGGCCACTGGGCCACAACCACAGTTTAGATAAACTGGTACTTCTGCACTAGAATATTACTGGCATAGTACTGATATTTTTAAATAGAAGGTAGTACTCTCAAAGAAGGTTTATGATGACCAAGATGTGAGTCAATCAAACAACACTGAGCTAAAAAGTCAGGTCCCACACTTGCAGTTTCTCTAGAGTAGTACTGTCGTTCCAATAAACTACTATGACAAAGTAGGCACTCGTCAAGAAGAAGAAACTTTTAAGCAACCCAGATATGAATAAAACCCACAATATTTTTTTTAGAATAAAGACATCTCTTGGAAATCATTTCAAAGATCAAGCTGAAAAGCGGAGACAAACATCTGTATCTTAGACACTGTGCAAGAATCCTCTCAGAAAGTGGCAATCAATGATTGCACAATGCTAAAGCTCATGAAACTGGTTTTCTGCACTTCTATGAATGACCCAGATGGGACTCGAACCCACAATCCTCAGCTCCGAAGGCTGATGCCTTATCCATTAGGCCACTGGGCCACAACCACCATTTTGATAAACTTGTACTTCTGCACTAGAATATTACTGTCATAGTACTGATATTTTTAAATAGAAGGTAGTACTCTCAAAGAAGGTTTATGATGACCAAGATGTGAGTCAATCAGACAACACTGAGCTCCAAAGTCTGGTGCCACACTTGCAGTTTCTCTGTACAAGAATCCTCTCAGAAAGCAGCAATCAATGATTACACAATGCTAAATCTCACAAAACTGTTTTTCTGCACTTCTATGAATGACCCAGATGGGACTCGAACCCACAATCCTCAGCTCCAAAGGCTGATGCCTTATCCATTAGGCCACTGGGCCACAACCACAGGTCAGATCAATTGGTACTTCTGCACTAGAATATTACTGTCATAGTACTGATATTTGTAAATAGAAGTTAGTGCTCTCGAAGAAGGTTTATGATGACCAAGATGTGAGTCAATCACACAACAGTGAGCTCCAAAGTCCAGTCCCACACTTGCAGTTTCTCTAGAGTAGTACTGTCGTTCCAATAAACTACTATGACAAAGTAGGCACTTGTCAATGATTGCACAATGCTAAACCTCATGGAACTGGTTCTCTGCACTTACATGAACGACCCAGAAGGGACTTGACCCCACAATCCTCAGCTCTGAAAGGTGATGCCTTATCCATTACGCCACAACCACAGTTCAGATCAATTGGTACTTCTGCACTAGAATACTGCTGTCAAAAAATTAAATAATAATTTTAAACGGTAAGACTGCAATTTAAAAGTACTGTCCTCATGCAGCTGGTTTTTAGCAGAGACTCAGATGGGACTCAAACACACAATCCTAAGCTCCAAAGACTGATACTTTATCCATTAGTCCACTGGACCACAACCACAATTTAGATAAGCTGGTACTTCTGCACTAGAATATTACCGTCATAGTACTGATATTTTTAAATAGAAGGTAGTACTCTCAAAGAAGGTTTATGATGACCAAGATGTGAGTCAATCAAACAACACTGAGCTCCAAAGTCAGGTCCCACACTTGCAGTTTCTCTAGAGTAGTACTGTCGTTCCAATAAACTACTATGACAAAGTAGGCACTCGTCAAGAAGTAGAAACTTTTAAGCAACCCAGATATGAATAAAACCCACAATATTTCTTTTAGAATAAAGATATATCTTGGAAATCATTTCAAAGATCAAGCTGAAAAGCGGAGACAAACATCTGTATCTTAGACACTGTGCAAGAATCCTCTCAGAAAGTGGCAATCAATGATTACACAATGCTAAATCTCACGAAACTGGTTTTCTGCACTTCTATGAATGACCCAGATGGGACTCGAACCCACAATCCTCAGCTCCGAAGGCTATGTACTTCTATGAACGTACTCAAACCCACAATCCTCAGCTCCGAAGGCTGATGCCTTATCCATTAGGCCACTGGGCCACAACCACAGTTTAGATAAACTGGTACTTCTGCACTAGAATATTACTGGCATAGTACTGATATTTTTAAATAGAAGGTAGTACTCTCAAAGAAGGTTTATGATGACCAAGATGTGAGTCAATCAAACAACACTGAGCTAAAAAGTCAGGTCCCACACTTGCAGTTTCTCTAGAGTAGTACTGTCGTTCCAATAAACTACTATGACAAAGTAGGCACTCGTCAAGAAGAAGAAACTTTTAAGCAACCCAGATATGAATAAAACCCACAATATTTTTTTTAGAATAAAGACATCTCTTGGAAATCATTTCAAAGATCAAGCTGAAAAGCGGAGACAAACATCTGTATCTTAGACACTGTGCAAGAATCCTCTCAGAAAGTGGCAATCAATGATTGCACAATGCTAAAGCTCATGAAGCTGGTTTTCTGCACTTCCATGAATGACCCAGATGGGACTCGAACCCACAATCCTCAGCTCCGAAGGCTGATGCCTTATCCATTAGGCCACTGGGCCACAACTACCATTTTGATAAACTTGTACTTCTGCACTAGAATATTACTGTCATAGTACTGATATTTTTAAATAGAAGGTAGTACTCTCATAGAAGGTTTATGATGACCAAGATGTGAGTCAATCAGACAACAGTGAGCTCCAAAGTCCAGTCCCACACTTGCAGTTTCTCTAGAGTAGTACTGTCGTTCCAATAAACTACTATGACAAAGTAGACACTCGTCAATGATTGCACGATGCTAAACCTCACGGAACTGGTTTTCTGCACTTCCATGAACGACCCAGAAGGAACTTGAACCCACAATCCTCAGCTCCGAAAGGTGATGCCTTATCGATTAGGCCACTGGGCCACAACCACACAATATTACTGTCATAGTACTGATATTTTTAAATAGAAGGTAGTACTCTCAAAGAAGGTTTATGATGACCAAGATGTGAGTCAATCAGACAACACTGAGCTCCAAAGTCTAGTCCCGCACTTGCAGTTTCTCTGTACAAGAATCCTCTCAGAAAGCAGCAATCAATGATTACACAATGCTAAATCTCACGAAACTGGTTTTCTGCACTTCTATGAATGACCCAGATGGGACTCGAACCCACAATCCTCAGCTCTGAAGGCTATGTACTTCTATGAACGTACTCAAACACACAATCCTCAGCTCCGAAGGCTGATGCCTTATCCATTAGGCCACTGGGCCACAACCACAGTTTAGATAAACTGGTACTTCTGCACTAGAATATTACTGGCATAGTACTGATATTTTTAAATAGAAGGTAGTACTCTCAAAGAAGGTTTATGATGACCAAGATGTGAGTCAATCAAACAACACTGAGCTCCAAAGTCAGGTCCCACACTTGCAGTTTCTCTGTACAAGAATCCTCTCAGAAAGCATCAATCAATGATTACACAATGCTAAATCTCACGAAACTGGTTTTCTGCACTTCTATGAATGACCCAGATGGGACTCGAACCCACAATCCTCAGCTCCGAAGGCTATGTACTTCTATGAACGTACTCAAACCCACAACCCTCAGCTCCGAAGGCTGATGCCTTATCCATTAGGCCACTGGGCCACAACCACAGTTTAGATAAACTGGTACTTCTGCACTAGAATATTACTGGCATAGTACTGATATTTTTAAATAGAAGGTAGTACTCTCAAAGAAGGTTTATGATGACCAAGATGTGAGTCAATCAAACAACACTGAGCTAAAAAGTCAGGTCCCACACTTGCAGTTTCTCTAGAGTAGTACTGTCGTTCCAATAAACTACTATGACAAAGTAGGCACTCGTCAAGAAGAAGAAACTTTTAAGCAACCCAGATATGAATAAAACCCACAATATTTTTTTTAGAATAAAGACATCTCTTGGAAATCATTTCAAAGATCAAGCTGAAAAGCGGAGACAAACATCTGTATCTTAGACACTGTGCAAGAATCCTCTCAGAAAGTGGCAATCAATGATTGCACAATGCTAAAGCTCATGAAACTGGTTTTCTGCACTTCTATGAATGACCCAGATGGGACTCGAACCCACAATCCTCAGCTCCGAAGGCTGATGCCTTATCCATTAGGCCACTGGGCCACAACCACCATTTTGATAAACTTGTACTTCTGCACTAGAATATTACTGTCATAGTACTGATATTTTTAAATAGAAGGTAGTACTCTCAAAGAAGGTTTATGATGACCAAGATGTGAGTCAATCAGACAACACTGAGCTCCAAAGTCTGGTGCCACACTTGCAGTTTCTCTGTACAAGAATCCTCTCAGAAAGCAGCAATCAATGATTGCACAATGCTAAACCTCATGGAACTGGTTCTCTGCACTTACATGAACGACCCAGAAGGGACTTGACCCCACAATCCTCAGCTCTGAAAGGTGATGCCTTATCCATTAGGCCACAACCACAGTTCAGATCAATTGGTACTTCTGCACTAGAATACTGCTGTCAAAAAATTAAATAATAATTTTAAACGGTAAGACTGCAATTTAAAAGTACTGTCCTCATGCAGCTGGTTTTTAGCAGAGACTCAGATGGGACTCAAACACACAATCCTAAGCTCCAAAGACTGATACTTTATCCATTAGTCCACTGGACCACAACCACAATTTAGATAAGCTGGTACTTCTGCACTAGAATATTACCGTCATAGTACTGATATTTTTAAATAGAAGGTAGTACTCTCAAAGAAGGTTTATGATGACCAAGATGTGAGTCAATCAAACAACACTGAGCTCCAAAGTCAGGTCCCACACTTGCAGTTTCTCTAGAGTAGTACTGTCGTTCCAATAAACTACTATGACAAAGTAGGCACTCGTCAAGAAGTAGAAACTTTTAAGCAACCCAGATATGAATAAAACCCACAATATTTCTTTTAGAATAAAGATATATCTTGGAAATCATTTCAAAGATCAAGCTGAAAAGCGGAGACAAACATCTGTATCTTAGACACTGTGCAAGAATCCTCTCAGAAAGTGGCAATCAATGATTGCACAATGCTAAAGCTCATGAAGCTGGTTTTCTGCACTTCCATGAATGACCCAGATGGGACTCGAACCCACAATCCTCAGCTCCGAAGGCTGATGCCTTATCCATTAGGCCACTGGGCCACAACTACCATTTTGATAAACTTGTACTTCTGCACTAGAATATTACTGTCATAGTACTGATATTTTTAAATAGAAGGTAGTACTCTCATAGAAGGTTTATGATGACCAAGATGTGAGTCAATCAGACAACAGTGAGCTCCAAAGTCCAGTCCCACACTTGCAGTTTCTCTAGAGTAGTACTGTCGTTCCAATAAACTACTATGACAAAGTAGACACTCGTCAATGATTGCACGATGCTAAACCTCACGGAACTGGTTTTCTGCACTTCCATGAACGACCCAGAAGGAACTTGAACCCACAATCCTCAGCTCCGAAAGGTGATGCCTTATCGATTAGGCCACTGGGCCACAACCACAGGTCAGATCAATTGGTACTTCTGCACTAGAATATTACTGTCATAGTACTGATATTTGTAAATAGAAGTTAGTGCTCTCGAAGAAGGTTTATGATGACCAAGATGTGAGTCAATCACACAACAGTGAGCTTCAAAGTCCAGTCCCACACTTGCAGTTTCTCTAGAGTAGTACTGTCGTTCCAATAAACTACTATGACAAAGTAGACACTCGTCAATGATTGCACGATGATAAACCGCATGGAGCTGGTTTTCTGCACTTCCATGAACGACCCAGAAGGAACTTGAACCCACAATCCTAAGCTCCAAAAGGTGTTGCCTTATCGATTAGGCCACTGGGCCACAACCACACAATATTACTGTCATAGTACTGATATTTTTAAATAGAAGGTAGTACTCTCAAAGAAGGTTTATGATGACCAAGATGTGAGTCAATCAGACAACACTGAGCTCCAAAGTCTGTTGCCACACTTGCAGTTTCTCTGTACAAGAATCCTCTCAGAAAGCAGCAATCAATGATTACACAATGCTAAATCTCACGAAACTGGTTTTCTGCACTTCTATGAATGACCCAGATGGGACTCGAACCCACAATCCTCAGCTCCGAAGGCTGATGCCTTATCCATTAGGCCACTGGGCCACAACCACAGATCAGATCAATTGGTACTTCTGCACTAGAATATTACTGTCATAGTACTGATATTTGTAAATAGAAGTTAGTGCTCTCGAAGAAGGTTTATGATGACCAAGATGTGAGTCAATCACACAACAGTGAGCTCCAAAGTCCAGTCCCACACTTGCAGTTTCTCTAGAGTAGTACTGTCGTTCCAATAAACTACTATGACAAAGTAGACACTCGTCAATGATTGCACTATGCTAAACCTCACAGAACTGGTTTTCTGCACTTCCATGAACGACCCAGAAGGAACTTGAACCCACAATCCTCAGCTCTGAAAGGTGATGCCTTATCGATTAGGCCACTGGGCCACAACCACAGTTTAGATAAACTGGTACTTCTGCACTAGAATATTACTGGCATAGTACTGATATTTTTAAATAGAAGGTAGTACTCTCAAAGAAGGTTTATGATGACCAAGATGTGAGTCAATCAAACAACACTGAGCTCCAAAGTCAGGTCCCACACTTGCAGTTTCTCTAGAGTAGTACTGTCGTTCCAATAAACTACTATGACAAAGTAGGCACTCGTCAAGAAGAAGAAACTTTTAAGCAACCCAGATATGAATAAAACCCACAATATTTTTTTTAGAATAAAGATATATCTTGGAAATCATTTCAAAGATCAAGCTGAAAAGTGGAGACAAACATCTGTATCTTAGACACTGTGCAGGAATCCTCTCAGAAAGTGGCAATCAATGATTGCACAATGCTAAAACTCATGAAACTGGTTTTCTGCACTTCCATGAACAACCCAGATGGGACTTGAACCCACAATCCTCAGCTCCGAAGGCTGACGCCTTATCCATTAGGTCACTGGGCCACAACCACCATTTTGATAAACTTGTACTTCTGCACTAGAATATTACTGTCATAGTACTGATATTTTTAAATAGAAGGTAGTACTCTCAAAGAAGGTTTATGATGACCAAGATGTGAGTCAATCAGACAACACTGAGCTCCAAAGTCTGGTGCCACACTTGCAGTTTCTCTGTACAAGAATCCTCTCAGAAAGCAGCAATCAATGATTACACAATGCTAAATCTCATGAAACCAGTTTTATGTGCTTCCATGAACAACCCAGAAGGGACTCGAACCCACAATCCTCAGCTTAGAAGGCTGATGCCTCATCCATTAGGCCACTGGGCCATGACCACAGGTTAGATCAATTGGTACTTCTGCACTAGAATATTACTGTCATAGTACTGATATTTGTAAATAGAAGTTAGTGCTCTCGAAGAAGGTTTATGATGACCAAGA
The DNA here is from genome assembly GCA_039654105.1 of Coreius guichenoti. Lineage (NCBI taxonomy): Eukaryota > Metazoa > Chordata > Actinopteri > Cypriniformes > Gobionidae > Coreius > Coreius guichenoti. Next base: position 47,280,068 of record CM077169.1, on the reverse strand, counting down.
TGTGAGTGAATCACACAACATTAAGCTCCAAAGTCCAGTCCCACACTTGCAGTTTCTCTAGAGTAGTACTGTCGTTCCAATAAACTACTATGACAAAGTAGGCACTTGTCAATGATTGCACAATGCTAAACCTCATGGAACTGGTTCTCTGCACTTACATGAACGACCCAGAAGGGACTTGACCCCACAATCCTCAGCTCTGAAAGGTGATGCCTTATCCATTAGGCCACAACCACAGTTCAGATCAATTGGTACTTCTGCACTAGAATACTGCTGTCGAAAAATTAAATAATAATTTTAAACGGTAAGACTGCAGTTTAAAAGTACTGTCCTCATGCAGCTGGTTTTTAGCAGAGACTCAGATGGGACTCAAACACACAATCCTAAGCTCCAAAGACTGATACTTTATCCATTAGTCCACTGGACCACAACCACAATTTAGATAAGCTGGTACTTCTGCACTAGAATATTACCGTCATAGTACTGATATTTTTAAATAGAAGGTAGTACTCTCAAAGAAGGTTTATGATGACCAAGATGTGAGTCAATCAAACAACACTGAGCTCCAAAGTCAGGTCCCACACTTGCAGTTTCTCTAGAGTAGTACTGTCGTTCCAGTAAACTACTATGACAAAGTAGGCACTCGTCAAGAAGAAGAAACTTTTAAGCAACCCAGATATGAATAAAACCCACAATATTTTTTTTAGAATAAAGATATATCTTGGAAATCATTTCAAAGATCAAGCTGAAAAGCGGAGACAAACATCTGTATCTTAGACACTGTGCAAGAATCCTCTCAGAAAGTGGCAATCAATGATTGCACAATGCTAAAGCTCATGAAACTGGTTTTCTGCACTTCCATGAATGACCCAGATGGGACTCGAACCCACAATCCTCAGCTCCGAAGACTGATGCCTTATCCATTAGGCCACTGGGCCACAACTACCATTTTGATAAACTTGTACTTCTGCACTAGAATATTACTGTCATAGTACTGATATTTGTAAATAGAAGTTAGTGCTCTCGAAGAAGGTTTATGATGACCAAGATGTGAGTCAATCCCACAACAGTGAGCTTCAAAGTCCAGTTCCACACTTGCAGTTTCTCTAGAGTAGTACTGTCGTTCCAATAAACTACTATGACAAAGTAGACACTCGTCAATGATTGCACGATGCTAAACCTCACGGAACTGGTTTTCTGCACTTCCATGAACGACCCAGAAGGAACTTGAACCCACAATCCTCAGCTCCAAAAGGTGGTGCCTTATCGATTAGGCCACTGGGCCACAACCACACAATATTACTGTCATAGTACTGATATTTTTAAATAGAAGGTAGTACTCTCAAAGAAGGTTTATGATGACCAAGATGTGAGTCAATCAGACAACACTGAGCTCCAAAGTCTGGTCCGGCACTTGCAGTTTCTCTGTACAAGAATCCTCTCAGAAAGCAGCAATCAATGATTACACAATGCTAAATCTCACGAAACTGGTTTTCTGCACTTCTATGAATGACCCAGATGGGACTCGAACCCACAATCCTCAGCTCCGAAGGCTATGTACTTCTATGAACGTACTCAAACCCACAATCCTCAGCTCCGAAGGCTGATGCCTTATCCATTAGGTCACTGGGCCACAACCACAGTTTAGATAAACTGGTACTTCTGCACTAGAATATTACTGTCATAGTACTGATATTTTTAAATAGAAATCCTCAGCTCCGAAGGCTGATGGATTCCTCCTCAGCTCCGAAGCCTTATCCATTAGGCCACAACCTCCATTTTGATAAACTTGTACTTCTGCACTAGAATATTACTGTCATAGTACTGATATTTTTAAACAGAAGGTAGTGCTCTCAAAGAAGGTTTATGATGACCAAGACGTGAGTCAATCAGACAACACTGAGCTCCAAAGTCTGGTGCCACACTTGCAGTTTCTCTGTACAAGAATCCTCTCAGAAAGCAGCAATCAATGATTACACAATGCTAAACCTCACGAAACCAGTTTTATGCGCTTCCATGAACGACCCAGATGGGACTCGAACCCACAATCCTCAGCTCCGAAGGCTGATACCTTATCCATTAGTCCACTGGGCCAAAACCACAGGCTAGGTCAATTGGTACTTCTGCACTAGAATACGGCTGTCAAAGCATTAAATAATAATTTTAAACGGTAAGACTGCAATTTAAAACTATGACACGCTTGTCCTCATGCTACTGGTTTCTGCAGAGACTCAGACGGGACTCAAACCCACAGAACTCAGCTCCGAAGGCTGATGCCTTTTCCATTAGGCCACTGGGCCACAACCACAATTTAGATAAATTGGTACTTCTGCACTAGAATACTGCTGTCAAAGCATTAAATAATATTTTTAAACAGTAAGACTGCAATTTAAAAGTATGACACGCTTGTCCTCGTGCAGCTGTTTTTTTTGCAGAGACTCAGATGACCCAGATGGGACTCAAATCCACAATCCTCAGCTCCGAAGGCTGATGCCTTTTCCATTAGGCCACTGGGCCATAAAAAAAACTTTAGATAAATTGGTTCTTCTGCACTAGAATAGTATTGTCAAGTAACCGTCAAGCAGTTTCTCTAGAGTAGTACTGTCATTCCAACAAACTACTATGACAAAGTAGGCACTCGTCAAGAAGAAGAAACTTTTAAACAACCCAGATATGAATAAAACCCACAATAATCTTTTAGAATAAAGACGTCTCTTGTAAATCATTTCAAAGATCAAGCTGAAAAGATAAACATCTGTATCTTAGAGACTGTACATGCATCCTCTCAGAAACTTTTAAACAACCCAGATATGAATACATTTACATTTAATCATTTAGCAGACACTTTTATCCAAAGCGACTTACAAATGAGGAGAGCAATAGAAGCAATCAGACCAACAAGGGGCAACAGCATGCAAATGTTAACAAGTCTCAGTTATTCTACCACAGTACACATAGGTTTTTTTTTTTTAAAAGTAAAAATAATAATAGTAATATGTAGATGTGAAGGGTAATATGGTTGTAGTACGTTGTAGTAATATGGTCAGTGAAGTTTAACTGATCATCAATCTCAACTCCAAGGTTCCTGGTTGTCCTGGAAGGAGTTACGATTGATGAACCTAGCTGAAAGGAGAAATTGTGATGAAGTGCTGGGTTGGTTGAGACCACAAGCAGTTCTTCACAAGGTTGAGTTGAAGGTGATGGTCCTTCATCCAGCCAGTAATGTCTGTCAGGCAGGCTGCAATACGAACAGCAACTGTTGGATCATCTGGTTGAAATGAGAAGTAGAGTTGAGTGTCATCAGCATAGCAGTGATAGGAAAAGCCATGTTTCCAGTAGCTAGATGTTGTGACTTATACACCTCACTCCTCCAAGACACCCTGAAGGACCTACCTGAGAGGTAAGATTTGAAGCACTGGAGTGCAGTTTCTGAGATGCCCATCTTCATGCGTGTTGACAGGAGGATCTGATGGTTGACTATGTCAAAAGCAGCACACAGATCCAGCAAGATGAGTACTGTGGATCTGGAAGCTGCTCTTGCCAGACTCTGTGCTTCAGTAACCGAGAGCATGGCAGTCTCAGTTGAGTGGCCACTTTTGAAGCCAGATTGGCTGTTGTCCAGGAGGTTGCTCTGTGCAAGAAACATAGAGAGTTGGTTGAAGACAACTTGCTCAAGTGTCTTTGCAATGAATGGAAGAAGGGATACCGGTCTGTAGTTTTCTAAAAGTGCTGGATTTAGAGAGGGTTTCTTAAGCATTGGTGTTACCCGAGCCTGCTTAAAAGCTGTGGGAAAGGTACCAGTGTGAAGAGAGGTGTTGATGATGTGAGTGAGTGCAGGTACAGCTGAAGAAGAAATGGCCTGAAGGAGGTGAGTGGGGATAGGATCAAGCGGACAGGTAGTAGGGTGATTTTAAAGGATGAGTTTGGAGACTTCTGCCTCTGAGAGCAGAGAGAAGGAGGGGAGAGTGTGTGTGTTAGCTGTTAAGACGTGCATGTTAGTTTGTGGTGTGGAGAATTGGCCGCTGATGGTGGTGGTTTTGTTTATAAAGAATGTTGCAAATGCGTCAGCTGTAAGAGTTGATGATGGGGGCAAAAGAGAGAAGGTTTTGAAAAATGTGCGAGAGTCAGAGCAGTTGTTTATTTTGTTGTGGTAGTATGTTGTTTTAGCAGTGGAGACATTTGCAGAGAAGGAAGAGAGAAGAGACTGATACAAGCTAAGGTCAGTACAGTTTTTAGATTTGCGCCACTTCCTCTCTGCAGCCCTGAGTCTGGAGCGATGTTCACAGAGAACATCAGACAGCCAGGGGGCAGAGGGTGTGGTGCGTGCTGGTCTGGATGAAATGGGGCAAAAGTTGTCTAAGCACGATGTTAGAGTGGAGCAAGTGGAGTGTTAGTGTCCAGTGCTGAAAACTGAGCAGGTGGAGGAAGTGAGGATGAAACCATAGTGGATAGGCAAGAGGGAGAGAGTGAGCATAGGTTACGCCGAAAGGTGACCTGCGGAGGAGTGTGTGTTGTGTCAGGAGTCAGTATGAGGTTAAAAGTGATTAGAAAGTGGTCTGAGGTGTGCAATGGAGTAACTAAAGTGTTGTCCGTGGAGCAGTAGCGTGTGTAGACAAGGTCCAATTGGTTACCTGACTTGTGAGTAGCCATAGTAGACACCTGCTTGAGGTCAAAAGAGGTCAGTAGAGTGTTGAAGTCAGCAGCCTGGTGTTTTTCTAGGTGGATGTTGAAGTCACAGAGTAGTACCAGAGGAGTACCGTCCTCAGGGAAGTTAGAGAGCAACACATCCAACTCCTCCAAGAAGTTACCCAGTTGACCTGGGGGACGATAAACAACTACAAAGTGGATATTAACAGGGTGAGTAATAGTGATTGTGTGTGATTCAAATGAACTGTTGCCAGTTAGAGATGGTAAAGGGTTACATTTCCACTCTTTGAGATAAGCAGACCAGTACCTCCACCCCTCCCAATCAGGCGAGGGGTGTGGGAAAAAGTGAAATTAGTAGAGAAGGCTGCAGGAGTGGCAGTGTCCTCCGGTTTGATCCATGTCTCAGTTAGGGCCATGAGGTTGATACTTGAATGAGTTGCGATAGATGAAATAAAGTCTGCTTTGTTTACAGCAGACTGGCAGTTCCAGAGACCAATTGGAATAGAGAGTGAAGTAGCAGAGGACATAGGGATACTACGCAGATTGTTAGGATTGCGCTGTCTCCAATGTACAGAGCGCGATTTACAAGTGTTAGTAGTAATAGTAGAGATTTGAAAGCACATAGTGAATAAAAGTCACTAAAATAAACAGATGAGACCAAGCTGTACAAAAGGAAAGAAAGGGAAGGAAAAGCAATACTCAAGTGCCTTGTCGGTGTCCTTGCCCGGTGGAGTCGTGCAGCTAGAGTCGCTGGTCTTTACACTCTTCGGCCTTCACACGATGAGGGCTTCACACAAGGGCTGCCTACTCTATTATATACTCTCCTAAAAAGTCGTTATTGAATACATCTGGACACGCCTCGCTACCGAAACTATTTACAAATGTGACCAAACGTGAGAAACCGTCTCTGGTTACTCAACGTAACCTTAGTTCCCTGAAAGGAGGGAACGAGACATTACGTATGGTGAAAACCCTTTTCCTTGAAATGCTGAAGCCTGATTGAATCACTCTATTGCTTTGCAATAGCCAATGGTGTCCTGGCATTCGCTTGATTGGCTGGCTCAGCCACTATATAGGCAATGTCGGGCGCCAAAAAGCCTCAGAATCTTTCGACTGAACGAGAGCTATTGAGGCTATGCAGAGGTTTTTCACACAGCAATCTACATAATGTCTTGTTCCCTCCTCTCAGGGAACTAAGGTTACTTTGAGTAACCAGAGACGTTCCCTTGTCGACTCGGTTTCTCTACATTACATATGGGAAACGTATAAAACCCCGCCGTGTGAAAAATTGTGCCAGCCCAGTACGCCGATGCAGAGGGTTGCAGGCGCTGAGGCTGTAGCCAAGACTATCAGCGCGCTCACCCCTCCCCCTCCATGTCAGGTATCGGACCTGGTTGAAACGCATAAACGCAGTTTTGGCAGAGAGCCAACACGGCGCTGGCGCTGGCGCCGCCAACGTCTCCCTGTACACAGTCGAGCAGCATTGGACTAGTGTAATATAGGAGGTAAAATTAAGGCAACAAACAGGTTGGTGCTTGAATACGCTGCCGGTGTGAATAAGCGGGCATAGATAAATGGGGATAATGCTTATGAAAGTGTGCTTGTTTTAGTTAGTAAATGACTTTACGGGTGCAAGAGATTTAACATGATGCTGTATCGTCTCGTGCCGCCTAGACAACCTAGTTGAAACCGTATCCTCAGGCGACTCAGTCGTCCAATGGCTGCTCAGCCTTCTCCCCCTGTACTGACAGAACGTGGGGTGCAAACAAGGGAATATCCAAGTTATTAAATTTCGCAAAAGTGCTGTGAGATGACCAGCCTGCTGCAAGGCAAATGTCCTGATAGACAGGTCAGCCCAGGCCCATGAAGATGCCAAACTCCTAGTAGAGTGGGCATGCACTCCTATTGGGTAGTCGAGTCCTTGGGAATCATAAGCTAGGCGTACAGCCTCCACAATCTAGTGTGACAGCCTCTGCTTCGACAGTGGGCCGCCCTTCTTGGCGGGATCTGCCACGGAGGGGTTGACGACATGTTCATCAACCAACCGAAAACCACGGCTGGTTGGGCCATTTCAGCGCTACCAAAAGCAGAGCATCCCTCTCCTCCCTGATCTTTTGCAGCACTAGCGGCATTATTTTGACTGGGGGGAATGCATATTTCCGACCCTTGGGCCAGCGGCTCGACAGTGCGTCCCCTTTCAGGGGAGCATAGAATTATAGTGGGCAGTAAGCATTTTCTTCTGACGTGAAAAGGTCTATTTCTGCTTCGCCAAAGAGACTCCAAATCATCTTTACTGTTTGAGGATGTAATCTCCACTCTCCGTGAACAATGCCCTCCCTGGACAGCATGTCCGCTCCACGGTTCAGACTGCCCAAATCGAGAGGAGTACCTGATCTGCCCACAAGAGCAGGCGTCTCGTCAAGCCCTGTAGGGCGCGAGTGCATTCCTCCCTGACGATTGATGTACGCCACCACCGGCGTGTTGTCCATTCTGATCAGAACATGGTGGTCTTTCACAAACGGAAGAAAATCCTGCAGCGCCAAACGAACAGCTTCCATCTCCAAGCAGTTTATATGCCAGTGCTTCTGGTCTCTTGCCGACGCACTGAACGCTGGCCTGCTGTCGCAGAGGGCTCCCCAGCCTGACAGTGAACAATGCCCTCTGTGGTCACCACTATCCTTCTGACCTCCCTGCCCATAGCAGTACCCTGTTCGAACATAGCTGTGCCGAACCAGGGCGCCAGGGCCTCAAGACATGATTGCATTATGACAAGGCGCTCCGTCCCCGCCCTCCACGCCTGTGGTGGGGCTCGGCTCTGTAACCATAGCTGCAACGGTCTCATATGCAGTAAGCCCAGCCGACAGACGGAGGCTGCAGTTGCCATTAGACCCAGTAGTCTCTGAAACATTTGAGCCCTGCCTTGCACAAACGAGGCCAGTGTATTGTGAATGGACTGGATTCTCTGTGCCGATAAGTGTGCGATCATCGTATGCGAGTCCAAAACCATACCCAGAAAAGCAATTGAGTGGCAGGGCTGAAGCGTGCTCTTTTGCATGTTCACAGACAAACCTAGACGTGCTAAATGGGCGAGGAGCCTGTGTTTGTGCTCCTCGAGTACACTCCTCGATTGAGTGATGATCAGCCAGTCGTCGAGATAGTTCAGTACAAACAATAATAATTTGAATTGGTATGCAATTGGTATGCAACACCTTCGAATGCAAATAGCAGAAAGCGCCTGTGATGATGGGCTACCTGGATGTGAAAATAAGCGTCTTCAGATCCACCGCTATGAAATGGTCCCCGGGCTGAATATGCGCGAGGATCTGCTTCACTGTAATCATCTTGAACACGCATTTCACGAGCGCTTTGTTTAACGGTCTTAGATCCAAAATGGGGAACATACCCCCATCTTTTTTGGGACAAGGAAATAGCGGCTGTACAGCCCGCACTCTCTCTGTTCCTCGGGTACTATCTCTATCGCCTGCTTTGCTAGGAGGGAGGATATTTTTGCCCGTAACAGCGGGACACTCTGTTCTGACACTTCTGACATAATCACGCCGCTGAAGCGGGGTGGTCTGTGAGCTGAAGAGTATAGCGTTTTATAGTGTTGATGACCCACTATGACGCCACCGGTAGCTCTGCCCACGCGCTTAGGTGGTTCGATAATAGTGACGCGGTGTTTGCTGCGGCGAGGGCATTGCACCAGTCGCTGGCGAAACATTGCTGCTTAAAATAATGACAGGTGATGCGTCCGTGGTTCGACGCACAGGGACATATGTACCTGAAAACTCGGGCTGCACCGAGCTCCCGCTCTGCCAAACATCTCCCGGGCATATCGCGGGCAGTAGTCAGAGGAGGAAAAGAGCTCTTTTGATGAGGCATGTAATATTTTATGTTTATTGCAACAGAACACATCAGTTTAAATACAACATTTAAACACACATTCTCTGGGTTCTCTGTTGGCCGCCAATCAAAGCGATCTTTTCCTCCTGGCACGAGCATCAGGAATGCTGCTCTTTTTTCTTTGCCGGTCGTCCTTGCTGATGAGGGGCCGGCTTCGCTCCGAAATGGGGCTTTCTGTACTGCCTCTGACGAAGTGGCGGTTCAGGCTCGCGGCATGAGCTTGCACTCGGGGCTGAAGCGCGGCCAGCGTAACTTGTCTGACGCTGAGCCGATAACGATCTGGACCTCGCCCTGGGGAGAGCGTTAGATCGCTTGGGGAGGAGGTGCGGCAGCATCTTCGACTGTTTCAGCGCCTCTGTGTATTTCTCGGAGAAAGCCTCCACCTGCGTGTCCTGCTGAAATATATGCCTTTTCAGCGATGTGATGTGGCTCGGCATGGCTTAGAAGGCAGTGAGACGGTTTTCCAACCACGGGACGGGCATAAGTGAGCCGTGACGGCAGTTTGCGTATCATCTTTTCTCTGCTCCTTCCACTGTCGTGAGCAGCTGGGTCCCTTGTGCATGGGCTCGCACTAAGTGAGGGGAGCACCATGAACAAGTGTGCTCTTCGTGGAGCTCGGGGAAGAAAGGGGCGGGTCTCTGCAGGCCGTCCGCTTGGCGGCTCGCGCCAAGGAAAGACCCGTCCATCCAGCGTTTGGACGGTTGTTCAGGTGTTGCCCAGTCTAACTCCATATCCGCCACAGCCTCTGTGAGGATACTCATCAGCTCCGCATCCAGCAAGGTCGGGGTACAGTCAGCCTCTGAAGGGACTTCCGCACCCGGGTCGGAGGCACTCGTGGACATGGCGTCGTCCTCTCCATAGCCGAACGAGACCATTTCCCGTGCTTCGGTTGGAGGGCGGGAACTATCTTCGACATAGGTGAGCGAGGGTGATGTGGCCATTGGGCCGACGTTAGTCCCCCAGTAGAGCCTAAGGGGTTATCTGCGATCTGCTGGCCTGCGGCTCAACGGTCAACCTTGCACGAAAGATCTTAATTGGCAAATCCTCTCAGGCTCGGCAATCCGATCCTTCCAGTGCCGCCTCAGCATGGGCAAGGCCCAGACACAGCACACAATCCTCGTGTACGTCTGGGCCCGCCACACATGCGGCAAAGAGACATCCTAGAGAATCCTTGTTACTCCGCTGGAACGCAAGAGGGGATCGCTATCCACGTCGTCCACTCCAGTCGCGTAGGTCAACAGCGAAACCAGGCTCCAGGTGAAGAAGATTCTGAGGTTTTCTAGAGCACGTGAACACAGTAAACAAACAAAGTTTCTTAGTAATGACAACTGACCTAAAATCAAATGAGAAAAAGATACAAAACACTTACAGTTACTGTCACCTCTTGCTAGATTGCTTCTCTCAGAGAATAAAACCCACAATAATCTTTTAGAATAAACACATCTCTTGGAAATCATTTCAAAGATCAAGATGAAAAGCGGAGACAAATGTCTGTATCTTAGCCACTGTACAAGAATCCATTCAGGAATAGCCAATAAAACAACATGACATGCTTGACCGTGTGCAACTGGTTTTCTGCACAGTCTCAGATGACCCAGATGGGACTCAAACCCACAATCCTCAGCTCTGAAGGCTGATGCCTTATCCATTAGGCCACAACAACAATTTAGATAAATTGGTACTTCTGCACTAGAATATTACTGTCATAGCATTAAATAATATTTTTAAACAGTAAGACTATGACATGCTTGACCTCGTGCAACTGGTTTTCTGTACAGACTCAGATGACCCAGATGGCACTTGAATCCACAAACCTCAGTTACAAAGGCTGATGCCTTATTCATTAGCCACTAGACCACAATTAAAATTTAGATAAATTGGTACTTCTGCACTAAAATATTACCGTCATAGTACTGATATTTTTAAATATTAGGTAGTATTCTTGAAGGTTTATCATGACCAAGATGTGAGTCAATCACACAATATCACTGAGCTTCAAAGTGTGGTCCCACACTTGCAGTTTCACTAGAGTAGTACTGCTGTACTACAGTAGTACTGTCATTCCAATAAATTAGCATTATATAGTAGGCACTCCCCAAGAAAAATAACCTTTTATACAACTCAGATATGACTCAAATCCACAATAATCTTTTAGAATAAAGACATCTCTTGGAAATCATTTCAAAGATCAAGCTGAAAAGCAGAGACAAACATCTGTATCTTAGCCACTGTACAAGAATCCGTAAAAATCGGTGTATTTTTAAAAGGTAAGACTGCAATTTAAGCAATTAAATACCGTGACATGATTGACCTCGTACAACTGTCTTTCTGCGCAGTCTTAGATGACCCAGATGGGACTCAAAACCACAATCCTCAGCTCCAAAGACTGAGCCCTTGTCCATTAGGCCACTTTGTAAGATTGCAAGTTAGGTAAATTGGTACTGCTGCACTAAAATATTACCGTCATATCATTACATAATATTTTTAAATTCCTTCTCGATTTTCATTCAGTTAGCATTGTTGTCCAGGCATTCCTTGGATCAGTGATTTTCAGAATGTACAATTATTACATTGGTGGCCCCGGGTGCGAGGGCCCTTTCATCGCTGCTTGCAGATTTAATTTCATTTGTATCTTTGTTCTATTATATTTATTGGTGCTATTGCTTGTATTTTGTTCATTCATTCTTATTACTGTTTACTTATTAAAATACTATTTTTTTATTTATATTTATTAGTCCCTTTTAAGACTTGCCCCTTTTGTTATAAAATAAAGTTACAAAATCTGTTACAGGGAAAAAATAAAATTATGATAAATCACCGGCCCACCAGGAATGTCACTTGGTCCAACTTACATCTCAAAGTTGGAGCCGGGCCTGCTGCAGCCACTGTGTTGCGTTCATAAGTAGAACTGTATTGTTGAATACTATTTTTAAACAGGAAGTCTGAAATGTTGAAGTGTTGTATAATGACGTAATGGGTGCTTATCAATACTCAAACTGATGCTTCCTTGTTTCCTTGCTCCTCCGTCCTCCAACCCGTGACCCAGAAACCAATCGAACTCAGCCATCTTGAAGGGCATCTCAATTCTCTAACTGCACCATGAGGAGGCGAGGAATGAGGAGTGAGGAAGTTTTCTGAGAAGTCATGAGCGAGGATACACAAGTGTATCGCATCCTAAGGGGGTAGAGCTAAGACGCGAGGAAAGGAAGCAAGGAAACGAGGATGCACATATAAGAAATGAGAAGCACCCACTGTGTGAGAGAACGGAAGTGAAGTGAGTAAACAAGATGGATGAAGTTCCCTACTCCTGTCTCGTGTGCCTCATTGTTTTAGAACTCCTGACAGATACCACACAATTCATGCAAAGCATCAATGAAACATAAAAATTTTTGGTTCATTTAAATTAAAAGTTATGTTCTGATCTATTATTCTCTCTCACTGTTATATTTTTCAATGATTCAGTGACATTACAAAGTGAAACTGTGAAAATGTTTTTCATTGCATGTGTTTAAATTTAAAAAACCCTTCCCTTTTTTTAATATTTTTTTGTTAAATGATATTGTAGTCAGAGGTGTCACTTTGCAATAGTGTGGTTTAAGTGACTTTTTAATTCTTTCCTGAACAGTGGACTGTAGAATAGAATAAGCAGTGTGAGTGTGAAAGTATCCATTACTGTGTTCCATGTACATACAATACAATGTACACAAAACACAATTTGCAATATGTAAACAATACATTGCAATATACAACATGCAATATACAATACACAATGTGCATTTCATGTATTTATTCATTCATTCTTTTTATTGCTTTAAACATAAATAGCATATTAAGTCAATTAAGAGCTAGAAGTGATAAGATAAAAAATAATAATAAAAAAAAAAACAATCAATAATACACTGGTATTAACACTTCTGTCTACGCCCCTAGACCAGAGGTATGAGAATCTGGACAGAACAAAAAATGAATTGGTTTTCAGAGAGAATATAATTGACATTGCATTTAAATGGTTTATGTTCATGTTTAAATACATTAATTCCAAAATGTTATTGTCACCACATGGTCAAATACCCAAAGAAAACCTCCATAACCTCCAGATTTATGGCCTTGTGGAAGATCACTAAACTCACAGGACCAGCATTGGTACCAGTATTTCCATCTTAAGCGGCCCAAAAATTGTAAAGTTTGTTGCTCGAAAATTTTCCATTTTCAATTTTTAAGAAAAAAAGTTTTTTGAGTGATTCCATTGGTATTGCAAAACCATTCCTGCACATCTATCTCTTATCTCCATCTATCATTTGATCTCCTTTTATTTAGAGAGATACAGGTACAGGCTGAAGTTCAGGCTCTTCTGAGCACTTGACCAGTTTCTGTTAGCACGTGTAAGATCTGGGATAATTTTTTCCCCAAATATCACCACATCCTGCTTGGAAAGAGGTGGGAGTATTTTGGCTATTGTAATAATAGCTCTTTTGTTAGCATTGTATCAGCTTTTTTCTCTGCTTCAGACCCTTGCTTGGTTTAGTCTCTGAAAAATATGAAAGGGTGGTACAGCTTATGATCCATTAACAGTGCAGATACACCACAATCCAGTGGGGAAGTGAGGTAAGGATCTGACCCATCATCCACAGCTTATTTGAGGGTCTGCTTTTCCTTTTTGCTTGTGCATGTAATGGACTGGAGATTAGATGTTGGAATTTGTACTGCTTTGCAAATTGCTGGAACTCCTATTGTAACATGGCCCATTGTCACGATTCCTGATGTAGGAATTCCGTGTTTGGCTTGTGGTTATCACATTACTGGCTGCTGTTCCTGCAAGTAAAGCCATCTCATTTATACATATCTATCACCAACAGATAGATTTCCCATTAAAATGAAAGGGATCAGTGCCAAACATCTCCCAAGCTTCAGAAGTCTGATCTGCTGATCATGGGTTCCTTAGTTTGCTTGTTTCAGTATTTAAGACATGTTTCGGTAACACTTTATTTTGATGGTCCCTTGACTCTAAGTATCATTGCACTTATGTGTCAACTAACTCTCATTAGAGTATTAGAAGACTGTCTGCTTAATATCTGCTAACAGTTTATTGTGTTGCTCCCCCAACAGACATTTTACTGACTATAAGTAACTTTTCAACTACATGTCAACTTATTCTAACCCTAACCGTACCAGTTTACTAATACTCGACTAACACTGTGAGAGTTAGTAGACATGTAGATGCAACATTACTTATAGTCAACAGAATGTGTTAAAGGGACCATTGAAAAAAGTGCAACCCATGTTTCACACCTGTTCACCATCTTCTCATTGTCAGCATTTATACCTGGCCAGTATACAGCTTTTCTGGCTATTCTTTTTCATTTTTCTATTCACATGAATGTCCTTCTTGTGTCCTCTTAAGGATGACAGGACACACTCTGGGATGACAATCCTCCTAAGCAACTGTCCATTCACAATAGATACTTCTGTCTTGGTATGTCTACGATAGCTTGTATTTCAGAATTTTTTTTTTTTTTCAAGCTCAACACCTTGTCTAGACAGTCAATCTCCAAGAATTTTCTCTGAGCCAAAACTGACAGTAATTTTTATAGTTTAAAGTCGATTGTTTTGAATTCTGGGCATCACATTTCTCAGTCTGGCATTGGGCCCTATTTTAAAGATCTAAGTGTATGGTCTAAAGCGCACAGCGCAAGTGCACTTAGGCCGTCCGAATCCACTTTTGCTAGTTTAACGACGGTAAAAATGGTCGGCGCCCAGCACATGGTCCAAAAGGGTTGCCCATATTCTCCTAATGAGTAATGGTTGTGTTTTAGGCATAACGTGCAATAAACCAGAGTCTCATCTCCCATTCCCTTTAAAAGTCAGTTGAACTTGCACCATGGCGGATTCACTATTTAAATGGCGGAATATAGACACCCTCAACCTGACGAGTCAGTTTAAATACGTGTGTATTGCCACGATTGGTTAAATAAGTAGCCAATTTCATTCGTCACTACTGCAAATAGGTAATTCTAATACATGCAATGACTATCCATTATGACATGTAGGCATTTTTATGTACACAATAATAATCTTTTATATTGTAATCCTTTTATTTTTAATATTTAAAAATGTTTGTGTGCTGCTGAGTGTATCTGCGTTGTGCACCCGCCTATAGGCGCATATTACTAACGCACCCTTTAAATAACACAAAAAATGCTATTGACTTTAGACCAGGTTTCAGTTGGTCAATGGCGCAGTCGTTTTCAGTTCCTCAAAATAGCAACGTGCCAACAATGCGTCTGAACACACCTCGCATGTACATGGGCGCAAATGCATTTGCTATTTAAACAACGTGGAGGTGGACATGAAAATGATAATTGCGTCAGTATGAAACTAGCAAAAAACACTTGCGTCGTGTCTGCCGCCGCATTGCACCAGGTGTAAGGTAGGGCCCACTGTGTTGCTCTAAAGTGGAACCCCTGACTGTGACATTCACTGGGACCACTACGGCAACATCCAAGGGGAACCTAAAAAGTCTTAAAATTATTTAAATGACTTAAAGATGATATTTGAAAACCCTTTCATCTTGGATATGAACCTCTGGTACTTCTGTTGTAACATCAATAAATAAAATGATTTAATAAATAGTTTAAATAATGTTGCACATCTTTGTTTTTAGAGTTTCTTTTTGTTGTTTTACATTTCAATATACCTACATTTAAATAATTTATATTTAATGACTTAATAGGTCCTCCTTTTGGAAGTTTGCCACTGTTTTAGACCTCATTGACAAGAATAAACAATTTCATATCAACCATTAACATAATTACTGTAGAACTGTCCTTTTTCATTAGATGCTATGCTCATATTACAACTGTTTATTTCTCAAAACACATGGATAAGTAGGCTTTCCCCCGATTTCTACTAGCTCTGGACTCAACATTTTTACAGAGGAATGCTACTATAGAGGCTTATATCTGGGAACATTTTTTAAAAATTCCTTTCTGGTCACCCACCAGAGATAAACAACCTGAAATTGTAATGAAACACCAGAGCTTTCTCATTATAAACTGACCCTAAAAGTGGAACCCTATGCAATCTTGATCATTACATTTGTACTAACTCTAAGGAACAAGAATGTGAAAACGTATTTTTGTATGTGCTCTAGAGACAGTTTTTGTTTCAAGGAGCTAGGACCATCCTGAGCTGAGATACCCATAAATGTCCATAACCAATATATAGCTAATACATAGAGGTAATCACTCAAAAAAGTAGAAAAAAAATGGTCAAGCAACCTCCATTGGAACACTTGAGATGGACCCAATATTATAATATCACTGTGTACATTATGACAAAAAGTGGAAATCCATGGACGCAGACAAGCAAAAAACATGTTATAAACCACAACCAGACCCTCCAGCAACCAATCTTTTTTAGTGCAAACCTAGATGATCGCTTTCTTGAGATGCAGTTGGAGCTGAAGGATAAAGACAACCTCTAAATTTGAAATTGTACTGTTAAGTACTGCTGCAGTCAAGATATGCAACAAATATATTTAAGAATGGCAAATAATACCAGAATATCAATGTTTATCTCCAGATACATATGAGCTTTGGGTTGCTGGGGTGAGTTTTGCAAACATATACAGTACACTTTAAATTCTTCTGTACAAAGGCTGTTTGTGTGAACATGTTCGGGTCATATTTCACATCAAAAGAAAATAATACATTTCTTTATCTAAAGAATATAAATAGTGAATTATATTTTGCATAAGAAAAAAAAATGAGAATTCTGAATTCTCAGTAGTGGAAAAAAATGAATATATACTGTATATAATTGAAATTGTAAAGCACATTTATAAAGTACAATTGTAGGTATGCATTATGGTATTTCTTATACTGCATTTAATTTGTGCTGATTAAAATGTTTGTGTTCAGACAAGATGATTTTTATTACTGTATTAAGTATGTAATGAAAAAATAGGGAGAGAATATAACCATTACAACAATAATGTTATAATGTAAAAAAAAAAAAAAAAGTAATAGCCCTAAAATAGGCTTCATTTCTGTAATACAAAATATAATTTTTTGAATGAAATATGGCCCAGACATTTCATTCACCAAGTACAGTTTGCATCTGTATATTTAAGGCTGTATCTACTAAAACATTTTGCAATATGCCAACCAAAACAGTTTTCTAAATGCTTTAGTCAATCAGTTTTACAGTCAATACAGTCCACTGCAGAGAGAAGTATAAATCTGCAAAAGCATATTCACAGGAAGGGGGTTTGCTAACTGAATCAGCAATTAATAAAAGGCAATTAAAACTAAAAACAAAAACCTCATATCCATATATTCTCAGACAAGCAATAATCATCTCACCAATTCCATGTGTGATCCTAATGAGTTCTGTGCACATTATAAGGAATAATGAAAGATTTCAATACAGAGACAAAATCTTTGATCCCAATTTTAAGAAGGGTATGCCAGGGAGAATTACAGAGCTGAATGAAACACAGTTGCACACACTTTTATAGAGCCTATAATATCTCACTCAAGAGAAACTGGAGATTTGTTGTGCAACAACTTCTCGGCCATCTCCATCTTTATCATCTCTCAGGTTGACCACTAAGCCACACTTTCCTCCCACAATGCAAACAGCAGTATCTTCACACTAGTCCGAGAATCCTGAGGAGCATTTTTTCTCCAGCATTTCCCAGTTCATGTTTTACCAGTAAAGTCAAACTCCACGCTGAATCCACACATCGAGTTTTAGCAGGAAGTGGATCCATCACATGTTGCCTACCCTGATGTTGGGATTCAGCATGGGATTCAGGTTCGGGTCTGACTCAGCAGAGGCCCGACCCAGTTTGGCCATGATGATGATGAGGGTGAAGAAACCAATCACTCCAACTAACAGCAACATGAAGATTCGCTGTTTCAGTGTGAGGGCCTTTTTCTTAGTGTTAGTACGATTCCTAGGAAAAGGAATAAATGCATTCAAGCATATTAGTAAATATGGAAAGAAAAAACATTTTTACCATGATAAATTTAACAATCAATTAAATGAGTAAAATAGTGATTAGTAAAAAATATTTGCATGGATTTACATGTACTAGTTGTGTAAAATAAATGCTGACAAAACTGCCAGTGAAAATATATTACAACATATGACAAATAGGATTTGGCCATAGCAAACATTTATTTGCAATAAATGAATCTGAGCCACAGACTGAGGACACTCACTTTAGGACCTGTGCAAACCAGCTAAGGGCAGGTCGTCTGCGGTATTTATCATCATCAAAGTCAATCTGCATCACTTCACTGTTTCCTGAATCCCGTGTGTCGTACACCTTTCTTGGGGAAGTAGCTGAGAAGATGCATTGCAAGAAATCAACAAAGAATATATTAGAGACTATATTTTATCATACACCTAAAACAGTGTTTCCCAACCTTTTGATAAGTAAAAAAATCCCACGGCACACCACTATAAAAACATAACAAAATTGCACAAACATGCATTGCTTCAAATTGCATATTTAAAATAGATATATTAAAAGTAGTAGTCACATTTAATGTGAATCTTGAGCTTAAGTCAGGTAGGAACACACTAAAGTCATATAGGCAGCTATATGATGTTGTTAGTTATGATAAAACAACTAGGTATTTAATTAAACACAATTGTGGCTTTATAGCTATGGTCAGACACTTGCACGTGTCATCATAATATGAACATTTTGTGAAAATCAAGCTCAAATGGAGTCGCGAGGTTCCTGACCAGCGAACGACAGAGATATTTTGTCTGTCACTGGAACAGTCGCATCTGAGGCAATCAGTGCATCGCATTACATTTTAATTACAGGATATAAAATTTATTGTAGCTATATGGGCGCTCAATTGTCTTGTTGTTGAAATCTTATGACCAAAATCTTATGATACAAAAGATTAAGCGCTATGCACAGGATATTTAAAACGGTATATTTGCTTCAACTAGACTGCAAATACCAGACTAAACCTATTCTCTGCTCTTCAGATACAAAAAACGTTAGCCTTTATGGACAGTGTTTCTTGAGTAAAGAAAACTCTGTACTTACTCAAACATCAGTTCTTTATTTACCCTTGCATTGCAAACAAGCAGAAATCTCCAAACTGTGCACGGCACTCCATTCTAAATAGAGGCGGGGTGGAGTTATGAGGTTTGACTGACAGTTTGAGAAGCCAATGGAGTTACGAGGTTTAGTCACAACCTCTTTTAAATGCTATTTATTGGTTAAATGTTTGTAAAACCCACATACAGATGTAAAGAATGACCAATAGCATTCATTTTATAAAACGAAAATGACGAAATATAGAGATATGAGGTTTCGGCCCGACAGCGCAATGATATATTCTTATTTGTAGAATATATTTTACATATTTTTTGGAATTTGATCATTTTCCATGGCACACCCGCAGCACAGTGGTTGGGAAACACTGACCTAGAACACACTATGTGAGATAGTATATCCCACAATGCAAAGCAACAAAGTTCCATTTCCTGAGTGACAAATACATCAAATGTGATTTTTAAACCTGTTGTTCTTGACGCATCATGTGATTGAGCTGACGAAGTGGAATAATTATTCACCAAAAAAAAAAAAAAAAAAAAAGAGGATTACATTTTTTTTTTGAAAAAGTTGATCAATTACATTGGATCAATAGATCACTGGACACCATTCACTGTATTAAACATTCAAAGTAGTAATGTGACAAAGTGGGACAAAAAATATTCCACGGTCTGAAATTTGCACAATGCGTTGTTTATTGTTGCAGCAATTATTTCACATGCAGTATGCATAGTAGTGTTGGGCGATATGCTCCATTTTCATATCGTCCTATCTTCAGCCTATGAGATCGGCGATACACGATACTATCGCGGGCTTACTTATTTGATCATTAACTTGCTTATTTATTTGCTTATTTAATAACTTAGTTTTATGTATGAGAATCTTTTTCTATTTTGCGAGCAAAGGTGGAGTGTTTATTAATAAATCAGTCCAGGTAGTGAGGTAAAAACATAGGCGAATCATTTGTGTATATGACGTATATTCCATTTGTTATGTCTGGTGTGATGTTAAATAAAACATTAAAAACGTAAGAGTATTTCAACATGTCAGTGGGAAATTTACGGACACATATTATCCTCTCATGCCGTTACAAATGCAGCATTTTGACTTCAGCACGAGATGAGAACACATTTCAAGAAAGTCGGCGTTTTACCGCGAAAAGCTCGCTCTGTCTGGATCATGATGCGCTTAATAAGGTCCTTCGGATGAGACGTTAAACTCTCGACGTCCTGACTCTGTGGTCATAAAAAAAATCCCAGGATGTCCATCGGAAAAAGAGTAGGGGTGTAACCCCCGGCATCCTGGCCAAATTTGCCCATTGGCCTCTGTTCATCATGGCCTCCTAATAATCCCCATATACTGATTGGCTTCATCACTCTGTCTCCTCTCCACCAATCAGCTGGTGTGTGGTGGGCGTTCTGGCGCAATATGGCTGCCGTCGCATCATCCAGGTGGACGCTGCACATTGGTGGTGGTTGAGGAGATTCCCCCCTTCTATATGTAAAGCGCTTTGAGTGCCTAGAAAAGCGCTATATAAATGTAACAAATTATTATTATTATTATTAAGGACGCTTTATATATCCTATCGCATACGCGCACTTCAATAAGCCCAAAGAATGCAGGTTAATGTGTTTACATGCTGGGAGAAATCGGGGTAAGGGGCAAAAATCTAGCTGAGTCGATCGGTTTATGCTTAAGAACGTGCATGTAAACACGCTCACTTTTTCCTTTAAAGTGAAAAAACTGTCCAAGCTTTTGTGTCGCTGCATTAACTCATCTCTCATGACGATGATGAATCTATCTCAACAAAAGCTGATAATGGTAGGCCTATATCAACTATCTTAATTTACTTGCTAGCCTACATTAATAACAGTGGAAAAAAATATATAATTTTATAAATTATATAAATGATATAATTTTATTGATATTATTATTATAATTATGATTAATTTGCAATTGTATTGTTTTTAGTGTTATTAGTGTCATTAAATGTTTTGGTAATGTGCTATGGAAAGAATAAAATCATCTATGCCGTTTTCATCTTGGCTTAAACAACAACTGTATAAGAATGATGCATCTCTTTTATAACAAGCTCTTGACAATTTGTGAATAGATTACCTTGCAATTTAATTTTGATGTGGGATGTAATTTTGTAGTAGCCTAGTTTTTAAAAACATTTTCACTGAGGAGTCCTCAATCCTCATACGCGCGTGTCGGTGATGTCGCACGTGTAATTTGATTTCGTTATGAAATTAGGGAAGGCAAATGAATTGTAGGTCCTAATATTAATTTAATAATAATATTAGCCTTAAAATAATAATAATAATAATTTAATACATTAATGGCAAAATTAGTCAATTATCGTCTTGATAATATCGTCATCGTCGATATCTCTGGCTATCGTCGATACACGATACTATCGTCTATCAGCACAACTCTAATGCATAGTATCATGTAACAATGTGACAATAACTGTCACATGCATAGTATGCATTATTTACTACACAGTATACAGTAAACTAGCATTCTAGTCTGAACACAATCACAACACAATTTAATCACTATTTTTTTTATTTTTGTAGCTAGATAGTGAGAAATAAAAAAAAAACATTACTTAAATAGTTACATATTCATTCAACAGTATGTCAGTGCTGGATACCTGTGTTGATGGTGATTGTGTCAGTGGTAGAGGTGGCGCTCATATTGATGACAGAGTGTTTCTGGGCACTCAGTTCTCCATTATTGTGGATGTGCTCCACATCCTGATGGGGTGGTAGACTGGTGAGTGTGGGGTTTGACATCGTTATATCCATTGCAGGGGCTGGAACATAGATAAGTTTATTAAATTAGTTTGAAGAACTTTTTACTTTTTTTACTTTTTCTATACTATGGTCTGTCTGAATACTCAAGTCTGATTGACTGGAAGGTGTGCAATAAAATTCTGTCATCATTTGTTCAAGTTGTTTGCTGCTGAACACAAAACAAGATATTTTGAAGAATGTGTGTAACCAAACAGTTGATGAGGCCCATTGACTTCCATAGTATTTTGTTTTTCCATACTATGAAAGTCAATAGGGGGTCATCAACTGTTGAGTGTTCAAAATATCACAAAATATCTTCTTTTGTTTTTTCGTTTCAATTTTGTTTTTGGCGGAAAACAGCAGGGAGAACTTTTGTTACCAACACAACAGCTGTGGAAGACGGTTACGCTAGCACTTGTAATGCTGTCAGAAGCAAGCCATGCATGAAATAGGGAAATCACATCCCTGACTAATATTTTTGTACTGACCAGTAGGTAGGAGTGTTTTCCACTAACTTATTATTGTAAAATATATTTCTTTAATTTTCCATGACTGGAAAACTGCATCACAGATTTCCATGTTTCCCAGTACATGCAAGAACCCTGCTAAAAATGTAAATTACAATAATGACAAACTCACTCTCAAAAGTTGACCATTCAGAGTAACACGAAACATCATGAGTTGAGGTTTCCTGCCTCTCTGGTGGGTCTTCAATCTGGACAGAAAGAAGTCATATCAATGCAAATTAACGGCTAAATATCAGTATCAACACTTAATGTTGAAAGACAAATGTCTTGAACAAGATAAGATATACTCTAAAAGTTTGCTGTTAGTATTTTTTACATCTTCAAATTTCAAACGGTTTGTCTCGTATTTTCATCTCACATTCAGTGTCAATAAGCCTTTAAATCTGTGTGATTATTTTGACAGGTCACTCAATTCTACTGAACTGATTATAATTTAATTTTAAACCAATTCAATTTAGGCAGCGGCTATTAACACTATGTAAAAATAGCAGTATTTTCTTTGCAATAAGCTAAATGTAAATAGTAGTTTGACGCTATTTATACTTATAAATAGTGGCAGATACTATTTGCACCTCAGTGTTGTTGTACATTAAACGGTATGCAGTAATAACATAGTGTGTAAATGATTATATTTTAAAAAAAAATTAAATGGATGTCATCTTATTGGGACAATAAAGCCCTCCCTAAACCGAACACTAACTGATAAACACTTTATTATCAAACACACGTTAGACACTTTATTTCCACTTTTCAAATATTGAAAAATATATATTTTATTGAAAATAAATGCCTTTCCAATCTGATATGTGATGGGAAAAGGGAGTAGAGCGAGTTCGGTTCAGTTTTATTTGAACTCCGGGCAATTTGCGTCAAAACTTTCTGCCATGCACCTTACCCCTATACTATTGCTGCTGTTGTCAATCCAGCATCTTCCTTCATTTTTTTCTGGCCCAACCAGGCGTCAGTGGGTGGAGTTAGTGTAAATAGACACTCCGTTCAATTTAATTCAAAGCCTTAAAAATATTTTGATATTAGCCAGTCCTCACTGTCCTACTCCAATCTTATTTTAAAATATCAATCAATCTAATTATTTACTAAAATTTTACCATTAGTATTTACTAATATTCTAATATTTAACCTGGGTGTGGAAAAAGTAGGTGTGTTTATAGTTGTGAAGTGGTGTATCATAACTGATGGCATATTTCCTCACCATTGGAAGGCCCAGTCCTGCTCTAGCCCAGTTGACGGAGGACAGTTGTTCTCTCAGCGTGTCTGCAATAGGACTGGCCAGGTTTGGAGGTGGGAACACAGGACCCTGGCATGTTGGGCACTGGTACCCAGCAGGTGCCGTGTAGAGAGGCTGACGGGAGGCCAAGTCATTCAGACATGACCAGTGGAATAAATCTGGCATGGTAAATAAATTAAATGTAATGAAAATTATAAAATAATAATAATACCAATAATAATAAAATCTTTCCCAGAATATACCAAATAAAAGCCACACCAATGCAGACATTCATATACTGTGTAAAATGCATCGTTATTTTTTATTAAAAATTAAAATTCTGTCATTAATTACTCACCTCTCATGTCGTTCCAAACCTGTAAGACCTTCGTTCATCTTCAGAACACAAATTAAGATATTATTTTTGATGAAATCCAAGAGCTCTCTGACCCCTCCATAGACAGCTATTTATTTAACACTTTCAAGGCCCAAAAAGGTAGTAAAAACATTGTTAAAATAGTCCATGTGACTCCAGTGGTTCAACCTTAATTTTATGAAGCAACGAGAATGCTTTTTGTGTGCAAAATCAAACAAAAATAACGACTTTATTCAACAATTTCTTCTAGCATGTGTCAGACTCTTACACTGTTGACGCAGTGTAAACAGCACATCACTTCCTGAACACCGGCTTACCATTGGCCGACGCTGTTCACGTGAGCACCACGACGCATGCGCACGAGTCGTTCTGCCGTAGAACTAGGAAACACTGCACTGTTTACACTGCGTCAACACACAGCGTAAGAGTCTGACACGGGCTAGAAGAAATCGTTGAATAAAGTTGTTATTTTTGTTTGTTTTTGCGCACAAAAAGTATACTCGTCGGTTCGTAAAATTAAGGTTGAACCACTGTAGTCACATGGACTATTTTAACAATGTTTTTACTACCTTTCTGGGCCTTGAACGTGTTAATTAAATAGCTGTCTATACAGGGGTCAGAGAAAGCTCTCGGATTTCATCAAAAATATGAACAAAGGTCTTACGAATATGGAACGACATGAGGGTGAGTAATTAATGACAGGACTTTCATTTTTGGGTGAACTAACCCTTTAACTTCTGACTCTGAGATCACTAGAAGACATTATATGTCTGTAGCTTCTCACCATAACAAACTAGTCGAACAGTATCCTGGGAATCTAAGGGCTGGCTGCACAGGCTGCAGTTGGGGTTGTAATCGCTGTCTTGTAGCCACTGTAGGTATGACTGTACAATACACTGTACAAATAAAAGGAAACAGGAAACAGAAGTGGTGTTTATCTGTGTATAAATCTTCCAAATTCCATTGACTTCCATTGTATTTTTTGACTACACAATAGAATTCAGCGGTAACAAAACATATTTCATTACCAACGTTTTTCTAAATACTATGTTTCACTGAAGAAAGAAACTCAGAAAGAAAGGTTTGGAAAAACATGAGAGGGAGAAAATGATAACAGAATTTTCATTTTTGGATGGACTATCCCTTTTAAGTCATTAATTTTAACTAAATATTAGAGCACTAACCTTGTTGTGATTGGATACAAGACAGTGCTCACACACGTTGACACGATGTTCAAAGCAGAACAGGTTTGTTACCTTCCTCTTAGGACACTTGCACAAACCCATGATCTCCCTGTCAAGCAAAACATCCATATATAAATCACCCAGAATACATATATAAACTCGAGTACAATAATCGTCCTTGATCTACGGTCAATTCTAACTACTCTTAAAATATGCATTTTAATATAATTTTCTATATACATATGCAGCTCCTCTTGGCACTTAATATACATTCTTGATACAAACTGCCTTTTCTGGTAATTAACATATATACAAAAAGTGTGCCATTACCGAGCTGACAGTGACAGTCCACGGATGGTTAGCTGCTCGACTGTATCAAACTTCCCTCAAACTAATCAACATACTATTAGTTAAACAATATTATATTTACCTGAATATATCAACGGAAACCACAAACTGATCCAAATATCAACACTCTCGAGTACTTTCCTCAATATTTTTTTAACATCTCGTAAGATTGCTTTTTTGCCACGTCTCTTCCGCTACCGTCGCAGAGCAATGGCGTCACTAAAAACAATACATACGCATCAGTGTCGCATATTACAACTATTTCGTATCTATATTTTAATTTGTGCGTTTGTGATTTCCTTTCCTGGCTATTTTATATACTGATTTGAAACATTTTCTGTCAGTCAAAACGTCTAAAGATTTACCCCCCCTTATTTTGAAACTATCATTCATCCAAATGCAGGCGTGTTTGTTTTTTGTTTTGGTAGTAAGATGGCTCTGACTGGGAGTGAACGTTGTATTTGCATGTATACCAGCTAGGGGTCCGTTCTTCGTACCTCGCTTAATACATCTGAGATGATTTGACAGATCCCAGATCTTTTAATCGTGATAATTGATCTCTGGCTAATTTGGTTCTTCAAACGAATTTGCGGATTGGATTAAAATATCTGGATTAAGTTGGCTAATTACTGCGCGTTCCTGTGTTCACTGAAGAGGGCAGGGCAGGGCAGATGCATCGATACTCGAAACCACGATCAGTAATGCAGCGATTGGCTGGCGGCAAGACAGCAACGTAATGGCGTCATATAATTCAAAAAGCCACCTGGCAAAAAACTTGACAAATTAAAAAACAACAACAACACGCATTTCTGGACCTTTATAAGGAAACAGCCAAACGACCAAACCAACATAAAAGTTATAATAGATAAATTAAATGTGCACTGTTTTTTTTTTTTTAAACATTACCAATTATTTATATTCACGATTTTATATTATTTGTACACCATTTACATTTTTATTTAAATGTTGTAATTAGCAATTCATTTAATTTTTAATTCAATTTGAAGCAGATTTGTTACGTGACAGTATTAATTAAAGTTTCTTAAGGGTCAAGATCAAGTTATCTGCATCTCTTGCGCTGCATCAAGCCACTCCCATAATATCCGTCATCAATCAAATTAATGCAGGGCTCGCTATTAATCATTAACTGTACAGCATGTGTGTAAGACTCCAATAAAATTATAAAGTAATTATTCCATCACAAATAAATCACTCAATCAAGTGGCTGTGTCTATGGTATTATACACAGCATTATAATATTATTTTCAAATACATTTTTATATTATTGTTATTATTATTTAAAATTATTATTGCCCGCCTGGTTCAGTAAGGAACTCTTGTAATAAAGTAGCATTGGCTGGGACAGATTTTAAGTATCACCTCAAGATGCAATCTAATCCTGTTTACATGAAATAAATATCCCGAGCAGGTTTAAGTTTACGGACCTGTTGCTATGACAGCAAGTCCAGGATGAGCTTCGAAGAACCAAACAATCCAAGATTAAGCCAAATCGTCAACAGCCAAATCCAGCTAATTGAGTTAGCGACGTACGAAGAACGGACCCCCGGTGTAGAGGGGTATGCTGGTGAATAAGATGTTTAATATTCAGACAAATGTGGGAACAGGAGATTGAAATTCAGTATTAGAAAGAAGGAAGGAATCAATTGCTAGTACAGAGGATTAAATGTAAATTTTCATAAAACGTATAAGCATCCTGCAGAGAAATGTAATAAATTCAATGAACAAGAAACAGCCGAGCCCAAAATAATATAATATCTTTAGGAAATATACTGCCTAAAAAAATATGGGAAAATCCCTATGGAAAATGGAGTTTTGGGATTCAGAAAAAAAGGAGTCGAATGGTGGCGCTAATGCACCTAAAGGTCTGCCAACCGCCAATAAACTGAACAGAAGAAGAAGAAGTGAGCATTCTCAACATTGGACGGTATCAAGAAGCTGGGCAAATATGCGAGCTTTTCCTGTGAGTTGTTCACAAGATAAATCACGAACGACCGTGACTGGTGCCGAATAAGGTACGAACTCCGATCGTTTTAGAACAGTCGAGGTGTGTTCGACTTCGGACTTTCTGCTTCCCGTAGTGATGCTTGCACGTGTTTGTGTACTTTGACAGATGAAGTAGATTAGATGCAATATTTTTCACTACGTTTTCATGTAGCAACAGACACACTTTTCATCATAGATGTATATATCTATGCTTTTCATTCAATACTTTATGCACTGCGTAAAACAGCGCATGCACGTAAAAGAATAAAGTTCAACATATGCATATACTATTTAAATATTAAATATTTGGATTTTATTTTGATTAGCATGACAGAACATAAGTTATGAAACCAGTGATTTGTGAGCAGTAGTAGTGCAACTGAAGCGTGGCAACAGCTGCCTAAAGATGTAAGCCACGAATAATAAGAAAAACAAAGTTGTGAGCAAACTGCAAGTTTTGGGCACTGGATCTGTATACAGTACCCGCCGCAGTATTTCAAACACTATACAGCAGGAAATTCTAAAAAATAAAAAAAAAGAATATCGTGAAAAATGCATAACATAAGCTAAGACAGTAATATTAAAAGATTAAATTAAATATTACTGCACAATTCTGGATAAATTGAGAATAATGAACAACATGTTGTGATAAGTTAATTGCTGCAGTCTATTTAAAAAATATTTAATCAATTAGATTTTTTTAATAATTCAGTTTAATGAATGATTCATTGACTCATAAAGACTTAATTTGTTTTTATTACTGGATGAATCAGCATTTTTGAATCAATCTCGTGAATGAATGGTTCAATGACAAAAACATGTTTAAGTCACTTGTTGCCACCTACCGGTGTAACGGTGTAATTGATACAATCTTCTTCTTTTTTAAGCATCAAGTTACTTTCAAAAGGTGATTTTCTTTATTTTGAGCACTGTTTACAACCAAACTATAAACTTTTATTCCAGGACTTCTGTGATAATTTGAATGACTGAAACAGAAATAATGAGATTGTGCGGTTGTGTGTTTCATACCTATACATGGCAACTGCTCTCTAGC
Organism: Coreius guichenoti; assembly: GCA_039654105.1. Taxonomy (NCBI): domain Eukaryota; kingdom Metazoa; phylum Chordata; class Actinopteri; order Cypriniformes; family Gobionidae; genus Coreius; species Coreius guichenoti. The sequence continues at coordinate 47,251,912 of CM077169.1, read as the reverse complement.
GCCAAAACAGATTTCTCTGTGATTGTACTTGTCAAAGGTTTAATAGGCGTAACCGAATCGTTGTCATTTTGGATCACTTGGGTTTTTAAATTGAGATCATAATTTTTTAACGATTAATAGAGCAGCTCTATTAAATATACACCTTATTAAAGATGAATACTATGCATACTGCATACAGGCAAGCAGATGAGCCCAGAATATGAACACAACGCACTAAATTGTACATTAAGCATTTTCTTTATAATGTTTTTTTAATGGAGAAACGCTTAAGATGAAACTTTGTGTGTTGCGTTTATATTCTGTGTTCATCTGCATTCCTGTACATAGTATGTTTTATTAATAAGGTGTATACTAAATGTTGTACTCCAATATCACTGTCTTGATGCATTAAGGCATCACTGTTTTAGTACATTAGTACTTAGTACAGAACTGGTGAAAATAACTGGTTGCAGTGGAGGAATCTGCTGTGCCTTCCAGGTAGCATTTATATAAGGGTGTGATGTCACATGAAAACTGTAAATTATGCTTACATCCATTCTACCCACTAATTCTATTTTTATTTTATTTTTTATATAGTCTTGGCAGAAGTGTGAACTAATACTCTGCAAGCACACTGGATTTGGGTTTGATACAGATGTTGGAAATATGACTTGCTCAGAGGAAGCAGAGGCACAATTTGCAGAGCTAGAGCTGCTATTAAGCATGTTTCCAAGTGAAGAAGAGTTACAAGTGGATGAGCTCTCCCATGCAGAGCTCAGGGCTTATGTGGAGGGCTCAGCTCATACTCCCCCCAGCACCAGACCCCAATTCAACATCAAGCTCAAGGTGGAGAACCTTGGAGTAAGTGTGGGAAATACATTAAAATGCATTCTTTGTTCTTCATCATTTAATCCTATGTCAATCTTTTTTTTTTTGATAGGTGAGCATTACATTGTTGTGCACTTACCCAGCTAACTACCCAAAAGTGTTGCCAGATATTACTGTCAGGTATTTAAATACTTTGAGTTTCCAATTAATACTTTTCATAAGCTGTTTTGATTGATTGTTTACTCAGTGACATAGACAGTGGCCATATCTATGGGATTCCTATTGGACTTTCTATGAGAATTTGATCCCAAGGTCCTGAAGGATTCCAGTGGGATCAAATAAGTGTTCAAAAATGAAATAAAATAGTACCGAATAAACTTAAATCGGTAACACTTAACAATAAGGTTTCATTAGTTAACATTAGTTAAAGGGATAGTTCACAGAAAAATTAAAATTCTGCCATCATTTACTCACCCTCAAGTTGTTCCATACCTATATGAGTTTCTTTCTTCTTGTGAACACAAAAGAAGATATTCTGAAGATTGTTTGTAACCAAACAGTTGTGGTGCACCATTGACTTCTATAGTATGAAAAATAAAATACTATGGAAGTCAATTGTGCCCTAAAACTGTTTGGTTACAAACAGTCTTCAAAATATCTTACTTTGTGTTCAGCAGAAGAAAGACATATATACAGGTTTGGAATAACTTGAGGGCGAGTAAATGATGATAGAATTTTAACAGCTCATTTGCTCCATATAGAGCATATACTTGCTAATGGCAAGAGTCATGAAATATCATGTTATATTATTATTTTTTTTTTTCCACAAGAGGTCAGCAGAGACACCCACATTGACCCAATGTGAGATATTTTGAGCTATTTTGAATTTAAGGTGAAAGAATGTGCTTATATTGTATTTATTGATCAAATCTAGTCATTTAAATAAATAAAATAAAAAATCTCAAAAAATTAAATGAAATGATACAAGCTTTCTGGACAAAAAAAGTATAATTTTAGGGCTTCGGGTTATTTTGACCAGCGAGGGAAGGATTTGTTACAGGATGCGAGGGAAGGCTGAAGGTTAATGATTTAACCATACAAATTACCACAAATGACTTTATTTAGTGCTTGATCTGTATGAAAATCTGTATGAACCCTGAGTCCCATTTGGAACTGTAGTAAAAAAGAAAAAAACTTGATCAGTGTTTCCCAAACCTGTTCCTGGAGGCCCACCAACAATACACATTTTCAAACTCTTCCTAATCAAACAGACCTGATTCAACTCATCTGCTCGTAAGTAGAGACTCCAAGACCAAAAATATATGGGTCAGATAAGGGAGACATCCAAAATGTCCACTGTTGGTGTGCCTCCAGGAACAGGTTTGGGAAACTGATCCAGATGTACAAATTGTTTTGTTATGTTGAAACCATGTAAAGTATCTTAATTTCCCATTAGGATCCAAGTTATTGTACATATTTCAATTGGATTCCTTCTGGATTTTAACTAGGATAATCATTTTTTTTGCCCTTTTCAGATGTTCTGAACTCACTAGATCACGGCAGATGCTACTTCACTCTGACCTCAACACCTACCTGTCTGAAACCTGCAGTGGTGATGTTTGTATTCTTTCTGCTGTGCAGTGGATCAACGAAAATGCACAAGCATATATCACTAAAAGTGCCCCTGTCAGCGATCCCAAGAAGGAAAATGTTTCGATGCAGTCAAAAGAGACCTTCACTAGATTCTGGATCTACAGCCATCATATCTACAATAAGATCAAGAGGAAGAACATTCTGGAATGGGCAAAGGAGCTGAACCTTTCTGGGTTCAGTATGCCGGGAAAGCCTGGTATTGTGTGTGTGGAGGGTCTGCAGTCTGCTTGTGATGAGTTCTGGGCCAGGTATTAATTGAAATCTAGAACAAATCAATAGGGTCTACACTTTTGTGAACACACCCAAAGTGCAAACTCAAAATACCAAAGATGAGTTAAATACCTAGGTTTTGTGTGTGTGTGTATAGGTTTGACGTGTGTGGTCCAAAATGAGGATTTCATTTACTATAGCCCCGTTTCCACCAAAATTACCCGAAACAATTTGTCCCAGGAAATTTTTTCCCCCAGACCTGTTTCTGTCTGCGTTTCCATCGCGGTCTAAAGTACCTTGAAGATTAGTCCAGTGACGTAGGACTGCGTGCGACTTTCCAGTTCCCACTGGATTTCGTCCTCCGCATATAAGCTTAATAAAGCCTGAACCTCGCCGTTGGTCCATTGGTCGTATTTTCTAAACTTTATTGTTAATTCGAATAGCAAACAACTCTTATAAAATGTTTCTTGAACTTATTTAATAGAAATTGCTATTATAAGTTTGAAAACTCCTGATATAGATGATCTTGCAAATTCATATGCAGTAGATGAACATTTAATTTAGATGGTTTTATGTTACAACTAATAATTTTAAATAACTTTACGGTTGTCACAAACCATCTTAATTTAATTTTCAATTTGTTTTTATTATTATATTATATTACAATACCGTTTAAAAGTTTGGAATAACTTATATATTTTTTAATGTTTTGAAAGAAGTCTCTTCTGCTCACCAAGACAAAAATACAGTAAAAACAGTAATATTTGTGAATGAAATATTACTACAGTTTAAACTGTTTTCTGTTTGAATATATTTTAAAATATAATTTATTCCTGTGATGGCAAAGCGGATTTGTTTATTATAGGTGCATTTGTTTTATATTTTCAGGGTGAAAGTTTTAACATGGAAAAGAATTATGATTCGTCACAGAGAGGATGTCCCTTTGGAAAACAGCTCGATGGAGGAGAGAGCTGACTCCCTCCGCAAGTTCACTGGATTTCATGAAGCCATTTTTGACCCTCACGGGACCAGAGGAAACCACATGGACCTTGGACAGCTTTATCAGTTCCTTAATGACAAAGGATGTGCTGATATCTTTCAAATGTACTTTGGGATTGAGGGGAGATAATGGTTTGTCTGTGTCTGTTTGTGTGTGCGTTACTTCTATTTTTCCCTTAACTTTAGGTTTAATATTGACAACATTAAACATTTTAACAGCTTAAACATTGTATCAAAGAATGCAATTACATTGAGGGATAGTTCAGAATGTTTGTAACCAGACAGTTGATGGTATCCATTGACTTCCATAGTATTTTTTTTTCTTACTATGGAAGTCAATGGATACCGTCAACTGTTTGGTTACCAACATTCTTTAAAATATCTTTTTTTTTTTTTAGTTCAACAGAAGAAAGAGACTCGTACAGGTTTGGAACAGCAAAAGGGTAAGTAAATGATGACAGAATTAACTATCCCTTTAACAGAATAGTAATGAGAATGAAATTAGTAGTATTAGTAGGCTGTAGTTCCGCATCACTGTTGTCTCAAAAGGATGCACCTGTGCCATCAATCCTCAAATTTCTCTTCTTCATGAAGACGATTTATCTGCTTTCTTCGAAATTTTATGTTTTAGTTTGTCTTCCCTTTGTGGAACAGAATGTTGTTCTGACACTGTTCTCGCTTATAGAGTGCATTATTGCCCACCCACCTTTTCAGCGGTGTTGGTTCTGGAAGTATTTTTTCCATTCATTTTTGCCATAGGGATTTTTTAAAAAGTCTTTGTTAAAGAATTATAAACAATTAACCAAACCAACCAGCTACGAGGTGATTTCATAACATCACAAACTTTTATTTGAAGCAAAAAATTATTTGAAAATTAGACAAAATGCAAAGGTACAAGACTGTATCAAATGGCTTTAGTGAGGATAAGAACTACAATCCTGTGAAGCATTGCAAACAAATATTTAAGTATTTTGAGAGAGTAGGGAGACTTGATTGCGTCATTCATAGTGCTTCTTGGGAATGGGCAGAGCTAAAGAGCTCTTGGCGCGTTTTGCTTGTCTCTCTGGTGAAATGTTCTTCTCTGTACAGCATCATGGGTACTGCGTTTTGCTTGTCGTGGCTCTCTGATTGGTTAACTTTTCTGTACAGAAATCAACCTGAAATTATGGGTAATGTAGTTTTCCCACCACAAAATCTGCTGTTAAACACGATTATTTTAGAATTTAGTTGCAATATTGCAGGATGAAGGCTTCAACAGAAGCAAATACCATCGATTAACAATGTTGTAGCTCACAGTAGGGCTGTTTTTAAAGGTTTGTAAGTTAAAGTAAAAAATCAATTTCCCTATGGAGAGTTTTTACTTCCAGAAGACTGTTGCACTCTATTGCAAGGACTCTGGAGATCACTAAAATTAACAATTGATAAAGTTTGGCTTGCTGAATATTATATCCCTTTCTACTAAAACACTTAAGTTAATTGTTAATAATCCAGATCACAGCTTCCCGCTTCTTTCTTTTCACACCTTTCCTCTCGACTTGTTTTGATAGTTAGAATAGACTTTCTTGAATGACAGTTATAAATATCAGTATTTTGTTCAGTTGAAATATAAAAGGGCAGTATGACACAGAAGTTTTCACTCTCCAGACCTGTATACTTCCTGACGAAGGTCCATCTAAATGAAGTTCCTAAACGCAAGTTAGGGAGGAGCGAGCCCATCTAATCTTTCAATCAACAGCCAGAGTATATAAGCAGCTGCTTACCTCTCTCCAGTCTCAGCTGTTCCAGCATCCCTCCACCTCCCCAAACTCCACCTACATCTTAGGTACCTTGCCCTTTGTAATCACATCCTATATTTAGCCACTATGGAGGGTATCAGAGCTTGAGTTGAAGCTGCTTCATCGAGCCCCTCATCAGTGGACAGCAAGCCAAATAAGTTTAACCTAATATCTTAAAGATTATATGGGCAAGCAAACTCGTTAATTCAACATAAGCCTTAAGATGCCTGTTTTATTCTTCCTCTTAATCGAAAGATTTCTCAAGGAAATTAATTGTAAAGAAACAATGAAAGCAACCACTGTATTCTGAAGGCATATTGTTATACTCTATTGTATTTGTTGTAATTGTGTAAAGATGGTAGATTGAAGGTTGGAGACAGGCTATTTCTGTCATTTAGAGATTTGTATGTGTGATAAATTCAGACTCAGGTTATGTAAAAATAAAGTTTATTTGTAATTACAGCAAAATATCCCAAATGAGTTGTGTAAAACTGGAATAATTAGCAGCAAATTAACAAAATGGTCGAAAGACTGATAGAGAAGTTAACAAGAGTGACTTTGTTCTGACTTAATTCATTCTTCATTCATTTAGTCTTCATTTTTAATTTTTACAATGGCAATTTTACATAAAGATTTAAATAAAATTAAAATAATTTATTTTTACATTATGACTGTCTGCAATCTCCTGGAGGTTGTAAAATGGAATATCACGTCTTCTAATAGTAATTACCCACTGAGCTAAGTTGTACCATGTGCGAGTTTAAAAAATTTGTGTCTTCTATTTGAATTTGTTATTTGTAAAATTTAAAATCATATTTTTTTTTTTTTAAGTTTCCTATAACGGTATCTGCCACTATCAGGTAACCCAGCTTTATTTCCTGCTCAAAGCAAAGTTTTACACAAATTTGGCATTTGACAGTTAATTTTGGACCTTGTCTGCAGGCAAATCACATGTTAAATGGAGGGCCACATACTGTAACTCCACTTTGAGATGTTACTTACCTGGTATTACTTACCTGGTGAAACTGATAAAATGAGAGGCTTAACGTCTCTAGAACTGAAGCATAATAGCAATGGTTGTTTACAAGTTATCACTTTTCCCTGATAAAACAACACATTTTGTGTTTATTTTCAGAAACGTTTTGTTTTTAATATATGTAAATTTGCTGGAACTTCTTTGGCAACCGTGGCATGAACCTCTGAAACTTTGTAGCCATGTCAGGAACCTCTGGGAAGCTTAGCAACCTGAGCTTCTCGAACCGTAGCGGGGTCTGGGGTTGCAGCAGTAGGAACATTCAGACTGGGCACGAAGCTCTGAGACCAGGGCAGCTGAAAAGTACCCTGTCGAGTAACCGCTGCGGTGCCTGTGACTCGGACCTCTCTGACTTCAGCAGGTTCTTGCGCAGCAGCATCAGAAATCTTTAATGCTGCCTTCACAGTGATTTCTATTCTTCGGGACCCAGGTACAAGTGGCAGGAACCTTTGGATTGGCAGTGTGAGGGACCTCTGATACCAGTGTTGGAAACTCAGAAGCGAAGACCAGGAGACTTGGATGTATCTTCAGCAGGATTCTTTATTGAGAACACGTGCTGTCGGTAGCTGCAGTCCATCAAGTCTAACTAAAGCAGTAATAATTTGTAGTTTTCATACATTCAAGAGGGAGGGATTAAATACAGTAGAGGTGGAGACAATCTGAACAAAGCATGCAAATGCAGTGCAGGTATCAGCCCGTTCCCGGCATTTCCCCAGCCCTGATCTAATCAGCATAACAGTGTCATTCAAATGCATAGGTGTTAATCGGTCTGACAGTATTGGCCATACCTTCACATTATCATAGAGACAAAGGCACAGCTGTGCCTTGAGCTTGTCATGCCAAATGGTCAGGAAATGCATGAAGACAAAAGACTAATGTATCAGACACCTGGGCTGATAGAATGTCATCAATTTTTACCTCAAAATGTAAAACACAATGTACATAACGTTTTCAGTTTATATACTATTACATTGGAACTTAGATATAACAATTTATAAATTTGTAATCCCACACCAGTGAGGCTTTGAAAAGGGCATCCTGGGTCTTTCAAATCAGGAACCTCTGTGGAGCCTCAGCAGGTTTTGGAACAGCAGTGACAGGAAACTGTATGGCTGCCTTCACTGGGATCTCTGGAGCAGCCCTGACTGGATCTCTGGGCCCAAGGCGGCTGAGAAAGAAAGCTCTGTTTCCATGACTGAAATCATTGATGCATCTGTGACACGGATCTCTGGGACCCGGATTCCAGAGGCAGAAACCTCTGGGGCGGCAGTACGGGGAGCTTGTGGGACAGGCTGGACAGAGAGCCCTGGTTGACTCCATTGTTAAAAAATATGATTGGATGGTGCAGTACTTAACTAAAATTAAATGAACTACTTACAATATACATCCCTAGGCGAGTAGATCTATAAGACACAAAAACTACAGCCACACGCCAAGGTGCCAGGCGCAACCGAGGCCTCCCAGCCCCGCAAGTCGCTAAGGCTGGAGGGATAGAGGGGCTAACTTAACTAACTAAAACTAAACTAACTATTTACAATATGTACACATCCCTAGGTGAGTAGTTCCGCAAGCCGCTAAAACTACTGCCTCAAGCCAAGGCACCAGACGCAACCGACGCTAAGGCTGAAAGGATGGAGCGGCCATCTGTGTCAGCTCGCCAGACGCAAGGCTGACCCTCTTCATGACCTGAAACACAAGTAGAAATTGGACAAGCATTTTTCACAAGGTATAAAAATACAACTATGCCAGGGATTGAGTATATAACAGCTGCAGCAGATACTGAATGGTAATGTAAGGAAGCAGATAATCAAGCCAAACCAGCAAAAAGCCAAAAAAAATACAAAAAGCCAACAAATATAAATACATCTTTAAAATCATTTTACCTTGTCTTAGACTCAGTACCTTGAATCAGTCATGGGAGAGCATCTCGTCCAGATGGAGTCTCTGCTGTGGGTCGCTCTTCAGGCAACCTCGAATAAAACAGCAGCATTCTGTGCAGAAAGATGGAGAGATGTCTGATTATTTCCTTCAACTTTACACTTCCTCTCTAAGCTGTAAAAATGGGAGAGATTCCTGCATTATCCCTAAGAACATCTTTTTTGTTCTAACCATCTGAGAAGCCCGGCTGGAACCAGACATCAGCGTCCATCAAACCGATATCGCTGCTGTCTGGGAAGCGGCTGGTGATCATGGCAAACAGCAGCACCCCCAGAGACCACACCGTTGCCTGCTTCCCATAGTACTCGCCCTTCTCAAAGTACTCAGGAGGGCAATACCTTGCTGTCCCTGGAGATAGGAGTTTGTCACATGTGTAAGCTTGCTTTTTCTCACTTTAACTGAAATGGCATTTAATTAATATTATTTATATTATTAAAAATAATATTACTATTAGTGACTATTCTTTGAGAATTTTGTTGGTGTATTGTTAATATCTCGCTGTGTGATGTCTGATTTAGACATGGTGTAACTTGTCACTAGAGTTTAAGTTCCAAACTACTGTATGTTTCAAAGATAACACATACCAGAGTAGGTTTTGTAGGATGAGCTTTTCAGGAGGTCCCCACAGCCGAAATCGATCAATTTGACCTCCAGGGTCTCTGTGTTGACCAGGAGGTTCAGCATTTTGATGTCCCGATGGAACACCCCCCAGAACAGCACACAGCAGCAGCATCTGCCACATGAAATGATGCGCCAACTCCTCACAGAAGAGGCCTCCGTAATGCTGCCATAAGCTGTGCATGTCCATGCAGGGCGAGGGCCGCTCTAAGACCATGATGAACTGGTCGAGATGGTCCTGCCAGTCCAGCACCTCTATAATGTGGCGACAGCGTGGGCCTTGATTGGCTATGACTGTCAGGGCCACATCAAGGGGAACTGGCCTGGGATGGTCAGGCTAGAAGAATGACAGTTTTATTATTGTTAGAAATAGAATTGGTTTCGCAAATTAGGATTTACCCCAGTCTTTTTATCTACTTAAATATTTACACTCTGTGATTTTCATTAGAACGTTATAAATTGCAAACAGTGACTGAACGGAGATGACATAGTCTACTAACAAGGCTGATGTACGGCTCGTTCTCTGTCTTCGCTGTGAATTTCACAGCTACCTGGAGGCCGTCCTCGCAATGGGTCCCTTCAAAGACAGAGCCAAATCCTCCTTCCCCCCAATTTCTTGCCAATAGTGTATTTCCAGCAAATGTGGTCTATTAAAACATAATTATAGTTATTTTAATTTGAAACACCTGAAATATTCATATTCACCTGAAATAATTTTTCACATATTCACCTGAAATAATATATTGTAAAGAGTGAGTGAGTGTGTGTGTGTCTGTGTCCTGCTAAACCCTACATAATGGGGACAAAATGTCCCCACAAAGATGGCAATATCCCAAATCCTTGTCCTTGGTCCTCATGAGGAAAACAGCTTATTAGTATAATCATACTAAGTGATGTTTTTTGAAAATGTAAAAATGCAGAAAGTTTTCTGTGATGGGTAGGTTTAGTGTAAGGGGATAGAATATCCAGTTTGTACAGTATAAAAATGACGGACTGGCTGGACTGTCCTGATCTTGAGGCTTGACGTCCTCCACTTGCTGGTTTTCGGCAGTGTTGGGGACTTCAGGACTACTGGAAGGGGGTTCCTGATGATCATCGTTGTCCTCTACAGTACAGATGATGTCCTGTAAAGATGTCTGATCTAAAGAGAGGAATATCAACCACAAGCTCAATAAAATATTACATACTCATATTAATTCTTTATTTAGGCAAACTTTTGGTTACTTTGGTAATCGTGAAATAATAAACTTCTTAAAACTATATTCAAACATTCATAACGTCGTGGAATAAAGTTATTGATCTGCCTTTTTATGATGTGTGATGTGGGTTTTTATATTATGTGTAAATGATTAGGAGAGTTTTTGTTGTTCATTTACCATCATCTCCTGGATGGGGCCTCATCAGAGTCCTGGGCCACTTCACACTGCTCCACCTGCTCACCCTGAGCTTTGGTGGATTTGGGGCGAGACAAACAAGAGAAAAAAGAGGCAAATCTCTTTCTCTCCTGCCCGCCTCCCTCACCGATACCCACAGGCGTCTCGTCAGGACGAGGATGGAGCTCCGCCTTGTGGTCGGTGGGTGTCAGTGGTGTACGGGGATTTGTCCCGTGCACTCACTCAGGGGCGCCCCCTAGTATGATTAATTTGAAAAATAAAATAAAATGAAGCACCCGCTGAAGCCACCAAAAAAAAGAGGAGGAGGAGGGCAAGAAAGAGGAGGAGGAGGGCAAGAAAGAGGAAGAGGAAGACAAAAAGTGGAAATATCTGATGAAATTCGAGCAACAGTCATAGACCATGTTCTTGTCCATGGACTGACAATGAGGGAAGCAGAACTTAGAGTGCAACCCAATTTGAGCCGATTTTCTGTGTCCACCATAGTAAGGACATTCAGAGAAGAGAACAGGTACAGTATACTACTGTATTTTGAGGAGCTGGTACTCGGCTTCTGCTGCTCCCACGCAGCAGCAGACGGAGTCTGGGGTTTACAGGGAAGGTACTGCTGCCTGTTTTTTGGACTCCAGAAACCTGTCAGTGAACCTACCGAACAGACCCTCTGGAGACAGCGGCGCATCCAACAGAAAACTTTTGTCTCTTTCCTTGATATCCGTGAGGTTCAGCCATAAATGCCTCTCCGTGGCCACCAGGGCTGCCATAGAACGGCCCACAGATCTGGCCGTCTCCTTGGTGGCACGGAGAGCTAAATCAGCTGAAGACCAGAGCTCGCGAACAACGTCCGCTCCGATCTCCTCACTTTCCCCCAGATCCTTAAAAGGTCAGCCTGGTATGCCTGCACAATAGCCATCGTGTGCAGGCATGCCGCGGCCTGACCCGCCGCCGAGTACGCTTTGCCCGCCAGCGCTGATGTTGCTCTAAGTGGCTTGGTGGGCAATGTCGGGGCTTTGATGGCCGATGCCGAATCGGGAGAGAGATGGCTCGCAAGCATCTCCTCTACCCTCAGGATCGGACCATAACCATGCTTTTTCAGACCCATTATATCACTGTATGTACTTGTTTGTGGGCTGAAAATGCGCGAGGAAACCGGACGTTTCCACGACCTCGACACCTCAGTGTGGAGGTCGGGAAAGAACGGTAAGCCCCGACGTGGAGGCTGAGCAGAGTGCGCGGGAAGAAAACGCTCGTCCAATCTGCTTTTTATGGACGGGTGTTCATGAGATTCTTGTGGCCAATCCAAACTGAGCCTGTCCACCGGTCTGCTCAACACTTCCACGAGCTCCTCACTAACAGGGGAACGGAGTGGCGAGTCCCCGATTCCACCTGCCTCGATACTAACAACATCTAACTCCTCGGAGCTAGATAGCTGTTGTATCGATGCCTCCATCAGGGCGGAAGAAACCGCAGCGCGGGCTTCCAAACCCTGAATGGAGGCACTGGATCTGGCAGGTAAGGGCAGAGATAAGGCAGAGCCCGTCTCTAACCCCGCTGTCAGATCCATTTGCGATCCCCATGACTGCAGTCGGGGCTCTGCCTCGGCAGCAGCGGGACCAGAGCCACGAGGAACGCGAGCCGAAGCGCCCTCCTCAAAGAGCACTCGGCAGGAGCGCAGCGTTCTCAACGGCAAATGCTCACAATGCTTGCAGGCAGCCCCCTCGAGAGCCGCATGGGCATGCTGCACTCCCATGCAAACAACACACATTGGATGTGTATCCCCACCCGTGATGTAGCATGGGCAGGGATGAACACATTTATTGAACAGAGAGGTATGTGGTTGTTTGCTCGCCATATTTAACTTAAATGTGTCTGCTTTGTCAGTGTAAATGTTTTTTTTTTGTATGAGGTGAAACTCCTTTCAAACAGAGGGACAAAAACACCAGAACTGACGGACAAAATACACAGAGCGCTACTGAAGGCACAGAAGCTAGTTTCTGTTTGTGTTCACGGGTGCCTTATAGTTTCCGGGTCCATGACGTCACCCGCCTATGACGTTCCGTCTATGATGTTCCGTCTTGCTATTGGACTGGTTACACACGTGCTTCACGACGCAATCACGCAGAGGCGTTCCCGCAGCGGTGACGCAGGGCGAGTTCCCTTGAAAGGAAACGTGTATTTTCATTCATGTATTTGTGTATCTACAGCTGAATTTGTTATCAAATCACCAGAGAACACACTTGTAGTTTTGATGTTAGTATTTATTTTTGATAAATGCATTAATAGAATAAACTGCAGTGCTTCATTATGCAGTGAATACTGAACTGTTTTGCCAACATAAGAGTGTGTTTAGTTTGCTGTGTTAATTGTTTTGAGAGCAACTTCATTCATTTGGAGAAATGTGTCAAATCGATTGAGAAAACTGTAACAGCACTGACTGCTCAATAGATTTTGACTGGTTGCAGGTTCATATCAACAAAGAACAAGAATTACAGTATCACAGAGACAAAGGACAAGTTTGTGAGATGCAGGGTACAGTACTGTAAAAATAGGGGTACAAGGAGGAGGAAGAACAAAAAAAATTGCAAAGAGCAAAGCAGAGTAGTAATTTCTGATCAATTTTGAGCTACTCTGATAGAACATGTTTTCGTTCATCAAAAAACAATGACGGAAAAATAGAAATTTGTTTTGAGATTAAAAATTTACTTTTAAAATTTAAAATGTATGTTTTAAGCAATGTGTTTTCTATTTTTTGGTGTATTGTTTACTGACTGCTTGTTAGTGTATATCATTTTGATCACTGTTTATGATAGCAGTGTTTGATTTTGAACACAGGTAAAAGTGTTTTGAGGCGAAAGTTTTATTTTGCGAGAGGAGTCAGAGGTTTTGTAAATAGTGCTTGAAGATGAGGTTTTGTGTTTAATGTTTTCAGAAAATTGAGCAGGGTTTCAGAAATTGTGTTTTAGCAATTGAGATAAACTGTAAGTGGTTCAAACAGAATCATGAGAATCAATGTGTGCCATACGGTGTCAAAATTGGGTTTTGTTAAATTATTGTAAAGTTTTGAATGAAGTGTTTCGTTTTGTAAAAGAATTGAGGTGTTCTGCTACTTGTGTGTGTGGATGTGTGAATTGTGTGTAGTGTTTTGACAAAATGAGCCTTGCTTTTAAAATTGTGCTTAAGCAATCGTAAAAAACTGTAATACTGTGTGTCGTTACCTGGATGATCCACGACTGTTTTTTTGTTTTGTGATGTTTGTTCTCGAGTCCCGTGTTTGTCCTGAGCAGTTAAACTGACCAACGTTCTTCAGAAAAATCCTTCAGGTCCTGCAAATTCTTCAGTTTTCCAGCATCTTTTGCATATTTGAACCCTTTCCAGCAGTGACTGTATGACTTTGAGATCCATCTTTTCACACTGAGGACAATTGATGGACTTAAACACAACTATTAAAAAGGTTCAGACATTGACTGATGCTCCAGAAGGAAACAGGATGCATTAAGAGCCGGGGGTGAACACTTTTGAACAGGATGATGTCCAAATTTTTGCAAAACAGAACAACAGAAGTTACTTACATGTTTCCCGAAAGACAAATTAAGTACAATTTACCTTAATCTTCAAATTCAAAAACATATATACACATTTATGTGTGTGTGTGTGTGTGTGTTTTGAGGTCCCCATGAGGAAACAAGCTTATAAATAATACAGAATGAGGTTTTTTGAAAATGCAGAAAGTTTTGTGTGATGGGGTTTAGGGGTAGGGTTAGTGTAAGGGGAGAGAATATACAGTTTGTACAGTACAAAAACAATTACGTCTATGGAGAGTCCCCACAAAGATAGTGAACCAGACGTGTGTGTGTTTTAACAAACATTTAACATTTAACTGTTAATGTAATTATACCTTTTTTTTAGTAAGGAAGCATAAAGACGTTTTATTTGTAATGTGATGTATACTACAACTGCAGGCACTATAGGACACCTGTTTGATCTTGACTTTACACTAGTTTGTTAAAAGTAATTCTAGTTACTAAGTAATTCTAGTTCTGAAAGTGCCCTAGCATTATTTGTTTGCAAGATGGTTGGTTTGAAAATGTATCCATCGCAATGACATACTACAACATTTTAAGTGTGGCTGAACTGTCCAAATACTTTTGAGGCAACGGTATGTAAAAAAATATGATATTTGGGATTTTAGTTTGAAGAACAGAAATCAGAAAATTCATGCTTTTATGTTTTAGTGTTTGAAACCAACATAAAACCACTGCTAAAAAGTCATTTGTGTAATTGGACTTTTTTTTTTCTCAAAAGTTAGTGATATATTGCCCTTGTGACAACTTTACAAATATGAACACAACTAGACTCATTAGTCAATCATAGTCAATGCCAGATAATTCAGATGTAATTTTTCTAATAATCTTCATATGTGATCAAATTTCAGGTTTGAATTTCCCTATTGCTTATTCTCTTTCTTTTTTTGACTCATTGATACTTTGCTCACTGGCCGTTAGATGATTATTTCATTGACCTGAAGTGGCTGGTGGGAAGTAGTTGTGCTTTTTCTCACACCCACATGAGGGTGGCAGACATCGCTTTCATCATGAAAATCAGTGTGCATCCCCCTACCAGCCTACGTTTCAGATATTATCTGGGCTAGGCTACTTTACAGTATAGGTTTGTTCTTTGGACCAAAACTGAAAACAATCAGGGTCATCATTAGGGTGGTGCAACTGTTCACCCACTTTTGGGGCCCCCGCAGCGAATGGACAGCCCACAGCGCCAATTTAAAGTCTTTAAGATTCTTTTTGCCTTTCTTTGCACTTTCATCATCTGAAAAGGTCATAAAATATTATCTGTTTAAATGTATTTTTGATAGGCCTACAAAGATTTATTGTGTGTAAATTATTTTTACACAAGTTACTGTCCATCAGTGGCATAATCTGTCACCAACCATCAATTTTGCCCCTAGTAAAGTTTTTTTTAATAGTACTAGTAGTAGAGAATGCTTGATATGAGACGTGAAGAACCGCTGAATAAGTAGGCTACTAATTCCGGCTCTTTGAATCGAACTGTTCGAAAGAACCGATTCGCGGGATGAGTAGGACTTCACAAGCTCACGCGCAGGCCTCGCGCCAAAACGATTTCGTCGCAATAAACAAAAAATATTATAATACTAAAGAATTCATGCGGGATTAAATCACAGATACATCTTAAACTACTTAATGAGCGCTTCTAATTCACATATTTTCTCTTCACTGACGCAATTTTCTACTGGTAAGAACAATTTGATTCGTAAATGAATGACCTTGTACTATTAGCAAAATTAATTTAGCCAGCAAATCTTAAAAACAGCTTAACTATTACATACAAACTCATTATATAAACATTTCAGTTCATGTTTCTACCATACTTATGTTTTTGAGCTGAGTTGAGCGAGTGAGAGAGAACAGACATTGACAGAAAGAACATAAATTCTCGTCGAGTCGACACAATAAACACTGAATAGTAAATCTTTATGAGAAACCAGACCTGCTCATACAGCTGATATACATATAAACGGTTAATTAATAGTAATATTTTTCATTTCTCAGACAGTGTGAGTTGTCAAGATGTGGAGGAAGGAAAACCAGACACCAAACGCAGGTAGGATTTACTGGCACATATTAATGTCAATGTTACTTGGTTGGAAAAACCTGAAAATAAGAGCTGGGTTAGTCAAAATCTACTATCTAAATAATCTAGCTAAATACTTGCAATTTATTAGCCTATTTCCAGAGAGCTTCTTGTATGTAAATCTGCCTAATAATTGAAAAACTGCTTATCTGCTAATACAACACTTAGCTGCAGTTAGTGTTATTCAGGTTGCTGGAGCCTGAAATCAAAGCAAACTTTTGCCTCTTTGTCTTTCTGCAGGCTGTCTCTCCGTGCCTCTGTTTAATCAAAGGAGGAGGAGCAGGCTGCCTTTGACATCTAATCCCTCTGAGAGTGAGCTTTTCACTGCCAACCACTACAATGAGACACAATCCTCCTCTGCTCTTCCCAGTATGTGTTTCTACTGCGTCAGTCTCGTATCTAATGCTGAATAAACATCTACCAAGTTCTGATGTAGCACACTATGCATCAGTTGTTCAGATGTTCTTCCTATTCACTTTCCAACTTGATATTATGTCACACTATAATACACTGAATAATCTTTGTCATGTACTTTAATTTGTGCAGCATTATAAGGTGGTTTTAAGTAAAAATAAGTTTTACAGTTCAGTAGACAGATCATAGATTATATTTACAGATCATGTCAAGTCAATTTTACTATAGCGCTTTTCACAATACACATTGTTTCAAAGCATCTTTACAGAAAGTCACACTGCTATTTTGTTAAGAGCTGGGCGATACGATAGTTTTCATATGGCGACGATATAAACAATCAAGCATTTGAGATTTGCTATAGTATCGCTTTATGTGAGTACTGTATGTATGGGGATAAAGCTGGATGTATTTATCAGGGTTTCTGCAGGTCTTAAAAAGTCTTAATTTGCTCTTACTCAAATTAAGGCTTTAAAAAGGTCTTAAATCAGAGCAGAAAGTCTTAAATTCATGAAGTCATGGCATTAAATGTTGATTGCATTGCAAAAAAAATGTTCTTCTGTATTTTTGTGCTGTTTTCTGGTACAAATATCTAAACATCTTTAAATCAAGATGCATTTACTTGAGATGCAAATGTAAAATAAAGTCTTGAGAAACTGAACAAAATGAAGCATGTTCATGCTTAAAACAAGAACAAATATCTGTCAATGACTTATGAAAACTTACCTTTGAATTACAGTAAGTTTTTCTGAGCCCACTGGCAGATATTTTTTCTTGTTTTAATTATAAACTCACTCAGTTTTGATCAATTTCACAGAGAACAAGACTTCATATTCATATTTTTTGTATCTCCAGTAAATGCATTTTGATATAAGAATTTTTTGACATTTGCACTGGAAAACAAGACAAAACTACTGAGGAAGAACATCACTTTTTTGCAGAAGGTACAGTAAAAGTTATTTTCGTATTCTAGTGGCTGGGAGCAGAGCGAATCAAGCTTTTTATGTAAAAAAAAAAAAAATTCATGGATATCTGTTGGAAGTGTTGCTAATACAACTCAATGTGTTTCACCCTAGACATTTACATTTAGAGAACATATTGACATATTGAACAATTTCTTTCAATTTATTCCTTAATTTTTCTTGGACTTAAAACGGTCTTTAAAAAGTCTTAAATTGACCATCATATAACATGCAGAAACCCTGATTTATAGTAGTTGCAAACTGGAGTAATGCATTCATTATAGTATGATATGGAAATCTGTAAGGTTTAACACTAAAAAGGTATGAGCTCTGCAAGGTTTTGTTCAATTTATAACAATTTGGTGTTATAAATTAGTGAAATGCCTAATTTCAGTATGTATAAGGACAAAGCTAATGATGTCATGTCTTTCTGTCTTTCATGATCATGTCTTCTCAGATATAACCCTAGAGTTTTTTTTTATTTTGTTTTTTAGCTTTAGGTCAGAGTGGGCAATGGAACCAGCAAGCCTATCTTTCATCTCAGCAAGCCAGCATGAGATATGCTGCTTCGCCTGGCGTGGCAGGACAAGGATATGCACCTTTACCTCACCCCAAAAAAACTGTCTATGCCCGGTACTCAACTGATACTCATATATGAAATAGTGACTACACACCTAGAAAGGTCTTGAAGCTGCTGTGCCCGAATCTGTCCGAATCAGTTGCCTCCCATAGTTTGAAACAGTAAAACCAGCATGAATGAAAATACCAAATAAGATTGGCACTTTGTAAAAAATGTAAAGGAGCTATTTCTTTTCTATTTCTCACCTGAGCCTTAGGAATTACTTTCATTTAAGTAACCTTAGCTAACACTTTAATTACATTAGTTAAGATGAACTAACAATGAACAATACTTTAAAAATGTATTTATTAATCCTAGCTTATGTTAATTTCAACATTTATTTATATATTTATACATTAAAATCAGAAGTTGTATCTATTAATATTATTTAATAGACCTGAGCTTACATGAACTAACAATGAAAGGTTGTATTTTTATTTAACTAATGTTAACAAAATGATTAAGTACTCTGCTTAATAAATGTTAATTAATGCATTAACTAATGTTAACTAATAGGACCTTATTGTAAAGTGTTACCTAACCTTGCGGTATATAGTCAAGTTGATTAACTTGAACATTAAATAATATTTTAAAGTTGAATAGAGCCAGCTCATTTACATCTTACGGCATTAAGCAAATTTTTTTGTTATCCTGCAAAACATTTTTGACCTTATATTTTGTATTTGTCACGATTTTACCTCCAGGTCACAGACAGGGCAACAAGGGCCTCTAGTGAGACAGGATTCAATCCCAGCAGTTGGATCCCAGCTTCATGGTGGCTTTCCAAGCAGCAGCTCAGTCTCGCTTGGCCAGCCCACATGGTCCAGTGGCATCCAGAATCAGCAGTCATTTAATAGACCGACAAATTCTCCCAGAATGCCGTACCGTCCCCAACAGTGTACCCCTGCAGCAGGAAGCACTCAGGGGCCTGGAGCTCAGAGTCACAGTGGCAAGTGGAACTTCAAACCTGTTGGACAATCAACCAGTGGAATGTGGGCAAAAGAAAAGATGGACACCTCAAGTGTCCAGACCACCCCTCAGAAGCAGGTGTGTGTTACTTTACAAGTCTAAAGAGGCACACTAGACTGAGCATGCAAAATTACTTTGGACACTGGTATGACGTCACACTTTGCGGTGTCTTTTTTTAAAAGCGTAAATTCAACATATAACAAAAAAATAAATCCAAAATGTAAAAATATACAGTATACTGCACTGCAATTCTGCAAACCTGCAGCTTTAAAGTTTGTGTTTCTGCAGCTTTTAATTCAGTTTAGAGATCACACCGTGACTTATCGATGTTCTATCTTCTTTGGTTATTATCAAAAGTGAAAAAAAACAAAACAGGATTATAGATGCATATCTCTTAAGGGGCGGATATGCTACACTTTTCGGACACACTACACTTTTTGGTCCTCACGTGATACAAATTCGCAGGTCAGTGTTCACCAAACTTGAACTGTGAAACTTCTTGGCATGAGCTTGCTTTTCAGGTCTCCAGAATTTGCATGTGTATGAATGGAAGTGAATGGAATGAAATGTAGTGAGACCTAACTAGGGGTGTGCGATATTGGCAAAAAATTATATCTCGATATTTTCTGGGATTTTATCGATAATGATAATTAGACGATATTTTGCTGAGTGTGTTATTGTGTTGGTACCTTAGCAGGTTTAGGACTGCTGTGGACAGAGACTCCTAAAGGTTTTGATATTCTTCATATTCTGTCTGGTGGTCAGTTCACAGCAGTGACAGAATTGATTTTTACCTTTTATGGGCGTTTTTACCTTTATAAATGTATTTTTAATAGGACACAATAGGGCTGTTACCAATCAAATTAAATAAGTATCAACAAAATTCATCTTTGCAAAGGACAGGAAACTGCATTTGCATTTGAAGTGGCATTTACACAGACTGTTTAATGCAGCTCAGAGGTGACAAATGAATAACCTGCTGTACAAATGCATAAATAACGTTTTGATGTTTGAATATTGATATTTAAAATGATTTAAAACATGAAAAGATACTTTAAATGTGAATTTAAAACCGCCAGTAGGTCGCAGCGAGTCTCTGTTAATGAGTGAGTCATTGAGATTCAACCGATTCATTCAAACGGCTGATTCGTTCAGTAAGGAAACACCTCCTGTGTGTTGCTCAGAGACACAATTACAGCTGTGGCTTTGTTTTGAACTATTTTCGCTGGCAAATAGAGCAAAAACAGGCAATGGTGTCTAAAATGTAAGTCACTTAATAGTAACTTCTTGTTTAGTAAACTTGTATAAAATCAATATCACATTTGTTATCATGCTGATGCCTGGAGAAAAACTGCACTCTTCGTTTGATATTTATGAACTATTAAATGATATAAATATAAATCCCGCAGTGAAAGCGTGCACTAAATGCGGACCTGCACTAGTCTAATCTACAAGACTACCCAGTAAACACAGAACGTGGGAACTCGATAATGTCAGATCGCACATCGTTAAAACAACAAATACGATACTATCGCAGACGATATATATCACACACCTATTAACCCTTTAAGGTTTAGTTCACCCAAAAATGAAAATTCTGTCATCATTCCAAACCTGCAAGTGTTTTGTTCATCTTTGGAACACAAATGAAGATCTTTTTAATGAAATGTGAGCGATTTCTGTCCCTCCATTGATAGCTACGCAACTACCACTTTGATGCTTCAAAAAGTTCATAAAGAGATCATAAAAGAATCCATATTAATTGAGCGGTTTAGTCCGAATTTTCTTTAGAGACACGATCTTTGTTTTATATGATGGACAGATTTAATTTAGGCTTTTATTTCACATATAAATATTCATAAACTCACACATCAGTTGTGGTAAATGGAAGCTTAAGCATGTTTGCTTAACGTGCGAGAACCAATGAGGTTCATTCTCATGCATCAAGCAAGTACAGTTGAGCTTCTGTTTATGTTCGCTGATCAATGATTATATGTGAATAAAAGACTAAATTAAATCTGTTCGTCATATAAAACGATCGTTTCTCTTCAGAAAATTTGGTCGAAACCGCTTAATTTATATGAATTAGTTTTATGAGCTCTTTATGAACTTTTTGAACTGTCAGAGTGGTAGTTGTGTAGACTGTGAATGGAGGGACAGGAATCTCTCGGATTTAATTAAAAATATTTTCATTTGTTTTCCAAAGATGAACAAAAGTCTTACAGGTTTGGAACGACATGGGTGAGTAAATAATCATGTTCATTTTTGGGTGAACTAACCCTTTAATAGATCTGCTTCTGTAATCCAGTTTTATTCACTTTTGATAATAGCCAGAGTTAAAGGCATAGTTCATACAAAAATCTAAATCATAAAACAGTTACAATTGAACCGAGTCTCCCATATTTTGATCTTTAATTGTTTGCCTTTTTGGAATTTTGGAAACCCTTGTCACTATTTACTTGCACTCGGTTGAATTGTTGTTGTTTTTTTTCCATGGAAAAAAAGTTATATTACAATAAGTTTAACAATTAACAATTGTACGTTTTTCGTATCATAAGTTTCCTCTACTCATTTTTTTGTATGCACCTTTTTTTCAAAGATTTTCTGCTTCTCAGTATTAAATGTTGTTTTATTTGTTTTCCCTCCTGCTGGATAGAAGCCCCCTCGTGAGATGTCGCTTCGTCTTGTTACTGCTGTTATTGAAGGAATGAAGCACTGGAGCCAGTACAAGACCAGAGTACCAATGCTGTTTGAGATATTTGGTGAGGAGACTATAACACACATGTGATCCCCTTGATTTGAATCTTTGTCTAACAGTCCTGTCTCTCTTTACAGCCACACTGGACTCTGCAGTTACAGTTGGAGAATACGGAGCAAAGAAATTCCTCTTGAGGGATGGTAAAGAGGTGGTCCAGTGTCTTTACTATGAAATTGTGAGTCTGGTAATATTGGTCCTCTTCCTGAGCTACATCCTAAGGGGCAGTTCACACAGAACACATTTTTTCCATTCCACTGCACTACTTTTCAATTGTTTTTCAATGTAAGCATTAGGATCATCGATAGGTCTCAAAAAAGGGGCGGGGCGGGGCATGTCCGTCGTGGATATAATGAAAATACTGTTACGAAAATTAATGTTGACAAATACAAACGTGACATGAAAACATGTCTATGAAAATATGAACATATGACTAGAAAAAAAGAACTGCTAGATTATATTCATCAGTGTTTTTGAAAAAGAAACATCTAAAAACAAAATGACCGTCTCAACCCAGTCAATAATATCAGGCATTGCATTTAAGCTGAAAGTGTGAATAAACACCACCCTGCAGAGCTTTGCTAGCGGGTTAATAAACTCAAGAAAATGCATCCTATATTAGATTAATCAGATCTATACCTATTACAACTTATATTTGCACAAAAGGACGCGAATGCACATGTGACCTTGATCGTGCTAGTTTTTACAGTTTTATGGTTTAAAAGGGAAAGTCACATTTTGAATGCGCTCTTTCCTTAACAACAACGATGATACACGGGCAACTAAAGCAGAGAATTTACAACATTCTATTACAATCTTGTTCTCATTATAATGCTATGTATACGTCAGATTGGCGCTGCACATTTTACACTTAATTTTATTTTTCATGATCAAAGTGATTACAGACATCACTGCGTGTTTTCGAAGCCATTATGAGAAACAGCTTTAAATAAAACATAGGTCTACTGTTAAAAAACATGAGAACAAAATAACACTGCCGCATTATTAATATCATTTTGAAAAAAGAAATGACCGTCTCAAATAACCAATAGTTGATAATGTCGAGCATTGCATTTGAGCTGAAACTGAAGAGAACGAACACCGGTATAATGGCAGCACTTTGCTAGCTGGTTAATAAACTCAACCAAATGCGTCCTATATGAGATTAATCAG
Organism: Coreius guichenoti; assembly: GCA_039654105.1. Classification (NCBI taxonomy): domain Eukaryota; kingdom Metazoa; phylum Chordata; class Actinopteri; order Cypriniformes; family Gobionidae; genus Coreius; species Coreius guichenoti. Next base: position 47,228,938 of record CM077169.1, on the reverse strand, counting down.
ATATAAAAGTAATCTTACAACTTGCATCTGCAGAAAAGGACAAGAGTGCACATGTGAACTTGACTGCGCTAGTCTGATGTAACTCTCGTTGTGGATTTCCTTTAACAGCTGATACATGGGGAACTAAAGCACAGAGAATTCAAACATTCTATAACAATCTTGTTCTCATTATAATGCTATGTATATGACAGATTGGCACTGCACATCTTGCACTTAACTGTATTTCATGATCCAAGTGATTCCAGGCATCACTGCAGTGCACGCTTTCAAATCCAGTTTCACTTTATTTCGCCGGTCTGGAGGCATGCTGTCTAACGCTAACAAATCAGACCTCAGGTAACGCCCAAAATGCCGTAATAACCAATAAAAAAAAAATAGACAAATATATTTTTTAAAGTTTCATGATCGATCGTCGTGGTCACGTTCGAGTACTCTTGCCCATCCCTAGTAAGCATGCAATAGATGGGCGTGTTTGACCTTTGCATTATTTTAACTTGAGCACCATGTTTTTAGAACTCTGCATCATGCACAAGATGCAGAGTTCTAAAAACATGGTGCTCAAGTTAAAATAAGTTAAGCATCTCTAGACCTTGCTTTTTTCCACTTCACTGACCTGTGTCGCGCGTTTTTAACTGCAAAAAATGCTTTCTGTGTGTAAAACCGGCCCCTAATGGTCTTCAATTGCTGCATCTTCTCTTCTTCACTGTAACACGTGCATTTTTACAATTGTGTAATATTATATATATTTTTTAAATGTAATAGTGTTCAAAAGTTTGGAGTTAGTAGGTTTTTTTTTTTTAAAGAAATGGCTGCTTTTATTCAGCAAGGATGCATTACATTTAATAAAAAACACTGTTATGTGATGGCAGTGGTAGAGACACTGTAAACATGTATGTTCAGAGTTATAAAGTCATTGTATGTCTGTTCTGTAGGATCATATTCTGCCCAGACTGATCAGAGGTCAGGTGCATCGCTGCGTCGGAAACTACGACAGGCAAAAGGACACAATGACTTGTGTGTCAGTCCGAGCTGCTTCACTGTCAGAGCAAAGGAACGCGCAGGAGGCTGTGAGAGCGTCAGATGCAGAGATGAGGAATGTGGTGCTGGCTGTCAGTGAAATCTGATGGGAATCGAGTGAGTAACACGAGAAAGATTAAACTAGCACAGACTTTTACTGAAGTTAGGGTTGGTTTTGTTTTAGTTGTGAATTAGTTAAGAGATGACTTATAATTGTCTGTGAAGATAAAGCAGTATTACAGTAAATCTGTGATCTGTATCTGGAGATTTTGATTCTGTACGTGATGAATGAAAGTTACTTTGCATTGTAGTTCTGGGATATCATTTAGATGCATTTATAATATTTGAGCTATTATAATTGAGATGCATTTAAAATATTTTTGTTCTAATTTATGTTTATATAATCTCGAATTATTATAATTGAGAAGAGCTATTTCTAATTTATATGCATATCTAATCGGAATGAATTGTAATAATATATATTATTGTTATAATATATTTATTTATTCCAATTTATATGCATAATATTTGAGTTAGAATTTATATGCATTTATATTGTTGATTGGTGCATTAAAAACTCATTTGTATTCATATCCACTACTTGGAAAATATGTTTTAAAGCTTCATTGGTGTCTTCATTCAAAAGGCTTCAATTTTCTAAGTTTATGAAATGATTTATTATAAAGAAGAAACACATAACAGCAATTCGTTAGGGATTTCAAAGGTTAAACAAACACATTGATGAGGTAACATCTCAAAATATATCTTTCAAAAGGGAACCAACCATCAGGATGCCATGTTACAGAATTATTTACAACCAAAACATCACAGTGGGAAAACCACAGCACTAATCTACAAGATCTAAGATCTACCAGTGGTCAGACTTCACAGACATACATGATCATAAACAGAACTCAAGAATGCAAGTTGCCGTCACCATCAAGGCAATCGGAGGAGGCCAGTGTACTCCTGCATAAACACATTAAAAGGGCCTGCTATGTTTGACATCAGATGCCAGTTTAAAGTTGTGCTCTGTCTTCTGAGCTACAGCTTACCGTTAACAGTTAAAAGTACACACACATTGTTTTTTTTTTTTGTTGTTTTTGTTTTTGGCTGTATGCTCATCTATATCATAATAGAAGGTGGAGTTACGAGGGCAGTTGTGTGCCAATGTTATTAGCAAGTCTGAACACATAATACACAAATGAATCAACACAACAGCAAAAGTGAGCCAAGTGCAATATGGAATGATCCAAGTAGAAGCTTTAGCTTCACCGTATTGCTGTGCCAAGAGTAAATGCATTAGCACATTAGCTTAATTTGATCGTTTAAATTTCTTAAAGTGATACATAAATCTGTCGTGACAAATCAGGACTGTCTGAATTGGTTGTCCTGTTTTGTTCAACGACTTGCTAATTTAGCTTTCATCATTTTGTTCTTTGTTGCAAACCCTTTCAAAACAAAAACAGGCCGTCCGCTTAGCAAGAAGCGCCATCATTAAAGACTTTCCACTACAACTAACCATCATTAAAGATGGAGACATACAGAAACAATCACACAATGTTAATCCAACAAGAAAGCATTTACAAAATGTTTTCGAAGTAGATTACCTGATGAAAGGTACTTAAGTCTTAGCAATGGTCAAAAGGCACAAGTTGGTTAGAAGTTGGTATTTTCCAGAACATGGTGTCTCAGTGTTAACTAAGCCCAACTTTAAGTAAGAACAGCCTTGCTCCTGATTTGTGTAATCCTGAATAATTCAGTACTAGTATGTGTTACAGTAAAGAAAGCGAAAGGAGCACAACATTTCCTGTTCACTCAGTTTGGAAAAATGCATGGTTTTACTGGTGGGATCATTTCACTGTCACATAGAGTTGTTGAGAAAAGTCCATGCTTGTGATCCGTCCATGGCAGTTTGAAGCAACGGCCTTGTCCGTACTGTATATACAGTTCCTTGATGGCTCTCACAGGGTTATGAGAAACAAAGTGAAGAAAATACAGACAAGCCTGTGTATTTAAGACTCGTACGGAGGATAAAAAGGTTCAAGTTCACTTAAGCCACAGTGTTGGTCCTGGAATACGTACTATATCAGGTGTTAGAAACTATGGTAGAAACTCAGATTTATTGAGTTTGAGTTCAGTTTCTCTCAATGAAACTGTTCCTTTATCTGTTGATCCGTTTGTCCTAAACAAGTCCATTTAAAAAGGGGCTGTCGTTTTTTCCCCTTTCATTGCATGCTGACAAGTCTCAGTAAAAAGTTCTTGGAAAATGTTACTCAATTTTCATTTAATTCGCTATTTTTGGTTTTGATCCTTGCAAACAAAATCTCGAAATTTGCACCATGGTCCATTATCCGTTATTTTCAGTAGTTAGTCCATAGAGGTCTTCAATTAAGGAAAAAGAACAGACAGAGCTTAAGAATAAATTAGAAAGAAGGGAAAGAAAGACCAAATCCATATAATCCTTTTCAAATGAGTTTTTCACCTGGCAGGTTGATTGTGTGGAAAAAAGGACCTTATCAAATATGGGAAGACACCAGCACAAAAAACAAGAAGAATAGAAGGGGATGAGGGCTTTTGAGTTCTGCTCACATTGATGGCATCATTATTACCAACCATGGAAAATGATGCTGAGACTGCAGTCTGTCCAACCTCAAATTGTTGTGTAAATTATAGTTATGATGGCTGAGCAGGTTGAATATTGTTGGCGGTGGTCTTTAAAGCTCTATAATAGGGTGGGCAAGGGGGTGGGTGACAGATGCTCCTTGGGGGCGTACTTGGCAAAAAAGGGCAGGAAGAGGGTGAGCATGACACCTACGATAGCCAGCATGTAGCCCCATCCTATCTGACACTCCCCGGCGTAGTAGATGTCGGAGTCTCCGCAGAAAGACTTGACCAGGCTGGAGTTGAGACCGAAGGGGTAAACCAGTAAACCAGATGCCATAATGACCACTAGAACAGAGAGACAGAGAGGAAGCAAATGAATTATTGATGTGTTGAGAAGCAGTACAATGGATAAATACCACAGGACAATAATAAAACATGGTGTTTACTTTAAAAGCAAGCACCATTTGAGGTGGTACTTTGCTTTTAAAAATAAGGTTTTAAAAGAAACTGTCATATTAAATCTCAATACAATATTTAACAAATAGGAATTAGGCATCATCTTATTAAATAAGAACATAGCACAAAATAAAATAGCACATAAGAACTCAAATAAAACAGTGATTTTTAAAAAAAAAAAATGATTAAGTGGTTTTAATATGATTAACAACTAAGTGGTTGGTTATTGTCATACACTTGTTATCAAGTTTATTTTATACAATTAATTAATTAAATACTAAAATAAAACATTAAACAAATGAATTAAAATACTGAAGAAAATAATTAATAAAAATCAAAATAATTCATGAAGCAGTTGCTGAAATGAGAAGTATAGGCCTACCTTTTATTAAACACGATATATTTTATGATTATCTACATTTAAATGTTTATAAATTCTGTTGGCTATTCTTTTTACGTTGTAAACAAAATAGTTCAATCCAACCAAATCCATCATTTTTGCCCATAATACATCTGGTTAGTTATAAAACTTGAATCCTATATATTGTAGTATCAACAACAATGCTAAAGGTGGCAGTAGAGAGCTGTGTCTCTGTTGTAGAGTCCAATGAACGGCGCATTAATGGAAGTCCCGCAATACTGTTTCCAATTTTGCCATGGAAATATCAAATATACACAAAACCATCAAACCATATATGTCTGAAATCAAAATTCATTGGATGATGATTGACAGTCCCTGAATATGGGGGATATGGTGAGGAAAGCCATTAAGAGAGTTTCTAGGTGATCTGTTTTCGCATACATTATCAGTGCTTACTGCCCATGACTGAACAGCAGTGTTAAAATCATTTGCTGTCAAATATCTATTGAATCAGGCCATTCATTACTATGGTGGCTGAGTACACACATCTTTAATTTGATTGAATTATGGTCACAACAACTAGTGTTAAAAGCTGGATGAGAATATAAATACATTAAAATACTATTTACAATACATCAATATTATTTACTGTGTATTAAGTACTATTTAATTACATAATAAACATATTGAGGAAATTGAGTAAAATTTAAAATATTATACATGTACTACAGTTTAAAAAGTTTGGAGTGAGTAAGAAATTAATACTTTTATTCAGCAATGATGCATTTAATTGATCAAAAGTGACAGTAAAAACTTTTACATTGTTATAATCCTGAGTCCTGGAAAAAAAAAATTGTGGAAAAAGTATCACGGTTTCCACAAAAATAGTAAGCAGCACAACTGTTTTCAACATTGATAATAAAAAAATGTTTCTTGAGCAGCAAATCATCATATTAGAATGCTTTCTGAAGGATCATGTGACACTGAAGTAGTGACGCTGAAAATTCAGCTTTGCCATCACAGGAATAAAAACTACATTTTAAAATATATTCACAGTTCTTTTAAATTGTAACAAATATTTCACAATATCACTGTTTTTACTGTATTTTGATCAGAAGAGACTTCTTTCAAAAATATTTAAAAAATCGTACTAAACTTTTGAATGGCAGTGCATTTTAAATTATTAAAAATATTGTAAAATATTTTTCCTGACATGCAAGCAATAACAGAATGTTATTCAATTGGTGCTGCAGTGATGTGGTGAGCAGGTGTTTCTATTTTGAGTATTTTAGCACAACTATACTGACCAATCAGCATCTAAGATCAGTTTAATCATCGCAAATATCATAGAAACCCCGGGTTATACCCAGCATACTGCGTAACGGGTTAATGGCTTGATGGCTATTTTCGCCCAGGGGTGCAGAACATCTCAATTCATCTATCTGTTATCCCTCTTCAGGCCCTCCACACAAAAAGACCCAGAAGCCTCTCTCATCCCTGCTACCACACTAAGAGCACTGCTTTCCCTTCAGTTTAATGGCCTCAGATCCAACTGTGCTCTACATTGGCCTGTTTATCAGCAGGGACCTGACATCTCAAAGCTGGTCTGCTACTGACATCATATGTCCTTCTCTATCTTTGACTGGATTCACACAAAGACGCAGTCAAACATGGCTTCTCCGGCAGAGGAAAATAACTGCTATCAGTGGATATTTACACTCACATGACAGGGCATTCAATGAGACTCAACAAGCTATTCAATAAAATTTCATTTTAAAAGCAATCTTCAATGAAAGACACATACAGATAGCAAAACTGTATGGAGTTTAATTAAAGCGGGTCAAATCAACAAGGGCTTCACTGCAGAGGCTTGCAAAGCTCAGGGCCAATTGCAGTCTGGATCAGATAAAGGCTTGAGCCCGCAGGTGTGTGCGTGTGTGTGTGTGTGTCATGTGTACATGTTTTTCTATCCCGGTGGGGACTTCAACCTGAATGCACACTGACTCATGGGGACTCATGTCATCGTGGGGACCTAAATTGAGGTTCCCATGACGAAACAAACTTATAAATCATACAGAATGAGTTTTTTTGAAAAAGTAAAAATGCAGAAAGTTTTGTGTGAAGGGTAGGTTTAGGGGTAGGGTTAGTGTAAGGGGAGAGAATATACAGTTTGTACAGTATAAAAACCATTACGTCTATGGAGAGTCCCCACAAAGATAGTGAACCAGACGTGTGTGTGTGTAGGAGAATGGGACAACTGTGTGACTACAAAAATACACTTTATCAGACACTGAACTGCAGTCTGCTTTAAAGTCCACATCGAACTGATTCTCAGATTGCACAGTTACAAAGTGCCCTTGATAGAGTTTTGGTCATTTGTTTTGACATGTGGCTTTGATTCACAAATTACGTATAAGGTAGCCACTTAAAAGTGGCCAAATTTAGATTCAGGGTCAACGAGTACATAAAGTTGAAAGAGGCAGAGTTTGCTTTTAAAAGAACACACTTCAACACCAAAGACATGCTTCAAAGGAATATTGCAGGTTAAATGCAAGTTAAGCTCTATTGACAGCATACTGTCGACTGCGATAGGAAATCATTTGAACTCATACAGTATATCAGTTTGTATAATGAAACTAAAAAAAATATGTTGATAGAAAAGCACTTACAATGGAAGTGTTACAGTTGCCCCATAGACTTCCGTTTTAAGTGGATTTCTATAGACATAGTGCTTGTTTTTACAAACTGACTTAATCCTGAAATAATTTAGTGGTAATAACAATTAAAAACAAATTGTTAACACTTTAGTATGGGGAAAACATATTCACTATTAACTACAACTTTTGCCTCAATAAACTCCTAATTTACTGTTTATTAATAGTTAGTAAGGTAGTTTTTGTAGCGTTTAAGTTTAGGTATTGGGTAGGATTAAGGGATGTAGAATAAAGTCATGCAGAATATGTGCTTTATAAGTACTAATAAACAGCCAATATCCTAGTAATATGCATGCTAATAAGGAACTAGTTAATAGTGAGAATTGAACCCTAAAATAAAGTGTTACCAAAAAATTTATTAAAATGTAATAAAAAAAATGAAATAGGTCCAAACATTTACAGTTGTGGTCAGAATTATTGGCACCCCTGGTAAATATGATCAAAGATGGCTGTAAAAATAAATCTGCAATGTTTATCCTTTTGATCTTTTTTTTTTTTTTTTTTAAATGCACAAAAATCTAACCTTTCATCGAAGTAAAATAATTGAAAGTAGGGGGCAAATCACATTATGAAATAAATGCTTTTCTCCAAAACACGTTGGGCATTATTATTGGCACCCCTAAAAAATTTTGAGTAAAATATCTCTGAAGTATATTCCCATTAATATTTACATTTTTTTAGCACACCAGGGTGACTATGAGCATGAAATTGTACAGCTATGATGTTCCACAGGAGTATAAATATGAGGAAACACAAAGGCCAAATTCCCTTAATCATTCATCACAATGAGTAAAACCACAGAATATAGTTCTGATGTGCAGCAAAAGATTGCTGAGCTTCACAAAATAGAAAGTGTCTGTAGGAAAATAGCTAAAGCATTGAAAATTCCCATTTCCACCATCAGGACAATAATTAAGAAGTTCCAATCAACTAAAGATGTTAGAAATCTGCCTGGAAGAGGACGTGTGTCTATATCGTCCTAATTCACGGTGAGGACAGTTTGAGTGGCCAAAGACTCTCCAAGGATCACAGATGGAGAATCGCAGAGATTAGTTGAGTCTTGGGGTCAGAAAGCCTTTAAAAAAAATCTAACAACCCCTACATCACCTCATGTTGTTTGGGAGGGATTCAAGAAAAATCCTTCTTGCTCATCCAGAAACAAACTCCAGCATATTCAGTTGTCAGACACGACTGGAAATTCAAAAGGGACCTGGTTCTGTGATCAGATGAAACTATAAAAAGAGCTTTTTGGCAGCAAATCCACCAGATGGGTTTGGTGCAAACAGGGATAAAAAGTACCCCATGCCCACGGTTAAAAATACTGCTGGATCTTTAATGTTGTGGGCCTATTTTTTTGCTGGAGGTCCTGGACATCTTGTTCAGATACATGGTATAATGGATTCTAGCAAATACCAACAGATAAAAAATCAAAAGAGATTCTGTATGGAGGAATGGTCTCTGATCTCTTGTCAGGTGTTCTCCAAACTCATCAGGCGTTATAGAAGAAGACTGAGCGGTTATCTTGGCAAAAGGGGGTTGCAAAAAGTATTTAATAAAAGGGTGCCAATAATTATGGCCAACGTGTTTTGGAGAAAAGCATTTATTTCATAATGTGATTTACCCCCCACTTTCAATTCTTTTACTTCAATGAAAGGTTCGATTTTTGCGCATTTTTAAATAAAAGATCAAAAGGATAAACATTGCAGATTTATTTTTTACAGCCATCTTTGATCATATTTACCAGGGGTGCCAATAATTCTGACCACAACGTTCCGAATGTTCTATTTTCTATGCGACTGTCATGTTTTTTATCATCTGAAACATGCTGCGACTTCTATGATGCTATTAACATCAAGCACACATAATATAGTATGAATAAACACACACAAATACACATGAAAAACAAATCAGTTTTGGCATAGGTGGCACTCGTGTCGCGAAAAATACATAGGCTACTTCACTTTTAATGAAATGAAGACTAAAGGAGCTAATCGTCTCCGTGCACACTTTCACTTTTGTTACATCAATTTGTTTAGGCTTGGCATTTATAATAAATGTTGTTTATATAAACTAACACCACTATAAATTATGTTATGCATTACTATTTTACATTATTCCAGAATGAAATAATAAAATGCGACACCGATCGATGCTACTGCGAGTTATCTGTGTTTTTTTCCCCTCAACATCACAATTTCTCCCCAATGTGAATCATACGCAGGTGCAGAGTTGGGTAAGTTACTCTAAAAAAGTAATTAATTATTAACTACTAATTACATCCTCAACAGTGTAATTGGATTATAGTACTAATTACTCTCTCTAAAAAATATTGCATTACTTAATAAAAATTACTTTGTAGTTGAACAATATAAGGATAGACATGAAACTGCTCTTTTAATTCTTTCAAATGAATAATATAAAATTGCATAAATTGTCCTGGTAACACTTTAGTTTATAGTCCAATTCTCACTGTTAAATAGTTGCTTATTAGCATGCATATTACTAGGATATTGGCTGTTTATTAGTACTTATAAAGCACAAATTAATGCCTTATTCTGCATGACCATATTCTACATCCCTTAACTTAACAACTACCTTACTAACTATTAATAAGCAATAAGCGTGTTGGTCATAAATTACCGAATTTTTTTATATCAATGAAATTATTGTACTATATTTTAGTTCGATAATGTTTTTTAATTAATATTTTGTATTTTTAGGGGATTTATGGTACTAAATTATATTTATACAGTAGTTATAATCCATTTATTCACTTTTTGAGCATGGACCTGAAAATTAAATTTCCAACTTAAACGGTCATAAATCTTGAATGCTTTGGAGCACAGACTGAAGTTTGGACTCTTTTAAAAGATGACACTTGACAGATTATTGCTGAAGTGAAAAAAGTTTTAAAAAGTGAACTTGAGAAAATGTATAAAATGTTACATTTATTGTTATAAAAATGCACAAAAATACCATTTTCAATTTTTATATAAAATATATATTTTCCAAAACACGTTTTACTCTAAAACTGTGAGAAAATCAAAGTCATAAATCTAAACAAGTTGTGTTCCAAATTTGAGGTTGATATCGCAAAAAAAATTAGCTTTCAGTAAGAATTTGTTTGTGCGCAGTACCAAACGTTTCCAATAGATGACATTTGTCTCCCATTCATTTCCAATGCGGTCATTTTTGACCGCGAACAATACCAGTGTGACATTTAACCTTTTCGAATCATGTCCATGATTTGTTTGTTTGTGTGTGTGTGTGTGTGTGTGTGTGTGTGTGTGTGTGTTCACACAGCAAGTGCCAAAACCTTTATCAAGTTCCATACCATTCCGATGAAGTAAAAAAAAAACTAAACTATTTCCAAACAGTATCAGAGGGTAAACTAAGTATTTTAATTGAGAAAGTTACAAACCCGATTCCAAAAAAGTTGGGACACTGTACAAATTGTGAATAAAAACAGAATGCAATGATGTGGAAGTTTCAAATTTCAATATTTTATTCAGAATACAACATAACATATCAAATGTTTAAACTGAGAAAATGTATCATTTTAAGGGAAAAATAAGTTGATTTTAAATTTCATGGCATCAACACATCTCAAAAAAGTTGGGACAAGGCCATGTTTACCACTGTGTGGCATCCCCTCTTCTTTTTATAACAGTCTGCAAACGTCTGGGGACTGAGGAGACAAGTTGCTCAAGTTTAGGAATAGGAATGTTGTCCCATTCTTGTCTAATACAGGCTTCTAGTTGCTCAACTGTCTTAGGTCTTCTTTGTCGCATCTTCCTCTTTATGATGCGCCAAATGTTTTCTATGGGTGAAAGATCTGGACTGCAGGCTGGCCATTTCAGTACCCGGATCCTTCTTCTACGCAGCCATGATGTTGTAATTGATGCAGTATGTGGTCTGGCATTGTCATGTTGGAAAATGCAAGGTCTTCCCTGAAAGAGACGACGTCTGGATGGGAGCATATGTTGTTCTAGAACTTGGATATACCTTTCAGCATTGATGGTGCCTTTCCAGATGTGTAAGCTGCCCATGCCACACACACTCATGCAACCCCATACCATCAGAGATGCAGGCTTCTGAACTGAGCGCTGATAACAACTTGGGTTGTCCTTGTCCTCTTTAGTCCGGATGACATGGCGTCCCAGTTTTCCAAAATGAACTTCAAATTTTTATTCGTCTGACCTCAGAACAGTTTTCCACTTTGCCACAGTCCATTTTAAATTTGCCTTGGCCCAGAGTAAACGACTGCGCTTCTGGATCATGTTTAGATATGGCTTCTTTTTTGACCTATAGAGTTTTAGCCGGCAACGGCGAATGGCACGGTGGATTGTGTTCACCGACAATGTTTTCTGGAAGTATTCCTGAGCCCATGTTGTGATTTCCATTACAGTAGCATTCCTGTATGTGATGCAGTGCCGTCTAAGGGCCCGAAGATCACGGGCATCCAGTATGGTTTTCCGGCCTTGACCCTTACGCACAGAGATTGTTCCAGATTCTCTGAATCTTTGGATGATATTATGCACTGTAGATGATGATAACTTTAAACTCTTTGCAATTTTCCTCTGAGAAACTCCTTTCTGATATTGCTCCACTATTTTTCGCCGCAGCATTGGGGGAATTGGTGATCCTCTGCCCATCTTGACTTCTGAGAGACACTGCCACTCTGAGAGGCTCTTTTTATACCCAATCATGTTGCCAAATGACCTAATAAGTTGCAAATTGGTCCTCCAGCTGTTCCTTTTATGTACATTTAACTTTTCCGGCCACTTATTGCTACCTGTCCCAACTTTTTTGGAATGTGTAGCTCTCATGAAATCCAAAATGAGCCAATATTTGGCATGACATTTCAAAATGTCTCACTTTCAACATTTGATATGTTATCTATATTCTATTGTGAATAAAATATAAGTTTATGAGATTTGTAAATTATTGCATTCCTTTTTTATTCACAATTTGTACAGTGTCCCAACTTTTTTGGAATCGGGTTTGTACATTAAAAACATACATTTAAACATTAGATGTTAAATTTTGATGTTAAATCCACTATTATTTCATATAGAATTGTTCTTGATTCATTAGTTAATTACTGACTAATTTTTGTTATTTTTGTCAATTGTAATTTTTTTTTTTTTTTTTTTGAATCAGCCAATAACTCACAAATCAGTTGACTATGACTATTTCCTAAGGTTTCTGATGCCATATGTTGAGAGACATTTTTGAACAGCGACACCAATGGATGAAGTGCCCCCATGTCACTGTGATTGGCTGATCATGTTTTCAACCAGATAATTCCTACCTATCGTGTTGTAACAGCATACATCGCCTGAATGTGCCAAGCTGATATAAAACGGTGTCAGGACACAGTAATCATTTTTCACTAATAATTTTCTCCTCCACCAAAGTGTTGAAATCTCATTTTTCCCCACATTCAGATTCAAAAAATGGCCCACTGAAGTGCTGCTCACAGTTGGATGTCTTTGACAACAAACAGCATTGGTTCTTACACGTGTTGTAACTGAATGCGGGCACAGCAGTATTTCTGTGCAGAATAGAAGGACATGAATAAATGTTCTTTTTGTGAAATCAGCATATAGGCTGGAGGGTGAGCTTGAGTAAATCAGGACAGAATTTTCATTTTTGGGTGAACTATCTGTTTAATCTTTGTCCAGTGATTGATTTTTGTAAGTGTGAGTGTTGTAGCCACAGCAAGACACATCTATCCTTCTCTGACCTTTAAGCCATGATATATCATGTAACTATATTCTATTTTCTCTCTAATTTAAACACTGTGTTTGGTATGGAGAGGTTAGAGGTTATATGGCATATGTTATCTGTCCTATTCCCATTCTCAATCTTAAAGCAATACTGAGCCGCAGAACCTCATTTCTTGCTTGGCAGGGTTGACTAACCACACATTCATGCGACCTGTGGCCGCTGCTGTAATCCACTGGCAATATGTGCTTTGGTGACAAATGATTTGATGATGAGATTCAGTGAATAGTGTAATAACATTCTAACCTGTCCCCCGCATAGCACACGTCTCACAGGGTTTGATTCTGAATCTGCTCACCCAAAACCAGAGCAGAGAGTTTCCACCGTTTCCACTGCTACCATTCATTATGACATGTTCATTGGACGTGATGAGGTCAGTGTCACCATCACTGTGAATGATAGTGCTGTACGGATCACGTGTAGTAGACACGTGACAACAGAGTGTGAACTGCACTATGTGGCCAAAAGCGTGTAGACCCATTGTTTATGATGGAACTGCAACTGAAAATGAAAAACGTTAAAGGCACAATATGTAGTTTTTTGCCGCTAGAGGTCACCTATTCAAAACAAAAGCATAGCTTGATGATGCAGAGATTGAGTGCGGATTCATGGGAGATGTCGTCTTCACCTCACAGCCGGTGGAAAAGAATCGGGACGGGACTCGGGCAGAAATCATTTTCGTTGATGAGATTATTAACGTTACTTTAGTATGAAGCAGAGCAGGGCCGAGTGTTGTGACAGCACAACGTGGCCACTGGAGCAATTGTTAATGAGAGATGAGAGATGAACTTTTATTATGCCACAGTCGCCACTTCTGCGTCCTCTGGTCAAGCATATGTGAGGTAACGCAGCGCTGTTTTATCATATTAGATACATTTGTGCGTGTTGAAAATTATGTAGTAACGTTACTATGTGCGTTCGCTCCGCACCTACTATGAGACACTTGTTGCAGTAAGCTAGATCGATATTAGGCATGGTAAAACATGGTACTCGCGGTCAATCAAGAAAATGAGATTCAAACAATAAGACTAAACTTGTTGAGCTATACAACAATGATTCGTTTTCGTTCGTCTATAAATTTATCCAAACAGTTGTTCCCTTGTCTAATAAAACACATAATATATTAAAGCATCTCTAGTGTTTCCATAGTTTCTACAAAATAAAACCGGAAATCGAGGGTAACGCATGTATGATGTCATTGTAATGTTTATTTTAGGTTTCAGGCATTTAAATGCACATTAGTACTAGCAAAAAATACACACTGATGTCTATGGAAGCGGCAATAACAATCCTTTCAGTTATAATTTGACTACGTGTCTTGTTTATATCAGATACACATTATATAGTTAACTATATAGTTTACTCTATTCTTCTCCCAGTTCACCGGTAACTTACCTTCATGTATTTCGTGAGACGTGGATGAATCTACGTGATGTAAATCCGACAGATCCGATTCTCTGAATTGCGGCGCAAACTAACATGGCGGCACCCATCGTGCATTATAGATCAACTAACATGAGGGTTTTAAATGACAAAACACATTCACTTACACATATTTGAAAATCAAAATATCAGATAGTTCATGACATAGTTAACAAGTTTGTGAATATTTTGAATAAAAAAGAAAAAACGAAATAAAAGCGATACATCTGTCATACAGCGATATCTTGGCTGCTGTGTGTCACAGGAGAAGCATGACACGTCGCCATGGAAACAGTCAGGCAATGCGTTCTACAATATTTAGCCAGTGAAGGCAATATAGTCATATTTCTGAAAAATAATCTCTGAACCTTGAAGCTGGTTTATAGCATACCAAGAATACCGACTACTTTGCTGTTATTAGTACTGCAACCAGTGGCGGCTTGTCAATAGAGGGCGCTGGGGCGCCGCCCCCATCAAAATTCCAGAAATATACATGTATACAAAATGATATAAAAATGAAATAAAAATAAAAAATAAAATAGTTTACTCATACGATGTGCCAGCTGGTAGTAAGAACCTCAGCATTTAATAAAAACTCTTTAATCGGTAAACTATTTTATATGTTTTTCAATATGTTTCATGGGCGAGGGACGCCGGACAAATGGATGTCTATCTGAGTCCATAAATCTTCGGGCAGCATGTGACCTGAAGCTGGTCTCTAATTGGTTTCTTAAAGATTCTCCTCCGGACGCAGGTCGCTGCGTCCCTGGCAAATCAGAATTGGATACATGTTATTTTATCCAATCTGATTGGTTCTCGTCACCTGTCATTCAACTTTACGCTCTTGGCCACTACTGCGAGAGTGCGCGGGCAACACCGTCACTCCGACTCCGCCAAATTGCTAGGCTGATCACTTTCGTAGAGATGGCAGCAGTTAAACCAAATTTTGTAATTGATTTACCAAAAAAACCTTTCACAAGGCGTTCGCTGGAAGAAAAAAAAAAAGGATAAAGGATCTCGGACCGGACCAACCCGATTTACAAATCCAGCAGCAGGCCAGTGACAGAGGACGAAGCTTCACCCGCGCTTGTTATGAGAAATGGTGGTGGCTGGCTGGATGTGATGTTAGCAATGCCCTTTTTTGCTTTCCCTGTCTTTTATTTCAAAGTGTCTGTACTGAAGTTTTGTGGACAACAACAGGGGTAAGAGACCTTAAACATCTAACTGAAAAATGCAAACGTCATGACAGTAGCTGCAGCCATCTTGATAATAGCATGAAACGAACGTTTTTGGGCAGAGTTAGCATTGCTGAACAACTAGACGATGGCTACAGGATTGGCATTAGAAGGCACAACGACACAAAAATCGACACATACTGTCCAGGATAACAGACTGTGTGAAATTTTGTGGAGCCTTTGACTTGGCTTTACGTGGCCATGATGAGAGAGAGAGCTCAGATAACCCCGGTACATTTTGCGGGTTGGTGGATTTTGTTGCCTCTCTTGATGGAGCATTGAAAGAGCACCTTGACAGTGCTACTGTATTTAAGGGAACTACAAAAACTATACAGAACGAGCTACTCGACTGTATGTTGTCTGTTACAAGAGAAAAAATAATCAAAGAAGTCCAGACAAGTGATTTTTTTATCAATCCAGGCAGATGAAACAACAGATATTGCCACACAGTCCCAACTTGTGCTTGTGCTGCGCTACATCGACGACAAAAATAACGTGCAGGAAAGATTTTTTGAGTTCATCCCTCTGCAGTCAGCTACAGCTGAGTCCATTGCTACTGCACTAAAAGAGCGTCTTGCTTCTATCCTTCCTGAGGATCAGAAAAGTAAGCTCATCTGCCAGGCATATGATGGGGCCAGCGTGATGAGGGGTGCCACTGCAGGTGTTCAGAGGAAAATACAAGATGTGTACCCAAATGCCCACTACATCCACTGCTACGCACATCAGCTCAACCTGATAATGCAACAGGCCATCTCTCACATATCCAAGGCAAGAATTTTTTTTTCTAACATTGGTGGATTTGCCAGCTTTTTTTCCAAGTCACCCAAGCGGACATGTTTTCTGGATAAAGTGGTTGCCCATAGACTGCAAAGATCCAGCAACGTCAGATGGAACTTTCATAACCGTGCCATCAATACTGTTTTTGAGCACAGAGAGGATCTCATTCACTGCTTTGAGAGCATACAAGACTCAGGTGACTTTGACCCTAATACTGTCAGAGAAGCAGGAGCCCTGGTCATGCTACTGGAGGATCAGGATTTTAAGTTCTTTCTGGAACTTTATCACCACATCATGCCACATGTAGACTTCCTCTATGTCAAGCTCCAGAAGAACATTGATTCAGTCCATATCAAAGTGAGCATCCAACAGCTCCAACAGGAAATACAAAAGATCAGGTAACTAGAACTATTCCTGTTATATGATCATTATTTGCTTTCTCTTTCATTATTAACTCTTTTTCTCTTTTGCCAATATTATAATAAATTATCTTTGTCCTTTGCAGAAACTCTCTCCATTCCATTGGTGAGCAAAGCAGTGGTTCTCGGCCAACAAAGAGGCGCCGGGCGCTCAGTCCAGAAGACCGTGAAGGATTGCAGCAGAGGTGAGTTTGTCATAGAAATCAGTCAAAATACCATTTTACATTATTGTTGTGCTGCAGAGATGTCCTGCCCACATATCATATTCTACAGACTCAAGAAAACATTTTTTGTTTGGTATAAATCCTTAGAAAAATCATAATTTTAATATTATACAACAGCATCCCAAAAATAATAAATTGGCAACATAAAAATAAATAATCAAAATGAAATATGAAGCCACCAAAAACTACTGTCTTGTATAGGACAAAAACTCAAATGGCTCTATTTTTCTTTTGAAAGTCATTGCAACAGTGACAATTAGTGGCCTACTCCAGGCTACTACCTTACATTTACATTTTTTTAATTATCTCTATAGGTCTTTGACACCATCCTGGGACACAGTAGGGAGCGTTTCTCCTTCACAGACCACCTTGTCTGTGCCACCTTGTTGCAGGGGGACAGGTTTGATGAGTACAAGGATACATTTCCTGAAGATGCATTGAGCAGCACCATGAAAGCGTACCCAATGCTCAGTGGAAGCAAGCTGAAGACAGAGCTCAGTCTCATCTACAGCAAGGAAGAGATCAAAGCCTGCCGTGGTGCTGTAGACCTATTCCAGCTGTTTATAGAGAATAATCTCAAAGAAGTCTTTTCCGAAACTGTGACTCTCCTAAAAGTTGGAGCTGAAGCTGAGAGGTGCTTCTCAACCTTGAAAAGAATAAAAACTTTTCTCAGAAACACCATGACCCAGGAGAGGCTGAATGCACTGGCATTGCTGTCCATGGAAAAGAGACTTGTTACTGAGATGACTGACTTTAATCAGAGAGTCATTGAGAAATTTGCTGGCCAGAAAGAAAGGAGAGCAAAATTTATGTTCAAGTAGTCAACATGCTAGTCTGTTGTTGCTGTTTTCTTTTGTTTTTCCTTTCCTCATTCAATTATATGTGGGAAATGAATGTGTAAAAAGATAAAAGTGCAGACACTGTTTTCTCTTTAATGCTTGAATTTAGTCAACATGCTTCTTGGTACTGCTTTGTATTTATTTGCAGTTTTGCAAAATATGCCTTTTTCCGAATTGCCTGAAAAACCACCTCATGTGAGTGTAAAACTTTTTTGCGATACAAATTGACGTGTTTCCATTGGGTGTATTTTCAATTTGAAGGGTAATGGAAACGCAGCTAGTGGTAGTGGCCTTCATTCATAGTACTTAGTAAAAAGATGCCATTAAACAAATATTTAATATATATCAAATATTTAAAATACTGTCTTTATGTTGTTTCCACATTAATTTAGATGTGAAAATATATTTATGATTACAATTTTAGGTGTAATTAATCACGATTAATTACAGAAATGTGTGTTAATCCATAGACAGCCCTAATATTTTTAGTAATATTTCTGTTTTATTTTTGTACTGTTTATAATTATTTCATCCAAACTTTTAAGAAAATAATTCAGGTCATAGGCCCAGGAGGAATCATTTTCCATGGAATTCTGTGGAATGGATTTAATTTTGGTCAATTGTGGGTTACACTTTATTTTGATGGTCCACTTTAGACATTCTACTAACTATAAGTAACTTTGCAACTACATGTCAACTAACTCTCATTATAGTATTAGTAGACTGTAGTAAACTGTTAGGTTAGGGTTCGAGTTAGTAGAATAAGTTGACATCAGCACAGACTACAGCCGACTGCAAACTAGCAGGTGCGTTCTGCGCCTGCGTGTAAGAAATTAACTTTCTATACAAGCAGGTATAAATAGTCTATATTCGTCATTCAAAAGGAGAAACCGAAACAACGATATACGAGATATACGCATTGGCCTATATGAAACGTAAACAAAGCAGCGCTTGCTTACCATTTTGAATATCACTTATGTTGAACTTTCTTCATAGCGGGTCATGCTGTTATGAAAATATTCACATTTTGGAATGCTTGGGTAGGATAACATAACATTATATCAGCCTTCTGTCTGTGTCGTCTTGACTTACTTGCTCTCTTTCATCACTTTCGTTTGGTGTGTCCCGGCATTTAGACTAAACCAGGACTAGGCCTTAGTTAAATTACGAAATTTGAATAGATTTTATAAACGTGCCTTTAAAAAAAAAACATTACTGGTGTGAATGGCAGATAAAACAATGGCACTGACATATTTTAAGATATGTCAGTGCAAGTTAAAACAGCTCAAACATGCATTTTAATCTGGGTCTAGTCTTAAGCCTTGTCTGTGAAACCGGGCAATAGTCAGTAGAATGTCTGTTGGTGGAGCATCAAAATAAAGTGTTAGCAGATATTAAGTAGACAGTAGCCACGTTTCCATTACCCTTCAAATTGCGCAAATTGAAAGTGCAAATTGAAAATACGCCCAATGGAAACACGTCAATTTCGCAAAAACTCCCATATATCACAAAAAAGTTTACACTCGCATGAGGTGGTTTTTCAGCCAATTCGAAAAAGGAATATTTCGCGAAACTGCAATGGAAACAGTTTTTTTCACATTTAGTTACCTGGTGCAAGTAAAAGTTGATCATTCTTTAAAGGTGACGCGGTATGTTTGGACAGAAGATGACACAGAGTTCTTTATTAATAGACAAAAGAATTTACGGGAATAGCTACTGGATGCTAAACAAAGAGATGCCACAATCTATCAAGACCTTGAAGCAGATATGAGGGAGAAACACCCAGAAACACCTTATACGTGGCTGCTCCCTTCGATTAAAAATAATGGCTAGTGCGGTGGCTGGGATATATGTAAACCTACCAACATCTGTTGCCACGATTTTTGTAATGACTTATCGAGAGAGGAAAAAGTTCTGTTTTAGTCGCATAACATCAGTAAATGGAAATGCTGTCATTTCGCAATAGTTTTTTATCGACATTTAGAAAATACAGCAAAAGTTTTGCGCAAATCTGTAATGGAAACGCAGCTAGTCTAGTTGTCACAGCTTGTGAAAGTAAGAAGGATGAAAAGGATCTAAATGCAGCAGCCTTACTTTATTTACACAAAAACTCAAAACCACAGGACAGAATCAACAACACTAAATGTGATGACATCAGACAAAGAACTGAAATGAACACTGAAACAAACCAATGAACTAAATGAACATCAGGTGCAAAGCCAATTAGTAACCATAGAAACTAATGAACACAGACAAAGGAAACTGATCTAGAAACCAAAAGTCAAACCAAAACCAAAGTCAAACTCAAGCAACCACAAACACAAAAATTAGACATAACCCTGACACTAGTAATACCCCAATGATTTTTAGTTGACATGTTGCAAAGTGACATATTAGTAGAATGTCTAAAGTGGACCACTGAAATAACGTCTTACCAAATTGTGTTACTAAACTTTTTTTGTAGTAAAAACATCAAATTTGCCTAAATATTGAATAAACAAACACAAAAGAGATGAGCATATGGTACTGTACGGACGACAGGCTTTTAGTTCTGTTGGAATCTGAGTTCTGTGGGCACAGATTTTATGTGGGCCTGGTCACAGGAGTTCAACTGAAACCCCTGCACTAAACATTAAACCAACTCAAACTTGCTCTAAGTTTAAAGTTACACTTGAGACTATAATAACTATAGACTTCTCTCTCTCTCTCTTTCTTTACTCTCGGACTATCTGAAAAGCCTCATGAGTAATGAGGCTATACAAACAGTGAAAACTCCTTCTGAAGCTCACACTCTCAAATACACACAGACACATACTCATACAGAGAGTAAACAGATGAGCAGAAGCAGACTGTCTTCACACCCACAGCCCTGTCTCTGTAAATACATAGAATAGTGACTGAGACTCTAATGATACTTAATTATCAGGCAACTCTGCGGCCGGCCCAGTGCTCTCTCTTTGAGCCTATGAATCCTTCACAAATTACAGCACAAACAGTTAAGCCTTCAGATGAAGAGCAAATTCAGTTAAGTTTATGCAGTGTACATCAGAGACTAGGCCTGAAGGATAGTGCGGGAGATGCAAGTTTGAATCTGGCTCATGCCATTTCCCTCCTCTTTCTCGTTTTGTGTCTCCTCTTTCACTGTGCATTGCAAAACAACAGTAATATGATGGAATATAATTATGTTAATACACTTATTAATTGCATCACAGGTGTCCTTAGAAAAATAATGATTAAAATATTGATTTCCAACCAGGGTGCCAGGGCCCACTAGGGGGCATCAGCAAACTTTCAAGAGGGCCGCAAGATGACTTAAAACGACTGAAGACAAAACAAACATTAAAATGAAACAAAATCATGATATTTCTTGTTTCAATTCACCCCCTGAACAACTGTATTCTAAAGTGAAGATCATGGTAACCCACTAGTAATGACTCAAGTATCACCAAATCGGTCAGAAGCAATTACTATCCAAATATTGTTCCAAATAATTAGTAATTCCTTCTGAAGGATTTGGTAATACTTGAGTCATAACTAGTGGGTTACCTTGATCTTCACTTTAGAATTAATTATACATTAATTTGCATTAATTATGAACCTGTAGTTATTAGTAGTACTCTGGGAGGTTGTCACGGTTGGTGACCCAGGAACAGGCTGAAGACTCAGAAGATCACAATCAAACATAAACTTTAATCTTAACTTCACAGGAACATGCAGACAGGCAACAGAAACACAACCTTACATAACAGTGACAAGACCAAGACTGAGTGAACAAGAGGAACTTAAATAGCAGACAGAAACGAGATAATTAACTGAACACAGCAGAACAGAACTAAACTAACGAGGGTAACCTAGGAAACAGACAAGTGGCGGGAAACTAAGACAAAGGAACGTGACAATCAAAACACACTTGGTTTTTATCATAACTCTATTTACTGCAATCTCACATTGTGACTTTATATTTTATGGTTTATGAATTTATTTAACATAACTCTGACTTCATTTTTGATCACACTTTAGATTAGGGTCCAATTCTCACTATTAACTAACTATTAACTATGACTTTTACCTCAATAAACTCTAATTACTGCTTATTAATTAGTAAGGTTGTTAAGTGTAGGTATTGGGTAGGATTAAGGGATGTAGAATATGGTCATGCAGAATAAGGCATTAATATGTGCATTATAAGTACTGATAAACAGCCAATATCCTAGTAATATGCATGTTCATAAGCAACTAGTTCTCCAATAGTGAGAATTGGACCCTAAACTAAAGTGTTACCTTGTATTTCACTAAAACGACTTAATATCTCACAGTTCACTTATGCCACAGTGTGACTTTATATTTCACGTTATTTCTTATTTTAAAATTTACCTCACAAATTAGAAATGGGCTACTATATGTTTTTGTAAAGTTTACTTGAACTGTTAATACAGCTATACCTGTAGAACCACAAAAAAATCAATGATTTAAAAAAAAGTTTCTCTGAGGTGTAAAGAGCAGCTGTTGTGAGTTGTTTGACTTTGTTTGCCAAAATATTCAGTTGTGTTAGTATTCTCTGCACTACAGCTGTCTCGCACAGGTGTGTCGATTACACCTGGCCTTTCCAAATGAAACTCCACTGTTATCTTATGTAGTCATGAGCCACTACAACTTATGACCAGACAAATAAATGGTTAGCAAAATTGCATTACCCATAATTCTCTTGGTGACTCTGCACTATATTCAACAACGGGCTGATTTAGGGGCCTGTCTCTGAGCTGTTGGCAGGCAGTCTAACGGCTCCCTAATGCATTTAGAGTTAATTAGACAGCAGTGAACGCCACCCAGATTGAGTCAGGCTATCCAGGAGTCCTCTCAGTCCCTGCACGATGACTTCATTACAGCTGCTCTGCATCTCTGCTCATCTCTGCTCCTTCAAACCACACAACTTCTGTCTCTGGTCAAAATGAATTAACATAAAGAGTGGGACGTTGTGATTTGGTTAGTGTTGGGAGAAGCACAGGACTGGATTGAGTTACATTTGAAGGAAGAGAGAGAGAAAGATGCTCACAATCACAATGTCTGTCTTGCTTGTCGTAACAGGCTTAATCAGCTTGAGATCACTATCTCTGCATGATTACTGGCACCACTATTCTCCAAACAGCACACACACACACACACACATTGGGTTTTCATGCTTTATGGGGACTTTCCATAGACATAATGATTTTATACTGTACAAACCTACCCCATTTCATGGGGACCAAAAAATGTCCCAACAAGGACAAGGATTACGAATATTGCCATCTTTGTGGGGACATTTTGTAAGGGTTTACCAGTCAAAAAAAAACAAAAAAAAAAACACACACACTATCACACACATTTTTTGCTATCTAAATGGTCACTTATAATGTTTTTATGCAAGCTATAACTTTCTCTATATATATTGGAATTATAAATACCTAGTATACGTGTGTGTGTGTGTGTGTGTGTGTGTGTGTGTGTGTGTGTGTGTGTGTGTGTGTGTGTGTGACAGTATAATAATATAATATAATATAATGTAATATAATAAATCATCACATCCCTCAACACATTTGGTGGCAATATTGTCTTAGCAATCTACATCCAAGCACACACACACACACACACACAAAGAGATATAGACAATACAGTGGAGCAGGAAAAGGGAAGAAAAGACGAACAGACCGTCTAAATACAAGGACAAATGTTGCTTATCTGTTCTGCACTATGAACTTGCTTTGAAACCAACAGGCACCCACACACACACCAGAGCCGCACACGCACTCACACACACAAACATTTCCATAAACACACTAAAACTAACACAAGACAAAAGAGAAACAGGTCTTCCTGTGACTGTGTGTGTCTGAGAGTCATCATCACCCTCATGGTCATTAGCTGTCTGTACTGGGCATTAATTGTTGTTTTTTAGTTGTTAAACTTGGTTGTATATTACATAGACCTATTATAGCAAAGCCATCTAGGTTTTGGGCTAATAACCTGCAATATTTGCTAAATTTGCAGGACAGAAGAGTACACACGCCACCAGGAAGAAGAGAACAAGTTACCACAGTAACAAAAGAGCTAGCACATGCAAAACTGTCATGAGTGCAGACGATATAGCCTTATATATAGTGTCTGTTGTCCATGTAAATATATTTAAAGGGGTGGAATAAAACCACGAGAAAGGTATAAATATATAAAAGTCTAATAAATCTTTATTTGCCGGCCCTGCTCTGGTTTATTTGCTGAGGCTGGTGTGCTTGTCAATGATGAAGCGAGGTGACATACGGCATATGCTGAGGGGCTCCACCAAAGCCCAGAAATATTGTTTAATTACGCCTCCACGACGCTGCAATAGATCAAAACGACTTTTTCTAAAGCTGTTCTTGCTTTTGTTTTTGCCTTTTTGCTTAAACTCTTTTTTCGTATATCTCTTTCTCCCTCCCAAAATGCAAGAAAGAGCACAAAAGGACAGGTGCTCAACCTCTACCGCTCCATTTTTAATGCTTCTTTTGATCTCTTATTGTTGATCAGAAACTTCTGCAGCAAATTCTCAGAATAATCTCAGAGCAGATATAATTACTTTTAAATAAGTAATTACTTTTAAATAAGTAGCATTTGCAAACTTGACCCCATTATCGTTGAATTTGCCAAATATATGAAAGTATGCTTTTTAGTGCCTTTGTCTCCCTAAACACACATATTGTGGGATCCACAATGATGTAACCATATTGAAAATCTTGAATACTGAAAGTACATCACCAGAGAGAAGTTTGAGTTGACATTTTGCTTAACAAAATTAAATATGGATGGATGAATCATTCACAATAAGATCAATAACATGCATTTGGACAGAGTGAATTTCCATTTCATGGCGACTTTAAAGTTTCGAGAATTTCAAAAAAGATAGAAAAGAAAAAAGTAACAGGAATGTTCCTCCAAGCAGATCTCGGCAGCCATTGACTAACATAGTGGGGAAAGAAATACTATGGTAGTCAATGGCTGCCGAGATCTGCTTGGTTACAAACATTTTTCCAAATATCTTCCTTTCTGTTCAGCAGAACAAAAAAATTTATACAGGTTTGGAACAGGTTTGGACTAAATGATGACAGAATTTTCATTTTTGGGTAAATTATCCCTTTAAGGAAATGTTAAGATTCCGCACTATTTCTGTGCCTATGTCACTGTAAAAAAATTATACAATCAATATGTCATGATGGTATGTTTTTCCATTATTTTAACTCAAAATGTAAGTTATACAAGATTCAAACAGGCAAGATTTAAAAAAATGTTTGCTGAAATGACTTGTACAGCCAATTTGATTATACTTTTTGTTCAAAATTAACTGAATTTAAATAATGAGTCAATACATCGTCAAACCTTCCAAAATATGTTTTTATCTTAACCTGATTTACTATGATAAGCCTGTTATGTTTATATTTTATAGCGGGATGGTTTTTGCGGGAAATTGCGTATACACTGTACAAAAAATTGCTGCCTTAAATTTTTAAGTACAATCAACTTGGATCAACTTAAATTACATTAAACTGACTTGAACTGAGTTGAATCTTGTATAACATAAAAAAAGTTGAAAATTGCTCAACTTATTTTGATGTGTTAAAGCAATGTAAAAACATGTTGTCATAACTTATTGATCATATAATTTTTTACAGTGTACGTCACTCGCCCATGCGTGTCTTCGTCATATCTGTAAAAAGAGAAGTTGCTCCAGCTACTTTGATGCGTGTATCGTCAACAAGTGAGAGAGGTTGACATGAAGCACGCTAAATCTTCAGTCTCCAGGGAATCACCTGTTTTTAGAAAACTCTGAACAGAGGAGAGTCCGTTGGCAAAAGGGAGAACGCGACAGAGCTTGTAATAAAACAAGAATCAACGTTGGCTTGGCTTTTCAGAGATGGCAAGAACTGAGGGATTTATAATGTAAGAGCGATGCAGAAATGGCATTTTTATTAGTAAAGTATTTTATTGAACAGATAAATTGCCATATGTAGCTCTCTGACAGAGTTCACTGTACAGCATTATAGTCGAAGGGTCATTTCATTATGGTTGTTGTAGCGCTGTGCTGGAATTTATTTTCAGGGAAGTACTGTGTCATCAGCTTGAGATCCTTTCCATCTAAACTATCTCTTAAGCCTAGTAGTGAATGTTTTATGAGCAGTAGGATAATCTCTCTTTTTTTAGTTATGAGAAAGAACCATATTTATCCGCACAGTCACACAGAGCTGAAGCACAACTAAAACAATGTGCTTCCGCAAAATACATGCAGTTTTTTTTTTTTTTAACCGCTAGAAGGCCAAAAGTTACATACTGTACCTTTAAAAAATTAGGCAGCAACTGAAGTTAAGTTTTTAAGTTGAATTAGGGGGAAATAACATCAATAAACAGATTTAGCACTAACTGTGTCTCATTTGGAAGGCTGCACCCTCCAGAGGCCACATTTGCCGGTCGCATATGTCAATGAGAATGTCTCATTTAAGAAAATTAACCATTACATTGCAAAGTAAGGAAGGCATTACAGTACATTATGGCTCACAAGGAATGACAGTCAATTTTATAGTGGTTACTTTTCTTAAATGAGACATCCTCAATGACGAGGGCGCAGCCTTCGAAATGATACAGAGCAAATGATTGTTTTTGAGGAGATTTCCTGAACACTCCCCAAGTCTGCCATTGGTCAGAAAAAAGTCTCACGCCACACGCATGCCATTGGTTGAGCCTATGTTGCTGTTGTTGAGCATGTCTGGATGCTATTACAAACAGAGCATTTTTTTATAGTGGCACTGAGCCACAGTGTTCACATTTTCAGGGTAATCAATTTGCAAATTACTTGTATTTGTTTCTGCAGATTAGGGGTGTGTTCCCACTTGGCATGTTTGATTTGATTAAAACGAACTCTGGTGCGATTGCGCTGTTAGTGCGGTTCATCAAGTGTGAACACTGCCACCCGAACCCTGGTGCACACCAAATAAGCGCACTTCCAAACTAACTCTGGTGCGGTTCAAATGAAATATGAACACAACATGGTCCAAAGACATGTATACGAACCAAAAAACGGGACGTGATGTCACAAGATGCAACCCTAAAAAAAGGACAGAAGGCTCACGCATACCTGTTTTTTCTTGTCATAGTTGTGATGTTGCCCATCACAGTACAGGCATCAGAACCTCGTCTCCTCTCAGCAGATCTTCGTTTGTGTGTGATGGAGGGATTCCTGCCACTGTTTTGACTAATTTACATATTTTATAAGCTCTTCACGAGTTCTCAGCCTGTCAAAATACCATCGTGTAGGCTACGCACATACAGTGAGCGCATTTAGCCCAGCACACAGCATTGTTTTGGATGTTCGGTAAGTTCTATCACGAAATATACGTAATAAAAGCCGACCAATCAGATTGTGAACATATCCCTATGCCTTTAGGTTCTGTGTCTTTAGGGTTGGTGTTAATGCCAATGTGAAAGCTAAGCGGACAGGATTAAATGTTGTTTTTTTTGGTCTGGACCAAACGAACCAAGCAAACCGAGTGTGAGGAAGTGTCATGAAAAGTCATTTCCAAGAGTAGGTCTCAATAATATGAGGAGGAGAAGTGACAGAGGGAAAGCACACATCTCTTGGAAATTGCTATTCATTGGAGGTGGACCGGGAGCTATTTCCATTTCCCTGTGCAGGCGGCCAGCTGACCCGCCGTCCCTCTACACTCTCTCTCCGCCTGTCTCTCAATCAGTCTGAGAAAGAGACGAGAGGAGAAGCACCTTCAAATGTCCAATATTACATTACACTACAGACTTGGCTGATATTTAGAGCTCTCTCTGTGTGTATGACTGAATATGATTAAAAAACAGCACATTTTTCAATATAAATGCTGAGAAAATGAAATATTGGCGGTTTCTATCTCAAACAGACACTGAAGTACAGCAAATCTAATCATGGCACATGCATTATTCTGTATAAAGCAGAGAGCAAGATGTCTGGGGAATGTGAGAGACCGTTTGTAATGACTGCATTTGTCAAATTCCGCCGAGTGGAGTCTGATTTTCTGTGCTCACTCCAATCATAATTACATCTGAAGTGTTTACTGTCTGTCAGAGTCATTCGTTATCAGTCAGGGTCATCTCAGAGAGACAGCAACAGGGAACAACTACACAACATATGAAAAGCTATAAAAGCTCAATGAAAGAACTGAGGGATAGAGAAAGAAGAGAGTGGAAGTGAAATACCCTGATTGAAAAAGTGTTCTTAGAAAAAAAAAACTCTTAGAAAAGAGTGCTAAGGAAAAATGATGAGGAATAATAAGGGAATCAAGCAAAACACTTGACAAAAGCTATCTACGGGAAATTGTCTCTTTAAAATGCTCCATACAAGTTGAATCTGAAGTGAAAGCAAATGTGTTTGGGTGCAACTTTTCTGTTTCGGTTACCATTGACTTCCTGAGACATTTCTCAAATTATCTTCTTTTATGCTCCACAAGAAAGAAAGTCATGTTCGAAATGACATGAGGGTGAATAAATAATGACAGAATTTTCAGTTTGTTGGCAAACTATCCCTTTAATACCCATTTAAACCCATTAATCTTGTGGCATTATTTAATTGTAATTGCAGTGTAAATGCATTCATGCCGCATCTGAGCTGCAATAAACAGTTTGTAAATATATCTAAATAGCAATTCAGATGCAGCTTCTGAAAAAAAAAAAATTACCATAGTAGCCTAAAAGTTTAAGTGTAATAAATCTTGAATCAAATAAAATATTTATTTCTAAAGCTTCCTTTTGTTATGTCTATTTGATGCTTTTCTCATTTAACACAATAATGACTTTAAATGATCTTTTTTTATTCATTTGCAATTAATTAGATTAAAATCACCCTAATATATATAATTTTAGCATTTGAAAAAAAATAATTAAAATGTAAACAATTATGGGATATATTAGGCAGCAAGTGAACATTTTGTCCTCAAAGTTGATGTGGGCATCTGAGCATCAGAACTGGACCACGGAGCAATGAAAGAAGGTGGCCTGGTCTGATGAATCACGTTTTCTTTTACATCACGTGGAAGTGGATGGCCGGGTGCATGTGCGTTGCTTACCTGGGGAACACATGGCACCAGGATTCACTACGGGAAGAAGGCAAGCCGGCGGAGGCAGTGTGATGCTTTGGGCAATGTTCTGCTAGGAAACCTTGGGTCCTGCCATCCATGTGGATGTTACTTTGACACGTACCACCTACCTAAGCATTGTTGCAGACCATGTACACCCTTTCATGGAAACGGTATTCCCTGCTGGCTGTGGCCTCTTTAAGCAGGATAATGCGCCCTGCCACAAAGCAAAAATGGTTCAGGAATGGTTTGAGGAGCACAACAACGAGTTTGAGGTGTTGACTTGGCCTCCAAATTCCCCAGATCTCAATCCAATCGAGCATCTGTGGGATGTGCTGAACAAACAAGTCCGATCCATGGAGGCCCCACCTCGCAACTTACAGGACTTAAAGGATCTGCTGCTAACATCTTGGTGCCAGATACCACAGCGCACCTTCAGGGGTCTAGTGGAGTCCATGCCTCGATGGGTCAGGAATGTTTGGGCAGCAACACAATATTAAGAATTGTTGGTCATAATGTTATGCCTGATCGGTGTATAGTAATATAACTGAACTGTTGCAAGCAGACTACCTTACTTATTATATTCACCAGTACATACTATCTACAGTATATGCTCACAAAATACATGTCACAAAATGATTAAACACACAATCCTAGTATGTGTACACTGTCATTAAAGATGTATCAAGTGCATTCATGAGGTACTGTATCTTTTCATGCATGTCTCATGTGTGATTTGTGGAGCATGTATAAACTGGCCATATGCATCAATGTAAGCGGTTAACCAGTCATCTGAATAAGACTGAGGACTCTATGCATTGATAATTCAGTTTAAGATCTACTCGGGCACAAGGCATTTGTCTCTATGTCATAGGCCATCTATCTTCTTAATTGCTTTCTTTACCAGGTATCCATTTACATCGTAACACATACAGCCAATTTACATATAAAACGAAGTTCTCATCTTTAAATGTATGAACTCTGTAGATGGAAAAAGCCTTAGGGTTGAAAGTTGGCTTGAAGCCAAAGTCAGTCTGTAAATTTTATGAAAAATATCAAGAACATGCCCGGGTCTTTTTTAATTTAAAATAAAATTAAATTAAATTAAATTAAATTAAATTAAATTAAATTAAATTAAATTAAATTAAATTAAATTAATATACATTTATTCAATAAGTAGTACAATAAAATAAAATAATCAATTTAATATTAATGTCAGTTATCTTAATATGAATTTGAAAAATAAATCAATTATAAATGTTATTCAAATGTGAATGTTTTTAATAATGTGAATACTTTCAATAAGTAATAAAATAAAATGAAATTAAATTCATATTTTAATATGAATTAATTCAATAAGAACCAAAATAAAATAATACATTTCAATAAGATTACGGTAATGAGAATTTGGGTGCAAAATGCAAAAATAACAAACAAAACAATAAATCATTTTCTACTTTGATTTAGGAGTGAAATGTGACCTGCATGTATTCATAAACATAACTCTACAAAGTCTTAAATCTCAGCTTAATTCCAAAAGCTGAAAGACTTTACTCTGAAATGATTACACACTCCTGCGACCTCATCACCTGTAAACAGAACATCAATTTCCAAACGAAGCAGACTGCGTGTGTGTGCGTGCGTGCGTGTCATGCTCTGTTGCTCATGCAGGTGGACACACTACAGTGAATACAAGAGGATTTACTCAGGTGTGATGATTGAATTAGAGCTACAGCCAGACCTGTCTGTCTGAGAATGAACACGTTTTAAGATGACTAACTAACTCAACTGAAGCAAGTCTCTCGGTGAAGCCGTTTAACCTGAACACCATTCAGTGTGTGTGTGTGTGTGTGTGTGTGTGTGTGTGTTTGGGTTTAGCTGGTTCATCTCAAGAGAATATAATCTGCCAGAAAGACAAAGGACACACACCTGAGCACTAAGGTACCATTAATCTGTCTGGCTGTGTGTGTGTGTGTGTGTGCATATGTGTCTGTTGATATACATTCTTAGCTCTTAATGCATATCTATGAATGTATGTCAGGCTGTCCTGATGCTTGCAGAGGTGTACCTGCATAGATATTTCTCAATCTCAGTCCAGACTCAATCTCATGGGCATGTCTGTTTATACACACACACACACATACACACACACAGACACACATATGGTTTGAATGGTAATGAATTCCTTCAGGAGGAGACAGAGTTCGTGCAGAGCCGCGGTGATAAAGCTGGGGTCTGTCGTGTCTGTGGCCCCGCTGGAATTAAGATGAGATAAAAACCATTCCCATCTCCTGCTTTAGGACCAGCAGGGGGCCAACAGGGTTGACAGCTGCCCGAATGAGAGAGACACGCGGGAGGTAAAGAAGAGCCAGACAGGAGGATGAAAAGTCATATCTGATAGATCTAAGCACAAGAGTGTGAGCTAAAAGAATGTGTGTGTGATGGTGCATTGATTCATGTGGTCAACATCTGAATTTTGCATGTGGTTTAATGACAAATAAGAGTGTCTACAACCAAAATACATGTGCCAAGCTCTCAGAAATGTAGTCTTTGTATTCGTGCTAGTTTTTAAAAATGTTTTACCATTTACAAGAAAAGCTTAAATTTAATGACTTAAAAATGTCATGTTAAAAGTAATAATAACATATTTTCCTTATACCTTGAATGCACATGAGTGCACATATCTTAATCATTACTACAAACTATTTTTAATATTTTTAATTTTAAAGTTTTTCTTTTACAAGTATCATGAATTTGAATTATTGTGTATATTAATTATAAATTCATAAATATAATTTTTTTGTGGAGTAACACCCCATGATATTTTACAATCTTAAATAACTAAGCCATGTCATAAAAAATGATCTGATTAAATGATCTGATATTTTACAAAACGTATTGACCTTAACACAGTGATGAGGGTCTTCAGGGTCATCAGGTTGTAAAGTGTTATGTGATTATTGATTCATGATATTTGCAAATAATATTAATATTTAAAAATTGTTTTGAAAATAATGATTAACATGTACACTCACATGTATTCAAGGTCTAATAAAAATATTACTTACTATATTTATATGTATTACATTACTTCTTTTTACATGATGGTTACACACACATCCATGTGTAAGCATTACAAATTATATACATTTGTTCAAATTTAATGATTTTTTTTTTAAATTGCAAACTATTTTATCATTTAATATATTAATTTATAATTAATTAAATTTTACAATATATTTTTTTTATATCTTTTAGGGGCATACAATCTATCTTTAAAAATAATTATATAATTAAATGATAAATAATTGAATCAATTATGTAATAAAAAGTAATTTAATTTGTAATTAAAATAATCATTAAATTATATATAAAAATACATTAGTGGTCTCGGGTGTTTGTGTGTCGGAAGAGAACAGAGCAACAGAGCAGAGCAACAGACTCACTCAGCCATCACAGCACACCAAACACATCCTATAAACCCAACCAGAACACAGAGTGATTCAGTTCAGTGCTGATCCTCAGGCTAGTTTAACTGTTCAGACACTGTGGTATCTAATCAACACAGCTCACTGAACACACACACACACACACACAGGCTAGTTTAACACGCATGCACATACACACACAGGCTAGTTTAACTGTTCAGACACTGTGGTATCTAATCAACACAGCTCACTGAACACACACACACACACACACACACACACAGGCTAGTTTAACACACACGTACACACACACACAGGCTAGTTTAATGGTTCAGACACTGTGGTATCTAATCAACACAGCTCACTGAACACACACACACACACACACATGCTGTAGTGACAACCTCTGTCAAGCTGAGCAAAAAAAAAACAAAGAGAGAACTTATTTACATGCTCTGATTTTGAAACTTCTTCTGATAGGATCCGCTACAAGCAAGCGTGAATTTCCACGCTGGCTAATGCTAGTTTGACTAGTAGACTGGCATAGCAAGCAGGTCTTGTTTTTGGACACTAAAACCGAAAGTACACAACAGTCATTCTACAGTTGGTCATTCTTCAACTCCAGAAGGTTTTTCCAGGCTAAAGTCACATACAGTGAGGGCACATATTTTTGGATGTTACATTTCTTGGTGAAAATCTATTAAAAATACCACATTTATTGAACAATTATTTTGAATTATCATTTACAATGTTTTTCTATTTATGAATCTAGAAATACAGAGGACACAACTCCAGTTCTTATTTCATCCCTATGAGAAGCGATCCAGCACTGGAATTGGTAAATTTGAATGTTTTTCTGAGTGGTTGATATGGCTATCAGTCATGAAAAGATACAGCAGCAATATGTTCTCTCAAGCACACATGCACACACGTCTCTATATCCGCTCTACTGGAATATTTTTTTTTAAATGCAAACAAAAAAAGTGAAGCAATTTTTAAATGCTTCACGTTTCACACTGCTCATAATTTACCCGGAGTTAACAATGAATCCTGGGTATTCATATGGTGACGTTTCACACTGTATATTCCTAAACCCTGGGTTTAGTCCTTATCTGCCTATTCACAGTGCCAGTGTCACTGACTGGACAAACACAGCACGTGACCTGTTATAGGCTCTAGCATTGTGCGTCCTCATATTACACATTGCTAACTGTAATATCAAGTTTGTTTTTTTTAACTATAAAGGTAAGAATGAAACGGTATCTTCTTCACTCCAATTGTCACGTTTTCCATCGCCTTTTGACATTTTTCCTATCATACGCAGAAACGACTGTTAATATACATCGCCTGGTGTTTCCGTGACTGCCCAAAGCACGTGAATATAAGGCACGTGATTGGATGATGGTTGCTAAGCATCTAGTTGTAACATTCTAACACCGCATCTTTTCACACTGTACAAGTTTGGCACCGCAATCAATGCAGAGTTAACAACGCAAAAGCGGTAAATTACAAGTGTAAAACACTCCTTCACCCGGGGTTAAAAGCAGGGGTAAGAAAGACGATAACTCGGGGTTAAGCACAGTGTGAAAAGCCCTAATATGGCCCTGCTGTTCCCAAACCATTGGTATATAGTGACCAGGGACCGTCAAGCTCCAAAAATGAACAAAAAGCAGCATAAAAATACCGTATAAACAGCCCTTGTGACTTGTGCACTTAATTCCAAGGGCCAGATTTACTAACAGCTTGCGCCAGCGCAAACCTTCTTTTGGCATTAAAAAACTAATGTCAGGATTTACTAAAGACACACAGTGAAAAATTAGCGCTGAAAAGGCGTGGACAGAGTTATTTTTGTGACTGAATTTATTGCATATGCATTTGTAGGAGTTTACCTTTCAGACGCAAAATTTATAGGAGGAGAGTATTTAAATGAATCATGCAATGTGATTTACTAAGGTTTGTGCTGGTCAATTTACTGGTATTTGCGCCATTATTTAACGCCCAAAAAAGCATGTCTTAAGCCAGACGCTAGTTTGCGCTGCTCTTGGTAGATTGTCATTATGGAAATGATCCGGCTGCGTCTGTGTTCTTTAATATGTGCGTCGTCAATAGATCACGTGCAGAACTTTCCACTCCCATCGGTGCCTTTAGGAATTGCGCTCTCACGCTTATTTGCCCTGTTTAGTAAATCTGGCCCCAAATGTTTTAACGCCATAGCTGTGTGAGGAACAGATTGAAATTTACAACATTATTCACTGACAATGCACATCTCATTGATGCATGTGCATTTTCAAATTTGATGTCAAAAAGTGTTGCACCAGGTTTGAAGCCAATGAAAACGAAATGCCATTGGTTCTAGCAGGTCTTCATGTGTCCTCGTAATCTTGAATCAAAATAACCCTGCTCCTGCAGCTTCATATCTTCTCTTCTCTGATAACATGTTTACTAGCACGAGGCCGGACAACCTGTCACTCATATGAGATCCACCAATAGCAAACCACAATTATTCAACAATGAAATCAATTCCTGATGGACAAAATCAAGTTCCGCCCTACATTTTTCCTTGATTAAGAAGCTGATTCACTCGGATATACGTCACAATAGTGAAGAAAAAACTTCCGTTTCATGCCGGCTTTAATGAGCTTCAATGTCAGATGGTTTACTGACAGAGGTGATCAAGTCCACTTACACACACTTACTGCATTCTTATATATTCACTTTATATCACTTTATAACCTCTTGTGACACACTTTGTGTGTATACTAACAAACTTCTAAGTAGGGCATCAACCCTCCACAGAAACACACACACAACCGATAAGACCAGCCTGAGAATTCTGCATATTATTGGTTCAAAAACATTGTTCTTTCTTTCTTTCTTTCTTTAAAAACGTAAACAAAAATAACTTCAATATTTATGAAAAAATTATTGACTTTCCTTGTTTTTTCTCTATTAATATCACATATGATACTTTATAAAGTAAAATATGTTCAAATGAGTAAACTCATTTACTCACTTTGGTATAAAACTTTCCTAATGCAGCTTGTTTACGCAATAGTTTTTTAAATCCACATTGTGTGTGATATTCTGTGTTTATCAGAGGGCGACAGGGTGTAATTTCCTGTCATTCAGTGGCTATGATGTTAAGATGAGGTATTTTCACCCATGAAGAAACACAAGACATGAAATGATGGGTGTGCAGACAGGGGTCATGGGGGTGTTTTTCAGAGGCAGAGGAGAGGTGATGGCATGGTGTAACACATGTACACCACACTCTTTAATCACTGAGTCACTGTGGTTTGGCCATAAGCCTTAAACGAGATGTTTTTGCAGCCAATAGAACTGATGTGGGGTCCAACCCTACCTGTTAATAAAGGAACTCTTGCTTATTTAAACTAGTTAAGAAGCTGGGCTGGGCTAACTATAAAGATAACGATAAAGATATAGTTCTAAAAATCATTCTCAATATTAAAGAGTAGTAGAGTTCACACCACAACTATAACGATAACAGCAGAGAGAAACGATATCGCTGGAATCACTTTCAGAATGCTTTTATCCAGCTGATGAATGATAAAAACATTGACAGCCAATCAGAATCCATCCTGCTGTAATGCGCTCGAGCATTTAAAGTGACAGACAAGCACATGCATAGAATAAACAGAATGATATCGTCCACTAGTGTGGACGCTAATATAGTTATCTTTGTAGTTATCGTTCTTGGTGTGAACGGGCCTTAAGGTGTTTAGAAGGTCTGGTTCATTGATTTTGGATGGGTTTGGAACACTTGGCGGCTTGGAGACCAGTGGGCTGACCGGCCAATCGGCAGATTAGTGAGGTGCAAGACAAGCTGTAACAGAAAGGGGATAGGGGCTGCGTCTGAAAGCTTAAAAATACTGCCTTCGGAAGGGGCATTTCAAGGTAGGAAATCATCAAGGCACGTCCGAATCCAATGTTAGCTTACTTCCTGTCTCCTGCGATACCTTCATCTGATCGATTTTTGAAGGCAGCATAGATGTATCCTTCACTGCCTTTGATATCCCGCAATCCTGTGCTTGCCATTCTGTGAAAGTTAAGATCTGAAAGGCATCTGAAAGTTGCGTTCGGTGGTCAGTGTGTAAAAGTATGTGTTTGACCAACACTTTCCACTTTTGATGTAATTTCTAATGAGAAATTACTATTGTTGTAATTATATATTCACTTAGCTCTATAGGTCAAAGCTCTATACCTTCATGCGCAAACGCTGCTGTCAAAGTCAATGCCTGATAAAGCAGCGAGGCAACAACTCACACCTAAGTTTTCGGATGCAGCCAGGATTTGATGGGGGAATAGGGGCAATGTCAAGATGGTAACTCATTCTGTAAAAACTCTCAAGCAAGCAGATTTTCAGTATTAAATAGTGTTAGGGAAGCCTCATACGTGTAGCACGTGTAGCAAATTAGCAGGATTACATTATCATGAACTTTCTGACCGTAATTAGGACTTTATTTAGTATGTATGTGCGTGTGAGTAACCGACAGCTGTGTGCCTGCTGGCCTGTATTGAAGTCACGCTCTCTGCGGCCTGGTGCCATTAGGAGCTATCAGCACAGAGCAGTAGGGCAAACCTAATGGAGCTGTTATCTGCCAGCCAGGTGTATGTGTGTAAAGTGGGCTCTTGGGAGAGACACCAGAGGAGAAATTATAGCGCTCATTGATGAAAATTACAAAACACATACGCAATGAGTTATATGCTTCTCAAAGTATGGAGGTAAGGTGCACATGGCAGACTGCCCTAGATCTTAAATCTCAAATTCACATTGCTGCCATATTGGCGATAAGGTACTGTAACACTTTATTTTAAGGTGATGTAGTTACACGTTACTATAATAATAACAGTAAATTATGCATAATTACAAGTAACTAACCATAAAGCAAACCCTAACTCTAATCGTAACTCTATAGCAAGTACATGTAGTTAAAGGGGTCATGAACTGCGTTGTTTTATTGTTTTATGATGTTTCCTGGGGTGCACTTATAATGTTAGAATGCTTTTTACATCAAAAATTGTTATAATTTATAAATAAAAGGCATTTTTCCTACCCTGATTTTATCCCTCTGGTTTGAACGCTCTGTTTTAAGGGGCATGTCTGCTGTGAGACTTCAGTGTAAACGCCCACTGCTGTGATTGGCTAACGTCTTTCCATTTGTAATAGCTAAGTATTACTATTACAGCTCTCATGGTTAACTAATCGTGAAAAGTGTTGCATTACATTTAGGTCTATGGCATTATATTCAGATCTATGGCCTTATATTCAGATCGTGGCATGAAAGGTTGCAGAGATGAACACTGTAGCCGATCACAGACATGCTGAGCGCATGAAAGCAGTGATCTCGTCATTGCAACTCAGTTTCTGTACACTAACGAATTCTTTCATCTTCACTAACAGTGCAAACGCGATATAGTTAAGAGATTCGTTGAATAAAACGGGAGTCACTGATAAACACGTCACTGATAAACTCTCGCCATTTGATTGACAGCTCCAGTGAGCGCTGCTCCAACGATTGCAAAGGGAGCTTTCTTTAATCGCTTTCTTTATAGAATTTAATCACCATTAAATAACAGATTATTTTCATCCTACTAAAAGAAACAACGCAAACACCGTTGACGTTTAGTCACTGGTTTGATTTACTGACACACAGACAAAGAACATCTGACTGTACATGAATCATTACATTTCAGATCAGGCATTAGAATGAACACAGTTACTTACATGTTGCATTACTGTCGAGCCCAGGCACTGCAGAATATTTTGTAATCCTCAACGGCATGTTTATTGCTTGGTAGCTCAATCTATTCTTATAGTATGATGACCTCTTATATGTCAAAAGTTCAAGGAAAATTTGATTTCTCAGTTCATTGACCTTTCAATTAATTAATTAATTAAGTACTTATTTGAGTAAGTACAATGTAACTACGTCACCCTAAAATAAAGTGTAACCGATGATAAACATACAGAAAAAAAAAAAAACATTGTGCAAAGTCAGTGCTCATATGGATTTTGATGACTTGGAAAATAGCACACAGTGTATGGATTACTTTTATGGTACTTAAATACCATAGTTACAAAAAAAAAGGTTAAAAAACAATTGTTAAAAAAAATGACAATCTTCATTCCTAACCCTTCTCCTTCTGTTTTCCCCTGTACATTATGGCAGAATTTTGGGGGGTTAACTTACCCTTTTATATCCTTTTTTAATTTATTTTTAGATTGTATTTTTATAATCTTTTAATAAAATATTTAAGAATATTTTATAAAAATATAGAATATTTTTGCAACAACAAAGTTTTCAGATTTTTCAATAAGTGAATGGAATCATTATTCAATAAAACAACTACTCTTATTCAATAAGACACTAAATTGTTTGTGTTTTTCTTCATTTAGCATCTGCCACATAAATACAATACCAGGTTACACTTTATTTCCACTTTAGACATTCTACTATTAGTATCTTCCAATTTAATGTCAACTAACACTCATTAGAGTATTAGTAGACTGTTAGGTTAGGGTTAGGTGTTAGGGTTCGGGTTAGTAGAATAAGTTGACGTAGTTGCAAAGTCACTTATAGTCAGTAAAATGTCTGTTGGGGAGCATCAAAATTGTTCCCTTTCAGTCGGTGACCTTTCGACATGACGTCTCCGTTCCCTTCTTTAGAGAACGAGGGCTACATACGTAACCAAGACGTTTGCAGACATTAAGCAGATAGTTTACTAATACTCTAATGAGAGTTAGTTGACATGTATTTGCAAAGTTACTTATAGTTAGTAGAATGTCTATAGTGGACCATCAAAATAAAGTGTTACCTAATACCAAATACAATGAACACTACCGTTTAAAAGTTTAGGGTCAGTAACATTTTTTTGAAATATATTAATTATTTTATTCAGCAAAGATGTATTAAATTGATCAAAAGTGACAGTAAAGACTTATAATGTTACAAAAGAGTACTATTTCAAATAAATGCATATTAGAATGCTTTCTGAAGGATCATGTGACACTGAAGACTGGAGTAATGATGCTGAAAATTCAGCTTTGCTATACAAGATCTTGACCAAAAATGTATGCACTTCTTGATGGAAGTAACATCACAACATTTATTTCCATCAAGAGGTGCACCAGTTTTCCAGCACTCTGTAAAGTCTCCTCCAGCACATCCCAAAGACTTTCAATGAATTTAAGGTCTGGACTCAGAGGTGCCAATTCATGTGTGAAAATGATTCTTCATGCTCCCTCCCAACCATTCTTTCACATTTTGAGCTGATGAATCTTGACATTGTCATTCTGGAATATAGCCATGATGTGTCTTCCTACATGGTTGTTTAAGAAATG
The DNA here is from genome assembly GCA_039654105.1 of Coreius guichenoti. Taxonomy (NCBI): domain Eukaryota; kingdom Metazoa; phylum Chordata; class Actinopteri; order Cypriniformes; family Gobionidae; genus Coreius; species Coreius guichenoti. Next base: position 47,189,169 of record CM077169.1, on the reverse strand, counting down.
AAAAGCTACACACTCCATCAATTAGGGTTAAAAGAACTGTTCCCAAACATATAACATGCTAGAAACATAATAATCACTGCAATAATGATCCAATCATAGACTCTTAAGCATTTTTAAATCCAAACTGCAAGCTTTTTTTATTTGGCCGGGCAGTGTATATAACCACTGATATGTACACACACAGTCAGAGAGAAGATTTCTTCAACCTACACACATGCACAGGTCTCATAGATGTCCCCACAGTACTTCTGAACAGATTTATGAAGTGTGCAGTCAAACTAAAGCGTGACCCTGTCAGACAGCGCAGCAAACAGTGAACATCTGAAACACTCACTTTACAACAGCCAACACACTGAGGAAGAATACACAGCAGTTTAGCACGCATTACACACAACCGCTGCTGTCTTCAGCACGACTCACTGTTCACTTTATATCTGTTATCCTGACCTAAGAGCAGCTGTCTATTTTGAGTCAGTGTGAGATAAAAGCTCAACTTTATTTACCTGCACAAATAGTTTATCTCCAGGGCCTGAGCTATCAAAGGATGATCTCCAAGCATTGCCAACCTACTCTTTCACAAGCACACATTTATAAAATAAACAGTTCACCCCAAGTTCTTCTGGTGCATTCACAATATGTTCCTGATAAATTCATAACATGCAAGAACTTCTTTTTTTTAGCATTCAGCTAAAAGTCTGGTGCATTTGAAACTACTGAAAACTCTGACATTATTTATTCACCCTCATAATGTTTCAAACCCGTATGGCTTACTTTCTTCCCAGCAAGCAATAGCCGTCATTTCACCGTCTCGGTTAACTATAGACCCGATTTTGTCCGGCTATGAGTAACCCACTTCTAGCCAAAATAACCTTGAATTTGGCTACACGTTTTTTCAAAGTCAACAGTGATTACAAGGTGTTTGGTTTCATTTCTTCGACATGTTCCATGCGTAGCTATGGTTAGACGTCTTTAAAATTTTCACTGACAGCCTAAATTGTTCCTTGTTTTAGCCTAGACATCTATGTTTGGACGGCTATTAGACGTCTCTTAAACGCAAAATTGCTTCCTGGGTTCTGTTTCAAGTTAATAAATGTGTTTTACAGATACCATGAATTTATTATTCATTCATAAATATGATTGCGTGTTTTGAGGAAGTCGCACCACCTGACATTTTACAACCTGAACCATCCTTGCCCCGTCAAAAACGGTCAAATTATCTAGTATATTAAGAAGGTCTTCAGGTGTCCTCTCTATGATATAATTTCCTGTTTTGAGTTTTGCTTTTTTTATCTGCATGTTTCTGCATGGCTTTGTTGGTTGCACCACATGACTTTGATGTAATTTAAAATTGTTAATATGTAATGAAGCAGTTTTGTTAAAATGTTTTTTTAAGAAAGATTTTTTCATTTAAATTTTGTTTTTGTTTTTTGTATTTTAAAAATAAGTTTTAACTAAAAATAAAATGAGAAATGATGCCTTGGCAACTAGCTGAAAAAAATAATATAAAGTTTACTTTTTTATATTTGATTTGATTTCAGTTAAGAATGATTTTATTTCAAATAGTAAAAATGTTTTAATTGTTTTAGTTAACAATAATAACCCTGGTTGTACCACCCTGACATTTTTTTTACTTTATGCCCCATAAAATCAAAATTAATTTTAATTCAGAAATGAAAACATGTTCATCATAGAAAAGAGGTTTTCAATTGCATTTTAATGTGTTTTTAGAAAAAAATAATAGATAGGACAAAAAAGAGTGTCATTGACTCATATAGTGCAAAAGTCAAACAGATTACCTTTGTCTATTAAAATACACTGTGTAAAATGAATTTTATGTGAATTATTCCTTTAATGGACCTGTAATGTGGTGGGTTTTGAAAATAGCTTTTAATGACTTTCTTTGTGGGCAGAAATGCAGCTAACAGAACAATGTGATGATGAACAAAGACATGAGGTCAGATCTCTGGTTTGTGTGCATGTGTGTGTGTGTTGAGAGGGTTATTAAGCGCCACGGTCCCTCTAAAGAGACTTCCACAGCACTGTGGACTATAATGATAATCTATGTCTGCAGTAAAGGATTAGATTACACTGTTTGAACTGTCACTTGGCATCATTAAAATGAAATCAACCCATTAAGCATATTGATAGGCCTTCATACACACACACACACACACACACACCCATCCTGGGCATCACAAAACACCCTCATTAAATGACCTAGAGGAGAGAGAGACACGTGTCTTGTTCTACATGGTCTCCCCCACCCCACCTCCCAATGCTGCCTCTCTCATCTCTAATGCATTAGTAATTAAAACGTAGCAGCCGTGCACAAGTGTGTGAGTGACACAGCACATCTGTGCTATAGATTACCTCCAGTGCTCTGAGCTCACGGCTTAATTTCCCCTCTGAACGGAGGACATTTAGTGAACACCTTGAATGTAGAACTCTCAATGCATCATGGGATTTGCATGCATGTACATGTGTGAGGTGTGTGTAAGGTCAACACATCACTGCTGCTGTCCTGACAGATGTGTGCACGTGTTTGTACACTTGTGTTTGCCCTGTAGCATAGAGATGATCAGTAAACATCCCACTGATCCATTAGGCTGTCACCTCAAACACAGAAACATTTCCTGTCACTGACCTCCAACAAACATGTCTTGAATAAACACTGTGACTGTGATAACATCCCACTCACAGATAAAGAGGTTAAAGATTTAGATATGCTGTGATATTGTTTATATCTGTATTTGATCCATTTCTTGCACTGCATAAAACAGCCAACAGACAAATGAAGAAATCAATTTAAGGTGACTTTAAGGTAGCTTGACCACCTAAAATGTCCAGGGTGGCATGAAGTATATAAGATTTTTTGTTAAAATACATTCTCTTAAAGGTAGGGTAGGCAATTTTTTATATAAACACTTTTTGTTGTACAGGTTGAAACTTCACATTCTGATAGCAATCAGTAATAGAAGTCTAAATAATAAAACATGTACATACACTACCAGTCAAAAGTTTGGAAACTGTACTATTTTGATTGTTTTTAAAGAAGTCTCTTCTGCTCACCAAGGCTGCATTTATGGTATTAAAAATACCAAAAAATGCTGTAATATTGTGAAATATTATTAAAATGTAAAATAACTGTTTTCTATTTGAATATACTTTAAAATGTAATTTATTCTTGTGATGCAAAGCTGAATTTTGAGCATCATTACTCCAGTCTTCAGTGTCACATGATCCTTCAGAAATCATTCTAATATGATGATTTGCTGCTCAAGAAACATTTATGATTATTATCAATGTTGAAAGCAGTTGTGTAAAACATTTTTTTTTAGGATTCTTTGATGAATAGAAAGTTCAAAAGAACAGTACTTATCTGAAATAGAAAGCTTTTGTAACATTGTACTACCGTTCAAAAGTTTTGAGTCTGTAAGAATTTTTATTTATTTATTTTTTTTGGGGAAAGAACTTAAAGAAATTAATACATTTATTCATCAAGGATGCATTAAATTGATCAAGCGACAGTATAGGCATTTATAATGTTGCAAAAGCTTTATATTTCAGATAAATGCTGTTCTTTTGAACTCTCGATTTATTAAATAATCCTGAAAAAATACTGTGCACAACTGTTTTCAACATTGATAATAATAATAAATGTTTCTTGAGGAGCAAATCGGCATATTAGAATGATCTCTGAAGGATCATGTGACTCTAAAGACTGGAGTAATGATGCTGAAAATTCAGCTTTAAATCACAGAAATAAATTGCATTTTAAAATATATTCAAATAGAAAAAAGTTATTTTATTTTAAATTGTAAAAATATTTCACAATAATACTGTTTTTGCTGTATTTTGGATCAAATAAATGCAGCCTTGGTGAGCAGAAGAGACTTCTTTCAAAAACAATCAAAATAGTACTGTTTCCAAACTTTTGACTGGTAGTGTATATCTTCTGTGGAAGTCTCAAGACCAAAAAATGTTTGTCCAATCATTGCATTCGTTCCGAATGACAGTCAGTCATTGTAGACAAACAGTCACAGAGCGCCAAAAACAAACAGCAGCCTCCTTTTACAGTTCCTCCTGAACCAAAACAACGACCTCATGCTGCCTTCACACCATGTCATAACCGTAGTTACGAGATGGCAACCTCTGACGTTCTACCCGGAGGTGTTCACGTCCTCAGACTCAGATTTATGCATTTCTAACACTATCAACGCCGAAAGGAATCTGTAGCAGTCAGGTGGTACAAGTAAGAGCTCTGTAAGTTGTTTACGTTCATTATTAGTGTATTGTTATGTGCTTTGAGACATGAGGTAATTTAACACCATCTCTTTTGACACTTTGCAGACTCTGCTGTGTGCATTCATGTGTTTTGAAGGAGGTGTGGCTTTGGAGACGCTCTGAAGGGAGGGTGAAATCTTATGCTTGCTATTGCTAGCTTCTCTGAAATTGCCCACCTATTGTTCATTGACTGCTATTAGTATACCATTCATGGGTTTATCTCCCCTAAAAGTGTAAACATTAAGCCTCCCAGGCACCATCAAAACATTGAGAGCGGTCGCTCAGATCCGTCAATCTCTTTCCAGCTCAACCTATAACATGAGTTTGAGGCGTGCCAGTGTGTGTTTAGCAGGTGTGGGAACATAACTGATGCGTTACATGAGAAAAGACATTTAGCATCTGTTACAGAAGTGCAAGCTAAAATTCACTGCAAAGATTAAACAGGTCATGAACACGTCAAAGCAAACAGGGCTTTGTGATGCAAGCGCTACAATGGACACTTCAATAGCATACAACATCATCATGCACCCGTTCAGAAAGACAAATGTACCAGTTTATATTGTTTACTATGTGTCCAGGGTAGACAGACTCAAACAGTTGTGGCGCATCATGTCAAAACATGGGCCCGGTGCAGATACATTGGATGAGTTTATTATAAGTGAGATGCTCGTGTTCGCTCTAGACAGAGTGTTAGTCTACTCAATTTCTTACTCATGGCACATAGGAACACTGAGACATGCCTTCACAAGCTCCCGTAAGAGCTGTGTTTGTGATGTTTGAGTTGGGGAAGCCACGATGCGCGAAAATATGCTTTATTTTTGTTATTTCGCTAGGTGCCACTAGTGTCGCAGAAACGACATACTTCACCTTTAAAAATCAATGCCACCAAACTGGATGGCTCTTTGCTGCATGATGTGCTTTCAAGTGGTTTTGGTGAGAAAAAAAACTTGACTTGGATTAAACTCAATTCATATGGATAACTTTTATCCTTTTTTTACTTTTTGAGTTGTGTGGACTTTCAGTGGATGGACAAAAATGATGAATGATGAAAATATCTTCATTTGTGTTCTGAAGATTATCATAACATGGCCTGAGCTGAGCTGAGCTTCTAGAACCTGCAGACTATCGGTTTAAGTTCAAGTTGTTTGGTCTTTCTGCATGTGGCTGGAACAATGGAGTCAGTCTGCAGCTCTTTCACAGTACATCAACAATAGTTCAAGCATCTGCCTTCTCACAACCTGTCAAGAGCTGTGATGTTGAGGTAATGAACTGTTTTAATGTCTCTATTCCTCTACTGTGGTGACATATTACTCATGTAAAATGCAGCATGGACTGACCTGATGGATGGCAACTATTTGTATTTGATTGATTGCCGTCGTGTAGCTTTCCTAATAGATTTAACAGATTCCACTTCCAAGGGCAGGACCCATTGATTTTACCAACACAGCCAATCACAGAAAGCGAGGAGAGACCTGACAGTGTGCCACTAACGCCACGCTTCAAACACACACACATTGCCACCACGTGTACTTGCCCCACATGACACCAGACATAACAGTGCACACACATAAGCAGACATAACGGCTGTCGAAAAAATACACGGAATTGATTTTCTCTCTCCATACGTCTTCTTGCTTGATCTCTCAATGTGTCTTCCTCTCTCCTTCTAGACACTGTTCTGTCCCAGGGTGGTCTATGAATAATAGCAGGTAACGTAATAAGACTGAAGATGCAAATGTTTTTTTTTTAATCTCGTAACAGCGGGGATTAAATGAAAACCAGCTGAGATTTCAACAGACAGGTAGGTTTTGGAGAGGGATGGGTTGGGGGTGCTGATGGACCAATAATCAGTTTGAATGATATAGGTTTTTTTTTATTTATTTTTTTTACAGATATTCAAACTTTTCTCCTTCTAATTGGTTATGGTTCTTGAATTTCAGGGCTACAATTTATATTTTGTGTGTCTCTAAATAATAGCAACCAACAAAAGAATTACACTACTGCGTTCAACAGAGAAAAACAGTATTCATGGGTAAATCCTATAAATAAATTACTTATTTGATGTATTCATTGCATAAATCATACTTTTATGCATTTTATTTGAGAAAATGCATTGCGTTAAGCACAGTAGAAGTAAGGTATAGCCCAAAATAACAAAAATAACAATAGTAATAATGATAATAATAATAAGGATAAATATAGCTGCAAGCAGCAATTATCAGGTCCAAGTACAACAGAAGCAAACAAGGAGATAATTGTCACATGTTCAGTCTGTTTTGCTTGTGTTCCAGTTTCCCCCCATCCGTCTGGGCAGCACTGAAATCAGCCTCCCTTCTCTGGCCCTCAGCCCCAAAACCCACTGCAACCTTCAGCCCAGAGAGAGCTCCGTCTCCTGTCCCTGTGGAGAATCCAATTATGTCCCTGTCCAGTGTCCAGTGAGGGCTCCAGCCCATGACGAGTGTCCAGTGAGGGCTCCACCCTGCGACCAGAGTCCAGAGAGGGCTCCAGCCTGCGACCAGAGTCCAGAGAGGGCTCCAGCCCGCGACCAGTGTCCAGAGAGGGCTCCGTCTCCTTACGTCCTGAGTCCAGAGTGGACTCTGCCTCCTGTCCCCAGTCCAGAGAAGACTCCGTCTACTGTTCAGAGTCCAGAGAGGACTTTGTCTCCTGTCCAGAGTCCAGTGAAGACACCAGCACCACCAGGACTTCCTGTACTCCCACCCAGCCTCCCTCTCCCACCTCCTCCAATCATCTGTTCCTTATCCCCGTCTCCGCTGCTGCCTGTCAGCCCCTCTGCTCACCCTCAGCCCACCATCGGAGGTGTGGGCTTGCCGTGGGTCAGCCAGTCTCCAGCTCCATCGTGGCCCATGGATTCCCGGTCTCCGCCTCCAACCTCCGCAACCAGGACTCTGCCTCGGCCCATCGAGCCATTAGCTCCACCTTGGCTCCTACCTCCCTCATCTCCACCGTGGCCCCTCAGTCCACCAGTTCCGCCGGGCTCCCTCGTTTTGCCTTGGTCATTTGTCAACCCGCCCTCGTCTCAGGACTACACTCCTCTGGCTTTGCCTCGTCCCTTTGTCCCTCTGGCTCCATTGGGCTCCTCACTCCCTCCATCTCCACCTTGGTCCTCTGTCGCTCCGGCTCCACCGTGGCCTTCAGGATCCCCGCCTGCGTCTTGGTCGCCAGAGCCTGCGGCATCACCATGTCCCGCCGGATCCTCAGTGTTGCCCTGGCTCGTTGGCATTCCGGCGACACCCAGGTCACCTGTTCCGCCTCCATCAGTCGGCACCATGGAGTCGTCAGCCCTTCCACCGCCAGGGCTCCTCCCGCCATCGGCTCCACTATGGGCATTCTACCTGGCGGCTACCCGGGTCCCACCGTCTGCTTCGCCCTTGGTTTCTCCTGTCTCCTCCTTGGCTCCTCCCTCCATTAGCTCCGCCCTGGTTCCTCCTGTATCTTCTGTCTACCCTTCACCTACTCCTTGTCCTCCACTGGAGCCCCCTCCCTCCAAAGTTGGTCCATTTTACAGGGCGAGGCCGCGCCTTCCGGGGAGGGGTGTAATGTCACATGTTCAGTCTGTTTTGCTTGTGTTTGACATGTTCCTTTGTTCCAGTTTCCTGCCACTTGTCTGTCTCCATGGTCACCGTCACTATGAGTTCATCTGTGTCAGCTGTGTGTATTCATCTCGTTTGTTCCCTATTTAAGTTCTCCTGTTTCCTTCAGTCTCTGTCCGGTCTCGTCTATGTAGAGTGTTGTTAACCTGCCTGTATTGACTCCCCTGAGATTCCTTGATCATTAAACTTCGTTTGAGAATTGTATCCGCCTGTCTTCGTCTTCCTGCCTATACACACAACCGTGACAATTTTAAAGCAAAAATTTTGAAAACCCATAAATAGTTGTAATGAGATAATTGCTTATAATAATTTCATTACAATTTCTGACCACAAGTGGGTGCTGCCCTGAAACTTTTACTCATACTGAGTTTCGTAATGATATGCCAATGCATTCGTAAAATATAGCAATATGAAAAACCATTGCAGTCAAAGCTTTGGATTTTTTTTTTTTTTTTTTTTTTTGTCATTTTGTAATTAAAATGATGGTGTTTTTCAAGGTACACCAGTGTCATAATGGACTATGATAGCAACTGAGACAAAGCCACTGAATGTTAATTTTGAAGTCAATCAGACCAACGGTACTGTAGTTAGAGCCAATTTCATATTTTGTTCAATTATAGCACCACCAAGTGGAGCGGTCCCACTGCTTTTTTTGTGTGTGTCCTCGGAGTGCCCCCATGCATAAGCATGTAAAATTTGGTAACAATATCTAATTTTGTTTAGGCGTTATAGACATATTTATGAGCACATAAAAAGTGACCTACACCTGACTTTGCATTTTTTTGCTACTTACTATCAAAATTTTGACATTTGGCTAAAACCTTTTAGACAACCCGCTATGATTTCAATTTTCCTATGGTGGTTTCGTCTCGATCGTACTAACGGTTTCGAAGATATTTGCAAAAATTGTTTAAATGTTAAATCACAACGTTGCACAAGCCATAAGGCAAAACCTAGCAAGTTTGGTATTGTTGGACTTGGAAAGGATTCAGGAATCTAAGGTGATGAATTTCGGTGAAAATAAGTCAACCAAAATCCAAAGTTATAAGCATGTGAATATTTGATTTTACCTCAAATTTTGGCTCAAAACTTCTCAGGCTCCTTCAGGGCATTGTGCCGATGACCCATACAGAGTTTTGTAATGATATGCTAATGTATTCATAAAATACAGCATTTTACTACAAAATTCAAAATGGCCTATATGGGAAAATTGGATATCGACTCGGCATGCCACCCTGAATCTAACAAGACTTTTATGATTTCTGGGCAAACCATTCAGAAGTTATAATCAAAAATAGCCATTTTTCGTATCTCCGGACCAGTAGGTGGCACTGTGCCGAAACGCTGCATGGAGCCTCAGGTCATGCTTTTGATGACCTGTACCAAGTTTGGTCTGAATACGGTAAAGCATTGAGGACATACAGCCTTACGTCTATTTTCGCAAATGCTGCGTAAAATTTGTTTTCGCATTTTTGAAAACAGTTTGATGAATCAACTTTAATTCCATAGCTTTTTGTCGACATGGTCTGAAGATGATGTGGTTCAATTTTCATGAAAATTGGACAAACCGTCTAGGAGGAGTTCGAAAAAAGTAGGTTTTTTGGGAAATTCAAAATGGCGGAAAAATTAACATGATGGAAAATGAGCCAAGGAATCAGAAGAAAGGTTTCTAGACCTTACGGTTCAAAAGTTATTAGCATAAACGTAAGTGCAACTTTGGACAGTTGGTGGCGCTAGAGGGATTGAGTTAGAGACTCCAAATTTGCTATAGTGACATTTCAGACTGTCCTCTGTGTGCCAAATTTCATAACTATTACGATTCTATGAGCTGTAAAGAGCGGAAGATTTTATTGTTTTTTATCATTTCTGCACCTCAATTCATGCAGCACTGTCTCACAGACAGTATTTTATAGCCATTATTTTTATTCTACATACAGTATTGCCAAAGCATCAATGCACAAAGCAGTGACAGAAAAAAAAAACATTAATATGCAGATGCTTTTATCCATAGCAACTACATTTTATCAGCTCATGCATTTTCTGGGCACAGAATCCACCACCTTGGCATAACACTAACATTGGAGCTAAAGGAACTCTATGTGCTAAAAAAAAAACATAATCGTAATAATAGTAGTAATAATAATAATAATAATATCAATTCACAATATAAAATAAATGTAGAACAGGATGAAATAAAATAAACTGAACACTCAGTGCATCTAATGCTCTGTTGTACATCAATATGAAGATATAGTGGCAGTGGTTGGTGATAACTGGGCAGCTCAAAAATGATTTCGCTGCATCAGATCCATAACTGCATAACTGTAACACTTGCATTTGATGTTGCTGCTAAACTGAAATGATGTGCAATGAGGGTTAAAAGTTTTTCAAAGTATTTCTCTCTTAGCTGGAATGAAAGAGAAAATGTGTCTTTGTGACTCTCTTTCTTTTGTCTGCCTTGTACCCCTTAATTTCACTAGGGGTTTTAGGTGAAGGCTTTTTAATAATTCAGTAACCGGCTTCTCAACAGCTCAAAAACCTCAGCACAAATCCCATTAACAAGCCATGAATTATTTCAACCTTCACATCTGTCCACATCCCCATGCGAACACACACACACACACACACAGACAGAGAGAGAGAGAGACACAGGCTCAGCTCAATTTGCCTAATGGCCTTAGTCTAAACAGTTTTTTCTGTTATCTTTTCTGATGTGGTCCTCAGTGTGCACAGCACTATTACAGTCCGTTCAAACTAATATAGGATTATTTAGGAGTCTCAACACAAACATCTATTGTTTTTAATGCAAAGTTAGCATAAAAAGCACATGATAAATGCTTTACATAAAACATGGAAATGCAATGCTAAAAAGTGCCAATGCAGCAATTTTTTTTTTGTCATCTGGATATTCCTGTATACTGTAAGCGCAGTTACACACAGTCAAATATGACTAAATCAAAATCAGCCAGGACTTGAGCTAACTGTTTCCTATGAATGATTTTCTTATGATTCATAAATCAGCTGCCTTGAAGTGGACTCATAAATATTGCTGCTGTATTTTGAATTATGTGCACATGAATGGCAATTCAATTCAGAAAGAAAGAAAGAAAGAAAGAAAGAATAATTAAACAAATATTTATTTATTCTTATTAATTATTAATTTATAAATATACATTATTACTTTTTATTACAATATCATATATGGCATGATATACATATATACATGTCATATATATATATATAGTGCTACTCCCCCAAAATCAAATATGTTGATATTTTTCAACATGAAAAATAAATTAATTAATATTAATAAGCAGTGAAGTATTGTCCAAATATTTTTTATAATAACATTATGACATTCTTTTAATGAATGTCATTATTTTAATAAGGCATTTTTCTTCATTATGATATCAGTACATGTGTATCAACCTGACATTTTTGACCAAAAAAATAAATAAATACATTTTAATTCAGAAAATAAAAAAAAAAGATAATTATAGAAGAGGTCTATACGGAATCTTGTTTCAGAATGTCACAGAATGAAACATTTTAAAAGATAATTGTGCCTTTTTATCTCACAATTGTGAGATTACATCTCGCAATTCTGACTTTTTTTCTCAGAATTGCAGATATAAACTTGCAATTGCGAGTTATAAAGTCAGAATTGCAAGATATAAAGTTCCAATCAGAATTCTGACTTTTTTATCTCACAATTCTGACTTTATATCACGCAATTCTGACTTTATATCACGCAATTCTGACTTTATATCACGCAATTCTGACTTTAAATCACGCAACTCTGACTTTATATCACGCAACTCTGACTTTATATCACGCAACTCTGACTTTATATCACGCAATTCTGACTTTATATCTCGCAATTCTGACTTTAAATCACGCAATTCTGACTTTATATCACGCAATTCTGACTTTATATCTCGCAATTCTGACTTTATATCTCGCAATTCTGACTTTATATCACGCAATTCTGACTTTAAATCACGCAATTCTGACTTTATATCACGCAATTCTGACTTTATATCACGCAATTCTGACTTTAAATCACGCAATTCTGACTTTATATCACGCAATTCTGACTTTATATCTCGCAATTCTGACTTTAAATCACGCAATTCTGACTTTATATCACGCAATTCTGACTTTAAATCACGCAATTCTGACTTTATATCATGCAATTCTGACTTTATATCTCGCAATTCTGACTTTATATCACACAATTCTGACTTCATATCTCGCAATTCTGACTTCATATCTCGCAATTATTATTTAAATCACGGAATTCTGATAAAAAGTCACAATTACCTTTTTTATTTTTTATTCTGTGGCGGAATCAAGCTTCCATAGGTCTATTCTATGCAAACGTCTTAATTCTTTGTTAGATCCTATATATACATAAAATAATGGAGGTATATTATTCATTGATAATGCAAGAACTTGCCAGGTTGTCCTTTTTTTTTTCTGACTTGTATGCATGATGTGGTAATAACTGCCATAAAGGACTTTACCATACTAGCAACAATAGCCTCAAACAGCATTCAACAGGACTGTCAGACAGAGAGACACACACACTTGAATGAAGGTACTTGAATGTATCAGAGGATCCTGCTGCAGTAAGGCCGGCACCTTGCTAGATCTACACAATTAAGAAGTAATTGGCAAAACCAGCACAAGATCTTGGTGTAATTTGTGCATGTAATTTATCCATTATGGCTGGAGGAGCCAGGGAGCCCTGGAGGTTGAAGACGCTGAGCTGAAGAAATGAACAGTCAACAGAGCAGATAAGTCTAACAACAGTCACGGAGCAGGGCTACATCATACTTGAGTAACCCAAGAACTCTTGAGGTTAATGAGAATAAGGAGACGTTCACGTAAGTCATGTTCTTGCATTCAGATACAGCTAGACAGAGTGCAAAGGATTGAACCTGAACGAGACATGACTTTAAAAGCTGGGCTATTTTTAGCTTGACAATCTCTAATAAACAGCATTTACCACATGAAATGCTGAATAAAGAAATATTGGTCAAGCATACCCTTGTGAAAAAGAAGTACAATTTAGCATACTTTAAAAAAGATTACTTATTATGGAAATAATATACTTACTGTAAGTCAAACTGAATGTAATGTTTTCTGACACTTAATTGAATGTTATTTACAATCAAATGAAAATCTATTATAGTTTAAATCTATATTAAATGCAACTAGTTTAACTTAAGAGTGCTTTCATGACCAACTGGACTTATATTACACTCAAGTACATCTTTATATGTAATTTCATAATTATCTACTGTCTTTGAAATATGGTTAAACTGTACTGCCAAAAGTACTGACAAGCATTTTGGTAAACTAAAACATTTTAATGTAATTTCTATTGGAACGTGTCATGTCATGCATTTAGATATATTTGTATTACAGTAATGTGTAATGGTGAAGTTGCAATTTAGAATATTTAAAATACATTAACTTTCAATGTTATATCAAATAAGACATTACTGTACAGTTAAAATTATAATCATGTACTTTATATGTGCTTTAGGATGTTAGTCAATATATCAAAATAATTGTATTTAAAACATAAAAATGTACTTTAGAGTAAAACTTTTAATTTGACAATTACAAAATGGACCTTCGGCTATAATGCTTTACAATGAATTCTGTTAGAGAGCTACATATGGCAATTTATCTGTTCAATAAAATACATCACTCACCTGTTGAGTAAGAAAAAATATGCGTCGCTTTTACAACATTTCAAATCCCTCAGTTCTTGACATCTCTGAAAAGCCAAGCCAATGTTGATTCTTGCTTCTTGTTTCTGTCGCATTCCCCTTTTTGCCATCAGACTCTCTCTGTTCTACTTTTCCTTTTTTTTTTTTTTTATTTAACGGGCGATTCCCTGGAGGTTCGAGATTTAACATGCTCCATGTCAACCTTTCTCACTCATTGTGACAGCTAACCTATGCCACTCCAATACCATACACACGTCAAAGTGCACTTTTTTTTGCAAGGGTTCAGTCTTTATGCAAAAGTATTTGCCTGAAGGAATTCTGCAACTGGCCAGTCAGATTTACAGAGCTGTGTAATAAGCATAGATCATTTGTATTTATTGTATATTATAGAGCATCGTGCAATAGATTCAATCAGCATTTTTTGTGAGGTCTGACATCCATAAATCAGATGTAAAAGCCCCACCGGCTCATCGTCATCAATCCTGCTAAAGGTCAGAGATACTAATCACACTGGTTAACATCTCACTGAGACATAGCTGAAAAGACAGACATCATTTGGCTGTGTTTAGCACAGAGGAATGAGCCGGGGTTGTTTTCTGCTCATTGTTTTGTTCTCATCTACTCTCTGATGCCCTCTAAACAAACACACACACACAAACACACTTTTATACGGAATTCACAGTGAGGGGTGAATATCACAAGGTTTGGGTTTTTTAAAAGAAACTATGCTCACTATTTATTTGATTAAAAATACAGTAAAAACTGTAATATTGTGAAATACTATTGCAATTTAAAATGACTGCGTTCTAGTGTAATATATTTCAATATTTAATTCATTCCTGTGAATGCAAAGCTGAATTTTCAGCATCATTACTCTAGACTTCAGTCTCACATGATTCTTTCAGAAATCATTCTAATGTTGATTTTGCTCGAGAAACATTTTTTATTATTACCAGTATTGGAAACAGTATTGGTAGTGCTGCTTAATATTTTTGTGTGATTCTTTGAAAAATAGAAAGTTTAAAAGAACAGCATTTAAAAGAACAGCAGAATTCCTTCGGGCAAATATTTTTTGGTAATTTTTGATCAGTGTAATGCATTAAAGTATTAATTTCTTTAAAAATAATTTTTACTGTAATGACTGCAATACAGTTTTTTTTGTTGTCTTTTTTAGCCTTTAAAGAAAGGACTCAAACTCGACCACTGGAGTTGACATTAACACCCGCCAACCTGCCAAATGCGGATGGATTTCAACAGTGGTGTGTAACGCAGTCACTCCTACTAGCCACTTTGGCGGGTTGAATTTTATATATAATATATACATTTCTCAATTATAGTGTTTTAAAAAGGCATCTGAAATAATAAACTAAGTGCAATGTAGTGTTGTCAAAAATATAGATTTTTCGATGCATATCGATACTGAAATATCTGAAATGCTTCCAACCCCTCAGTACTAAATTGAGTTCTTTTTTGCTGCTTCTTGAGCTTAAACAGTCAAATACACACAAAATAATATCAAAATGCCGGTCTTGGCGAGTATTCATGTAAACACAGTTATGTTTTAAGTGAACGTAAACAGTTGAGAAAGAAAATGGATGTGTAACAGTATAATGGATCCATGCGTCAGGTCTTAAAGTGACAGCTGCCAAATATACCTGCTGCCAAAATACTGGAAAAAAAAATTGCATCACCATAATAGGAACTACCATTAAAAATAATGCCTCAATGCAACAAATTTGAATGGTCCTAAAATAGGATTCACTTTCTTTAAGCAAAATATAATTTCTCATTTCTTGCTTCTGATTGTGGGGTGACATATGACTGGGACATGTTCTTGACAGGTCGTCGTGAGATTCACCCTCTGGCTCCAGAGCTTAGAAGAAAAACTCAACAGCATAAAAAAAGTGAATTAAAAGGGTGAGAGAGAAAAACTGCCAAAGCAAAATGTCTCGGTTACGTATGTAACCCTCGTTCCCTGAAGGAGGGAACGGAGACATACGTCGGAACAGACCGACGAATTGGAAACTATTTTCAGAGACCAATCTACTTCGAGTGTTTATAAACGAGCCAATGAAGATTGGCATGCGGTTGACGCATTCGGGTATAAATACGGAAGTGGAAGTACCGCATATCGCTTTTCAACTGAGGAGCCGAGACGATTGACTCGGGCCTTCAGCTGAAGCACAGCACCTGGCGACGGGACGTACGTCTCCATTCCCTCCTTCGGGGAACGAGGGTTACATACGTAACCGAGACGTTCCCTTTCAGTCGGTCACGTTCGACGTCACGTTCGACGAACTGACCGACGAATTGGGATCCCTACCAACACGCCAGGGATGCTGGCCCTTCCAGCGCCCTGCCTGAGCTCGCTGGACCACACCTATGTTGGAGTGGGAGTCAGGGCTCCCGGGAGGGAAGGTCAGTCAATGCTGTTCCTGCAAGACCCACTCAGCATGACTATTGGATAACGCTGGGAAAGCGTGCCCGCCTCGTGGAGATGGAGACAGAGCGGGCTCTGTCAAAGGAAAGACACGGGGCTAGCCGAGTAGGGTAGCTGGTACCGTGGAGAATACACATATGGGGTTGTCGTTAGGGAACCGCTACATATAGACCCCAGCCTACACACACATTCCACAAGCATATGGGTGCAGGCCTGGCGTCAGACGGCCGCAACGTCTGACACCGAAGGAGTAACGGAGGAGCTCGACAGGGTTAGCCATTTCCGAGGAACACAACTGGAGATAATAGACGCACGTATCCGGCCCAGGGGGCGGGAGTGGCGTTGCAAGCCGACACTAGAACGGGCACTTAGCGCTACTGGCCACTAGGGGCGAGGATGCGGGAAGATACCGGCTCTACAGGCTATAGAATCTGGCGAACGCGTTAGGTGTCGCCCAGCCCGCAGCTCTACATATATCTGTCAGCGAGGCGCCTTGAGCCAGCGACCAGGAGGAAGCTACACTCCTTGTGGAGTGCTTGGAGACAGCCTTTCCCTTCTGCTGGCCTCCGTAACAGACAAAGAGCTGCTCTGAGGTTCTAAAGCTTTGAGTCCGGTCAACGTAAGACACAACAAAGCTAAGGCTGGGTCTGCCTCCTTCGAAGGCAGCGCTTGCAGGTTCACCACCTGGTCCCGGAAGGGAGTGGTGGGAACCTTGGGCACGTATCCAGGCCGGGGTCTCAGGACAACGTGAGAGTTGGCCGGCCCGAATTCTAGGCACGATTCGTTGACCAAAAGTGCATGCAGGTCCCCTACCCTTTTGATTGAGGCCAATGCAGTCAGGAGCACTGTCTTCATAGACAAGATGTTTAACTCTGCAGACTGTAAAGGCTCAAAGGGAGGACCCTGAAGTGCTCTGAGCACCAGGGCTAGGTCCCAAGAGGGTACCGAGGTTGAACGAGGAGGATTCAGTCTCCTCGCACCTCTGAGGAACCTGACGATTAAGTCGTGCTTCCCTAAGGACTTACCTTCCACTGCATCGTGACACGCCGCTATTGTGGCGACGTACACTTTGAGGGTGGAGGGAGACAGCCTTCGCTCCAGCCCATCTTGCAGGAAAGAAAGCACGACATTAATCGAACAACTTCGGGGGTCTTCCCGGCGGGAAGAACACCACTCAACGAACAGGTTCCACTTCAGGCCGTAGAGGCGCCTCGTAGAGGGGGCTCTAGCAGAAGTGATGGTGTCTACCACTGCTTGTGGCAGGTCACCTAGAACCTCCGTGTCCCGTCCAGGGACCAGACATGGAGTTTCCAGAGGTCTGGACGCGGGTGCCATAGAGTGCCCCGCCCCTGAGAAAGCAGGTCCTTCCTGCTCCTCAAGACCTGGACCTCCTCAAGGAACAAGACCTGCTCCTCGTCCTCCCTGACCTTGCACAGTGTCTGTGCGAGAAGGCTCACTGGGGGAAACGCATACTTGCATAAGTCCCGGGGCCAGCTGTGCACCAGTGCATCCGTGCCGAGGGTGCCCCCGGTCAGGGAATAGTACAACTGGCAATGGGTCGAGTCCGGAGAGGCGAACAGGTCTACCTGCGCGGCTCCGAAGAGGTCCCATATCAGCTGGACGCTCCGGGGGTGGAGTCGCCACTCTCCCGGAGGTGTCGACTGACGAGAGAGCTTGTCGGCTGTCTGGTTCAGCGCACCTGGGATGTGAATGGCCCAAAGCGACCTCAGACGCTTCTGACTCCACAGGATGAGATGGCGGGCAAGTTGGAGCATGCAACGGGAGCGTAGACCACCCTGACGGTTGATGTACGCAACGGCCGCAGTGCTGTCCGTACGGACCAGCACGTGCTTGCCCTGTAGCGGCTTTTTGAGGCGACCCAGGGCGAGACGTACTGCCAATAACTCTAGGCAATTGATATGCCAACGCAGTTGGGGCCCCGTCCACAGACCCGATACGTGGCCCCCCAGCCCGTGGATGAGGCATCCGTGAAGACCACAGCATGCCTGGACACCTGTTCTAAGGACACTCCCGCCCATAGAAACGAAGGGTCCGCCCACGGGTTGAAGGTTTGGCGACAGTAAGGAGTAACTGAGACCAGGTACTTGCCGCTCTGCCACGCCCATCTCGGGACTCGGTCATGAAGCCAGCGTTGAAGCGGTCTCATATGAAGCAATCTGAGCGGCGTTACCGCGGCTGCAGATGCCATATGCCCCAGGAGCCTCTGAAAAAATTTCAATGGGGCCGCTGTCCTGCCTTTGAACATATTCAAGCAGTTCAACACTGCCCGGACTCGCTCCTCTGTGAGGCGCGCAGTCCGGTTGACCGAATCCAGCTCCATACCGAGATAAGAGATCCTCTGTGTGGGACAGAGTTTGCTCTTCTCTCGGTTGACCCGAAGGCCCAACAGGCTGAGGTGACGGAGCACCAGGTCCCTGTGTTCGCACAACTGATCCCGGGACTGGGCCAATATGAGCCAGTCATCGAGATAGTTGAGAATCCGAACACCGCGTTCTTTGAGCGGAACAATAACTGCCTCCGCGACTTTCGTGAAGACGAAAGTCGAAGGGCAAGACATTGTACTGATATGGCCTCCCCTTGAACCCAAAGCGTAGGAACGGTCTGTGTCGAGGGAGAATGGAGACATGAAAGTACGCGTCCTTCAGGTCGATCACTGCGAACCAATCTCGGGGACGGATGCATTCGAAAATGCGTTTCTGCGTTAACATTTTGAACGGGAGCTTGTGCAGGGCCCGATTCAGAATGCGCAGGTCCAAGATCGGTCTTAACCCACCACCTTTCTTGGGTACAATGAAGTAGGGACTGTAGAACCCCGACCTCATATCGGCTGGAGGAACCGACTCGATCGCGTCCTTTGCCAGCAGGACAACGATCTCCGATCGCAAGACATGGGCATCGCTGCTCCGCACGGTGGTGAAGAGGATGGCCCTGTACTTGGGCCTCGCCTTGCCCCCTGGCGAAGGGAAGAGGGGAGGAAAGGAGTGGCAAGGCCTGGGGGCGTCGCACACTGCCAACCTGGCCCTCTTGGGGCCCAGGGAGAGAGGAAACTGCTCTTTTATTGAGAATGTGGGTACCGCTGGACTCCGGAGAGCCAGCGGCAGGATGTTGTGCGAACCAGCCTTCTCGGTGACATTCTCCCCCGGTCCTCCTCCGGGGGGAGGAGGGGTGCGGACACCACCTCCCCTAGAGCAGCTCCTCTTCTCCCTGGGCTGCCCGTCTCAGGGCCACTTGCCCTTGCACTTGCCGGTGGACTTTGTGGGACCCTGGACGGGTTGGGCGGCACCCCTACGCCCGGCGCCCTGCTTCCCCGGTGGAGGCTGCTGCTTGGGCTTAGCAGGGGTGGAGGCGGATGCAGGGGGACGCCCTCAGCGACGAGCAGACGGAGGTGCTGCAGCCGGCGTCTGGGTGGAGCCAGCAGCAGGTTGCCAGGGCAGGATGTTCTTGATCGCCTCCGTTTGCTTCTGGGCCACCGAGAACTGCTGGGTTCTCGATGGCGTCGCCAAAGAGGCCGGCCTGGCAGGGGGCATTGAGGAACCACACCTTGTCGGTCTCACGCATATCCGCCAGGTTCAGCCACAGGTGGTGCTCCACGACTTCGTGAGCTCCTGATGCACTTCCGGAAAGAAAGGCACTGGGGCGGGGCGCTGAGAACCAGCACGGGCCGTCCTGAGATACCAATCGTCCAGAGGGTTCGGGACACGGTGGAGGGTTCCACTCGAGCCCGACACTCGCGGCGGCCCGGGAGAGCATAGCCGTGAGCTCCGGATCAGACTCGGGCAACATTACCACACCGGAAGGGGGTAGCGCAGCCGAATCCTCATCTCCGGAGTCCATTAGCTCGTCCCCCAGTGCAGCTATCGAAACCATGTCCTCAGCCGGAGGACCACTAGATCGGGGGATGCGCAATGGGACTCCACCCCGTCTGAGGTATTCGAGCCTAGACCGTAATACTGCGATGGTCATGTTCCCGCAATGGGAACATGAGTCATCCACGAAAGCCGCCTCAGCGTGCTGAACGCCCAAACACGTGAGACAGCGATCGTGTCCGTCAACTGGGGACAGATAACGACGGCATCCAGAAACACAGGTTTGAATGACATCTTGAAAAAGGCGCAGGGCCAAACCGTGTTGCTCTTTTAGAAAAGGAAAAAAACGCTCTGATCAGTGCCGAGGCACACAGGGGAAATGGCCGCGGCTCGCAGCGGTTCAAAGGTGCAAGCCCGCTGAGAGCACTCAAAGGGAAAAAACGCCCAGCGAGCTGTGAAAACAGCTGTTTGTCTCTTCCTCGCGATCACCACTGTAGGGCACCGTCACACCAACACCGGAACACTGGAGCGATCCTCTTCATGAGACTCACTGAAAACACTCTTCGTAGGAACACACACAAAGGTACTGTTCGGCTCCGAAGTTGAAAGCGATATGCGGTACTTCCACTTCCGTATTTATACCCGTGATGCGGGGCGGATCGTGGAATGCGTCAACCGCATGCCAATCTTCATTGGCTCGTTTATAAACACTAGAAGTAGACTGGTCTCTGAAAATAGATCCCAATTCGTCGGTCAGTTCCGACGTACGTCGAACGTGACCGACTGAAAGGGAACTCAGAGATAAAGAAAATAGACATTCTAAACCCAAGAAAGAGTGTTGAAGAAAAAGGGCAAGACATACTAGAATAGATTCAATTATACTGAGAGAATAAGAGACAGACAGTGAGAGAGAGACAGCACTTTTAAGTCATACTATAACAGTCTGAAAGTAATTACAGAGAAGTGGAGATAACATACTCAAGGTTATATGACGCCAGAAATCTGCCAACACTTTCAAAAGTCTCTCAGATTAAGTTTAAACTCCTGAAGGTTAAATTCAGATTTAAGCGCTGTACTTCAATCTGACATACTGTACATCTTCAGCTCTGAGCCCTCCAGGGCTTCTGTGACCCGTTCACAGTTTGACCTTTTTCTCCCATGTGAGTTCACCCCAGAAGGTTTAATCCAATGAGCTTTTTTCATTTGTCCACAGATTAGTCCACTTGGATTACTCCAAAAAGTGTCACTAAGCATACCTTTCAAAACCAGCCTTATAATATCTAGCACAAATTTTTCACAAAATATGCATGTATTTTACATTTACGATACATGATGTGATGAGTTGAAGCTCAATGGATGACAGAGAGGAGGCTGGGGACATTCATTGTGTGGGAAAAAAAACATTAGACAGTCTGCTTGATATGTCCTTTTGTATTCCACACGAGAAAGAAACACACACACACCCACACACCATACACGTCTGAACCAAATGCTGTGGTGATAAAGACTTGGCCTTGTACTTCATTTGAAGAATAAATTTGAATGCACTGACTCTCCAACTACAACACACACACAAACACAATTGCTGTTCATCATTCAGCAAGCTAAGAAATTCAGCTCAGCACTGAGCTTTTTATAGTCACAGTTGTCATAAATAAGAGTAAATCTGTCAAGCTGTCCATATAGATGATAATATAGATTGTGTATAATGATTTTGCGCTCTTTTATACATGCACACATAGAAACACACATTGAAAGTTGTAACATGTCTATAGGGAAAAGGGTGAGAATTACAGAATTTTATGGTTGTACATACAAACACCACTTTAACCTGTGACAAAAGACTAAGGCTAGTTTAGAGTGAGGTAAAACTGTATAATAGGACTAAAAGGCCTTAACCTTTAAATGCATGAATGTTTCGCCAATCATTATTACATATTCG
Organism: Coreius guichenoti; assembly: GCA_039654105.1. Classification (NCBI taxonomy): domain Eukaryota; kingdom Metazoa; phylum Chordata; class Actinopteri; order Cypriniformes; family Gobionidae; genus Coreius; species Coreius guichenoti. Next base: position 47,167,321 of record CM077169.1, on the reverse strand, counting down.
GGTCTTTACACTGTTACACACCTCGGGTCATATTTTTACAAAAAATTTATGTGAAAAGGCATTCTTTAATATTTTTTTTGTTTCTTGCTATATTGTTTATAATGAATTGATTGAGGAATACTAAGAAGGCTGATGTTTAACTTTAAAAAATGAATGAGGAGGAGGGTAGTGAATGATATATAAAAATATAACAACTGAGGCTCACATGAAAAATGTGCCTGTGGTAACACTTCTTCAAAATAACATGTTGCAAAGCAACAATGTCGCTGCAGTTCTAAAATGTAATGTCCAGTGAGTGGTGCTAAAAGGTTAATGCTCTATCACGTTGAAAAATAACTATGCTTAACCCTACCCAAACATGCGATTAAAACGCATTTGCAACCGTACTATTTAGGGGTTCAAGCACGTAGCACTGTAACCCTATTGTAATTGTTCGAATTTCCAAGGATCAGCATTCTCCCCTAAAAGTGATCGGGCAGACTAAACCGTAAGTTGTAGAGACTAGAAACTTTGCGTGATGGTAGTACTCACCCAGTCTACAACGTCACCACGGCTCACCCCAAATGCCTGACGGGGCGCTACAGTGGTCAAAAGTATATAATAACTCCTAAACCGTTCATCGCAGGCTCAAGTTATATATATCTTATATCGTTGGAATCCTTGGTCCAAGACAAAACGCAATGATTGTCACCCTGGCGAAATTTTTAGGTATTTTGGATTTTTCGAAAAACCTACGTTTGCAAACTAGTCCTAGGTTTTTCGCCCGATCAGAACCAAACCAGTGCAGAAAGATTCTTTGGAGTCTAAATATCAATAATTATTGGAAAAAAGGTTGAAATTTCAATTCACTGTCGCTAAGGGGCACCAACATTTTTGAGGTGGGCGGGGCCACTTTTACTAAAATTGCTGTAACACAAAAACGGCTATAGCTATGCAACAGCCAGTCCGATTGACTTAAAAACCGGCATGTGGTGTCTTTGTCCATGGTGCTGCAATTATCTACGAGGACATTCGCATATCTCGAAAAACACTGATCAGAACAAAACTCGCTGGGCCTGTTTGACTCACAGCCCTAGAGGCCTGTGAGAAATTCTAAAGAAATCAGTCAAGGTTTGTATATCACATGATTTTTCACACATGCCAACAACATTCATACCATATGGTGGAACTCCTCATTCTGAGCAACTCAGTAATGCTTATTGAAGCTTATTGACGCTGGTTGATTGACGCTTATTTCTTCTTAGTAGCCAACAGAGGAGGATTTTAGTGGATCTTGAAGTCTGATAGAGCAAGGGTTGGCGTGTTCAGTCATCTGAGTGAATTACGCTCGATGTGTTTGGTAGTATGACAGAGGTTTATTGTGTTTGGAGTTAAATAGAGTGAGGCGTGATGTATTTAGAAGTCTAACGGAGGTTTGGAGTATTTGATCGTGATGGCACTCAAACGCACTGCTGAATACTGATGAAGTACAGACACCATTTCAATTCATGAGCTGTCTGCTATCAAAACAAAGCCTTTTAACACAGCTTGAGTAGATGTGTCCATGTTCAACACATTTATAAACGTATGGAGGCTTACGGTGGTCTCTCTCGCTCTGTTTTTCTCGCTCTGCCCTTTTGTCTTTGTCCTATGATGTTTATAAATTAAATGGGGGTATTTTTTTCGCTGACATCTTTAGCGATTTCGCTGTACTTTTAATCCTTCGGGACAGGAAGCCGACAATCATCTTGAAATAGAAAAGTAATTATGGCACATCTCCTTTGCCTGATGATACAGGATAATTACTTTTTTATTCTCTCGCTTGGACAAAAATGCACGCCTGGTGTTCGGGGAGAGACGTAACCTTTGGCGAACAATGTTTGATTGATGAGGAGACTCATTTTCCTGTATGAAGTGATTACCGATCACAATCTGAGGCTAGCACCTCTCCAACTCTCTCACTCTCTGGGTCTCCAATTTACCTGACTGAATTTGGTGCAAAAAAACTACAGGCACGGAAAGGAATTGGAATATTGTCATTACTTCAACATCAGATACTTGTGTCTCAAGTGGAGGGCACTCATTTACAGAGCTGAGCTTTTATCTGGGGGATGAACAAGACATGCGTTCTGATGGTACAATCAGAGGGGGACAATGGTAGGGGCCGATTTATGTGTCTTCAGCTGAGAGGCGCTTCTGCCTGATAATGGCAGTGATGAATGCACTCACATCCGCCATTTGATACATTTGTCTTGACTTCTAGTTCTGAGGACAAGAAAATGCATGCCATCTGAAATGAATATGAGTTTTTGTATGTGTGTGTGTGTGTGTGTGTGTTTGTGTTTGTGTGTGTGTGTGTGTGTGTGTGTGTGTGTGTGTGTGTGTGTGTGTGTGTGTGTGTGTGTGTGTGTGTGTGTGTGTGTGTGTGTGCGTGTGTGTGTGATGTATTGTGAAGAACTGTTATTAGCCCTAACGACTTAAGCATATAATGATATAGGTTATTAAAATCGTGACAGGTATGCATATTATGTTTTGGGGTTAGAAAAGTTAAAAATAATTAATATTTTCGGGTTTATGTGTTAAAAATATTTAACGCAATTAATGAAGCATGTAGACTTATCATATGATCAGCAAATCATTCATTCATGTGCTTTTCAACCATTCAAGTGCGATAAGACGCAAAAGAGGTACTTGAGAGGTAACTCAATTAGGTACTGGGTTAAATAAGTGAAATTTTACTTTTTAGGGTTAAAGGCCAATTTAAGGGGTCATATGATACTATTTTAAAAGTTTATTGGTGTAACAGAATAGGTAAACATGCTTTAAAGTTCAAAAACACATTATTTTTCAGATACTGTACATGCAGTACCTCTATTTCTAATCTGTCTGAAACGCTCTGATTTCTACAAAGCACCCCCCCCCCCCTTCCGAAAAGCTTCTGATATTGGCCAACTGACCCAGTGCGTTGTGACTGGCCAAAAACTTAAATCGTGAGTTTCAGCTTCCAAGGCTTCTAAAGAAATTGTTAACACACTGTTAATAATGTTATATATTTATTATTAATTTAGGTGTGTATAGCTGGTTTTGTACTCTACCAGGTTCAGGAAGCTGTCCTCCCTAAAATGCACTGTACACAAGCTAACGTTTGGGTTGTACTGCTCAGGAACAGCGTTATAAATAAATCTTAGCTGATTCCTACTTTCATCCATTTTTGGAAGGCCAAACAAAGGGGTTTTGCTTTTACATCCAAACACACAGCATTTACGCGACATGGCGACAACACTACAATTCACTGAAGCCTTACCTTCTTTCTTTGCTTATGCTTTTGGCCGAATCTTCTATTACGCTTCATCTGGCACTTGGTAGAAACCATTCAAATCATGTAGGCGCCAACATGGACAATAAAGTACTACTGAGAATTTCGATGTTTGATTTTAAAGGACATTTGAATTAACTTTTATATGACCAATTTCAATACTGTTTTACATCACCACTTAATATAAAAATCTATGTAAAACCAGAACCAAAGACCTGCTAAGCAAGTGGTTCTCAACCCTGGCCCTGGCGACCCCCAGGGACTAAATATAGATTCCTCCAAAACAAAGTTCCCTGAGCGACGTTTTGGTGGTGCGTAGATAAAAGCTGCTATAGCATCGTTTCTCTTGTGAGGTATCAGCGAATTTCACCTGAGAAAAAAAAAAATCAAAGGAATCCATAAAGAACTAAATCACCTACATTATTCTGTCCACCTCTCTGATATACGGAAGAGCGAGATCCACTGCATCCCCAGCTCCATATCCAGTGTCCTGTCTGACAGCTGATAAATGTGTGGCTGCATTCTTCACCTTGTTACTCACGGCTCCTCCAATGATGGGGGCTTTGGCTGTTTAATACCTCTGAAATACAATTATTCCTTTATTGCTGAATTCTGGGAGCGGCAGAGATGGATGGCAGTAGTAGACTCTAGTCGAGAAAAAAACGTGTTTAAAAGATCATAAAGAACACCACCACGTTGTTATACCCTGACACCAAAGGTCAAGAAGTCAGAGCTGAGAGAGTGAGAAATGCATGCAGGGAATTTTAGAAGGGTCAAACCACATAATCTGGACATACTTATCCTGCATCATATCCTAATATGAAATCACTTTAACCTATGATCCACGAGGTCAGTCAAGCAACAGTGTTGAGAATGAAACATATCAACAACCAAACCATCCTATCATTCATTCTGCAACAGTTTCTAAATATGGTGCCATCCTAATTCTTGATTTAAGTCACATAAGTTATACAAGAATACCACAGTACTATTAAGGCAATAGATGCTATTTACAAGTGAAAATAACATATTTTCTTAGCAATTGATAATATTTACACTAAGTGCAAATAGCTGTAGATGCTATTTACTAAGTGAAAATAGTGATATATTCTATTTACACCATATAAAAGTAGCAGTTCTTTGCAATATGTGTAAATAGTAATTAGATGCTATTTATACTTTATTTTGACAGATACATACTAAACTCAGCAAAAAAAGAAACGTCCCTTTTTCAGGACTGTGTATTTCAACAATAATGTTGTAAAAATCCAAATAACTTTACAGATCTTCATTGTAAAGGGTTTAAACAATGTTTTCCATGCATGTTCAATTAACCATAATCAATTAATTAACATGCACCTGTGGAATGGTCGTTAAGACCTTAACAGCTTACAGAGAGTAGGCATTTAAGGTCACAGTTCTAAAAACGCAGGACACTAAAGAGACTTGTCTACCGACTGTGAAAAACACCCAAAGAAAGATGCCCAGGGTCCCTGCTCATCTGCGTGAACGTGCATTAGGCATGCTGCAGGGAGGCATGAGGACTGCTGATGTGGCTAGGGCAATAAATTGCCATGTCCGCACTGTGAGACGCCTAAGACAGCGCTACAGGGAGACAGGAAGGACAGCTGATCATCCTCGCAGTGGAAGACCACGTGTAACAACACCTGCACAGGATCGGTACATCCGAATATCACACCTGCGTGACAGGTACAGGATGGCCACACAACTGCCCGAGTCACACCAGGAACACACAATCCCTCCATCAGTGCTCAGACTGTCCGCAATAGGCTGAGAGAGGCTGGACTGAGGGCTTGTAGGCCTGTTGTAAGGCAGGTCCTTACCAGACATCACCAGCAACAACGCCGCCTATGGGCACAAACCCACCTTCGCTGGACCAGACAGGAGTGGCAAAAAGTGCTCTTCACTGATGAGTCACGGTTTTGTCTCACCAGGGGTGATGGACGGATTCGTGTTTATCGTCGAAGGAATGAGCATTACACCGAGGCCTGTACCCTGGAGCGGGATCGATTTGGAGGTGGGGGGTCCGTCATGGTCTGGGGCGGTATATCACATCACCATCGGACTGAGCTTGTTGTCATTGCAGGCAATCTCAATGCCTTGCGGTACAGGGAAGACATTCTCCTCCCTCATGTGGTACCCTTTATGCATGCTCATCCGGACATGATCCTCCAGCAGGACAATGCCACCAGCCATACTGCTCGTTCTGTGCGTGAGTTTCTGCATGACAGCAATGTCAGTGTTCTGCCATGGCCAGCGAAGAGCCCGGATCTCAATTCCATTGAGCACGTCTGGGACCTGTTGGATCGCAGGGTGAGGGCTAGGGCCATTCCCCCCAGAAATGTCCAGGAACTTGCAAGTGCCTTGGTGGAAGAGTGGGGTAACATCTCACAGCAAGAACTGACAAATTTGGTCCAGTCCATGAGGAGGAGATGCACTGACTGGTACTTTTGATTTTGAGCCTCCCTTCATTCAGGGACACATTATTCTATTTCTGTTAGTCACATGTCTGTGAAACATTTTTAGTTTATGTCTTATGGTGTTGACTCTTTTAGTGTTCATACAAATATTTACACACATTAAGTTTACTAAAAGTAAAAACAGTTGAAAGTCAGAGGACGTTTCTTTTTTTTGCTGAGTTTATTTGCACTTCAGTATTGTTGTACATTAACATGATGCAATAATAACATAGAGTGTAAATGATTATATTTATTAAAATTATTAAATGGGTGCAGCCTTAATGGGACAATAAAAGCCCTCCCTACACCTACCCCTAACCCTACCCAATCAATACTTTTATTATTATTAAACATTTCGTTGGGCAATTTATTTCCACTTTTAGAACATTTTCTTATTTTTTTATTGAAAGTAAATGCCTTTCCGATGTGATAAGTGATGGGAAAAGGGAGAAGAGCGAGTTCGGCAAAAGGCGAATTCGAACCCGGGTCGATCGTGTCAAAACCTTGTTCCACAAGACTTACGCTCTACTGACTACACCACTGAAGGCATTGAAATGTGTACGTCTTTTTTTAATCTTGTTTGGCCCAACCAGGCATTGTTAGGCGGAGCTAGTGCAAATAGCACTATTTATTTATAAATCATAATTCAGTGAAATTTCTGTAGCATTCAAATCTCATTTGTATCTCATCTTTTTTTTGTCCAGATCTTTGAATTTATTCAAAAACACAATCAAAATTCAATTCATACATACAATGACTTGAATATGCCTCTTTTATGAAGAACATGCTTTTAATTTCTGAATTAAAATTTATTTTGATATTTTTGAGGGCATAGAGCCCTGTCAGGATGATACAACTGTCCTGATATATTGATGGAAAAGTAATGGAAAAAAATAAAAATGGGAAATATGGAAATATGTTGAAATATATGGAAAAATGTTTTTACTTTTTACTTGATGGTTAGACCAGGTGTTATTTTCATCAGTTATTCAATTTAGACCTTTCTTGAAGGGAGTGTGACCATACCTTTTCAGTAGTTAAAAGGTTAAAAATAAATTAAGCTAATAAAAACTGTATCATTCCATTAAATGTTTGTAAGATTTTTTTTTTAAAGAAATTAATACTTTTATTCAGCAAGTGACAGTAAAGCCATTTATAATGTTACAAATGAATGCAGTTATTTTGAACTTTCTATTTGTTAAAGAATCCTGATCTATCACAGTTTCCACAAAAATATGAAGCAGCACAACTGTTTTCAACATTGATAATAATAAGAAATGTTTCTTGAGCAGCAAATCATCATATTAGAATGATTTCTGAAGGATCATGTGACACTGAAAGCCAGGAGTAATGATGCTGAAAATTCAGCTTTGCATCACAGGAATAAATTAAAATATATTAACAAAAAATGGTTATCTAAATTGTAATGCTATTTCACAATATTATAGTTTTTACTGTATTTTGATCAAATAAATTCAGCCTTGGTGAGCATACGAGACTTTTTAAAAATCTTACCGTCCCCAAACTTTTGAACGGTACTGTATTTTGTTCTGATGGTGTGATTGAATGTGCTATACGTAAATAACAGAGAAAGTGATTCTAAGACTATTAATTAACTAAATAATTGTCTATTAACACTTTTACAATAACACTGCCACGTTTACAAACATCCCCTGTTGGCGAGGCTGATGCTGCATAAAGAACCGTTGTGGGAACCCTAATTTGTACAGGGTCACAAAACAAAAGACTCAATGGAAGTATTTTCGCCAAATGTTTGGCAATGCAAAGCACCATTCTAAGAAGGAAAAGAGGGGGGAAAGGCCCTCCTTCTTTCATTCTTTCTTCGTCTCGCTCCTGGTCTTTGAATCCTCCATTCAGACCGCGCTCTACCCTGCAGTGAATGGCTTGCGAGTTCAGTCTTTGGATCTGAATAACAGAGAATAGCCCGGCTTCTGCATTCTCCTTCAAACACAATTAGCTATGGAGGGCTTGAGTCTGTCCTCCCTACATTTAGACTGTGTTTGATGGGTCGGCAGACCCCTGACTTCATCCAGCCTGGATACCGCTAGTTACTATTGCAATGCAAAACAGGAGATGCCTCTCGCAGACTGCCTCCATTGCCAAATCCGGAGGGGGAAGAAACAGTCTACCGCAGCCTTTAACCAGACCATCATTGTGTGAAGGCAAATAATGTGTATATTTTGTGTAGGCCAGATTTAGAATTCTTTGGGAATTTCTGAATGGCCCATATGATGGTGGGAAAGTTGGTGGAATCTTTACGAGATGCACAAGGAAAGGCATAAAAGAATAAAGAATTGAACATTGAAATAAAATACAGGATTCGAGGTTGAGATCTGCCTCAAAGAGATGAGCACCAAGAATCAATCAGCAGGCATGTGAAGAAACCAACAGGTTTTAACTTAAAACTTTCACGGCCCCCAGAATACTGTGTTGTATAATTATGTAAACAATCAATATATCAAAAGAAAGAACAGGGCTTCTGCTTCATTCTTTTCATGCTTTATAAACACTTGAATGTGGTGAAGTATCTTCCTCTTCGCCGGAGATTCTGTACTATTCAGAAGATCCGTAACAGCGCCCCCTACCGTACAATCGGAAAAACAATCATTGTGTCATAAATGAAAATCTTGTCAATGGTGAGGAAAGAGATAACAGCAAAAAACGTATCAGATGTCAAGTGCGTAATATCCATATTACTAGTGTCACTAAATAAGAATTCAAAACTAAAGAGTGCTTCTTGAAAATGAGTGCTTCTGTTTTCCATTGGTCAAACAAACAGATGATGCTATTGGCTGATTAAATGTGACAGGCTTGTCAAGATGCTCAGTGTTTTGATTGAGCTCACTCTAAGAAAAGTCAAATATAGGGCCCAGTGTACTGTGTACATATGAAGGAATTTTCTGTGTTGATTTTTTCACATTTTGAAATACGCATGACATTGTGTTGTGTTTGGAGGTTAAAGAAAAATTCCCCAAAAATTGCATAATTAACCTTTAAATGATTGTAAAAATCCTAAAGGAATGTTCTGGGTTCAATAATAGTTAAGAAATCAACTCAATACACATAAGAGCTGCACATTTGTGCTTTTAAACACTTTAGAATGTCTTGCCCCATTAACTACCATTTAAAGTCCATTAATATTACTGCAATATGTGTTTGCTTTTACAGACTAAGTCTTTTTTGTAGTAATTGACAACATGCCACAGATGCTGTTGCCTTTAAGAGCAAACAACATCTGAGGCAAAAGTGCCTCAGAAATGACATTTTACTGCTCTACATGACACATTATAGTATGCAAACACAAACTTGGGTTTTATATCAAATTAAATAATAAACATAATTCTGAGAGGCAATATGATGGGCATTCCATTTAATTTGGAAATGGAAGTGTAGTTTAATAGCCACTAAGATCTTAAAGAGGACACGTCCTTCAAATCCCATCAGTGCCAAAGGGTAGTTGACGTGTAACATGTCCACAGCCTGACTGCCAAGTGCACCATTTGGGACAGGGCCATAAAAGCACAAATGTTCCTTGTAGCTTCTCAATTAAAGAGTTAGTTCAATCAAAAATTAAAATGTATTTACAAACCTTTAATTATTCTCTAGAAATATCTTCAAAAAAAGATATTTTTTAAAATGTCTCAGTGTTTTTTTTTTTTTTTCACAAGATGAAAGTTATTGGAGTCCAATGTTGTTTTGGACCCCAATGGCTTTCGTTGTATTAACAGTTTAAAAATTCTTCAAAATATGTTATTTTATGTATCTTAGAATAAAGGCCCCGATATACTTCAAGTGAAATCAAAGAACGAACTGGTGTGACATCATTTCGAACAAAATCAGGCCAAAACGAAGTTCGTTTGGAGTTCATTTCGGGAGTTTGAAACTGCTTGCCAAAGCAAACTTTCCAGAAAAGTTTGCAATGGCTGGTAAACACATTAGAACTATCATAGGTCTGAGGCGTTTACGTAGGTAGGTGTGGCTCTGTGGCTTGACTTCTTTGACATGGAAATCTTCTTTGGTTCATTTCTTCTGTTTAGTCCGTTGAGGTCAGACGCAAGTTAAAACCATAGACTGTAAAAAAACGATGGACGATGCACCTTCACTCTCTTCCACTGTGGTAAGTGAAGCCGCCAGTGTCCAAATAATGGCGCTGACATCTTGAGTCTCGAGTCTGTGCAGTAGTGAGCGCAAAGTGGAGCCGCGATATCAAGGTCCCGCCCATAGACTGCTCCCGCCAAATCAATCACACGCCCCTAAACTTTTTGTGGAATAAACAGTTATGGAAATGTAGAAATTAAAGTTAAAGCTACAATCTCCTCCCGAAGTTCCCGAAAAAATTCCATTGGTGCCTCAGTGACTACTTCGCTCAGAGAAGCTGTCAATCTCAGTTGTCAATCATAACATCACACCCACGTTTTTATAGCATCAAATAACTAACTAAAACCAAACTTATTTAAAGAACGAACACTTAAACTAACATCAGCTTGATAAAAACTGCCTAAAAAGACAGAAATCATCTTTGGATTTTTTTTTTTTTTTTTTAATTTAATGTAATTTGATTGTTTAGTTTGTCTATGTCCCATTACATTACATGGAGAGGGCGGGGTTTATGAGCTATACTGCATCCAGCCACCTGGGGGCGATCACTTTTCAGGACTCGTGGCACGCTTGATTAAAGTCCCAGTAAACCGGAAGTTGCAACTGATTTTATTTCAGTGCTGTGATGTATTTCCAAGTGAAACGGAATATTGAATAGAGGGCGGGGTTTTATTTTAGTGCTCCTCCTCTCCATCTCTCGCTCATAGCAGACTAACAGTTGGAGGGGAGTGGTTAAGGATATTCAAACCCAAGCCGTCAAACTGCCATCATCGGAAAGGGAATGCCATTCCAGACCGGAAGTTACTTTTCAGATTTTGATTAAAGATTACCACGGCAAAAAAAAAATTTCTGTGTATTAACTTGCACGGATTAATTGTTCACCCTAAGACCTGTAATATGTGCTAACAAAGTGAATAAGATCGATTTTGATTTCATGAGGACTTTAAAACCAAGCGGCAACCTCCCCCAGTTTCTCTTGAAGCCAATACGGAAGTGACTTAAACTGCAATTCATTGACTGGCCGCTAGAGACCGGCTCCAGAAGGGAGCAGAATCTCATTGAGCCCCATGTTAAAATGCCCAACTTTACAGCAGAAAAAAAACATGTTTACAGCCTGGTACAAATTGTGGTTTTGGTTTATACAGCTAATTTTGCCCTTCATGACAACTGTGAGGGGGTGAATTTTTTTTATAACTCATTCGTTTAAATTATATTAATAATTTCTGCATAATTAAGGGTGTGGTCACTTGAGTGACAGGTGGATTGCCGCTGTTGTCACTACTAGCCGTTTGTCTGCTGTCTGTTAGCTTCACCCACTCCATCTGTTAGCTCCTCTTTGCCCATTTTCAGTTATCCGGGAGTGACGTGCGGTGACGTGCTGCCAAGATGGCAACGGCCGAACTTTAGGCTTCAGAAACGCTCTTCAGAAACCTATGGGTGACGTCACGGACACTACGTCCATATTTCTTTTACAGTCTATGGTTAAAACATGAACACAGTGAAGAGCTTCATAGTAGAAATTGAAGTTGTAATTCTAAATGAAAGCGCCACTAATACTGTTTCTTCATGTTTAATACTGTAAAACTGCTTGCTTTAAAGATCTATTGTATAAAGTGCTATAAAAATAAACGTGATGTGACATAACTGGAGGGCCTTAAAGAAAGTCATACAGGTCTTGAACGACTGAGGGTAAATCAGAGGGTAAATCAGAGTAAATGATAACAATTTTCATTTTTGGGAGAATTAGCCCTTTAATTAGGAAAAAACAGCATGTATACAGTAATAATTACAGCATTGAAATGCTGTTTAAAATAGTTTTAGATTGGAGTATAGCATGTTACACCCCAGTACGTCAACCTCCCAAATGTATTACAAATCAAATACCCATAAGACACAACCCTGGTCTCAAAATAGTTCAGAAGGGCACAGATCAATAAAAACGAGACGCAGAAAGATATATAAAATACAGTGGGACACAAAGAGGAGCTGACAGTTATATGATTAACATTGACTGGAGCAGAAGCATCTACACCTCTCCATAACAAAGCACTGAGGGCTCCCATGGGAGGCTGCATTGGTAAATGAGACGCAGTAAAATAGAAACTTGCCTTGCCATTATATGTGCATGCAAGTGTGAGTGTGTGTTTACTTCAGCACCAATTACAATGCTTCTTGCAGACGCATCTGATATAGAACTGGTGAATAAATAAATATTTAGCACTGTTATAAAATAGAAGAGCAGTTGACAATAACGGCAGGGAGAGAATGAGACAGTGACTCTCCAGTCAAATGCAGGATGACAACAAAGGGTGGAGAAAGAATAGAGCAGACAATGAGAGCTCAACAGATGCAGGTGGAAGAAGAAAGAAGTAAACCGGACAACTGGGCAAATTTACGTCATGACAATCCACACTCAAAGAGTCAAAAAGTGTAGATAAAAATGTTTCTGAGACGAGTGTTTAAAAGAGAAATCGTGGCCACGTTGTAATAACTCATTCCCTTGTTTCAGTTCAACCAAAACGAGGGAACAAATTAGTTCAGAAGTGGCCACAATTTACTAAAATTAATAAAATTAACGAGGGAACGAATTAATTAATCATGGGAACGAATTCATAATTTGGGTCTTATTTTAACTAAAACAAGAGAATGTATTCTTAATTCGCGGCCACGAGAATGATATATAGATAATAATATTTTATATATATATATATATATACACTCACCTAAAGGATTATTAGGAACACCATACTAATACTGTGTTTGACCCCCTTTCGCCTTCAGAACTGCCTTAATTCTACGTGGCATTGATTCAACAAGGTGCTGAAAGCATTCTTTAGAAATGTTGGCCCATATTGATAGGATAGCATCTTGCAGTTGATGGAGATTTGTGGGATGCACATCCAGGGCACGAAGCTCCCGTTCCACCACATCCCAAAGATGCTCTATTGGGTTGAGATCTGGTGACTGTGGGGGCCATTTTAGTACAGTGAACTCATTGTCATGTTCAAGAAACCAATTTGAAATGATTCGAGCTTTGTGACATGGTGCATTATCCTGCTGGAAGTAGCCATCAGAGGATGGGTACATGGTGGTCATAAAGGGATGGACATGGTCAGAAACAATGCTCAGGTAGGCCGTGGCATTTAAACGATGCCCAATTGGCACTAAGGGGCCTAAAGTGTGCCAAGAAAACATCCCCCACACCATTACACCACCACCACCAGCCTGCACAGTGGTAACAAGGCATGATGGATCCATGTTCTCATTCTGTTTACGCCAAATTCTGACTCTACCATCTGAATGTCTCAACAGAAATCGAGACTCATCAGACCAGGCAACATTTTTCCAGTCTTCAACTGTCCAATTTTGGTGAGCTCGTGCAAATTGTAGCCTCTTTTTCCTATTTGTAGTGGAGATGAGTGGTACCCGGTGGGGTCTTCTGCTGTTGTAGCCCATCCGCCTCAAGGTTGTGCGTGTTGTGGCTTCACAAATGCTTTGCTGCATACCTCGGTTGTAACGAGTGGTTATTTCAGTCAAAGTTGCTCTTCTATCAGCTTGAATCAGTCGGCCCATTCTCCTCTGACCTCTAGCATCAACAAGGCATTTTCGCCCACAGGACTGCCGCATACTGGATGTTTTTCCCTTTTCACACCATTCTTTGTAAACTCTAGAAATGGTTGTGCGTGAAAATCCCAGTAACTGAGCAGATTGTGAAATACTCAGACCGGCCCGTCTGGCACCAACAACCATGCCACCTTTCTTTCCCATTCTGACATTCAGTTTGGAGTTCAGGAGATTGTCTTGACCAGGACCACACCCCTAAATGCATTGAAGCAACTGCCATGTGATTGGTTGATTAGATAATTGCATTAATGAGAAATTGAACAGGTGTTCCTAATAATCCTTTAGGTGAGTGTATATATATATATATATATCAGGGGTTTTTCCTCCGAGTAGGCAAGGGAGGCAGTCTCTCCTCAAAAAAAACTGGATGAGAAAATAATCTATATTACAAAAATAAAACATCGCAAATGTTACAAAATGTGACATTAAACAGTGTAAAAGACACTCATTTTTATAAAGTAACAGTGTCCAACAGCGACACCCACAGGTGAAGTTATGCCTCCTCTCTCCCCAATTAATACTGACAACACCCTAAAGCGTGCGCTGACTTGAAGTCACGTGAGAGGAGGCAATGGCTCCATTGCGCTATGATTGGATATGATCGATTATGATTGGATGTGATTGGTTCGTGCGATAAATCCTGCCTGACGTTAATGTGAATTCTAATTAATAAGTAAGTAAACAACTCATATCACCACTTTATGTCACATCAAAATCAAACTTGAAATGGCCTGATAACATGATAACTGTGGGGTTTTTTTTGAGCAATCAGCTTGGGGAAATTAAAGGTAGGCTACATCTTCGTGTCTGTGACCAGTATGTGGGCTACAAGCTTGTTGACTGCTGAAAATAACTGGACTATTAAAAAGAAAAGCTGAACATTAGTTCACAAATAAAATTTGTTTAAATTGTTACCAGCTTTTATTTATTATTTTGGAATAAATGTAAAAATGCGTAAAACACTAACTTGATTCAATTTATACTTGGTTTTAATGAATAGAACATTACATAGTGTAAAAATACAAATTAGAATGTATTTGGTCTCTCTTTTTTATGTAATGTTTATTTAACCACAAAACAATTAGGTGTAACAGGGACATAAATTTACATTTGATTTTTATATATATATATATATATATATATATATAAAAAAGAAAAAAATTTAGGACTTTGCCTCCTCATTTCAAAACACCACCTCACACCACTGATATAATTAGATATTTATAATATATTAATTATATATATATAATTTTTTTTGTCCACATGTCATGATCAGGGGGTCCATAGAATCCAACTATTTTCTTAATATGATACATAAATGTGATGTGATGCATCTTACGTTTATTTACGTAATGTTTATTTGAGTATGTTTATTTACATCTCACAATCTGGTCAGTAGACAAATATTTGCTAAAAATATACAACACTGTTTTCAACAAAAAAAAAAACATATGCTTTTTGGCCCTTCATTTAAACAGTGTTTTGGGGGCCTGAAAACGCAAACTACTGAAAACGGGATTCAAAGTGTGAGTTTTTGAAAATTATACCATTATCATCTCTGTGTAAACTACAAAAACGTGAATTTGTGACGGTGACGTCATGCGCATGCGTATTATGTGTTCAGACTACAGGCGTGTAGTGTTTCTTTACAAAGTGACATTGCCAACTACTGGCCTGGCAGCAGAATACAGTGTTTTTAATAGTTTTCACTTATCCGTGTGAGCGGAGATCGTTTTGACACTGTTGTTGTCTGTACGCGGAAAACGCAAAGGAAAAAAATTTCCATTTTTAGTACATCATTGTCGCGTAAATGTACCCTAAAAAATGTGTGCATGTAAATATACCTAATGTGGGTTCAGGAACAAGCAAATACTCTTAATCTTGGCTGGTAAACACCAATGTGTTGCCATTGGGGTCAGAGGTCATGAGGGCGTGAATACGTAAAAGGTTACGGTGGGTGGCTGATGAAGGTAAAACCAGAGAAAACCAGAGACACAAAGAGAAGTGAGCTATTAAACTGTTAGACAAAGCATGGCCACACACACACAGAAACCCTTATTTGAGGTGCATTATAGAAGCATCACTGACGGTTGATGCAGTGACTCATATTTGTATGTCAATACATAATTTCAACCACCATTATCCACTTTGACCTTTAATTACATGTTATATGCTGGGATGGCTTGTTATTTGACATTTTGCATTGACTTAACATGCGCTCTTCTTTGTGTCATTCCCTCCTTGAATATATAGATACAGTGGGGAGAACAAGTATTTGATAAACTGCCGTTTTTGCAGGTTTGCCCACTTACAAAGCATGTAGAGGTCTGTAATTTTTATCATAGGTACACTTCAACTGTGAGAGACGGAATCTAAAACAAAAATCCAGAAAATCACATTGTATGATTTTTAAATAATTAATTTGCATTTTATTGCATGACATAAGTATTTGATCACCTACCAACCAGTAAGAATTCCGGCTCTCACAGACCTGTTAGTTTTTCTTTAAGAAGCCCTCCTGTTCTCCACTCATTACCTGTATTAACTGCACCTGTTTGAACTTGTTACCTGTATAAAAGACACCTGTCCACACACTCAATCAAACAGACTCCAACCTCTCCACAATAGCCAAGACCAGAGAGCTGTGTAAGGACATCAGGGATAAAATTGTAGACCTGCACAAGGCTGGGATGGGCTACAGGACAATAGGCAAGCAGCTTGGTGAGAAGGCAACAACTGTTGGCGCAATAGTTGCGGCAGGACCTGGTCAATGACCTGAAGAGAGCTGGGACCACAGTCTCAAAGAAAACCATTAGTAACACACTACGCCGTCATGGATTAAAATCCTGCAGCACACGCAAGGTCCCCCTGCTCAACCCAGCGCATGTCCAGGCCCGTCTGAAGTTTGCCAATGACCATCTGGATGATCCAGAGGAGGAATGGGAAAAGGTCATGTGGTCTGATGAGACAAAAATAGAGCTTTTTGGTCTAAACTCCACTCGCCGTGTTTAGAGGGAGAAGAAGGACGAGTACAACCCCAAAAAACACCATTCCAACCGTGAAGCATGGAGGTGGAAACATCATTCTTTGGGGATGCTTTTCTGCAAAGGGGACAGGACGACTGCACCGTACTGAGGGGAGGATGGATGGGGCCATGTATCGTGAGATCTTGGCCAACAACCTCCTTCCCTCAGTAAGAGCATTGAAGATGGGTCGTGGCTGGGACTTCCAGCATGACAACGGCTCAAAACACGCAGCCAGGGCAACTAAGGAGTGGCTCCGTAAGAAGAATCTCAAGGTCCTGGAGTGGCCTAGCCAGTCTCCAGACCTGAACCCAATAGAAAATCTTTGGAGGGAGCTGAAAGTCCGTATTGCCCAGCGACAGCCCCGAAACCTGAAGGATCTGGAGAAGGTCTGTATGGAGGAGTGGGCCAAAATCCCTGCTGCAGTGTGTGCAAACCTGGTCAAGAACTACAGGAAACGTATGATCTCTGTAATTGCAAACAAAGGTTTCTGTACCAAATATTAAGTTCTGCTTTTCTGATGTATCAAATATTTATGTCATGCAATAAAATGCAAATTAATTACTTAAAAATCATACAATGTGATTTTCTGGATTTTTGTTTTAGATTCCGTCTCTCACAGTTGAAGTGTACCTATGATAAAAATTACAGACCTCTACATGCTTTGTAAGTGGGCAAACCTGCAAAATCGGCAGTGTATCAAATACTTGTTCTCCCCACTGTATATAAACATATAATCTCCTTGACAAATGGATAATTCCCCCTTGCCTGTAGTTTGATTGACGGGCAATCTGAACAATCATAACGCCCCATTGCAATTGTATTGACGTCTTTCCGCGGTTGAAACAACATACTTCCTCATGTTCATTCATGTTTATTTCATGCTATAAATCGCAGTAAAGAGGAAGAGATGATCAGTTCATTTCATGCTATATGATTAGTTCACATGCTGCTTGAACTGAGGTAATCTGTCACAATACTTTTAAGAGCCATGAAACAGTATTTTTATTGTTTGAATTTCTTAAATGACAATTCAAAAACTGAGACTTTGTTTCATAAAAGTCACTGCGTGAGAACTGACATGCTTGGCTGTAGTCAAGAACACAAGGAAGATAGATAATCAAAATAAATTAATAGTAAATCCACAGCAAACAGATAAAGGCAGGCAAAATAACACAACCATGAAACAGACGAGACTAGACAATGTGAGAGGGTGACTTGCAGGCATAAGCATTTCCACTGAAATTACCCAGAACAATTTGTCCCAGGAACTTTTTTCCCCCGGACCTGTTGCTGTCTGCGTTTCCATCGCAGTCTAAAGTACCGGTAAGATTAGTCCGGTGACGTAGGACTGCGCACTACTTTCCAGTTCCTGCTGGATTTCGTCCTCTACATAAAAGCTTAATAAAGCCTGAACCTCGTCGTCGGTCCATCGGTCGTATTTTTTAAACTCCATTGTTGATTCAAATAGCAACTTTTAAAAATGGTGGTTAAAATAAAATGCTGCGTGAACTAGGGGGTGAACGACTTCAGATTTTTTAAAGTCGACATTTATGTGATGAAAGTCGAGTCGTCTAGTCGCTGATGACGTCATTAATTAACAAATAAGCCTGAACCTCGAGCTGAGACGCGAACGCAGGTTTTCTTGTGCACAGGACAGCTATAGCATATATGACAGCGCTGGCAAAAAGGTTATTGCTCCTACATAACAGCTTTTTATCAGTTCTTTTGTCTTTGGGTCGTTATATTTCTCACAGATTTCTGCTAGTTCTGAATCAGATACAGATAAATTAGCACAATAAAGATTAGATTACATTTATATGAATGCATTAGTGAAAGAGAGCGATTACGTGTGAATTAATTTTACCTGCCAGCGTCTCTCTACTAATAGTGAAGCTGTGAGTCTTATAAATATACGCTAGAACTTTTCAGCTATTTTATTGGTAAATCACAGAACAGTGTTGACAATACATTTCGGCGCTACTGAACGATTTAGTGAGGCGCGCGCGATCTCCGCGTGATGTGCGAGCTATGTGTGTGCGTTACAATGCAGCAGGCATTAGTAAGTTAGAACAGTGATTTAACTCACGTGTACAATAAGCGTGCATTCTCCCGATCAATTTTGAGCATCCAGATGGTATAATCAAGCATGTCTTTTGGAGAGCTCTCTGAGTATGCATTTATTTGTTGTTTTAACTGTTGGAAACGGAGAGTGCGTGTCAGGAAATGGCTTATCCTGTGTCCTCTATAGGCCAGCGACTAGTCGACGTCAAGCTTAAAACGTCATTGCAAAGCATTAAAGTTGACTAGTCGATTAGTCGACTAGTCTATGCCAGAGTCTATACGGCTCCGGGGCCTCATTTATAACCGTTGCGTACGTACAAAACAGGCCCTGAAAGAGGCGTACGCCACTTCCAACGCATAAGTTGTGATTTATAAAAACAAACTTGACGGGAAAATTTGCACACCTGCACGCAAACTATGACCCATGCATACGAACTCTTTTACTAGAGTGAGAAAAGTAATGAAGTAAGAACAATTTTAAACTCTGTTTTCATTTTGATATACATATTTACATTAATGTTACAGTTTCATTAACGGCGATATGCTCTGAAATTACATAAAGTCATTACTCAGAATTTAAACAAAAATGATATGAATTTAGATGTGGATGTGCTACTTTTGATCATTTTTCCTGTGACAGGCTGTTTTAATGACAGCAAGGATTAAATATAGGCTAATTCCAATAATTCCTCTTTAAACTAAACTGCAGATCTCATGTTATGACAAAATATGTTTCAGCGAGAACTATGGTCAGTGATGCACACTTACTTCGATATTACAGACACTGCAGGATTCGGTGGTCGAACGGTCCATTATCCGGTTTGAATAGGTCCAATGATAATAGCTTACTGTACAACCGTAGCTGCACGGACACGGAGTGTAAAGACATCTTCACAAAATTATGAAAAATACCACTGTATTTAAAGGATAGCCTACAACTTGAAGAAAAAGTTAAGATTTGCACGTTTCTTTTTTAAAATACTTTGTCAGTGACGCGCTGAGTCAGACAATTGTATTTACACTGCAATAAATAAGTAGGCCTATCTGTTTCCATTAAAAATAGCCTATTCATCCTATATGTTTACATTACCAGCAAAACTGCATGAATTTGAATTGATTTGAATTGTTTAAAATGAATGAATCAACTTTATTCAAAAAAAATTTATCTGAGAAATATTTTATACAATTTCGTTTTTATGGATATTTTGATATTTATTCTAAAACATAAAAAGGATATTGGATGATTTTCAGCAATGTAATGTGTAAGGCACAAATGGCATTTATAGTCCATATTTAATAGCTATTTTTCAATGTCTTGTACCTTTGACAGTGTTAAACATGGTGTCACGTGCATGGGAATATGGAAATGATATGCAGATGAGGTTATGCGTAGTAAAACTAGGCGTTGTAAGCTCCATATATGGTGATTTCAGGGAGGAGACAGGGTGGAGATGCACGTACGTGCAATCTTCTGCTGGCTGGGATTTATAAAGGGATATCTGCGCAGGTTCTGGCGTACACATGGTTTTAGAAATCTGAATTTTTTTGTGCGTACGCAAAATCTAGCTTTTGTGCGTACGTACACTTTTAGGATGAAATCTACGGAAAGTTTTATAAATGAGGCCCCTGGACTGTGCAACCCCTAGCGTGAGCTCAACCAATCAAAATGCTGCATGAACTTAACCAATCAGCATGTTCAGCACCCAAGTCCCACCCCCGAAAGTTCCTGAACTTTGAAAAAGTACTACCTTACAAGCAGAGACTTTCTGAGGGGGAAATTTTTACACGAAACTTCATTAAGACCCTGGTCCCTGCGGTCGAAACACATAGAGTACCAGCCTAAAGTTCCTAGTTCCTAGGGGAAGTTCTTGTGGTGGAAACGCAGCTTTATATGTGGTGCTGCTTGATGAAGGTGATTGGTGGCAGGTGTGGATGATGGTATAGTGTGTGCAGGTGGGAGCCAGGAGGGATGCTGGTAAATGTAGTGCTGCTGTGACTGGGCTGGTGACTGGAGATCGTGACAAGAACATTGACTACATTTACATGTGCACCAATAATGTGATTATTTGCAATTATGCTCATAATTATAGTAAACGAACACAAATAAATTATGTAGTGTACGCCTATTTTAATTTCTATGTTATTCGCAATAAACAGGTATGTAAACACCTTAATCGCATTATTAGCACTCTGACCATGTGCTCTGTCCTATAACGGTTTATTACGAGTTAATATTAAACTTGTAGGTCAAGATGTATTTTTATTAACCCAGTGCTGTCTGAATGTAAGTTTTGAATAAAGATTTTCTAATTATTCTGTTTCTACCATAAACAGTCTATGAACTGTAAAAAAAAAAAAAAAAAACCTTCTTGTATAATTTAAAAATGAAGTTCAAAGTGGTTAATTTATTTTGATGAGTTAAAGTAATGGAAAAACATACAGTATGTGGTAATGACTTATTGATCATATAATTTTCTACAATGCATCTATCGTTATGCCTGCATGTCTTTCTCCTTTCTTTGAGGAAAAGCATTTATCCACACTCTTATATTCATGAACACAAAACGGCTCCCTAAAGCTTCCTTTCTGTCTTTTAATCCTTATTTAATCCGTATCATCTTTTTTAATATTTTAGATTAAATTGCCTATTCCAGATCAATTAGAGTAATTGTTGAAACATGCATGTCACTGATATGAGCTACCATGTGGCGCTTCTGCCTCATTCATCTTAATACACCAGCAGGCCTGTACAACATCCCAGAAAGCATTGCCAGCGGTAATTCAGTTATCACACACACACACACACACAGTCACATGCAAGGCTGTTTACCTCCTGTGCCAGATTGTTTCTCAGTTTTCATTAAGTTAAGCATTAAGCGCAGAAGTACGACCTTCACACACACTTCATCAGAGAAACCCAAAGAGAGAACGAGAGAGAGCTTTTACAATGATATACCGCTCCCACCCAAATCACAAATGACATTATGGAAAGTGGATATAAATATTCAACAGCTGGTTAATGAGAAGTGCATAAATATAATTTACAAGGTCAGATATTTTAAATGGAACTGTATCAATACAAGCAGTGAAACTAAAGTGATAAATAATGAAGCATATTTATGTATGTGACTTTGTTTAGATTCCCATGCAATCATGATTATTAATACAATTTCACTTAAATGTTCGTTTAAAAAATATCGGTAAAAATCATGCACTGCTGTTAGCAATGACAAAATCTTTTTGAAGATAAACATGTCAAAACTGCCACCACTGATTAAAAAAACATAATTCTTCACACTTCACTTCACACTGGAATAACAACTGAAAAATACACTTTAAAAATTAAAGTGTGTGTATCACATTCTGTGCAGATGGAGGCTTATGATGTCAGACAGAAGACACACTATTACTGTTGATATGTGTACTCTACAATTGTTCATTAATGTATTGTACACTGCACACTACTAAGTGTACAATGTATAGCCTGTATATATATATATATATATTTTGGGATGTCTGCCTTTACATGCACATGAACTTTAATGACATCCCATTTTTAATCCGTAGGGTTTAATATGGAGTTGGCCCACCCTTTATAGCTATAACAGCTTCCACTCTTCTGGGAAGGCTTTCCAGAAGGTTTAGGAGTGTGTTTATGGGAATTTTTGACCATTCTTCTAGAAGCACATTTGTGAGGTCAGGCACTGATGTTGGACGAGAAGGCCTGGCTCGCAGTCTCCGCTCTAATTCATCCCAAAGGTGTTCTATTGGGTTGAGGTCAGGACTCTGTGCAGGCCAGTCAAGTTCCTCCACACCAAACTCACTCATCCATGTCTTTATGGACCTTGCTTTGTGCACTGGTGCGCAGTCATGTTGGAACAGGAAGGGGCCATCCTCCAACGCTTTGGTGATGTAAGGTTTGGATGCAGCTGCTCGGCCATGGAAACCCATTCCATGAAGCTCTCTACACACTGTTCTTGAGCTAATCTGAAGGCCACACAAAGTTTGGAGGTCTGTAGCTATTGACTTCTGTGCATTGTGCGCCTCAGCATGCGCTGACCCCACTCTGTGATTTTACATGGCCTACCACTTCATGGCTGAGTTGCTGTTGTTCCCAATTCCACTTTGTAATAATACCACTAACAGTTAACCGTGGAATATTTAGTAGTGAGGAAATTTCACAAATGGACTTAAAGCACAGGTGGCAATCTATCACAGTGCCACGCTTGAATTCACTGAGCTCCTGAGAGCAACCCATTCTTTCACAAATGTTTGTAGAAGCAGTCTGCATGCCTAGGTGCTTGATTTTATACACATGTGCCATGGAAGTGAATGGAACACCTGAATTCAATACTTTTGGAAATATAGTGTATATATTATTTTTAATGTGATGTTGTGAATATAATAGTGAGGCAGGAACTTTTAGGTTTATGCTGTGTGAAGTTAACAGAGGAATAAAAGATGAATGAAAAAACAAGATCCTATCAAACAATACTGATGACAACATCAGGTATGAGAGATCCCTGACAGCTCATCACCTTTAGCTCTGGAAGAACATCTGGACTGTCAGTGTGTGCAGAGACACAAGACATGTTTTCACCCACAGACAGATGCTTAAACAACAAGAACATGTGTTTGTGTATTACACATACAATGAGCAAGAGGTCTAGAAAGCAAACGCATCTCCATATGCACATGAACACGCACCCGTGGCTGTCAGAGAAAGTGTGTGTACACACTGTGACGGTGAACATAAATTGGGGAGCAGCTGTGGAATTAATGTTGCATATCTGAAAGGACAATGAAAGGGACACAAGAGAGACAGAGAGAAAGGAATTCATAAAAGAAGGAGAATTCACAAAGACTGCATGTGGCCGCTGATAGCGTCGTTTGTTTGCACATGCTTCCTTTTCTGTTTCACTGCAGGAATTATGCAAATCAGATAAAGGTGGAAACAATGTGTTAAACGCAATTTTCACTGCACACTTCACATCAGTTGTGAAGGATGCAGCAGACTACCACAATCTGATGTACTTTACTAGGACAGTAGTGTTGTCAAAAATATAGATTTTTCCAAACATATCGGTAAAAAATATTTGAAACTGTTTCAATACTCACTTTCGCCAGGATTAATACATCTAAATCAGCTCCAATTTCTCACTCTCTTCTCTCTGACAGCAAGTTGACACACATATCTACTTAAATAATTATATAGTCTGTTGCACTGAGTGTTTGAGAGCGACAACATGTGCCAGTTACACTTTGCATAATCTCCAACATTTTTTGTGGACAGATGATTACAGCATTTAACCCAGATCAGAAGTGTCTGTAAACCTGTTGTCATAGAAAATTAAAGCCTCCCTGCAGTTTTCCACACTGTAAACCCTAACCCTCAAAAGAATTAATTGGTTTGATTAGGACAAACTTAAATTAAACAAATTAGTCAAATTAACTTTAATGAGTATTTATCACTTCTTTCTTTCAAGTTCACAGAACTGATATATTTTAAGTAAACTGAACTGTTTCATAGTTTTGAGTTTTATGAAAATATTTCTTTTAATTTAGATGAACTTAAGTTTAACTGAAACTGGGCTCGGATTTATATTTCCCAGCATGCTTGCCCATTGCACTTGAAAGGGAGAGTAAATGCTAAAATTAAGGTTTATATAATGTTTTTTTTTGTGCAAGATTAATGTTAAGTAGGAGATTTAATAATGATTAATGTTTCTGTTAAAGGGATAGTTCACCCAAAAATGAAAATTACACCATGATTTACTCACCCTCAAGCCATCCTAGGTGTATATGACATTCTTCTTTCAGACGAATACAATCTGAGTTATATTAAAAAATTTCCTGGCTAATCCGAACATTATAATGGCAGTGAATGGCAGCCCAAAATTTGAAGCCCAAAAAAGTGCATCCATCCATTATAAAAGTAATCCATATGGCTCCAGGGGGTTAATAAAGACCTTCTGAAGTGAAGCGATGCATTTGTGTAAGAAAAATATTTAAAACTTCATAAAGTAAAATATCTAGCTTCTGTCAGACCGGCTTCCATATTCAACTTACGAAGAAAGTGTAACGCTTCTCGCAGCTCAAAACACTTACGCTACGTCCGACGTCATGTGTCGCGCCATGTACGTTTTTTTCTATACGTTGAATACGGAAGGCGGTCTGGTGGAAGCTAGATATTTTACTGCAATTCATTGTTTGCAAAGACCTCATGAAATCATAACTAAAGCTTTTTCTACCACTGTAGACCACTGTATATCTTCTTGTTTTTATGAATATACGGATATGTATTTATCACATATGGATTTAAAATCTACAGTCTCAATCTTCTGGCTAAACAGACCCAGGAAAAATCATGATGTCAGAAACTTTGTCCAGTCAAATGCTTTCTGGAACAACAATGACCCCTCCTTTAATTGGACTGCAGGTGAAAACGTTCAATTCCTGTTCACAAAATGGCTGTTAAAACTGTTTATTGAATTCGCCCCAAAAAGAGAACAGAAAGTATCAGACTCCAGTTTCCTCATCCCCCAACCTCAATGAAAGATGAATGCAGGAAGCAGTCTCTCTCTCTCTCTCTCTCTCTCTCTCTCTCTAAAGAGGATGAACTGTGTGAACTCTTGATGGGCTGCTTCCCCACAGATATATCATGGGTCTTCATTTCTTCAGCTGCAGGACCCTCGTGTTGACAGATATTAACAATAAACACAGCAACAGCATTCAGAAAGCTTTCATAAAGAGAATAGGCCAACTGCAGAGAGAAAGAGAACATATACACTACATTTTTCCATTTTCTGAAGAAAACATAAATAGTACTTGCTCATGCAAAACTCTTTAATTTTACATAGCCAGACTTTTCACTATAGCCATGAAATCCCCACTTAACACAAGAACAGACCATCTGATCGACATGTAAAGCTACCAATCACAGATTGATTTGTTATTGAATGCGCTTTTTATTGTCTGGCATACCTGAAATGTAATATTAGTAAATGGTTGTACAGATAACACTCGAAAATTAATAAAAGGTATATAGATGGTATGATCAGAATTTAAATCTATCCAGAGTAAAAAGTATTGATTATTTCACAGACATTGCTCAAAATACAGAATACGGAATATTCTTCCTTACCTAGTTTAATTGTGTTGAATGTGCACTTGTATTGTACTTCAAATCTTAAAAGTATATTTTAAATAATTGTACATGCTGACACAGTAATATAAATGAAATTGATGTATTGATGAAATTAAAGGCCACTTAAGTGTACTTAAAGAAAGTACATTTCCATCACTGTTTCTTAACACACTTCAGTACACTTTTAAAAAGTGCACTTTGTTACATTAAAGTACGTTACATTATTGTTTTAATAATAAACATAACCTTTGTTGTGCTTTAAAGAAGTACACTTTTTTGATACTAAAGCACATGTAAAGTACTTGATTATAATTTTAACTTAGTGTGTTATTGTCACAATATGGCACAGCCTCAATGATGAAGACAGATGTAAAAATCAACACAGGTTTTATTGTTGAGGCAGCAGTAACAGACACAATTGCAGATGAGTGGTAAATTGAATGGATAGTTCTAGAAAATAATGATGAATATTATCAGTTTTATCGTTGTAGGTAGAATAGATTGCAACACTCAACACACAGAGCAGACAGGATGATGAGAAGACTTGACAGGAAGATGACAATGACTAGGACAACTTGGATGATTGGAACAACCTGGATGAATAGGACGACTTGGGTGACTAGGACGACTTAAAAATGACTTTGAAGACTTTGGTAAGCTTGATAGATATTCCAAGGAAATTATAGCAGGAAAATTAATCTGTGGGCTCTTGACGAGTCCAGACAAAGACTGAGTGAGAGTGCTAGGATTTTGTAGTGTGGTGATTGAAGTGCTGAGGGACAGTTGCGTGTGATCAGGTGCCAGAGAGGATCATGGGTAATGTAGTCTGTGACATTATTCTCCCCCCTGTACGGCGGCTCCTGACACTGTGACAGGGTGTGCCATAGTGTGACCGAGGACAGTGCCAAGGCCCACAGTGGAACCGATGGAGGGAGGAGCCAGGGTGGGGCCAGGACCCTGACTGACTGAGGTGGAGTTGGGAGAAGTAGAGACCCAGGCAGAGCTGAGGTGATGTAGACCCATGGTGTCACTGATGGACTGGAGGGGCGAGGCGGAACCGCAGGCTCGTGGGACTGAGGTGGAGACAGGGGCTCAGCAGACCAGGGTGAAGCCGATGGGAGTGAGGACAACGATGGAGCCGAAGGGGTGGAGGGACAAGGCATAGCTAGAGGGCCGGAAGCCCATGTTGCAACCAGGGTGATGACTGACCAAGGCAAAGACGGAGGGACAATGGAGCCTGGCAGAGCCAGAGGGATGACAAACCACGCTGGAGCCGAGGGAGTGTGGAGCCAAGGTTAAGCCAATGGGTTGACAGGCCGAGGTGGAGCTAGGGGATCAACACACCAAGACAGAGCTGGAGACCTGAAAGCCCAAAGCGGATCTGAGCAGCTGGGAGGAAGGGAACCAGCCAAAAAAACTGGATGGCCTTGGCAGAGGAGGAGACAGACGGAGGCTGGGCGGAACCGTCGACACCGATGAAGACTTGGGGCTGGGCAGAACCAGCAGCAACAAAGACAACTTGGGACTGGATGGGACCAGCGGTGGAGATAAGGCTTGAAAGTAGGAGGGAAACAGGGAATCAAGAAGTTCACATGTGGAGCAACAGACTTCAAGGGCATGAGAGTGAGTGGAACTCCACTCCACGATCTCCAACACCACCAGCACTTTCTCAGAGACGCATATATATTCTGGCTTACACACCTGGTCAGACTTGGCAGGCTCTGGGTCTGCAGTGGGCTCTGGTTCGGTGTCCATGAAGTTAGAGAATGCAGGTTCAGGCTCTGGGATGAACAATGGCTCAGGCTTGGGCTCCTGGACAGACATTGGGGACGGCTCACACACCTGGTCAGAATCAGATTGCTTTGGCTCAGGGTCTGCAGTGGGCTCTGGCTTTGGGTCCTTGGCGGGCATAGGCACTGGCTCTGGGTTTGTGGCAGGTGTGAGGAATAGTGAGGAAGTACTAGGGAGGGAGGGATGTAATGTCACGATCTTGTCATTTCATTTAATTACTTTCCTGTTTAATGTGCAATATGCATCAGATGATCAATGAACATACTGCATGATTGTTTAAATTATTAACACAAAGTATGTGCAAGTGCATTAGCAAGCACTGCTAATTACATAAGGTAATTCATTTCACATCATCAATTAATGTACAGCACTCAGTACAAAAAAACTTGACTTTACATGATTTGCTTTGCAGTGATTGAAGCAGCAATTTGCAAATGTCACACAGTCTGACAGAAAGCACTTTAAAATTCCTATGTGAATGAGTTATGAGCTGTGTCTGAGATTGGGAACCAAGACTGAAAAGCCTGATGGAGAGTGGCACAGCTATAGAGAAACCAGGTGTTTAATTGGCTTAGTTAATTGCTTATCGGTAATTGCTGGGGGCAGATTTTTTTTGGAGAAGGCACGTTACTGTTTTTTATGTTTCATCAGTTTTATGGAATAAAACTGTTCTGTATATATTCTCTATATCAGTGCGCAGAATGATTCAATTGTACTCTTGAGTTTTCTTCCGGGATCGTACACGTTATAATATTCCTCATTTAAATAATTCCCACCCATGGCATACACAAAACAGGATGAGGCCTGGTTAAGTTGTGTTAGTAGTGTGTTGAAACTCATGGTTATGGTAAGGGGCGTGACATTTCCCAAACACGCTTGAAGTAGTTGACCAATCACAACACACTGGTCCAGCTGACCAATCAGAGCACATTGCACTTTTCGGAAGGAGGGTCTTCACTGAGACAGGAACTAAACAGAGTGTTAATGACAGACTGGGAAGAGAGGTACTGCAATAATGTAAAATATGTGAAAAATAATATTTTTTGAACATTTAAGCATGAAAACCTACTCTAAAAGACCCCAAAAACAAAATCAACACTTTGAAAATAATGCATATTGAAAATGGCATAATATGGTCCCCATAAAAATCATGAAAATAAAATTATTTGTTACTTACTTTTTACTTTCGTAATTGTTCTCTAACATTTAATCATGTAGCAACTTGCTCTTCCTCTAAAAGAACTTTCCTTTTCTACTGATGTCCCTCAGGGCTCTTAGATAATGGTAGTTAATAATGTTGAGTTTGAGTTTCACTCGAAAATATGTCACATTAGGGAAGTAAAATGGGATGCAAACGACAATCCACATTTATTTCAGCACCAATTTACACATAGTATAACTCTGTAAGAAAATCTTTCCTTATAAAAATATTGATTTGCCAATGAGATAATTGGTTTTTAATGCAGAGTGTCTCAAAAGATCTGAGAGAATAAATTCTTTGTTAGACAACAAGATGCTCAGTGATCAATGTTCCTCATAGTTGCTTATCCATCATAGCCATGTCAGCTTTAACAAGGTCCTCATGAACATAATCACACTCTGAGCAATGTGGCCAGTCATCCCAATTACGTCCAATCACTGCAACGTCCCTGACTGATGGAACCTCTGCGGAACCTCTGAAGAACATTTGGATGCATCTGTAAGTGCACTGATGAGGATCTTAATTTGCTTGAGGTTTAACAGCAAGCTAATGACAGACAGTCAATCTTCATGTCTCAAGGGCAGGACTGTACAGTGTCCACCAATTTGAGAGTCAATTAAATGACACTTTTGCTTGGATGCTTTGTTTCACACCCTGCATGCAAAGAGAGTGAATG
Organism: Coreius guichenoti; assembly: GCA_039654105.1. Lineage (NCBI taxonomy): Eukaryota > Metazoa > Chordata > Actinopteri > Cypriniformes > Gobionidae > Coreius > Coreius guichenoti. The sequence continues at coordinate 47,137,901 of CM077169.1, read as the reverse complement.
ATAGCTGATGAAGGAGTTAAACATCTCTCTCCTTCATCTTTTCATGCTACCACTCCTTTCCTCCGGTAGATCAATGAAGCTCTAGCCATCCGTGCATTCTTCTTTATTACGCACTCTCTCCATCTGGATGACTGCCAAGTTCATGACCATGGGAGGGGAGGTAATTCCGTCTCATTACTATATGGATGAACTATATTTATCATCTTTGTGGGGAAACAATCATACTGAAACCAAAACGTGCACACTATTCACACACGAAAGAATCTAGTTTACAAAAGTCAGAAATAATGTTGAGAAAACAGAAGAAAAAAAAATCTAAGACAGCAATGAGATTAAAGGGAGAAGAAACAAGACATTTGCTTTTCTCTGAATTTTCTCTAGAGAAAGAAACCCTAGTGATCTCACATTGGTCTTTTTCTAGATAGAATGATATTGCTTCAATTTTTTGCTGTTTTGACAAAAGAAATCTCAACAATGTATCCAACTGTGCTCAGATTTGCCATTGAAGTTAAATGATCTGAATTAGCTATGATGTTCATTTTCATTTTATAGCTCTAGACTTCTGTTGTATCCTCATATGTGTCTTTTTTATTTCTTCTAAAGAATTTTAGGCAAACACCTGATAACATGTTGATACTAATGTTGCCTTCAGGACACCAGGTTTATTCTTGCCTATTTATTGGGAAAATCTTATGAAAACCAAAATTATATGTAGTGTCACATGCACTGACAACCATATAAACATTTACGATGCTATCCGCGCTTTCTGCCGATTCTGTAATTTCGGTCAAATGCAGGCTATTTTCGCTGTGTATAAAACATACAATACGCTTCAAATGATTACTCGTATATGTAAATATGCACTACATTAATGACAAGACAAGATGATCTAGCTGTTTTGGGAAAAAACTAATAAATCATACCTGTCACAGCAGTAGTTCTCCCCGCCACCATGTTTAAAGTTTATCACGCCCATCTCGGGAATTCGGGTATCAAAATTATTTCCGAACTATAACACACCATAACACAACAAAACACAAAGCATAAAATAAAATATAAAATAAAAAACTAAGCAAAGAACAACAAAAAAACACTGAGAAATTTTCAAAATACCATTTTTTTTTGTGTTGGATGAACTATCACTTTATGACTCCTGACTGAGTTATAAAATAACAACCTTTTTTTCTGTGTACTAAATGATCAAATTCTGCTGTGCTGGCTGCCTTCACATAATCACTTTCCACATCTACTATCAATAGTGTGTGTGTGTTTGTGTGTGTGTGTGTGTGTGTGTGTGTGTGTGTGTGTGTGTGTGTGTGTGTGTGTGTGTGTGTGTGTGTGTGTGTGTGTGTGTGTGTGCGTGTGTGTGGCTGCTCCTCTTTCCAAGCTTGATAATACCTGTCATCATACATGACAGAACATCTGCATTAAAGCGTTCAGCCTCTGAATTGATCAAATGAAATGATTCATTAATGTCAGTGCTGTGGAGAGATGGATATAAGCAGACCTGTACTCAAGATGATGACTGCGACCTCTGCCTTGGCCTCCTCAGGAATCAATGAGCGGTCTCGCCTCAACACTTTACATAACGTTTTAAATCATCTCTGTCTGTCTCACAGGATGCGTGAAATCAATACTCAATACCCAGATATAACATGAATGAATGTGCATGTGTAAGACAGTGTGTGTGTGCTGAAGTATAGTTCATTTACTAATGGTAGTTTTATTTTAACTCATTATTCATCATTCCACAGCACACAAAGCTCTACTGCAGTCTTGTGCCAAAGAAACCAGAATGGCATTCTGTCATGCTACTTACACTGTTGCAGCATGTATACTGTCTACAGTATGCTAACTTTCTGTATGCATAGAATATGCAGGTGACCTACTGCAAATGTGCACAGAAGGGTACAACAGGGCTAAAGGTGCCACGGGGGAAAAGGCGCCTTTGATTTTATTTTCCTCTAAACCACTAGATGGCACAAAAACTTGCCACAGCACTTTCCAAAACATCCGCTTTTCAAGATGCACGTGGAAATTTGTCTGATCTTTGACGCGATCGCGAGCAGCAGCGCACTAATTTGATCTAATATTTTACGTTTTTTAAAATGTAGATTTAAGTAGCAAATGAGAATTAATAAAATCAATGTTTATATTTTGAGACAAAGGTCTTCTTGATTTTCAACAGTTTTTCAATAATGGAAGAATATGTAAAAGTATGGTATTTGGGGTAAAAAGCGCCCCTGCTGTTGGGGCGAAAGGCACAATAATTAACATGATAATAAACAGCCGGCTGACTTTTCCATTTGTTGACATGACATGGTTACATTCAGATGGTAAATATTATATATTAAATTGGGTGTCCACCTTAAAGATAATACCCATATTTATAATGAAACAATCATATTTAAAAATGTGATATTAATCATATCATATAATAAAATATAATTTATTGTTACTACTGTAAATCTATATTAAATTATTACGGGATCTCCTTCAATGCTTTCAGAATCTTTACTTTTTAAAATAATTTTGTTTCTGTGTTTTTAAAATACATTTTTATATTAAAAATTTTAATGACAGTATATTTATTAGACAAAAATGAATTCTTTTATCAAACTTTGCTAAAGTGATTGTTTTGAACAAGTATTAACTTAGACATTATTAAAAACATATTATTGTAGGTAAAGTATTTGTATCAATGCTGTGTGCCTTTTACCCTGCGTGTGCCCCCTCGCCACCTCATGTATTTATAAGATTTTTAAACAAAATGAACCACTTTTATGATTTATTTGCTCCATCAATGTTCAAAACAAACATATATATTTTTTCTATAATCATGAACTTTGGGAGGAGTGAAAAACATTTTTTTTTCTTAAGGCGTGCCTTTAGCCCCATTGTACCCTACTACCAGAGATATTGGATACTGTATACCACAATGCAATGCATTCAAGCATTCCAGTGTGATAAATGAGACAAAAGCAATATCAACCACATTTTTATAACATTTCTTTCAGAGTTCAGATTCAAGTTCAGACATGTTTAGCACAACATTCCATTTAACATTCAAATATACTGCAATGTAATGAGGCATGTCAACATACTACTGTTTGAAATGTTTACTGTTACACACCAGGATCGTAACCACCATTGACATTGAGGGGACAAGGGGACATTTGTGTAAAAAAGAACACCTACTAAGGCAAAAATATTGAGGATAAAAGAGAAAGGCTTTGTTATATACTATAAATTAAACCTCAATCATTCATTCACTCATTTTTATGTTCTTGAATTATTTTTAAATGAACTTTTACATGTTTTTCTTTCGTTCTTTCTTTTTTATTATGTCTATGTAAAGCACTTTGAATTACCATTGTGCATGAAATGTGCTTAAAGTGCCCCTATTATGGTTTTTCGAATATTCCCTTTCATGCTGTGTGCAATATAGCGGTTTGTGAATGTAAATGTTTTGCAAAGTTGTAAAGTCGAAGTGCACAATAAATAAAGTTATTGTTTCCCAAAAGAAAGAATCAACTCTGAACCGCCTAAACGAGTTGTCTGTCATTCGAGTCTCACTGCGTTACAGTTCTACATCACTAGAAATGACATTTGTGTAATGCCCGCCATGTTGTACGTTGTCCAGCCCTCAAATGTCATTTTACTGACGTCTGCTTCTCAAATCTCGGGGTTCAACATGGGATTCGCAAAACACTTGCTCTTGAAAGATGGGTCAGTACCCAGTTTATTTGGACCAGCTTGCTCCTCAGAATCACAACCTGTGAGTATATTATTGATGTATATATTTTCTACCGGTTGTTCAAAATACGTAGTTTTATATTGTGTAAGTTTCGGGCTAACCGGCTAACTCACGTTATTACTGTCTTACTGAAATACTTCTGCAAATCAGCTGTGGGCCACTATTACCTAAAACTGTGTCTATTAATGCACATTGTCTATCATTCTTAGTACTTTGAGTAAAGTTAAAGGGTGGAGCAAGATTTGTTTTACAAACGTTTGTTACATCAGTCATTCACATTAGTGCTGGGCTAACGTATGCACCGTTATTGATACAGTTCCTGCATGTGCACCGCAATACATTAGAAATATACACATGGGTTTGTTGATGGACATACACTTGTTAATGCTGATGGTGAAGAATTACAGTTGCAACATCTCATAATGTACCTCAAACTGAGTAGCGTATCACTGAGAAACATCCTGCTCAAGTTGTCCTTGCGATGGAGGTTCGGGTAGAATAACTAGTTTTTCCAATGTTTCATCATCGGACTCGCACTCGGATTAATATGGTAAAATCAACGCCGTTGTTACTGTCTTTACAGTGTGTACAATCGCTGAGCTTCAGTAAGCCCCCGGAGCTGAAGTTCAGTTATGGTAATGGCCGTTTAGCTTCCGACACGCGCTGGATGCGGTAGACCAATCACAAGGGGCCATCTGGCCAATCAGAGCAGAGTAGGCTCGCGGAAAGGAAGGATTTAGAGAGACTGATTCATCCAACGAGTTGTTTGAGAATTACTGAAAAGGTGGTGATGTGCAATGTATATTATGAGAAAATGAAACCTTTGACCTTTGATGAATGTAAACCTGTTGTAGGAGACTCTAAAACAAAATTAGGAGCCTTTAAAATAGCATAATAGGGGCACTTTAAAAAAAACATGCTATTATTCGTAAAGTTTCCCATTATTTAAATAAGCAGTATTTTTTTTTTTTTAAATTCATTGTAAAACATCACATCTAAAAATAAAAATGAGTCAATATTTATGTCTCAAAATATACATAGTATACTTCTCTGTATGGGGCTATTACGATGCTGGTCTTCATGACTGATGGCTTCATTCTCATCTCTCTTATGGTCACACGAGTGTTAATATTGACATATGAGACATTGATGTACCTGCTAATCTTCACTCCTCTCCTCTACTCCCTCTCATTCCTCTCCTCTCTCTCTGAATTGGCTGCTTATAAGAGGAAATAATGCATTTCTCAATCTTCAGTGCAGCAATATTCTAACAGTCTCTATCTCACAGACACACACGGAGAACCTGTGCTTGATTAATTCAGCTTGAAACATGTGTGAGTGGGGCTATCACCACAGTCCAGATGTTCCACAGCACCTTTGTTTTGCCCGTCACACACATACAGACATGTAACAACACCTGCTTCCATCAATTCACGGAATGATGCCGTTATTAAAAATTAAAGGGTGCTGTTTTTCACCCCTTTATCTTTTTCTTGCACTCTGCTCTCTGAGACTATCGCTGTGATATAAAGAAAGCTGATGTACCAATCCCAGAAACAAAGATAACATCAGAGTCTGTCAGGTGAACATCATCGGAAAGCTACACACACACACACACACACACACACATACGAGTGTGATACTAACAGATCGAAATCACTGAAATCAATTACATCTCTTTCTTTTTTCAATATTCAGTGTTCAAAGAAGCTTTACTGGCATGATAAACAAGATTTGCCATGCCAAAGCATTCATAAAGATTACACACACATAAAAGACACAATAAAGAAAACTGGCAGCTGTGGTTGACAGAATTTCATGGACAAAAATATGGTGAAAATTGTTTCCATCTACCTATTTTTATGCAAATTTTGGGATATTGCATTAAAAACGCTGGATGGAAATGCCAAGATGCCCATAAATTCTAAAAATGCGCATAAAAAAACATGCGGTCAATTGAGGCAGATCTTTTTTTTATCTGAAAAGAAGACATGCACATAAATGGAATCACATTTACAAAATAAATCCCTTGATGTGCAACAAAAAACTCAGCAGAGGATGTGATTGGATAACTGAACTAACAGCGGACCAATTTTACTGTACAGCATCTCAAATGTTGGTTTGGTCATTCTGAAATGCCTGAGCCAAAGTCTGTCATCAGAATGGTTGGGTATAATGACCTCCCAGAAGTGTCTCACACGATTGTATTCCCAAACACCAGGTATCCGCCTCTGAACGCAAGATAACATGAGGCTGTCTGAGCGCTCTGAGGTGAAAGTCATTTATGAGGTACAATAAAGAGCCACAGAGGCTTCCCTTATTCCAGAAACTTCCATTTTAATTACATATAATTTGCACCTATTTCCCAGGAAGTGACGATTTTGTTCTCTTGAACCCATGGGATGGAAAAAGTGCTTTATTCGCAAATGTTTTATGCGATATTGCAGTTAAATTCACAACTTTCGATGGAAACATAGCTATTGTCTCAGGTATTACGGGATGGCATATTTGTACCTGTATATTTATAACCTTATAACTTATAACCGTATATTTCATTAAGTCATATGACGTATATATACCTGGAAATCAAAATCTACGTTTACCTTCAAATGTACTGAAAACCACCATGATAATACAGATGGTAAAGCAGAAAGTCATATGATTAATCATATTTCATCACAAGTGGCTTTTTTAAGTTTTTTTATTTTATTCTTATTTATTAGGGATGCACCAATATGAACATTTTGGCCGATAACCGATAAGTCTTATATGAAAGCCGATAACCGATATATTGGCCAATAAATCAAAATCCATTTTTTATATAATTTTTGTGAGCCTTATTACAAAAACAAAAGTCTTACCATTAAATCCATGTCCCAAGCACACAATTATATAATGATCTTCTCATTATAATTTTATGTATCCTATATGACAGACCTGCGCTGTGCATGTTGCACTTAACTGTATTTTTCTTTTTGAAGTGATTCCAATCATATTTCAAGCAATTCAAAACCATCATGGTGAACAGTGCGCATCTGAAGTGTCTCAGCTGAAGGAAATAATACATTATTTATCGGCTTTAATATATCGGCCAAATTTTTTTATCGGGCCAATAATGGTAACAATAAAAATGGTGGCCGATATATATCATGCATCCCTATTATTTAGTAAGTCATATTGAATTACACCATTGTGAATTCAATTAAAAGCAGTATGCATGTAAATAATGCAATAAACATGAACTAAATCACAGAAAATGTAACAAAACTAATGTACAAAAATATAATCATATGTCATGTGTCACACAGGGACTTCCGGGAATGTCCTTTTACTGTTTTTCACCATAAATTTAAATTACATGGTAATTTATAGATTTTACCTCAAAAAAACAAATGACAGTATTTGTTGTATGAGAGTAAATTTACAGTGAACCATTTACAGTTTTACAATTTTAAGGTCTCTCAGACTTTTACTGTAGCATTTTTACAGTTTTGTATAAAAAATACAAACATCTTTTACACCAATTTTAATCAATATTTAAACACTTAATAGAATATATTCATAATCAACATTTTACTAGGCATCTTAAAGTTTTCTTTTTAATTTTTACAAAACATTGGATTGGATTTAACATATAAAAATGCTGGAATGTAGTGAGGTCATGCGACAACAGTAAAGTATACTACTGTTTGAAGCATCTATTCGCTACATACTGCTTTGCATACTATTTAAAAAGTAGTACAGTATGCAGTATAGGCTACACAGTATACACTATAAGCTCCAGTAAGCAGTAGTATTCCATTCTGAACATACATATCTGTACATCATACAGACTTTAATGAGATTTTTCGAGCAGGACCAATCAGATAGGATTTAGAATTTGCACAACCTATCTTTGTCTGGTTTACCATGCAGCATAAAAAAGAGCCATATAAGCCTTTCTGCATCTGTTCCTTTATATTCAGATCATTCTAACCTTTAGACCCTTTTAAAATCCCACTCTTTCCTTCTATATTTCTATATGCTCTCTAACCATAGAGAAAATGGAGTAAGAGTACAGTGGATGGTTCAGAATACTCCAATCACATACGTCCATTTTATGGTCAAGCAGGAACAAAAGGGGGGTCAGGGGGTACAGACATAGATTTAGTATCCCATAAAGCCTGCAGCACAGTAGTTAGCTAGTATGAATTATTAGTTCACTCAGAATGGGACACCAGCGCCTCCCAGTACCACATCAACCCATTACTTACTGTAACTGTGATCAAATATCTTGTACACACTGCGGTATTAAAACCATTCCTGAGCAGACACACTAACATTGAAGTCATTTTTCTTTGGTTAGGGTTATTTCACCCTTGTTTGGAGTAATTGTGCTGAAAAAGGCCCAGGCTGTGTAGTTGGTAGATCAGCAATCATATGTTTACAGAGAAAAAGAGCAAGTTTTTAATGGGTAAAAATGAACTATCTCTGAGAAAATAACAGTACATTGGTTGTTTATATGTAGAAAGACTTTAATTTAATACTTTAAATCAGTGGCGTGCACAAGGAGGGGGTTTGGGGGGGGGGGGGGGGGGGGGCTTGAGCCCCTGCCCTTTTGAAAGCGAAAATGCCTTTTTCTATCGCACCGCAGTTCCCCCGCGAACGCGATTTCTACCGAGGGGGACCCGGAACACATCCACCCCCTTTCTCTAACAAATTGTAACACTTTAAAATTATTTTAAAATGCACTTTTTCATGATTTTATTTTATTCATTTTTATTATGTCTATGTAAAACACTTTGAATAATCATTGTGCATGAAATGCAAGGCCGTAACCATGTCTTGAACATTGGGGGGGACCAAAGTTTTTTTTTTTTTTGAAGGGGGGGGTTCTTTTTATTTAGAGAAATTAAATAATGAGGGAATTAAAAGGGAATTAAGGGAATAACGAAGAAATAAGAACGGTAAAAGAAGGTCTTATTATAGCCTAGTTGTGAATCAATCCATTTAAACTCTGTAAATAATATATATTTTTTTAAGATATGCACACATACACACTTGTTTGTATGTCTAATATGTCAAAAATGTAAAAAACTTTCGTCTCATCACATTCAGTTATGAATGACATAATTTAAATTATTACATATTTTCAATTCAAAATGGCAAAATTACATTAGAAAAGTTGAGTAGTTTGCATCACTGTATGTTACTGTGGCTCGTTAAACCTATCCTATTAAATGTTTAGATACTTTTATCTTACCACGAACGCATTCTTTTATTGTAAAAACTAAGAGCATTGCGCTAGAATTCACACACATCTTCAGTGAACATTAAGCCCCGGCCCTCCTTCTTTGATCTGATTGGCCATCATTTTGACCCTGACGAGCGCTGTTAGACCGCTTCCCAAGGTGGTTACGGCGCTGATGCTATTTAAAAAAATAGCTAGTAGCTATAAGCAATATGTTTTTTTAAATTGTGTGAAAATAATAAAATAATGACACAAGAATGAGATGTTAAAAATCACAGCTAAAGCACATTGCGGGATACAGTACTGCTTACAATATTATGTTGTAAATGGCACATTAGAAAATGTCTCAATTTGCAGAAACATGTTTTTTTTAAGGATTTTAAAGTGATAACATAAAAAATGTGTATGTTTGTATATATAAAAATTAATGAAAACACAACCACACTTGACAATTCACAACTAAGAAAAAAATGGATCAGAATTATAAATGTTACACAACAACATCACAAATAAATGTTGGTAGAGTGATGTTTCATTGTAAGAGTGTTATGAATGTAAATCTCTATCCAAACAAGACAAAGAATCATTCAAAGGAACAAAAGGAGTGCAAATGCCAGTTGATCCCATGTCTCCAAGGAATTCCACTGAGAAGTGCTCGTTTAAACAAAGGTCTTGTGTGTTTTATGCTGTATGTGTTTTAGTTCTGTTGTCCTCCGCCGTCCCTCTGTAATCATTCACATGCACAATTACAGAGCAACGGTGCGAGACATAAAGACACGTGTGAAACAGAAATGCAATGTATTTGACAGTGCGTGTGTGTTTTGGTGAGCATGTGTTTAGAGTGTAGCCCTTACACAAGTATGCGCATGTCGAGTGCACATGCTTTTCCATTTGAGTCATTCTGAAATGCTTCTCCTTGATGAATTATTGATATCACAAAACCGAACCCACAAGGCAGCACACATTATAATTGGTGAAGCAGCAGTGGATGGTGTGATTTACTGCAGGGTTAGTTGTGCATGTGTGGGGAGAAAAGGATGCATTTGAATTGATTTATTGCACGTCAGCACTCAATGCATGGCGACATTGTTAGTTTACTTTTTTATTCCGTCTTGTTTTCTTTAAAGTTCTTCCTGCCTTTGTTCTCATCTTTCTCACCTTTCCCCAATCGCTTTACTCTCTTCTTACCTATTCGTTTGCCTCTGGCTCTTTTCTACTCGATATCACACATGAATCTTTCTCTTCTTTGTCATTGCAGAATGAACTCTGAAGTTAGGACGTGCCATGCAGAGAGCGATAAAAATAGAATGACTGTCATTAGAAAGGCAATGATGGAGTGGACTAGTATATCCACCAAAGAATAAAAATCTTGCTCTTTTTCTATGTTGTGAGAGGGGATGAGCTAGTCTAGACCTCCACAGGTTTGTTTACTTGAGTTCAGACTGATACACACATACTGCCAGACTGAAGGGGCTTCTGAAGAGCGTTTCTTACACTACACTCGCCATCATTGTAAGCTCAAAGGATGTGTGGAGATCAACGAGAGCCTCAGATACAGTCCTAATGAACAACGAAAGAGAAAAGGACTTTACAACGACTGTAAACAACAGCAGAAAGACAAAGACAGAAAGACACAGGAGGTCCATCAAGACCGTCAAATTTTTGGGGTCTTGTCAGACAATGCTAAAATCACATATATTGCAAAAATGGAACGTTCAGAAAATCCAGCGAAAGGAAAAATACGTATATATACATATTTTGAAGCAGTTATGTTAATTTTTGAAAACGTAAATTTTTAATAAGCAACTAGATAAGACAGCTTGGGGTGTGAGTGTGTGCAGTGTATGTTGTAGAACAAAATGTCAAAGTATCGTCAAGTTATGTTTACCACAGGCTGTATTTGACTCATAAATTGCAAAACCCCCATTATAAAACCCCACAGGAAAATCTTGAAGGAACCAGTGGCAAATTAGACTTCTGGATTTTGACGTCATAAGCCCTATTCGGACGGGATTAGTTTTACATGGAGAGGTGGGGTAAAGTAATTATGACCAGAGCTTCTCAGTGATTTTAGTCCCGTCCGAATGTGCCATCTCAGTAATCATTACGGACAATGTCAGTAAAGATTACGGTGACTTTTACCTTCTGTAAAAAGGTCTGGAAAAATGACCTCAGGTAATACTTATCCCGTGTGAATAGACCCGCTGTAAATATGTACGTAAATATTCCGTCATTTCCTGTTTAAAAGTAGTTTTCAGCGGTTTTTCAAATATGGAGGTGCTTGAAAAAGCATTCAGTTGCGTTCTAGGCGGTGGAACAAATCTGTGGCAAACCTCAAGTGTTTTCTGCTTACCATTCAGATCAAAAAAAGGTCGAAAGCACTTGACAGAGGCACAAAACTTCTTTTAGCTTTAGGTAAGTGCCTATTACCAACATAATCCAATCAGAATTTAATGAATTTAATTAATAAATTGTTCGACCGGACCTAAATGTTATATATAGGTTATATATATATTATATGTGTTTGCGCAGGTGATATCAGGAAGCAACTTAATACGCACATGACGACAGGGAGGTGACGGCGGTGCGTAAATCGAGTTAGCATTCCCACTTCTGCTAGTTTTACTGAGATTTCTTATCCCGTGCGAATTTGCCATTAATATTACAGACGTCCTGTGGTAAAATTACATTACTCCATCTACCCTTGTAAAACTAATCCCGTCCGAATAGAGCTATACCTGCACCACTCTATTATTATGTAAATCCTTCCCACTGTAATAAGCTAATATTCAGTTCAATATAATATAAGGGCCACGTTCACACAGCAATAGAATACAGTTGTCAGTCCTGTATTTGAGTCCTTAATACGTTTACATTCACAGACAGTTTAGTTATTTATGGGAGTGACAACCACATTCTACAACCAAACTCACACCCGTAAATTTTCGGGACACACAACCGCATTCTCGGAAAAAACGCACTGTGTGAACAGAACCGGTTTGGACAACTAGTCGTCACGTGAGAGCTGCTATGAGCTGCACAAAAGCGTCTACTGTGTGCTGTGTGTTTTCGTCTGTGGTTTCAGTAACATACACAGAGATATCAGCTGTGTGTGTCATCTGAAGGTTCTAGATCCAGTCACTGTTCTCCACCGGAGCGGCTCCCGTCAGTTTTTGTGTTCTACGCGCGACTCAAATACTCCGATATTAAAGCTGCTGTCGGTTAATGAAGATTTTGATGGATGAACTCGAGGCTTGATTGGACTCGTCGTATCAAAAGTCATAAGACTTTTCGTTTTATAGATGTCGCTCATCTTTGATATTAGGTTGGTCACTGTCGCTATGGTTACTGGTAAGAGAATACAGGTTTGACTCTCATTGCACATTCATACAGACAGTATTAGAGACGCTACTGTAAGTTTCTGTTTGAACGGGACATTCAAGACTCACACCTGTAAGTAAATGCGGTTGTCAATCCCAAAAACTGACCGTATGAATGTAGCCAGTGTCAGGATGAATAAACATCTTAAATTCAGCACAAAAATCTATATTTGCCAAGCAACAGGAGGCTTGTTAAATCTAACTATGTGCAAGAGAAAAGGAATATATAACTCTTTACAGATTGACTTTTCATAGGTTTAATTCCCAGGAAATCAACATATTGGTTGGTAAAATGTATACACTGAATGTAATTAAATATGAACCTCCAAAATCTGTTTAATGATGCAAGGTGCAGAAAAACAGATATGTACAGTATTTCTATTCAAGCCCATACAATGACATTGAAACACAAACACACACAATTACAGAACTTTCAAGCAATCTAAGCCATTTAAATAAAAATTTAAAAGTTAAGGTAAAAAAAATGCAAATATATACACACACTACCTTTCAAAAGTTTGGAGCTGGTAAGGTTTTTTTGAAAGAACTTTTATTCAGTAAGGACATATTAAATCAAAAGTGACAGTAAATGCATTTATAATGTTACAAAACATTTTCTTTTTTCAAATAAATGCTGTTCTGAATGTTCTATTCATCAAAGATTCCTGAAAAAAATGTATCACGGTTTTCACAAAAATATTAAGCAAATATTAACTTTTTTCAAAATAAGAAATGATTCTTAAGCAGCAAATCATCATATTAGAATGATTTCTGAAGGATCATGTGACACTGAAGACTGGAGTAACGATGCAGAAAATTCAGCTTTGCATCACACATTATTTCACAATATTACAGTTTTTACTGTATTTTTGATCAAAATACTGAACAACAAAATATATTTTGGTAAGCACCTGACTTCATTCAAAAACACAAAAAAAAATCTTACCAAGCCCAAACTTAATGTAAATATAAAAGTATCTCATACACTCTGTCCCTCCTGGGCTCAGTCTAAGTTTCCAGCACTGGCATGATCTGATTCAGAAATACGATGAGATCAGTGGGCTTACTGTAGGAGATAACAATGGAGAGGTAATGATATATGCTTTTGTGGAGACACGCACACGCAGAGACCTTGAGAGACCGATATTAGCCTCTATGGGGCATTCAGTACACTGTCCCACACCGTCTGCCCGGCAGCAATGTGGGATATCCGATACAAAAGCCAATTTATCAGAGAGAAAGGCAGAGAATGTCCATAATGTCCATAATTATGACTTTATGATAATAATTAACTTCAGATGTATTATGTCATAAGCATTACTTGGTTTCTAAACCATCCACATACTGTAAAACGTTTTATTAAAACAATCGTTTCACTAACTGGGTTGGCTTTACTTTCTTCTGGACACACTTAACATTTTTTTTTTATTTCCTCATTAGAAGAAGTGCTGCGGCATTAACTAGGATATAGACACTTGTTAAGAAATTAAGGTCTAAATGGTTATTTTGCAAAGGCGCTCTCGGTCCCTGATGCTCTGAGCTGTTCAGGCACTAATTAAAGACAGTTTCACACATCTGTGCGGTTTTACAAAGCTCATTATTGTAAAACAGCACCATAGCAAAAAGATAAATGACGAGAGATAAAGTGGGATATGAATTGGCACAATTAGATGGTGTATAAGCAGTGCAAAGAACGTGAAGATTCTCTCTCAGGGGGATTTAATCGTTAATGAGCTACATATATACTCCTGAGAACAGACAGGGATAGTTGAGGATATATAAATATTACATGAAAAACTTCAACTTAACAAACCAAAATTTGAAATGATGCCTTGGTAACTAACTGATAAAAAACAAGTTTAAAAAGTTAAAGTTGCACTAAAACTGAAATAAAAATTAATCTAAATAGAAAAACGACTAAAAATGGCAACACAAATCACAAAACAAAGTTACTAAGCTTGAACTAAATTTAAAAAGAAAACTGAAAAAAAAAACTATACAAATAATACTAAAAAAAAGTATCAAAATTGCACAAAATAGGATGTGCACAGGCCTATACAAACCAAAACGTTCAAAAAGTTTTTAATGTTTTAAATGTACAAACTGATCATTAAAGGTGCATTTGTAAATCGCCATGTTTTTGAATCACCTTGGATTTGTGTGTGTATTTTGAAACTTTCCTGGGAGGTTTCCATTCACACGTGGATCCATCATATTCTTTAGCCAATCAAATTTGAGCTTATTAACAATGTACAATTTTCTGCACGTAGCATCAATTACACTGATTCTAAACACGGGAGACCAGGGCTGCGTTTAACTCCACTTTTAGACATACACTGCAAATTCCCTAAGCACTTCCCCTCGGGGGAATCCCCACCGCCATTTTGAAGTGCATTGAGTGGATGAGGGATGTTTATTTGGACAGACCCTCGACCCCTCGATTTTGACAGAGGGAGTGGGTCTACTCAACATGTACAATTCAGGTAGATCCATAGACCACAATGCACCATGATTGTGATGTCACAGCAGATCATGCTTAATTTACTCCCACCCCAGACAACTCTATGAGTGTATGATACTGGCGTTATTTTGACATTTAACCACATTTTATACTTGTAGTTACCTTAAGATGACTGTTTTTCAACACAGTTATAGTTTATTGTAATGTTATAATTTTTTTTGCGTATTTTGTAATATTTTATTAAATATTTTTAATATTTATTTAATATATATATATATTAATATGTAATTTTTTTTTTTTTTTTTTTTTTTTTAATTGCCCAAGCATACATACAGGCATATAGAATGGTGCGTAAAACTTTTTTATAAGGAAAAAAAAAACTGTAAATAATAAATCAGCTCCATAGTGGATTCCAAGTGGTCAAGTGCTTAGGGTGTTCCATTTAAACCCATTCAAATGGTTCCGCCAGTAGTGGGCACTCATTCAACGTAAGCAATGAAATACATCTGAGTGAACGAGACCGAGGGAATTAGCAAGGGAAGGGCATAAAAAATTGGACTTAAATGCAGCCCAGGACTTATATCCTACAAACCATACAGTTTTAGGTCAAAAGTCAGTTATACAAAACTGTATTTTATCTAGTGCTGGTTTTGTATGTTGGATTCAAACATTGGAATTTTAATTTGGAGGGCAGAATTCACAAACACTATTCTAATGTTGTCACGGTTATGGACTATGGAAATAGTATTCGAAAACAGAATTAGTATGTCCCAAACCGTAGTATGTTGAAAAGAGTATTTCAAAAATACCCGGATGGTCTACTATTTCCGGTCAGAATTCGAAATGCAGATCGACGCACACTCTAATGGCTGATATTGCCCACAACCCATTGCGAGTTGGACGAGGATTTGATTAGAATTACAAACGCGGATAAAAAGTGTTAAAAAACTACAAACATGACGGATGTGCGAGTCCGATGGTTAAGTAGAGAGGTTTAGATAAAGGGGTTTGAGTGATCAATTATCAGTATTTAACCTGACTAAAAGATATTTATTCAATGTTATCCACATTATATTTCACCTGCAGCAGCATTGTGAACTTTTGTAATGATACGTTTGGCCATTAACTTTTAAATGCATCATTATATTTAAACTGCAAACACATGAGGAGAGTCTCTGCATTAAAGACCCACAAATGGCAGATCAACGTGCTACTACGATACGGTAGGAAATGAAACTGAATGTGGAGGATTTTAACTGTTACGATTGACAGGGCAGTTTAAACAGTGACAGGATGCACGTAACCTAAGCGACAGAGTCCGTTATAGATGACGAAGTAGTATGTCCCAAAGCTTGCATTCTCTTCTGCTACACACTCAAAAGTATGTACTTTTTCTTCACAAAAAGAGTACATACTTTTAGGTCGTAGTATAAGTAGGTGAATTGGGACGCAGCATGTTTTGTTTCCTTTAGTTCCTGTTTTGTTTTGGTTTCTTGGGTTACTGATTATGTCTTTGTTTGTATCTATGTAACCCCTCCTGTTCGAACCGCCCACTCCAAGCGGGACTCGAATCCAGGTCCGCCGGCATGAGAGTCGGACGCTCTAACAAGGAGGCTAAAGGCTGCAACCTCTAGCGTCAGTCGCCTCTTGAGATCAGAGGAGTGAGGTTTACCTGCACAGCAACTACTAGCTGGCCTCCGTTACATATGGTTACTTATGATTTGCACCTGCCTGTCATTATATTCGCCTGGTATTTCGGTTCTTGTTTATTAGTTAAAGTGGTTAGCGTTTATTCCTACATCAGGCCCTGTTTACACCTGGTATTAAGATGTGTTTTGTTTGATCGGATCACAAGTAGACAAGGTAGACATATTCCCGTTTACACCTGGTGTATTAATCATCTCTTTTGGTCACTTTCTACCACTTCTTGTCATGATTTCTGTGAGGGGAGGGTCTGTGGGCAGGTAAATGTATGGGGTTTTTTAGATCTTTCGATCTAATGGACAAAATAAGCTTGCACAATTTACATACGGAGACAATGGAAAAACATACGGAGAGCGTCAGCTTCCGTTTCAACTCTGACAGCCACAAGACCACGTCGAACGCTGTGAGTGCGTGTTAGAAATCAGGAATGGTGAGAGAACATTGTGCATGGTACGTTATAACTTGGGTCTTCAATCGACAAAGTTTAAATCCCGTCTGTCTAGCGCGCTTCCCATAATGTTTACACATTAGGTTAGTAGGCGAAGAATAGGGGTCTTTGCAGCTGTGTGAACACATTCGACCACATGAGCATTTGCACTACGAAATCAATCCGGTCAAATGTGTTTTTGACTACCTCTGGAAGTGGTCGAAAGTGGACAAGCTCAAAACGTTTTAGACCCTGTTTACACCTGTATTTAGCGTTGTCCACTTGTGATCCAACCGACAAACTCATCTTAATACCAGGTGTAAACATGTTACAAATGTTAAACAAGTGAGAACAATAAAACACATTCAGACAAGAGTATGTAACTATATAATAAAGGTATATTTTTACTGAAAGTAAACTTTCAGTAAACTCAGGACAAGGGTAAAATGTCATGTTGGCTAAAGCTGTCACATTTTATAATCACGCTGCATACTATGTATTTTACTCCCAGTCCTCTGAACGCTGCCACTAACACTTGGTGGGTTTGGTGTGAAAAATCCAGACAGACAGAAAATAAAGGGGGAATTATAGTCTGATGGACAAATATGAAACGCTTTGTGGCTATTTCCCCACTGACCTCTCTCCTCAGCAGCCGTACACATATGATTGTGGTGGTAATTGCAGTGCCGGCGGTATGTCTCTCCTCAGACATGACAGTGCAGTAAGAGGATGGCCTGCTGCTTTCAGCTTTCAGACAGAACGTCTCCTTCTGGCCTCCCGCTTTCACACAGCCGGCCAGTGTGACAGCTCCTGCTCTTGAAAGCCATACCACCATTGTGGGAGAATCTCCCGCAGTGCTGATGACTAAAAAGAGTAGTGGCGCGTGTGGCAAAACCGAAACAGATGAAACACTACAGGAAAAAGACTTGCCCAGTTGGGTCACATCGATTTACTGGTGTGAAACACATGATATTACAGTTATATTGACCAGGAGTCTTGAAAAGATGAGTGATCAGCATGCTACCAAGCAAAGTCTTTATGATCTGATGATCCGAATGTTTCCTTGCGTTATGATTCATAATTTTCCCTTCAAAAACTGCCTTTTTCAGTACACAGAGTGGCATATTTTTGTCCTTCTATTGCAGTGTCCCTGGTCAGGTCATTGTCATGTAAAGGACTTTTTATTTACTGCATCAAGTAAATGAGAGCTTGTCACTCACATACAAGCAAGCAACATGTTGTAAACACATCCTGTCAACAGCACAATCTTCACTGAGACTTTAGTTTCTGTTGCTCAGGCAACTCTTGAAAATAAAAATGCAACTTCTACAACCGAGCGGCTGTTAACAGTCCAACTTGAAATCTTTGACAGCTTTAGGCAACTAAAATCTCTGCTATAGCCTTTTAAGATTCCATCCACATTTAACTTGAAATATTGATTTTTCAATATTTAGCAAATACAGTGGTACTCAATTAAATGGCCTCTTTTTGAGTTTAGTGATTCACAATATATCCATGACTATATGTGCATTATAAACTGTATGGTATGTTCATAACACATGTATTTAATATAATGTAATGTAAGTGCACATAAATGGCAGTTAAATACTTTTTTATTCAATACTTTTGTTATTAAATAGTTTTTTTTATTTACTATATTTTAATCTGCATGACTACAATGGCTTGTTCCTTTTGAAGAAATTGTAATATTATAGAAAAATGTAAAAAATCACTATTTATAAGCCATTTCAGAGCAATAACATAAATATTAAGATATACAAATGGAATATTGTCAAAAGACTAAAGAATATCAAGATATTATCCCTATTGAACATTGATTATTATGAATATAATTTTTTTGTTTAAATATATGCAAAACAATATAGATTTATAATATTGGCCATCATATCAGTTTTCAGCCATAACACACAACAACATTGGCTCTCAATATCAGGAAAAAAAATCTGTAAATATTTACAATAAGGTTTTATTTCAACGTTTACTAATACATTATTAAAATGTAAATTTGTATCTGAGCTAACATGAACTAACAATGAACAGTTGTAGTTTTATGAACTAACATTAACGAAGATTAATAAATACTGTAACAAATGTATTGTTATAATTAATGTTAGTTAATGCATTAACTACTGGGACCTTATTGTAAATCTTTATTGTGTATGGTTCACCCAAAATGAAAATTACTGTGTGAGAAATTTACACAGAGTGTAAGTTTACAGAGTTTTAGTGTCAGTACTACATTAAACTTCTATATATAATGTTGAATATAATGTATAATAATGCAATGGGGGAATGTTTGTGGGTCCTGATATTGCCAGATGTCTTATGTTACCAGTAAAAAGTGACCTGCATTATTTTCAATATATCTAGTCAGTGACAGTGCAAGCATATTCGTCTAAAATAATTCTTCAGAATCATGTATATTTTTATTCTGGAGTCACATTGTCCTGTGCATTGCCAGCACCAAGTCCAAGCCTATTCATTTCCACCCAAATGTAATTCAAATTTAGCATTTTAATCAACAGTACATTTTTTGTTAACCTTTTACCATGTCTTGAAGTATCGCAATAATATCGTATCGTGAGATTAGTATTGTGATATGTATCGAATCGTGACATAAGGGTATCGTTACACCCCTTAACCTTCAACTAATTGGCAGACAAGTTTAAGTGGTGAATGACAGAAGTTAAATAAGAGTCTCAGTACAGCCGACTGTTACATTGGAGGATTACCCAGCTTCCTGCTGCTCCAAACACAGATCAGAGACTAACAAGGATTTGTCAAGATTAACATAGCAGATTTCAGTTGTTCTGCATGAGCCAGAAGAATTAAATCCCCTCATTGGTAAGTGAAGGCTGTTTGATGTTTGGAAGACTGTTTGGTGTTACTTGAACACGTGTGTGATATTGTGCAGTACTCAACTACTGTATTAAGGAAGCTTTTCCGAAACTGTGGCTTGTCAAGCTAGTCAGTACTTAGACTATAATTTTAAAAATGTAGTTAGATGCGCTACAAAAGGGTCAAATTTATTTTAGCCTTTTTTGAGCACAAAACAGCATTTAAATAAATATGTTGCCTCAAAAAAAGAATACACCTGGTTGAAATGAGTGAATTAGTTAATTTGATCAGTGAATCAGTCATCCAGATGTTGTCTCTAAGTGGCCAGGTACATCTCAATAATAATTCTATTATTTTAACTCTTCACCGTATATTTGCTGCATTATTCACACACATAAACTGCGTTGTGACATATTACCTGTTACATTTCTCAGTCGGGTCAGAATTGGCCACAGTTGTTTGTGATTACAAGTCACCTTTATTTCTATAATGCTTTGTACGGTACAGGTTGCTTCAAAGCAGTTTCACAGTGATAAACAGGAAAACAACGATCAATGGTGTAAACTTCATCAAATTCAAATTCTGCTGTAAAGCAGATCTACAGAAGATAATAGTGCCATTATTCAGATCAATTCAGTTTAGATTTTGGTTCAGTTCAGTTTAATAAAGTATGTAAAGTTCATCAGTTATGAAATGAGTCCACATTAGCTATAAGCAACTCCACAGAAGACAACAGGGTCGTTATTCATGTGGATTCAATTCAGTTCAATAACAGTGTCGATGTTTCAAAATTCTTCAATTATTACACAATTAAAACACTTTACAGAGACTACAGGGCCAGAGTCTCAGGGGCAGATTTAGGCAAATACACCCTCTTTTGTACTTGTCTATACTAAAACTAATAACGTATTCCTTATTGTGTGATAGGGATGTGACGGTGAGGAAATTTTCCCACCGGGAAATCGACATGTGACAACACCGATAAAACCGGTATCACCGGCGGGGGCTTTTTAAATTGCCAGCTAGTAAAATGAAAGTAAAATGCGCACGGCCAGTGTGGAGCAAAGCAAGGGTTTTCAATGAATTCCTATTAAAGTTAAACTTCCATAAGAATGAACTGAAAATGCGCCAGACTGGACATGCACCGTGAATGAATGACAGTGCAGCCGTGAATGAATGCCCATGCGGCCGTGCTCATTTTAGTTTCGGTTTAGAAGCGCCAATTCGGGGGCGGGTTGCTTGAATTGTGGGTTCATTAGCCTATTATTCTTAATGAAAAACACAACAACAAAACAGTACAATGACAAACTCACTTAAATAGGCGCTTTTATATTTCGCTTTGAAACCAAATCTTCCGCGATCGTCTTGTCTGTCAGCTCTTCGCTCTCGTGATAAATTAAATCTGACTCCTGCTGCGTTTGTGCTGCGACTCTCGTTCGGCTCACACTGTATTGAGCAGACACGTTCAGTTTTTAATTGTAGTTCTCTAACTGAACTAAATGATTTTATTACTATAAAAATCTAAACGACGTGGGGGTGGTGCCGCGGTGGGCAAGTGATGTAACCGGTGTTTCGCCTGAACACCGGTAACACCGGCAACACCGACTATCGCAGCAAGCCTATTGTGTGATATGGATTTTAAGGGTGTGAGAGTGGACACTATGGGCCCTATCATACACCTTGCGCAATGCAACGGCAGGCGCGACGCGAGTGTTTTTTGCTAGCTTCAGCCCGATGCAGTTATCATTTTCACATCCAGCGCCACGTTGTTTAAATAGCAAATGCACTCATGCCCATCTGTTCGCCCATGGGCGTGCTGATCTGAAAACGAGGTGTGTTCAGGCGCACTGTTGGCGCATTGCTATTTTGAGGCAACTGAAAACAACTGCTCCATTGACCAACAAAAACCTGGTCTAAAGTCAATAGCCCAGTATTTTGTGTTATTTAAAGGGCGCGTTAGTAACATGCGCCTATAGGAGGGTGCGCAACGTGCGTACACTCTGATTATTACAAACACAGGGACGCGCAGCAGCACACAAACATGCCAAATATAAAAAATAAAAGGATTCCTCTCTGGAGAAGTGTTCAGTCAGTGTTCCGCCATGCAAATAGCGAATCCGCCATGGTGCAAGCGCAACTGGCTTTTAAAGGGAATGGGAGTTGATTGGGAATGGGAGTGATTGGTTTATTGCACGTTACGCCCAAAACACACCCATGACTCATTAAAAGACTAGGTACAACCCTTTTAGACCATGCGCCTGGCGCGCCGACTGTTTTTTCCGTCGTTAAACTAGCAAAAGTGGATTCGGACACGCCCTAAGTGCACCTGCGCCGTGCGCTTCAGACCATGCGCTCAGATCGTTAAAATAGGGCCCTATGACACAGTGTGCTTTTGTGTGTGTGTCCTGGTAAACCCCACATTATGGGGACAAAATGTCCCCACAAAGATGGCAATATCCAAAATCCTTGTCCTTGTGAGAACATTTTTTGGTTCCCATGAGGAAAACAGCTTATAAATCATACTAAGTGATGTTTTTTGAAAATGTAAAAATGCAGAAAGTTTTGTGTGATGGGTAGGTTTAGGGGTAGGGTTAGTGTAAGGGGGTAGAATATACAGTTTGTACAGAACAAAAATCATTACGTCTATGGAATGTCCTCATAAAACATGAAAACTCAACTTGTGTGTTTTTGTGTGTGTGTGTGTATACAGTATAAAAACCATTACGTCTATAGAGAGTCCCCACAAAGATAGCGAACCAGAAGTGTGTGTACAGTTTAAGAGTGCCTACAGATGTGTTTCCTCCAAATAAGTCTGTTGTGACATATTCTGCTTTGGACCTTCTTGCTGTCCATTGGCTGAGTGGGAGGATTGATTTCATCATCAAAGTACACAAGTGAGAACAGCCACAGGCAACCAGATAGAGTAGACAAGAGAGGAGTTTAAAAATATCACACATACACAATGGATGTACTGTTACGCTTTCATCTCACTGCAAAACAGCACTCAAAAAAAAGCAAAGAGGTTTCCACACAGTTTAGAACTGAATTAAGCTACAACTGAAAACAGGAGAAGACAAAACAGAGCAACATAGAGAGTTGGAGAAAAACAGGAGTCATATGATGATGATCATTTGATGGTTTCAGATTGATATTGTTATTTTCAAAGAATTTAATTAGCCACTAAAATCGTATTTCTTCATGCCTGCTCACACTAAGAACGATAACTATAAAGTATAACAATATCCACACCAATGGACAATATAATTCTGTTTATTATGCACACGCTGCAGTTTTGTTGTTTTTTTAGTGTTAACGGGTTACATCCCAATTCCCATGCTATCCATTCTAAATAGCGCACAAAATTAAAATCAGCCCATCCCAAATAATAGTATGTTGAAAATAGTATGTGAAAGGTGGCCAGATGGCAGACTATTTCCTCTGGATTTCTGACATGCATTTGGCTAATACCGCCCATAACCCTATTCATAAGAGTGGGGTAGTTGTTTGTGTACTGTTCTCGTTTCACATTTTTAGTTGATTAACACTAGGAATGAATGCAAGGACAAAGCTGTTATATCAGTTTTTTTAAATGTGTGAATTTAGCTAGATTCTAACACTTGCAAAGAGTAAACAACAAAGATCATATGCAGAGTTTGGGCTGCCTAGGAAACTACCATAATTCCCTCTATCCCGGTTAGAAATGTTGTAGGATTGTGTCGTGCTCTTAGACCCAGCACTGGGTTTCTTTTCCTGCGCACTGAATCAGCTGAGCTGGTGAAGCAGCTGTGTTAGCAGTGTTAACTCTTGATGGCAGTGCTGGGAGTGATATGAGGGTTCCAGGGCTGACCGTGTTGTATCAGTACAAAGCTCTGTAAATAACAGACTGTCAGTCCTCCACCATTGCGTACCTCTAAATCTTTCATGCTCAGAAGGACTCAGCAGAAATTTCTGCACCTCAGATGCTGCACCTTGTCTTTTTTCTAATTTCTGCACCGGTTATTTTATGGCTGCCACATGATGGGGAAGGTTTTGGAGAGAAGCCATTTTCAGTGGTCATGCTCTTCTACTGCTCTCTTTGCCATTGTAAAAAGAGAATTCACCCCAAAAATTTATTCTAGAATTGTAATTCTGTCATCATTTACTCACCCTCATGTTGTTAAACTCATATGACTTTTTCTTCTGTGGAACAAAAAAAAATGTCTTCATGTTGCTCTAAAAGTTAACCACAGCTATTGAGCTCCAGAAATGACCAAACATCCTTACAACTAGTCCGATATATTTCACAAGCAGGGCGGTATCTGAGGTGTATATAATAAAGGTTGTGAATTAATTGCCTAATATTAACTCTACTTTAGTGCTGCACAATGCCAAGATAACCGACCTTCTCATCTGAGCTGCCTCAGTGGTCTAACACTACTCATCAATGTCAAAATATCTGAGATGATAACCAATCAAATTAAAGTAGGCGGGCTTTATGTACACGGAAGCTGCTGAGCGCAAATTCCAGTGTGACACTTCAGTTAACGGTCATAAAGTGCGAGATAAGATGTAAGTAGCTAAACTAAACATTTGATATTTGAGAGCTGTTTTATGATAGGAATGTTAAACAAGCAACAGACTAAACTTTTGTTTAATTTCGCCATTTGAATTGAAAATCAACACGGTCTCACTCCTATTCGTCACATATTGACGCTTGGTCAGTTCCCTTCAGCGTCACTTTTTAAAGCACAGGGTACCCCTTTAGCATCGTTTTTCGACGCGCAGTACTCCATTGATTTCAATGAGAAACCTTTGGCGTCATATACAGACGCGTTGGGCATGGTTATCGTCATGATGAAACTATATATTGGGTTATGATTTTGCCATTATGACATGGAGTGTGATTCTCAATTTAATCAGCCAGCATAATTTTATTTACATTTATTTTCTTTTTTTATTTACGCTATTCAGACACGTTTTGAACACGTAACCCAACCCCATCCCTAAACCTACCCATTTGTGTATTATAAAAAACAGGATATAACAGGCAGATACGACTGCAGCCACAATTTATTCAAAAAGTACAAATATTCCAAATGTTCCGAGGCCAAACGATTGATTTGTGTGAAGAAAATCCCCAAAAGTGATCAGTGTCGAGTCCATCCGCCGAAGATCATGAACACATTTCAAAAATTGCCGTCCGAGGAAACATTACGTCAGCTTTGACAGCATTGTCTGTCGTATGTCTCGTGACCAATTGCGTCATTACGTCAGCTTTGACTGTAAAATGCCATTGGCTCTTGTGTGTCTCGTGACCGATCGCGTCATGCTAAAGAGTCGGGTGTATCATTTGAATGAGATGACTGAGTGGAGTGTGTGTGTTTACGGAGCGGCGGGTTGGATCATCATTTCAGCGATTAAAACATTAAGATCAACTCTGTTCTTCACATGAAGATATCGTATGACTTCAGAAGACTTGGAATGCAACATGAGTTAATACTTTTATACTGTTTTTGGTCAGTTTTTGCAATAAATACCTGTGACTGTACTTTTATTTGCCTGTTACATGTTTTATATTGTTGAGAAATGGGTAGGTTTAGGGTAGGAGTGGGGTTAGTTGCTCCAAATTATAAAAGTAGCCTATAAATATTTATCTACCTATAAAAAATCATGCCTACTTTTACAAATGCAAAGAATTAAATGCGTCTTGATCTGACGCATTGGGCAAACAACTGAAATCAAATGGAGTACCCTGTGCATCGGAAAACGGCGCTAAAGGGGTACCCTGTTCGTAAAAAGTGACGCCGAGGGGTCCTGACCAAGCGTCAATATGTGATGAATAGGAGTGAGACCGTGTTGTGAAAATATATAATTTACGTGATTTATGTAATGTAATTCGTAACTGTCAATGTGACGAGACATTGAAGAAACATTCATTAAACTCACAAACCCCCTGCAGTTCATTCATGAACCCGAGTCTGGGAAACCCTGACATAATGTAAAGTTTAATGCACTTCATGTTGTTGATAACAAAGAATGAAATATATTTTCTTTCTCTTTGTATTTTATATCAATATGGTACAATATTATCCTGTTCAGTTCAAACTGATAAACAAGTTAGGTCAAAAGTAATCAAAAAGTAGTCGACTATATTACCTAAAATGTAATCTAATGGATTAGGTTACCAACTATAATTTTTGTCATGCAATTTGGAATCAGTAACAGACTACAATTTGTAAGTAATCTAACCAGCACTGGATGTACTTAAAGGGGTCATGAACTGACCTTGCACTTTTGACATATAAGAGGTCATCATATTATAAGAATATCCTGTAAATTTCTTGTTAGTCCAAAAACAGCTTTTGTTGAAACCAAGCCCAGAGAACTAATCATTGTGGAATGTGCCTATCGAATATATAGGTGAAAGACCACCTCTGCAGAAGAAGATCAACGCCTACTTCATCATTGCAACTTTGGCCCCGCCCACTGGTGTGTTAGTGAGATGGCAAGGAGAGCAGAGCAATACAGGATCACAGCACTAAAAATAACATTAGGCTACATTCCAAAGGATCCTAATGCTAGGAATGTGGTTATACATTTTCAACAATGTGAATGTCTCAGCTGAGCATTATTTATTTGAGCATTATTTATCGGTACATTCACTGTGGAATCTTTGGCATATCAGTCGCAATTTTGGCGCAGGCTTTGCAAACAAACTTTTACGATATGGACTTGACAGTAATGCCACAACATGTAAGTAACTGTGTTAATTCTAATGCCTGATCTGTGACCAGTGATTTCTGATATGTAATGATTCATGTACAGTCAGATGTTCTTTGTCTATGTGTCAGTAAATCAAACCAGTGACTAAACGGTCAACTTCACTTTGTTTCTCTTAGTAGGATGAAAATAATCTGTTATTTAAACAGTGATTAAATTATATAAGTGATCAAAGAAAGCTCCATTTGCAGTCGCTGGAGCTGTCAATCAAACAGCCCAAGTTTATCAGTGACTGAGTTCTGGACTCTCGCCAAAACTCCCGTAATAATCAATGAATCTCTTATTTACATCGTATTTGCACTGTTAGTTTTTATGAAAGCATCAGGGTTAAATCAGGGTAGGAAAAATGCCTTTTTTTCTAAATTATGACAATTTTTGATGTAAAAATCATACTAACAACTAACATTATAAGCGCACCCCAGGAAACATTATAAAACAATAAAACAATGCAGTTCATGACCCCTTTAAGTCCTACTTAAGTCAGTCAAAAAAGCACTCTAAGGTTGCATTTAATTTAAATGTAAACTATAATATATTTTCATTTAATTGCAATTACCATTTAATTAAGTGTGTGAAAACATGGTCATGGTCACTGAGTCAGCGACTTGAGCTCTGATTCGAGAATGAATCAGTCTGATTTGTGAACCAGTCGTCCAGTCCTATTAGTGAACTGGATCAACCAGTTCAACTCAAAATGATATTTTTTTACTGACCCATCAATTCACTGACACAGCGATCCAGTGACAGTGGTTCTCAAGCTCATAGGAGGGAAGATTATCACCCCAAAAATCTCAAAGAATCACTATGATTGCATCCCATAACTACCTCATCAACTATGAATACAACTATATAGGGTTACAATAGTAAATTATGTTATGTCTGTATCCCTAATAGATTTCTGTTCCTCTTTGACAGCTTTGGTCATTATGATAGCAGAATAACATCTGGTCTCTAGTGTGCGGATAAGATGGGATGACAAGTACCAAACATTATGACCGACAGTGTGAGCTCACAGATGTAAATACACCAGAAAGGAGGTCCGAACAACTTATCCTTGAATTTTGAGTGACAGTGAGGTTTTCTAGTGCCACTGTTTGCAGGACTGCCATATGGGACACCCCACAGCCTTATGCAGGGACCCTTCACTATAATATTCTGGTTAGATTTTCAATCTAAATACACTATATTGCCAAAAGTTTTGGGACGCCTGCCTTTACATGCACATGAACTTTAATGACATCCCATTCTTAATCCGTAGGGTTTAATATGGATTTGGACCACCCCTTGCAGCTTCAACTCTTCTGGGAAGGCTTTCCACAAAGTTTAGGAGTGTGTTTATGGGAATTTTTGACCATTCTTCTAAAAGCGCATTTGTGAGGTCAGGCACTGATGTTGGACGAGAAGGCTTGGCTCGCAGTCTCCGCTCTAATTCATCCCAAAGGTGTTCTATCGGGTTGAGGTCAGGACTCTGTGCAGGCCAGTCAAGTTCCTCCACACCAAACTCACTCATCCATGTCTTTATGGACCTTGCTTTGTGCACTGGTGCGCAGTCATGTTGGAACAGGAAGGGGCCATCCCCAAACTGTTCCCACAAAGTTGGGAGCATGAAATTGTCCAAAATGTCTTGGTATGCTGAAGCATTAAGAGTTCCTTTCACTGGAACTAAGGGGCCATAAACAACCCCACACCATAATCCCCCCTCCACCAAACTTTACACTTGGCACAACGCAGTCAGGCAAGTACCGTTCTCCTGGCAACCACCAAACCCAGACTCGTCCATCAGATTGCCAGACAGAGAAGCGTGATTGGTCACTCCAGAGAACATATCTCCACTGCTCTAGAGTCCTGTGGCGGCGTGCTTTACACCACTGCATCCGACGCTTTGCATTGCACTTGGTGATGTAAGGCTTGGATGCAGCTGCTCGCCCATGGAAACCCATTCCATGAAGCTCTCTATGCACTGTTCTTGAGCTAATCTGAAGACCACACGAAATTTAGAGGTCTGTAGCTAGGTCTGTGTGCCTCAGCATGCGCTGACCCCGCTCTGTGATTTTACGTGGCCTACCACTTCGTGGCTGAGTTGCTGTTGTTCCCACTTGCTTCCACTTTGTTATAATACCACTAACAGTTGACTGTGGAACATTTAGTAGTGAGGAAATTTCACAAATGGACTTATTGCACAGGTAACAACCTATCACAGTACCACGCTTGAATTCACTGAGCTCCTGAGAGCGAACCATTCTTTCACAAATGTTTGTAGAAGCGTCTGCATGCCTAGGTGCTTGGTTTTATACACATGTGGCCATGAAAGTGATTGGAACACCTGAATTCAATGATTTGGAGGGGTGTCCCAATACTTTTGGCAATATAGTGTATGTTTCAAAGGCAGCACATAAGCCGCATCATACTAGCATATACTATTACTAAACTACACTGTGATTCCTAATAAGATGAGTCACATAAAGTTAATAACATAATCTCTTTGAATTAACTTAAGTACAGATAACTTAAAGGGATAGTTCACCCAAAAATGAATCGGCCTCATGTCGCTCCAAACCCATAAGACTTTCATTCATCTTTTTCTCATTCAACAAATTTTTTCACAATATTTTTTATGTGAGATTTCTGTCCCCCATTGAAAGTCTATTTACCCAAAATGATGACACTGATGGTTAAAAATGTTCATAAAGAGATCGTAAAATAAATCAATCAATGAATCAAGCAGTTTATTCCAGGTCTTCTGAAGAGACACGATCGCTTTATATGATGAACAGATTTAATTTAGGCTTTTATTCACAATTAAACATTGATCAGCAAGGCATATTGTAACAAGGTATGTTGTTATGGGAAGAAGGAGGCGGGAACTGACGAACGTTTAAACAGTTTAATAAATAAATAAACACGAAATGAAAGTAAAGCAGGCAGCCCCTCACGGCTACCACACATACATAATAAAACATAAACAAAATATAATGTAAAATCCAGACCTGGTCCTCTCTCGTCCTTCACTGTCGTCACTCCTCCTTTTATGCCTCCGAAACTCCTCCGTGAGATACAAGACCGGTGCAGCGCAGATATATTTCATAATAATGTAATGTCTCTGTGATGTATTATTTTTTTATTATTTAATTGATTGCCCTTAAATTGATTGATAGCCTTAGTCTGAATCATGTATATGGTTTTCAGCAAGAATATACAGCATAAATATTCATATTCACCTGGAGGACGACAGTGAACTTCTAAACTTGGTGCTCTTCTGCTGAACCTACTGTTGCCTTTGATCAAACCATCTGAAGTCATGACAGGTGATAGATTTAGACATTTTGGAACAGGAATAGATAAAAAGAGTCTCCTCTGAGAAGAAGAAACAACATTAATTTTGTTTTTAGTGTCTGAAAGGAAAGACAAACTCTCTGGAGGCTGTATTACGCTTCAGAGGGAAGTCTGAGAGCTGGCTAATGGAGCTTACTGAGATGATAAGAGCATTTGTGTTGGTATGTGTGTCTATATGTTGTTATTATTGGTGTTAAAAGCTCTGCTACTGCTCCTCATCTGTATTTTCAGCTCTCGGCGCACTAACACAGCGTGGAGCCACTGAGAAACCGTGTATCTCTGTAATGTCTGTACACACAGGTGAAGCAGGTGAGTGTGTGTGTGTGTGTATGTGTGTGTCTGGAGCCGGCTGTGAGTTGGACCAGCAGGTGATTTGTAAACAGGAGAGATGATTTTATTAGATGGTGCAACAGGGTGTGAAGAGATTCTCTCAGACACACACAAACAGGAAGGAAGAGAAGTCTTAATCGGCTGACACATGGGTTGTATCCTCTCTTTGTGGTAGTCCAGTAGATGGACCGAATTTGATGGCACTTTCCTTTCACCCATGGTACGATCTAAAATTGTCTATGGCTGGATCTTCTGGACGTCTTGCCATTTAATCTTGTTTGGCCTTGGGATAAAGCATTGTTAGGTCTAAGCTATTGTGGAAAAGCAGAGATCAATATTTTTAGCGCTTTTCTTTTTGGTGCTGCCTGTAGTGCAGAATACATAGATTTAGTAAACAAAAAAACTTAATTTTTTTTGTCTACACAAAAAATATGGCCCAATTTACAGTGGTAATATGAAGGAATTTTCTGTATTGATTTTTCACAGGTACAATAGGTGAAATAATGTTGTGCTTTAGGGTTGAACGAAATGTCTGTACACTTACCAGTGTACTAGTAATTTCCTGACGGGACATTAATTTATTAAAAAATACATTAAAAATGTTGTTCAAACAGAACATGTCTTGAAAATACCTCTCTTTATTGAATGATGTCAGAGGGCCCCTGCAGACCCTCATGACTGTGGGTCAGAAATATATAATACATATACACCGATCAGGCATAACATTTTGACCATTGATTCCTAATATTGTGTTGGTCCCCCTTTTGCTGCCAAAACAGCCCTGACCTGTCGAGGGATGGACTCCACTAGATCCCTGAAGGTGTGCTGTGGTATCTGGCACCACGATGTTAGCAGCAGATCCTTTAAGTCCTGTATGTTGCGAGGTGGGGCCTCCATGGATCGGACTTGTTTGTTCAGCACATCCCACAGATGCTCGATTGGATTGAGATGTGGGGAATTTGGAGGCCAAGTCAACACCTCAAACTCGTTGTTGTGCCTTCTTCCCATAATGCATCCTGGTGCCATGTGTTCCCCAGGTAAGCGACACACATGCACCTGGCCATCCACGTGGTGTAAAAGAAAACGTGATTTATCAGACCAGGCCACCTTCTTCCATTGCTTCCTTGGACCACTTTTGATAGATACTGACCACTGCAGACCGGGAACACCCCACAAGAGCTGCAGTTTTGGAGATGCTCTGACCCAGTCGTCTAGCCATCACAATTTGGCCCTTGTCAAACTCACTCAAATCCTTAAGCTTGCCCATTTTTCCTGCTTCTAACACATCAACTTTGAGGATAAAATGTTCACTTTCTGCCTAATATATCCCACCCACTAACAGGTACCATGATAAAGAGATAATCAGTGTTATTCACTTCACCTGTCAGTGGTCATAATGTTATTCCTGATCAATGTATACTTTTATACTAAACTATACTAAACTATCTATCTATATATATATATATATATGAACATATAATGATATACAGTACATGACATATCGTTGACCCATTTACTAACTGTTATGTTGCTCCAAACTGATATGATTGACTCTATTTTGATATACGTCAGTGGTCAGTAGTCATGTGTTTGACCCACATACTGCTTGATCTATCCCATTTATCTGATCAAACCCACTCGGCTGTGAACAATGAGCGTTGTGAAGTATTCAACTGCTCCTCGCTGTGAAATATTGAACATGCATCCACAATACAGCTGACCTACATACCGCACACATACATTATAACACTCCTCATCTGTACTGTGTGACACTGCTATGCATTTTTAACTGATTTGTTGGAAATGTTTGAAGGACACATCCCATAATCCACATGCCAGCTTTTATTAACTTCACTGCTGAAGGACCCAAAAGCAGAGCGAGGGAGAGTGGGATCTATTCAATGAAAGTGATTGAAATAAAAGGTACTTCCTACGCACCATCCTTGCCTTTGGCCTCATTCCCTCTTTTCTCATACATTCTGTCAGTTTCAAGAGAAAGGATCAGCAAGGGTCAATGTGTGGCTACCGTTGGGACTGCTGTGATTGACAGTGATGCCATGGCAACAGCATCCTAGCATCCTTTCCCCCTTTCCCTAAAATGTGCACATATTTTGACGTTTCAAAGAGTTCAGGTAAGGTGACGTTCTATTCACATACTCACAAATACATATTACAAACTGAGCTGGACGTGGAAAATGATTGCATTTAGGAACATGAGATATCTGGATATGAGGTCTAACAAGGTCAGTAAGATGTAGAAGAAGTTTTTAAGAGTGCAAGGAAATTTTTAACTATTTCACTTAACAATGTAGTTCTGAGACCACTAATCAAAACGCTTCTATTTTAGACTTTTCTTTATCTAATTTAATACATTTTTCACAATAAAAACACTACTGTTTTGGGTCTTTTTTTTCCAAATAAATGCTGTTCTTTTGATTTTTCATGCTTTACATTATAAAAAATAAGCATCACAACTGTTTTCAACATTGATAATAATGAGACATTTTTCTTGAGCACCAATTCAGCATATTAGAATGATTTCTGAGGGATCCGAATATTCAGCTGTGTTATCACAGTAATAAATTACATTATTAAAGTAGAAAATACATTTCCAAGTCCAATACATTTTTTATCTATATAAATATCAAATGTAATTTTATGTCAATGTTACACTTAATTTTCCAGGTTAAATAAACATTACATAAAAAAGAGACCAAATACATTTCTATTTTGTATTTTTACACAAACAATGTAATGTTCTATTTATTAAAACCAAGTAAAACATTTCATCATGTTATTGTTTTTACGCATTTTTATATTTATTCCAAAATTATAACTAAAGGCAGTAACAATTTAAACAGTATTATTTGTGAACTAATGTTTTTTTTAACAGTCAGCTTATTTTCAGCAGTCACCAAGCTCGGTAAACACTCGTCACAGACACAAAGATGTACCTTTAATTTTTTCACCAAGCTGATTGCTCACTAAAAACCCCCACAGTCATCATGTTTTCAGCCCATTTCAAGTTTGATTGTGACGTGACTTAATGCGGTGATATCTACATGGCTGAGTTGTTTTCTTACTTTTTAATTAGTCTTCCCATTAACACCATCATTGTCTTCATTCAGACTGATTCACAGATGCAGAATGCACACGAAAACAAGAGGCGGGATTTATCGCACAAACCAATCATAACCGATCATATCCAATCATAGCGTGATAGAGGCATTGTCTCCTCTCATGTGACTTTCCCCCATTCATTCTCAATTACCCCCCACTAAACCCACCGCACGGGTGTCTGTTTTAAGACAATGGGACCAGGGGAGGCACAAGAGACGCGGACTCTCGCTGTAACTTTACCTGTGGGTGTCGCTGTTTGACAGTGTTACTTTATAAAACCGAGTGACTTTTACACTTTTTAATGTCACATTTTATAATATTTACGTTGTTTTATTTTTGTACTGTCGATTATTTTCTCCTCCAGTTTTTTGAGGAGAGACTGCCTTGCCTCCTCTGAGGAAACCCCCTGATATATATATATATATATATATATATATGTATGTATATATTCAGACCCCACTATAGACAAAAAAAAAAATACTACTTAAAATATAGTATGTGTAATAGTATGCAGTATGCAACAGTGAAGTTTATGCCACATTACTGTCATATGGCCACACTACCTTGCATGTTTAAAGCTTGTGTGCAAATGACTCATATACCTGTACCTCACCTATGTATATTCAGTCAAGTCGACCCTCTCATCAGCCATCATGGCTCAGTGGTTAAGCACCACCATCCAAATATCACCTGGCCCCACTTCAGAGAGGGCTGTCATTAAACACTTCCCACACACACACACACACACTGTTGGCACACACACTCAGCTGTTAACACATACATACTCATTGACAACACATTCTCATCCCACCTATTCCAGCACGCTCAAATCATGTTTGTGTGTCTGTAGACATGGTTAAATGTTTTCACAACCATTTTAACCATTCTTTCATCATGTCTGGAAATCCCTTGATCAGCACTAACCCACATGCACACGCAAACATGTACTGTCAGAGCGGCTAGCAGTGAGATTGAGTGTGTGTGTGTGTGTGCTTGTTTATGTGATTTATGAGGACACAAATTTGTATAATGACATGGGTATTACACTGGCATTACAACGTAAAAGTGGTTTATGAGGACATTTCCTGTGTCCTCGTAATAAAAATGGCTTAAAAAACATACTAAACAATGTTTTATTAAAAATGCAAAAATGCAGAATGTTTTGTGGGAAGGGTAGGCTTAGGGGTAGGGGTAGTGTAGGGGGATAGAATGTACAGTTTGTACAGTATAAAAACCATTACGTCTATGGAGAGTCCCCATAGATAGTAAACCAGACGTGTGTGTGTGTGTGTGTGTGTTATGCAGTTAGTTATTCCATTCCAATTCTTTTTTTTTCTCTGTCACTTTGTTTTTTTCAGTGGCATTGCATAGGTTGTCATTCTTACATTATAGATGCAAAAGTTCTGATATGATTTATCTTTGCTTCATACATCACAAAAAACATCTGTTTTAACAGGGGTATGTAGACTTTTTACATCACTATAAAAACCACTAAAAAAACATTACAAAACGTGGCTAAACTTAAATCTAATAAGAAGGGCTGGAGTCTGGAGAGAGACTTCTGAAAACTGACATAAACATGAACAATCAGCTGATATTTCATTACATTTTGGTTTTAACTGGGGGGTTTATTAACATTGTGCTTCTACTTACAGTTGCATTCTGGCCGCAATCAACAGAAACCAAACATCACCAGCAATCCTTTTATCACTGCCATATTCTCATCCACAAACAGAATAAACAACACACACATGCTTATAGAGCGTCAGCTGTCTTTCCTGAAGAAGAGCGAGACAGAAGACAGGGATTTTTGGGACAGGAGAGGAGGACACATCTCAAACTGAAAGAGAAGTCATGCATACAGACACAAAAACGAACAGAAAGGGATGAAAGGCAGAAGGAGCGAGGGACGATACAAAAGACACAAGACAAAAATGATTGATGATTTAAGATGGAGTGAAAATAAAATGTAAAAAAAAAAGATAGTGTTGAACAGATTGTGAAAAAATATATAATTTGAAACAATAAGAAGAAAGAAGAGAGGATTGAAAAGAGAGGCGAGTAGACTTATATTCAGACAGGGTGAAGAAAAGGATAGACAGGGAGAGATAGAGATGGTCTCTAGGCTCCCAGTGCAGTGAGCTCCAGGCACCAGAAGTGAGATGTGACTGAATACATTACAGTCAAACAAGAGGAATGCATATCATAACTCAAACTGCGCTCTCATCTGCCTCTGTCTTTCCCTGCACACATTCACACAGGCCAATTAGTCATCCATAGTATGAAACATGAGCTAAGCTAGCCAAACAAATGGATGCAAACAGCCTTAATTCACACACGCTTTAACAACCGCATCACCATAGGACAGCGCTCATCATATTCCTTCATGTGTTTGTCTGTCATGCTGTAGAGTCTGGACTGCGGCTCCAGCTGCATGCATGACGAAATAAACCTGCAACAACCTGAACCGCAAACAAGAAACCAATGATAACCATAACTCAAGACATTCAAAGAGAGAGAGTTGAGATAAGAGAAGAGTGAGAAAGCCACACATAAACGCACACTCATTCTCTCTCTCTCTCTCCGTCTCAAATACACTTCAGCATGTAGTGTGTATACTGTAGGCCTGTCACAATCATGAGTTTTGTGCTGATGATTAACTGTCATAAAAATATTAACAATTTAACTGGTCACTTGCAGTGCCACAAAACGTTATTTTTTATGTTTTTTATGTTTAACTTGGAATCATACATAATACAATATAACTATAACAAAATAGTTCCATATTTTCCGTAATTAATTATTTATTAATTAATGAATAATGTTTATGTAATTAATTATTTAAATATAATATAATTATTGTGATTTGATCAAATAACCACGATCAGACAATTAATTTAATAATCTCAACAAGCCTAGTATACTGTGCACAAATTTCCAACTAGTGAACATTTAACATTTCTGCAAAAATGATAAAGCCACCTGAAAAACTTAAAGCCATGTTTATTTCATTTGTCTCTTTATTCTGTTGTATTTATTTGTGCTATCGTTTGCAATTTGCTTATTTTATTACTGACTGTTTGTCTTCTTTTTTTTGTAAATTTAGTTCAATGATTCAAACAAAGCCTCCGTGTTCTGTGTGAAAGCTATTGCAACCAAATTATCCAAATTATAAAAAAATAATGAGATAATAACAAATTATCTGTATTGAGGTATATATGACAGTTTTCCCCATGGTATCGAAAATGGTATTGAATATCGATATTTTTCAAGGTATCGTATTGAAGTTGGAAATTCCAGTATCGTGACAACAGGAACAATGAAAAAGGTTGGTGCAAAAGCCCCAATAGACATTGTCACACACATTTTCTCTCTCTTGCACACATACACACTATTACTTTTCTATTACTTTTCTTTTGTTTGTGAGGTCCACCACCCGCAGCGGGAACAAATTCAATGAATATCTACCCCGTCTCATTACGAATATCCCATGGCCCTCATTACCTTTGTCTGATATATTCAAAGAAGCTGCATCTCCGCCAATCAGCCTGACGGCCAGAGTCTTTTTAATGTCTGATTGTGAGGTCACCGATGTCTGATTGGATGACACTTACAGTAGGAAGGTTTGATTTATACCGGTACTTAACTGGTGTGTTTGCATGAAAACAACTTCTGCATGCAGAATCAAATCAGTCCTCAAGCACCAACTTCAGTCCAGCAGTGATTTTGATGAAAGTCTGAATTGGCCATATGTTCATGTATCTGTGCGTTTCTGTGGGCCCTGGGGAGAGATGACACAGCAGGCCATGGTCTCCTCAGCATAACGACACTCTTTTGAGAGTAATGGGGTGGGAGCAGAGGCAGAAAGATCAGTCTCTTTTTACTCTTTTTTTCCCAGAGAGATGAATCAAAAGAGAAAGGCCAACTGAAGTGGGGTAAAAGAGTGGGAAGAGCAACTCATAGTGTGAGAGAGAAATATTCTCCACTAATATGCCAAATCACAGCCCACCATCTCCCATAACTGACATGTGCCAGACTGCAAACAGTGTTTCGCTCATGCTAACAGAACAGGATTACAGTCAATGTGCACAGTTATAGCAAAGAGGTTTAATCCATTGTGATTTTTATGGTTATGAATAACAGCAATGCAGCTATGACTTTAAAAAGAAGTGTAAACATTCTTCTCTCATCTCTTTCATGTTGTGTACATTTTTATTTTTGAGTGAAGTATTTCTTCAAGCTCTGACAGGAGAAAGTATTTTAACGTTGAAAGAACACATCAGCTTTACTGCAGTTGTCTGCTGTGAAAGAGGGAAAGGATGGAAAGGTTTTCCTTGGTACCACCAGCATTTGACTGTCAGGGCAAGCAGCCCAATCTGAAAAGAGATTTTGAACATTTTGCCTGACATCAATGCACTTCCATCTCCAGCTAAATACATCCCAGGAGACTCTACAGATCACGGCGCGCCTGTTCACTCAACGGAGAGGATGTACCCAGATAGTACCATAGATGCATATCATTTACAGTGCTAAACAACCTGTCCATTAAATGTTTTCCGTTTCATTTATCTTTTGTCTGAGGATATGTCTAGTTAAGATGAATAAACGATTACACTAGCAGTCAAAACATTCTTTATTATTACTATTTTATAGGGATGCACAGTATATCGGTACCATATCAGATATCCTATATCAGATAATTGTAATAATTTCTCTAATTTTTCCATTTAGATTGCATGCCATCATGTAACTGATTTTTTTTTTTAAACTAATCATTTAATAAAACTGTTAAATCTTAAGAATAAGAATTTTCAATTATAGTGTTGTGATGCCTAAATTCACTTGTAGCATGTGAATATATATATATATATATATATATATATACAGTGGGGAGAACAAGTGTTTGATACACTGCCGATTTTGCAGGTGTGCCCACTTACAAAGCATGTAGAAGTCTGTAATTTTTATCATAGGTACTCTTCAACTGTGAGTGACGGAATCTAAAACAAAAATCCAGAAAATCACATTGTATGATTTTTAAGTAATTAATTTGCATTTTATTGCATGACATAAGTATTTGATACATCAGAAAAGCAGAACTTAATATTTGGTACAGAAACCTTTGTTTGCAATTACAGAGATCATACGTTTCCTGTAGTTCTTGATCAGGTTTGCACACACTGCAGCAGGGATTTTGGCCCACTCCTCCATACAGACCTTCTCCAGATCCTTCAGGTTTCGGGGCTGTTGCTGGGCAATACGGACTTTCAGCTCCCTCCAAAGATTTTCTATTGGGTTCAGGTCTGGAGACTGGCTAGGCCACTCCAGGACCTTGAGATGCTTCTTACGGAGCCACTCCTTAGTTGCCCTGGCTGTGTGTTTCGGGTTGTTGTCATGCTGGAAGACCCAGCCACGAACCATCTTCAATGCTCTTACTGAGGGAAGGAGGTTGTTGGTCAAGATCTCGCGATACATGGCCCCATCCATCCTCCCCTCAATACGGTGCAGTCGTCCTGTCCCCTTTGCAGAAAAGCATCCCCAAAGAATGATGTTTCCACCTCCATGCTTCACGGTTTCCTCCAAACACGGCGAGTGAAGTTTAGACCAAAAAGCTCTATTTTTGTCTCATCACACCACATGACCTTCTCCCATTCCTCCTCTGGATCATCCAGATGGCCATTGGCAAACTTCAGACGGGCCTGGACATGCGCTGGCTTGAGCAGGGGGACCTTGCATGCAGGATTTTAATCCATGATGGCGTAGTGTGTTACTAATGGTTTTCTTTGAGACTGTGGTCCCAGCTCTCTTCAGGTCATTGACCAGGTCCTGCCGTGTAGTTCTGGGCTGATCCCTCACCTTCCTCATGATCATTGATGCCCCACGAGGTGAGATCTTGCATGGTGCCCCAGACCGAGGGAGATTGACCGTCATCTTGAACTTCTTCCATTTTCTAATAATTGCGCCAACAGTTGTTGCCTTCTTACCAAGCTGCTTGCCTATTGTCCTGTAGCCCATCCCAGCCTTGTGCAGGTCTACAATTTTATCCCTGATGTCCTTACACAGCTCTCTGGTCTTGGCCATTGTGGAGAGGTTGGAGTCTGTTTGATTGAGTGTGTGGACAGGTGTCTTTTATACAGATAACGAGTTCAAACAGGTGCAGTTAATACAGGTAATGAGTGGAGAACAGGAGGGCTTCTTAAAGAAAAACTAACAGGTCTGTGAGAGCCGGGATTCTTACTGGTTGGTAGGTGATCAAATACTTATGTCATGCAATAAAATGCAAATTAATTATTTAAAAATCATACAATGTGATTTTCTGGATTTTTGTTTTAGATTCCGCCTCTCACAGTTGAAGTGTATCTATGATAAAAATTACAGACCTCTACATGCTTTGTAAGTGGGCAAACCTGCAAAATCGGCAGTGTATCAAATACTTGTTCTCCCCACTGTATGTTTTCTTTAGTTTTTTGTTTTTTTAGACAAAATGTAGTATACATTTTAATATCAGACATCAGTTATTGACCATAACATGAAAATAATTATTAGCTTAATCGGCTAATTATCATTATCGGCCAAACTTGTAATATTGGTGCATCTCTACTGTTTTACACAATTTATAATAATAGTTAGTTCTTTAAAACCACAAAATAATGCACAATACTGTATACAAATAATGTAGTGACCAAAAATTGATTTTGGATAGGGGCCTGATTTACTAACAAACCCTCTTTTGGCGTTAAAAAAACTACTGTCAGGATTTACTAAAGACACGCAGTGATAAATTAGCGCTGAAGGTGTGGACAGAGTTATTATTTTTGCGACTGACCTTATTGCATATATATTTGTAAGAGTTTCCCTTTCAGACGCAAAATTTATGGGAGGAGAGTATTTAAATGAATCATGCAATGTGATTT
Source organism: Coreius guichenoti (assembly GCA_039654105.1). Taxonomy (NCBI): domain Eukaryota; kingdom Metazoa; phylum Chordata; class Actinopteri; order Cypriniformes; family Gobionidae; genus Coreius; species Coreius guichenoti. The sequence continues at coordinate 47,097,627 of CM077169.1, read as the reverse complement.
ACTAAGGTTTGTGCTAGTCAATTTACTGGTATTTGCAGCATTATTTACCGCCCAAAAAACCAGATGCTAATTTGCACCACTCTTGGTAGATTGTGTTGGTCATTATGGAAATGATCCGGATGTGTCTGTGTTCTTTAATTTGGACGCTCAGAACTTTCCACTCCCATCGGCGCTTTTTTGGAATTGCACTCTCGCGCTAATTTGCCCTGTTTAGTAAATCTGTCCCTAAGTGTGAAATCATTCAAGTTCACGTTTATATAATTCTTGAGATGAAGGTAGAAATATTGGCATCCATGACTGAGTACTTGAGTATAAGACTCGACTGGAGCTATAGTCCAGCACAGAAACAAAAACCCAAAACTGTTAAATGAACAAAGGAGAGAGATAGCCATACTTTTCCATTACAATGAATCTTTCAATGTGAGCAGGAAGGATTCATAATTTATTAGCATGCCAGTGTGAACTCTCTTACTCACTTTCTCCATCAATCTCTATATCTTTGTGTAACAGGGTTTGTTGATATGGGAAGAAGGAGGCGGGAACCGGCGAACATTTAACAACTTTAATAAATAAATAAACAAACAAACTGAAAGTAAAAACGGCCTCCTCACGGACGACTGCCGCATACAAATAATAAAACATAAACAAAACACAACATAAAATCCAGGCCTGGTCCTCTCTCGTCCTTCACTGTCATCGCTCCTCCTTTTATGCTTCGCTCCTCCGTGAGAGATCCGAGACCATTGTGACGCGCAGCTGGCGCTCATCAATCACGCACCGGCCTCGCGCTGCTCTCTCACGGCTCTCGCCCGCCCTGCTTGTCACACTTTGGAGAAGTTGCAAATAGGTCTACGCTTTAGTGTGTCCGGTTCACGTACCCTCACCCAGAAGAGCAAGCACACACACACACACATTTACTTGGCTAGCTAAATGGGAATATTCCATAGACTTCTATTGTTTTATACAGCTGGGTATAAACACTATAACCTAAACCATTTTGACATTTTGTCAGGTTTAGCTCACTTTTGGGTACAAATTTGTCCCCAAAATTTGGTTAAGTAGGCACACACACACACACACACACATATATATACACACACAGACAGACCATCCTGGCCTGGTTCACACTCACTAGACACTAGGGGTGTAACGATGCATTGTTAATCGAGATATATCGCAATATAAAAATGCGACGATATGTATCATTGATGTAAACTATATGATTTGCGATATAGAGTTGTTTTATCCAAGGCTCAACTTACTGTATTTATAAGGTATAATTCACCCAAAAATTTAAATTCTGTCATCATATACTCACCCTCATGTCGTTTCGTTTAACTTCCAAACACAAATGAAGATATTTTTTATGAAACCTGTGAGATTTCTGTTTCTCCATTTAAAGTCCATTCCTCTAAAACCTAAAAGATCCAAAAAAAATGTCATAAAGGCATCGTAAAAATAACTATTCGAGTGGTCTAATCCAAATCCAAGTCTTCTGAAGAGACATGATGGCTTTATATGATGAACAGATTTACAATGACGCGCATACTGTAGTGAACTCAGATGTTCACTTGCGTGACGCGCGTAAACAACATGAGAGTGAGTAAATGCAGAAATTAAATTTTTGGATGAGCATGAGTATGATTATTCAAAGCATTTTAGATGGTTTATTCGTATATGTATAGCACATTAATAGCAGGAGAGGTGGGACATAGCGAGCATAATAAAAAATAAATATAGCTGCAAGCAGCCATTATTGGGGCCAAGCACAAAGAGGACAATAAGACATGCCAACATGGCTGGGAGTGTCAGACCAACTGCAGCAATGAGCCATTAAAGACATTTTAAGATTTTAGGCAAAACGGTTGAAAAATCATATATACAGTCACTAATATTATGATTTAATGGTTTATCACTTTCGACCAATAGGTGGCGCAGTTACGAAACTGATGTGGTGTGGTCTGAGTGAGGTGACAATGACACATGCAAAGTTTGGTGTCAATATGTCAAGGCATTGCAGAGAGACAGTGTCAGGAGTCATTTTGGTATCATGCCTCAAATTTGTTGCTGCGCTATACGAAAACGGTTTCGTCTATCAATGCGAAATCCATTACTTTTTGTCAGCAGAGTCTGAAGATGATACGATTCGATTTTGGTGAAAATCAGACAAACGGTCTAGGAGGAGTTCGAAAATGTAGGTTTTTAAAGGAAATCAAAATAGCGGACAGGAAGTTCAGCCAAATATTGGTTCGGCAAAATTGGTATCTATGTTCTCGGCATGACCCAAGGAATCTATTAAGACAAGTTTCATGACAATAGGCAAATTTAGTCAAAAGTTATTCGCATTTTTGGACATTTTGTTATAATTTTTGACCACAAGGTGGCGCTTGCCCGAAATGTTTTGAGTACTGTAAGGGCATGGTGCCAAAGACACATATCGAGTTTTGTATTGATATGCCAAGGCGTTCGTAAAAAATATAGCATTTTTTGACAAAATTCAAAATGGCCGATGACTCGTATGACTCGCCGTGATGCCCCAAGTCTAAAGAGACCAGTTTCGTGATTTTTGGTGTTCAGAAGTTATAAGCAAAACTAGCCAATTTTTGTATCTCCGGACAACTAGGTGGCACTGCGCCGAAACGCTGCAGGTAGCCTCAGGTCATGGTTGGTATAACACACACCAAGTTTGGTCAGAATACGATAAAGCGTTGCGGAGATATAGCATCACGGTTATTTTGGAGGGCACTTCGTCAAATTTGTTTGCGCGTTTTTTGAGAATGGTTTGACCAATCGACTTGAATTCCATAACTTTTTGTTGGCATGGTCTGAAGATGATCTGGTTAAATTTTCGTGAAAATTCTAAATGGCGGGAAAATTTTCAAAACGGAAAATGACGTCATAGGATGCAATCGAATTGTCTTGAGCCAAGGAATTTTGTTGCTAGCCCTTATGGTTCAAAAGTTATGAGCACAAACATAAGTCAAACTTTGGACAGGTGATGGCGCTAGAGAGATTGAGTTAGAGACTCCAAATTTGCTATGGTGACAGCTCAGAGTGTCCTCAATCAGTGTGCCAAATTTCATAACTTTCCTGCAAGTGGTTCTATGGGCTGCCATAGACTTCAAGAGCGGAAGAAGAAGAAGTAAAAGATTAATAATAAGAACGCCAACGATTACAATAGGTGCCTACGCACCGAAGGTGCTTGGCCCCTAAAAAGTAAAAATAAAAAAACCTGCTCCTCTTTATTTTGGATTAAAATAACACGATACGGTATTGTGAGTTCAGTATCGCGATTTGTATCAAATCGTGACACAAGTGTATCGTTACTGAACACTGCGTTCTGTGACCGTCTATTTCATTTCACATAGGAGGGCACAGGAGGACAGACATCCAGAAGACGGTTCAACCAAAAATAATATCCCGAGGAAAGCAGATCACGCAACTCAATATTTCCATCAAGACATTCCTGTAAACATCTTACATCATTTATCATTTTTCTCTTAGTTTCTTTTTTGCCTTTCAGTTTTCAGTCAAGGCGAATTCTTTCAGATGTCTTACAAGTTTGACATTGAAGAAGGGCATAAATTTATCAGAGACTCAACAAAAGAGCAAGAGAAAGGTCACTGACTGATTCAATATTCTCTCCACTCACTTTTACATTGTTTACTCCAGTTTGTTTCAAAGCAAATTACCTCTGCGAACTCCATGTGCAGCATGTATATATCATTATGCTAACAATCACACAGATGAATCATCAAGTGCCATAAGAGGCTCTTGTTTGTTGTGAATAACTGTGAAGTTGCCATCATCACATTAAATGCAGCTCTTCTAACATTTCCTCTGCATAATACCTTCATTGTTCTCACAGGGCCATTATGCTTCAGTTCCCTCATTTCACATCAGCAAACAAACACTCTCTCCTGTGATCTTCACATCCATATTTAAACTATAAAATAACCCGTTTATAAAGAGACAGAGAAAAAAAGTGAACACACCAGAGTGTAAAATTTCTTATTATGTGCGCTGCTCTAAAATTACATTGAGTTTGCAAACCAGACTGAGTTGTTTTTCTTACCCTTGTGCGGGACATAATGTAGACAAAGCGGCAGACTCTCCAGTGTTTATGAGATGGTTTATATTGCATCAGTGCATGAAGGATTTCATATAAGGCAGGTGTAGTATGGTTTACAACAATTAATCTGGATTCAGGAAACACAAGCACAGAGGAAAGACAATCTGATACACCAATAGCTAACCAATTATTATTCTTGACCAACAGAGAAAACAGAAAAACAGAGAATTATTTATAAAGAGTCCAAGTTAAGTTTCAAGTCAATCAAGGCCAAGTCATGTCTGAAGTCAAAAAAAAAAATCTATCTTTAAAAATGTATTATTTCTAAACACTATCCGGTTCATTAAAGGGATAGTTCACCCAAAAATAAGAATTCTGTCATTATTTACTCACCCTCATGTCGTTCCAAACCCGTAAGACTTTCGTTCATCTTCGGAACACAAATGAAGATCTTTTTAATGAAATCTGAGAGCTTTCTGTCCCTCCATTAACAGCTTATGCAACTTACACTTTATCACTTTCAAGCCCCAGAAAGGTAGTAAAGACATCATAAAAGTAATCCATGTGACTTCAGTGGTTTAACCTCAATTTTATGAAGCAACACGAGTGCTTTGTTTGCTCAAAAAAACATTTACCACTTACTTTCCCCGCCATTGACAGAATTTTTCGGCTTTACATGTTTTCACTGTTGTACGGTAGGGGGGCGCTATTACATATCTTCTGAAAGAGTACAGAATCTCTTGTTCAAAAGACATGCGAAGAAGAAGCAGAAACAAGCGATAGCATACGTAAGCAGATGCATATGTAAAATAACACGATCATCAACATTAAACAGCATATAAATCAAAACTGCTTAATGTTACCGAATGAAAAGTCGACCCAGGACGAGCTATAGGACTGTGAAGCTTTAGGGGTGTTGACGGACTCGATCTACTCCATCTATGTTTAGATCAACGTTCTGAATCCGATCCAGGCATAGTCTTTGACAAAAACGCAATTTTCTCCTCTTTTTACTCAAATTTTTTTTATTAAACTTACCCATATTCAAGTGTTGATAAAAAAATGCATGAAGCAAGAATAAAACGTGTTGTTTTGTTTAAAAGCAGAGGGTCTGTTATTTCTTTTGATATATTGCATGTTCAGATATTCATTCAACAAAATATTCTGTATAACTTGAAATATAACTTTTCAAAACTGATCAAAAATGCTGCCGCTGGCTGGCAACTTTTTCAAAAACACTGGCGGGGAAAGAGCTAATCTCCAACTTGCATTCACGTGTTGTGTTGACGCGAGAGCAAACTTGCTGAACGCTGTTGAGTGAATGTGCGCTGGAGATTAATATTTTGCAAATAAAGTGGTAAATTATGTTTTTTGCGCAAACAAAAGCACTCCCGGCACTTCATAAAATTGAGGTTAAACCACTTTATAATAATAATAGCGTAATATGGATGCTTGTGAATGTAAAAGGTCTGCAAAGTTTCAAAGATCAAAATGCACAACAAATGGTCTTACCGTCTCAAAAGCAAGATCCGATTATGAACTGCCTGAAACGAGTCGTCAGTAATTCCAGTCTTTCTGCATGAACGTACACAGCTGAGCTTGTTTGTCTTTCATAAGTTTTAACAGTTAAGGGGGCAACTGTAGAGAAACGTTCCCTGAAAAAATCTAACAGCGATTTCACAACCCCCTCCTGAGGTACACTGGATGGGAATCACTGAGCTGGAGCGTTATAGTCTAATTATATCTGTTTTGTAGTTTATCAGTTTGACAGTCTGACTGATGGAAAGTAACAACTGCTCATACTTTAAAAGCAATGATGAGAAAACGCTTTTCAGTAAGCAAAACAGCACATGAAATATTAAAAACATCAACTACATGTCTTTCGACTTCAAGCAAACATGCACAAACTTTATAGGCTTATTAATTTCCAAACTTTCTCCCACTACAGCAAGAAAACTTTCTTCAAAAAGGTTATTTGGCAAACATTTTAGAACGAAAACTTGCTGAAAGCCTCTTGTTTTTGAGAACACAGCATGTTTGTTTGGAAGAAGGCATCTATCTGAGATGAGGTTGATTACTAGTGTCTTACCCTTGAAAAGATGCTTCAGTCAATGCTTGGAGAATATCAATGCAGTCAATTATAGCCAGTGCCCTTTTACATTCTCTATTATTACAGTAGTTTTATGGAAATATCATTACTTTCTAATTAGAACAGGGAAATAAATCAGTGTGAGGCACTTATTTTCTGCTGTTAAAATTATTTAAGGTTTCTCTGTAATGATCAATGTAGAGCCCAAAGGCTCAATTAAAACAAGCATTTAAATGTACAGTATTCCCACATCCAATAAAACCTTCTAAGGCCTCAAAAGTATCAAGGACAAATTGGAAATCAGTGCTCCCAATATACATGCATCTAGCATATAAACATATTTATTTAGCATGAGTGCTTTTCATTGCTTTTGTGCAAGTGGATACAGTATGATGTTGTTTTTAGAAGTATAAAGAAGTATATTTATAGAAGTCAGACTGGTAACCCAAAGGTTGTGGGTTCGATTCTCAATACCTGCATAAAGAGGTGCCCACCTAACCCCCAATTGCTTCCCGGGCGTTGCACCAAAATGGCTGCCCACTGCTCCAGGTGTGTCCACGGTTTGCAGTGTGTGTGTGTAGATGCCACATTCGACCGCTCCGGACACGTCGGCGAGCCCGCCATCTTACAACGGTCAGCGTGTTGTCAATGATGCTACAACATTGCGCAGCTTCTGGTTGTGAAATTGCCAAGATTTGAATTCCCGTAGAAATGGGATAACCTTTCACAGGTAAGTTTGTGTTTTTATATTTAGAAGCTTAATATTACATTTTTTTACTGTGGTACTTTTAATGTTTTTACTTTTACTACGATAACTTTTTAATGTTGTGTTAGCTTTCATATATAGATATTCATACATGCATCTAACTATATCCTCCTGGGACACAGAAAAAAAGTGTTTTGAATGTAGTATTTTCTGTCATTACATTGTTAGAGCATAAGAAACATTTTTGAAAAAAGATATTTTATTCATATGCTACGCTATGTCCCTTGTAGTGGACACCAGGAAAAAAAATTAAAAAATAGGCAAAAACAATAGGATTTTTTTTCATTCACTAATAATTTTTTAGGTTTCAGGATTTTTTTTAACCAAACTTTGTATAAAGATGATTCTCAACTATGTTATGAAAGATATAATGGAATGAAATGATATACCATTTTACTTTATGCAATATGTGGGTAAAATTGCCATACATGGGTTTTCCCATTTAATACAATGTATCTGTATCTAATTAGCATACTAATGTGTTCTTGGGACAACATGAAAAACAAAAACAAAAAAGAAGTGTAATAACAGGAGTAATAATTGACAACATTTTCATAATAATATCTCATATTTCCTATGAATATTGATATATAATTTCTTTGCCTGATAAATATGCTTTAAGTCCTGGTGTCCTCTACAGTGGACATGTATGAAATCGATGCCCTGTTTTGTAACAGAAAGTCATATTTTAATTAGAAACCCCAAAACATTTTCCTGAGATGATGATTTATGACAAACGATTTGAAAATTAGCCCTATTTAAATGATAATTACAAAATATTATATTTCCATAAGAGTGCTAAATTTGATTAATCACTCAATTAATGTCAGTAATTTTAAAGACCAGGAAGTTGTTGTCATGGTGAAACCTCCAAACATTTAGTACTGTATCTCTGAAAAGCCCTGCATGTGCTCTTTACAGGACATCCAGACATGTATGGTGTCAGAGAAATTCACTAATGTCCACTACAGTGGACAAAAGTCTATTCCTAGGTCCCAGGAGGATATGGTTGCAGACACTGAGTCAACTTGCTCTCAAATGTTCACGGAACGGCTTTGACCGTTCCAATATGGCGGACTGATTACGTATAGCGCCCCATTGAAACGGCTGCTAATGAGGCATCTGTGTGTATATGTTTATGTGTGTGTCCACTACTTACTGCTCCTAATGTGTGTACACTAACCATACTTGGCCTTTACATCATGTTACCGTCACTGTATTCTCCTGTTGTTGAACGAAGGCCAGCGCTACACGAGACATGTGGCCACCCCTGAACCGCTGGCCTGTGTTAAAGGGCTGCAATTGTCTTTTTACTGCGGCCAGTAAATCTCTTGAGTGCCCTCACTGTGCCATCACAACATTCTGGCAATGGGCGTTGCCTAGCAACCGGTATTGAGAGCAAACACTTCTTTCTTTATTTATTAATTTAGCTTTTGTGACTGATGCGCACTGCAACAAAGTGCGTTCAGATGGATGGGCTGTTTAGTCTGAATATTCTTCATGTTCGAAAAATATCTGCATAATCATGGTGGAGGGTGTGTGTATAAAGGAAATGTCTGAAAAATAGCAACTAAAATAATAAATTACATTCACCTGCCCTGTGGAATAACATTTTTGCAAGCCAACCCTGAAAAATCTTGACTGGCTGGACTACCAGCTGGTAGGGTCGAAGTCAACCAGGTAGATTATTTTAAGCCCATGACACAGCAAACCGACATCAAAGTACTAGCGGTGACAAAGCTGACTTTGCCTCACGTCACCTGCGTTTGGAGCCAAAAAGTTGCACTTGAACACACCGCAAAGACTACAGCAAATGACCAACTTGCACGTACATTCTGCACCTGCATGAGAGGAAATAGCTGTCTGCATCAGCAGGTGGCAGTAGTCTATATTAGTCATTCAAAAAGGGAAACTGAAACTAGTATTGTGGATATACAAACTAAAAAAAGCAGTGCTTGCATACCATTTTGAATATGAATCATGTTGGTCAGTTGGTCTTTACTTTCTTTATTCCAGACGGCCATGTTGTAACGAAAATATTTGCATATTGGAATTCTCAGGTAAGAGGCATTTGTGTGCAATCTTGACTTCGTTGTTTGCTTGCTTTCATCATTTTCTTCTCATGCACTGGTTCGCTAAGCTGAACAGCCAATCAGCCCAGCAAGCAATTTTGCATTTAAAATATGTCTAATAGCCGTCCAAACACAGCCCTGACATCTAGGCTAAAACAAGGCAAAATTTGGGCTGTCAGTGAAAATTTAATAGACGTCTAACCATAGCCCAAGAATAGACTATTCGTCAATTTCAAAGAAATGAAACCAAACACCTTGTAATTACTGTTGGCTTTGCTTACATGATGGAATATCATACATCTCGCAAGTTATTTTGGCAAAAAAGACATGTAACCAAATTCAAGGTTATTTTGGCTAGAAGTGGGTTACTCATACCCGAACTATATCGGGCATATAGTTAACTGAGACGATGAAATGACGCCTATTGCTTGCTGGGAGGAGTGCGTTTCCCAAAAGCATCGTTAGCCAACTATGGCCACAAGTTCAGTCGTTATCAGCATAGTTAAACGAGTCGTGTTTCCCGAAACCATATTTCCAACGAATATTCGCAAACAGCATCACAACGTTGTATTGTTGGAACTACAGTTCTCGAGCTGTGGCTCGACATGTGTTTGCATGACATGTGAACTTGATAAATCCTTATATTGAGCAAAATAAGCAAGCTGACATTCAGTACAATCTATATCTTTTATTTCAAAAACATACAAATGTCATTTAGTTTAGTCTTTTAGTTTGTCAAGAGATTAGTGCGCATATGCGTACGTGCTCTGGTACGTAAGAACGAGCCTATGATTGAATCTGGAAATAAAGCAAAATAACTGAGAAAAATGAGAATTGGTCCTGCCATATCTTTAATTTATAGCAAAACATCCAGCATTAAAGGGTTAGTTCACCCAAAAATTAAAATTCTGTCATTAATTACGCACCCTCATGTCGTTCAAAATCAATAAAACCTCGTTCATCTTCGGAACACAAATTAAGATATTTTGGATGAAATCGTCAACGTCATTCAACGTCATTGCAACTTTCAAGGTCCAGAAAGGTAGTAAAGACAGTACAGCGCTTCCAGGTTCTACATCAGAACGTTGGCTCAATACTGGCGGACGCCGTTTATGTGAGCACCACGACGCATGCATGTGATGCTGCCGCAGGAGCTAGCCAATAATGAGGCAGCATTCTGACGTAGAACCTAGAAGCATTTCACTGTATTTACTACGTGAATAGTGTAGTTAGTTGAAGAGAAGAGACTGTTGAATCAAGTCGTTATTTTTGTTTTGTTTTTGCGCACAAAAAGTATTCTAGTCACTTCATAACATTAAGGTTGAATCACTGTAGACACATGGACTATTTTAACGATGTCTTTACTACCTTTCTGGGCCTTGAAAGTTGCAATGAAAAAACGTTGCTAGCAAAAACCTCTTGGATTTCATCAAAAATATCTTAATTTGTGTTCCGAAGATGAACGAAGGTCTTAGGGGCTTGAAACGACATGAGGATGAGTAATTGACAGAATTTAAATTTTTGGGTGAACTAACCCTTTAATTCGACTCATTAAAAGAAGTTATTACTCCACCACCTGCGTGACATCAAGTTTGCGACAGTACGGTTTCGGGAAACAGCCGTGACTAGCTAGTGGATTTCTTCAACAATGCATCATAATATGGTAGTCAAGCAGCGAGTTACGCCGTTGTACTGGAAAAAACACCCCAGAAAGATTTCTCTCATTTACTGCCCAACACCGATTCAACATGCACAACTGGACAGGGCGCCTATTGTGCAGACAGTGTAGAACACCGCAAAAACTGAGCTGAAAGTAATTCAACGATGGCCCAACTTTGGCTTGATGTGTCACAGCCTTTAGATAGGTTGGTTCGAACTGGCAGACCACCTTGGACCAGCAACCATATTGCAGAAACCAGCTTAACCTGTTATTTCCCCCAGAAGGGATCTAGATTGTGAAAGTGTTTGAATAAACTCTTTCATGCAATTTAATGAAGGTGTAACATAAATCTTTGCATTTATAATATGAAACAGCTCCTAATTTCAGCTTCAAGTGCTTCATATCATGTCATATCAAATTGTATCATTCCTCCCCTACTCTGCCAAAAATGAACAATACACTTCAAACATGAACACAACAGAATTCAGATGTTACGCCCAAAGCAGTTTGCAGAGCTCCAGCGTGTATCACATGATATTAGAGCGGGAGGTGAGAGAAGGAAAGGTTCCGCTCCTTTCTGAAGATCCCTGCTGTTGTGTGTACTCACAATCACACAGAGTAGAAGATCCAAGGGAAAAGTCAAGCCTTTCTTCAAAGTGAAGTGTGGGAAAGAGATATGTTGGGGATTTACAAGTCTTGCATAGATTTTGGTAAACTCTCAGATGGTCTATGGGGGTTCCGTCTCAAGCTAGGATTAGGGTTTTACTGACTAGGATCAGTCATGTAATGCTACTCAGCATGGTTCCTCTAAGGGTTGGTGTTTAAGAGCTGATCAGAGGTCAGATAGTAAGCCGGACACTAACCTGAAGCCATCTGCATGTATCCTGCCAATGTGCAGATCCTCCTCTCCCAGGCTCCACTGGGCAGGAAGATGGTGATGATGGCCAGCAGGGAGCTGACTGCCAGCAGAGCACATCCACCTGAACACAGCACCGCACTCGTCTGGAACACACAATGCACAACATTTACAGATACTGATGCTGTTATAGGAGTTCAGACTGTTTCTGGGGCTTGATTGATTTTTTTTTTCAACTCAAGCAATCCAAATTTGATTCTGTTCCCAATAAATTAGTTAATCTAGCCAAGAACGGTTTTAAAGGGATACACTCTCAGAAAAAAGGTCCAAAAGCTGTCACTGGGGTGGGGGCGGTCCCCTTTCGTACATATTAGTACCTAAATGGTACATATTAGTAGAACCCTTGAAGGGTACCGTCCCAGTGACAGCTTTTATACCATTTTTTTCTGAGAGTGTCCTTCTTTCTTTTATAGACCACAAAAGGTCCACTTGTGTGCTTTTTCTGTGTGAGACGGAGTGAACTGTGGCGCTAATCGAGTCTCACAAATGCGAGAAGACCAACGGTCATGGTCAAGAATTTAGCTAAATAACATTAAATTTCAGTTTGTTTTTCACCAGACCCTATCATATAACCCCAGATCACTAGGAATATATGGTATATGTCACATGGGATCCTTCTGTGATATGTTTGCATCTTTTTTCAAAAGTTTTTTCGCTATTCTCTGCTATTATATGGGCGAGCGCAAGCAGGACTTTTTTTTTTTTTATTCTCATTTTGTGGCCCATAAAATAAATAAGGGCATACGTCATTAGAACAACACCAGGGTGAGTAGATTATGACTTAATTTTCATTTTAGGATGAACTATCCCTTTAATAGGTTAAGGTAAAACCATAGATTTTAAATCCAAACGGCACTAAACACTGGACAAAAACATAACATGGCTAACAGTGTAAAGCCTCACATATGAAATAATATAATAATATTATTTTATAATAATAGTTTTTTAATGTATCTTTTTTGCATATGTGTGCAATTATACTATTTGATACATTAGGTTTTTTATTTGGGGTAGTCAAAATAAAGGCTGAAAGCAAGTTAATAATAATTAATAAATAAAAAAGTTTATTTATTTATTTATTTAAAATATTTTTATTATTAATGTGATAATATATATTATATGTATAAAATAATACATAAATTTCATGATTATGGATAATAAATAAAAATATATGGTAGCAAGAACATTGTTAGTGAAAATAAAAGTGTTTTTATCATTTTATTTATAATACAGCAGCTGCAAAAAAAGTAGTAAATAAATAAACAAACCATATAAATATCTAATTTTTACAACATTGAAAGTGAATAGTGACTGTCCCTGCTCTCCATTCATTGTATAGACAAAAAGCAGCTTGGCCATTCTGCTAAATATCTCCTTTTGTTTTCCCCACAAGAAAGAAAATCATATGGGTTTGGCACAACATGAGCGAATTATGTCAAAATTTAAATTTTTGGGTGAACTATACCTTTATTATGAAATGCCAAGCACAGAGTCATAGAAAGGGAAAAACATTCAAACACACTCACACATCCACACATGAGTTGTTCAGGTAGAAATATAAGGTGTGAAATCAATCAATTTTTCCTAAGTGCTTACTCTGTGGGATCAATTTAGTGAAACAGCGAGTACTGATACTCTAATCTACCTCGCTCATTAAACCAAACACTTCATCAGCCCTACACATGCACGGTCAAAAAAACACACAAAGGCCATCCCAGATAAGAGATGTGTCAAATAAATCTTTCTCATGGGCTTTTTTGTTAGTTTTTGTTTGTTTGTTAGAGCAGGCATTTGGTTTGTAAGATTATGGCACAAGACTCACTTAAAGACTTAAAGAGCTTGCTGTACAATCCCTAAAACAAAAACGTGGAGGGTGCATATCAGAAACAGGCAATTGATCTAATCTGATGTAATCCATATAAGCATGTGAGGCAGGAAACAATGAAGTCATGCATTATTGATCTGTGCACATACAGTTTTGGGTAGTAACTACAGTATCTTAAAGCTAACTGTTGAACCAGTTTTTGACCATTTACCTTACATTTGAAAATCAAAACAATTTCAAAAGATCATATATCATTCAACAAAGTGTCATCATATACAAATAGCCATAGTTAAGTTGCAGTTTTGGAGGTTGGGGAAATTCTGGTGCAAACAGCAAACAAAAAATAGGCCTAGTGATCAACCAAATAATATACACATTACACATATAAAATGTACACATACACATAAAATATAAATATACAAAAAGAATACACATACAGCAGTGGCCAAAAGAGATGTCTGGACTAGGAAAATTGACATCTTCCCTTCAAATATTACTAAAAATGTGTTAATTATTTTGTAAGCATATTGTGTAGTTGTGCTTCGAGTCAATTGTTGTTGTTTTTTTATGTGATAATGCAATGAAATATGCCAAATTGTGCGGACATAGTTTTTGGCTAGGCTGTCATACAAAGAAATTATAAGCATATGCAAAAAAAAAAAAGAGAGGACCAACAAAATATTAATAACTGGCTATGTTGTAGTCAATATATGCTTTTTCCTGTGAGCTTTTTTTTCTATGCATTTTGTTTTGTACACCTGTCGCTGTAGCTTGCCTTTTAATGCCAAATAATTTTGTCAGATAAATACATTTACCAAGTGTAGTGTTTTGCTCTTCCCTCATATTTAAAATATTTTAAAAAATATAAAATATTTTCCTCATATTTTGATGGTTTAATCAAACTTAAAGGGACGTTAAAAACAAATATCCCCTCCAGACATCACTTTTGGCCACTACTGTATTTGGATAAATATGCACAAACACACTGTTTTAGATCATTCTGGCCCAAATGAACACCTGGTCACAATGTTATTTATCTACAAACTTGATAATAATCCTAAAAATTCTAATAGATGGAAAAACAGCCTGTTCTGACCATAGATTGGTAACCATAGTTTCTATATGGGAACTTTTGTTTAAAAAAATTTGGCTAATACCAAGTTGCCTATGAAAATGTACAGTTTAGTTAAAGTACCATCCTATGGCCCTAGTCATGCAATAAATATAGTATTCTAGTATAAATTTTAAAAAAAAATCTAGAATTGATATACTATTTAAAGGGGGCCTATCATGCCCCTTTTTACAAGATGTAAAATAAGTCTCTGATGTCCCCAGAGTGTGTATGTGAAGTTTTAGCTCAAAATACCCAACAGATATTTTTTTATAGCATGTTAAAATTGCCACATTTTGGGGGTGAACAAAATGCAAATAAAAATTAAATGCAAATAAGCTGGTGCTCCTGGGCCCCTTCCAAGAAGAGCATACTGGCAACAACAAAACAGGACAATCTCACGCACTGAAAATGTCAGAAACTGTCAGTAACGGTGTTCAGCCTTATATGTTCGAACTGGAGTTGGTATTGAGCCATCTTTCAGAATCAATCTTGTTGAAAAGACCCTTGTTTGTGAAGCAGTCAGGCGCAAAATGATTGGCGCAAACATATAAAATGTAGGGCGGGACTTGATTTTGTCCATTGGGAATTGATTGGATCTTTGGATGGTTGTGGCTTGCTACTGGTGGATCTCATGTGAGTGACAGGTTGCCCCGCCCTCACGCCAGTAAAAACATCATAAGAGAAGAGATGAAGCTGCAAGAGGGAGGGGGAGTTATTTTGATTAAAGATCACAAGGGCACATGAATTTTAAAAAAATGTGGATAAATCATTTATAATAAATACTGCAATATTCCATTAAAAAATTTGTATTGTCAATTTTCATCTCATGGTGACGTTAAAGGAATGACCATGACGGTCTCCTGCAGAAAACAGAAGCAGTCTTTCTGTAAAGGTGGGTCACAGGTGGATGCTTTTCAGTGAGAAGCATACAGAGATTTCAAACTAAGGTTTTCATTCTGACAGTGTGTGATGCCTCTTCATTACATCAGCTGGGGCTTTCAAATACTGTTTCCACACACAGAACTGCAGTATCAAACTTAGTGGACCAAATCAACAAGATAGTAAACAAAATATCTGTTAAAAAGCTACCAGCAGATCTCTTGCCAGAGCAATACATATACATACACAAAACAGTGCTGTCACATCAGCAGTGCATATTAGGCAGGAATCACAATATTAATTCAATATTATTGCCCCAAATATAGCGACTTCATTTTCCTTGTGGTCCCAATGGCGAAGACTTTAATGGCGAGAATGGAATGCAAATGAAGATGAGATGGCAGATTCATAGGTGATATCTGAAACCGCAGTATTTCTAATGGTAATGATAACATTTGTAGTAATTATGACTGTTTTGTGTTGATGACAACATTACAACATACTTTACAATAATGGCATGCCTGCACTGTAAAGAGCGAAAAAAATCTAATAACACAGAAGTGTAACGTTGCAGATACTCAGCAGAAACATATTTCCTTCAAACTGAACTCATTCCCCTTTAAATGGTATTCATATATTCATAGAAGTGTCTAGCTTTTGCAGCGCCATCTCTTGATCTTGCAATCTTTGAAGCCTTTAGATGAAATGAGCTCTTGCCCACTGTGCTGTCAAACATTACCGTGTTTCATTACAACTAATAGAGACATATTAGGGCTGCAACAGATCAGATCCAGAACTAAATGGTACCCTGGAAAATCATAAATAGGCTGTCTATGACAGGAATGTTGATGATGCTCATAAGTTAAACAAGCAGTATGCATATTTCATCCCTAATGTATATAGTCTAAGTATGGCTAGGAAACAGAAATGTACTTCCTGAGGTCAATACTAATTAGTGGTGCTTGCCAAGTGTGCTGTTACTTTTCAAAGCAATCTTTTTCATCTACTCTAGTGGATGATAATATAGCCAAAATATCCCATACTCTAACGTTGAAAGAGCGATTGAACCCAAAAACTCACCCTCACCCTCAAGTTGTTCCAAACCTGTATGAATTTCTTTCTTCTGCTGAACACAAAAGAAGATATTTTGAAGAATATGGGTAACCAAACAGTTGATAACTTCCACAGTACGGAAAAAAATTCAAAATTCAAAGTCAATGGCGTCCATCAACTGTCTGGTTACCGTCATTCTTCAAAATGTATTCTTTTGTGTTCAGCAGAAGAAAGAAATTCATACAGGCTTGGAACAACTTGAGGGTGAGTAAATGATTTTCATTTTTGGGTGAACTATCCCTTTAAGTCATTTCTAGAGATCTCTAAAGAGACTTGGGATCTTTTGATTTGGGCAACCAGAGAGAATACCCTAGCAACCACTCAGAACACCACAGCAACCACATAGCAAAGACGTGACAACTGCCCGTAATATCCAACACATTCTCATGGCAATTTGTAACTGTTTTGCATTTTAGAAAATTCGTATGATCTCACTTCAAATTGTAGGTTTTCATACAATCTGCTTCCCACTAAGGGTTAGGTTTAGAGGTGGACCTTCATTATTACTTTTCAATAAAAATTGCACATTTTCGTACTAATCAAATCATACAAATTCATACAAATTTACCGGCAAAACATAATATAGTTATGTTTTCTTATGAGATTGGTTTGACAACATCCTAACATTGTGGCAATAATTTTTCACCAGTCATCAGCATCTATTAACAGAATGTTTAATTATGCATAGTCAAGTGACAAGTCATATGACCCGGATTGAATGCAGTCAGACTACGGTTTGGAACCCTTAAGAAATAATGATGGCACTGGATGTGTGGCCTTTAAGTTAAAGGGATAGTTCACCCAAAAATGAAAATTCTTTTATTTTTTTACGCATCCACATACCATTCCAAAGTCAATGGTGAACATTCTTCAAAATATCTTCTTTTGTTTTCTGCAGAAGAAATAATGTCATACAGGTATCCAATGACATGAGGGTGAGTGAATGATAACAGAATTGTCATTTTTGGGTAAACAACTCTTTAAAGGTAGGGTAGGCAATTTTCGTAGAGGCTTGCAATAGTGAGCTAGCTTTAAAAGCATTAGATCCCACCCTCCCTTCAGAGCGTCTCCAAAGCCACGCCTCCTTCAAAACACATGAACGCACACAGCCAGAGCAGAGCCTGCAAAGCGTCACAAGAGACGGCGTTAAACTACCTCATGTCTCGAAGCACATACTGTACCACCTGACTGCTGCAGATTTATTTTCGGCGTTGATAGTGTTGTCACTGAAATGCTAGTCTCTCGTAGCCAGACCTTCAGACTGACGGCAGAAGGTCTGGACTCTATCGCAGCTTTCATTGGTCAAGGACTGTTTGACTGACATGTAACGCAACCAATCAAAGTTCGTTTAGGGGCGTGAAAATGTAAAGTCGATGTTCCTGCAACAGACCGGCATGCATCTATAAATTATTCATTCAAGAACGTTGTGCACATTTACTGCAACAATGGAGCCACAAACTTCACATACTTTTGAAAATCCAGCATTTAGTTGATCCTGGTAAGTGCTCATTGTCACAGCTGTAAACATGACCGTGTTCTTCTTCCACGAGGGAGTTTGGCAACATGGCATTTGTTTCCAGGCGGACCATTAAAGAACGCAACACACACGTCTCGTGGACATCCTGTAGAATTCAACCAATCAGAAAATCCTGAAGTGTTTCCAGATAAGTGTGCCATATGCATCAGACATTCAGCCAACGGTCAGTGGGCATGACGTCTGCGGCTGAGACTACTGAAACGCATAAATTCGAGTGACGGTTGTGTTTGTGCAAAATGTTTCTGGAACAAATCGCCTACCCTGCCTTTAAATAAATAGATTCAAACATGATGAGCCCATTATTATGTAGGAGATGCAGATTCAGGTCTATCCCACCTCATGTCCCTGTCCCATTGTCATTGAGTGTGTTCACATGCACGTTCAAAACCTGATTATGCTTAATAAGCCGACAATGCATGTAGTCATTTAAACGTGTTAAACCGGTTTTCCTTTATCGGTGTAAGGTCATAACCAACTGATCGACATTTCTGCCCCTTACCCTGATTTAGCCCAGCATATAAACACATTAACCTGTGTTCTGTCAGCTTATTGAAGTGCGCATAAGTGATGTGTGACAGGAAAGCATCCTTACAGAGGATTTAAGCGCACCCAGACAAAGTGAGCATTTTGCAGTAAGGGAGGAGGAAATATATCGCAAACTCTGACACTTTCTTGACCCAAGAAATGATAAAAATGTGTTCTCAACTCGTGCAGCCGAAGTAGAAGTGGAACAGTCAAAATACTGCATCATTAATTGCATAAGAGGAAAATATGAGTCTTGCTGACACGTTGGAACACTCTTTTGTTTTTAATGCTTCACAACTGACATAACAAATGGAGTATTCAGAGTCAGATACACAAATGATTATGTTTTGATGTCACTACCCGTCCTAAAGTATTAAATAACTAATTAAATAAGTCTTGTAAACATAGTTTACTTCTGCTACCGGGTTATTGATGTGCATGTTAATGTGCTCATTGTATCGCTCCCTAATTTATTGTAATATTTTCATTTTCTGTATAAAAATAAAGTGCAAAGCCCCCAAGATATAATTAGACAAAAAAAGAGAAGAAAATAAAAAAGAGCTGATGATGCAAACAGTGGGCCTTCACCTATTGAAACGTTAATACACAGCTTAACCATTTGCATTCTTACTCGTTTTGTTTTAGCGGAACAGCGTTGCATTTGTTATGCTCCAATAATGCCAATGTTATTTGTACAATATTTAGTGCAAACAATTTCATGTGCACGCATGAACAATCAGCTTTGGCAAATATGAATAATTTCATGCATTCCTCAAAAGACCTTACTGTATCAACACACTGCCCAGAATTCAATTGCCCTTAATTAGTTTGACATTTCAGGCCTGGCTTTTGCCACAACTAATTAAAGATTATGCTTCTGTTCTGACACTAGAATATAAAATCCATGATGTCCTACACTGTACTTCTGAAACTACATCATATGCACACAATATATACAATACTTTCCAAATTCCAGCTGCTGTTCATTTACAAGAAAAATGGCTCTTTACAGCGCTACCTCTTTCAGAGAGCAGGTTCCTAAATAGATGTTAATTATTTGCCTCTATACACACTGCAAACAGTAAACAGCACTGCAGAGGAAATGCATTGGGTCATGCTATTATGGAAACCAATTACTAGATATAACCAAACTAGATGAATAGAACAAAATAGAGAAAATGATTATAAGAAACTACACATTCTGTCAAATGCATCGCATGATGCACCTCACAAAACATTCAGTTGCGCGCTACTTTGATTCAAGTCAAGGAAAAAATGGATGTTGTCCTCTGTGAATTCTGTAGGGCACAGAGAAATAATAACGTGACAAGACTCTGTACTTTCACTGCAGAAACTTCAGCACAAAGAGGGAAAAATAAGGGTGCAACAGTTACTGCACATTTTTCAGTGGCCTTGGATGTGGAAGTATTTTTCTAATTCCGATTTCATCCAAAAGGAAAATAAAATTCTATGCCTTTGTAACCGGTCCTATTCGACCTGCTCCGAGCAGGATTCGAACCGTGATCTTAGGCGTGGGAGTCGGGTGCGCTAACAAGGACAGTAAAGACAGGGGACCCTATCATACACCCGGCGCAATGCGACGCCAGGCGTGACGCAAGTGTTTCAGCCAAACGCAGTTATCATTTTCACGTCTAGTGCCACTTTGTTCACCCATGGGCGTGCTGATCTGAAAACGAGGTGTGTTCAGGCGCATTGTTGGTGTGTGGCTATTTTGAGCCAACTGAAAACGACTGCGTCATTGACGCAGTATTTTGTGTGTTTTGTGTTATTTAAAGGGTGTGTTAGTAATATGCGCCTAAAGGCGGATGCATAAAGTGCTTACACTCTACTTATTACACACACACACAGCAGCACACAAACATTTTTATATAATAAAAATAAAAGGATTCCTCTCTGGAGAAGCGTTCAGTCTTAGGGAATGGGAGATGAGACTCTGATTGGTTTATTACACGTTACACCCAAAACACACCCATGACTCATTAAGAGACTAGGTACAACCCGTTTGGGCCATGCGCCTGGCTCGCCGACCGTTTTTTCCGACGTTAAACTAGCAAAAGTGGATTCGGACACGCCCTAAGTGCGCTTCAGACCATGCGCTCAGAACGTTAAAATAGGGCCCAGGAACTGCTAGCGTCAGTCTCTAGCGCGCCTCTTGAAGCCAGGAAAAAAAAACACAAACCACACTCCCATCCAGAATGGCTGCCCACTGCTTTGGGTGTGTGTGTGTTCAATACTCACTGCTGTGTGTGTGTGCACTTGGATGGGTAAAATGCAGAACACAAATTCCGAGTATGCAAAAAAAGAAATTGATACATTTAGTTCTGGTTTGCTTAGCATTCACACTGTCATTTTTAACAACTAACCTAAAGATACAGAATAAAAGGCATAAAGATAAGGTCAAAACCTGATTGGACAGCTTTTATGATGTATAATTGGGATGGAACTTACCGAAACATTCAAAGCAATGCTGTGTGCTAAATATGCTTGTTGTATGTGCGTACATATGATGCTATTTTGACCAGCTGAGAACTCATAAAGAGCTTATAGAATGTGTTAAGGAATCAAAACAGCGGCAGGAATTCCTCCATTGCTACAAGGAGACGGTGGTAATGGGCAACGGAGCTGCTATGACAAGAAGAACCAGGTAGTGTATGCTTGAGCATTCTGTCCTTTTCAGGGTCGCATCTTGTGACATCTCACGTCCTGTTTTTGGTTCATTTATATGTTTTTGGTCCACGTTGCTTTCATATTTTAGTTGAACGGCAGAGTTTGTTTGGAAACGGACTGAGACCCCCTGAAAAGGTGTGCACCAGGGTTCGGTTTGGTTGTTTGGTGCACACCAGGGTTCGGATGGCAGTGTTCACATTTATTCAAATGAACCGCACAAACAGAGCAATAATCAAACCAAACTTTCCAAGTGTGAACACACCTTTATAGCAGAAGAATTTAGTGCACAAGTTATACCACATGGACTAAATTTATAGTGCTTGAAAGTAGGTCTGCCCTCGACTAAAGATTTTTCTAGTCGACTATTAGTCGTTCATTTAAGCAATTAGTCGACTAATCGCACGTGTATATTAATAAGCCAAAACATAATAATGAGCCTTTAATTGCATATAGCCTTATCAGCGCTAAAATGCACACATAAAGCCTACCACAGCACACCGGAAAAAGAAATGAATATGAATGTGTTGTGAAAAAAGCAGCAAGGAGACTGTCTGAACATTTTAATAATTTATTGATAATGTTTTCTGTGTTTTCGGCTGCAGAGATTAAGTCAACAATGCTGACTCATCATCTCCGCAGTAGTGGCCGCACCTATATGCACGTTTCATACGGATTATTATATTATATTATATTATTATATTCTGAGAATATTTGTTTTCCACTTGAATTGGTTGACAATTGCTTGATATTTCAAGCTTTCTATAGATATATGTCTCATGTCTGTGAGGTAAGTATACACTGAGTTTTGGTTTGTCTTATGACGCGCTCAAGTTCACAGAACACTTGGATATGCGCCAAATAATAGCGCATATTTATCTATTTTATATTAATAAACCAAATAAATCATAATAATGAGCCTTAATTCCCTATACATAGCCTAATCAGCGCTCAAGCGCACACATAGCTTGCCACAAGCGTACCGGCAAAAGTAATGATTATGAATGTGTCGTGAAAAAACAGCAAGGAGACTGTGTGAACATTTTAGTAATTTATTGATATACTACTAGTGTTTTCTGTGTTTTCGGCTGCAGAGATGAAGTTGGCAATGCTGACTCGTCACCTCCGCAGAATAGTGCATGCACCTATATGCACGTTTCATAACATAATCTTAGAATATTTGTTTTCCACTTGAATCGGTACATTTAAAAATAGAAATTTCAAGCTTTCGATAGATGTTTTTCTCATGTCTGTGAGGAAAGTTCACGCTGAGTTTCGGTTTATTTTTTGGACGCGCTCAAGTTCACAGAGACCGAGACGGCAGAAAGCGCATCCTGTTTTTCTTTATTTTACAAAAGCACAACATTTAGTTATTGCAAGTGCACACAAATAAAATGTAAGATCAAAAATTACAGAGTATTTTAAGTTAAATGCAAGTGAACGCCTCCATGTCATGCAGTAAGCGTGCTAATACTTCAGCTTCCACACTCTGCACAAACACTTGGATATGCGCCTAATAATAGGCTAGTGCATTAATCTAGATTAATGTGAGAGCGAGCGGCCATGTAAAGTTGCTAATACTTACATGTTTCAAATGATAAGCAATATTTAAGGTCGATGGATGATAGGCAAATGTTTGGATTTCCACCCCGACATACTGTAATTACCACAAGGACCCGCCGTTAACAATCTGTCCCTCACAGACTGCACCGCAAGTTGTTGTTTTTTTTCTTCGACTAATCGATTAATAAAATTTTTGGTCGACTAAGCCTTTTCTAGTCAACTAACGATTAGTCGACTATTAGGTGGCAGCCCTACTTGAAAGACATTGGTCACTGCACTGCCTTTTTCGTTTTATGGAAAACTTCTCCGATAACACTTTAGTATGGGGAACGTCTCGGTTACGTATGTAACCCTCGTTCCCTGAGGAGGGAACGGAGACGTAACGTCAGTGACTGACGAATGGGGGTTTCGCTTAGAAGCCTATCATCTTCGAGATCTAAAAAACGCCCAATGGCAGCGCCAATGCCATGGGCATGCGGAATTTGCATAGCGTAACTCCGCCCCACAGCGTGGGTATATAAGGAAGTACGCTGGCAACATCGCATTATGTTTACCTGCTGAGGAGCCAAGACTGAACTCCCGGCTGTTCCAGCGGTACAGCGGAAGTGGCAGAGGGACGTTACGTCTCCGTTCCCTCCTCAGGGAACGAGGGTTACATACGTAACCGAGACGTTCCCTTTCGTTCAGTCACTCCGAGTAACGTCAGTGACTGACGAATGGGGGTCCCAATATAATCACGCCACTCGGCTGTCATCCAGTGCCCTGCGTAAGCGTGAGCTCCCTGTCGTAAGCTAGTACGGACGAAGGACTCCCACTTAACACAGGAATACCAAGGTACACTGGGAAGCATATTCCAGGTGGAAGTATGCGCCAAATGCCTACCCGTAGGGAGGACTTAAGAACACATATGACCCGCTCAGGGCTACATATGGGAAACTCTGGGGTAACCAGCCGAAGGTGGAAGAATTTTACCCCCAGGGGTGGCAAGGGCTTGCCAAGGGAAAGACACCTGCTCAGGGAGACTTACAGTGGGAATACACATGTGGGGGTCGCCCAACGGGGGAACCATGCACACGGTGGCACCTAGCCAACACGAGGGCCTGAGCAAGTGGGCAGACGTACTGGTGTCGGCATCAACAGTGCTGGAGGAACTCAGGGCTTCAGGGAAACTACCTGAGGAAATATCGCACGTATCCAGTCCGTGGAGTGGAATGGCGAGCAAGCAAAGACACCTGAGCCTAGTCCATTACCGGCCACTAGTAGAGGCGAGTACAAGAGAGGACACTGGCTCCACTCGGAGATTATAGAATCTGGCGAATGTGTTGGGTGTCGCCCAGCCTGCAGCTCTGCAAATGTCTGTCAGCGAGGCGCCATGCGCTAGAGCCCAAGAGGAGGCCACACTCCGGGTGGAGTGAGCCCTGACCCCAAGGGGGCATGGGCGCCCCTGCGTTTGGTAAGCCAAAACAATGGCGTCCACTATCCAGTGAGACAACCTTTGCTTGGAGAGAGCCTTTCCCTTCAGCTTCCCACCATAACAGACAAAGAGCTGGTCTGAGGTCCTGAAACACTGCGTTCTGTCTACGTAAGCACGGAGGGCGCGTACTGGACAGAGCAGTGCCAAGGCTGGGTCTGCCTCCTCCAAAGGCAGCGCTTGCAGGTTCACCACCTGGTCCCTGAAGGGAGTGGTGGGAACCTTGGGCACATATCCAGGCCGGGGTCTCAGGATCACGTGAGAGTTGGCCGGCCCGAATTCCAGGCACGCTTCGTCAACCGAAAATGCCTGCAGGTCCCCTACCCTCTTGATGGAGGCCAAGGCGGTCAGGAGCGCTGTCTTCATAGACAGGAACTTAAGCTCGACTGACCGCAATGGCTCAAAGGGAGCCCTCTGCAGAGCGCTTAGGACTACTGCGAGGTCCCAAGAGGGTACGAGGGGAGAGCGAGGAGGATTCAGTCTCCTCGCTCCCCTCAGGAACCTGATGACCAGGTCGTGCTGACTTACCTTTTTCGTCTCCACAAGGTCGTGGTAGGCAGAAATAGCGGCCACATAAACCTTGAGGGTGGAAGGAGACAGCCTTCGTTCCAACCCTTCCTGGAGGAATGAGAGCACGGACCCGATCGGGCATTTCCAGGGGTCTTCTTGGCGAGAAGAACACCAGGTGACGAAGAGGTTCCACTTCAACGCATAGGCGTGTCGAGTAGACAAGGCCCTAGCGGAAGTGATGGTAGCCACCACCTGAGGTGGTAGGGTACTCAAACCTGCCGCGTCCCATCCAGGAGCCACACGTGGAGGTTCCAAAGATCGGGACGCGGGTGCCAAAGGGTGCCCCGTCTCTGAGAAAGGAGGTCCTTCCTCAGAGGAATCGACCAGGGAGGGGCTGTCGCAAGGAGTACGAGTTCGGAGAACCAGGTCCGGCCGGGCCAATACGGGGCGACCAAAATGACCTGCTCCTTGTCCTCCCTGATCTTGCACAGAAGCTGTGCAAGAAGGCTCACTGGGGGAAACGCATACTTGCGGAGGCCCCGCGGCCAGCTGTGCGCCAGAGCGTCCGTGCCGAGGGGGCCCTCGGTCAGGGAATAAAACAGGCGGCAATGGGAAGAGTCGTGGGAGGCAAACAGATCTACCTGTGCGTCGCCGAACTGTTCCCAAATCAGCTGAACCATCTGGGGATGGAGTCTCCATTCTCCAGGAAGTGGCTGAAGCCGTGAGAGCTCGTCGGCTGCACGGTTCAGGACTCCCGGGATATGGATGGCACGAAGGGACCTCAGGTGCTTCTGACTCCATAAGACGAGATGGCGGGCGAGTTGAGACATGCGGCGGGAACGCAGACCACCCTGGTGGTTGATGTACGCTACTGTGGCCGTGTTGTCTGACCGGACTAGCACGTGTTGACCCTTGAGCAGCGCTCGGAAGCGGTGCAGGGCGAACCGTACTGCCAGCAACTCGAGGCAATTGACATGCAGGAGGCGCTGGGGTCCTGTCCAGGAGCCCGCGGCAGCATGTCCATTGCACATGGCACCCCAGCCCGTGGTGGAGGCATCTGTTGACACAACAATATGCCTGGAAACTCGTTCTAAGGACACACCGGCCCGTAGAAAACTGAGGTTCGACCACGGGGCCTGCAGGCAGGCCCGAGTCACTGGGACCCGGAGCGTGCCCGACTGCCATGCCCATCTCGGGACTCGATCGCGAAGCCAGTGCTGAAGCGGTCTCATATGAAGCAAACCGAGCGGCGTTACCGCGGCTGCAGATGCCATATGCCCCAGGAGCCTCTGAAATAACTTCAGTGGAACCGCACTCTTGCTCTCGATTTGACGAAGGCAAGTCAGCAGTGACTGCGCGCGCTCGCTCGTAAGCTGCGCACACATGGCGACCGAGTCGATTTCCATACCGAGAAAAGAGATCCTCTGCACTGGGCAGAGTTTGCTCTTCTCCCAGTTGACCCGAAGGCCCAGACGGGCTAGGTGCTGGAGCACCAGGTCTCTGTGTTCGCACACCTGCTCTCGAGAGTGGCTGAGGATCAGCCAGTCGTCGAGGTAGTTCAGGATGCGAACCCCGTGTTGCCTGAGTGGCACAAGGGCTGCCTCGACAATCTTCGTGAAGACGCGAGGGGACAGAGCTAGCCCGAATGGGAGGACCGCGTACTGGTATGCCCGCCCCTCGAAAGCAAACCGTAGGAACGGTCTGTGTCGAGGAAGAATGGAGACATGGAAGTAGGCGTCCTTCAGGTCGATCGCTGCAAACCAATCTGCTGGACGAACGCATTCGAAAAGGCGTTTCGCTGTCAACATCCTGAACGGAAGCCTGTGAAGGGATCGGTTCAGGACGCGCAGGTCCAGGATCGGTCGTAACCCACCGGTTTTCTTGGGTACAATGAAGTAAGGGCTGTAGAAGCCGGACTCCATTTCGGCTGGAGGGACAGGCTCGATCGCACCCTTCGCCAGCAAGGTAGCAACCTCCGCACGCATGAGGGGGGCATTGGGCCCCACTATGGTGAATCGGACTCCCCGGAAACGAGGAGGAGCCTGAGCGAACTGAATCGCATAGCCGAGCCTGATGGTCTTCGCGACCCAGCGGGACAGTCCAGGGAGCTGAAGCCAGGCTCCCAGAAACTGCACCAGCGGGGTCATGCGAACCATAGACGTACCCCGGGTGGGGCAGCGAGGCGGCGTGACCGGCCCAGACGTGGGAGGCGTAGCGTCCCGGTGTGGGGGCACGGTCATCAGCCGCGTCCTGACAGAGGAGACCAGGGAAGGACGCGCGTTCCACTGGGGTCTGCTCTGAGAGGAGACTGGCGTCAGAGAGGGACGAGAGTGGCGTGGCCCGGGGGCAGCGCACACTGCCATCGGTCTCTGGTCGCTCAGGGATGGGTATGTCAGTTCTTTCTTTAACCATAAAAGGGTGCTGCTGACCCGGGGGCCAGCAGCGGAACAAAGGATTCTCCCCCGGCCCTCCACCGGGGGAAGGAGTGGTCCTGCTACCATCTCCTGGAAAGAACTGCCCATCCCTGAGCTGTCCGCGTCAGGAGCGCCGCTTAGCCTGGCGCTTGGCGGGCTGCGGGGCTGGAGCGGACTGGGGCGCCTTCCTACGGCGTCCTGCACGGCGCGGCCCAGGTGAAGGCTGCTGCTTGGGTGGCGCGGGAGGGGCGGGAGCCGCGGGAGGGCGCCCTCGGCGGCGAGC
Source organism: Coreius guichenoti (assembly GCA_039654105.1). Classification (NCBI taxonomy): domain Eukaryota; kingdom Metazoa; phylum Chordata; class Actinopteri; order Cypriniformes; family Gobionidae; genus Coreius; species Coreius guichenoti. Next base: position 47,070,133 of record CM077169.1, on the reverse strand, counting down.
AGACTGAGGCAACTGTGCCGGCGGCTGGGTGGAAGCAGCAGCTGGCCGCCGGGGCAGTACGTGCTTGATGGCCTCAGTCTGCTTTTGGGCGGCTGAGAACTGTTGGGCGAAGTTCTCAACCGCGCCGCCGAATAGCCCATCCTGGGATATGGGAGCGTCGAGGAGACGAGTCCGCTCGGCGTCCCGCATATCAGCCAGGTTGAGCCATAGGTGTCTCTCCTGGACCACTGCTGTGGACATCACCTGGCCCAGGGAGCGTGCGGTCACCTTCGTCGCCCGGAGGGCGAGGTCGGTGGCGGCACGCAGCTCATTTCTGAGCCCTGGGTCAGCTCTACCCTCGTGCATGTCCTTGAGCATCCGGGCCTGGTAGGCCTGAAGGATGGCCATGGCATGCAAAGAGGCGGCAGCCTGCCCCGCAGCTCTGTAGGATTTCGCCACCAAGGTTGATGTGAAACTACAGGCTTTGGAGGGGTGCTTAGGGTCGCCACGCCACGTTGAAGCACTCTGCGGACACAGTTGCATCACAACAGAGCGTTCAACCGGGGGAACCCCAGTGTACCCTTTGGCCGCGGCCCCATCGAGGGCAGAGAAGGTGGAGGAGGCCGCCGATCGGTCACGGGAAGACAACGGGGACTTCCAGGACCGCGTGACCTCCTCATGCACCTCCGGGAAAAAAGGTATTGGGGGCGTGGTCTGACGGGTGTCAGAACGCGGCGCCCCCAAAAACCAATCGTCCAACCGCGAGCGTTCAGGACGGGGTGGAGGGTTCCACTCCAACCCGAGACTCGCGGCTGCCCGGGAAAGCATGGCTGTCAACTCCGGGTCCGACTCGGACAATGCTGGCACACCGGAAGGCGGCAGCACAGCCGAATCATCATCCTCGGAGGACTCCAGCCCACCTTGTGATGCGGCGATCGACATTCGCTCGTCCTCTGCGGCGCCAAACGACACACTCGGAACAGCAGGAGCCGGCTCCGGTGTCTCAGTCTGAGCGCACGGCGGGAACGGTGCGCTAGAGGGGGGTGTGGTCCGAGGCATGAGCGTCGGGGCTTTGTTCCACACCGTCACCCTCAGGTCACCCTGGCCACCAGCCAAAGTGCTGCCTCGCGTAGAGACCGCAGATTGGGGTGTGGCAGAGGGGACTCTCACTCTATTACGGAGCTCATTGAGTCTCGACCGCAGCACCGAGATGGGCATGTCCCCGCAGTGGGAACATGTCTCATCCACAAACGCTGCCTGAGCATGCTGAAAGCCCAAGCACATCAGGCAGTGATTGTGCCCATCAGAGGGCGGCAGATATCGACCGCACCCAGAAGCACACTGGCGAGACATCTTGAAAAAGACGTGCCAAGTGTGAGCTCTTTTAAGAGAGGAAGCTTCGCAGTGATGCCGAAGCGCCCAGGGACCGAATACCGGCTGAATGCAGACCACTGCACAGATCAGCAGGCAGGCAGTAAACGATCGCTGGAACACGCCGTCACACCAACACCAACTGGAAAGCTGTTCGTCTCGAAGAAGCTGACGATACTCAGAAGGCTTGAGGAGTGAAGAGATACTCTTGGCTCCGAAGCAGAAAAAACATAATGCGATGTTGCCAGCGTACTTCCTTATATACCCACGCTGTGGGGCGGAGTTACGCTATGCAAATTCCGCATGCCCATGGCATTGGCGCTGCCATTGGGCGTTTTTTAGATCTCGAAGATGATAGGCTTCTAAGCGAAACCCCCATTCGTCAGTCACTGACGTTACTCGGAGTGACTGAACGAAAGGGAACACATATTCATTATTAACTACAACTTTTGCCTCAATAAACTCCTTGTTTACTGCTTATTAATAGTTAGTACAGTAGTTTTTGTAGCGTTTAAGTTTAGGTATTGGGTAGGATTAAGGGATGTAGAATAGGGTCATGCAGAATAAGGCATTATTATGTGCTTTATAAGTACTAATAAACAGCGGTACCGCTTTAGATTACAGCCCGGAAAGTACTGCGTAAGTAAAGCAAATTTACAGCGTAACTTTCGGTAATTATAGTGTGACTATAAAGTACGTACGTGTAGGTATAAGGGAACAATATGTAATATTTGGGGAATAAAGGGGGAACTACCAGGAAAATTAACAAATTATTTATACTGTAAGTATTTTTTAATTAAGTGGTAATTATCCGTGTAGTGACAGGGTAAGTGTGAATCTGTAAATTAAAGTGGTGTTTGTTCCCCTCTTGTTTCATGTAGTTACAGGGTAAGTAAAATAAAAAACACGTACAAAAACTGATATCACTCGGAAATCTTTATTTGAAAAACTTAATTCAAAACAGATTTACGACACTTCTTATTCATTTTTTTAAATAAACTTTTCATTTCAAATAATAACGTCCTGACAGAAAGAGGCATGTTTGAACTCAAACTCACGCGAGAACTGGCGTCTCTGTCTTCTAGTCTTGTTTGTTTCTCATTGCTATTATCATATATTTTGTTATTGTTTGTATACTGTTGTGAGCATTAATTAAAATATTAATTAATATTAAATAAAAACAGACAGCTTCCGACATCCGCGTGACCAGAGTTTCTTGGCGTGATACGTCACGCTTCAAGTTACGTCAAGCATGAAACTCAACCCTCTCATTCATGCACACTGACTGTTGGTCGGAAGCGATAGTCTACAGTTAAAAAATGTAAAATATTGGTATTTTTCTTACAAACACATCGTTTCACTTCAGAAGACATTGATTCATCCATTGGGATCATATGGATTACTGTAGTTATTGCTGTATGTGCTGTTTGATGCTTCAACTTTTAGGAAACCAAATGAGTTTTCAATAGCAGAGATTATTTATTTTTCTGTGTTCATCTGAAAAAAGAAAGTCGTATACATCTCGGATGGCATGAGGGTAAAAGACGAGTAAACGGTGAGGACATTTCTAGGTGTACTGTATTTTCTTTAAATACATAATACAGAATAGCTAGAGAGACATAGGATTCCTTCTTAAGATTCATCTGTGGCAAGAACGAAAAAGAAGAGGAACAAGAGGAGGATGAAGCCAAGCAAGAGAAACGAATAAGTGGTGTAAGTCTATTTTAAAAAAGTTAATAAATAAAGATTTCCGAGTGATATCAGATTTTGTACGTGTTTTTATTGTACTTACCCTGTGACTACATGAAACAAGAGGGGAACAAACACTACTTTAATTTACAGCCCTCAGACTCATACTTACCCTGTAACTACACGGATAATTACCCCTTAATTAAAAAATACTTACAGTATAAATCATTTGTTAATTTTCCTGGTAGATCCCCTTTATTCCCCAAATATTACATATTGTTCCCTTATACCTACACGTACGTACTTTATAGTTACACTATAATTACCGAAAGTTATGCTGTAAATTCGCTTTACTTACGCAGTACTTTCCGGGCTGTAATCTAAAGCGTTACCTAAACAGCCAATATCCTAGTAATATGCATGCTAATAAGCAACTAGTTAATAGTGAGAATTGAACTCAAATAAAGTGTTACCACTTCTCCTTACTTAGTCATACAGATTTTAAATGACATGAAGCTGAGGAAATGATGACAGAAACTTCATGTGGGTGAGCTATTTCTTTAAAGGGTGGAAAATGATGTGAAATAACTGGAATGATTCATCCAACAGTCAAATTCATTTCAAAGACCCAAATGTCATCAACATCACCTTCACTTGTCGGTGAATGAGGACTGCAGCAGTAACAAAAAGATTTGGCTTATTATTCTGTAAGGGTTTTATATTCGACGGAATTTGCACTTGATTTACTAGAGACAGACTGAAAATCAAGGTTGAAGCTGTCTTGTTACCATGGTGAAGTATTTTCTCGTTTTGTGTGTGTGTGTGTGTGTGTGTGTGTGTGTGTGTGTGTGTGTGTGTGTGTGTGTGTGTGCGTGTGTGCGTGTGTGTGTGTGTGTGTGCGTGGATAAGATCCAAAGCTGGCTTAGCTGCAGTTAAGAGACAGAGTGAGCATTGCCAATTAAGAGAGACGTGTGTTAGAGCTCAGACTCTCACTTAATGAAATAAAGTCCTCCAGCCCTCAAGAACATTAAGCTCCAATACACTTTCTATTTTCTCACAGTCAAGCTTAAACCCACATAAACCCACATGCACTCACCCCAAATTATTTGTTTTATCTATTAAACTAAAACTATTGAAAACATCCTATTATAAAGGTCAAAGAATTGCATGAATTGACCAAGTCTACTCTTGGCAGAGTAGAAAAATCTATACCAACATTTAGTAATTTTGCCAATGTTGGAACTCTATAATATCTGTTTTCGCTATTGTTTTTCCTGTAAGAATTCAGACAACTATTGCATGCACCTCTTCCTTGAGGCACAGAGCAACCTTCAGAGTAAAAAAAAACAGTGTGGAATTTTAGCATTTTTATAGTTCAGGTTCCTGTGTACAAATGGAGAAAATACTGATGCACTACTTGGGGTTCAGATGATCACACTAGTGGAAGAGAACATCTAGGAACACTTTCAAAAAGGCTGGTTTGCTGGGGAACTTACAAAAACTTCCTTTAAAGCAATACACTACATGCAAAATTACATACTTTTCATGCACTGGTCAATTTTGAGATTTTGGGATATTGCTTCCATAACATGTCTTCTTTCAGACTAATGGAAAGAAAACATCCAAAATACACATTTTAAATGTTTGTTTTATTACTGTTTGTCTATTTGCATCTGTACATTTCAATTACAGAACTTATTTTTAAATGTCATTTTCTCAAATTGAGTTTTCTCTCATGCACAGAGCCATAAATCTACATTTCAGTAGCACTTACACACTGTATACCAAACGTTACAGGTTTAATCCTATCTATATTCAGAAGGTTTTTCACTGAAGAGTTTATTCATACATCATTTATATCACTTTTTTTTGTGTGTTTTTTTAAACATGGTGAAAATGTATGGCTATTGACAGCATTTTCTGATTTAGTGATGAATTTCCAAAATCCCCTCTGTAAAAACCTTTAGCCTACCTTTAATGTCAACAAAATAAAACAAAAAATTTTCTTTCAAAAAAAAGGTTCAGATTTCTGAAAATGTAAGCAAATTGTGCATATTTAAATATATAATGCCTCATTTAGACATAACATTTCAGTCTTACTGCATTGTGATTAATCAACTTGGAAATTATGGTGATATACAGTGGGCAGAACAAGTATTTGATACACTGCCGATTTTGCAGGTTTTCCTACTTACAAAGCATGTAGAGGTCTGTAATTTTTATCATAGGTACACTTCAACTGTGAGAGACGGAATCTAAAACAAAAATCCAGAAAATCACATTGTATGATTTTTAAATAATTAATTTGCATTTTATTGCATGACATAAGTATTTGATCACCTACCAACCAGTAAGAATTCCGGCTCTCACAGACCTGTTAGTTTTTCTTTAAGAAGCCATCCTGTTCTCCACTCATTACCTGTGTTAGCTGCACCTGTTTGAACTCATTACCTGTATAAAAGACACCTGTCCACACACTCAATCAAACAGACTCCAACCTGTCCACAATGGCCAAGACCAGAGAGCTGTGTAAGGACATCAGGGATAAAATTGTAGACCTGCACAAGGCTGGGATGGGCTACAGGACAATAGGCAAGCAGCTTGGTGAGAAGGCAACAACTGTTCGCGCAATTATTAGAAAATGGAAGAAGTTCAAGATGACGGTCAATCTCCCTCGGTCTGGGGCACCATGCAAGATCTCACCTCGTGGGGCATCAATGATCATGAGGAAGGTGAGGGATTAGCCCAGAACTACACGGCAGGACCTGGTCAATGACCTGAAGAGAGCTGGGACCACAGTCTCAAAGAAAACCATTAGTAACACACTACGCCGTCATGGATTAAAATCCTGCAGCGCACGCAAGGTCCCCCTGCTCAAGCCAGCGCATGTCCAGGCCAGTCTAAGTTTGCCAATGACCATCTGGATGATCCAGAGGAGGAATGGGAAAAGGTCATGTGGTCTGATGAGACAAAAATAGAGCTTTTTGGTCTAAACTCCACTCGCCGTGTTTGGAGGAAGAAGAAGGATGAGTACACCCCCAAGAACACCATCCCAACCGTGAAGCATGGAGGTGGAAACATCATTCTTTGGGGATACTTTTCTGCAAAGGGGACAGGACGACTGCACCGTATTGAGGGGAGGATGGATGGGGCCATGTATCGCGAGATCTTGGCCAACAACCTCCTCCCTCAGTAAGAGCATTGAAGATGGGTCGTGGCTGGGTCTTCCAGCATGACAACGACCCGAAACACGCAGCCAGGGCAACTAAGGAGTGGCTCCGTAAGAAGAATCTCAAGGTCCTGGAGTGGCCTAGCCAGTCTCCAGACCTGAACCCAATAGAAAATCTTTGGAGGGAGCTGAAAGTCCGTATTGCCCAGCGACAGCCCCGAAACTTGAAGGATCTGGAGAAGGTCTGTATGGAGGAGTGGGCCAAAATCCCTGCTGCAGTGTGTGCAAACCTGGTCAAGAACTACAGGAAACGTATGATCTCTGTAATTGCAAACAAAGGTTTCTGTACCAAATATTAAGTTCTGCTTTTCTGATGTATCAAATACTTATGTCATGCAATAAAATGCAAATTAATTACTTAAAAATCATACAATGTGATTTTCTCGATTTTTGTTTTAGATTCCGTCACTCACAGTTGAAGAGTACCTATGATAAAAATTAAAGACTTCTACATGCTTTGTAAGTGGGCACACCTGCAAAATCGGCAGTGTATCAAATACTTGTTCTCCCCACTGTATATTAGTTAAAAGTTTTACCCAATTAAGGTGTCTTGCCTTAGAAACTCCAAAGAAAGACAATGGTATCAGTGGTATCTTGGAGCTATAGAAAAAACACAGATGCTCTGTGGCTTCAGGGAAAAATTATGCAACTCCTCTTCTCAGATCAAGGATGATTTGATTCAAAACGATATAATCTCTTTAACACATGGCAAATGATAGAGATTAGCTGTACCAGGATGCATCTCAAGTAGGCCACTGAAAAACATCACATTAGCAAAGTACTTCACACAGTACTAAAGTGTCCTGACCAGCATGGGTTAGTCATTACTTCACACATGCAGAGTAACATGTATGAGCGTCTGTTCTTAGCAGCCCTCCACTGTGTTTTACCTCTCGCTCATCTCCCGTTCAGAGGGGTAATAGCCACACCAATCACTGTAAGTGTCTGTCCATGGCATGTCATCTCTCTCACTTTCTCCCCCTGTAGAGTCTCATCAAAGACAGTCCATTAGTGCCGTAACAAACCATCATAAACATCACTTCTCATGTGAGACTGTGGCACAGCGCCAAAACATTCTCTCCCCCCTCTTCTTGTTCTCCACAATATTTTTCTCCTATCCATGCATTCTGTCTGATTTACTTAAAGGAATGTTTTGGATTCAATACATGTGATTTGTATTCATTCATTCATTTTTGGGTGAACTATGCCATTAGCATTGATCAATTGATCAATAATATTCTTTGAACACCTGGTAACTGTTTTGTTCTACAATAAGAGAGTACATTTTAAAATGAGTGACTTTTTGAATAACAGAATAGTTTTTTCTATCCCATAATATGGAGAGTCAAATATAAACATGTAATGATCCCGTCCAGGCAAAAGGGGAAGTTTTTTACGGAAACCTGTTTGTAAAACAAAAAATGCTGGGTTAAAAACAACCCAATTTGGGTCATTTTAGCAACCCAGCGCTGGGTGAAAAACAGAAATTAAAATCACACACAGAATAACAACACAGGCAACATTAATTATCAAAAGGTGAACATTTATTAATAAGCAAGAACAGGAATGAACAAAAATATAGGCAAGAGTAAAAGCAACGTGTTCATGTGTATGTGAGTGAGAAAAAGTGCAAAAAAGAATGACAACTCAACAGTTATACAGCTTACACAGTGAAACGAACTTGCTTTTTTAAAAGTTTAATTATTAATAACTTAAATTTAAGACAAAATGTGACCATATTTTGGCACATTTGACACATTTCGTGTGTGTATCTTTAAATGCAAATGAGCTGCTGCTCCCTGCCCCCCTTTCCAGAAGAGGGCTGTGTCTTTACAGCTCGTGCCTCAGATACTCCGGCAACAACAAAACAGGAAAAACAGTTTTGCATTGCACTGTGTTGCTTTTCCATTGTTTTCTGCGTAAACATGTACTTGCGTTTATGTCTCCCATTCGGGGCCATTCGCACACAACACGTCTTTGCGTCTCAAAACGCGAGGCAGTGGAAGAGATACAGGCAGTGGAAAAACACAAGGTGTCGAGACTCATTTATTAAAAGTTAAACTTTTTTACTTGAGTGCTACATTTTTAGAAAGCCGTTTCCTGAGAGAGACGCTGTAAAAAATGCGAGACATGAGCGCAACGGACAAAGACGTCCACAAACATGTTCTAAGCTAATAGGGCAGTTTCTGTTGTGGGCGGGGCCTGTTACATTCTGACGTCACGATGTATAGAAAACGCAAAATGACTCATTTTAAGACACTGTTTATGATTTATGGTGAATATAAAAAAGGAGTGGGTGGATTTTTACCATTATATGGTCGTTGTGTACACTCACTGCTGACAAACATTTATGTTCAACACCATGTAAAAAAAATAAATTCTTAACTCTTTCCCCGCCAAACACAGAATTTTCCGTTATTTGTAAGAAAACGCTTCCCAGCCAAACATGGAATTTTCCGGGTTACTGTTATACGCTAGGGGGCGCTATTACGCATCTTCTGAATGAGTACAGAATCTCCTGATCAAAACACAGGCAAAGAAGACGCAAAAAAACAAGCGATCGTACGTAAGCAGATGCATATGTAAAATAACGCGATCATCAACATTAAACAGCATATAAATATAAAAAAAAGGCCTAATGTTAGCGAATGAAATGTCGACCAAGGACGAGCTATAGGACTGTGCAAGCATTAGGGGTGTTGATGGACTCGATCTACTCCATCTGTGTTTGATCATCGCTCTGAATCTGATCTGGATGTAGTCTTTGACAAAAACGTGATTTTCTCAGCTTTTTGTTCAAAATGTTGCTTTTTTTATGAAATTTACCCATATTTAAGTGTTGATAAAAAAGGAATGTATGAAGCTAGAATAAAATATTTTTTTGTTTGTTTAAAAGCAGAGGGTCTGCTCTTTCTTTTGATATATTGCATGCTCAGATATTCATACAACAAAATATTCTATGGGCCATTACATTTTTGTGAAAATTATCAAAAACCCTGGCGGTGGCTGGCAACTTTTTTTTAAAACGCTGGTGGGGAAAGAGGTCCCCTTTAAATAAAATGCACAGTGTTGTATTTATAGGAATTAGATTTTGTGTGATAATTTATAGATTGTTCTCTCTGGTGAATGAGGATGTAATGTTAATAATGTTCTGGTCAGCATTTCAATCATTTCTAGATATATTGTACCTCCTAAGATATCTTAGATATCCTATGATACTCAAACATTTTAACACAACCATCTCTCATACTTCCTAAAATAATTATAGTCATGCAAAATCAACGAGACTAGGTACGATACAGTATGTACGACACAAACAAGTTAGAGATAATGGGAGGCTTGCAGCCCCGGCCTGTAAGCAATGTAGTAGTTAGCACTTTGGCAAAGTGCTGACATTAAACATTAAATAATTTAAACATTTTAAAAAGCAAAGGAGGCATCTATTTAAATTAGCCTGATGGGATCAGCACCAAATGTTTGCAATCTATCTGTGATAATTACCACATAATTACCGGCAAAGTCCAAATGCTTTTGCAATTAAAAGTAAAGGAAGGGAGTGGAGAAGAATTGTGATCCATAATTAATTAATCCCTTTCTCCCCTAACCAATTGTGTGACTAAATTGTTTTTGTTTTTTTCCTATTGGACTTTGATGCCTGTTTCAGACTGGAATGCAAATCAGGGAATTGGGTTTCAATGTTTTTGTTTGGCGGCACAGTAGCCTGAAATTTCCCATAACATTCCAGATTAGGGAGACTCTTCTTATTCAGTGAAAGTCAAAAGGTAATACTACACTGACCTTTTGTTGGGAAAGAAAAATCCCAGTGTTTTGTCATGCTAAGAGGATACGCTGGAAAACTCCATTTACTTTTAATGTGAGTGAAAATCTAAGGAGACACGTTTTATCCAAACAACAGAAAAAGAGAGCCTCATTCTCCATACTCACTGCCAGGTCCAGATGGGATCAGTTTTGTGTTTTTGAACTGATTTTAAAAGAAAAATCTGCAATTCTGGATTTAATGGATTTAAATGTGGCATATTATTTTTGTCTTAATACATATACATATATATAAACAAACAAGTTAAAAACAAGGAATTTGACCCACCATAATTTGTAAGTCTTACAAAATATGCCATAATATGCCAATATTTTGCATTATAATTGGCAAGTCAAAGGTTTGCTTGTGAGACAAGTCTTAACTACATAACATAATTGTAGTAGTGATAAAATAGTGTTACACTTTATATTAAGGCATCTTTGTTACAGTGTACTTACACATTTAAGTACTGAGTAATAATAATTCACTACATGTACTTACTATAGGGTTCATTTTAGGATTAGGTTTAGGATTAGTTGCATGTAATTATGCATTAATTATAGCTATCATTTTAGTAATTGCATGTAATTGATTACAGTAACATGTTACAACACCTAAAGTGTTACCTAAAATAGTGATAAAAATAATCATGCATTAAAAAAAATCAGCCCACCCCTAATGTCACCCATATGGCTGAAAGCATAATAAAATTTGCCAAAATATTTAAAAAAAAAACAAATGAGCAAGGCACTGAGAATGGGTAAGGGTCTATCTTGATTTTGCATTCTCCCTCTCTTTGTTCGGCAGTTTGCTTGCACCCATGTTTGACCCTGCCTCTCATCCAGCATGGCTGTGTACAGATGCTTTGGGAATTGGGAGATTAGAGACAAAGAAGGAAGGGTCAAGGGTCAAGTTCAAAAACACAACCCCAGCACAAAGGAAATGTCATAGCGACAAGAGATGGCAGCACTAGAGAGGCTATTGTTGTGCCTCTCAGCACGAAATAGCTCCACTTAACAGAATCGCTGCTAGAGGAAGTCTCGGTTGATTTGTTTTATGGTTGTCTGGGTCAGAATGTGATGTACAAGAGGTTAGCATTGTGTTCACGGATTGTTAGTGCGAATTAACATCCTTGTGAGTACATTTGCAACTAAAGAGAAAACTCAAGGGCAGTGCAGAGCATGACTTCCCCGTGACTTTCCCCATCCTGTCTTCTCATACGGGTATAAACAGCCATCTGAGCGCCGCAGGCAAACCCTGGGCTTCCCATGGACATGGTGTTAAACAGATTTGAGTCAGCTCCAGCTGAAAGACAACAGCCAAGCTCTGGTGCACCCATCTATCATATAAACTCCAGCCCAAATGCATCGCTGTCTAGGCTACTCACCAGCATATCAGCCCACCTGCCTTCAGCAGCATGAAGCCTGCCATGTGTCCTTTGAACTGACTAAAAGGAGAACATTTTTGGCCATGTAGAGGTGCCACGCAGAGCTAAATCTTTTTTGCTGTGTCTCATTTAACCTTTTGCCTTTCCACTCGGCTTGTATCTCCCCTCCTTTCCACCGCTACCTCCCCTTTTGGTGCTCCTTAATAAGTAATTAGTCCCTCCTTAGTTTAGCAGCTGCTTTTATCCTAAGTGTTTTACAATACACTCATTACAGGAACAATCTGCCTAGAGAAACCTGGGGTTAAGTGAAGGGCACAATGGTGATGATTCACTGCTCAATGCTAGTGGGGATCGAACCAGTTACCTTCTTATTACTAGCCCTGAGCTTTAGTTAACATGAAATGGCATTCAGAACTCATTTTGTTTTCATAATGTGACTGTGGCAGTAGCAGTGGTGTAGCGGACAGGCATGCACGGCACGCACTGAGGGGGGCTACTTTTATTAAAATAATATTACAATTAATTTGCCCCACAATAATTTCATACTGCATCACCGCATAACCGACGAGCTGCGAGGATAATAAAATATGCTACATTAGCTTACTACTTACTTACACAAAATACTTTTTTTGTATAGAAAACAAAAAACGAACTTTTTCACAAAATACTACTCATTTTTTCACTACGTATGGGCCACAAGAGAAACAGAGACTTTGAGCTGGGCGGAACCAACGGGGACACAGGAGACCTTGAACTGGACGGAACCAATGGGGACACAGGAGACTTTGTGCTGGACGGAACCAACAGGGACACAGGAGACTTTGTGCTGGACAGGACCAATGGGGACACAGGAGACCTTGAACTGAACAAAACCAACGGGGACACAGGAGACCTTGAACTGGACGGAACCAATGGGGACACAGGAGACTTTGTGCTGGACGGAACCAACGGGGACACAGGAGACTTTGTGCTGGACAGAACCAACAGGGAAACAGGAGACCTTGAACTGGACGGAACCAACGGGAAAACAGGAGACTTTGTGCTGGACGGAACCAACTGGGACACAGGAGACTTTGTGCTGAACAGGACCAATGGGGACACAGGAGACCTTGAACTGGACGGAACCAACGGGGACACAGGAGACCTTGAACTGGACGGAACCAACGGGGACACAGGAGACTTTGTGCTCGACAGAACCAACGGGGACACAGGAGACTTTGTGCTGAACAGGACCAATGGGGACACAGGAGACCTTGAACTGGACGGAACCAACGGGGACACAGACAACCTTGAACTGGACGGAACCAACGGGGACACAGGAGACTTTGTGCTGGACGGAACCAACAGGGACAAAGGAGACTTTGTGCTGGACGGAACCAACGGGGACACAGAAGACCTTGAACTGGATAGAACCAACAGGGACACAGGAGACTTTGTGCTGGACAGAACCAATGGGGACACAGGAGACCTTGAACTGGACGGAACCAACGGGGACACGGGAGACCTTGAACTGGACGGAACCAACGGGGACACAGGAGACTTTGTGCTGGATGGAACCAATGGGGACACAGGAGACCTTGAACTGGACGGAACCAACGGGGACACAGGAGACCTTGAACTAGATGTAACCAACGGGGACACGGGAGACCTTGAACTGGACGGAACCAACGGGGACACAGGAGACTTTGTGCTGGACGGGACCAATGGGGACACAGGAGACCTTGAACTGGACGGAACCAACGGGGACACAGGAGACCTTGAACTAGATGTAACCAACGGGGACACGGGAGACCTTGAACTGGACGGAACCAACGGGGACACAGGAGACTTTGTGCTGGATGGAACCAACGGGGACACAGGAGACCTTGAACTGGACGGAACCAACTGGGACACAGGAGACCTTGAACTGGACGGAACCAATGGGGACACAGGAGACTTTGTGCTGGATGGAACCAACGGGGACACAGGAGACCTTGAACTGGACGGAACCAACGGGGACACAGGAGACTTTGTGCTGGATGGAACCAACGGGGACACAGGAGACCTTGAGCTGGACTGAACCAACAGGGACACGGGAGACTTTGTGCTGGACGGGACCAGCGGGGACACAGAAGACTTTGTGCTGGACGGAACCAACGGGGATACAGAAGACTTTGTGCTGAACGGAACCAACAGGGACACAGAAGACTTTGTGCTGAACGGAACCAACAGGGACACAGAAGACTTTGTGCTGAACGGAACCAACAGGGACACAGAAGACTTTGTGCTAGACGGAAACAACGGAGACACAGGAGACTCCATAATCAATCCCACAGCGATACATGATGTTGCCTGGGACGATCCTTGGCTCAGTCCTGACTGTTGGCGCTGCGACCGTGGCAGGCTTCGGCTCTTCGTCTGCGGTTGGCTCCGGCGTCATGTCCGTGCAGCAGGGTGGTGGCTGGCTGGGCTCTGGGTCCAGATGGTGAACACCGATCCATTGTTCACCAGAACCCACTCCACAAATGTGGTGAAATTTTCCCAAGGACCATCACCAGTCAGGTGTACCTTGGATCGCTAATTGAGGCTGGTGTAAAAGAAGATGCAAAGCAAACGATCAGAGAAGTTGGTGAGGCAACAGATCGATAAAGTCCTTGTTATGGTCCTTGAGATTACACTCCTGCTCTAAACAGTGATAGTTAAACTGTTATAGGAGGGGGAAAAGGAAAAAAATGCTGCGAAAAAATCTTCTCTTTAGGTTCCGTGTTCCGTCACGCATTGCTGCAGTGAAGTGCACGACTCAGGAGAATATAACGATCCAAGAAAACTCAACAATATAAAACTCAGAAAAAGCAACAACGTAACACTCAGACAACACAGAACAATGAACAGAGGAAACTAAGGGTTTAAATACAACCCCAGTTCCACAAAATACATTTTGTAAAATGTCATAAAATCAAGAATCTGTGATTTGTTAATTCTCTTTAACCTTTATTTACTGAAAAAAGTACAAACAAAAAAAATTCCAATGTTTTCACTGGCCAAATTAATTGTATTTTGTAAATATAAACAAATTTTGTTTTTCATGGATGGGACAGAGGCAAAATAAAAATGAAAAGATTACAGAATATCCTAGTTAAACTGTTTTGAAACAGTCCACAATAAGCAGGTGAATTGGTAACAGGTGAGGGTATCGTGATTGGGTGTAAAAGGAGCATCTCAGTCTTTGCCAGCAAAGATGGGTCATAGCTCACCACTTTGTACCAAATTTCATGAGAGAATTGCCAAACAATTCAAAAATCACATTTCTCAATGCAAGATTGCAAAGTATTTAGGTTTCACCATCTACCATACAAAATATTATGGAAAGATTCAGGGAATCCAGAAAAATCTCAGTCCGTGTAGGGACAATGCAGGAAACCTTTGTTAAATGTGCGTGACCATTGAGCCCTCAGATGGCATTACATGAGAAACCGTCATGCTGCTGTATTAAATACAGCCACATGGGCTCGGGAGTTCTTTGGAAAACCGTTGTTACTTAAAGGATTAGCTCACTTCAAAATGAAAAGTTCCTGATAATTTACTCACCCCCATCTCATCCAAGATGTTCATGTCTTTCTTTCTTCAGTCGAAAAGAAATTACGTTTTTTGAGGAAACCATTCCAGGATTTTTCTCCACGTAATGGACTTCAATGGCAACCAACGGGTTGAAGGTCCAAATCAATGCAGTTTCAATGCAGCTTCAAAGGGCTTTGCATGATCCCAGCCGAGGAATAGGGTCTTATCTAGCGAAACGATCAGTCATTTAAAAAAAATAATTAAAAATTATATACTTTTTAACCGCAAATTGCTCGACTTAGGTGTTGTGCTTCTTCACGACGTATGATGTCATCACGTTGGAAAGGTCACATCCGTGACGTAGGTGGAAGTACTGACCCAGTGCCAAAAAAAAAATTCTCCTCCAACTTTTTTTTCGTTGTTTTACTTTATTTTTGTAAACGTCCGTGACCTTTCCGACGTGATGACGTCATACATCGTGAAGAAGCACAACACCGAAGTCGAGCAATTTGTGGTTAAAAAGTATATAATTTTTTTTTTTAAATGACCGATCATGATAAGACCCTATTCCTCGGTTGGGATCGTGCAGAGCCCTCTGAAGCCCTTCAAAGCCCTTTGAAACTGCATTGATTTGGACCTTCAACCCGTTGGTTGCCATTGAAGTCCATTATGTGGAGAAAAATCCTGGAATGTTTTCCTCAAAAAACTTTATTTCCTTTCGACTGAAGAAAGAAAGACATGAACATCTTGGATGAGATGGGGGTGAGTAAATTATCAGGAAATTTTCATTTTGAAATGAACTAATCCATTAACACAGTCTGCCGCTGCATCAAGAAATGCAACTCGAAAAGAAATCTATACATCAGTTCAATGCAGAGATGGCACTGAGTTCTCTGGGCCCAAGCTCATCTCAGATGGTCCAAAACACAGTGGAAATGTGTGCTTGGGAGTGCATCAGTGCAAACAGTATGGGTGACTTGCATATGTGTGAAGGTACCATTGAAGTGGAGACATATATTGGGATTGTACAGAGACATATACTGCCATCAAGATGACATCTTTCCTGGGAAGTAAGACAATGCCAGGCCTTATTCAGCACGTGCTACAACAGAGTGGTTTCTAGACACTCTACACTGTAGAAGGGATGTGCTTGACAGCCTGTCTGCAGTCCAGAACCCTCTTATTGAAAATGTATGGCCCATCATTAAAAAAGAAGAATCAGACAACGACTTCTTGTATCAGAGGAGACTGGGCAAAAATTTTACTTGCAAAACTGCAACAATCAGCATCCTCAATTCCCAAACTTTTAAAAACTGTAATTAAAAGGAAACTTTACTTTTACATTACTGTCATTGTTGTTCTTACAGTACATTTACATCATGTTATAATCCCACTACAGTCACTGTTCTCATACAAATATCATGTAAGATTTTAATTAAAAGCTAAGTTTAACTTCCAACAACAACAACAAGCGCTGACTTTCTCTGTTGCGCTCCATCAGTCTGGCACTCATAAGTGCAGTAGCACTTTCAGTGAAGTCTGGGAAGTTAAACAGACACTCGCTTGCTAATTTATAACATTTACTGTACAGATAAGAATATAACCATAAAATGTAAGTTATGCACAAGGGAAAACACCTCTCAAGCACATTAAACAGCAAACACAACCAAAGTCCCTTCTGGCATACCTGACAGGGCAATGCACATGAAATTGGTTATGCACGTATTTTGAAGCATAAAGTCCTGTTTTTGACAGCCTGGGTCATGCACTTTTCCCTATACATTTTCAAATGTATTTTCCCAAATAGATGCGTTTTTTTTTTTTTTTTTAAACTGCTGTTAAAGTTTTGTTAGTGACAGAGTTTCTCCATGCACAGTGCACAGTTTCATTAATCGATAATGAAATTTGTTGTTGATTGTTTTCATAATTGTTTATTTATTAAGTAAAAACAGCATTTTTAAAGAGAAAACAAAGGGAAAGTCTTGGGCTTAGTGTTAATTTCGTCAGCTGTTGTTTTATTTAGTCTTAGCCTTAGTCCTGTTTCAAAAGTCCTTTTTAGTTTTTATCATATTTAGTCAATATATCCTGTTTTTTGTTTAGTAAAATTTTAGTTGACTAATACCTGGTTTCACAGATAGGGCTGAGATTAAGCCAGGAGTAGGCTGTAGTTCAATTAGTAAAGTTTTTATTCTTTTAAACTACATTTTAGTCTTGTGTTCTTTCAACAATATTGCATGTTGATATAGTCACAGTTAGTGTTTCATGATGTCAACGACGTCTCGTTGTCATCTCATCAATGAATATTTTTTGTCATAGTTTTCATTAACGAAATGAATACTACTTGGGCTGCATCTGAATATGCATACTTCCCTACAATACACTATGTGAAAAGAGTATGTCCGAATTCACAGTATTCATAAAGCAATAGGCAAAAAGTACCCGGATGACTTACTACTTCTGAAATGCACATCCAGTGGACACTTTACTATCCCTAGAGGCCATGGGAGAAGAGTCGTGAATGGCAGTGATGCGACACACTGGTAGGTCACATGACAATAACAACATAACGATAAGTGTCGAGAATACTTTTTGTGCACAAAATACGTTTTGTGCGAGAATACATTTTGTGCGCAATAAAAAAAAAACGAAAATAACGACGTTATTCAACAATTTCTGTGCACAAAAATTATTCTCGTCGCTTCATAAAATTAAGGTTGAACCACTGTAGTCACATTGACTATTTTAATGATATCTTTACTACCTTTCTGGACCTTGAAAGTGGTGATTACGTTGTTGTCTGTGGGGATTCAGAAAGCTCTCAGATTTCATCAAAAATATCTTAATTTGTGTTCCGAAGATGAACGAAGGTCTTACAGGTTTGGAACGACATGAGGAAGAGTAATTAATGACAGAATTTTCATTTTTGGGCGAACTAACCCTTTAAGAAAATAAATAGGTTCAATTTTGTTTTTATGTTAATCAAAATGTCACACAGCACTGCCAAAATGATTCAGCATATAAAGTTTGAAGGTGTGCCCAACGCTTCATTGAACTGATCAAAACACTTCTGTTCTACAATTAATTCTGCCCATCGGTTTGCTCACAGAAAGTGTTACACAGAGCAATACAATGCTACAGTGAGGAAACACATCTCTGTCTTTCCTGCTACTCAAAATAAAAGGCTGCAGCTATTTATAGAAAAAGCACTCATCTTAGTATTGTGTTTCAACATGAAAATCTCTACCTGTGAGGGCCTCAACCAGGACACTTCAGCCAGGTTTGTAGAGCACTCTAGCCCCAGTGCATGCTGGGTATTCAGAGAACTGCTGTGGGTGTGTGTGGGAGTTATTCCCACTCTACCAATGGAGGTGGACTCAAGGAAGCTGTTATGTAAGTCTCTTAAGAGAGGAAAGTCAGCGCAGCCTGTAGAAGCAGCAGGATGGATGTTCTAAAGAGCCATTCCTGGCATCTGAGCAGTTGTGAGAAAATAAACATGTTTACAGTAAGTGACCAGTGAGAAATTCAGCTGCAATAACATTTCCAAACACAGCCACAACACCTGGGTGACAAATACATGAGCCAGAAATGTTTGTTTTTATATATTAACTAGAAATGTAGTTTAATAAAACATATCACAGTAATTAGGTCATCTGAATGACTCATCATGCCTTATCACATCAAAGGGAGCCAAGCATAATTATTATATCTTAGCACTTTTATTTTAAGTAACATGTTAACATGAAAAACTAAACACGATTACTGTGTTTTTGTGCTTTGTTGGGGCTATAGAGTGCATTAGTGCCTACATTTTCAGTGCCATTGGTTTCGGTGTGGTGACAAATCAGGTCCTCCTCGAAATTTCTGTCTCTGTTAGGACCCCAAGCGATCCCATCAGCTCAAATTACTTTTAATAGGTAGGCCTATCTTTAGCGCCTGATTACAATTTCTACAAAATCATGTTATGATAAATGCTGTTTGAACTACTTTATAATGACCATTAATGTCTGTATTAGTTAGCTTATGTACTAGCATAGCATACAGACATCCCAAATTAGCCTGATAGCTTAGTTTATACAAGCATTTGCACTTGTCGTACATGTAATCACAATCATCTTTATTGTAATTACGTGTTAAATTAAGTGTTAAATATCCAAACATTTCAGTTATAAAAAGAATGTAATGATGTTCAATTCCAAAAAATTTTTTATTTAATAGGCTATTATTATTATTATTAAGTTGGCTTGAGAGAGACAACTTACTGAAATGCTATTTAAATTTATAGATATTCTTCTTCTTCTGAGACTAAAATGTTCAACTCTAACTCCTCAATATAGAACTACCAAACTCAGACTAGACTGTTCTGAGTTAGTGTGCTATATCTTTTCTAACTGATCCGACTTACAGTTTTCCTTAAAATTACGATTAAAACTCGGAAAAAATCCCATTGACTTACACTGACGGAATGTTCAGATGAGCCAAGACGTTCAAACTCCAACTATCAAAATTCAAATTTAAAATGGCCAAAGCCCATAAGACTCAATTATGCTGCCATTATCTATCTATCTATCTATCTATCTATCTATCTATCAGTTTTCTGATAGACTGTATTGCCTTTAAAACCAACTTTAAAACTACTTTAAACTTCAAACTATTTCAAACTGAAACCCTTTGAAAACCAAAGCTTTTAAAACTTCTTCAAATTTTCTGGTCAGGCTTTCTCAAGCCAACTTCAAAGTTTGTCTTGACAAACTTTTTTATCTAGTTATTACTATTATTATTATTATTATTAATTAATAACAGTTACAGTTTATCAAGTGAAAGAAATAATTTGTTCTATTATAGTATATAGTACAAACTCGATTCCAAAAAAGTTGGGACACTGTACAAATTGTGAATAAAAACAGAATGCAATGATGTGGAGGTTTCAAATTTCAATATTTTATTCAGAATACAACATAGATGACATATCAAATGTTTAAACTGAGAAAATGTATCATTCTAAGGGAAAAATAAGTTGATTTTAAATTTCATGGCATCAACACATCTCAAAAAAGTTGGGACAAGGCCATGTTTACCACTGTGTGGCATCCCCTCTTCTTTTTATAACAGTCTGCAAACGTCTGGGGACTGAGGAGACAAGTTGCTCAAGTTTAGGAATAGGAATGTTGTCCCATTCTTGTCTAATACAGGCTTCTAGTTGCTCAACTGTCTTAGGTCTTCTTTGTCGCATCTTCCTCTTTATGATGCGCCAAATGTTTTCTATGGGTGAAAGATCTGGACTGCAGGCTGGCCATTTCAGTACCCGGATCCTTCTTCTACGCAGCCATGATGTTGTAATTGATGCAGTATGTGGTCTGGCATTGTCATGTTGGAAAATGCAAGGTCTTCCCTGAAAGAGATGACGTCTGGATGGGAGCATATGTTGTTCTAGAACTTGGATATACCTTTCAGCATTGATGGTGCCTTTCCAGATGTGTAAGCTGCCCATGCCACACGCACTCATGCAACCCCATACCATCAGAGATGCAGGCTTCTGAACTGAGCGCTGAGAACAACTTGGGTTGTCCTTGTCCTCTTTAGTCCGGATGATATGGCGTCCCAGTTTTCCAAAAAGAACTTCAAACTTTGATTCGGCCTTGACCCTTACGCACAGAGATTGTTCCAGATTCTCTAAATCTTTGGATGATATTATGCACTGTAGATGATGATAACTTCAAACTCTTTGCAATTTTTCTCTGAGAAACTCCTTTCTGATATTGCTCCACTATTTTTCGCCGCAGCATTGGGGGAATTGGTGATCCTCTGCCCATCTTGACTTCTGAGAGACTCTGCCACTCTGAGAGGCTCTTTTTATACCCAATCATGTTGCCAATTGACCTAATAAGTTGCAAATTGGTCCTCCAGCTGTTCCTTATATGTACATTTAACTTTTCCGGCCTCTTATTGCTACCTGTCCCAACTTTTTTGGAATGTGTAGCTCTCATGAAATCCAAAATGAGCCAATATTTGGCATGACATTTCAAAATGTCTCACTTTCAACATTTGATATGTTATCTATATTCTATTGTGAATAAAATATAAGTTTATGAGATTTGTAAATTATTGCATTCCTTTTTTATTCACAATTTGTACAGTGTCCCAACTTTTTTGGAATCGGGTTTGTACTCACTATATAGTAACCTATAATTAATTTAAATGTATATCGTTCATATGTACTTAGTATAATCATGAACTGATAGTTGATAGAGACCCGATTTCGAGGGAGGACCCAAAGAGTTTGAGGTGTTGACTTGGCCTCCAAATTCCCCAGATCTCAATCCAACCCATCTGTGGGATATGCTGAACAAACAAGTCCGATCCATGAAGGCCCCACCTCGCATCTTACAGGACTTAAAGGATCTGCTGCTAACATCTTGGTGCCAGATACCACAGCACACCTTCAGGGGTCTAGTGGAGTCAATGCCTTGACGGGTCAGGGCTGTTTTGGCATCAAAAGGGGGACCAACACAATATTAGGTCATAATGTTATGCCTGATTGGTGTAGATTTTAATATAAATTCTTCTAGCCTTAGCCTAGTGGTAATAAAAAAGAATTTAGGCTTTAAGTATTTATACAGCAGGTATTGTTTGAATACATAAATCTAGGTAGATTTCCTCACTGTCTTGCTCTCTTTTGTTCCCTAAAAATATTATTACACAGCTCTGTGAAATACTTGATTCTGATTGGTCAATCGTGCCGTCCACCGGTGTCTTATTCCCTGATAACAACCAGTAAAAACTGATAGCACAGGCTCATCCGGGTAACTAAAGTCGGTGCTATACGCTTGCTAGGAAAAAAAATTTCTTCGTGGAAGTTTTGCATTTGGTGAGCTAATAAAATATTAAAACTCAAATATTTTGTGTTCAATTATTTAATTATGTCATCCGGGTACCGCAGACTCGCTCTCTTTCTCTCATACAAACGCAGCTTTTGCTATTTTGCGAC
Organism: Coreius guichenoti; assembly: GCA_039654105.1. Taxonomy (NCBI): domain Eukaryota; kingdom Metazoa; phylum Chordata; class Actinopteri; order Cypriniformes; family Gobionidae; genus Coreius; species Coreius guichenoti. The sequence goes on along the minus strand of CM077169.1, from coordinate 47,048,139 downwards.
AATTGTTTTGTACACTCTAATGGATTATAAGATAACAAACAGGTAAGATTTTAAAACAGTTTCATCTCAAATCAATATCTTTTATTCCCATAATGTATTTATAGAGCGAATGCTGTGTAATAAGTAATGTAATAAGACTGTAACAATCCCTTAAATGTTCGTCTAGTTTGATCTTGCCGCTTGCTAGCAACTGCTTTAAAGACCTAATAAAATATTTCAACTCAAATGAATATTTCATGTCTAATTATTTACTTTATTGGCATTAGCCATGTAATAAGCGGGATAATGTACATCCAGCCGGTTGTTATCGCAGAATAAACCCCTTCAGTGTGATGCAAGACCCCTCCGCTTTGGGTTTATTCTGCGATAACAACTGGCTGGATGTACATTATCCCTTACAGAAAACAATTCTGAAGCAGTTAAACACTTCTGGATATACTCTCCAGCATTGTGCTAGAATGTTGTTGCTTTTAGTACAGAGCGTATTGTAAAACAGATGCTACAATGAGTAACAAACTATCTATTGATCAATGGGACCCAGTTGAGGAATGCCGGTCAGGGCCTGGATCTGGTGTTTTGTAATGAAGACACAAAGCCCCTGAGCAACTGCCCCATTAGTCCGCAATGTCAGCTCACTGGACACAAAAGATATGTCTGCTCAATGGACGTTATTGTCTCTTGGGGGTTTGCGCAGAGCGTGGTGCAAAAACAAGAGAGAAAAGATAAAACAGCACCCCCTCCTTATTACGCTTTCAGACTCTTTCTTTTCAGACTTTCTTTTTCTTTTGCAGTCTTCCTCCCCATCGGCAGGGCCGTAAATAATACATCAAAATGGTAGATGGTCTGAGCGCAAATGAGAGGGTTTGAGGATGTGAAGGCATTTTCTAGGTGTACTAATGATGGTATGGCAAAGCTGAGAAATATTTTTTTTATCTTTCCATCTTGTTAAAAACAAAGAATATGGGCCTTCAAGCAGGTAATCAGACAGATGCCCTGGCTAAAATTAAACGCGTCCACTTTCTCATTTTCTCTGCTGTACCAAATATATTGCCAGAGATGACAGAGGACTATGAATGAACAAAAATACAAATAAATATGAGAAAGCATTTGCTTAACGATCATGAGATCCGTCTGTGAGAGTAAACAAGCAACACATCACTGTGTGAGAATCAGCACTTGCACACATTAGCAAACCTGTTTACAAGTGCTGTATAATGAGGCAAGGTTATTAATGCTTTTTCCTGCACATTAAGGGCTGATAGTGAAAGAAGGAAACGCTTCTTATCCTCAGTGAGAGGACTGTGTAGAGACATAATCTGTCTTAAAGTCACCATGAAATCAAAATTGACAATTAATCTTTTATGGAATATTGCAGTATTTATTATAAATGATTTATCCGTGCACATTATTATTCATTTTTTTAAATAATGTCACTCACATGGAATCAACCAATAGCAAACCACAACCATCCAATCAATTCCCGATGGACAAAATCAAGTCCCACCCTGAATTTTTTTCTTATTCGAGGAGCCGTTTCACTCGGATATACGTCACAATAGGGAAGAAAAGACGATCACAACTTCCGTTTCATGCCGACTTTAATATGATTTAACCAAGCAGATTTTAGGGATAAATTAAATCTAGAGTGGGCAATGTTTTTCATAAACATTTTTTGTTGTACTGGTTGAAAGTCTCTTTACATCCTGATAGCAATCAATAATTAAAATGGTCTAAATATTAATATATATATATACACTACCAGACAAAAGTTTGGACACACTTTCCCATCAAAGAGAATGGGAAAGTGTGTCCAAACTTTTGACTGGTAGTGTATATATATATATATATATATATATATATACACACTCACCTAAAGGATTATTAGGAACACCATACTAATACTGTGTTTGACCCCCTTTCGCCTTCAGAACTGCCTTAATTCTACGTGGCATTGATTCAACAAGGTGCTGAAAGCATTCTTTAGAAATGTTGGCCCATATTGATAGGATAGCATCTTGCAGTTGATGGAGATTTGTGGGATGCACATCCAGGGCACGAAGCTCCCGTTCCACCACATCCCAAAGATGCTCTATTGGGTTGAGATCTGGTGACTGGGGGGGCCATTTTAGTACAGTGAACTCATTGTCATGTTCAAGAAACCAATTTGAAATGATTCGAGCTTTGTGACATGGTGCATTATCCTGCTGGAAGTAGCCATCAGAGGATGGGTACATGGTGGTCATAAAGGGATGGACATGGTCAGAAACAATGCTCAGGTAGGCCGTGGCATTTAAACGATGCCCAATTGGCACTAAGGGGCCTAAAGTGTGCCAAGAAAACATCCCCCACACCATTACACCACCACCACCAGCCTGCACAGTGGTAACAAGGCATGATGGATCCATGTTCTCATTCTGTTTACGCCAAATTCTGACTCTACCATCTGAATGTCTCAACAGAAATCGAGACTCATCAGACCAGGCAACATTTTTCCAGTCTTCAACTGTCCAATTTTGGTGAGCTCGTGCAAATTGCAGCCTCTTTTTCCTATTTGTAGTGGAGATGAGTGGTACCCGGTGGGGTCTTCTGCTGTTGTAGCCCATCCGCCTCAAGGTTGTGCGTGTTGTGGACGAGTGGTTATTTCAGTCAAAGTTGCTCTTCTATCAGCTTGAATCAGTCGGCCCATTCTCCTCTGACCTCTAGCATCAACAAGGCATTTTCGCCCACAGGACTGCCGCATACTGGATGTTTTTCCCTTTTCACACCATTCTTTGTAAACTCTAGAAATGGTTGTGCGTGAAAATCCCAGTAACTGAGCAGATTGTGAAATACTCAGACCGGCCCGTCTGGCACCAACAACCATGCCACGCTCAAAATTGCTTAAATCACCTTTCTTTCCCATTCTGACATTCAGTTTGGAGTTCAGGAGATTGTCTTGACCAGGACCACACCCCTAAATGCATTGAAGCAACTGCCATGTGATTGGTTGATTAGATAATTGCATTAATGAGAAATTGAACAGGTGTTCCTAATAATCCTTTAGGTGAGTGTATAATTTCTTCTGTGAAAGTCTCAGGACCAAAAAATGTTGGTACAAATGCAATGATGCGTTTCTATGGCAACACAATCAACGCCAAAATGAATCTTCAGCAATCAGGTGGTACAATCAGAGCTCTCAAAAAAAGAGTTTACAAGTTGTAATTACAAGTTCTACAAGGACGTTAGCGCTTACAAGTTGGAATCTCGTGATTACGGTGATTACGACAATAGCCGTAAATAAGTTGTTTACATTCATTATTATTGTAATGTTATGTGCTTTGAGACATAAGGTAATTTAACGGCGTCTCTTGTGACGCTATGCAGACTCTGCTCTGGCTGTGTGTTCATGTGTTTTGGAGGAGGCGTGGCTTTGGAGACGCTCTAAAGGGAGGGTGGGATCTTATGCTTTCAAAGCTAGCTTGCTATTGCTAGCCTCTATGAAACTGCACACCCTAGCTTTAAGCATTTGAAAAATGTCTCAGTGTTTTTTTTTATACAATGCCAGTCGATTACACTACCAGTCAAAAGTTTGGACACACTTTCCCAATCTCTTTGATGGGAAAGTGTGTCCAAACTTTTGACTGGTAGTGTAGGTCTAGTAGGTAGCTTGGACTCCAACATTGTTCTTTTGTGTTGCACAGAAGTCGTACAGGTTTGTAATGACATGAGGGTTAGTAAATGATAACAGAATATTCATTTTGATTATAAATTTAAAGGAGTAGTTCAAAGATCATTTACTCACCCTCATGTCATTATAAACCTGTATAACTTTGAAACCTGAGAGAGAACATTCTCAGAACTTTGGATAACGTTCTGGCAAGGTTCTCTCAAAGTTATGAACAAACGTTCTTCCAGTGATCAAATGTTCTCAAAATGTTAGCACAAAAACATTATTTATACATCGTTAATAGAACTTTTTTTCTGAAACGTTTTGGTTGGACGTTCCTCTAACATTTTTTTAAATGTAATTTGTTTCAGACAACTTTCAAAAGTAATGTTACCATAATGTTTGCAAAACAATAAAATTGAATGTTCCCATAACGTTTGCATAAACAAAAAAAGCTGGACGATTTGAACATTCAGAGAACATTCAAAAATAATGTTGTTGTTTTTTTTTACTTAGAACATGTTTGTTAGCGAGAGAGGGTATTTGGCACACATCTAAAAGAGCTGAAAAGGTGAGTGTGTGAGTGTGGAAGTTGTCCTTGAGTACACCCTACCTGCTCTCCATAAAGCCACTCTGTCCACTTTCTCCTGCATTTATGCATGAGCACTTCAGCCTGTCAGCGCTCCCCTGTGCTGCCTGAAAATCACTACAGTAACTGCAGTTCTCACTATACAAGCCGGGATAGAGACTGACGGTGAGGATGTCGTCATGTCGTCATTTAAAGATTCAACACATTTATAACCAACCACTAACACCAAATAATTGACTTCAGCCTCAAACACAAAAAAATGTAAGTTTCATATAATGAAAAGAACTTCAAGTGTCCTTATTTCCAGTGGAAAGACAGTAAAACTTAATATACTTCATAAACATGCCTAAAATAAAAGGGAAATTGGTTTCGAAGGCTTGAACACAAATAAACTCCAGGTTTGTCTCCAGTCGTTTTCAAATGATGCGACAGAGTGAATTACAAACCCAGAAGCAGAGGTTGCATCAGCCTGATTGCAAAATAATTTACTCCCTCAAAAAGACTCACTTACTCACTTAAAAGTGCATCTCCTGCATCCTGACCAGTGCTAAGCTCTCTGCAGTCAGCCGTTTGTTAAGTGATGCAACAGTCCACAATAACAATTTCAGTATCTCAAATCATCAAAAGCATTTGTCAAAATGTGAGCAACCGTTAATTAAAAAGGCTCAGTTACACTCGAGATGTGGGCTATGAGACGGAAATTCACTCTGACGGTTGAACGAGAAGCACAAATAATAGGCTGAACTTGTTATAGGATAAAAAGATCATTGGATGAGCATGATGAAAGTTGTGTATAAGACCCTTCTTTACACTCAACTATATTTTTTACTGTGAGTGAGAGTGGTGTGTGCTGAAAGGGTCGGCCTTTCCGATTACAGACTTACAACTTACAGCTCTTAAATATATTTTATGTTTTTACAGGGCTGTGATTACAGATAGGCAGTGTGCAAACAAAAGTGCTGTCCCCACCCAATATAAAATCACTACAATTAAAGTTTTGGATTGGATTAGCTTTTTTCCTTTTGCTCAATTATTGATTAATTGCCAATTTTGAATATGTCAGAACCTAAAACTGCATGGTAAGAAAGTTTCATGGTTTACCGAAATATCATGTATTTCAACCCAAGCTCATTGAGACTATGTTACATATATCAGTGACATATTGGTTGTATTACACCGTATTACAGATTTTTAAATTTATAATGTCAGCCAATATTAGATTTTTTTTTTTTAAGATTTATTTTTGCCAGGAAGCGAAGTTGGAGAGAGAGGGAGATGGGATCGGGAAAGGTCCACAAGCCAGGAATCGAACTTGGAACGCCCGAAGTGCAACTTGCACTATATGTCGGCACGCTACCCACAAGGCTATTGGTGCCGACCAATATTTGATATTTGATTGTGCTCATACTCATTTCCCCTATTTTTACATCTAGACTATATCTTTGCTGTAATAAAACACTCACTTAATGCAGGATTATTATATGTGTTGCTTGAAATAAAAAAAGCGCAAAATTAAATTAAATAAAACCTTTTTTTTTTTTTTTTTATTTAGTTTAACTTAAATAAACTAAAACTGAAATAAAAATTAATAAAAACTATACAAGGAAAAAATCTAATCAAAATGACAAAAACCCAACAAAATTACTAAAACTTTAAATAAAATTAAAATAAAATTAATATTAATTAAAATATTTGAGTTAATTAAAAATTAAAATCTGATATTGTTTGTTTTGATGTTTAAATTGACTATAGCATTTGAAACAGGTTTTATTTTTAATTTAGACAAAATATGATAAAATATTGTCCATTTATCGGATATCAGCCATTACATAAGAATAATGATCAACTTATCAGCCAGAATTTTAATATCAGTACATACCTATATTCGAATTTGTGAAAACGATGACATGTATTACGTGTTCAGGCGCTTAATGTTTCTTTACAAAGTAACATCGCCAACTACTGGCCTAGCAGCAGAATGCAGCATTTTTAATTGTTTTTGTGGATCTGTGTGAATGGGGATCATTTTGACAACATTGTCATCTGTACGCAAAAAACGCAAAGGAAAAACGTTTTCACTTTTAGTACATCATTGTCGTGTAAACATACCCTAAGATTTCTATGTAAATGACTTCTATTATGATTGAATGACTGATTTTTTTAGGATCGATCAGAAGGTCTTTCAACTGCGTTTGCAGATCTTACTCTTATAAAAATGATTGTTGACTGAAAAATTATTATCTTCTTCTCTACTTCCTCCTTCATGACTGAGAGAGCCAACAACTGTTGCTTTGTAAATGTGGGCGGTCGTATGCTAACGTGCTTGTGATGTTATGATGACAATTCTGAACGATCAGTTTACCCAGCTCAGTTACTGTGAATGGACCTTTGAGTTTTGACAGCAGGACTATGTCTACAGAGTACAAACTCTTATTTCAAACGACCAAGAAAATCCAGTTTTCCATGATATGGCTCTTTTAAAGCGTCCCCAGGGTGGGGAAAATGAGAACTTGGTGTATTGTTTATGTGAAAGAACAAACATTTATGAGAAGCTGGCTTCATAAAGGTTTTTGACCCGACATCAACAGCTCAGCTCTTTATTTGAAAAGATTTAACACATCTGCTCTGCAGGCTGTTGTGCGGTCAGCGATCCATCTGCTCGTGCATGTTACAAATGGCTTGCGCGTGAGGACCGCTGATGGAAACAAGCCCACAGCAGAGCATGTACCCTACGCATCAAGCCAAGTGAACAATCATTTACGCTAAAAAAATGTTCCTGGGCTCACGGTTAAATCAATACATAAACTACCCAGAGGGTCTCCTGTGGAGCTGCTGAAGCGGACAGGCTGTTTAAGTAATGGACATCATGTGAGGCTCTGAAAGCTCTGACTCAGCGTTCTGTCCTCCACCTAGAGGAAGAAAGCGCCTGCTCTTTTTCTGCCTGGTTCCTCATCATTTCATCTCCTACCTATTTTGTTCAGCATTGATTCGTCGTTACTTTGTTCCTTTTTTAGCCTTCACTCTCACTCTGACTATTCAGTTCTGTCCATCTATATTCATTTTCTCTCTCTTCCATCCTTCGCTTTTTTCCATGCCTCACAATCTATTTTTCATAAGTCAGAACTCATCTTCCCTGCAAACAAGCAGGCTGCACTGCTAACAGGATCTTGAATGTCACAATGGTAGAGAAAAATCAATCAAGAGCAGATACCGCTCAACACTGTGAGCCCTGACACGATAAATACACATCTCTTACGGTGTCACAAATTAACTTTTTTTATTAAGGGGTGATGTTTGGGCCACCGGAATTGATTTTCTGGGGCATTTTTTTACATTTTTGACAGGCTTGTTTATGAACCATCTCTAAATTCAGTGATTTGTCCATTTTAAATTACTTCAGTTGAATCAATTAACTGAAATGTAAAAAATAAATTTGCAGAGCAATAAATGTTCTGCTAGAATACAATCTAACACAGCAACATAGAGTTGTTGTGACAGGCCTAGAACAGAATGTGCCTGTTACACTCCTGATTGATCAGTTTGCTACACAATTGATTTGGACATTCCATTTACACTCCATTGCCACATCCACTGATTAGCCACAACATTAAAACCAACTGATATGGTGTAGGTCCCCCTCGTGCTGCCAAAACAGCTCTGATGCGTCAAGACAGGGACTCCACAAGACCTCTGACCATGTCCTGTGGTATCTGGCACAGATACTGTAAAATGAAATTCCAGGACTTTAAAGGACTTCTCAAGCACTACTTTTTTTGGTTTTCAAGGACTACAATCAGAGATCACACTTATCAAAACAATGTCTTTATTACCTTTCAAATTCTAAAAAAGGTCAACAGATAAATAAAATATACTAATAAAACATACAAATAATACAAATAAAGTGCAGCACATGCAAAGTATGCAATGACTGTGGCAACTTTAACCATTAAAAGGATACTATGACAAAGATATCACTTTCCTTATTCAAACATTTTTTTTTTTTCGTGAATATATGATGGACCTGAAGAATGAAAACTGTATCATTTACTTTATGAGCAATATCACGCTCATAGTCAAGCAAAATGTCTTATCTATATCAGACAGGCTGCAGCGTTAATTTTGCATGAAAATATTGTGTTTCAGTGAAAAAAATAATATTTCATATATATTGTCTTTCAATAATTCAAGCATTTTTCAAGTACCTCTTCATAAATATGGCTGTTTTCAAAAAGTCAAATTTAGGTACTTCAAGCACTTTTAAGCACCTTGTACGAACCCTGACATTAGCAGCAGATCCTTTAAAGTGCCCCTATTATGCTATTTTAAAGGTTCCTAATTTTGTTTATGAGGTCTCCTACAACAGTTTTACATGCATCCAAGATCAAAAACATTTAAATCTTCTCAAAATATACACTCACCTAAAGGATTATTAGGAACACCATACTAATACTGTGTTTGACCCCCTTTCGCCTTCAGAACTGCCTTAATTCTACGTGGCATTGATTCAACAAGGTGCTGAAAAGCATTCTTTAGAAATGTTGGCCCATATTGATAGGATAGCATCTTGCAGTTGATGGAGATTTGTGGGATGCACATCCAGGGCACGAAGCTCCCGTTCCACCACATCCCAAAGATGCTCTATTGGGTTGAGATCTGGTGACTGTGGGGGCCATTTTAGTACAGTGAACTCATTGTCATGTTCAAGAAACCAATTTGAAATGATTCGAGCTTTGTGACATGGTGCATTATCCTGCTGGAAGTAGCCATCAGAGGATGGGTACATGGTGGTCATAAAGGGATGGACATGGTCAGAAACAATGCTCAGGTAGGCCGTGGCATTTAAACGATGCCCAATTGGCACTAAGGGGCCTAAAGTGTGCCAAGAAAACATCCCCCACACCATTACACCACCACCACCAGCCTGCACAGTGGTAACAAGGCATGATGGATCCATGTTCTCATTCTGTTTACGCCAAATTCTGACTCTACCATCTGAATGTCTCAACAGAAATCGAGACTCATCAGACCAGGCAACATTTTTCCAGTCTTCAACTGTCCAATTTTGGTGAGCTCGTGCAAATTGTAGCCTCTTTTTCCTATTTGTAGTAGAGATGAGTGGTACCCGGTGGGGTCTTCTGCTGTTGTAGCCCATCCGCCTCAAGGTTGTGCGTGTTGTGGCTTCACAAATGCTTTGCTGCATACCTCGGTTGTAACGAGTGGTTATTTCAGTCAAAGTTGCTCTTCTATCAGCTTGAATCAGTCGGCCCATTCTCCTCTGACCTCTAGCATCAACAAGGCATTTTCGCCCACAGGACTGCCGCATACTGGATGTTTTTCCCTTTTCACACCATTCTTTGTAAACTCTAGAAATGGTTGTGCGTGAAAATCCCAGTAACTGAGCAGATTGTGAAATACTCAGACCGGCCCGTCTAGCACCAACAACCATGCCACGCTCAAAATTGCTTAAATCACCTTTCTTTCCCATTCTGACATTCAGTTTGGAGTTCAGGAGATTGTCTTGACCAGGACCACACCCCTAAATGCATTGAAGCAACTGCCATGTGATTGGTTGATTAGATAATTGCATTAATGAGAAATTGAACAGGTGTTCCTAATAATCCTTTAGGTAAGTGTATTTTTTCCCAAAGTCTGTCATTTTAGGCAGTTTTTACTATGCTGATTTCATTTCAAGTGTAAAAAATAAGTATGGTTTTAGTTAGTTATTTGATGCTATAAAAACAGGGGGGTGTGACGTCATGACTGACAGTTAAGATTGACAGCTTCTCTGAGTGAAGCTGTCACTGAGGCACCAACTGACTTTTTTTGGGATTTTTCGGGAGGAGATTGGAGCTTTAGCTTTAATTTCTATATTTCCATAACTGTTTATTTCACACCAACATAATGAATTGTTCTGCATCTGCGAGAGTGTGGGCGGGCTTTTGATATCGCGGCTCTACTTCCTGCTCTCTACTGCATACACTCCGGTCCCGAGGTCACTACTGCGCAGACTCGGTCCCAAATCTGCGCAAGATGTCAGCGCCATATTCAGACGTTGGCGGCTTCACTTTTCTTCAGTGGAAGGTAGTCCATAGACGCGTCGTCCATATTTTTTTACGGCCTATGGTCAAAATAGATGTGGTTTGTGGGCATCCAATAAAGACCATAGACTGGCATTGTGCAAATTTGTTACAAACCTACAGAGGAAGGAAGGCTGGAATTACTGATGACTCGTTTCAGGCAGTTCAGAATCGGTTCTTTCTTTTGCCAGACAATAACTCCATTTATCATGCACTTTGATCTTTGAAAATTTGCAGACCTTTTACATTTACAAACATCTATATTACACACTACATGAAAGGTATTATCCAAAAAAGCATAATAGGGGCACTTAAAGTCCTGCAAGTTGCGAGGTGGGACCTCCATGGATCGGATTTGTTGGTCCAGCACATCCCATAGATGCTCAATTGGATTGAGATCTGGGGAATTTGGAGGCCAGGGCAACTCCCTGAACTCTACATCATGTTCCTCAAACCATTCCTGAACAATGTGTGTAGTGTGGCAGGGTGTTTTATCCTGCTGGAAGATGACTGCCATCAGGGAACACCACTGCCATCTACATTTACATTTAATCATTTAGCAGATGCTTTTATATAAAGTGACTTACAAATGAGGAGAGCAATCAAACCAACAACAGGGCAACAATATGCAAGTGCTGTGACTAGTCCCAGTTAGTCTAGCACAGTACATGTAGCAAGGTTGTTTTTTAAATAGATATAGAATAGTAAGTGTTAGTATTAATGGATCAATAATTAATAATTAATGGGTCATCTACCACTCCCACACAGTGCAACATACCATACAATATTTTAATTAATATAAAGGACAAGCAAAATTCATAGTTTTATGACTTATTTCATGTCAACTTAGGGATGTGCCCAAAACCAAATACAGAAAGGCATGAATAATGACTTCTAAACGAATAACAAATTCTACTAAATAATAGGTCAAATATTTGTTATCCTGATTCCTTAAACAAGCACAAGGATAACGGAATATTTTAATCAACATATTTAAATTACAGGGAAATAGTTATTTAAATGTATAATAAAAATGATATTTAAAAATCTGGGACATTTTTGTCACATCTCTCACCAAAATATGAAAGACCAACATTAAAGTTTAAAGGTCACTGACTTTTGTGGAACAAAAAAAATACATGTTTTGAAGTATCTTTGCACAAATTTTCTATACCAAAAGCCATAATAACTACTTTTATAATACTTTTTTGGAGTATCTGAAGCTCTGCTCAACTTTTGTTTTTCATTGAATATCCTATTTCTACAGAAGTACGATTGTGAATGCGGTTTCATTACGGCTGCATCACATCACCCACAATTCCCTCTTCGTCCATGCACTGCTAACGTTGTTAATCTCCCTTAATTCAATCTGGCAACTCAATCCATCACAGCTCACTGTACTGTCCAAGCAGCTGTTTGTTCAAACGTTTCTGAGTCTTGGCTACAAACACCATTCTATAACATTTGCCTAAAGCCAAGAAAGACAAACCTGTATATCGCAAAAGCCAAATTGCTTTCAGGCTGGTCTGCCTGCTAGCCTGTACTAAATCAAGACAGGCACGACTGTGATTAGCCTTGAGCCGCGAAGGACCCAGACATACGAGCTCTGATCAAAAATGTCTGAATTTAAATCAGTTTATAACTGTTCTGTGGTTAGGACTGGACATAAATTTGTGCACTATTCAGAATTGAACTGAATAATCAGAATTTAACCGAATAACATTTTGAACAAATGAATTGAATTTCCTTTAAACTAAAAGAAATTCATGTACTTTTGACAAGAAAAACAAAGTCAAGACTTTGAATGTACTTAGCTTGTAAAAATTTTGAAACAACATCTCTTCTCTGATGATGTTTTTTTTCGGCACGAGGGCGGGACAACCTGTCAGATCGGGAGATCGACCAATAGCAAACCACAACCATCCAACAATCCAATCAATTCCTGATAGAGCTGCACGATTCTGAATAAAATGAGAATCATCCCACGATTCTGAATAGACAACTAAACAAAACATGTAATTTACTAGAGGTTCTGACAAAATGTTAATTGCTGCAGTCTATTAAAAAAAATATTTTATTAATTTAAATTTAAAAAAATTTTTAAATCGGTTTAAATGAATAGTTCAATGACTTGCTCATAAAGACTTCACTTGTTTCATTACTGGATGAATCAGCATTTTTTAACTAATCTCTTGAATGAATGATTCCATGAAAAATACATTTTTTAACAGTCACTTGTCGCCACCTACTGGTGTACTGGTGTAATTGATACCATCTTTTTTTGAAGCATCAAGTTACTTTTAAAAGGTGATGCTCTATTTTGATGTAGACATCAGTGTTTATATCCGAACTATAAAGTAGGGATGCACCAAAATTTCGGTTTTTGACCGAAAGACAAAAAAGGCAGAAAATGTGAGCCAAAAATATGCCGGCCCGCCCCGCCCCGCACCGCCCCTCTGCGCTGCATCTATATATTATTATTAATTCAAGAACGTTGTGCAAGTTAACTGCAAAAATGGAGCCGCGAACTTCACATACTGTTGAAAATCCAGCATTTAGTTGATCCTGGTAAGCGCTCGTCACAGTTGTAAACAGGATGGTGTTCTTCTTCCACGAGGGAGTTTGGCAACATGGCGTTTGTTTCCAGGCGGACCGTTAAAGAATGCAACACACACGTCTCGTGGACATCCTGTAGAATTCAATCAATCAGATGACGACTTCGAAACTCCTGAAGTGTTTCCAGAAAAGTGTGCCATATGCATCAGACGTTCAGCCAACGGTCCGTGGGCGTGACGTCTGAGGCTGAGACTAGCTTCGAAGCAGTGTTGCCAACTTAGCGACTTTGTCGCTATATTTAGCGACTTTTCAGACCCCTTTAGCGACTTTTTTTCAAAAAAGCGACTAGCGACAAATCTAGCAACTTTTTGGACAAACGTCAGCTACTTTACAAATGTCGCCAGTACTGTCCTGTCCGTCACACCTCTCTCTGCGTCTACTCTGTTCAGTGAATGGCTGAGAGGAGCAGCAGCGCATGCCGGCGAACACATACACCAGCTGACAGACGTGAATGATCGAGCTGCACATGAGCACACAGTGTTGCCACGGATTTATCACTTATCTGCTTCCTTTGTTTTATTTTTAAAGAATTTAGTTTGACCCGTTATGATTTCCATTCTTCTCTTGTGCTTATCACTTATATTACTCACTATCACAGAGATTTAGTTCATCCAGTTTCTGACCTCTCTCAATTCATATTATTTTACACATATAAAAATTTAGTCATTCACTATATCATACTTGTTCTATTGTATGACAAAAAGATATAGGAAATGAGAACATATTTATTGGCCAGTCGGCTGTATTATATTATTTTAAAATACAGTATGTGAGCACGGATTAGGAGAGAAAACACATTAGGCAGGCAGAACACAAGTACGACGCGGTGACGTCACGGATATGCTAATTGACGCATGACGTCATCTAGCGACATTTAGCGACTTTTTGGGCAGGCTTTAGCTACTTTCCTTGGAAAATAGTTGGCAACACTGCTTCGAAGTGACTGCTCAGTGTTCCGCTCAGTGTGTGTGTGTGCAGCATTCTCTGTTCAATGTTCCGCTCAGTGTGTGTGTGTGCAGCATTCTCTGTTCAATGTTCCGCTCTGTGTGTGCGCTGCGCAAGAGTGAAAAGCAAAGTCCGCTCAGATAACGTGCCGACATTAAATTTCTCTGGACTTTCTGTTTGCAACAGGCAGCCAGGCATTTTTGGTTTTGGTGAATCCAGAATTTTCATTTCGGTGCATCCCTACTATAAAGTTTTTTCCCAGTACTTCTGTGATAATAATAATAATAATTGTAAGACACAGACATAGACATAGACGAATCAATGTAATTTTTTTTAAAAAAAGGTTGCGCGGGTGTTTGAATCGAGATTGCAATTCCTGATAGACAAAATTAAGTCCCGCCCAACATTTTTTCTTGTTCGAGAAGCCACAACAGGGAAGAAAAGACAATCGCAGCTCCCATTTCATGCCGACTTTAAGGGCCGATAGATTCTGCAGTATGTATTGAACTGCCAATGCTTTTGTTTGTGATGTTTTTATGCGCCAACCAGGACTCTGATTACAGTTTCTCAACTCTATTGTGGGAACACAGTCTCATTTATTTACTGTTATCTGTCATGCCAGAATGCCATCCAATCCAAACTGTCGCCATATCTTTGCTACAGATGCTGACGCTGAGCTCTCTCTCATCCACAATCCTCTCACTGCTGTTCCCAAAGGAGTCCAAAACCATTTTAATATGTGCTGTGTATTATCAGTGAATAAACCATAGCCAGATTAAATCCCATCAAAAGCTGAACTCCCAATGTCACTCGTTCTGTTGCTCTTTATTGCATTCAGACTCGTTTCAATTAGAGCCTCTTGTTTTGAGTTCCTGAGGGAACAAAGCCTTGAGATGGTGAGGTCAGTGAGGAGGACACAACTGCTCTGACCTGATAAAGCTGGTCAAAGGCCCTAATTCTCATTATTGACATATTTATTTAAGGCTGTCACGCTTGTGTAACTGAAACTCAAGTCCTCCAAATACTGCTCTACTGCTCAACTAAAAAAGGCAGTGTTTAAACCTTGTATTAACCGCATGGTGGACAGGGTTAAATGTAAGTGAAAAAGTCCAAATGCTTCTTAGAAATGCATTGAGATCTTTTCACTTAGACCATATTCTGAGAAGTTCAGGATGTATCAAATTTGCACAAAAATATATAAAAAAATAAAAAAATTAAACTGTATGATCAGTATGATTCTTTAAAGAAATTAAATATTTTTATTTGGTAAAGACAGTAAATTGATCAAAGTTTTATATTAAAGAAATATTCTTTTTAGTGGATTTCAATGAAAAGGTCTTAATGTACTTAATTTAACTTACATTTTTAATTTGGGTTAACTTTCAAAAAATAGTTGGCACTAGTACAACTATTGAAGTTAAGAAAACTGAAAAACGCTTTGCAGTCAGGTACTTAATTTTTTTTACGTTTACTCAACTTTTTATTTTTTACAGTGTGACAGTAAAGACATTTGTAATGTTACAAGATTTCTGTTTAAATAAATGCTGTTTTTTGAACTTTTTATTCATCAAAGAATCATAATGGTTTTCACATGTTCAAAATATTAAGCAGCACAACTGTTTTCAACATTGATAATAATAATTGATAAGCCTAACTGATTTGAGCAGCAAATCAGCATATTACAATGATTTCTGAAGAATCATGAGACACTGAAGACTGGAGTAATGATGCTGAAAATTCAGGATGACAGGAAAAAATTGCATTTTAAAATATATTAAAATAGAAAACACTTCTTTAAAATTGTAATAATATTTCACGTTTTTATTGTATTTATGATCATATAAATGCAGCCTTGGTGAGCATAGCCTTCTTTAAAAATTGTATATATATTTTAAAGTGGCACTTTATTTTCTCACAGTGACCTCTCTTAGCTGAGCTCTTGTGATTGGATCACCCAAGATGGATGTTAATACCAGTTGTAAACAAGGCTAAAGGAAAAACGTGAATAAACGAGAATGACACTAATTTGCTTCCCCATCCTCTCTGAGGCTGATCTGATAGGTGGTAACTCCTCCCCAGAGCCCTGTTCCACCAACACAACCCTTATATATCTCTTACCTTATCAGTACAACCTATAAGGGAGGATATTTCCATTAGCCTGAGGCTTTGTTGATGCAATGGATATCCTGACAGGAATAAGAGAGCCATGCAGTTCTGCTCGTAAATGTACATATCCCTTGAGGAATCTGCAATATGTTTATCACTTTTAGAAAAAGTAATAACAATTTGCAGTTTGATTTTGTCTTATATTTTTATTTAGTAGAAAAATAGAAAAAAAAATAATGATATCACTTATTACACTTAACTATGACCCTGTAAATCTGCAGTGAGAAAAACCTCGGGTCATGTGTACTGAGTGACTGGCTTCGATCTGAAGGCTTCCTCCCCTTATGCTGCTCTGCTCTCTGTATAAATGCATGGAGCCGGGGTGTTGCATATCTCTCAGCCTGACAGCTGATCCGCTGGCCCCTGTGCCAGTTTAATATGTGGGCTCTCTCTGCTGGGACCGCCATGCTTCTGCTCTGGTCTGTGCGCACTCTCTCTCTCATTCCTGCACTGAGAGGAAGAGAGGCAGAGCGAGAGAGAGAAACTAGGCCTCATCCATCACTTCATTCGACAGCAATGTGGCAGCCATGATAAAACTCGTAGCTTCAGTGGTTTGGTTCCACGGGCTGAGAACCCTTAACAGGTTCAAATGCAGGAAATTACTGCTGCCTTCTCAAGATACAGACTACAACGAACTCCAGAAAATAAGAGAGACGCAGCATGTGTGCTTGTGAGAGAGTGAATGGAAAGTGTGAGAGAGGCAAGGAGCTGCTCTGTGAACTGTGAGCCCTTCTACTAATGCATTATATTTATATAGCATTCTAGACCTGGGGGTTTCAAAACTAGGGTCCAGGGCTAGGGGGTGTGTTAATGAATATGACAATGTTAATGTATTTGGTCTTGGCAAACTAGATCTGCTGCTCTTGGCAGACGCATGCTGCTACTGTTGCAGAGCAAGTATGGAATTGTTACTGCCAACAGATACACAGACACACTGCTGTGAGCATATAAGATATGCTGCTGCTACATGAATAAATACATCCCGTAGCAGATCTAGGCAGGTGGAGCCGGGGAAGGTGAAGGGTTTCAGAGGAACGCTGATAGAGTGTTGCAAGAAGATTATTTAACTCTTTCCCCGCCATAGACGGAAATTTCCGGCTTTACATGTTTTCACTGTTATATAGTAGGGGGCGCTATTACGCATCTTCTGAAAGAGTACAGAATCTCTGTATCAACACACAGGCGAAAAAGAAGCAGAAACAAGCGACAGCATATGTAAGCAGATGCATATATAAAATAACGCGATCATTAACATTAAACAGCATTTAAATCAAAACTGCCTAATGTTAGTGAATGAAATGTCAACCCAGGACGAGCTATAGGACTGTGCAAGCATTAGGGGTGTTGATGAACTCGACCTACTCATCATTTGATCATCATTCTGAATCCGATCTGGATCTAGTCTTTAATAAAAACGCGATTTTCTCAGCTTTTTGCTCAAAATGTTGCTCAACACCCACATTCAAGTGTTGATAAAACTTTTTTTTAAGCAGAGGGTCTGTTCTTTCTTTTGATATATTGCATGTTCAGGTATTCTGGGGCAATGAAAATTTTGTGAAAATGATGGAAACTGGCGGTGGCTGGCAACTTTTCTTTTTAAATGCTGGTGGGGAAAGTTAAATGTTGAGCAAGCAATCTCAATGACAGCAGAATCAGCAAAGGCCAATCAGCTTGCAGACTTCATGTAAAAGACCTATAAAGTCTCTATTTCATTTTACATATGGTTTAGTTACCTCATATAATAGGAAGTATTCGATTTTGGATACAGCCTGTGTCATTATCATTATATCTGTGGTGTGGACTTCCTCTATTCTCATAGAATTAGAACGATTAGAACTTTATAGTTATACAGTTAACGTCCATTTTATTGCCTAACTGTCTAAAGAGGACCACTATACAATTTAAAGTATCAAAAATGTCCATAGCACAAGCAGTGCAGGATGAGTTAAGGCCCGTTCACACGAAGAACGATAATTATAATAGCATTCAAACCAGCGGACGATATCGTTCTATTTATTCTATGCATGTGCTTGTCTGTCACTTTAAATGCTTGAGCTCGTTACAGCAGGATTGATTCTGATTGGCTGTCAATGTTTTTATCGTTCATCAGCTGGATAAAAGCGTTCTGAAAGTGTTTCCAATGACATTGTTTCTCTGTGAAATTATCGTTATAGCTGTGGTGTGAACTCTGCTATTCTTTAATTTTGAGAACGATTTTTAGAACTATATCTTTATCGTTATCTTTATAGCTATCGTCCTTGGTGTGAACAGGCCTTTACCCAACAAATTTGAACACTTGTGCCGAGATCACACTGCACGATTTTCAAAGCAGTCAGATCACTGTTCTTTTCACACTGCATGACTATCTGGGGTAGCTTTCAGTCGCTGCTGTGTTCACACTGCACAATGGATCGGCGACAGGAGGGCTCACACTGCATGACATTTTAAGAGGAAGAATCGGCGACAACTCTGTCTCGTCCGCAAACTACGTTTCACAACAAAACACACGCGAGATCACGCGTGCGTCAGACCGGAGTTCTCACGTGAGGCTGGAATTGTTATTAAATATGATAGCCCACAAGCGATCCAAATTGTCTGTGCGCTGATTTGCAGCGAAGAGGAGGAAATATATGGAGGAGGAAATGGTTGGGGAGACACAGGGAGCAAGGATTGTGTTCTGCAAAGAGAGTTGGAGGTAAATAAATAATTTTGCAATGTGCTGCTGTTGCGGCTGGTCAAGCAAAAGTTTGTGCTTTGTTTCTGTTTTATATAATTGTACATATATCTATTAAAATACTAATATTCTATAACTCCTCCCCGAACTTCCCGCGGCCCTGTATCTTGCTCTCTCATTGGCTGTAGTTCATCGGCGATGTAATTTTCAGTCAGGACACTTTTCACACAGCGGGATTTTGAATCACCGACAGGTCCAGATATTTAGCATGCCAAGTATCTCACGGGCGTCTGTGACTCGTCTGCGATTCTCTCAGATCGTGTCTTTGATGATTCACACTGCGTAGGGTTTTGAAAAACCCTAACTGCCCTATAGTGAGTACAGTATAGCTTTAATATTAGTCCAACATTCAACGTTTACTTCATTACTGTTCTGTCACGTCTCTTTATAATCACTTAAGCTTTTAACAGCTTGAGTGAGCATCACTTCCTCCACACCGTGCTCTTCCAGCACATTCATCGCTGTCCAACCACTGTAGCCCAGGGCAGAGCCACTTCCTCAACAAGAGCTAATAACTCAGCCTGTCAACAGCCACTCCTGCCCATGGGGAGCTAGGACAGAAAGAAGCTCTATTTGTGTTTATGAGTCTTTTTTATTTTAAGGCAGGATATAGCCTAGCATGAAATCATGATAATAAAAGAGCAAATTTGTGTGTTCACACTTAGTCCTGGTTCACTTAGCGTTCACACTGTAATTTTTAGTGCCTAAATATATAAAACAAAAGGCATAAGGATAAGGTCACTGATTTGACAGCTGTTATAACATATTTTGCGAACATCCAAAACAATGCTGTGTGCTTAAATGTGCTCGTGGTATTTGCGTATAATGGTATTTTTACCAGCTGAGAACTATAAATGTGCAAAAGAGTTGAAACAGCACAAGGAATTCCTCCGTTGCACACAAACAACCTGCTGCGAGAAGACACGGTTCTGATGCCTATATCTATCTCTAATGGGCAACATGCCTCTTACGATGACAAGATCCAGGTATGCATGAGCATTCTGTCCTTTTTCTTGTGACATCACATCCTGTTTTCATTTATGTCCTTGGTCTGTGTTGCACTTATATTTCAGCAGAACCGCAACAGAGTTCGCTTGGAAAAGGTGGGTCAGATTCAGATTTTCGTTTTTTCTAACCAAACCTGCCAAGTGTGAACACACCCTAAAAGGGACAAAAATATTCACTTTTTACTGAACTTCATTTAATTTCTTCTCCATCAAGAACATGATGGCAGTAACAGCACAATCACACATCCAGACAGCTTGAGTCTTGCATGTGCGCTTTGGCCCACGGGGGCTTTGAAACATGGAGACAAGGCAAAGAGAATAACAAATGTTTCACCATAAAAAAACAGGATCTGAAGTATGGAGAAAAACACAGAGACCATGACAGGGACCTAAGAGCATACCTCCATAATGCAGCACAGAAAACATGAGAGAGTATTTTCAAAAGAAGAACTACAGAATGTGGGTATGTGGGCAGTAACCAAGAAGATCAGGTTTTGCTGATTCAATAGTGAGGAATGTATTGAATGTAAAATTCATCAAGAAAGGAACATAAAACACTGACTTTTAAAACTCATAAAGATTTTTATGCATTTGCTAGACGCTTTAATCCAAAGCTATATTTCATTCAAGGTACTAATTTAATCAGTTCATGCATTCCTTGGGAACCAAACCCAAGACCCTGATGTTGCTAGCATGCTCTATTATTTGAACTAAAGAAACACTACTTTTTATACTCAAGTATGTAAATTCAGACATACACTTAATGAGCATGCTTGTTTTATATTTAGGGATGGGCCACAATGTTTAACTAGTTGCCCAATAAATGATAAGTCTAAGTGAGGCTCATTGTCTCGTGTTTTTTCGAGTGTTCCACCATAAGTGTTGTGTTTCTAAAAGGGCATGTCAAGTTATAAAATATTCCAACAATAAAAAATATGTATCAAGACCCCTTTCAGTTTAGTTCAATTTGTCTATTTGTTTTTAAATGCTAGAACGTGTCTTACTCTTACATAAGGTGAACCCAAAACCAACCAAATTATACAGGGCTTATTAAGAGCAATTAGCCAACTAGTTGTTCAGGCCACCTACCAAAAAGCTGATTCTGAAAAAATAATTATTTTGCACATCCCTAAAGAAATGTTAGCATTCAAGAGGGAGACATTATTTATTATAATACGGTTATACACTGATCGGGCATAACATTATGAACACTGACAGGTGAAGTGAATAACACTGATTATCTCTTCATCATGGCACCTGTTAGTGGGTGGGATATATTAGGCAGCAAGTGAACATTTTGTCAACAAAGTTCATGTGTTAAAAGCAGGAAAAATGGGCAAGCGTAAGGATTTGAGTGAGTTTGACAAGGGCCAAATTGTGATGGCTAGACGACTGGGTCAGAGCATCTCCAAAACTGCAGCTCTTGTGGGGTGTTCCCGGTCTGCAGTGGTCAGTATCTATCAATGGGAAGAATGGGAAGAAGGCAAGCCGGCAGAGGCAGTGTGATCCTTTGGGCAATGTTCTGCTGGGAAACCTTGGGTCCTGCCATCCATGTGGATGTTACATGGACACGTACCACCTACCTAAGTATTGTTGCAGACCATGTACACCCTTTCATGGAAACGGTATTCCCTGGTGGCTGTGGCCTCTTTAAGCAGGATAATGCGCCCTGCCACAAAGCAAAAATGGTTCAGGAATGGTTTGAGGAGCACAATGAGTTTGAGGTGTTGACTTGGCCTACAAATTCCCTAGATCTCAATCCAATCAAGCATCTGTGGGATGTGCTGAACAAACAAGTCCGATCCATGGAGGCCCCACCTCGCAACTTACAGGACTTAAAGGATCTGCTGCTAACATCTTGGTGCCAGATACCACAGCACCCAACACAATATTAGGTCATAATGTTATGCCTGATCAGTGTATAGAGTGCTGCAAGGATGGCGTAATTTTGTACGCCAACCGGGAAGTTTGCATCCCTGGTTCCTTCAACAAAAAGCCAATAGGATTTTTCCATTGGCTTTTGGATTATTGGGGAAAATAAGCTCTATTAAACACAGACCTTATTTCAGGCATTTAACCAAAAACCCATTCAAGAAACCCAGTGACTTCATGACAATGGAACCTGAAGTGCAAAAATACAGACTCGATACTGGGTTTTAGGACTCATACCTGTAGCACTAAGTTGTTTAGTTAGCTAGCTATAAACATGTCTAAGAAAGTTTGGTAACACCTTATTTTACAGTGTTGTTACACGTGTTACATGTACTTGCTATAGCAATAACAGTAAATTATGCATAATTACAAGCAACTAACCAAATCAAGCAAATCAAACCCTAATCCTAATCCTATAGTAAGTACATGCAGTTAATAAATATCACTCATTACTTAATAGTACAATTACACTGTAACAAGGACACATTAAAATAAAGGGTTACACTTTATTTTAAGGTGTCATTGTTACAGTGTAATTATATATTTAAGTACTGGGTAATAATAATTAATTACATGTACTTACTATGTGGTTAGGGTAGGATTAGGGTTTGGTTTAGGGTTAGTTGCATGAAAATTAATTATGCATAATTTACTGTTATTACTTTGGTAAGTACATGTAACATATGTAACAAGGACACTGTAAAATAAAGTGTTACCAAATAAAGTGTAACCAAAAGTTGACAGATAGTTGACCTGAATAAGACTGTGGAAGAAGACCATATACTATACAGTAATGCCCAGTATAAAATACCTCTTGTGGCAATGCTGAGAATGCAGCACATACAGTACTTGCACTGCATTATGACATACTGTACACATTGATTTCAATGATGCATGAAATCAAGTTTGCGTAGCTAGAATGTCTGAGACCTAAGACTGGAAACACTGACATTTTTATGTATTCATGTAGCATACAGTATGTTTTGTGCTTTAGGACAGCTAGAGCTACTACACTTATTAAACAAAGAATGATGAGAACAAACCAATTCATACGTAATACATCTAATCATAGTCAGTTACAGTACTTGGTTTAACCACAAAAAATTTGCACCTATCTACAGAGAAAGGGGGCACTGGGAATGCTGAGAAACTTGTGTGTGACCGTATATGGCAAATATGTGACGGGAGTCTTAAAATAAATGGAATAATCTGCACACCAATGAGTCGAGGCAGGACCATATAGCGACATGATGAAAAAGTACTGAATTCAAGTCTTGATGGCCGAGTGGGCACAACACTTAACATGGGACCACCCAAACCTGAGAGAGGCAACCACCCATGCATGACAACAGCCTCTGTCAGCAAATCTGTGTGAAGGAAGGAGAGAGAGAAAGACCGATAGATCTCTCCTTTGAGTGATAAGCCAGTGCTAATTGCATGAAAAACTAATGTGATTGAGCCAGTAAAGCATGTCAGTGTAGAAAATAATATCAGAATGATGTACCTGCTTATTTTTAAGGGTCTAAGCACAGAAGATGCAGGAACCCTATTGTGTTTATACTGTTTTGCCAACTATTCTTTTTCTGCTCTAAAAGTGTCTGAGCATGAGACCGTAAATTGTAGAGATCTCAACTTGGTGGAATGGTCCCAATCCTCATAAATCCCTAATCCCACCCTAAAATGACAGAAATCATGGAATTTGGAAAAAAAATTATTTGAAGTGTAATTTGATTGTTTAGTTTGTCTCACGTCCCATTCGATTACATGGAGAGGGCGGGGTTTATGAGCTATACTGCATCCAGCCACCTGGGGGCGATCGAAATGTTTTGGCTTCACTTTTCAGGACTTGTGCGGCACACTTGGGCACCCCACACACATTCTTCAGACAATAGGTGGCGCTGTAAGTACATCTGCATTTTAAGGGAAAGAATCTAAATTCTTTTTCTTCTGAATACCTGAGCCCTATAAAAATCATGAATAAAAAGAAACTGAAGAAACATGCCAAATTTCAAGAATATCTGATGCCCGTGAGGATAACAGCAATTTCTAAAATATCAGCCATCTATATTAATGACAGATGAAGGATGCAATGCTAATGTTGTCCCACCAGAGGTAAAATAATAAATAATATTTTTAGGTCTTATAGAATCAGTGTAAATGATTCAATAGCCTCTAGGTATTTAAAACACACACACACACAAAATAATTTTGCAGAATTATGGTACATTTACAATATGACCTGAGTTTAATCCATTTACAAAGAAATCTGATCTCCAAAATGATTATAGATTATTAAATGTTACCTTACTGTTTATATCCTAATGAAATTGAAACCATATTCGTCATGTTGTCAGACGTGAATGAATATACTGAAATTTGTCCCTTTTAATACATAGAATAATACTTAAGAGTCGTTAAAATCTCATTATATTAGAAAAATACATGGCAGTTTTATTACCGTACTGTCTACATGAGCTGTTGGTGCTTAGACCCAAGATAATAATAATTTATTTCATAATCCTCATTAACAGAGCATTTTTTTAATGAAACAAAAAACCTTTAATTTGCAGAGACAATTAAATGTGCAGTGTCAATAATGACCATTTTCAAAAAGGTTTTCAAAACACCCTCCTGCCATTGGTCAGACAAACATGTAGCCCATCCCCAAACTCACACCATTGGTTAAATTCAGATTCCAAAGTCGATCAAACACTCAAAAGTCAAAGCCACAGTGTTTATGCTCTTGGGTAGTCAATCTACCAATGGTTTACTTTCAGTTGTCTCTGCACATTAAACTGGGAGAAGAGAAAGTATTTTAACACTGAAAACATTATTATGCACATCAACTTTAAAGATGCGCATTTTATAGCTTACTCAGAAACATAATCAAACTCTTTATCTCCAAAACAACAAAGATGGCAGGGCTAACAATGCTCATAAATAAATGATTCAGCAGTCAGTGCTGTGTACACTCAGTTATGTACTGAAGCATTTAGCAGAAGCCGCACACACATCCCTGCCAAACGATACTCCCAAATCCATTCCTTTCTTTCCTTCTGTAATGCCTTGCGTATGGGCAGCACATCTGTATCCTCCGCCCTTCAAATTCCACTAGAAATCAAAGAAATGCAATTTATTAATATCTCCTTTCAAATGCTAATGTTTTATCCATACATAAGAAACAAGATTGCTTGTGCTCCAGAGAAAACAGAGAGAGAGAGAGAGAGAGAGAGAGAGAGAGAGAGAGAGAGAGAGAGAGAGAGAGAGAGAGAGAGAGAGAGAGAGAGAGAAAGAGAAAGAGAGAGAGAGAGAGAGAGAGAGAGAGAGAGCTTAGGGTATTATGGGAGCAAGAGGAAGGCTTCTGTGATCTGTGTGATCTAAAATGGAAAAGGTCTGTTGAAAACAAAGCAACAGAAGCTGAACTATACAGTTATTATTATTATTTATTTACTTTATATATGTCGGTCTGGGAAAACGGAAATAAAATGATTAATTTATTCATGTATTAATTTAAATTTAATACAGTGAAAATGTATTTTTAGGGGTAGGGTGGGATGTAGTGCATTAGCTTAAAGGGGTAATTCACTGCTGGCAAAAAAGGCTATACAGTAGAAAGACAAAAAAAAGAAAGAAATCAATGCTATCTGACTAGAGAAAACCGAGAAAAAAGGCTGTTGTCTGTCTTCCCTTTTGCCAAATAGGTAGAAAAACTTCAACACCCATAATGCTCTGGGCATTAGTGTTGTCATGGGTACCAACTTCAGTACCAAGTCGGTACTGAATTTTTAAAAATGTGAACACCTCTTAAATTCTTAAACACCTCTGATTGGCTATTGTGTTCACATGCTCAACATATATGTCTGTGATTGGCTACAATAATCAACACTTCAAAAACGTTGTAAATAGACGTCTTTGACGCTCTTCACTGAGCGCTTACACAGATACACATGGGAGCGTTTAAAAGCAGACATCTATCAGTGGATCCATCTATCAGCGGATATATTAGGGATTAGCCGATAGACGCCTGCGTTCAAACGCTGCCGTGAAGTCGGTACCCATGACAACACTACTGGGCATGTTGCCGTCCAAGGCCACTCCCACCAGTCTGCTATGGATACGCCTGATCAGAGTCAAATACCACCTTGTCTGAGTAGAAAATACTTCTTAGCAAACTTTTAGTCAAAATTTTAGGCTGCAAAGGAGTCAACATTTCAAACTGAATGTCCACGAACACTGTTTTAGGCCAAATTGAAAAGAACTGCCGTTCTGTTAGTTTCACCCAACTAACAGAAGTGCATCACTCTTAATGCAACACACAAAGATAATGTCAAAACTGGTGGCGAAATGTCGGAAGTATTCATATGGTGTTCAAATTGTGTGTCCAAAGATTTTTCTGCATTTTCCTGTGAGATGGAGGAGTTCTACACTGCAACTCGGCAGGGCACTTATCTGGAGAGCGAGATGATGTACCTCCATTTTTCTAGCATCCATTTTGAAACCTTTGTCACATACATGTGTAAGCCTACGTGGTTATCAAAGCAAGTTGGTAATGTCTGGATACACAAATCTTATTTGACCACTGCCATTAATAGTGCAGACAGTCTGCCTAAAAAGATCTGATTTGAGAAAAAATCTGATTTGCCAACAGCCTAAACATATCCTCAATGTCCCAAGAAATTCGATCCTCCCTGAAAATCATTAAATATTAACTAATTCTTGACTACAATACAACAGGTCTACAGGTCTAGAAGACCCCCCTTAAGTAATTGAACAGAAGAAAGGAGAAAGAAGAACATCAGGGCACAACTTCAATGAATGGGTGTCCTCCTTTCTTTCCATCACTTTTAGCATTTCATAATATCTGACATATTTCATAACAACTTGTGTATTATTCTGTTCAATTAACAAAATGCACACAGAGCTGCAATTTTAGTTCACATGTTTTTCACACATAAATCTCCATTATGTCAGGAGCTGTCAATATGAGCCCACTTTGCAGATCCATCACAATAAATCCACATTTCCCACTTATGCAAAACAACCTGTTTCAGTACTGCAGGTGTTCAGGAAAGAGCGAGTGTTTTTGTTGTCAGGTAGTGTTTAAGGAGAAAATTACAATTCGAAAATGAAGGAGAATTCAAACTGATTCATAAAGAATTCAACGCTGCTTAAATGCCATAGATGAGAGGTCAAACACTTTTTTCTAAACAGTTGTTTTAAAATAAGTTTTTATGAAATGTGTTTGAGATTCTGACAGTGTGATAAAGCCTTGTTCCAATATCAAAAACAATGTGTTTATAGTGTGCTTTCACTGAAAATGGGTCAAAAATGAACCAAAGGGAATAGAAAAGTTAACAGTGTGAAATAAAAGATGCACCTTTTGGGCATTTTATATAAGACAGAGTAATATGATATGTTTGCTATTATAACGGCACAGCAGCACTGAGTGCAGTGAAAAGACAGGCCGATGTTCCCCAAGGACAAATCAGCTATGAGTTTATTAAGGACAATGCAATGAAGTCTGATAAACACATTTGCTGCGTCCAAAATCACATACTCTCTTGAGTAGGTACTTATTTTAAACAAGTAATTACTTCATGGCCGCTGAAAATGTACGTTCTATATAGTATGAATGTGTGTAGTATGAATTTAATCCGGAAGTACTACATTCGCCATGCTGTCATTATCACATGACCAACCAGTGTCACTTGTGTCGCTTCACTGCCATTCATAAATCCTCTCCCGTGGCCTTATGGGACAGTGAAGTGTCCATCGTATGTGCACTTCAGAATCTCACTGGAAGTAGTAGGTCATCCAGGTACATTTTGTCTACTCTTTTATGAGTACTGTGAATTCGGACATACTTCTTTTGTACTGTTTTTCACCTACTATATAGTAGGGAAGTATGCAATTTCAGATGCAGCCAGTCTCATGTCTGACTAACCTTTCAGGATATCTTGAGCCTCTATCCCTTTGCTTAGGTGATGGCTTTTTTTCAAGTTACCCGCTTTTAGACACAACGGATAATTTGTAACGGTTACAAGGTTGTAAACTGCAAAAGGAAATTTCAGCAGGCTGTGTAAAATGTTTTTATTCTTGCTAGTAGGACTGATCAGCGTTTAGTGGGATGGTCCCATTTCAACTCTTGCTTTATGGGCTTTGAATTATTGAAAATGACTGCTGCACTTTGCTGCTAAGAATAGACCTATATACTGTATGTCAAATGAGCAAAAACTACCATGGTACTGCACTGAGATAAGCAACGTTTGCTCTTTTTTTTTCCCATCATGAAGAGGGAACGTGTCATCTAAACCATGCGATTAAATATTTTTGTATTTATATAGCACTTTTCACAATCCATGTTTCAAAGCAACATAAGGGTGTATAGAGCAATATAATGGTGATTATTTAATTAGGGCACTTTTGACCACTCGCACTTCTGAAATCTTTCTAAATGAAACTTCACATTCGGTTACACTTTATTTTAAAGTGTCAGTATTACAGTGTAATTATACATTTAAGTACTGAGTAATAATAATTAACTATGTGTACCTACTACAGGATTAAGATGAGAGTTTGGTTTAGGGTTAATTGCATGTAGTTATGCATAATTCAATACAGTAATTACATGTAACGTGTAACAATGACACTGTAAAATAAAGCGTTACCAAACATTAATTACATAGTGTTTAGAATAAAGATTGATCATGGACTTGAACAACCAACAAAGAGGTATAATCTAGCTTGGAGTAATGTGTGATGATGTGGATTCTTGATATTGTGTGTGATGGTATGACAAATTTATTAGACATCTTTTAAACTAAAACACTTAACTTAAATTAAGATTAAATTGCTTGCTGGGGTAGTTACATTGTACTTACTCAAATAAGTACTGAGTAATATTAATTAACTACATGTACTTACTATAGAGTTATGGGTTAGGGTTTGGTTTATGCATAATTTACTGTTATTACTATAGAAAGTACATGTAGTAACGTGCAACTACCTCACCTTAAAATAAAGTGTTACCAAAAAAACTCTGATGTTTAAACTGTCACAATAGCCAACTAATATTTACAAAATATTAGATGTTACAAAAGTTTTTTAGTTGAAAAAAAAAAGTTGAATTTCACTGATTTGAAAACTTTTTATGAATTTACTGTAAAGGCAAATTTAAAGTCTGGATGGAGAACAAGATCAAATGTAACATTTCAACACTAAAAATAGGGAAAAGCCATTAAAAGTTAAAAAAAAATAAATAAAAATAAAAAACTTTTTATATGTTTTAATCTATTCTTTAAAACTAAAAAATGTTTTAATAAAAGCATAAATTCTTTGAAATCAGCCTGGGACAGAAAAGTGTGATTGTTGCTTCTTGTGCACGAGCCATACACTGATGTTGATGTAATTCAGGCTGCGTTTGATTCAAAAGTTGCAGTAGCTATCCTCAACATTTATACATTTAATACTGTTTTGGGTTAGTATTTTGCTCTTATGGTAGCCATATATTCATATCCAGCCTACCTGCCAAGAACTTGAAGGAATCTCTTGAAATTTGCCAAGCCCGCCGAAGGTGTAGCATCTGTACATATGATTCATAGACTCGGAGCAGTGCCACAAGAGCCCGAAACTCACGGAGTCCTTGTTTTTCAGGTGGTCCTTCACTATCCATGCGGGAGAGATGAAACTGAAACTGCAAATAGCAACCAGGGCGGAGGACAGGAGCACCCAAAAACACCCGACACAGCTGAACATCCTCACGGCAACGTGGGGTAACGAGACCGGAGACAGATCGATTCCCAGCCCTTTCCAATTCCGATCAAACAGCGCGTGCATCTGGAGCGCGCTCACTCACTGTGTGACATCAGATGAGCACTTATAATCACATAAACAAATGAGTTACCGAGTGCCACTAAGAGACAGATGTACCACAGTGAACTAGTGAGCATATGCACGCGCAACTTTTCAGTTAAATGTAATTCCAAGACGATCCAGTTTAATAAAGAAGATACTCCAGTTAATTCATCTGAGAGGAGGCAGGTGGAGGACAAAAGACAACCGTCACACCCAGAGCTTAAGCACTCAGAGCTGAGCAGCCACCAGCAGGTACTCACTATGTAGTGAAGATCTGATTTCTGTACGCTTGAAATAATCACAGCCCACACACAACCATCATCATCTTCCTCTCGGCACTGAGTCGCAGCTCGCGCGCTGCAGGAGTGCGAGCACAAACTTACTGCGCTACACGCCTGTCACAGTCACATGGACGTGGGCGTCACCGCCACTGCCAAGGTGTTCAGACGAGTTTTTGATTCATGAAAATCTGAACCACATACATTTTTTGTTTATTTTTCCCCAAAAAAACTCAAGTGTTATGCTCATATGCCATCATAATAGTTTTCATGCCCTGCGTTTCGTTCGCCTGCCTAACCTCAACATACTCGCACCCATAAATGCACATTATTAAATATAAGATGACAAAGCGTAATCAAATGTATAAAAACGTAAACAACAATAAAAACAGGTATAATTCATATTTGAGCTGTCGTATTAGGTTTCTGAAGTGGTCCATTTCCAAACAGTGTAAAAGTGTATCGTGTCTTACACTGCCCTCTGGTGGTGATTTACCATGCCATGGACTTTTCACCTGGGCTATGAGAATGGGAACATATTGAATGCATGAGCACAAACACCGTGAAAATTTCTATATCATCAATTTTTCAAGTTAGGCAAAATGTAACATATTTCATTGGCTAGAAACCACCCCTAAAATTATACACCCACCGGCCACTTTATTATGCTAACTGCTCGTTAACGCAAATATCTAATCAGCCAGTCACATGGCAGCAACTCAATGCATTGAGGCATGTAAACCTGTCGGGAAGATCAGCTGAAGCAATCAGAATGGGGAAGAAAGGTGATTTAAAGGAGATTGTTCACCCAAAAATTTAAATTCTGTCATTAATTACTCACCCTCAT
Organism: Coreius guichenoti; assembly: GCA_039654105.1. Classification (NCBI taxonomy): domain Eukaryota; kingdom Metazoa; phylum Chordata; class Actinopteri; order Cypriniformes; family Gobionidae; genus Coreius; species Coreius guichenoti. The sequence continues at coordinate 47,017,448 of CM077169.1, read as the reverse complement.
GTCGTTCCAAACCCGTAAGACTTTCGTGCATCTTCGGAACACAAATAAAGATCTTTTTGATGAAATCGGAGCGCTTTCTGTCCCTCCATTGGCTCTACGCAACTACCACTTTGACGCTTCAAAAAGCTCATAAAGAGATCGTAAAACTAATCCATATTAATTTTTATTAATATGTTAAGAGTCTCTTTTGTTAAGAGACACGGTCGCTTTATTTGATGAACAGATTGAATTTAGGGTTAGGTTATTACCAATGAGGTTTGTTCTCGCACGTCAAGCAGGTTCGGTTGAGCTTCTGTTTTTTTGTTTTTTTTTGTTGATCAATGTTTAAATGTGAATAAAATATTTAATCTGTTCATCAAATAAAACGATTGTGTCTCTTCAGAAAATCTGGACTAAACCGCTCAATTCATATGGATTAGTTTTACGATCTCTTTATGAGCTTTTTAAAGCGTCAAAGTGGTAGTTGCGTAGAGCCAATGGAGGGACAGAAAGCTCTCAGATTTCATCAAAAAGATCTTCATTTGTGTTCCGAAGATGAACGAAAAGTCTTACGGGTTTGGAACGACATGAGGGTGAGTAATTAATGACAGGATTTTCATTTTTGGGTGAACTATCCCCTTAAGTGACTTTTAATGTAGAATGGTTGTTGATGCCAGATGGGCTGGTCTGAGTATTTTAGAAACTGCTGATCTACTGGGATTTGCAGGCACAACCATCTCTAGGGTTTACAGAACCCTCGTTACAACCGAGGTCTGCAGAAGAGTGTCTCTGAACAAACAACACACCGAACCTTGAAGCAGACAGGCTACAGCAGAACTGTCAGCTAAGAACAGGAAACCGAGGCTACAATTTGCATGGGCTCACCAAAATTGGACAATAGAAGATTGCAGAAACGTTGCCTGGTCTGATGAGTCTCAATGGTAGGGTGAGAATTTGGCATAAACAACATGAAAGTATGGATCCATCCTGCCTTGTATCAACGGTTCAGGTTGGTGCTGGTGGTGTAATGGTGTGGGGGATATTTTCTTGGCACACTTTGGGCCCCTTAGTGCCAATTGAGCATTGTTTAAACACCACAGCCTACCTGAGTATTGTTGCTGACAATGTCCATTCCTTTATAACCACAGTGTTCCCATCTTCTGATGGCTACTTCCAGCAGGATAATAAACCATATCACAAAGCTCAAATCATCTCAAACTGGTTTCTTGAACATGACAATGAGTTCACTATACTCAAATGGCCTCCTCAATCACCAGATCTCAATCCAATCCTTTGGGATGTGGTGGAACAGGAGAGTCGCATCATGGATGTGCAGCCGACAAATCTGCAGCAACTGCATCAATAAGGACCAAAATCTCTGAGGAATGTTTCCAGCACCTTGTTGAATCTATGCCATGAAGAATTAGGGCAGTTCTGAGGGCAAAAGGGGGTCCAACCCAGTACTAGCCTGGTGTACCTAATAAAGTAGCTGGTGAGTGTATTTTAATGCATTTTCTTTCAAAACCTTTGTGATGGAATAAATACGAGGTGGAAAGCAAAACAATATTTCAATACTTTTGTGAGAGAAAGCAAAAGAATTAAAATATTTTTTTCTCTAAAATTTAAATTGGTATTTAACTTTCTACCTATTGGTCAATGAACTGTCGTGCCAAAGCACTAGCCAATAAGAACCTTTCTCTGTAAGCCCCGCCTACACAACTTAAATTCTGCTGAAGTGTTAAATGCATGCTTTTTATGTCTAAAATTTTGACTTTGGTGTAACTTTATTTTCTCTTAATTTTTAATCGAGTTATGCTCAATGCGTGCACAAATCCAGTTTCACAGTGGATATCGGTCCTGCCTACACAGTTAAACACAAAAACAAAAGACAAACAGTGTCAAGGGACGTTTCAACAGTATATGTATTTAAATCAAACACATTTAAATATATTATAGATTAAGTACACATATATGTCAGAAAACATATTAGTGGTACATAGTACCAAAAGTCATTTGCCTGTTTCTCGTCCACATCTCAATGAGGTCCAAAGTAATAACTTCATGTCCAAGTACGCATTTCAAAAACAGTCATCATTGAGATTTGCTTAAACAGAGTTTTGACATATACAAAAGAAAAAGAAAAAAAGACAATCACCATAAAAAGAACTAACATTAATATATGGCGGTAAACCAGGAATCCACATTTATATAGAATGGGGATAAACATTGCAGTTCTGTTTGTGTATCTCTACAGTCTAGAATCAGGTTTTAGATGGAGTGCTGCGGTCAGGGAACATCCTCCAGCTCCCATTCCAGTTTCAAATCAGTCACTTCAGCTCCATGAGAGAGGGACAAAACAGTCTCAGACACTGACTGACTTACATCCACTACGGCATACCATAAAACTGTACATAGCCTAGCCACCTTGGGGATTTCTGCATTTTTGTTTTTCTCTTTATTTGTACTAAAAACGGGCCTAAGCTCTTCATAGCCACTCTTTAAAAAGGTGAACGAAAAAGAAAGATAAAAGAGAAGTGTGAGAAAAGAACTAAGATGTGGAAGGAAAAATCGTAGTAATCTAGTCACCGCCACTTTGTAGACCAGTTCCTGTTCAGATTCCTGTGTGCTTCCTGTTGGTCGACATGGTAAGAGCTAAACTCAACAGCGACGCAGGTGGTTTTTGAAATTCCATAGCTTGTGTCCATGTTCATTCAGTCCTGTTCTGTGACAGCTCTCGCTTGTTTGTTGACTGGTTTATTTACGTCTGTACTTTAACTCATTTCGCTCCTCTTCAAATAATCAACACAAATCCTTCTGAGTGCTAGAAATGATGGGATGGATCATACAGAAATCGTATTTTGGCTATTAGTGTGCATATCTAAACACTCACGCTCTCACACAAACACATGCGGGAAGTCACGGAATGCCTCTTTCAGTCCGCGCTGATATGTTAATGCAGTTCAGCTCTGTGTTCGTCTTCAGGTCGTTTGGGCGTCAGGAGGGAGGGTACGAGCTGCTTCCACACTGAACGACAGGCTCATAGCTGGTGAAAACAGAACAGATCAGATTCTGCACAGCTTCTGAAGATATTCAAACATAAGTTTATAATCACAAGAATATCGAATCAAACCTTACATTACACTTACAGAAGTAGGCCTGAGATTCTAAGGCTCTGTTTACACCTGGTATTAAAGATGCATTTTGGTCAATCGGATCAAAAGTGGACGACACTAAATACAGGTGTAAACGGGGTCTAAAACGTTTTGAGCTTGTCCACTTTCGACCACTTCCAGAGGCAGGCCTCGAAATTAACTTTTTTACTTGGTAGCACTGGTGCTCTCAGCTTCAAAAAGTTAGGAGCACCAGCAAAAATTTAGGAGAACCACAACTAAATGTTTATATATTATATTATATAATGTTTAAATGTGTGTGTGTGTGTGTGTCATGTGCAAGTAAATCGGTCATTTAATTGTCAGAATAAAAAGCTGACTTGCTTGTCTGGAAAAAATTGGATTTTTGTGTTGTAAATATAGCCTAATTTATTCTGAAGCAATATTCTCAACAGTGTTCTATAAGTTCTATCATATTTAAATCTGCATATTTTTTTACATTTATAAAGGGCATTTTTCCCCTAATCTTATTAAATGTGTGCATCATCTTTCATTTTAAATTCTTAAATTTGATCAATAAATTTAATTAGAATAATAAAACGCTATAGGGCTGTTGCCAATCTAATTAAATAATTTACACTGAGAAATTACAACGGCATTGAATAAAGTAACGAGACTGTTTTAAATATATTTTGAATATGCAAATAAGAATGATACTTTTACACATGAAACTAAACCGCCAGTAGGTGGCGTCAGGTGACCGTCTTAATGAGTGAGTCACTGAGTCGTTCATTCAAACGATTCGTTCAAACAGCTGATTCATTTGTCTTTTGATTTCTCCTCGAGAGGCTGTGAGCCTCAACACCGCGTCAGTAACATAGTACGTACATTATTATCCACCATCAATCGCCACTTACACTAAATGAAATTAAATCAGAATCATTCTTGCGTTTTGTGATTCCCTGGTTATTTTTTTGGTATTGACGTTTTAATCAGGCTACTTGTCCGGTTGGGCAAGTAAAACTCTTTCACTTGCCCCTTTCTCTCTTCAGCTCTTTATATTTTGCGCGCTAGTCAGCTCCCTGTCACGTGACAACAGAGCGCAGTGAAAGGGAGAGATTGACGGCTAATAGCCTATTAACCAACCTAAAGTCTGCTTTAAAGTTAAGAGCGATGAAGTTTAATTGGTTATGTGATAGTATGTGCCCGATGTGAGCTGATCCACCGTTCTGTGCAGTAATCAACGAACGTTTTGTAGAGAAATGAAAACAGGTCGCACCTCAAAATTTATTTTCACTCGCACAAATGCTCCTAAATATATTTTGAGGTCGCACAGATTAAATTTCGAGCGCATATGTGACCAAAATGGTCGCAATTTCGAGCCTTGTCCAGAGGTGATCGAAAACGCTTTCGACCAGAGTGCTTTCGTAGTGTAAACACTCATGTGGTAGAATGCATTTGAAAGACCGCTTACTGACTTAATGTGTAAACATTATAAGAAGCGCGCTAGACAGACAGGATTTAAACTTTGTCGGCTGAAGACCCAAGATTAGTTTGAAGATGAAAAACGTACCAAGCACAATGTTCTCTCACTGTTCCTGATTTCTAACACACACTCAAAGTGTTCGGCTGGTCTTGCTGCTGTCAGAGAAGAAACTAAATCTGCTGCTCTCCGTATGTTTTTCTGTCATCTCCGGTTCCGTTCATATGTAAAATCGCGCAAGGTTTTTTGTTTTTGTCCATTAGATCAAAAGATCTGAAAAAAATCCACATATTTACCCGCCCATAGACCCTCCCCTTGAAGAAATCAGGACAGAAGTGGCTGAAAGTGGACAAAAAAAGACAGATTAAAACACCAGGTGTAAACAGGAATGTGTCTCCCTCGTCTACTTGAGATCTGATCGAGATCTGATCGAGATCTGATCAACCAAAACGCATCTTAATACCAGGTGTAAACAGGGCCTAAAAGAAGCCTAAATTGGCTACTAACACACAACAGCCATTTAAAAGGCGAAGAAATGAAATTTCTGGCATCGTTTTCTCACCCTCACTGTTCCAAACCTGCATGACTTTCTTCTATGGAACCTAAACAGATTGGTTCGGCAAAATGACGAACAAGGAAAATGTGCATTTCTGAATATTTAAACTTGTTGTATTGTGGTTTGTAATGCGCCATCCAAGAATTAAGAAGTGGATAATGTACATCAAGCCAGTTATCGCAAAATAACTGTTATAAATAACTGTTATAATAGCTGTTCAAAGCATACAACTGTCCTCTTATTGGTCAGAGTTTCCTGTGTCATACATCAAGATGACTGACAAGTTCGCTCCATGAACTTACTGTGGCTTTATCTGTAACTGTCGAGACACGCAAACACTATGCTAATCTAGCCGTCATTCCCGCTGTTAAATTATAAACTACATTCATATTAATACTGCGGCAAATTCAAACGCGCTCTCTCTGGATCTCCCAGCGCTGTCTAGAGGTTAACTGTTTCAAGACACACGCAAACACTATATGAATGTTATAATGCAGCTAGAGCAGGAATCAAGGCTTCATTGGGACAGCATTCTCACACGGAGAAGCGCAATTACACAACATTTTAAGATGAGGAGGTGCTCTTTTGGTTTTCAACTGTGATAACTAATGTGCTCACTCACAGAATCAGACACGACTGCTATTTATATAGCACATTTCCCGTTATGAATTATAATACCATTTGGTCCGTTGGGTTGGATAACTTTCACACCTCAAGCTCGTTCAAGTTCGTTTGCAATTGGGCCGAGACCACCTCGTTCAGGAAGTCTCGGAGCGATTGTTTTGGTGCGGATCCGAGAGCGATTGCCGTGTTCACATATGCCTAAACGAACTGAACCAAGGGAGAAAACGCACTAGGTTCCGAAACAAACGCTCAGGTGTGAAAGCACCCCGAGTCTAGATGAACATTTCAGGAATAATGTAGTAAAGTCATACCACTTATTACATTATTACACAACTTTTCACAAAATAAATTACATGGACATTAAATACTGATTTGAAAAGAATCAATGAAATCTGATTTCATTTAAGAAAACGCTAACTATAAAAAACTCGCAAGATGGCAGGAGCTGCGTTTGTATGAAAAGGGAGAGCGTGAGGTGTGATATGAGAGACATGAAAGAAGCGCCGGCTTCAGATACCTGGAAGAGCCGTCTGTTATACAGCATTGTTATTGATGACAGTCATGACTGACCTATCAGAATCAAGCATTCCACAGAGCAGTGTAATGTCATTTGGCATAGCTGATGTCAAGCTTTGCATGACACTTCTTGACTCACCATATTTGAACTTGCTGCTATGTGTCTTTTTTTAAAGATTGACAGCTTCTGTCTCCACTCACCTTCATTGTATGATAAATGATGCACCAAAATAAAAAAATCTGAAGCGAAGACGAATATTCAGTTTCAAAAATAGTTCGTTTTGGAAGACCAAAATCATTGACCAAAAGTGACGTTTAATTAGCACTTCTCTGATAACGCAGTGTCTATTTTGTGCACAACTACAACATGTAAACATGTCAGCATTGTGGACGCACTTCACCATTACCAAAAAATTGATATGTTAAATATATAAAATGTTGAGAGCCAGCTCATCACTGAAGAACTTTACAACAACTAGTTTAATTTAATAACTGAAACTTTTGGTTTTCAGGTAAATGAAAACTTAAATTTCTGGTTAAAAATGTATGTTGGTGCATCACTATGGAAATGAGGAGCATAAACATTCTGAGGAATAAACTTTGTTTTCCACAGAAGAAAGTAAGTCTGGGTTTGGAACGACGTGATTAAATGACAGAATTTTCATTTTTGGGTCAACTATCCCATAAGTTCAACAAGCATGAATGCGAAGACAAAATAATATTATGCACTTTTGTTGACTTTACTTCAGGGCTTCCATGGTGTCCCTGCTGCATGACATCATTTACGATCATCTTTGCAATCTTCCATGCCATCTCTTCTTGTGCCTGACACCAAAAACAAAGTCGGTATATATCATGAACCCTAACAAGCTTAAATCAATTACCACTGATTAAAAAGACATTATAAAAGATGGCACATATGAATGCAATAAGCAGGTGCTCACCTCATCTGAGTTTCCCTGCACCCATTTCTTCATTGCTTGAGAAAACATGGAACCTTTTAGAAAGAAAATAGTGAGAGTGAGTGAGTGAGCTGGACAGAGCAGTGAATCCTCCTTTCCACCACTTTCACCACAATCACCCCACATCACCGCCCACTTATCGCCATGGCAACACTCTCTCCGCACTCAAACTGAAGACTACAAGAGCACTTCAGCATAAGTCATAACTAAGAGTCAACTCACAATACACAACACGTGCAAGTGTGTTTCAGTGAGAGAGAGGAGAAAAAGCAAATAAGCGTGTGTCTTACCCTTGGACTTCTTCACATCTGGTTCTGGCTCGGCCTCTCTGATGAACTGGCCCAGCTCATTCACCTTTCCAAAGGTCATTCTTCTGAGAAGAAAGAGAGAAACACTGAATCTGGATCTGAATGTTTTGTGTATAATACCAAACCTCAACAATAAGGATCTTTTTCTTCTGGCCCAGTCGGACCACGAAAAATGGCACATTTTATTTTTAGCTGACTTTTTATGTGCCAGAAAACAGTAAATATTTTTTTTATCATTTTTTCCATCTATGTCAGCCAGTGAGAAAACGTTACCTTGAACATGTTCTACTTTGCAAGGCATAAAAACATGTGCATGATCAAGGAATGCATGATGGTATGTAGGGCTGGGTATTGACACAAATTTCACAATTCGATTCGATTTCGATTCGATTCAAGGTCGATTATTTTGGATATATATCAGGTACAATACATGGCAAATTTTCTCAAGGAAAAAAAATCTCTTAACTAATGCTGTAAACTATGGGAGTCAGTTGTAGCCTATAGGCTACATTAGCCTAATATAATATTGAAGGTAAAAATTAACTGATTTGTATACAAACACTTAAATTACACTCAATGATCATTTTTTTATAATAATAAAGTTATAATATTAACTTTACAATTACATAATCATATTTCTACTCCAATTCGTTTTTTGAAATATAAACATTTAAATGGTGGCTGTCATAAAAACTTGCCAGGTTTATTCATACATGCATTAAATATTGAAGAACATTAAAAATTATAATGAATATGTGATATGGGGCATATATTTAGCAAAATGCTCCTCTCTAAAGTTAATTTTTCTAGCTGACTAACAAGTTTATGGACATTGGATATGGTTTTTCTGAGGTAAATGTGACGTTTTATTGACGTCTTTCCACGGTTGAAACACTGATTGAGCGATTCCATGTGACATGATACGGATTCGGTATGTTGTACTCTATCTTTTAACACACTTTCAGATGCTCATTCATGTTTATTTCACGCTGTAACTGGTATTAAGGCAGAAGAGAATATCAGTTCCGCGCTGCCGCTTCTCTTGAACTGAGCTGCGCTACTGTGATCTGTCTCACCACATTAAATAGTGCCAAAACGGTATTTATGTTTTTGAATTTCGTAATAAAATGAACGTAATTTAAAATCTGAGACTGTTTCATATCAATAGTAACAAAGCACAAAGATTATTGCGATTTATTGGATGGGAGGCACGCTACAATGTTCCGTTCATTCAACTGACAACAGGATGACTAATCGATTCTTGGGATTTAAGAATCGATATCGGTTCGTAAAAATGAGAATCGATTAAAATCGAGAAATCTATATTTTTTTTTACCCAGCCCTAATGGTATGGCTGGGCGGTAAGTATATAGTATGTAAGTACATAGCACTATTGACACTTCAGAGTGATGAAATGCATGAATGAGAATATAAAGAGCAGGACGTGCTTGATGATAAAAATACTTATAAGCGTTATATATCATGAAAAGGAAGGATGTGGTGCACGTGCCGACTGGCAGACTGCCAGTGTGCGCACAGAAAGCCGCATCTCTTAGCATGCGATTTTTTTTATTTCATAAACTATTTATTTCCATCAAGAGGTGCATCAATTTTTGGTCAAGATCTTGTATTGACAATGCAAGAGTCCAGCACTCTGTAAAGTCTTTATTACTTATATTAAAATAAAAATATTTTTATAATTATAATTAAGGCTGAACGATTTTGGAAAATAATCTAATTACGCTTTTTTTTTTACCAATATTGCGATTGTGATTTAATATGCGATTATTTTTTGAGCTTTTTATCTTCTGTATTATTCAACTAAGACAAACAATAAATCATTGCATGGTAGGGATGGGAATCTTTAGGCACCTCAAGATCCGATCCGATTCCGAGAGTCACGATCCGATTCCAAAACTATTCTTGATCTTTTTTTTATTATTATTTATTAATAAAACTTAAAATCTTTTTTTATTTTTATTTAATTACATATGTAGTAAGTACTTTTTAAAAATAATTACACATTAAAAAAAAATAATTCAAACAATTGCATGGTAAGAATTTTAAATATATAAACTAATATAGCGTCAAAACATAAAAGCTAGTAAATAATAAAGAGGAACAAAAAAACATATTACAAGCAATAAACAGAGTGCTTTCAGTATTATTGAGTAGCCTGGCTATCTGAACGTTTTCCATTCATCTTTACTGCTGTTTGATTATGACTGATGACATCATAGACCGTGGGAGATCTAATAAGCTACATTCACAATAATGCACAGATCTCTTTTGAATTATAAGATGTGGTTTGTCCTGTCTGTTTAATCCCTTAAGGCTTGACATAACTGTCTGTTTACATTAATTTCGTGTCATACAAGCATTTTGAGATGCAAGTACATTTAACCACGTACACTGAGTCTCTCACAGACGCATACACGAGTGCTCTTCACAAAGTGCACGTCAGTATTTGAAACTGAAAGCATCCTTCTGTCAGTGAGTTTAATATTTTTAATATATAAGTCCACTGTATTCCAAACAACATAAACGATGCCTTTGTAGAGCATTTGTAAGGAAAATACCTAATACAAGACTAACATAAGCAAAACACACGTTTCTCACATTCACAGCACATATCCTGTGCAGTGAAGCCCGCGAATGTCATTGTAATTCACTTCAACCTTTCCGAAATTTATGAAAGATTATCTTACGGTTTGAGTGGTGTGAGTGTGTCTGAGGAATTGGAAGCCATCAGAATACGGGTGTGTTTCTACACGCAGCGCCATCGCGCACCTGCGGTTAAAAGCTCAGAATCGACCCAGAATCGTTAGAGAGAGAATTTTTTCTCCCTCCCCTATTGTATAGTATGACCAACAAAATACGAGATAGATTAAACATAAATTGTTCTGTTGCGTAGCGTGCCAAGCTGATGCTTCCTCGGAGCTGACTGTTTGTTTACTCTCGCGTGTCACGTGACCAGAGTGTAATCGCAGCCTTTGCGGTTATTTATTAAAAAAAAAAAAAAAAAATATTCGCATTTTATCATATCGTGATATTATCGCAAATGCGATTAATCGTTCAGCCCTAATTATAATAATAATAATTGCATGGGGTGGGCGGTTCAGGTTCTTTCTTTTTTGTCTTTAGCTGATCACATGCCTGTATTTTATTTTAGATATTTAAAATAAAAACAAAGTAGCAAATAATACAAACAATAGGAAGAAATAATAGAACAAAGCAACATATTAAATAAACTTTCATGTACAGTAGGTTTGTTTAACATGTAAGAAATACTGCAGAAAAAGAATAATCAAACGTAAAAATAAAACACTGTATAGTCTTCTCTGTACAATTTAAATATAAATTGATTCTTATTAAAGATAAAAAAGTTATTCAGTCAAGAGCAGTGAGTGATTTTCTGTGTCTTTTGTTGTTTGATTAACATTAATGAAACAGAAGGCAGAAGGTCTATTAGGCTACTGTTACTTTAAGACCGAATGCAAGGACTGAATATACTGACACACATCCGCTTTGAGTATTTGAGAATACTCCACACGATGGACATTTTGACATAATTGTGTGTGTATTTGACCATTTAAGCCATGAAAGAGAACTGAATTTGGGATTGCATGCTGTCTGAGAGAGGCGGCTTCTCTAACGATAGACACTTTATATCGTAGCCACATTATACTGTATATCGTCATACCGTCCAGCCCTAATGGAAGTGTAGTATGGGGGTTTCAAACCCTGACTCACCCAGCATATGGTCTCTGGTAGAGAGACTCAGGGTCCAGACTGGCGATGTCCACCGTTATCGCCTCATCAAAGTTCTTCAGGATCTTGATTGCTGCTTTTTTAGTACCTTGCTGCAACTGGAAGTGAAAACATTTTGGGATATCAGGACAAAGTTACTCATACTTGCAACCATATTCTTGAAGAATCCTTGTATTATAAAAAATAAGAAAAAATAGCAATGTGGCCTTTTGTGCCACCATCAAACCAGTGAATCACCTGGGCTTGTGACCCTTCAGTGACGTTGCGGTCGCATTCCTGGGTCCAGCCCTGGTTCGGAGTGTTGGCATTTCCTCCAATGAACTCGTCCACCCGTACAGAGTTAATAAGGTCACTCAAATACTTGTAGTAAAGGTTGCTTGACAGAAAGCCTGGCATGTAAACCTGAGGTTGAGAAAACAAGAAAACTTCAGTAGGAAGTATTTTCCTTCTTAATACAACCTACCACCTTTATCATCTCTTGCACACATATACATAAAAGTGTTGAGGTGATGTAACCCACCTTCTCCATGGTGGTCCAGGCCTGTCTTAGTGGAGTGTTGAAGCAGTCTGGGAGAGGTCCACCTTCTCGACAGATATTGGATTCGATCTCCATCCGTACAGAGTCACCAAAACCCAGTGGATTTGTGGCTTGGAGTGAAAAATACCTAAGGAGAACATATGAACCGTCATGTCTTTTGTCTAACTAGAGTAATGGTTATGCTGTTGACACATACATAAGGATGTGAATAATTGCAAATCGACAGGCCTGTGGGTTGCCTGAACGACTAGTTGGTCATAAGGAAGCTCTGTATTAAAATGCTGATTTAGGGTCATGTCTACCACAAACCAATCAGGCATGCTTGCTGAAGGGTGCTAACATACACTACCATTCAAAAGTTTGGGGTCAGTAAGATTTTTTTTTAAAGAAATAAATAATTGTATTCAACAAGAATGCATTAAAGACTTTCACATTGTTACAAAAAAATTATTTCAAATATATGCGGTTGTTTTTAACCTTCTATTTATCAAAGAATACTGTGGGAATGTATTAAGTTTCCACAGAAATATAAAGCAGCACAACTGTTTTCAACATTGATAACAATAAGAAATATTTCTTGAGCATCAAATCAACATATTAGAATGATTTCTGAAGGATCACATGGTACCGAAGACTGAAGCAATGATGCTGTGATTCAGCTTTGCATCACAGGAATAAATTACATTTTATAAATATAGCATTATATTAAATTGCAATAATATTTCACAATATTACTCTTTTACTGTATTGTTGATCACATAAGTGCAGCCTTGGTGAGCAGAAGAGACTTCTTTAAAAAAAAACTTTTAAAAATATTACCAACCCCAAACATTTGAATGGTGTTTTTAAAAATCACTAAAAGAAAACAAAATGGCTAAAACCTGAATTTTGAGAAGTTGTCAATTTATCCTAATTATAGAAATACTGATTAAAAAAGGTTAAAAAAAATCTAAATTAAAAAACTCAATTCACTGACAATATGATAATTTGATGACTAGTCAATTAGTTGACCATCCTGATCCATCCTTAAAACTAGACAGAAATAATGTGCCAAAACAGAGATTATACTGAATTTCAGATAGGACATACTTGTCATAGAGGATCATGGCATCATTCTGGGCTTCCTGTCCATCATACTGGCCTTTCTTGGCAGCCAACTGATCTTGAAAGTTTTCTGCAGCCAGCCAGAACTGCAGCACATTCATTGCATCCTCCTTCTCCATGTACTATTTTAACACACACACACACACACACACACACACACACACACACACGCACATTTTGAATTAGGTTTCAATCCCACTTTATAATCCCTTGGCATTTCAAATGTACTTGGATCAGAAATCCATCAACTTTTACGCACACTTGCACTTTTGGTGAATTCTGCCTTTTAGAAACAGGTTTTGGGCAGATTGTCGAGCTCAGCATATTTTCTGTGCTTATACAGCTCTATGCATAAATTCAACTTCAAAGTGTGTTCTAACAGAACACCTAATATCTGGACTCATAAAACACTTAAATACGATTTTAAAAAGTACAGCCCATTATATATTATTCAACATCTACTGTATATATATCAATTGCATATAGGAATGAAATACAGAAATATTTGGGTTAAATACAAGTTAAGCTATAAGTCTATGGGAAAACCATATTTAAAATTCCTTTAAACATGCTCAGAGGTAGATGCCAGTTGGTCAGTCATTAGTAAGCATCCTCACCTCAGAGAAGTAGAAGAGGGCCGACTCGCAGAAAAGGATGTCCGCCAGGAACACAGAGCCACTGGTCAGCACCTCAATCTGGTACTTACAGAAATAATGGCTGCGCAAGAACTCGCTAAAGTGCCTGTGAAACAGATGCCAGACATTTCCATGTAATTACAGAAAGAAAAGCAGCTGCATAAACATATATTTCAAATAAATAGAGTGCAAAGAGAGCTACACTACCAGTCAAAAGTTTGGACACACTTTCCCATTCTCTTTGAAGGCCTGTCAATTTAATGTGTCAATTTTGTATGAATACAAAATATAAATGATAAAAACAATAACAAGATAAAAATGGAATACATTAGCATAAAAATTAAGGCAAAATAACAATTCATGTCCTCTGACCTGTAAATAAATTTCATAAGACGCTATTAAAGCTTAAAGTACCACCTCCATGCGAAGCTTATTTTCTGGAGGCAGCGCAGCCCCAGCTCTACACCTAGCAAAAGCAGTCTGTGTTCAATAACAGCTAGAAGGAGAACAATGAAATGGAACAAAATATTTTTCAAATATCATAAATCTCTAAATAGTTTTAGCTTGTTAATGGATGTGACAATGTTAAAGGTAGGGTAGGCAATTTCGGAGAGGATAGCAATAGCAAGCTAGCTTTGAAAGCATTAGATCCCACCCTCGAGAGTGCTTTCCAAAGCCACGCCTCCTCTAAAACACATGAAGAGCAGAGTCTGCAAAGCGTTAAATTACCTCATGTCTCAAAGCACATACAATTACAATAATAATGAAGGTGAACAACAAGCTCTGACTTGTACCACCTGACTGCTGCAAATTAATTTCGCCATTGATAGTGTTGACATAGAAACGCATAATTCCGAGTCCGAGGGCGTGAACAGCTCCAAAGTACGAACATCACAGGTTGCCATCTTCTAATTACAGTTACGACATGGCGGGAAGGCAGCATAAGCTCATTGTTTTGGTTCAGGAGGAACTGTAAAAGGAAGCTGCTGTTTGTTTGTGGCGCTCGGTGACTGTCTGTCTACAGCTCTACATAGCCTCATGGAACGCACTGATGACATGTGACGTCTGTGTGAGCAGATGCACGGAGGTATGAAAATACATGTTGACAGGCAGGTAAGACAAAAGAAAAAGAAAAAGTGTTTCTGAAAAACAAACCCTAACTTTAATGCATTTGGTCTTGGCGGACTAGATCTACACACGCTGTTGCTGCAGAGCAAGTATGGACTTGTTACTACCAACAGATACATAGAAAAGCTGCTGTGAGCATGTAAGATCTGCTGTTGCTGCATGAATAGACATACATAAATTCCGTAGCAGATCTAGGCAGGTGGAGCTGGGGAGGTGGAGGGTTTCAGAGGAACGCTGATAGCGCGCTGCAGGACCAGCTTACAGCGAACACTGAACCATTTAAATGCTGAGCAAGAGGCCAATCAGCTTGTAGTAAATTATGTGACTGCTCTCCAAATGCATGTAAAGGAACAGCCTGTGCCAGTCTTCAACCCTGCTCCTGGAGGCCTACTGTCCTGCAGAGTTTAGCTCCAACCTTACTCAAAAACACCTAAATCAGCTAATCAATCTCTTCAGGATCAAATCACAAGCTGAAGCAGTTTGGATACAAACTTTGCAGGGCAGTGGGCCTCCAGGAGCAGGGTTAAATACCTACGATCTTGAGTTTCGTGACTGAACTAGATATATCTTGAGAGACATTTTTTAAAGCTAAAATAATACTTCACACAGTGTCTTAACTCTTTCACTGCCATTGACAGAATTTTCTGGCTTTCTGTGTTTTCACTGTTATACTGTTAAGCAAGCATATGCATATATAAAATAAGGCGATCATCAACATTAAACAGCATATAAATCAAAACTACCTAATGTTACCGAATGAAAAGTCGACCCAGGACGAGCTATAGGACTGTAAAGCTTTGGGGGTGTAAATGGACTCGATCTACATATCTAAATGTTGTGGGTGCCATGAAACTTTTGTGAAAATGATCAAAAATGCTGGCGCTGGCTGGCAACTTTTTTCTACAACGCTGGCGAGGAAAGAGTTAAAAACACTTAATGACATGAACGGCCAAAGACGTCTGTATGCATGCTTACACAGTCCGCCTCTTCTTGAGTACATTGCATGTAAAGATTGAAAACTGATAAATGTACACTTCTATAGATACAAGAGCAATAATTGTCAAGGACAGGAACAGGGTGAAATCACTTACTGTTGTTCAATGATGGAGAACACAACAGATTGTGCAATGACAAAGCAGTTTGGGTCCACCTGTCCGTCCTCACCACAGATTTTCGCTGGCAAAAGTAAAAAAAAAAAAAAAAAAAAAAAAAAAGGTTAGATCTACACTATCCTAACAGAAACCCTTTTTAAAATGTTTAAGTCCATTCCAACCAATCAAGGAGAGTCATTCTGAGGATATGCAACATAAAAATGTACTTAAATTAAAATAAGGTATGTAATGACAAGCATCCAGAGGATGAATCTATAAAACCAGGCACTCATTTACTAATCACAGTATCTCCTTTAAATATAATTATCTTGTCCAAACACACGAAAAAAAAACATTGGAGTACTTAAGCCATCATTAAACACAGAGGTCATTATGATAAGGAATTCTCTTACCCACAATGTCGTTGCGTATCTGTTCGGTGATGGGAATAGGCCTAGCAGCATCTGGAGATATGTACTTGGTGAAAATGTTAACGGCATCCCTCTCTATACCTACAAACGAAAGAATGTGTGGAAATTGAAAATGGCTAGAAAGGAAAAATGAAGGACATATCAGACTCAATCCACAGCAAACACCTTTTTATCAAATTTAACATCCCTTTTCACAGAACTGTAATAATTCACATTTCAACCATGGCTAGTCATCAAAGCCTCATGCGCGCTTAAGTGTCACTATTAAATCAAACAAATGACTAGTGCAGTTAGAGCAATGGCCTAGGGACAAATCTTATGTCTACACCTTGTTAAACATTAATATCAAACTCAAATACAGGATGTGCATATTTCATACTGAAGAGCATGTTTGTCAGAGACACCAGAAAAACTAAATCTTTTACAGAAGTATATATATGTTCATGTATATACAAGTTTGAATTGCACCATTGTGCATATATACACACATATACAAGTATACATATGTATACACACACACACACACACACACACACACATATATACACATACATATACAGTGGGGAGAACAAGTATTTGATACACTGCCGATTTTGCAGGTTTTCCTACTTACAAACCATGTAGAGGTCTGTAATTTTTATCATAGGTACTCTTCAACTGTGAGTGACGGAATCTAAAACAAAAATCCAGAAAATCACATTGTATGATTTTTAAATAATTAATTTGCATTTTATTGCATGACATAAGTATTTGATCACCTACCAACCAGTAAGAATTCCGGCTCTCACAGACCTGTTAGTTTTTCTTAAAGAAGCCCTCCTGTTCTCCACTCATTGCCTGTATTAGCTGCACCTGTTTGAACTCGTTACCTGTATAAAAGACACCTGTCCACACACTCAAACAGACGCCAACCTCTCCACAATGAGAGAGCTGTGTAAGGACATCAGGGATAAAATTGTAGGCCTGCACAAGGCTGGGATGGGCTACAGGACAATAGGCAAGCAGCTTGGGGAGAAGTCAACAACTGTTGGCGCAATTATTAGAAAATGGAAGAAGTTCAAGATGACGGTCAATCTCCCTCGGTCTGGGGCACCATGCAAGATCTCACCTCGTGTGGCATCAATGATCATGAGGAAGGTGAGGGATCAGCCCTGAACTACACGGCAGGACCTGGTCAATGACCTGAAGAGAGCTGGGACCACAGTCTCAAAGAAAACCATTAGTAACCCACTACGCCGTCATGGATTAAAATCCTGCAGCACATGCAAGGTCCCCCTGCTCAAGCCAGCGCATGTTCAGGCCCATCTGAAGTTTGCCAATGACCATCTGGATGATCCAGAGAAGAAATGGGAGAAGGTCATGTGGTCTGAGGAGACAAAAATAGAGCTTTTTGGTCTAAACTCCACTCGCTGTGTTTGGAGGAAGAAGAAGGATGAGTACAACCCCAAGAACACCATCCCAACCATGAAGCATGGAGGTGGAAACATCATTCTTTGGGGATGCTTTTCTGCAAAGGGAACAGGACGACTGCACCGTATTGAGGGGAGGATGGATGGGGCCATGTATCGCGAGATCTTGGCCAACAACCTCCTTCCCTCAGTAAGAGCATTGAAGATGGGTCGTGGCTGGGTCTTCCAGCATGACAACGACCCGAAACACACAGGGCAACTAAGGAGTGGCTCCGTAAGAAGCATCTCAAGGTCCTGGAGTGGCCTAACCAGTCTCCAGACCTGAACCCAATAGAAAATCTTTGGAGGGAGCTGAAAGTCCGTATTGCCCAGCGACAGCCCCGAAACCTGAAGGATCTGGAGAAGGTCTGTATGGAGGAGTGGGCCAAAATCCCTGCTGCAGTGTGTGCAAACCTGGTCAAGAACTACAGGAAACGTATGATCTCTGTAATTGCAAACAAAGGTTTCTGTACCAAATATTAAGTTCTGCTTTTCTGATGTATCAAATACTTATGTCATGCAATAAAATGCAAATTAATTACTTAAAAATCATACAATGTGATTTTCTGGATTTTTGTTTTAGATTCCGTCACTCACAGTTGAAGAGTACTATGATAAAAGACATGCTTTGTAAGTGGGCAAACCTGCAATACTTGTTCTCCCCACTGTATATATATAGTTTCAGATCAGCCATGAGGAGTAAGACTCTGTGTTTAAAGGCCATGTTGAAAGCGTTTGGGTTTAATGGGTGTCTGTCTGATAAGGAATCTCATCAGAGCATGTTTAAATGTTGAAGCGCTTTTCATAAAATCCATATGAGGCGTTCAGAAAAGCCAGCCTTATAAAATGCAATGAAGTGGACAAAGACGTGTTCACTTTTAAGACACTGAATACTCTCAGTGCAGAAGCCACGGGCTGATAGGATCTGACTCCCCGTCTAAGCTGATTTGATGTCTTTCGGCTCAACTGACTTTTTCCATTCACCACTTTTACAGCTTGGAGCTTCTTTGTATTAGCCATAAATGAATACTCAGCTCCTTACTTCTGTTCATTGTAGTCTACTGCCAAGATGCTAAATGGGATCATTTACCAAGCCTGCTCAATAAAACCAATGCCGCATGGGTATTAAAAGTCATCGTCTGATACGAAAGGAATATGTTGTAATGGTAAAAGGCCACTAACCATGAAAAACTCATTGGAGTTAAGCACAATTGCCATAATTCCTACGGATATTAAGGAATTCTCTGTTTAAACTGAAGTTTAGGGTGCAGTTTTTGCAAAATTACTAATGAATACGGCAAACCCTGCAGTTTTAAAGTGGAAATGAAGCAGTCAGTCAAGTTTACATTATTTACTAAAGTGATTTCCACTTTAATAAAAAATTATATAACAAACACGATTAAAATGTAACCATTTTAAAGAAAAAAGGATGTTGTGTTTTTTTTTATTATTTACCAAAGAGGTTGTTTAGATCCTCTACTGATCAAACACAGGGTTCCCAATCTTTCATGAACACCAGATTCAAGGACTTTTTAAAGCACCTTTTATTTTAAATCAAGCACAATAAATACGATAATGGTGGGTGTGTTACTGCCAATCTCGACAGTATATCAAATACCTACTGTACCTGTGTCTGTCATTACTGCAGTAACGCTAAAGCATACACTGACAACTAAAATAAAATTTTAGGGACATATGACTTTTTTAAAAATCCAATGAGAAAAGAGGCTGGTAGAGTGTACAAGAGAGGGAGCGAGTTTTAATGAGAGATGCAGTTTGCAGCTCTTTTATTCCTGCTTTTAACATTTATTTCACACTGGTCTTTTTTATGAATCATTACTTAATTAAAACATCAAAATATTGAGATGATATTGTATACATGGATATGGAAATGTTAATTGTTAGAGGATTAGTTCACTTCAAAATGAAAATTTCCTGATATTTTACTCACCCCTCATCTCATCCAAGGTGTTCATGTCTTTCTTTCTTCAGTCGAAAAGAAATTAAGTTTGAGGAAAACATTCCAGGATTTTTCTCCACATAATGCACTTCTATGGCAACCAACGGGTTGAAGGTCCAAATCAATGCAGTTTCAAAGGGCTTCGAATGGCTTTAAAGGGCTCTGCACAATCTCAGACGAGGAATAGGGTCTAATCTAGCGAAACGATCGGTCATTTTCAAAAAAAATTTAAAATGTATATACTTTTTAACCTAAATTGCTCATCTTGCACTGCTCTGCAGAGCGCCACGGATTACGTAATCACATCGGAAAGGTCACGCTAGACATAGGCAGAAGAGCTTCCTCTTCCGTGTTTACAAAGCGCACGTGCGAAGACTAATACAAATGTCCTTTAGCAAAAAAAAAGGTAAAACAACGATGTCGGGCGATTTTGAAGATTTTGGCCGTTTAGTCTTCGCATGTTCGCTTGGGGTGGTACTTCCGCCTACGTCTAGTGCGACCTTTCCGACGTGATTACGTAATCAGCGGCGCGTTTCCTCGATTTATAAACCGTGTGCACGATTTAGCCTACAATTTTTTCCTGCATGTCATGTCATGCTCCGTATGGGGGTGAGTAAAATATCAGGAAATTTTCATTTTGAAGTAAACTAATCCTTTAGGCATTAAAAATATGCAAACTTATTTATTTAATCACCTGTACATGGTACCTTTTTAAAAATAAATTTGAAGGCTTTTAAGACATTTTTAAGACCTGCACAGGGTGAGATCAGTGTTTAAGAAAACATCCTAAACCATAAAATGAAAGTAAAAAAAAAAAATGTATAAAAACTTCACATTTCAGCCTTTAAGACATTAAGAAAAGGGAAGAATCTAAATTATAAGTGATTATATGTATTAATTTAGAATATGATACTTAATATTCTAGATATATTATTATTCTACATTTTTTAAAAGCACATTAGCTTCTCATCAATCCACCAGTTAACATTTACAACTCTGTGTGTAAGCGCTGTAAAAATATGGGTTGATATACATTAGTCTGAACAAACCAACTGACGCGATGAAAATGCAATTTCACTCTTTGACAGTAGATGGCGCTTATGAAGCAGCAGAAATATATTGGTTTCCCCGGTAACCTCTGTCAACAAAGGAGCACTGTGCTTATAAACACTACTTTATTAAGCGTTATTCGTTGGAACTTTGATAAACCAATTTTTATTTAGCTCAACACTGAGCCAAGCATCACTGAATTTGCACTTCCCTGGCACTAAGCTAGTTAAAAAGCTGCCCGTTATGCGCTCATTATGCAGAGCTGCCTGCACGTGATTACAATCCATCCACTCACGCAGCATTTTTTCAGGTTTTTCCCGCTTCCTCCCCAATCAGTAGCGCTGTTT
Source organism: Coreius guichenoti (assembly GCA_039654105.1). Taxonomy (NCBI): domain Eukaryota; kingdom Metazoa; phylum Chordata; class Actinopteri; order Cypriniformes; family Gobionidae; genus Coreius; species Coreius guichenoti. The sequence goes on along the minus strand of CM077169.1, from coordinate 46,996,407 downwards.
TGTTTTGTCTTTGGCAGCGCATAAAGGCCGATTTTTGTAATAGCACCATGCTACTCTAACAAAATGTAGTTCATGCTTAAATTTAAGCACTTTCAAGGACCTGTTTGTTTTCAAGTACTTTCCAATCCTTAAATCTATGTGTCTGAAATTCAAGGACTTTCAAGTACTTTTAAGAAGCGTGGGAACCCTGCAAACATAAAATTTGCAGGTCAGAGTTAAAAAACTATAATAAAAATAATAATAACAGTAGATCATATATATTGGGCATCCATGTACTGTTTCTGAAGGATTAAAAAAAAAAAAAAAAAAAAAAAAAAAAAATGACACTTAGACTAAACATCACGTGTTAAAGGGTTAGGTCACCCAAAAACGAAAATTCTGTCATTCATTACTCCCCCTCATGACATTCCAAACCCGGAACACAAATGAAGATCTTTTTGATGAAATCTGAGAGCTTTCTGTCCCTCCATTGACAGCTACACAACTACCACTTCGACGCTTCAAAAAGTTCATAAAGAGATCGTAAAACTAATCCATATGAATCAGGCGGTTTAGTCCAAATCTTCTAAAGAGACTCAATCGCTTTATATGATGAACAGATTGAAATGTAGGCTTTTATTCACATTTAAACATTGATCATCAAACATAAACAGAAGCTCCAAACCTGCATGAGAACAAACCTCATTGGTTCTTGCAGAAGCTCAAACATACTGCGTAACACGAGAATGAACCTCGCATGTCAAGCGAACATGCTTGAGCTTCCGTTTACCACAACTGATGTGTTGATGAATGTTTATATGCGTATAAAAGCCTAAATTAAATCTGTTCATCATCTGTTCAAAATTTAGACTAAAATCTCTGCAGCACTCCACCAATCAGGCCTGTATGGTAGAGCGGCCAGACGGCACATGACAGCTCGCCTGGAGTTTGCCAAAAGGCACCTAAAGGACTCTCAGAGCATGAGAAACAAAATTCTCTGGTCTGATGAAACAAAGATTGAACTCTTTGGCCTGAATGGCAAGCGTCATGTCTGGAGGAAACCAGGCACCGCTCATCACCTGGCCAATACCATCCCTACAGTGAAGCATGGTGGTGGCAGCATCATGCTGTGGGGATGTTTTTCAGCGGCAGGAACTGGGAGACTAGTCAGGATCGAGGGAAAGGTGAATGCAGCAATGTACAGAGACATCCTTGATGAAAACCTGCTCCAGAGCGCTCTGGACCTCAGACTGGGGCGAAGGTTCGTCTTCCAACAGGACAATGACCCTAAGCACACAGCCAAGATAACAAAGGAGTGGCTATGGGACAACTCTGTGAATGTCCTTGAGTGGCCCAGCCAGAGCCCAGACTTGAACCCGATTGAACATCTCTGGAGAGATCTGAAAATGGCTGTGCACTGACGCTCCCCCATCCAACCTGATGGAGCTTGAGAGGTCCTGCAAAGAAGAATGGGAGAAACTGCCCAAAAATAGGTGTGTCAAGCTTGTAGCATCATACTCAAAAATACTTAGGCTGTAATTGGTGCCAAAGGTGCTTCAACACAGTATTGAGCAAAGGCTGTGAACACTTATGTACATGTGATTTTTTTCGGGTTTTTTTAATTAAAAATTTTTTTTTAAAGATTTCAAACAAACTTCTTTCACGTTGTCATTATGGGGTATTGTTTGTAGATTTGAGTGGAAAAAATGAATTTAATCCATTTTGGAATAAGACTGTAACATAACAAAATGTGGAAAAAGTGAAGTGCTGTGAATACTTTCCGGATGCACTGTACATCTGGGAAATAATTGGACACAAAATGTATTTTTTTAAATATTTTATCTCACTCACTTGAAATTAACGTGAAGCTTCCGCGAAGAAAAATTCGCAGCAAGAGGCTTTGAGCCAAAGACGAACAAACAAGTTCAAACAAGACTATTAAGGGTGACATTTAAGGGATAATAATGTATATTAATTGTACACTTATTACACAGATTTTTTTTTTTTACCACATAAATAATTACGGGGACATATTGAATCGAGATTACTGTTTTAATCTTACCTGTTTATAAATCCATTTTGTACAGTGTACAAAACAATCACCAGACAAGATGATCACAACAATATTATAGTAGTATTAATAGAAAAGTCCTCTGATTTAATTTTAAATACAATTAAAAACGAAGACGCAAGACGGCAAGTTACATTTGAATGAAACGAGAGAGCGTGTCCACTGTGATACATGGATGTGTGCTTTTATAATGCGTTGCTATTGATGACGGTCATTATAAGGGAAGGAAATGCCACAGAATAGAATCTTGCTTTAAAAAAGTGCATAGAGCTGCTTGTTTTATTTGTTGTTGTTGGTTTTTTTTCAAATATAAAACTTGTTAAAATGTTTTCAGTGTGGGCATCAGTTCTTTTTGAACACTTTCATCTCATTTTAACAAAACCATGATAATATTGATAATCGTGATAATTCTGGTGACTATAATCGTGATATGAAATTTTCATACCGTCCCATCCCTAGTGCAGAGTTTTATTTTTTTAACTAGTTTCACACTAAGTTTTGCTTTGTGTCCATGACAGGATACCGGGAAGGGATGTGACATAACTACCTGGAAAGCAAAGGAATTACGATAACACATACGCTGCGTCCGAAAACGAGTACTTCCCTACTATATATTAGGTGAAAAACAGTACGCCAACAGAGTAGTATGTCCGAATACATAGTATTCGTAAAACAGTAGGTGAAAAGTCCCCAGATGACCTACTACTTCTGGTGAGATTCTGAAGTGTGCATTCAATGGACACTTCACTATCCCATGAGGCCACAGGAGAGGATTTATGAATGGAGGAGAAGGGATGCAACTGACCCTGGTAGGTCACATGATAATGAAAACATGGCGGCTGTAGTACGTCCAGATTACATTGATACTACACACATTCATACCATATTCCTTTAATTGAGGAAAGGATATGGGGTGTGTATGTGGTAATCAAGAGCATACCACAGAACATGCTACTTGAGCAGCATTTAACTAAGAATGTTCTCTTAAGGCCCGTTCACACCAAGACCAATAATTATAAAGATAACTATAATAATATATAACTATAATGATAATAACTATAAGGATAACAATATTAGGGGTCCTCACCAATGCACAGTATTGTTCTGTTTATTCTAAGCACGTGCTGCAGTTTTGTCATCTGCTGCTTTAAATGCTTGAGCTCTTTAAAGCAGGATGGATTCTGATTGGTTGTCAGTTTTAATCATTCATCAGCTGGAAAAAAAACATCATTCTAAAAGTGATTCCAACGATATTGTTTCTCTGTGTTGTTATCGTTATAGTATGGACTCTGCTGTTCTTTCATATTTAGAACGATTTTTAGAACTATATCTTTATCATTATCGTTATAGTTATCATCCATAGCTGGAGGGATTCAGTGCAGGAATAATGTCAAAACAAACAGCTAAAACACTTGAAATACAACACTTGAGATTACCATCACTGCTACTCACTTTTCATAAGTTTATCAGAGAGCTCACGGAGGCCACCAGCAGACTGGCCTTTAACTGGAGTGCCTGTCCTGGAGGAGGGCTGTCTGGTGGGCGTTTCTGATCTTAGGGTGGGCTGCAGTTGGGGAGTCCCAGGCCGGGCCGCCCCCTCTGAGCTAACAGAGTTCCGGTGGCCTATCAGAGCCCCGGTATGAGAGTTAGTGTCCTGAGGGCTGGGGGTGTGAGGTCTGGAGGAAGTCCGGGAGGAGAAGGAGTCCTCTTCATCTCCCTCGTCCAGAGCTGTGGGCCTGCTGGGGTCGTCTGGGGAGTCTGGCGAGTCGGGAGATCCCAGAGCAGCCGCGGGCTCAGCCAAGGTGCTGTGTTTAACTGAGTTGAGGCTGTGTGCTCTGACTCTCGACCAGCTGGTGGACCGAAAGCTCTCAGCCTCAAGCCAGAAGCGGACCAGGTGCTCAGCTGAGCGGGTCTCCATAAACTGTATGAAGTACGGCATGGCCACATTATCTCGCAGGATCTGGTCTACGGTTTTAGAAAGCCGAGAGCGAGTCTCTTGAAGCTGGTAATTGACACTGGAACGACCTGAAAAGAAGAAAAACACTTTTTAAACACACAAACCATGTTTCTTTATCGAGAGAAAACATACTTAAAGGGGCTATATGTAGGAATTGTCATGTATGAATCGCTTTTCATGTAACTTGAAAAATGAGACCTTCCCAGACATCCTAGGTTGTCTATGAAATACTGTAGAATGATTTTTATGTGAAGGAGCAGCATTTATTTGATGCTATAAAAATGGGGGTGTGACGTCATGATTGACAGCTGTGATTGACAGCTTCTCTGAGTGAAGTAGTCACTGAGGCACCCCTTACGCCAGCTCTCGCTGGTCAAGCATACGCCTCAGCCGGCCAGGCTGCTTCGGCTCTTCACACGATGGCTGTACTTCAAGTGTTTCAGGCCAAACTTCTCCATTCTCTGGATGAGTCTGGCCCTGATCCTGAAGCATTCAAAGACCTGCGCAGCACCACTGACTTAGCCCTGCGCACGACGAAAATCACCGCCCAGGCGATCGGTAGAAACATGGCGAACCTGACTGTGCTAGAGCGCCATCTCTGGCTGACCCTTACGGGCATGAAGGACGCAGGTAAAGCCTCCTTCCTGGATTCCCCCATCTCCACCACCGGCCTGTTTGGTCCAGCGGTGAAAGGGTTCGCTGAGCGCTTCAACGAAGCACAGAAGGCGTCACAAGCCATGCGCCATTTTCTCCCCAAGCGCTCCAGCTCTGCTTCGGGCCGCCACACTAGAGCGCCGCCCCCTCAGCCTTTAAAGACAGCGCCGCCGACCTTCCAGCCGCGCTCAGTGACGAAGACTCGCCACTGTTCACATTCTGCGAGCCGCCATGGACCGCCAGAGCGAAGGGGACCTCGACCCAAGGTTGTGTTGAACCCCGAGCCTCCAAAGCCTTCCTGACCACAGGAAGAAAGAGACAGTGGTTAAGTCCCGCCGCGGCCAGGATTACCACCACAGACTCTCTTTACACTTCTCCCAGTCCCCTCTATTCAGGCGGCTGGAGATGTCAACATTGCAGTCAACGAGCCTGTTATAAAGCACGCACGCCTGCACACAAACGCCGTTTTAACGGCGACCCTAATAAAATCACAAAAATTGTTTTTCCTCTGTTCTGACTGTAGGCAGTGTGCCCACTATACAGTATGCACCCCTGCACATAAGCACTGTTCACACAGCGCCACAAAAATCACACAGATTATCCCCTCCCGCCTCGCGCCGAGCGTGTTCTAAATGTAGAGCGCGCGCCCACTACACAGTAGTGTACAGTGGTACAACCGGGCGACCGGGTCCCTATTACAAAGCGGCCCGTCCCCAGACTTAATTCAACCCCTTGCTATGCGGGCCGAGGCCTGGGAGGCCATCCCCGGTATATTAGAGTGGGTGTTGAACATAATAAAACGAGGTTACTCGCTAGAGTTTGTTCGCAGACCCCCGCACTTAGGCGCCATAGTCGAGACATCGGTGAAGAGCGACGTGAGTCACGTGCTTTGTACTGAAGTGTCGAAACTGTTAGCAAAAGAGGCTGTAGAAACTGTCCCCTTAGCAATAACCGAGTCAGGCTTTTACAGTCGCTACTTCCTCGTTACAAAGAAGGATGGCGGTCTCAGACCCATCCTAGATCTCAGACATCTGAACAAAACGCTTATGACGCGCTCGTTCAGAATGCTGACAACGAAACAAATCCTAGCGCAAATTCGCCCAGCAGATTGGTTTTTCTCAGTGGATCTGAAAGATGCTTACTTTCACATTCAGATAGCACCCCACCACAGGCCATTCTTGAGATTTGCCTTCGAGGGGCAGGCTTATCAATACAAAATCCTACCATCCCTAGCACCCCGTACATTTACGAAGTGCATGGACGCGGCCCTCACTCCCCTGAGACTACGGGGAGTGCGAGTACTGAACTATCTCGACGATTGGCTGGTTATAGCCCAATCAGAGGCGCAGTTAATAACTCACAGGTCCTGGCCCCTCAGCCATCTAGAATGTCTGGGTCTCAGGATCAACACTGCAAGAGCGCGCTGTCTCCCAGCCAGAATATTTCTTTTCTGGGGACAGTCATGGACTCGATACAGATGAGAGCCTGGCTTACGTCACAGCACACGCTCGCCATCCAGCGCCTAACGGCGTCGTTCAAAGCTGGCACTTACACTCCTCTCAAACGTTTTCAGACGATGTTAGGCCTTATGGCCTTAGCATCAGCAGTACTCAAACTGGGCCGAAGTTTACAAGCACGCACGGCGTTTTAAATTGGGTTCCCATAGAGTTAGCTAACTTATGCAATACGAGAGTACTCTCAAAAGGGAACGTCTCAGTTACTAAACGTAACCTCGGTTCCCTGAGAGAAGGGAACGAGTATTGCGTAACCCGCTGTGCTATTGTGCTTAGATCAGGCGATCGCTTCAGTCGATTTAACCTTAATCCTATGGCGTAAGGGGGGCTTTTATAGCCATAGGCCATGCCCATTTTGGCGGGCGCGAAGCGCCCTAATTGGCGCGCTAGAGGCGCCTCTCAGCGCGTCTCAGCCGCCTCGCCATAGGTTCATGCAGTTGCCGCAGCACATCCAATCAGCACGCTAGTATGCTCTGCTGGGGTCTGCTGTGCAGCTGCATTGCATTTTACATTTTTACATAGTTTAAAATTATAAGGATAATTTTGGCTTCAATATTCTCGAGAAAGTTTTTCCCATAGCGTAAGCTAACTTACGCAATACTCGTTCCCTTCTCTCAGGGAACCGGGGTTAAGTTTAGTAACTGAGACGTTCCGCGTCTTTATTAAAATCAACACATTAATGATTTATCTCTCATCCACCCGCAATTTTTGGAATGGTACTTTACCCACCTGACCCGCGGATATAACCGCAATCCGTGCATACTCCGAGTCCTTACACAAAAATTGTCTTTCTGCAACATGACCGTTTGTAGTTAAATGGACTAAACGAAGCTTCGAGGCAAATGGTTTTGCCTCAATGATTTTTTTGAATTCGAGTTACTCGAGGAATCGTTTCAGCCCTAGTCTGTTCATTACGCAAATGAATCGTTTTGTTTCGGAACACTTGGAGCATTTGTAATTTTTAAATAAACTGTGACTGTAGTCATATCTGCCTGTTATATCCTATGTGTTATATTATATAATACACAAATGGGTAGGTTAAGAGTTAGGGTTGGGTTATGTGCTCAGTTTCTATCAGAACTCAACGCCAAAACTATACCCCAATACATCTAACTTCATTGCGACAATAACATTTCCGTACCCATCATCTCTGTGCATGGTGTCCAATGTTTCTCATTGAAAGCAATGGAGTACCCTACACATAAAAAAATTAGGCTAAAGGGGTACCCTGTGCATTAAAAAGTGACGCCGAAGAGTCCTGACCAAGCGTCAATATGTCGAGTAGGGAGTGAGAAAATCGTTGTTAAAAAAGAAGGTTTGGACGGGTAATAACATTTGTGTCGTGCAAAATGTGATCAAACGTCACCCTTCTTATATAGACGGTTTCAATGGCAACATAAACAAACGTTACCCCGCATGCGCGCTTTTGTGGCCCAAACTTAACTTCCGGTAGGCGTCCGCAAAGAATCAATAACAGAGGCTGTGTTATCTTTCTTATGCGTTATCATCTTTCATTTTAACTGTGCAATATTATCTTAATTGTATATTTTTTTATTGTTTCAGCAGGTTTATTATAAATAATCTCCCATTTCTGTCTACAATAGGGTAGAGTGGGGAAAAACTCCCCCCCCTTAAGGACTGTGTAATGCCGTTTTCTGCATGTTACACAGCCTATAAATGCTTGCGCGTCTTTCAAATAATAAATGCTTTTCAATCATGCAATGCGTTGGAATAACGTTTCTTTGTTTCATCATATAGGATTAATGCTGGGAAACTTAAACTGGTAGATTAAGAAATATGTGAGTCTTTCTTTGCTAGTTTCTCTATGTATAATTGTCTTTGTATGTTATTTTATTGTTTTGATTAGTGTTTTTATATTTTTATTGTTTTTTTAAAAAAAAATTACAGCACAATGGGCAGCGGCTGTTTTATTGTGCTATATAAATAAACTAAACTAAATACCCTACTTTGAGATTGATTGTATATGAATACATCACAAAAATCCCGTGCTCTACGGGCATTGCCATTGATTTAGGATAAAGCGAAAGTTGTTTTACACTCCGTCATAAAGGCCTATTACATACCTAATTTAAATAATTTGCGGGAAACAGAAATCCGATCAGTTATCCAGATACAGCGACCAAAAAATGTAAACGCGTCGTGTCCTGATTGACTGATGATGCGATCTGTTTGATCGGACACGGTCATCGCATGTTTATGCCAAGTGTAACAGCCAGAAGTCCCCCTAAAGTAGATTATTTCTGATAACAAGCAAAATAAATAAGTAAATTACATTAGACATAAGATACAACGCTGCTCTCGTATGCAGTCAGACTGGAAATTTATGAAGCTTTCAAGGCTTTTGGTGAGTCACACACACTGTTTTTGCACTGGTGTCATATTCTCTCTACTTGATTGTTAATATTTATATCATGTTATCCAAGAAGAAATGTGTTTCTACTGAGTAGTGCGCCATACTAGCCAGACCGATAAACAAACACAGACAGGAAGTTAACTTCGGGCCAGGCGTGTAACCGTAGCAACGCGCGTTTCCGATGAAACCGTCTATAATGAGGAGATGAAACACTGAACAAAACCAAACACAACTAATAACCAATAAATAAAAAACAAAACAAACCACCACAAAAACACAAATAACCCAATAAAAATAATAAACAATTCCCAAAAACACCACAACAAAAAACATAAATCAAAAATAAATAACCAATATAAAAATAACCACAAAAAAAAAAACACAACACTAAACAACAAAACAATAAAACCAAATAAAAGGAATAAACAAAACCCAATATAAACAATAACAAAAAACAACACAAAGACATATCATAGCAATAAAAACTTGACTTAAAAAAAAATAAGCAATGCTTGCCTGTCCAAAACTCCACAAAAAGATCCCAGGGCATTGCGTTACGTTGCTAAGGTGTTCTAAATGGTTGCTAAGGTGGTCTAAGTCAAAAGAGCCCACCCCTAAGTCTCCATATTCTGGTCCCAATCAGCATATGTCTAATCTCAAATACCCTAAAGTATGAACAACACCTAACTAGCCGAGCACCTTTAATGCCTCCAATTCAAACCCATGGCATCTCCAGATCACACCCAGCATTCTATTTCTTCTTATAAAGCAGTGGCGCAGACTTTGTTCCATAAATAAACACATACACAAAACAAATCTTATAATAGAGCTGTGACCTCCTTTGAATGCTTTTAGAGGCCACACCTTCCTCTTTCAAGACCACGGGACACCAGAAGATGGTTGGGATGTGAACTCAGGGATCCCAACAATGATTCCAGTATCAGAACGCAAAGAAGGGTACTTGAGCAGAAAAATACTAACCCTCTTTGTGTGGGAGACAACACGTTAAGATTTGACGTTGGAAGTATTGTCTTTACCAAAGTCACCTTGCAACACTGGTTTGTCAACACGTTTCAAAGTTAAATTTCTTTAAATGTAAAGGAGGAGTTAGGACATGATAACAAAAGAAAAGACATTCTATAGGGCAGATGATAACGCTGAAGATGACTTTTACAATTAGTATGACAATTAGTATGACCTACTACACCAACTAAGTTTGACTACTCTAAGCATAACCAAGTAAAATCAATAAATAAATAAGTTTAATACATCACCTATACTGTTTAAAAAAAGGTATTGTATTTTTAATGTTAAAAGACTGTAAAAATGCTACAGTAAAAGCCTGGCATTGATTAACAGTGTGTTTCCTTACTGTAATAGATCTAATGGGACATTTTACAGTAAAATACTTCTAAAACGTACAGTTTTTGGGAAGTGAAAAAGAACAAGTCATCTTATATATTACAGTGAAAAACCATAATTTGAATTTTCCATAATTCCCTGTGACACTTTTGATGGATTTCATTGAAATAACCGTTTCTTCTTAGTTTTTCTTCTCAGTTTTGTACATTAGGGTTACATCTTATGTTGTTAAATTAATGTGTATTGCATTATTTTAGTGTCATGTGTGTTAATACCATGATGGTGTTTAGTGTATGACACTGTGTGCACCTTCTATATATTAGCATTTATCTCAGCTTTGTGGAAAAGCTAATTATGATGAACTTTGTTTCATCATTGTGATTTTAAGTTGGTTGTCATTATACACCGATCAGGCATAACATTATGACCACCATCCTAATATTGTCTTTTACTGCCAAAACAGCCCTGACCCGTCGAGGCATTGACCCCTGAAGGTGTGCTGTGGTATCAGGTGCCAAGATGTTAGCAGCAAATCCTTTAAGTCCTGTAAGTTGCGAGGTGGGGCCTTCATGGATCGGACTTGTTTGTTCAGCACATCCCACAGATGCTCGATCGGATTGAGATCTGGGGAATTTGGAGGCCAAGTCAACACCTCAAACTCGTTGTTGTGCTACTCTGACCCAGTCGTCTAGCCATCACAATTTGGCCCTTCGCTCAAATCCTTATGCTTGCCCATTTTTCCTGCTTCTAACACATCAACTTTGAGGACAAAATGTTCACTTGCTGCCTAATATATCCCACCCACTAACAGGTGCCGTGATGAAGAGATGATCAGTGTTATTCACTTCACCTGTCAGTGGTCATAATGTTATGCCTGATCGGTGTATTATAAAAGGTAAAAAACAGAATTCAGTAATTTGGTATATTATCATTATTTCAGTTAATTAAATATATTGTTTGTTACTGTAAATTTAAGCTCAATCTGTAAAATTAAAAATGTTGCTACAATATTTTTTTACAGTAAAGTTCTGGCAACACAGCTGACATTTTTACTATTAATTTCATGGATTCATTGGACCACCATTTTTCCAATGACGCATTTTTGCCAGTTGAATAATCAAAAAAGGACAATCCATGCTTCACAGCTTCACTTTCATTAATAATCTTTTACACTTTGACATATAAATTTTGAATTCTATAATATAAAAGTTCATATAAAAATATGTGCAATTACAATTTTTGCTAAAAGAGTGTTAATTATTAAATAAACTTTACTTTCATTTTCCAAAAACAAATAAATTTTCATGAATTTTAAAAATTCATTAAAGGTGCAGTGTATAGTATTTACGAGGATCTATTGACAGAAATGCAATATAATATACATAACTATGTTTTCAGTGGTGTATAAAGACCTTACATAATGTACTGTTATGTTTTTATTACCTTAGCATGAGCCATTTCTATCTCCATACACCGCGGGTCCCCTTACAGTGAAATCGACATTTTGCGCCGTCATGTTCCTACAGTAGCCCTAAATAGAAAAACTTCTCTACAGAGCGCTAGTCACTCTTTGCTCTCTCCGATGACGACATTTTTGTCCTGTGTCGGCCACTGTAGCTTCTCTATGTGCTTCGAAAGGGAGGGGTGAGCTGTGGGTGATTGCAATTCACAACCTCACCGCTAAAATTTACACAGTGCACCTTTAAATGAATGAGAAAGTGTAATATTAAAGGTGCAGTGTGTGATTTTAGCGGCATCTAGTGGTGAGGTTGTGAATTGCACCCCCCAACGCTCACCCCTCCCTTTCGGCGCACACAGAGAAGCTACGGGGGCAGACACAGGACAAAAATGTTGTCGTCGGAGAGAGCAGAGAGCAGCTAGCGCTCTGTAGAGAAGTTTGTCCGTTTAGGGCTACTGTAGAAATATGACGTCGCAAAATGCCGATTTCACTTGTAAGGGGACCCGCGGTGTATGTAGATAGAAATGGCTCATTCTAAGGTAATAAAAACATAACGGTACATTAATTAAGTTCTTTATACTCCACTGAAATCATAGTTATGTATATTATATTGCATTTCTGTCAATAGATCCTCATACTACACACTGAACCTTTAACACAAGTATACAAAAAAAATATCAATTTTTTTTTTTTTTTTTAAACGGTTTCAGCCCAAAATTTTTATTTTGCTGCAATAAAAAAAGGATTAAAAAACATAAACTTTTAGCACATATATGCATTTAGCCTAATATTTACAGATTTAGTCTTTCTCTTCCTGGAAAACGGAGCAAAATTAACAATGAGGCATAATAATTGTATAATAACCAGGTGGTTATGTAATAGTTGTCTCTAGGCCTATTGTGAAAAGAAGCACTTGGAGAAGAAACAGACAAACAGACATGGACATATTCAAAGTATCTGTTTAAAATGGAGGAGCTTGTCTGAACAGGTTTCCACCAATCACAGAGCTATAAAAAGGTTAAGAGATTACGGCACTCCACATCAAATCCAGCAGGCCAGTGCACTGCAAAAGCCATTTCTAATACTCAAGAAAGCGTCACTAAATCCCCTCACTAATGTGAGAAATCCTGCTCCCTCGGCCGTGAACACACACCAGATTTCATTTGAAATGCTCAGCACAAAACAGTCAGTTATAGATCAAATGTTGCTAACAAGACTAGCTTAAGTATAAAAAAAAAAGTAGAGCTGCTTTGAGAACAAATGGTTTAGAATAAGGGCTTTCACACGGGGTAGTTATAGGAACTAGCCACCAGGGCGGTCCCCAGAGAACTAAATGTTCCCCTGGGGTCATTTTCCCAGATGCATTCGCACTGCCAGTAGGAACTCTGAAGTGACGTAATCCAGCCGACAGTGACATAATTTAAGCGTGGCATTCAACAACTTCAACAATTGAAGGATGAACGTCGACGTGATCGGAGCTGTGTTTCTGTTGTGTGTCGTGGGTTTTTGTGATAACGGAGATGGAATGTAGACGTATAAGTTATATGATTGAAAAGAGGGCTAAGAGACAAAATCTTCTATGAAAACTTACAGTGCTACATATTATCGAGTCTGAGGAAAGAACAACGGCGCAGACAAAGACGATGGGTAAATGCTATTAACATTAGCTTTCTGTTCATGTCTTAAACTGTGTGCGTTTACGCGGCTTTTTAAAAATGGCGGGTGCTGTTTCGTATGGCAAACGTTTGACACATAGACTGTAAAAAAAGGTAGACGACACACCTTCACTCTCTTCCATTGTAGAAAAGCCGGCAATATCCAAATATGGCGCTGGCATCTTGGAGCCTGAGTCTGCGCAGTAGTGAGCATGAAGTGGAGCCGCGATATCAAGGCCCCGCCCACACTCCCGCAGAATCGGTTAGTACAGTTTACTGCAGAACGACTCATTATGTCGGTGTGAAATAAACAGCTATGGAAATCTCCAATCTCCTACCAAAGATCCCGAAAAAAGTCAGTTGGTGCCTGTCAAACCCCCGTTTTTATAGCATCAAATAACTAACTAAAACCAAACTTATTTAAAAAAAACGAACACTTAAACTAACATCAGAGTGATAAAAACTACCTAAAATGACAAACCATCTTTGGAAAAAAATGAATTTGATGTGTAATTTGATTGTTTAGATTGTGTCACGTCCCATTAGATTACAAGGAAAGGGCGGGGTTTATGACCTATACTGCATCAAGCCACCTGGGGGCGATCGAAACGCTTTGGCTTCACTTTTCAGGACTTGTGTGGCACACTTGGTTCGACCAATCAATATAAACTTACATCGCTGGTAGTTCCTATTGTGCTGGGTTAGACCCTACTCTGAGCTAATTTAGTTCCCCCAAAAGGCATTCTTAGAACTAAAATCGCTCCCAGTTCCTGCGGTGCAAACACGCCAAAAAGTAGGTACTTCCGCCATTAGTTCTAAAAACTCTAAAAAGGTTCCTCCGGTGCGAAAGCTCCAAAATAAAAGTTCAGACTCAATCTCTCATTAAATAATATAACATTAAAGTTACAATATTTGATGGAGAGAAAAAAAAAAACATTCAACACATAAAAGTTTTTTTGGACGTTACACTACATTTTGAATCAGTATGTGTGACCCGTGCTGGCAAAATGAGTCGCAATGAGCTCAGAAATGAGTTATTGTTATTTTCACATTCTCTATTTAAAAAAAAAACTACAAAATGATGTATGATTTGTTGGAATCGGACAAAAAATGACTGAGCTGCACCTGTTTGAAGTCGATATAGTCAGCAAAGTCAATTTTCAGAAAAATCGAGTTAAAGTTTTCTTTCCAAGAAGGTTCCAAAACAAAATCACCTAGCAACCATACCTTAAAATCTCTGGTAATAACACCAAATTTGACACAAACCAAGTCAAAACTAAATATCTACAGGAAAAATATATAATTCAACTTTTTTTTTTCCATGACACCACAATTGTTTGATTAACACCAATGAAACAGACAGCCTATATATTAAGACCTACTGTACCGCACGGATCTAATTTTACACGTATGTTTTTCCCCAGCAGTTAACCAAACATTCACACAAGACATAACAGATAATGTTTGCATGAATACTCGCCTTGACAGATATTTTGAAATACTATAATTCTGTGTATATCTGTATATCGGGAATGCGTGCTGTCTGAGGCGTCTTTGTGCGCATGCGTCAGATCTGTCAGTCAGCGTGAGTGAGATCATTTACATGGACAAAGGAAAGGTACTCCTCTCAGAAAACATACAAGTAAAGATACTTTTACATGTTTAATTGCTATTTGGAGCATTGGGATCGCTAGACGAGGGCTTAATGAACTAATTTTTGTAAAAACCTCAAAATCGACCAAAATTGACATTTTTCATTTGTTTTGCCTGTAGCTCGAAAATATCCTGTGCACATTCAGACTCCTTTTTGTCAGCACGGGTCACATATAATGGTATGTATAATTCATGGCTGGTGTACCTAAGTCTCCAAAGTGTACTGCCTCCATGTGGCTAGGCTGTTTTTTGAGGATAGCAGTGCGGCCACGAGCAAAGGAGTCCATGTTGGCTGAGATAGCATTGATGGCCACATGGCTGGGTCCCGCCGCCTCCAGGATAGCATGATGATTACGGCCGCTAAGGGAGGGGGAGTGGGGCGACACTGGGGCTGGAGAGGGGCAAACAGAGAAGGAACATTAATACACATTAGAATTCTAGATTTTGCTCCAGTTCCAATCTACAAACCAGCACTGCTAATCTTGGTAAGAAATGCTTACCACATGATTATAAACCTCTACATGTCCTCCATTAATTCTTCTGTTGAACACAAAAGATATTTTGAAGAATGTTGGTAACCAGACAGTTGTTGTGCCCCATTGACTCCCATAGTAGTTTGGAAGTCATTGGGTTCTGTCAGCTGTTTGATCACCAACATTTTTCAAAATATCTTCTTTTGTGTTCAACAGAAGAAAGAAACTCATACAGGTTTGAAACAACATGAGAACGAGTAAGTAACAACAATTTAAATTTTTGGCTGAACTATCCCTTTAATAACTAGCCTGGGAAGGACATGTAGAGGTTTATCAGCATGTGGTAAGCATTTCTTACCAAGATTAGCAGTGCAGTTGAAGGTTGCAGTTGAACTATCCCTTTAATTTAAGTTTTATAAAACTTGCAAAGCTTTTGAGTGTTACAGCTACAAATGGTATAGATTTTTGAAGTAAACGTTTTAGAGCGCATTAAGCAGTCTAAAAAAATGTCTAGAATTTTAATAGAGTTAGCAGAATAGTATGCATGTATAAATATATATATATATATATATATATATATATATATTCGCAATTGTGTTAAAAAAAAGTCAGAATTGCGAGTTTATATCTTGCAATTCTGACTTTATTTCTCACAATTCCAAGTTGCGAGTTGCAAGATCCAATTGCGAGTTATAAAGCCCGAGTTACAATATATAAACTCACAATTCCAAGAAAAATGTCTGTATTGTGAGACAAAAAGGTCACAATTACCATTTTTATTTTTTATTCAGTGGCCAATCAGAATCCACCCTGCTTTAAAGAGCTTGAGCATTTAAAGCGGCAGATGACAAAACTGCAGTATGCACTTAGAATAAACAGAACAATATAGGTGTAGATGCTAATATAGTTATCTTACAGTTATTCTTCTTGGTGTGAACGGGCCTTTAGTCTCTCACATTTTGACACTACATTTCCAAATCCAGACTGGGTCACATGCCAAGGTACTCAAACTATAACTTGATACAAATTAACCAGGTCTATTGTTCTACATTCTGGCATGTTCAATGCAGCCCACCATAACATCCCAATAGTTACTATAATAAAAAGGCACCATCACTCTCACCTTTGCTGGCTTTGGCATCTGCTGGTCTCTCAGGTTCCTTTCCTTTAGCTGTGAGATAAAGAACAAAGGAAATATAATTTATAATTTACAACATCCTTTGTCCTAATGCACCTGATTATTTAGCACAACAGCCGTTTGAGAACCAGTCGCAGACACACATTATATAAGCAAAATAGGCAGTTGCACCAATCCACACATCACTTATTTTTGAGTTTTTCCACTGCATGTTTTCTGGACTATTTGCATGGGGTGAGGCCTTGCTAGAGTTTGACAGCAAAAAAACACCAGTGGCAAACATACGGACTAGCATCATAGAGCACAAAACGACAAGCATTTCCAACATCCCATTCATTGTTGGCAGGAGTGCAAGCAAAGAGTGAGGATGATATTTGTCTCTATACAATAAGCAGCATTCATAACATAATTAAATAATTATATTTCAAAACCCTCTGCTGTGCTCATAAAATATATTAACTTGCATATATTTGATGGATGAAGAAAACAAAGTATAATGACAAGACTGCATAACAGAGAACAAAGTAAAGGTTCCTGTTAAATAGAACATGGGCTGAGGGCATCCTTCCCTTAGGGCACTGACTGTCACAGGATACATGTATATGCTCTTTGTCATGCGAACAGGGATTCTGGGAAAGATCGGTCTCTTTATTTAGTAAAGATACAAAACTGCAGATCAATTCTTGTGGTTTATTATGTATGAACAACTAAAGACAGCAGCAACATTCCCACTCGTCGTTTTGACCAATGAATTCTCATGTTTCCAGTTGTGTGTATAATGTATAATGATTTTTATATTTACTCTTAATGAATTGTTCAGGCCTGGAAATCACAATTATAAAATTCCCTGACATTTGCAGGTTTTCCATGATCATAGGAATCCTGTAGAAGAGAGGTAAAAAAAAAAAAAGGGAGGAATAGAGGGATGAATGGCTGGACAGATTTAGGGTGTGTTCACACTTGTAATTCAGTTCGCTTGGTTCGTTTGGTCTGGACCCAAAAAAAAAAACATTTAGTCCTGGTCCACTTAGCGTTCACACTGGCATTTTAACACAGAACCTAAAGGCATAGGGATACATTCACAACCTAATTGGTCAGCTTTTATTACGTATTGCCTGTTTTATGACGGAACTTACAGAACATCCAAAACAATGCTGTGTGCTGGGCTAAATGCACTCGTTGTATGTGCGTAGCCTACATATGATGGTACTTTGACCAGCTGAGAACCTGTGAAGAGCTCATAAAATGTGTAAAGGAGTCAAAACAGCAGCAGAAATCCCTCCGTCACACACACAAACGAAGATCTGCTGCGAGGAGACCGAACTGTGATGGCCAACATCATGACTATGACGGATATCTAAAAACAGATCTCCTTTAGCATTCAGTTCTTTTTAAGGTTGCATCTTGTGACATGTCCCATTTTTAGTTCGTTTACATGTCTTTGTTCTGTGTTGCGTTCATATTTCATTCAAACTGCATCAGAGTTAGTTTGGTGCGCAACAGGGTTCAGATGGCAGTGTTTACACTTATTCAAATGAACCTCACTAAGAGAGCAATCACGCCAGGATTCGTTTTAATCAAACCAAACAAGTTTGAACACACCCAGAGTCAACCAGGGGGCCCGGGGACGGGGCCAAGGCCCTCAGCAAACTTCTGTGTGGGGGGAAGCTTAGCAAAAAACTAAAAATATAGATGTACAACATTAAACTGGCATCATATTTTTGAGCTTATTTATTTTTATCAGCTTAGAATAGAGGGCCTTCAAATATTGTCTTGGACAAGAGGCCTTTGAGTCAAAAAGGTTAAGAAATATTGTTCTAAATACAACATTTCCATTTGACCTTTGAAAAATCTAGCTTGTTCATACAATCAGGTCAAAGATGTGAATAAAAGATGTTCCTTGTCAAAAAATTCCAAATCAGTTAAAAAAAAAAATTGTTTTGGCTTCTGTTTGAGTTTATTCAGGATATGATTCATTGTTTTATTCCATATTATGATATTTCAACATGAGGTTTTTCTGACATGGCTAGCCTAACTGTCAGACGACTGACACTACACCATGTTTAAGCGAACATCTATAACAACTGGGCTTTTTTTAGGAAGCAGCGTTATTTCAACAGAAACATGTTAACTATAATTAACAAGTTTTCATTTGGTGATCTAGCCTAAATATCAAAACGTGCACTCGAATAGGGAATATCCAATCCCTCAACAGCTGTTGTACACGATGTGCAGAAGATATGCATAAGCATAAAAGGGATTATATGGCCAAAATAAAGAATAAAAGAGTTTTGATGTCACATTCATGAGGACGTGAGCTCTGCAACGGTCCAGAAAAGCCCATACTGTCCATCATCATCAGCCGGGCACTTCCTTACCTTTCCGCCTGAAGAACGACATGATGAATCTGAAGCTGTGAACGCTTGCTCAGCTCAGAGACAACATCCCGACAGCTCCCGAGTCCCTTCATTCATAACACTCTATCACGCACAGCTTTCGCTTTGATCATCCACATCTGCGGTCACTGTCAAAACCGAAAAATTTCCAGTCCCTTCTCAGCTGGCGCGGTCGCCATATTGTCAATAAACGCCTCACTTCCGGAGTGTCTGCGGCACAGCGCTTCTGCTGGAATTATGGGAAAAGACCTGACAAATCAAAAGACTTAATTCCCATACAGGCCACACAAGATTGCTATACTGTCTCGTGAAGAATATAGCCTACTGTACTACAAAATTACATGAGAGCAGCGTCCTGCAAGGTGACTTTCACAACATTTGTGTCTGTATCACTCCAGTCACTGTTATGTAGGAGGGACTTGAACGATGATCACATCATCTTTTGCAACTCAGTAATTGTCTTCGGACATATTAAATTCATATTTTATTCAACTCATGGCTAGTATTAGGCCTACATATAGTCTATTCAACTACATATTGGTATATGTAGATTTATTGCAATGTGTGTCTTGCCAGATGAGTCTGGTTTCTCTCACGTTTTTTTCCTCTATCTGATGGAATTTTTATCCTTGCCTGCCTTGAAACAGTATAGGGATGACATGTAAAGTGTAAACAAATAAATCCACCATGGTGAAATTTAATGAATTTCGTGCATGAAATCAAAATTGACAATTGTTATTTTTTTGTGAAATATTGGATCATTTATTATAAATGATTTATCCCTGCACATTTTTTTAAAATTAATGTTCCCACATAATCTTTAATCAAAATAACTTCCCCTCCCAACATCTCTCCTCTTCTCTGATGAAGTGTTTACTGGCACAAGGGCGGGGCAACCTGTCACTCACATGAGATTGACCAATAGCAAACCACAACCATCCAATTGAACCAATCAATTCCCAATGATCAAAATCAAGTCCCACCCTACATTATTTCTTGTTTGAGAAGCCATTTTACTTGGATATACATCACAATAGGGAAGAAAAGGCAATCACAACTTTTGTTTCATGCCAACTTTAATGATTTTCAATGATTTATTAATTGAAAGACTACGTCGATTTATACTTTAAAAAAAGTTTTTGTCAGCAAGACTAAGGGTATGTTTACATGACAACAATGTACTAAAAACAGAAAAAGTTTTTCCTTAGCCTTTTTCACATACAGACAACAGCGTTGTCGAAACGATCCCCATTCACAAGGACCCACAAAAACGACTAAAAACACTGTATTCTGCTGCCAGGCCAGTAGTTGATGACCCCTGTCCACCGTCAAAAGCGCCTACAATGGGCACGTGAGTGTCGGATCTGTTTTCTTTTACATCACATGGACGGCTGTGTACATGTGCGCCGTTTACCTGGGGAGGTCATGGCACCCGGATACACTGTGGGACGGTGACAAGCCTTTGGAGGGAGTGTGATGCTCTGGCCAATGTTCTGCTGGGAAACCCTGGGTCTGGCTATTCATGTGGACGTAACTTTGACACGTACCACCTACCTAAACATTGTTGCAGACCAGGTACACCCCTTCATGACAATGGTGCTCCCTGGTGGAAGTGGCCTCTTTTCAGCAGGATAAAGCACCCTGCCACACATTGCTCAGGAATGGTTTGAGGAACACAATGAAGAGTTCAAGGTGTTGCCCTGGATTCCAAATTAACCAGATCCCAATCCAATTGAGCATATGTGGGATGTGCTGGTCCAACAAGTTCGATCCACAGTGGCTCCACCTCGCAACCTACAGGACTTGAAGGATCTGCTGCTAACGTCTTGGTGCCAGATACCACAGGACACCTTCAGGGCTCTGACAGAGCTCATACCTCGGCGGGTTGGCGCTGTTTTGGCAGCAAGAAGAGGACCAACAGCATATTGGGCAGGTGGTCATAATGTGTTGGCTCATCTGTGTATAATTGTGAATTACACAAAAGCAAAACATGGCAAGATTGTCAAATTGATTTTTTTCTGGACCCTTCTATGACAGAGACTCTGGGTCATTCACATTATGCCTTGCTAAATAACACACTATGTGACATAGTTAATTGCGAATTTATCTTTAAAATGTGTTTTAGTTCAAATGTTTTAGTTAAAACCTTTTAGTTAAAATGACAGCAATTTTTGAAAAAAAATGTAGAAAAATAAGACAAAACACTTCACCATTAAGATTTTTTTTTATTGCATGAAAATCTTGAACAATGCCAAAATATTTCGTACACTTGTGCGCTGTAACAGAGGCAAACAAAACAAACAAAAAATAGGCCCAAAGTACCTCAACTTGACATGTTCTGTCCAATCTAATTTTATAGTTTCCCTTTTTTATTTTCCCTTACATTTTTTCAACTGTTAAAACGTTTATCTGAAGCAGTTTACACATGGAGTTTCCTGCTCTGAGTGTCCTCTCCCAGGAAGAGCAGATAGCATCAAGCAACATCCATGCAGAAAACACTTTGGACGTCACCATCATTGTTGCCCTACCCAGGAGTCCAACAAACAGAGAAGAAAAACTGCAGAGAGAATACAAGACAAAATAGAATTAAAAGAAAGATAGAAAGACAAGAAGACGAGATGTTAACATGCCTTTTGCTAATATTATAACAAAAGGGCTTTATAATGTATTAATCTTACCTCTATGATTAGTTGATGCTCATTTCCCCATGGCCTGCTCAATGGCCATCACAACTGCTCTGAATTTTGAATCTGAGTCAACAAACCCATCTCCATTCTGTCAAAAAAAAATATCAGCCAAATGTAAAACATTAGAGCTGTACTTTACCATATTAGATTTGAGTAGCAAACCATTCAATCAAAAATAACTGTACTGCAGTTAAGACGGCATGTAACTGTAATTTAAAGTCACCACGAAATCAAAATGGACAATTCTTTTTTTAATGGAATATTGCAGTATTCATGCACATTATTATTATTTTTTTAATAAATGTGCCCATGTAATCTTGAATTAAAATAACTTCCCCTCCCACTAGCAGCTTCATCTCTTCTCTTAGATGACGTGTTTACAGGCGCGAGGGTGGGACAACCTGTTACTCACATGAGATCGACCAATAGAAAACCAGAACAATCCAACCATCCAATCGATTACCGATGAACAAAATCAAGTCCCACCCTACATTCTTTCTTGTGCAAGATATTTCACTCGGATACATGTCACAATAGTTAAGAAGACTTTCAACTTCGGTTTCATGCCGACTTTAAATACAATTTAAGTGAGAAACAGTATGAAGCCAGGAGTCATATAATGATAAATGCAATATATAGCCTATTATATATGGTAAATGCAATATATAACAGTGAGAGAGGATCTTACTCTTACCTTCTTTGAGTGCACCAACTTGCCATTTACTTCCACCTCAAACCAGCCTGTGGTTGAGGGTGTGCCCACACCAGTCTGACCATGAGAAATCATATTAAAATGAGAAAGATAATTATGAGAAAACAACACTTTGCCCATTTGTACATGCACATTTAACAATGCATCATGTTTTATTTTCAAAATTATAACATCATAAAAAATGGCAATCATTTAAATCACATACGATCTCAAGTTCGCCTGGGAATTCATCCTCAAGCAACGTCTTGAGTTTGGTGAACTATTTGCAAAACAAAAGATACATGTCATATAGATGCTCAAGATTCTTCCACAATTTAATATTATATTACAGTATACACATAATACACTCACCTAAAGGATTATTAGGAACACCATACTAATACTGTGTTTGACCCCCTTTCGCCTTCAGAACTGCCTTAATTCTACGTGGCATTGATTCAACAAGGTGCTGAAAGCATTCTTTAGAAATGTTGGCCCATATTGATAGGATAGCATCTTGCAGTTGATGGAGATTTGTGGGATGCACATCCAGGGCACGAAGCTCCCGTTCCACCACATCCCAAAGATGCTCTATTGGGTTGAGATCTGGTGACTGTGGGGGCCATTTTAGTACAGTGAACTCATTGTCATGTTCAAGAAACCAATTTGAAATGATTCGAGCTTTGTGACATGGTGCATTATCCTGCTGGAAGTAGCCATCAGAGGATGGGTACATGGTGGTCATAAAGGGATGGACATGGTCAGAAACAATGCTCAGGTAGGCCGTGGCATTTAAACGATGCCCAATTGGCACTAAGGGGCCTAAAGTGTGCCAAGAAAACATCCCCCACACCATTACACCACCACCACCAGCCTGCACAGTGGTAACAAGGCATGATGGATCCATGTTCTCATTCTGTTTACGCCAAATTCTGACTCTACCATCTGAATGTCTCAACAGAAATCGAGACTCATCAGACCAGGCAACATTTTTCCAGTCTTCAACTGTCCAATTTTGGTGAGCTCGTGCAAATTGTAGCCTCTTTTTCCTATTTGTAGTGGAGATGAGTGGTACCCGGTGGGGTCTTCTGCTGTTGTAGCCCATCCGCCTCAAGGTTGTGCGTGTTGTGGCTTCACAAATGCTTTGCTGCATACCTCGGTTGTAACGAGTGGTTATTTCAGTCAAAGTTGCTCTTCTATCAGCTTGAATCAGTCGGCCCATTCTCCTCTGACCTCTAGCATCAACAAGGCATTTTCGCCCACAGGACTGCCGCATACTGGATGTTTTTCCCTTTTCACACCATTCTTTGTAAACTCTAGAAATGGTTGTGCGTGAAAATCCCAGTAACTGAGCAGATTGTGAAATACTCAGACCGGCCCGTCTGGCACCAACAACCATGCCACGCTCAAAATTGCTTAAATCACCTTTCTTTCCCATTCTGACATTCAGTTTGGAGTTCAGGAGATTGTCTTGACCAGGACCACACCCCTAAATGCATTGAAGCAACTGCCATGTGATTGGTTGATTAGATAATTGCATTAATGAGAAATTGAACAGGTGTTCCTAATAATCCTTTAGGTGAGTGTATATGAGTAAATAAAACCTACCTTGGGCCTGTACCCTCATCCACCACTAGAGAGAGAAAAACACACACACACACATTTAAAATGATATTCACCTCAAATTGGTCAAACCTTAATTTGCATGGTATGGTTTTTAACCTACTCTGGAACTGTTTCATGAAAAGTGAGATTCAGGGAATCGGAGAAAGCATTATTTAACATTTCTGATTCCAGTCTTGTGCCACTAGTCATGGCTCGCGAACATGTTTATTATGTAAAGTTAAAATATTTTATTTTTTATATTGAATACAAAATCTTAATACAACAAAATGGCATAAAACAGTCAAAATACATAGAAAATACTGGCATGAAAGGCTCACAAAAATAAATAACTAAACATAACACACACAATTAAATAATAATAATAATTTTAAAAAAGTGAAAATATTTTAACCTATGCAGGAATCCAAGCAATTACGCAAGGGTGCACCTAACAACCAGAACACATCGCGAAGCAGCAACAGCAACACTGCATGTTATTGTGATCACTGCCCAACACATATAAAATGGAAATTAAATGAGCTTTTATAGGTTAAAATGTTTGTTTTTTTTCGAACGCATTAAACTTAGCGTGTAGTTCAAAAATCAGTCATTTTGATTCTTAAAAAGTAAAAAGCCTTTGTCTAATAGCTGGATTGAGCCTCAACAGTGTTGCAAAATAAATAGTACATAAATAACCTACCAGTAAACGACATGAACTTTTACGGTCATGCTGGCAGTTGCTGAGGGTCTTGACTGGATCAAGCGGTGGTTGTGCTGTGAAGTGTGCAGACACTAAACTGATGTAATTACTTTCTGTTCTGAAATATGTTTTGCTTCTAGTGCTATTTCCTGGATTGTTATGAAAGATTTGAGGCGGAGCGACTGACGCACCAGCAGACACACCCCTCGCGAGACTTGATCCACTTCCTGTTCACTACAGAGCAGCTCTCTAGGCTCTAGCTAAGGGTGTTTACCAAACAATGGAATTGTTACAATAGTTCAGAGCTTTACACATTATGTACAGTCAGTCGGGAATTATCTTAAACAGGTAGATTAGACTGGTTGCATAAAAACTGCCCTTACAAGTTAGTAATGTCATTTTTTTTCTTGGGACTAGTTCTTAAGACAGTCTTAGCATAGTGGCTGTATTTATGCAACTGGGATTTACATATTATTGTGCAATAAATGGACATTTTTGATATGATTATAGGTTTACTAAATAGATGACTGGTCGTTATTCTATATAATAATATCCAGCCTTTTTATACAGCTTCTACAATAAGTAACATTCCACAATATGCTCAGAATCATAAAATAAAAACATTCTGCTACAACTACAACGATCACACACAAAAACATAGCAAACAATTGCTGCAATTACTTATTGACCAACAATTTTTTTTTTTTTTTTTTTTTACTTAACTACAATTTTAAATGTAATAAGGCACTTTAGGCTCTACAACACTTAAAGGAATAGTTCACCCAAAAATAAAAATTTCCCCATGATTTACTCACCCTCAAGCCATCCTTAGTGTATATGACATTCTTCTTTCAGACGAATACAATCGGAGTTATATTAAAAAATGTCCTGGCTTATCCCAGCTTTATAATGGCAGTGAATGGCTGTTTCTGTTTTGAAGTCCATAAAAGTGCATCTATCCATCATAAAACTGCTCCGGGGGGTTAATAAAGGCCTTCTGAAGTGAAGTGATGTTTGTGTAAAAATATCCATGTTTAAAACTTTACAAACTGTAATCTCTGATTTAAAAACAGAAACAGCCATTATAATGCTTGGATTAGCCAGGACATTTTTTAATACAACTCCGATTGTATTCGTCTGAAAGAACAAAGTCATATACACCTAGGATGACTTGAGGGTGAGTAAATCATGGGCTAATTTTCATTTTTGGGTGAACTAACCCTTTAAGTTTTGCACATTTCTGTGCCTCAGCAACAGTCACAAGGATGTTTCTGCAACCAGCCAAGACATTACAACATGTTCCCAACCCTTGGGCAAACTGAAACATCAAAACAACTCGTCTTTTGAGACTGTTTGTGTCTATGGAGGATTTATTCATCCAACATTTGCAAACTATAAGTAATGTTAGGCATTATACAAGTGAATACATTAGTATTATTCATGACTTACATGTTGAATAAACCCTGTCATCATAAACATTAGAGTGCATATTATGCCCTTGACAAAGATTTTGTTTTTGGGGTCTGCTAGGTTATGCTTGAATGTTCAAAAATGTGCAATGTGCTCTGATTGGTCGGCTGGACCAGTATGTTGTGATTGGTCAATCAATTTCATGTTTCGAAAATGTCCTCAACTGTGAATTTCAACACACTATTAACCCAACTCAACCAGGCCTTGCCCCTTTTATTTTGCATATGCCTTGAGCGGGAATTATTTAAATGAGGAATATTGTGACGTGTATGTTCCTGGAAAAAACTCAAGACTTCAAGGCATGATGGGGTCCATCAACTGTTTGGTTACCTACATTCTTCAAAATATCTTCTTTTGTGTTCAGCAGAAGAAAGAAATTCACACAGGTTTGGAACAACTTGAGGTTTTTGGGTAAACTATCCCTTTAAGACATGCAGACTAATCACTGTCTCTATTCTCCGTGCCAGAATTCTTGCGTCGTCTTTTGGAGGGCGGCACTAGATGTGCAGGTAGCTCACGAGGGAGCCCGAAGCCCTCCAACTTCACCTCAATGAGATGGCCGGCCAAAGCAAACTCCTCATCGTCTAACATGCCATCACCGTCCACATCTGCGAGCTTCCAGATCCGTCCCAGAACTGAGCTGGGCAGACGAGTGCTCATCATCCAGTTCTTCACTTTAGTCCCACTCAGCTTTCCCTCATGAGGCGAGAGGTTGTAAAAGATCTCATCATACTTTGGTTTATCTTTTGATACCGCCCATTCTTCATCTGAGACATGATCACTTTCTCCATTGGATCCAGAGCGATAAAATGGATTCCTCACAGTAAAAGGGCCCATGTCAGACCCTAGAAAAGGTCCTCCTTGCACCAAAAGTTGGTCAGCTGCCTCTTCTTCTTGGCGCAGAAGAGGCATCAGCTTGGCAATGTCAGTGTTTAGGAGCTCATCCAACCCAGCTAAGAGCTTAGGCTTGAGGCCTTTAAACTTGAAGTTGTGACTCATGAGGTGCTCCTGTGTGTGATGATGTGAGAGTGAAATTGCTTACCAGACAGATATCATATGCTGTATTGTAACTCTCATGCTTATAGAAGCAGTAGATAACAAATTTCATAATGGGCATGCTTGATTATAAAATATTTGAACAGTTAAACACCTGCATCTTGGCGCAATCTGGAAAATCTCCAGGTGAAATCTGATGCCTCTGTTGGATTCTTGAGTAGATGATGGGAAGGTCATAGATTAGATCTCTCTTCTTTTTTTCTCTGCAGAAAACGAAAGGCATCTCTTCTTTTAGAGAGCTAATGATATAAGCATGGGCCTGTGGGTTAAAAAAGGAAATAAGAGAAGCCACATAAATATTTTAGTATAGGACTACATCAACTGACCCCTACAAAACAAGCAGGTAGATGCATTTTAATTAACTAAATTTCCTCAAAAAGACACTTTTCATACATTCCATCTGTTCGCATCTTCAAGGCAATCGCTCCCACATTCTCAAGCAAAAGCAGCTGCGTGTCACATATTATGTAATAGAGATGCAGCATAATTAATAATTATTAATTACATGGATAGTTTACCCAAAAATTGTAATTCTGTTATCAATTACTCACCCTCTTATAGTTCCAAACATATAAGACTTTCATTCATCTTTAAATAAAAAATGAAGATGTTTTTAATGAAACCTGAGCGATTTCCGTCCCTCAATCGAAAGTGTATTTCGCCAAAAGCAATCCATTAATTGAGTGGTTTAATCCAGATCTTCTGAAGAGACACGATCACTTAAAGGGTTTGTTCACCCAAAAATTAAAATTCTGTCATTAATTACTCAACCTCATGTCGTTCCAAACCCGTAAGACTTTTGTTCATCTTGAAGACAAACAAACACAAATGAAGATCTTTTTAATGAAATCTGAGCGATTTCTGTCCCTCCATTGACAGCTACACAACTACCACTTTGAGGCTTCAAAAAGTTCATAAAGAGATCGTAAAACTCGATCGCTTTATATGATGATGATTTAAAGGGATAGTTCACCCAAAAATTTAAATTATACCATGATTTACTCACCCTCAAGACATCTTAGGTGTATAATACTATCTTCTTTCAGGCCTTCTGAAGCGAAGCGACGTGTTTGTGTAAGAAAAATATCCATATTTAAAATTTTATAAACTAAATTAACTAGCTTCCAACAGATGGTCTAAAACGAGAATTTTTAAAGAGAAATGTCGGAGGAGCTTAAGGTTGTTGCCCAGCCCTATTTGTTTGAACCGCGAGAGGCGTCAAAGCTTACTTCTACATCGCTGCATACATCACATCAGGGGTTACTCTTTTGGCGTAAGTCGACTTGCGTAGGCCGTCTGCTGGAAGCTAGTTATTTTAGTGTATAAAGTGCTGGGCAATCGATTAATCGCATCCAAAAAAAAAGGTTGTGTTTACATAATATATGTGTGTGTACTGTGTATAATTAATATGTATATATAAATACACACACATGCATGTATATATTTAAGAAAAATATGTTATATTTATATATAAAATATTTATCTTTATATATAAGATAAATTATATAAATATATATACAGTATATACATGCAAATATTTCTTAAATATATACATGCATGTGTGTGTATTTATATATACATAATAATTATACACAGTACACACACATATTATGTAAACACAAACTTTTATTTTGGATGTGATTAATCGTGACTAATCGATTGCCCAGCACTAGTATAAAGTTTTAAAATATGGATTTTTTTCTTACAAAAACCCATCGCTTTGCTTCAGAAGGCATTTATTAACCCCCTGGAGGTGTATGGATTACTGTTATAATGGATAGATGCACTTTTTTGGACTTCAAAATCAGGACTGCCATTATAAAGCTTGGAAGAGCCAGGATATTTTTTAATATAACTCTGATTGTGTTTGTCTGAAAGAAGAGTGTCATATACACCTAGGATGGCTTGAGGGTGAGTAAATCATGGGATAATTTTCATTTCTGGGTGAACTATCTCTTTAATTTAGGCTTTTATTCACATATAAACATTGGTCAGCGAACATAAACAGAACCGAACCTGCCTGACGCACGAGAATGAACCTCATTGGTTCTTGTGGAAGCTCAAACGTGCTGCGTAACACACAAGCATGAACCTCATTGGTTCTCACGCGTGCTTGCAAGCGAACATGCTTGAGCGGTTGGTGTTGGTGTGCGTTGATGAATGTTTATATGTGAATACAAGTCTAAATTAAATCTGTTCAACATATTAAGCCATCGTTGTTTGCATCGATCAACACACATCAAACATCAGGTTTCACAAAAATCTTCATTATTGTTTCAAAGATTAACAAATGTCTTGTGGGTTTGGAATGACATTTAAATATCACAGAACTTGAATCAACCCTTTAAGATGAATCCTGTATTTATAAGAGCAATACAATGATCGATACTGGTGCAAGTAAAGCTAGTTTATTCTTTAGTGAATATAACTGACAAAGTTGTAGTTATAGTGTATAGTTATAATAAGATAATATTTAATGGCGCCATGCATGTTTCTCCCCAGTGTTGCTGTATTTCCAAATGAAACAGGAAGTTTGGATGCTACATGTTGAAAGATCTGTCCTATTATGAAAGGGTTTACCTCACAGCTAGTCAAAATAGGTTGTGTGTTGATGTAACAAATATTTCTGATTCTTTTAACTTTTAAGACTTCTTCTCAATACTCTAACACAGATGACCTCAAAATGAATAGACATGGATTAAAAGTTACTAAAGTTCAATTGTTATTTTATGGAACTAAATCACTCGTGTAAAGCACAAAGGTCCTCACCCTCACAAGCCGTGCTCGCTTCACTAGATCATTGAGTTTCCGCAGTGCAGAATTTCGTGGCAGGTTTTGAATATCTGCAAAAAGGTCTTCCTCCTCTTGCTCAAACAGTTTCCGGTTGTCTGTCATACGCATTGGAGAGGACCAGAAGGAGCCGATGTAGACTCTCAGAACCTCTGGAGTGCAGAACACCTTCCCGAGTGACCACATGAGGGCGCCGTAGACTCGCATCAGCTCCTGGGAGTCCACCATGTCGGCCTTGTTAAGCACCACTCTGAGCTTGTCCTCATTGCCTCTCAATGCCATTATAGTGCGTGAGAACTCATCAGAGATCTCTAGTTTGTGTGCATCACACAAGAGGATAATGCGGTCAACGTGCTCCGCAAACCAGTGGATAACTGCTGGAAAGTCATACCCTGAATGAAGAAAGAGATGTTGAGGTAATGCACAGCTGCTGGATCAGATATATCTTAAAGGAACACTCCACTTTTTTTGAAAATAGGCTCATTTTCCAACTCCCCTAGAGTTAAACAGTTGAGTTTTACCGTTTTCTAATCCATTCAGCCGATCTCCGGATCTAGCGGTAGAACTTTTAGCATAGCTTAGCATAGATCATTGAATCTGATTAGACCGTTAGCATCTCGCTCAAAAACGACCTCAAAAGACTTTCAATATTTTCCTATTTAAAACTTGACTCTTCTGTAGTTACATCGTGTACTAAGACCAACGGAAAATGTAAAGTTGCGATTTTCTAGACCGATATGGATAGGAACTATACTTTCATTCCTGCGTAATAATCAAGGAACTTTGCTGCCGTACCATGGGTGCAGCAGGCGCAATGATATTACGCAGCGCCTGAAAATAGTCCCCAGCACGCTCCCTGTGCAAGCAGGTTGTCACGTTGGTTATGTTGACGGAAGTTAGCCTATTTTCAGGCACTGCATCCGGTGGGGACTTCAACCTGAATGCACACTGACTCATGGGGACTCGTGTCACATGAGGAAACAAGCTTATAAATCATACAGAATTAGTTTTTTTTTTTTTTTATGTAAAAATGCAGAAAGTTTTGTGTGACGGGTAGGTTTAGGGGTAGGGTTAGTGTAAGGGGAAAGAATATACAGTTTGTACAGTATAAAAACCATTACGTCTATGGAGAGTCCCCACAAAGATAGTGAACCAGACGTGTGTGTGTGCAGTCCAGGTAAACCCTATGTTATGAGGACAAAATGCCACAAAGATGGCAATTTCGGAAATCAGCGACAAGAATTTCAACTCCACCTCTAGCATATGGAGTATAAAGGCAGGCCTTGGTTGAATATTATGATTTGCGTGCAAGTCATTTTATTCCTTCATTGCTTGCTTACAGCACTGTTTATGACACTTCGTACCTCTACTCATTTTGCATTTGGCCACAGACAGGATCCCTGGTGTGTCAATGATGCTGATACTCTCTAGGACTCGGTTGGGTAGATGTACACACTGGAATCTGAGAAACAGCAGATGAACATTACTTCATTCCAGCTTTTCCATGCTAATTCAGTATCTTTCAAATTGACAGAACATGGGAAAAACATCCACAGATGCAGTTTAAGTTTACCCTTTAAGCCAAATAATGAGTCATTAGCTAATGTTTTCCTGACTATGTCCACCCTTTCACAAGAGTAATCTCTGCTGGTGGAGTGATTTTGACTCTTTCAGTCCAAGTTCAGCAGAGTTTTCCCCCTGTGATTAAAATTTCTTCTCATTGCATCATTGCCTCTGTCTCACTTACCGATTGAGGAAGGTTGTTCCAAATGGGCTGAGGTTGCGGAAAGGCTTGATGGGATCTACAGTTAAAGCATTTCCATGAATAATTCCCTCAATCTCTCCATGCATTATAGCAGTGAAACTGTCGGTTGTTGGTTCCGGGCCTACTCTGCTTCCTGGATACTCTTGTTCAAGAAGATATCTGCCACACATAAGAACACATTATTTAAACTAGATAATAATAATATAATATAATCCCTTAAACAGGCAATGTGCACTACAACTCTTTAGTTTCTTGTAGGAGGCATGAGAAAGAGGCTACGCCCGAAAACTGAAAAATGCTGCCTTCGAAAGTATGCATTCCAAGGTAGGAAGGCATCAAGGCACGTCCGAATCCAATGTTAGCTTAATTTCCTGTCTCCTGAGATACCTTCATCTGATCGATTTTGGACGGCAGCATGGATGTATCCTTCGGCTGCCTTTGATATCCCATAATCCTGTGCTTTCCATTCTGTGACAGTTGAGCTAAAAAATAAAGATGGCATCTGAAAGTTGCGGTTGGTGGTCAGTTTGTGTGTAAATGTTTTTTTGACTAATTTTGATCAACGTTTTCCACTTTGAAATGTAATTTCTAGCGAGAAATTACTATTGTAGTAAATACATATTTGCTTAGTTCTCACCAAAGCTCGCTCTGTTTTGCTGTAGATCATTAAACCATTACCCTGCCTTAGAAGTCTGTCCAAAATCAGTTTCGTGAGGTGCGCAAACGCTGCCTGCAAATTCATTGCCTGATAGGGCAGCAAGGCAACAAGTCAGCTGCCTAAGTTTTCGGACGCAGCCAGAGTTTCCCATCCAATATTTTTTTCATTTATCATAATTGGGCCTGTTTTGAGAATGTGGTTCACATGACTTTGTTCAAGTTTTCTGGGATCGTTTAGTACGCCTGTCCTAAAAGCAACACTGCTGCCAATGGTGCAGGACATTCTCACTTTGTGAAAAGTAATTACATATTAATCAGTAAAAAAATAAATAAATAAATAAAACTGATCATCTTATTTGATGCACATTATGAAGCACATTATGAAATGATTGTATCCCCTGAGATTCATGTAGTCCAGATGATATAAAAAAAATACACAATTTTTTTTTTTTTCTAATCATTTTCCACTCTTGCCTGT
Source organism: Coreius guichenoti (assembly GCA_039654105.1). Lineage (NCBI taxonomy): Eukaryota > Metazoa > Chordata > Actinopteri > Cypriniformes > Gobionidae > Coreius > Coreius guichenoti. The sequence continues at coordinate 46,963,823 of CM077169.1, read as the reverse complement.
TTAATAGATAATATAATATAATGGTGGTAATAGATGTATTTCTTCAAAACATTACATATTACTTCCAAGATGTGAAATATCTAAAACATGTTTTTATGCTTTTATTTTTATGTAGCCAATTCATTAATTAACATGTAACAAGTTATTGATTTTTTTTGTTTTGTTTATGTATTGCACTTATTACTATTGTTATATATTGTTCTGAAGAAGAATGCAATTATGATTCACCTGATAAAAGTGGTCTTGCCTGTAGAGCACTGACCCACCACTAGTATCATGGGCTTGTTGTCGAAGTCTGCATCTTCAAGGCTTGATGAGTGGAAATCTGAGAAACCATAATACTTCTCCAGAGGGAGCAATTTTTGCCGGTAGAGGGTCTTTAAAGCCTCAGTAAGTGTGTGAACTTCCTTCAGACATTTACCACCGATGTTCTTCATTTCTTTACCAGCCATTGGGCTGCAGGGGTCTTAGAGCTTCAGTAGAGTTTTCCTACATGTATACACATAATACATATTAATGAATATATGATGTTTTTATTGATACAGAGAGAGAGAGAGAGAGATTGACTTAAAGGGATAGTTCACCCAAAATGAAAATTAGCCCATGATTTACTCACCCTCAAGTCATCCTAGGTGTATATGACATTCTTCTTTCAGACGAATACAATCGGAGTTATATTTAAAAATGTCCTGGCTCTTCCAAGCTATATAATGGCAGTGAATGGCTGTTTGTGTTTTGAAGTCCATAAAAGTGCATCTATCCATCATAAAAGCTCCGGGGGGTTAATAAAGGGCTTCTGAAGCAAAGCGATGCATTTGTGTAAGAAAAATATCCATATTTAAAACTTTACAAACTGTAATCTCTAACTTCCGCTAACTGTCGTACGCGTGTTCGCGAGAGACTGGCGTTCCAGCGTATGACGTAGGACGCTCCAGTGAGAATATGCTACTTTTCGCGAGAACCAAGTTTTGTTTTGCTCTATCCTCTGCGCTTCCACGTTCGTCACCGGAACTTACACTACGCCTGCGTCCTACGTCATACGCTGGAACGCCAGTCTCTCGTGAACGCGCGTGCGACAGTAGAGATTACAGTTTGTAAAGTTTTAAATATGGATATTTTTCTTACACAAACGCATCATTTCGCTTCAGAAGGCCTTTATTAATCCCCTGTAGCTGTGTGGAGCACTTTTATGATGGATAGATGCACTTTTATGGACTTCAAAACATAAACAGCCATTCACTGCCATTATAAAGCTTGGATGAGCCAGGACATTTTTTAATATAACTCAGATTGTATTCGTCTGAAAGAAGAGTGTCATATACACCTAGGATGACTTGAGGGTGAGTAAATCATGAGGTCATTTTAATTTTTGGGTGAACTATCCCTTTAATTCTTTGGATTCCTCTTTACAATACCAATTTACTCTCTAATTTATGGCAAGACACCCCAGGTGAACAGGGTAAAAAAAAAAAAAACTAATAGATATCACCATACTTCCCCAGTTGATTTATAACATTTCAGAAAACTCAACAATTCTTAATGTAATGTTTAAATACGCAAATAAGGTGTTATCTAATTAAATATGCACTAATTTGCATACATTTCTAGAACAAAAATCTGAACATTGGATGAAGTCAGGTTCAAAATTATTGTTTCATTTTTTTTGGACATTTTCTAGTCAAAGATTTTTACAGAGGGGATTTTTGATATTTCTTTTTATCACTCCATAAATCAGAAAATACTGTCAACAGCCAGAAAAAAAAAATAGGAATAAAATGTTGCATAAAATCAGGCAAATTACCCCTCTGTAAAAACCTTCAGAATATAGATAGGAATACAACTGTAAAGGTGTATGTAAGTGCTGCTGAAGTGGAGATTTCTGACTCAGAGCTGAAGAAAAAACTCATTTTGAGAAAACAGCCTTTAAAGATATGTACTGTAATTGAAATCTACAGACACAAATAAATAAAGTGCTAACAGTGCAGAGAAATCCGAAAATGCTGACTGCTCATCAAGGACATTGATGCTGTGTCTTTCCATGTCAGGAGGAAGAAAACCAGATTATAAACACTGTGGTTGACCAACACAAGACACAGAACACAGCTGGATTTAAATGAGTCAAAGTCCTAAAACCAAAGTACAATTTACTCTCAAAAAAATGTGCAAAAATGCAACAGCTTGTCCCTTTGAGGGTGCTGCCCCAGTGACATCTTTGTACCTTATTTACCCATAAAATCCTCATAGTACCTTACACTCTTAAAACATAAATGTTCTTCATTGGCATCAATGGTTCTTTGAAGAACCTTTAAATCCATTAAACATTTCCATTGCACAAAATGTATTTTATAATGGAAAAAGATTCTTTTCATAACTAAAATGTTCTTCACACCGAGAAAAAATGGTTCTTCAACTGTTCTCTGAAAGGTTCTTTTATGGTTCTTCTAAGTGTAAGGGTACATACACTAACTAAGACAGTAACATGCACCTTTTAGGAGCAGATAAGGTGCAAAGTTGTCATTTTAATGGTACTGGGTATTGCTATTGCACCTCTAAAAGTATTTTGCACATTTTTTTCTGACATTGTATAATAGTATAAGAATGACTTCATAGTTTTATGGTGGTTTCAAAAACTACTCATGCTGCTGGCCCGAACTCATCTACGCATACTTCAATCAATGCATTGTTTAACTATTACTTTTTAATTGACTATGGCATATGGAGCACTGCCAGGTGCATTTAACATCTTATACTGCATGCTTCCAGAGATCACATTTAACAATTAGTGTAGATGGACTCACTTTGACGGTGCTGTAGAGCTAACAGATGTGCTCTTACCCCAGACACATCTGTAGAACAGAGGGGAGTAGTCCACTCTTTCTCAGGACTCTCTCAGATTTGCCTGATGGGAAAAAAGTGGAGGTCCAAGTGGGTGGAGTGAGACATATGAAGCATACAGAAATGATAGTGTCATGGCATCTGTCTGGAGCTCAGCCTCAGAGCTCATAAACATGGGCTGTGGGGATTATTTCCTTCATAACTGAGACATGAACATGTACATATACATACTGTTTTAATGTTAGATTTTGTAATGCATAAAACTACAAAAGTACAAAAATACTGTTATTGTAAGCTTTTATGAACAGCAATAATTACAGTGCTTAAACTCTAATGGGAGCAGATATTATTTTAAGTTTGAATTACAAATATAATCTAATATCATTTTAAAAGTAGTTTATTAAAAGATTTTTTTTTTTTTTTTTTTTTTTTTTTTTTTTTTTCAATGATGTTACAACCAGTGTTGTTGAAAGTTACTCATAAATGAATGCGTTACTTCCTAAAAAAAGTAACTAATGGTGTTACTTAGTTACTTTTTATGGAAAGTGTTAAATTTGCATTACGGTTTCTCACCTGGGCTGGGCTTGCTTGTTTGCATTTTAATAACAAAAAAAAGTTATATTTTTGGCAAATGTAATGTCCGAGTCACACCAAAAGTAAAATTATATATATATATTAGTGCTGTCAAATCAATTGATTAATCACGATTAATCGAATCCAAAATAAAAGTAAGTGTTTAGATAATAATTTTTATACATATATTATTAATTATTTCTAATTATCTTCATTTGTTTAAAAAACAAAATCACATTTTAAATCACAATTTTAACCAGAGAAATCGCAATTAGATTTTTTTTCCCCAAACCGTGCAGCCCTATATTATAATTTTACTTTTCATACCAAAAGATGATCCAGTGCACACAACGCCTCTGCACTTACTCCCAATTTCTCACAACATGGAGACAGGAGAGGTGTCAGTCAACAAATGGGAAAACAAAGTAACTTGCATTACTTATTTGAAAAAGTAACTCAAATATTTTGATGTAAATTTAAAAGTAATGTGTTACTTTGCTAGATACTTTAAACAAGTAATCTGATTACATTAACTCACGTTACTACCCCCAAAACTGGTTAATTAACATATTAACACTAGTTAATTGACATATATCAGTTTAGACCAATTAAATTATTCATATTAAAAATAGAAAAAAATAAATAAGATTAAATAAGCCATATCTAACCTGTTTAGGACCAGTTGAGATTTTCTTTATGCAGCAAATGCAGTTTACTTCTTCCTTCAAAATGCACATATAAAAGTTGAGGCATTCAGCTTTCCTTTCGACGTGATGTGCAGAGATCCAGTGCTGGATGAAGACATCTGTCCTCCTCTCCAGTCACAAACAGCAAAGCTGTCAAGATCATCAAACTTTTTCCACGCCTGTTCAGCACTAGTGCATCCCTCTGGTTCTTCCTTCTTATGTTACATGACAATTATTATAAGGAAGAGGTCTGAGTAACTTGAGGTCTGAGAATCATTATTTTAACTAGATCATCATCATTATGGGTTCACTGAATGGAGCTAATTACATGCAGGCAATTTGTATGTCTTTCTGTTTATTATTTTACTATTAAACGATTGTGCGGACAAAGTTTACGATCGAACAGTTCAACATACTTTAATATAATTTCCCCACATTTATCTGTTACAAATGATAGTTGCTTTGAAATCTATAATTTAACCCTGAACTTTGTGAATCAATGCTAAAAATCAAAGTGCTATTGTTAACCTCCGTTAATGTTAAAATACTCGCTGTTTCAATAGCATAGCCACAAGACATAAACAATATGCGTTAACATGATAGGATAGGCAATTAGTTCGAAAAAAAAAAACAGCTTTATATAAGAAATGTATGCTCTCTTTCTTTTTCTGACAACAAAAGGTAGTGATGGGCGATTTCGAAACACTGCTTCATGAATCTTCGAAACCTTTACGAATCTTTTGTTTCGAATCAGTGATTCGGAGCGTGTATACTGCCTAAGTCACGTGATTTCAGTAAACGATGCTTCGTTACGTCATAACTGCTTTTTTAATGGTTCACCGCTGGGGGGGCGATGACGATGATCTCTGTGAACCCATGAATCATGCGGATTCACTGAGATCGCCCCCCAGCGGTGAACCGTTGAACAAGCGTCTACCTGATCTCTGATCAGTTTTATACATTTATAGACGTTTTAATTATATAGTAGTATAATTAAAATGAATAATAGTAGTTAATAGTCTCTTATTGGCCTGTTTAGCTGAGCCACCTATGGAACAAACAAAACAAAGCCCTGAAAATTGATAAAAGATTAAACAGATACTTGATATTTAATCGTATTAGATGATTATTAGTTAATTGCATTTGATAGATATTACTTTCAATAAAACATTTGCACTGGGTTTGTAAACGGTGTTTTTATGCATGTTTTGCCTGAGTTTTGTTGCATTTACGCTGTTCTGACCAGCAGGGGTCACCAGCGTGTGGCGTTTCGAACGCTTCGAAACAGTGAATCATTTGTCAGCATTTAGTTCAATTGATTCGAATCTTTAAAAAGCTTCGTTTCTCCCATCAGTGACGAAAGGAGATATTTTTTTAATGTCTTGCTCGCGTTCGTCTAATGGCAGTGAACACTGACCAGTGAAAACTGTTGTATGTAAAAGTGTCACACAAAAAGAGCGCGTATACTGTATCGTACCTCCATGGTCTTCTTTAGTATGGTACTAAATGTTGAAAACGATTTAAATTTCGTTGCAAATTCAGGATATGGCCACGATTTATGGCCATTCGTGAGGGGCACATGATTCATATCTTTGTTGGTAAAAGTGAATATTTCTCAGGGTGAGTGTTATTTTTAAGAGTTATTTTTCATTATTATGCCACTAGATGGCGACAAGTGAGTGTCTTTTTGACATCATTGCCTTTTGGACATTAAATGTCAAAAAGACATTCACCAACACTCACTCACTAATACCAAGGATGCATTTATTTGAACAAAAATACAGTAAAACAGTAATATTGTAAAATGTTGTTACAATTTAAAACAACTTTTTTCTTTTTTAAAATACTTTAAAACGTAATTTATTCCTGTGATGGCAAAAAATATGCCACTAGATGGCGACAAGTGAGTGTCTTTTGAGTGGTTTATTTTTTTAATTGCATATACACAATTTTTTGAAATTATGGCTCCTTTTCTCAAGACTCTACATACAAAACATCACACATCTATTGCAAAAGACAAACACTTCATTCAAAACTATTTTAAATCTTCTAAAAATTGTGTTTTTGCATACTAACTCCACACACAAACCGTTACAAGCCATAAGCATGGCAAACTACACATGGATATGACAAATCAAATGTAAAACACTACTATCTTGTGTCTTTTACTTGCTCAGTGTGCAGTGGAGCACACAGAAGTTTGTCACGGCACTCACACGTACATGTGTGTGCACAAATACATTGCGTATGCACAATTGATTATCTTTACAGTTATTGAACTGAACCGAATCCACACAGAACTCACTTGAGTTGTATAATGGCACGATTGGCTTGTTAAAACAGCTTTACAGCATGAAATTTGAAACAAATTTGAAAAGATTTGAAACAATTAGTCTATATATTGCTTCGGGGCCCTTACTTTTTCAAATAAGTTTAGACAGGGATTGGTGGGCCCTAATGCTGATTGTTGGTCATATTCTAGTACATAAATTGTACTTTCTCACCTTTGATTTAACTATTATCATTTGCATCACGCTGATGGCTTTATTTACAAATCTCATGGCCATATTAAGCTTTGCAGATAAAAAAATTATAGAAAAAATGAAAAAAATATTGTAGAAAGATATATAGATAAGCTCATCTTCGGTAGCTCCTTTGAAGGGATCTTCAAAGTAATAGAAAAACATACAAAAGACCTGAACCTGTAGCGATGCAACCTGTTTTACAGGAAATATGTTGCACATAACCCCCATTGATCTTGATGTCAGATCAAACCTCTCTAGTGGCTGTTCTGAGTTGTGTGATTCTTAGACTTCAAGCATTTCACAGTGTTTTCACTGCCTCGGTTGCTCTGAAAGGAGTTTCCTGGTCTTCCTGGTCTTTGAGCCTTTGGTGCGAGAAAGACGGATATCAAATGTGATCTGACTGATCAAATCTGAGCTGTAGACCATATGTAAAAGAAGCCCGTCTCTACTAGCTGTGATAAGACGTCTCGGGGGGACGCAGAGGAGCTCTTTGTCACGTGTCACGCACCCTCCCCCCTCAGATAGCTCAGAACTTCCCCCTTGGCCAAAGAGCACCATACATCTTCCTCGCAGAAGAGCACAAGAGCCAAGGGGGAGGTTCTGCGCTGTCTGAGGGGGGAGGGTGCGTGACGTGTAACAAAGAGCTTCCTCTACGTCTGCTCTGCGTCTCACCGAGACGTCCAATCACAACTAGTAGAGACAGTATTCTTTGCATATTATCTACACCTCTACAGCTCAGATTATACTACGGTAAACCTACACAAAACTGCTGGTTTGAAAATATCCTAGTTTTTATAGGTTTACATCACCATGATTCACAGTCACATTTGATATAAGAGAGCAGAATAAGTGTTTTTTCCACTTACCAGAACTGATACACATACCTGGGGGTCCGGGGTATAAATAGCTCTGGTGGAAGCTCTCAGTTCGTGCTCGCTTCGGCAGCACATATACTAAAATTGGAACGATACAGAGAAGATTAGCATGGCCCCTGCGCAAGGATGACACGCAAATTCGTGAAGCGTTCCTCATTTTTATTAGTTATGAATTTACTGTACTTTTTCATATACTGTACAGAGCGGAAAAACTGTTTACGGGTGCAGTACGCAACCAAACCGCTAGAGCGCGCCATTGCACTGCCGTCTGGCGCTAGAGCGGCTCACTGGAATTTACATCTTTTACTCGACTTCAAATAAACAAAACATTTTGTTTCCAAGCAAAAACATTTTATAAGTATTCGCAATGATTGCATTTACCATCCTAAAGTTTCCTCAGCCGATTTAATCTACTGTATCTTAATTTGACAGTTGTTAATGTGTTAGCATCGGTAATGATAACTCTGAATCTTCGTTCCCTTCTACTCAAACCAGCAGATATCGACACGAATTTAATCAAATATGATTATATAGAATAAATGCTAATGTATAAAGTAACTGAAATTCACTTACCGTGCATATGTGTTGTTTTCGCATAGCTCACAAATTTGCGTCGTTTTTCTTGTGTTTTTCTTTTGTACCGGAAAAAGAGCGAAAACGAGAATTATAAACACTAAATGTGTATTTCCAGCCACCACAAACAAAACTTAACTAAACACGTCTTTAAATAAATGAATTTCTTGCTTCGTAATTCAGAGGAATTGCAGAACAAACGCTTTTCGCTGCAATCAAAATCAAGACTAAAACGTTTCTCCTTTCCAGCATTACCTGACAGATCAAAGTTTAAAGAAACATATCTTAAAAGACAATGTTCAAAACAAAATTATGCTAGATTTGAGAGGTTGTCTAACTTCTTGTGTATTGCTAAACTGAAGTAGTTACAGATGTAAATATGGCTGGATGTCATATTTGTCAAGCATTGTATTTCAGTTTAAACATTCATTAGTATTTTCTGCAATTGTTAGATAGTGTTGTGAGTGAAAAGAAGAAAAAACATAGTTTAAGATTTCTGAGACTTCGTTCAAAAATTGAAATTGATTTTTTTGTTGGATCAATTAGAATATTTATGAACAATTATTACTAGTAATTTTTATATACACTCACCTAAAGGATTATTAGGAACACCTGTTCAATTTCTCATTAATGCAATTATCTAATCAACCAATCACATGGCAGTTGCTTCAATGCATTTAGGGGTGTGGTCCTGGTCAAGACAATCTCCTGAACTCCAAACGGAATGCCATAATGGGAAAGAAAGGTGATTTAAGCAATTTTGAGCGTGGCATGGTTGTTGGTGCCAGGCGGGCCGGTCTGAGTATTTCACAATCTGCTCAGTTACTGGGATTTTCACGCACAACCATTTCTAGAGTTTACAAAGAATGGTGTGAAAAGGGAAAAACATCCAGTATGCGGCAGTCCTGTGGGCGAAAATGCCTTGTTGATGCTAGAGGTCAGAGGAGAATGGGCCGACTGATTCAAGCTGATAGAAGAGCAACTTTGACTGAAATAACCACTCGTTACAACCGAGGTATGCAGCAAAGCATTTGTGAAGCCACAACACGCACAACCTTGAGGCGGATGGGCTACAACAGCAGAAGACCCCACCGGGTACCACTCATCTCCACTACAAATAGGAAAAAGAGGCTACAATTTGCACGAGCTCACCAAAATTGGACAGTTGAAGACTGGAAAAATGTTGCCTGGTCTGATGAGTCTCGATTTCTGTTGAGACATTCAGATGGTAGAGTCAGAATTTGGCGTAAACAGAATGAGAACATGGATCCATCATGCCTTGTTACCACTGTGCAGGCTGGTGGTGGTGGTGTAATGGTGTGGGGGATGTTTTCTTGGCACACTTTAGGCCCCTTAGTGCCAATTGGGCATCGTTTAAATGCCACGGCCTACCTGAGCATTGTTTCTGACCATGTCCATCCCTTTATGACCACCATGTACCCATCCTCTGATGGCTACTTCCAGCAGGATAATGCACCATGTCACAAAGCTCGAGTCATTTCAAATTGGTTTCTTTAACATGACAATGAGTTCACTGTACTAAAATGGCCCCCACAGTCACCAGATCTCGACCCAATAGAGCATCTTTGGGATGTGGTGGAACGGGAGCTTCGTGCCCTGGATGTGCATCCCACAAATCTCCATCAACTGCAAGATGCTATCCTATCAATATGGGCCAACATTTCTAAAGAATGCTTTCAGCACCTTGTTGAATCAATGCCACGTAGAATTAAGGCAGTTCTGAAGGCGAAAGGGGGTCAAACACAGTATTAGTATGGTGTTCCTAATAATCCTTTAGGTGAGTGTATACTTTTATTAAAAAGTAAAATAAATCACCGTCAATCTCATGTTTATATTATATGTGGCAAATACAAGAGAATCAGAGGTGTGTTTAGACCAAATACTTACACCAAAGTTGCTGAAGTCATCACTTATACAGCCACTACAAACAGGGCAATAAGACAACAGGGAAGGAAAGAGAATGTGATGCCATGTATAAAGCACAGAAAGACTAATAAAACACTCTTGACATTATCATATAAAAAGAATGTATGAAAAGTATATCAACACCTGAGACTTGATTGACAAAATCTCAGTCACACCTCCTAATGAAAAATGTAATAGTCATGTAACCATTTTGTGGTTTCTCCATGATACCTGCAAAGTTGGTTATTTTCTCTTTGTAAACAAGCTGGGAATGGTCTGTCTCTATAATCTATATATTTTTTTATTCTTTTAGGTAACTTTAAGAAGAATTGCTGGTTCTGTAGCTGGTACAGATATGGAAAACAGCCTCATTTGCAAGTTTCAGCTTTATCTGCAGGAAGAACTTGTGCAGTTGAACAAAGCCTTTGCAGACGTCGCATGCAAACCTGCAGAGCCACAGTTTGTAGGCCACAAACTCTATAGATGGCACTTGTAAAGTATGTGGATAATGCATTCACACATCTCTCTCTGAGGTGGTAGCAAGTTGCTATAAGGGCTACTTGCATCAGACTAAGGGCTACTTGCATCAGACAGTTGACTGCACCCATTGACTTCCATAGTAGGAAAAGAAATACTATGGAAGTCAATGGCTACCGTCAACTGTCTGATTACCAACATTCTTTAAAATATCTTCTTTTGTGTTCAACACAAGAAAGAAACTCATACAGGTTTGGAACAACTTGAAATAATTCTTTACATTATCTTACATTAAAAAAAACATCAGCTACAAAAATCATGTATTTCTCTTCCAAGTTTTGGTCTACAAACAGCTCTATAAATGTATAGCGGAAAAGGCTGCTGTATCTTGAGCAGCAGGTCTGGCAACAGCTGTCGAGCCCACTGGAGGAAGTTGGCTTTGAATACGCTGTACTGCCTTGTTGGATACATTGACGGATGCAGGTTGAGTGGCCATGCCGGACTGTTTCGGGTGGGAGGAGTTCAGAGGCCACCAACGGAGGCCAGATTACCGCCGGAAACTTCTCATTGTGGATGGGATCTAGTTGGTCCAGGATATCACCTGACTAGGATACCAGCTTCTTTTTGCAGGAATGGCATTCAAGGTTTTCAGTATCCATAAAATATCAGCCACTGACATTAAGGCCGTTTACAGCTGATGCATTTTGGATGATCGGATCACAAGTAGACGAGGGAGACACATACCCGTTTACACCTGGTGTTTTAATCCGTCTCTTTTTTTCTTTTTTCAACCACTTCTGTCCTGATTTCTTTGAGGGGAGGGTCTATGGGCGGATAAATGTATGGGGTTTTTTTGAAACAGGGCCTAATGGACAAAATATGTTGCCGCAATTTACATATGAACATGCCCAGAGACGACACAAAAACATACGGAGAGCATCATCTTTTGTTTTTGCTCTGACAGCTGCAAGACCAGCTGAACGCTGTGAGTGTGTGTTAGAAATCAGGAATGGTGAGGGACATTGTGCTTGGTACATTTTTCATCTATGCTTCCCACAATTTTGCACAATAGGTCAGTAGGCAGAGAGTATGCGGTCTTTTGTGGCTGTTTGAACACATTCGACCACATGAGCGTTAACACTATGAATGCGTTTTCGACTACCTCTGGAATCGGTCGAAAGTGGACAAGCTCAAAGTGTTTTAGACCCCGTTTACACCTGTATTTAGCATCATCCACTTGTGATCCGATCAACACATCTTAACACCAGGTGTAAACAGGGCCTAAGACCTTCCTGATGGTCTTGTACATCCCACAAGCTGTCAATTGGATGCCAAGCTGATGACAGGTGAAGATAAGTGAGATTCATGCCTGGAGGCGCTGGCATCTTGCATCTTCACACACAATTAACTCGAGCCCCAACACTACACATTCTTTACTGCCTGCATCCTCTGTTAAGCCGGGCTCAGACTACAAGAGTTTTTAATTCCTGACCGATTATGAGATCTGGTTGCATCACACACATAAGGAGAATCTTCACAGATTTTTTTCTCTCAAATCTCAAACATGCACACACTACAAGATTTGAACATTTCAAAAGTGCTCTCATTCACTTCCCTCATTGGCTATTGTGAAAGAACTGATGTAATCATTCCGATTTAAAATCCTAAATATCAAACATGTTTGATAAAATCAGGGCGGCCCTGATGTGTCCATGAGTAGATCAGGAGGTTAAAGATCTGAGCTGTAAATGTCTCACATTACCAGATAATCTGGGCCGAACATCGGAAACGACCAATGTCATGGACAAGATTTTTTCTCAGATACTCCTGTAGTCTGAGCCCAGCTGAGCCCTAAAGGACATGCTGGCAAAGCTGCCGAAGCCAACGAGCCCCTGGTCTTCCCGGGCTGGTGTGCCAGATCCCTCTCTAATCCAGCGCTCGCTGATGGCAGCCATCACGTAATTAATTTGTGTTTTCACTGCTCAAATAGCACGCTTAGCCAACTACAGAGAAACTGGTAGCCAGGCAATGTGGCAACATCGCTACACGCATTCTACCAGCACGGTTCAGCACGGTTAGTATTCCGGGCTGAGAACGGTTTGTAATTGTGCCGTATCGTACCAGGCTCAAGTGGAAATACAACTGGAACCGTTCCTTACTGTTCTTAGAACCGTTCGGGCCGACGGTGGAAAAGCAGCTAAAGTCTTCTCTTCAAGCCTCCCCATCCACCACCAGATGTTCTGGGAAAGGCCTGTAGAATGAGTCTACTCCGAAAGGCCCCCAGTCCACCGGTCAGAAGTGGCCTCCGAAGCTTCAGACCGTGAAAGTGTGAGGTAAGATTTCTAAACTATGAATGAATGTAAAAGAATGAATCCATATGAAAAGCAACAAATGTCTAGAATATTTGTTTTTCTTTGTTTTTTACAGTTCCTCCATACACATCGCTGGCTGTGCTCCCTCCTCCATCTGCTGTGGCTGATGCAGCCCTTAAATGGGTGCCCAGCGCCACGGCCTAGAGAAGGAATAGAGCTGAAGAGGACAAAAAGGCCCTGATGCACGGCAAAGCCATTGCGCAGAGAGTAGATCCAAAAGGATATCCCTGGAGATTGAAACTGGAGTTTGGAAACTGGAGGTTTCTGTGCTATTTAAAGGGTGCTACTTAAAGGGTTAGTTCACCCAAAAATGGAATTTCTGTTATTAATTACTCACCCTCATTTCGTTCCAAACCCGTAAGACCTTCGTTCATCTTCGGAACACAAATTAAGATATTTTTGATGAAATACAAGAGGTTTCTGAACCACACATTGGCAGCAACGTCATTGCAACTCTCAAAGCCCAGAAAGGTAGTAAAGACATCGTTAAAATAGTCCATGTGACTACAGTGGTTCAACCTTAATGTTGCTTAATGAAGCGACGAGAATACTTTTTTGTGTGCAAAAAAACTAAAATAACGACTTTATTCAACATTCTCTTCTCTTCAACATCATTCTCCTACACTATTCACATAGTAAAGACAGGTTCTACTTCAGACCGCCGACTCATTATTGGCTAGCTCCTGTGTCAGCATCACACGCATGCGTCGTGGTGCTCACGTGAACAGCGTCAGCCAATAATGAGCCGGCGTTCTAACATAGAACCTGGAAGCGCTGCACTGTGTTTACTTCGTCAACAGCATAGGAGACTGGCACAGACAAAGAAATTGTGAATAAAGTTGTTATTTTTGTTTGATTTTGCACACAAAAAGTATTCTCGTTGCTTCATAATATTAAGGTTAAATCACTGTAGTCAAATAGACTATTTTAACAATGTCTTTACCACCTGTCTGAGCCTTGAGAGTTGCAATGACGTTGCTGCCTATGGCTGGTTCAGAAACCTCACGTATTTCATCAAAAATTTGTGTTCCGAAGATGAACAAAGGTCTTACGGGTTTGGAATGACATGAGGGTGAGTAATTAATGTCAGAATTTAAATTTTTGGGTGAACTAACCCTATAAGCTGGAAAGACTGTTTCTAAATGGCTGTCTGAACAGAAGAGGATCGCAGCCGCAGACAAATTGATTCTGACAACTGCCTGGAAGAGGAAGAAGAAAGAAGAACCCATTGCTCAAGGCCTGCCTCAGAAAAGGGCAAAAAAATGCAAATCGTTTACCTGGAGGATTATGGACACTACACACTATGATTATGGACAAATCCTTTTGCAGCAGTTATGTGTAATGTGAGGTGGCTGGAGAGAATGCGCACGATGAAGGAATAGCAACAAAACTACAGAACACTCAGGAGATAACCACATATACATCAACAATATCAGACAAATGAACTAGGGAAACTCAGGGCATATGGTGCGTTCAAGTCATGTCGAAAAAGATCGCATTTATGAGCTGAACATGAACGCCACCACAAAGTCGTAAATACGAGTGGGAAGCTCTGGATTTTCTTTAAATGGATAGTTCACCCAAAAATGAGAATTACCCCATAATTTACTCACCCTCAAGTCATCCTAGGTGTATATGACATTCTTCTTTCAGATGAATATATATATATATATATATATATATATATATATATATATAAATAAAAATTAAAAAAAAAAACTGTGCAAACTCATAAACTATAAACTCACAATTGCGTGATATAAAGTCACAATTGCGAGTTTAAAATCTCAGAATTCTGACTTTATAACTCACAATTGTGAGAAAAAAAGTCAGAATTCTGAGATAAAAAGTCGCAATTACTCTTTTTATTTTTTTATTTAGTGGCGGAAACAGGCTTCCATACTACGGAAGTAAATTGAAATAAAAAAAAAGTAAATTGTGCGCACGATTTAGCCTACTAGTTTTTTCCTGCATGTCATGTGCAGGGCTCCGTAGAATACAGTGTCAGCAGTGAGCGAACTGCTCTGTGATTGATTGGTTCTGTCTTGCAGCATTTGCGTGCGTTCAGATCATGGTTCAGATGAGCAGGAAACTAGTTCTATACTACACAACTATTCGGTAACATAGGTTATTCGTATTATATGGATTCAATAATCTTTTTAAATAAATAAAAAAACTGGTTTAAAACACCTTAGTATCGATATTTTTATTTGAGTATCGATACTTTTCGATGCTCACATCAGTATCGATATATCGATACTTCATATCGATACGCCCATCCCTAGTCCCCAGTTCCCCACCAGCCTCAGTATGGTCTGGTAGCCATGTAGAATGGCAGCCCAGTGGTTCAATGAAATGTCCCACTTCACTTGCCCCACTAGATGAAAGGAGCAGAGCTCCAGACATACTGCCCCTACATTAGGCCATTGCGCAGGACCCGAGTGATTAGTAAGCAAGTGGTGTCAATGCAAGTCTGTCAGTCAATTGATGGCAATGACAGACTGTCTGACAGAAGATTGGCCTACTACATAATAATAAACAGGAATTTTCCGACGTTTGAGCAATTCGTGTTTGTAGGCCTACACGTTGTCATATGACGTTAACAGACTATATAAATCAATCTGGTGGAGGTTTGAACAGAATAAATGATTATGAAACAAAACACTCTTAAATTCGCCACGTGTCCTAGAGAAGTGCATGCGGATAATAAGATAAGATAATAACTGACATGACTTGAACACATGAATTCACACTAATAACAACAAATTAGGCCTAGCACATTGTGTAGCTTATAAAAAAACAATGATCTCGCGAATGCGATTCGTGTATTTTACTAAAGGCGGGCATACACTTCTGTGCGATGTCTGAAATATGCGCGATAAACCCCGTGCCGGTTGCGTGAATAGATACACTCACCTAAAGGATTATTAGGAACACCTGTTCAATTTCTCATTAATGCAATTATCTAATCAACCAATCACATGGCAGTTGCTTCAATGCATTTAGGGGTGTGGTCCTGGTCAAGACAATCTCCTGAACTCCAAACTGAATGTCAGAATGGGAAAGAAAGGTGATTTAAGCAATTTTGAGCGTGGCATGGTTGTTGGTGCCAGACGGGCCGGTCTGAGTATTTCACAATCTGCTCAGTTACTGGGATTTTCACGCACAACCATTTCTAGAGTTTACAAAGAATGGTGTGAAAAGGGAAAAACATCCAGTATGCGGCAGTCCTGTGGGCGAAAATGCCTTGTTGATGCTAGAGGTCAGAGGAGAATGGGCCGACTGATTCAAGCTGATAGAAGAGCAACTTTGACTGAAATAACCACTCGTTACAACCGAGGTATGCAGCAAAGCATTTGTGAAGCCACAACACGCACAACCTTGAGGCGGATGGGCTACAACAGCAGAAGACCCCACCGGGTACCACTCATCTCCACTACAAATAGGAAAAAGAGGCTACAATTTGCACGAGCTCACCAAAATTGGACAGTTGAAGACTGGAAAAATGTTGCCTGGTCTGATGAGTCTCGATTTCTGTTGAGACATTCAGATGGTAGAGTCAGAATTTGGCGTAAACAGAATGAGAACATGGATCCATCATGCCTTGTTACCACTGTGCAGGCTGGTGGTGGTGGTGTAATGGTGTGGGGGATGTTTTCTTGGCACACTTTAGGCCCCTTAGTGCCAATTTGGCATCGTTTAAATGCCACGGCCTACCTGAGCATTGTTTCTGACCATGTCCATCCCTTTATGACCACCATGTACCCATCCTCTGATGGCTACTTCCAGCAGGATAATGCACCATGTCACAAAGCTCGAATCATTTCAAATTGGTTTCTTGAACATGACAATGAGTTCACTGTACTAAAATGGCCCCCACAGTCACCAGATCTCAACCCAATAGAGCATCTTTGGGATGTGGTGGAACGGGAGCTTCGTGCCCTGGATGTGCATCCCACAAATCTCCATCAACTGCAAGATGCTATCCTATCAATATGGGCCAACATTTCTAAAGAATGCTTTCAGCACCTTGTTGAATCAATGCCACGTAGAATTAAGGCAGTTCTGAAGGCGAAAGGGGGTCAAACACAGTATTAGTATGGTGTTCCTAATAATCCTTTAGGTGAGTGTATATATGCTCCAGAGGTATTGTCAAAAGCATCAGCTATCGATATCAAGAGGATTTCGCATTTCCAATTTATGTATTAAAGTATTATTATTATTATTATTAGGGTAGGCCTATACTTATTACATTTATTTGCCCCACAATAATTTCAGCGCATCAATGACGCGCTGCGAGGATAATAAAAAATTAGATAGATTAGCTTACTCCTCATTAGAAAATTATTTAAAAACATTTGGGTCGATTAATGAATTACAGGCCTATAATTAAAATGATTAACACTCTATAATAGGCCTAATATGTCCGAACACTGCAATAATCAGTCATCAATGAAAAATTAAGAGCAGCTTTATTTCAAAAACAACTTTTTAAACACAAAATACTTCTCTTATTTTTCACTAGGCCTACGTATATAGGCAACAAAAGAAGTATTAGGAAATAAATTAAGACAGTTAGCCTGCCGTTATCAGCATGTTGAAATAGATTTATCTCTCATTGTCTGCAGAATATGCGCTGGAAGCTCGTCAGTTTTTACTTTCACTTTCTGTAAGATAGTAGCTAAATAATTGACTCAAAATTGAGGTTTGAGACTTTACCAGCATAACTCTCACGCAAAGTTTGCACATTGCTTGCAGGCCCGGTTCTAGGCACCTATAGAAGGGTGGGCTGGCAGATATCCTGAGTGGGCTTTTTTTGTGTGTGGGGGGGAGGGGGGTATACACTAGATTGTGTGTGTGTGGGGGGGGGGGGGGGGGGGGGGGGGATCTAGATAGTTAGATCTTAGAACTTAAAGATCCTCCTATTTTCGTTTTCTTTCTTGCTGCATTGAAGATAAAATGATTTAACGTCTGTTTTCGCGCAGGCGCAGTGAGGGGAAAAAAAACTGAGTTTAGGACAATAGGTTCGTGGCTCTGCTTCAAGGTTTCAACTGTGCGATACCCTCACGAGGGGCGACCAAAATTTCTAACATGCCAGAAATTCATCCGACCATCCGATTGCCGGTCGGGAGAGGTTTATCGCCTCGCGTTTCCCCTGTACACTGCACGAACACTGCACGACAAAGCTGAAAATCGGCCCGACTCAAAAAAAGAGTCGCACGAGGGCCGGATTAACATAAGGGCTAGATGGGGCTGAAGCCCCAGGCCCCGAGCACGGAGGGGGCCCGTGATTGGCCGAGGAAATGATTGACAGTCGATCGGGAGCACCTAAACTTTTCCTGGTGGTCCGCTCGCCAAACCCCACCACGCCCCACATATTAAGCGCTGTTATTTACTGGAGTGCTGTGAGTGCATGGGAACAAACACCAAAATCCAGGTAATGAAAAGGTGCTACCTGATTAAACCGCGCGCATCAGTGTAAATTTCGTTGACGAATAATTTTCGTCATAATTTTCGTCAACGACCTTTTTTCACTGGCGAAAACGAGACGATAACTAAATAAAAAACAGTTTTGGAAGACAAAAACTACGACGAAAAACTACTGTCATTTTCGTCAACGTATAAAAACGAGACGAAAATGATAGGGAGGGGCGATTAGGGAAAAGATCCAGTCAGTACTGATGTCCTGTGTAACAGATGCGCACATTTGAATTGTAACGTGCTGATCTAACCGCGGGAAAATGCGGCCCTGTTGCGCATTCTACAGGCTCACACAACAGCGATTCAGAGCGGTTCAGTCAATGAATAGCGCACATTTATGCCAGGTAATTGTTTATAAACTAATGCTGAGGAATAATGACACTGTTTACTTTAGGATGTTTATATAGTAATATGTTTTAGACGGTTGTAACAATGCATATTTTATCTCCCTCATTTGAACTTGAAAGAGCAACTGCAATAGTAAGGCGCAGACATTTCAAAATAAGAGTCACTGTGTATTTCGAGCTTCTTTATAATTAAAAGTCACGCATTATATATACGTTTTTGGTTACACAAACTGTATTTAATTTCATTCCCATTTAATTCATAGTCAGGAGGAAAGACTAAACAGTATTTGACACATATTATTCAATAAAGTATCAGGGTTATAATAGTTAACTAAAACCATTAAAAAATATTCATTACTTGAAATTAAATGTTAACTGAAATTTAAAAAAAAAAAAAAATTAAACTTATGTGAAGCTTTATCTTAACCTGATATACTAACTAAAACAGAAAAACTTTTTAAGATTATAAAAACTATATAGATGTTTTAAAAAAAAAGAGAGAATTGAGCTCTCTTTCATGTATTTTTAATGTCAAAAACACAATTATGTCAAAATGTCAGTATAGACATGTATTCAAGTAACAGTCGGTAATGTAATGCTTAAATGCTCAATTAATGCATTACAATTGAACTAAACTCATTAGATTTTAGTCGACTAATTCTACAGTAGATATAGTCGACTAAAACTAGACTAAAACTAAAAACAATTCAGGTGACTAAAATATGACTAAAACTAAATGGCATTTTAGTCAAAATTTGCTGTCAAAATGAACACTGGCGCATCCATCAGTCGCAGCGCGAGAGCAGCTGGATCGTCTCACGCACGGCGCTTTCGCCGTTCTTTTGAAGTGATAACGAGCGCCAGGCAGTCGCTTTATCCACTTGAATTTAATACAAGCGCAACATCATGTGTACAGTAAAGGCTCTGTGGCGAAACTAGCTGAACCAGACTGAATAGCTCCGACCATGTAAAGTGAAGTGTTGAGGTAAACTATAGGCTGCCTACACGGCTGTAATCATGGCCGTAGTCAGCTATGAGGTCACCGAGGTCCGGACCTCGGTATTTTTCCGAGGTGTACATAATAAATGTTGTGAAATAATTGACTAATAGAGTATTAACACTATTTTAGTGCTGGAAGGATATCTTCTTATCTGAGCTGCCCTGCCTGCGGTCTGTCACCGCTCGTCAATGTCAAAATATTTGAGATGACCAATCAAATTAAAGTAGGCGGGCTTTATGTTCACAGTGCGAGTTCGCATTTCGCAGCGCGAGTCGCGCGACGCTTCAATAAACGGTGCGAGATGTAAGTAGCTAAACTAAACATTTCATATTTGACAGCTGTTTTAGGATAGAAATGTTACACAATGAAAAGACTGTCAGCCAGAGCTCAGCTTTAGGAGGGGAAGAGACAGGGCAAGAGAAGGAGACTGAGAGAAAAAGAAAGAGTGATGGAAATGAGAGTGATGAAATGAGGAGAGAGCAGGTGTGACAGATAATCTACTGCCCACTAACATGGTTTTGAAAGCTATTTAGGGCCCGAGCACCGATGGTGTGAGGACACTGTTGGAATTGCTCAGCCTATTATTATTCTTCTCCCAAATGAATTGCATTTTTGATGGCCTAAACATGCTCGAAAACTCATGAAACTTTGCACACGCGTCAAAAGTGGTGACAATTTACGTCTGATATGGGTTTCAGAATTAGGCATGGTAAAATGGCTCGATAGCGCCACCTACAACATTTCAACGAAGTGCCCCTCCCGCTACGTTTCACGTACAGGTATGAAATTCGGGAGACACATGTAACAGCCCAATACCTACAAAAAATTCTCCTGGTACGAAATCTGAAAACCAACAGGAAGTAAGATATTTTGAATTTTCTTTGCAAAATTGTTGCAAATTTTGCCATTTCCAGATGCTGTACTTTAACAAACTCCTCCTAGAGATTTAATCAGATCAACATCATATTTGGTCAGTCTAATCTAAAGGCCTTTGCGACGTTAAATTGCGAAGATCTTGAGTTTTCCCTGAAGGGCGTGTCCGTGGCGGCCTCACAAAGTTCGAAGCTTCGCCATAAAACAGGAAGTTGTTGTAACTCGGTCATACAATGTCCGATCTGCCCCAAACTTCACATGTATTATTAGAGTCCTGGCCCGAAGACATCTACACACCAATATTCAGTTACAGTCATAGCGCCACCTGTGGGCAACAGGAAATGGCATGTTTTACACTGTGATTAACTCCTCATAGTGATTTAACCAGATCAACATCATATTTGGTCAGTCTAATCTAAACGCCTTTGCGACGTTAAATTGTGAAGATCTTGAGTTTTCGCTGAAGGGCGTGTCCGTGGTGGCCTGACAAAATCTGATGTTTCGCCATGACACAGGAAGCTGTTGTAAGTCAGGCATACAATGTCCGATACGCCCCAAACTTCATATGTTTGATAAGAGTCCTGGCCTAAAGACATCTACATATGAGTTTCAGAATTAGGCATGGCAAAATTGCTCGATAGCGCCACCTACAACATTTCAACGAAGTGCCCCTCCCGCTACATTTCACGTACAGGTATGAAATGCGGGAGACACATGTAACAGCCCAATACCTACAAAAAAGTCTCCTGGTATGAAATCTGAAAACCAACAGGAAGTAAGATATTTTGCAAAATTGTTGCAAATTTTGCCATTTCCAGACGCTGTACTTTAACAAACTCCTCCTAGAGATTTAATCAGATCAACATCATATTTGCACAGTCTAATCTAAAGGCCTTTGTGATGTTAAATTGTGAAGATCTTGAGTTTTCCCTGAAGGGCGTGTCCGTGGCGGCCTGACAAATTTCAATGTTTCGCCATGAAACAGGAAGCTGTTGTAACTCAGGCATACAGTGTCCGTGGATTAGTGGATTAGCCAGGACATTTTTTAATATAACTCTGATTGTATTCGTCTGTATACACCTAGGATGGCTTGAGGGTGAGTAAATTATGGGATAATTTTCATTTTTGGGTGAACGATCTCTTAAACTAAATGAGTAAAGTATAAAATACAGTAATGCTTATCATGCACGTCAGTTTAGTACCTCGACAGGATGTTATGATAGACCTGAGCCTTGGCAGAATTTACATTGTTATTCCAAAACTGCATCATGCTGCCATTTAAAGATGAAAAGGAAATTGTGATAGTCTTTCCTTTACTATTGTAACGTATATCCTAGTGAAACGGCTTCTCGAACAAGAAGAAATGTAGGGCGGGACTTAATTTTGTCCATCAGAAATTGATTGGATTGTTGTGGTTTGCTATTGCTGTGATGTCATGTGAGTAACAGGTTGTCAAATTTGACATCACTCTTTCTTCTGATTGCTGTAATCAATCTCTCTATATTTTTTCCCTCTTTTGGAAAGTCGTGGAAACTCTGTCATGTTTTTTTTTCTTTTGCTATTGGAGCAAACAGAACATTTTATTTGCTGCCATCTCCCATTCACCGCTGCATAAGTTTACCCAACTATGACGACTTCCGCTTCTGACAACCCCGGAAATGTGAAAAGGATCTATAAGGATCTGTTCATTTTCACTGACCCCACCACAAATGAATACATTTTTATTTTTTAATAATAATTTATATTTTCAACAATTATTAATATTTTTCATTAAATGTGTTTTTTTCACAAAATCATGTTTGTTTGTTTGTTTTTTTAATTTGTAACAAGCTAGAAATTATACAGCTATCATTATATTGTAACTCCATAAATTCATTATCACTATTGGGCCATCCCAATTTTTGAGCCCTGCTTACAATAGCAACCAATGTAAATTTACTGGATATTTCTTAAGGCCCTTTCACACTGAGTGCAACGCGATAAAGCTAAGAGAATCGCAGACGAATGGAGCTTTCACACTGAATGCGAAACGATTGATTGCCTTCAGCTAATCACGCCTGCACAATAGGTGGCACTGACAGAATACATTTTTTCCCTCATGTATATATCTTGTAGGTTTTCCTATTTGGCTTTAACCTTGTCCGCTGCACAACATACAACAGTAAATTAAGATGAATAAAGTTTGGAACTACACAGAAACCACCATCAAGTGCGCGTAATAACTTACGTTTGCAAAAGGTGGATTTTGATTAAATAATGGGCAGACGTGTATTATTTGTAGTGTTTTATAATAAAATGAATGCTACACCTGCTTAGCATTTCTCATTCTTTTTTGTTATAAAAAAATAACATGAGCCGCTTGAAAAACACATACAGAACATATATCATCGTAATCATATATTTATTTGGCTTCATGTTTCATCTGTACAAACGTTTCTCTCAGTTGTTTATGTGTGGAACCGTGCAGAACTCAGAATGAGGAAATGGACACAACGTCATCATTCGGAAGGGCAGGCGTTATGATCATGTTATGATTGACAGCTCTAGAGCGAATGAGTTCTCTGACTCTGACAGACACGCACGGAAGAAAACAATGCTCTGTATGCCGTTTCAAGCTCTTCAGATCGCATAATTCAGTGGAAAATGAATAGAAATGAAAATCTGTATGAAGAACAGAATGTAAATAAATGCACCGATCAGGCATAACATTATGACCATCTTGCTAATATTGTGTTGGTCCCCCTTTTGCAGCCAAAACAGCCCTGACCTGTCGAGGGATGGACTCCACTTGACCCCTGAAGGTGTGCTGAGCCATCCACATGATCCACCTTCTTCCATTGCTCCAGTTCTGATGCACACGTGCCCACAGTTGGCGCTTTCAGCGGTGGACAGGGATCAGCATGGGCACCCTGACTGGTCTGTGGCTATGCAGCCCCATAAGCAACAAACTGCAATGCACTGTGTATTCTGAAGGTGATGATACACGGGGCAACTTTTTGAGCAATGTTTCCGGGCAATGTTGCCGAGCGATGTTGCTTGGGCACTTTCCCATTGAGAATGGGCTACAAATTTCTATCTGGATACTTTAGATCAGTCATGGGCCTGTGTCTCACCTGGTTGCCCGTTGACGGCAATATTGCCCAACAACATTGCTCAAAAAGTTGCCCCGTGTATCATCACCTTAACACCTTTCTATCAGAACCAGCATTAACTTCTTGAGCAATTTTTGAGCTACAGTAGCTCGTCTGTATGATTGCACCAGATGGGCCAGGCTTCGCTCCCCACGTGCCTTTGCTGCCCATGACCCTGTCGCCGGTTCACCACTGCTCCTTCCTTGGACAATTTTTGATAGATACTGACCACTGCAGACCGGGAACACCCCACAAGAGCTGCAGTTTTGGAGAAGCTCTGACCCAGTCATTTTGACATCACAATTTGGCCCTTGTCAAACTCGCTCAAATCCTTATGCTTGCCCATTTTTCCTGCTTCTAATACATCAACTTTGAAGACAAAATGTTCACTGGCTGTCTAATATATCCCACCCACTAACAGGTGCTGTGATGAAGAGATGATCAGTGTTATTCACTTCACCGGTCATAATGTTATGCCTGATCGGTGTATGTTCTCAGACACCAATAACACTCAACATCCATACTCTTCTCTCTTCCGGAATACTTTTCTTCTGTGTTTACACAGGTTCTCAAAACAGCACCACCACTCTTACACTTCTGTGCATTGTGTGCAACAGCAGCAGCTCGTGTAAACTCAATTCTGTCAGGACCACTATCGTCAAAGATGATCGATTGACTATTAGCATACAGTTTGGATTGGCGGTATGGTTCTGTTCTGGGCAAGAACTCCCTGCGCATCCATGCAGCCTAGCATGGATGAGAGCAGGGAGAGCAGCAATAACCCCCCTTAGGGTAAACAGAACAGAACCAACATAATGTATTGCAGATATCATTAATGTCGATTTTAAATGTACAAAATAATTCGGGAATTTAGTCTGATTCAAGGGGAATCAGAATACCAAATCCTGACTGGACGAGAGGCGGAGCTGGGGATGGAGGAGGGTAGGAGGAGCTTGACTAACGTGACCTGCCAGAACTGACGCTACGCTTGATATCTAATTGGACGGCTTGTTTCATCGTAGAGCGACGGAAAAAAATTTACACACTGGTCAAAAAAATGAATCTCGCTTTGTTGCGCTGCGATTGATCGCACCCTGTGTCCCATAGGGATCTATTGTTTACACTGTATGAAATAACTGATCCAATTTCACCACTTGAAATTGCAGTGTGCACAAATCCTGTTTCAAGTGTCATTACCTCCTTATTTCTCCGTAGCACTTCCCACATGATGACCCACCACAAGAAGAAGGTATCACTGTACTCTGGCTGGCTGCCACAAAACCTACAGTGACAAAAACTCCCTAAAACATCACTGTGCGTCTCGACACGGAGTCCACTTCACGTCTCCTTCTTCCACCAGCTTCGCTTACAACTATGACCTGCCGGCCTCAACGGCGGGAGCCTTCGGTTAATCGTGCGCTGTCAGACTCCCGCGGCCTTGTCATCTCTCAACCAAAACCTGTTTCAGCTCCTGTGCTAAAAGATCCCAGTTATTCTAGAAAACTCAAGCTTGAGTTGGGGTGCTACGCAGAAGACACCCATCCCACTAAGGTAAAACGTTCAGCGCACCAGGAAAGCTGGACTTTAGCGACTGCCGGTGAATCTTATAAGGTTGAAGAAAGCCCCAAGATGCCAAACTCCACCCAGTGGACTTTAGGTTTTGACGCTATTGAAGAAAATCCTGTGGTTTCAAAGAATCCATTTGATGTTCGTGGTTTGGACACCAATCTTGATTTCCCTGAGTCTTACCGTGAAGGATGGAAAGAGATGCTGTCATTTCAGCGGAACAAAGAGGCAACTACCTGCAGCGTGGGTTGCCCTACGAGGCCACCAGCTTCAGTCGGCCCCAAGAAGCGTTGTCCAATCCTGCTGAAACACAGTCTGAAAGACCCCAAACCTCTGAACAAGTTAAAGCGGCGGCACTCCTTTTCCAGTTTTACTCAACCTGTCTTATTATGCCCTGAACCGACAAAGGATTTTGATTGTAACCTTCCTGATCCTGTACTTCCCTCTTCTCCTCCTCCTCATGCATCATTAGCCAACATCAGGAAGAGGAAGTCCTGCTCTCAAGACTCTAGGGACATCTTGTCTAATGTTCCAGCTCCTCCACTGCCTGTTCCTCAGCCCGGTTGTCATAAACGTTCACGGTCACGCTCTTCCTACCTTGTCTCACCTAGTCAGGTGGCACTTGCTTCCTTCAGCACTTACCTAGGCAACCCATTTTTACAAAAGGTACACAACATTCCACTTTTTCCTATATGTCATCCTTTTTTGAAGAAATAATCAATATTTTGCGTTTCATTATGCAGGAGTCCATTATGAAATCAACAGGAGAGGAACCAAGCTCTGACTGCAGGTTAGAAAACAGAGTAAAAGCAACATTGAGATTTTATGGTTATTTCACCCAACACTAAAAAGCTGTATTAAGTTATTAGAGATCCGTGTTTTAAAAGGGATATTTCAACTCAAAATACCCTAAAGTTGTTCCAAACCTGTATGACTTACTTTCTTCCGTGGAACACAAAAGGAATAGCAATTTATTCATTAGTCCTTTGCTCACAGTTATCATATGACATCTTTTCACCAATTAATTTCATTCCTTTCCAGCAAGTCATGATTACTGAATAAGAATATTTAAAAATTTATTTTATCCAAATCAAATTTTATTTAACCAAATTAACCATAAAGGAACAATATTATCATGCTGACTTGAAGGCAAGTTTTAATCTATATCTGAACAGTGCAAATTTAGACAAATATATATTATTTTATATACTACTGTTCAAAAGTCTGGGGTCAATAAGATTTCTAAAATGTTTTTGAAAAATCTCATATGCTAATTCTGCATTTATTTGATCAAAATGCAGTTAAAACACCAAATATTATTACAATTTAAAGTAACTGCTTTCTGTTTGAATATATTTTAAAATGTCATTTATTTCTGTGATCAAAGCTGAATTTTCAGCATCATTATATCAGTCTTCATTGTCACATGATCCTTCAGAAAGCATTCTTATATGCTGATTTGCTGCTCAAGAAACATTTCTGATAATTATCACATTTGGAAACGGTTGTGCTGCTTAATATTTTTGTGGAAAACTTGATTTTATTTTTACAGGATTCTCTGATGAATAGAAAGTAAAAAAAACAACTTTTATTTGAATTAGAAATATTTTTTGTAACATTATAAATGTGTTTACTGTCACTTGATAAATTTAATGCACCCTTGCTGAATAAAAGTAATTTCTTTTAAAAAAAAAAAAAACACTAATTCGAACACTAATTTTGTAGTGCTTTTTGTCGATTTTGGAGCTTGACATCTGCTAGTTTCTATATGCGTTCATAATATGGAAAAGAGCAATTTTCAGGGAACTATTCTGTTAAATAGCTCCTGACAGTGCATTTTTTGTATATTTTCCAGCAGACCTAACACAAAGACCTTTATATTCTGACTCAGCAGGTCTATGATAAAATCACTGCAAGTTTGACTCTGGTTTGTTTCCCACAGAACATATAAAAGAACTTCATCTGTACGCAGAGCTCGAAAGCAGCCCTCATGTTCTCAAGAAGCTCTTGTCTCTGATGGAACAAGGGAGAAACACAATTCACAGCCGTCCACCTCAACACTGGTGCTGACGTTAAGTATTATTGTGAACTTAAAACATGAAAATCAGCACATATTTTATTATTTATTTTTCTGTCACAGGATGAAGGACAGAAGGGGAATTCAGGACAAAAGTCCAAAGGAGCAAACCTGTCCCCACTGATCATGTCCGTGTCTGTCCCAGTCTCTGTGACAAACATTTTAGACTTCCAAGCTTCCACACATCAAGTAATGTTGTAGTAGATAACAACTTAATAACAATAAACAGTGAATATCCTAAGATGGCTTTTTATCCTCGATCAGGGATAGTTTAAAAGGCAATCATGCACTAACCACTAAATGAGTTTATATCTTCTATAGGCTGAGAGGTTACAGACTCGTAAAGGTGCTTCTAAGAGGTCTCATTGTCTTGACCATTTAAAGCGCCTGATCATCCCCAGTCCACCTCTGCCTCGCCTGTCTTCCCCACAATGGAGCCGTGATCAGAAAACCCAGGGTTTGCAGAGAAGCCGTGCCACGGGAGGTTACCCCAGCCAGCTGCGCTCGCCAGCCTATCTGGCAGACCACCCGCTGAGCCCTAGGTTTCATCCCCCACCCTACACCCCTCAGCCCATGCTGAGCCCTCTCCGTCCCGGGACAGGCCTCTACTTTAAAAGCCTGCCGCAGTATCAGCCATGCCCACCACTACCCAGCACCCTCGGTGAGCACTAAACCCATGATTTCAGCTTTAATTAGATTTTCTGAGAGAACCTATCAGTTTCACAGATTAATGCAGTTAATGTAATTGTTTTTTTGTTCTAACTTCTTGCCAAATCATTTTAACTTTAAAACCCTACAGATGGCGTCTCCTTCCCAATTGACAACACAGTCGTCAACATACAGCCGTGAGTCACTCTACATCTGTATTAAAGAAGACCTATTATGCTTTTTTATATTTTCAACTTTCTTTAGTGTGTAATGTTGCTGTTAGAACATGAAAACTGTCTGCAAAGTTACAAAGCACAAAGTCCACACCAAAGGGAGTTATTCTCTATATCAGTGCACATTGTTTCTGAACTCCCTGAAACGCCTTGATTGTAGTCTTGAGCTTTCTTCAGGGAATGTATGTTACAGTATTCCTCATTTAAATAATTCCCACCCAAGGCATATGCAATATAAAGGGGGCATGGTCTGGTTGAGTTGTGTTAGTAGTGTGTTGTTGTCATTCCCAAGAGACACTGTTTTTCCCACCCCGTATCTTACATGGTTATGATAACGGGCGTGACATTTCCGAAACACGTCCAATCACCAATCACAACACACTGATCTAGCCGACCAATCAGAGCACATTGCACTTTTTGGAAGGAGGGGCTTCATAGAGACAGGAACTGAACGGGTGCGTTTCCCAAAAGCATTGTTAGCTAGTTTTTTTTTTTTTTTTAAACAAAATCAGGTCTTTGTGAAAGGGCATAATAGGTTCTCTTTAAATTAATTCATATTAAATTATTATTCATATTATTGTTAGATTTGTATGATTATGATTTATTTATTATATTATCGAAGGTCCCTAGAAAAGTTTTTATGGCAACAAACACTGATTTATTATTGCAAAATATTTTTTTTTAATATAATACCAGTCAAGTTTGGATACACTTGACTGAATGATTTTAAAGACCATTTGATTTAAAGGCTTCTGTATATAGGTATATACAGTCAAACCAACATTTATTCAGACACCTTCAACATTTTCTCACATTATCACAGTTTATTCGCTATGGCGAATGGTAATAAAATATGACAAGAACTCAGAGTTAAACTGTGTCAGAACAAATTCATCTTGATAATTTTGATAGAAAGGTATGTAATGGATTACAATCAACCAATCAGCTGTCAGCTTTAAATTTAAGGACACGATTAGATAATACCAATTTAGGTCAACCAGTTATCAAGCAATGCTTAATTTTGTTCAGTCTGTGGTGTAAAAGGTTGCATTAGCAATTAAAGAAAAAACACTTAAGCAAAACATGGTCAGGTCAAAGTGTATGAATAATTTTGGTCCCAAATTTTTATCAATTTTACTGGTAGTCACTGTATGAAGAATTTTTTGGTATAATATGTCACAGTTTACTTTATTTTGCTATCCTCACTTACATAAATGAACTATAGTGTCCTGCACCCACTAGTAAAAACTAATATCTGGTGTCTGAATAATTTTTGGTTTGACTGTAGGTTCCACTGCTTCTCAATATATATGAAAACAAAATATTGCACATAATATCTAGTTATATATAGGTATATAGTTTTTTTTACAAAAATATTTATTACCGAATAGAGAGGAACATTCTACACGGTCTTATTTACAAGATCGTCCATTTCCTTGTTAATGGCAGTTACTTCTGCCCCATTTCCTTTAGGAGGATTAACGTGGGTTCACGTTTTCAAGCAGAGATCCCCCCAGTGCGTGACCCACTCTACATACTTTATGAGGAACACCCTGCTCAGCTCGTCTGGACTCCTTGGAAAGATCTCTCTACCAACACAGAGACACAGCAAAGGGGTAAACACACCTTTTTGGGGGGGGTCTGTCCCTATTCAAAAGAACAGCATGAGCTTAGACCTGTGGTTCAACCAGGGGGCCTCAGAAAACGTGTGCATTAAAGATGCATTGAAATAAGCCAAAACAGTGAAAAATCTAGATTTTTTATTTTTTATTTTAACCTCCTCAACAACTGTCTTAAAAACCCAGATATATGAGAAAGTCTAATGTTAAAGGTGCGGTATGTAGGATTGACTAGTGGTCAAAATAGGTACTGCAGTCCAAATTCAAAATATTGGATTGTTGTTTCCCCTGCCCCCTCCTCCTTAGACTCAACGTTCACGTGGGTTGCCAGCTTGAGGACACACAACAGGAACGAGCGCAATTGACAATGAAAGCCACACTATAAGTTGATGAGTTGATTTATCCGCATTTTAATATGCTCTCGTTCAGAGATTTTTAGATGGATGCCGAGGCTTTTTAAGTCGGGTAGAATCTGTGATCTCTGACCCAGTTTGTTTGCTGGCTTCCATGGCTGCAATACGCTGTGTTTTCCGCCAACTGGCAACCTGTGGTGGCGAAATACTATTGGGTATTACTAACTGGCAGCGTGCGGTTTCGCACAGACCAAAACAAAGATTTGAATAAAGAAGAATAACTGGCTGTAGCATTGCTTTTCTGAGAAACGAGTAGGTGAATTCAGCATGTTTCCTAAATGTCTGCAAACATATTATGGTATTTTTTTGCTTTAGTAAAGTGAAAAACTTACATACAGCACCTCTAAGTGTGATTTCTAGCCCTGAAAAACTGTAAATTAATAAAATCTCCATAGGCATTTTTTTGTAGTGAATATACATTTTTATAGTTATGCCAAATATTTTATGGGGTAGACATTTTGAGTACAAAATATTTTTTAAAAATCCAGTAAATCATGAACAACTGGAAAAAGACTTGAGGCCGTCCAATATTGTTGTGGACAATGGGGCTCAAAAAGTTGACTTGAGAACCACAGGTTTAGACAATGGGGCCTCGTTTATAAAATGTGCATATGCACAAATTTGATCTTCACGCCAACGTTCATATTTATAAAAACAGTCTTTGATGTGGAAAAGTGCTTAGCAGCACGTCAGGGTCTAAGCAGACGTACGCACTTTTACTTGTGGCAAAGAGTCGGAGTACTGCAGGTATTTGGAAATCTAAGCAATTCTTGCCGCTCGCCATTCTCAAGTAAAGAATTTGGACTGGTGCTCTTTTATATGTTAATGACATTAATTCGTTGTTTACAAAGCAGAGATCTGAAACCATTCAGCTGCTCATTTATAAATATCACATCTGCAAGAAAGGCGTACGCACGTTTTTTTGTGTGTACATTCGTTCTCTGCATCGTACATACGCACATTTGAGAAATGATTGCAAGATCAAATGTAGGGCGGTTTCTATGCAACATTTTATAAATGAGGCCCAACATGTAACCATGTTTTTGCAAAATTATGATTGAACCATGTTCAATTAAAATGTTAAAGGCAAAAGTTAAACCCAGCTCACTGCCTTTTTGTTTTCTTTTAGCATGTGCAAAAGGTTAAAACTGATCACACATCCTTTTTGTGCTTCAGTCACAGAGCTTATAGACATGTGCTGTTCCAGTGTGCTACCAGGAGGAGGCACCAACATCGAACTCGCTCTCCACTGCCTTCATGAAGTCCAAGGAAACATAACGGTGAGCTTATTCATCACACTGAGAGTTTGATTTACAGATGTTTAATACATTATTTGACTTTCAGGCTGCACTGGATTTACTGCTCATGAGAGGAGATTACCGGACCTCCTGGCACCCTCTGAGTGATTACCACTACACAGGTACAAGCTCTTAATACACAAATACATCGGGGGTGTCCAGTCCTTTGCCTGCAGGGCCACCTTCTAGCAGAGTTTAACTCCAACCCTAATTAAACACACCGGAAACAACTAATCAAAGGTCATCAGGATTACTAGAAACTTACAGGCAGGTGTGTTGGAGTTAAACAGGAAGAAGGTCCTCCTGGAGCAGAAGTGGACACCTATGAAATACATAAAACTCTTAAGTCCTTCATAAACTTGATGTTGCTCATGTTAATTGGCAGGGTCAGACCACTGGACTGCTCAAGAGATGAAAGTGTTCAAGAAAGCTCTGGTTGACCATGACAAGGACTTTCAACTGATTCATAATGTGGTATGAAATTTAGAGTTCAGAAAAGAAGTCATTCCTAAATTAGTGCAAGACCCACCCCACATCTCTGTTATTCTGGTCTTAAAGGGATAGTTCACCCAAAAATGGGTCATTTACTCATCCTCTGGTTGTTCCAAACTTGTATGAATTTCTTTCTTCTGCTGAACACAAAAGATATTTTGAAGAATGTCGGTAACCAAACAGTTGATGGACCCCATTGACTTGCATAGTATGTTTTTCCATACTATGGAAGTCCATGGTGTCCATAGAATTTTTATTTTTGGGTGAACTTTCCCTTTAATAAATGTCTCTAAATACTAAATTGATGTTTGTTTTTTAGTTGCAGACAAAATCAATAGCTCAGTGTGTAGAGTATTACTATAATATGAAGAAGCTGAAAAAGTTAAATCAACGTGGCCGAGCCGCCAATAAAAAGGATGGATGTGGAGAGAACGCTGTATGTTTTATTTTACATGAACACATTATTAGTTATTACATCTGAATATACAGTACATCATATAAATAGATGATAGTGGGATTTGTCTTCATTTACAATTGGCCTCATTTCTACTATTTTCCAGAATGTGTTCAATTACTTCCAAGTGCACCAACATGAGCAGACATACAGAAACACACAACAGAAGACAGCAGCTGCTGAGGGCAAGGTGTGTGCCAGGTTAGAGACACTACATCCTACAGCACTCGTGAGTTAGAGAGTGTATCCGGAAAGTATTCACAGCGCTTCACTTTTTCCACATTTTGTTATGTTACAGCCTTATTCCAAAATGGATTTCAATTCATTATTTTTTCCTCTATTCTACAAACAATACCCCATAATGACAACGTGAAAGAAGTTTGTTTGAAATCTTTGCAATTTAAAAAAAAAAAGAAAAAAAAAATCACATGTACTTAAGTATTCACAGCCTTTGCCATGACACTCAAAATTGAGCTCAGGTGCATCCTGTTTCCACTGATCATCCTTGAGATGTTTCTACAACTTGATTGGAGTCCACCTGTGGTAAATTCAGTTGATTGGACATGATTTGGAAAGACACACACCTGTCTATATAAGGTCCCACAGTTAACAGTGCATGTCAGAAAACAAACCAAGCCATGAAATACAAGGAATTGTCTGCAGACCTCCAAGACAGGATTGTATTGAGGCACAGATCTGGGGAAGGGTACAGAAAAATTTCTGCAGCATTGAAGGTCCCAATGAGCACAGTGGCCTCCGTAAATGAAAGAAGTTTGGAACCACCAGGACTCTTCCTAGAGCTGGCCGCCCGGCCAAACTGAGCAATTGGGGGAGAAGGGCCTTAGTCAGAGAGGTGACCAAGAACCTGATGGTCACTTTGACAGAGCTCCAGCGTTTCTCTGTGGAGAGAGAACCTTCCAGAAGAACAACCATCTCTGCAGCACTCCACCAATCAGGCCTGTATGGTAGAGTGGCCAGACGGAAGACACTCCTCAGTAAGGCACATGACAGCCCGCCTGGCCTCTCAGGCCTGATGAAGTCCTGGAAAGGACTCTCAGACCACGAGAAACAAAATTCTCTGGTCTGATGAAACAAAGATTGAACTCTTTGGCCCGAATGGCAAGTGTCATGTCTGGAGGAAACCAGGCACCGCTCATCACCTGGCCAATACCATCCCTACAGTGAAGCATGGTGGTGGCAGCATCATGCTGTGGGGATGTTTTTCAGCAGCAGGAACTGGGAGACTAATCAGGATCGAGGGAAAGATGAATGCAGCAATGTACAGAGACATCCTTGATGAAAACCTGCTCCAGAGTGCTCTGGAGCGAAGTTTCCTCTTCCAACAGGACAACGACCCTAAGCACACAGCCAAGATAACAGTGGCTATGGGACAACTCTGTGAATGTCCTTGAGTGGCCCAGCCAGAGCCCAGACTTGAACCCGATTGAACGTCTCTGGAGAGATCTAAAAATGGCTGTGCACCAACGTTCCCATCCAACCTGATGGAGTTTGAGAGGTCCTGCAAAGAAGAATGGGAGAAACTGCCCAAAAATAGGCATGCCAAGCTTGTAGCATCATACTTAAAAATACTTAGGCTAGAATAAGATTTCAAACAAACTTCTTTCATGTTGTCATTATGGGGTATTGTTTGTAGAATTGAGGAAAAAAAATAATGAATTTAATCCATTTTGGAATAAGGCTGTAACATAACAAAATGTGGTAAAAGTGAAGCGCTGTGAATACTTTTCGGATGCACTGTACATGCCTTCAAATACATGGAGTAAAGGCCCGTTCACACCAAGGACGATAACTATAAAGATAAGGATATATTTCTAAAACTCGTTCTCAATATTAAAGAATAGCAGAATTCACACCACAGCAATAATAATAACGCCATAGAGAAACAATATCGTTGGAATCACTTTTCAGAACAATTTTATCCAGCTGATGAACGATAAAAACATTGACAGCCAATCAGAATCCATCCTGCTGTAACGAGCTTGAGCATTTAAAGTGACAGACAAGCACGCGCTTAGAACAAACAGAATGATATCATCCGCTGGTGTGAATGCTAATATAGTTATCTTTACAGTTATCGTTCTTGGTGAACGGGCCTTAACACAATAAAAAAATGTTTAATTTTGTGACATTAAGCTAAATATAATACATTTATGACACTATCCTGTCACTCTTAGGGCGTTTTCACACCTGGCTTTCTTGGAGTGTTTATTTCGGAACCTGGTGCATTTACTCCCTTAGTTCGGTTTGTTTAGGCATACATGAACACAGCAATCACGCTCGGATCCGCACCAAAACAATCGCTCCTAGATCGCCTGAACGCGGTGGTCTCGGCCCGATTGAAAACAAACTCTGGAGAGGTTTGGTTGAGATGACAAAGCAATCCGACCCAACGAACTAAGCGGTATCATAATTCATAACATTAAATGGGTTATATAAATATTCTTAAAATGTTGTGTAATTGCTCTTCTCCATGCATTGCAAAAAAGAAAGTGCTGTCAATCGATTAAAAATAAGTAATTGCATATTTTTTCTGTTATTACTTTGAGCATCAGAGTTTTTAATATTTTTATATTGTAATATTATCAGTTATTCTCCAAATTAATGTAGAAACAACTTAAAGATGGTATATTTAAAATATTTGTTGTAATGGCATATTTTTATGAATAAAGGCCAGTATCACTGATACTAATACAGCTGCTGATGTCTCTATGAAAATGATTTTTTAAAAACATTATTGATAGAGATTCAACATTAGTGTTATTGAAAGCAATATCGATTTCAACATTAAGCTTAAAAAAAACAACTTTTAATTTAAGTGAACTTAAAACGATCTTCACATAAACCTATTATAATAAATGTACAGAATATATATACAGAATATACAGAAATTTAATAAAGTTATCAAACAGTCTGCACTGCATAAATAATTAAATATAGATTAATCCTTATTAAAGCCACAATTTTCTCTGTTACCGTTGTTCGTTGATTAACATTAATGACAGACATCACAGCAACTGGTTTATTAGGCTGCTGTGACTTTAAGATCTGCCGCACATGACGCTGATCTGAATGGTTTAAAAGCATTTGCATGAATAAAAGCGTGATCATATAATGTAACGCTACCCAAGGATGACAGAAATAACAGATACTGCGTTAATTGCGTTAAATATTTTTAACACGTTAAACTGAAAAAATGTATCGGATGCGCTAATTTTGACAGCACTAATATACAGTCAGGGTTTCTGCAGGTTTTATGAAGGTAAATTTAAGACCTTTTTAAGACCAATTAAAGAAAATTTAAGGAATAAATTGAAGGGAACAACACGTCAATATGTTCTCTAAATGTAAATGTCTAAGCACACAATGAATGATATTAGTGACACCTCAAAGTTTGAAAATACAATTTCCAACAGATCTCCGTGACCTTTTAATTAATTTTACAATAAAAAGCTTAAAGTTTGAGATAATTGGGAAATCTTGTGATTAAAACAAGAACAAATATCTGCCAATGGGTTCATAAAAATCTTCTTAATTTAAATCTAAGTAATAATTCCCAATGACAGATATTTGTTCTTGTTTTAAGCATGAACTCACTTTTGTTCAATTTCTCGGAAAACAAGACTTCATTTTGCATATTATTAAATGTATCTTGATCTAAGGATGTTTTGAATTTGTACTGGAAAACAAAAATCCTCATTTGTTTGCAGTGCATGCAATTTAATTTTGCAATTAAATTTAGGGTCCTATGAAATCTGTTTTTTGTTTTGTTTTATAGTTTGTTTTAATTTTTCTGGAAGCAACTACCACTGATGCTTCATCATCTTTCCCATTTCATTAAAAATGGCACATTAAAATTCACTTTACCTTTTAAATCCAACAGAGATGTGAAGAGCCATAGATCCCCCTCAATCAGGATAGAAACTAACTCCAGATGGCAATGACAACACAGGTCAGAGCCAAGCCTGAAGTTAACTGAAGTCTGTTCAGTGTTTCAGAAGAGTCCTGTGTGAAGTGCTGAAGTGTTTGAGACTAGAGTAAATATTCAACTCATTAATAGATTAATATTGACCCTGAAATAAGGCATAATTGTAATCCAAATTAATGTTCTCATCTAAAGAGAAGCTAACTTTAAGTGAATTTACAACTGTTTATTTGTTCTGTTTAAATTTGCACAATGCACAGAAGTTAACAATATTTGAAGTTCTTAAAATGTTCCAGACTAGTGACTGTAGTATGACAGGGTTTCATACAAAAAAGGTTTCCTTTTTCCATGTTTGTTCAACTGTTTGTGATGTTTTTTAACCCTGATCAATATTTTCGCTCAGTTCAAACATATGTATCAATTCATATTCCTATCACTTTTTGCAGTAAAATAGTGGTATATTTAAATATTCCCCTTTCTAATTTGATATCTTCAATTCATGTGACCTATAATAAGGTCATTAAATTGCAGTTATTGCCATTAAAATGATGTCAATGTATAACACGTTTACTGTTTATAATATTACTATAAGCTGTTTGCTTGTCTGAGTTCTCCTTTATGTGCTGTTCTAACAGAACAAATGTTTTACTATAGTAATGTTAAACTTGTTAAAATAAACGAGAACTGAAAACACACCCCTTTCCATCTGCAATTCCCAGACTCCAGAAGTTCATACAACACTTTAATCTCATCATGCTACCGATAGAATACACTGTAAAGTATGAAAAAGATTACTAATACCTCATTTGCATGTACATATCCAATCCCCCATAAATATAAAGGAGGAAATGATCATGTTGAAATGCATGCATGATTTTGACAATGAATGTAAGTAATGCTTGCAGCACTGTGTAAAGTGACAATAACATTGAAGTAACAGTATATGACAGAATTTGAAAAATAACAAATCACATGAAACAATAATACAACAGTTACTTCCTGGCTTGGAGTTAGCCAGATTTGATTTGTGGTGTTCCAAAACAGAGTATGTGAACGGTTCAGTAAAAAAAAAAAAAGCCTGATATCTGCATGACTGTGATGACCTGTGGCCAAATCACAGCCCTGTTAATATTCAGAACAGCAGCTTGATTGCTCATGCTCATATTGCAGAATTCATTAGAGACAAGTTAAGAATGTAGTAAAACAGCATCTATATTAGTCACAAGACATTAACTACACAAACCCTCAGACCTCTTAGAGACCAAAGACGATATTAAACGATAATGTCACAAATTCCTTGTACAAGGAATGTGTTATTTACATAGCAGTGTAATTGTATTCATCTCTCACCGTAATCCTTGCGTTAAGAACCCATTGATGATGAAAGTCATCAGATAACCATGTAATTAAAGGAGCTTATTGTGGGATGTGACAGAACTGTTCAAAAATCCAAGCAAAACATAAACAGTGATTATGACTCTTCCTCGGGCACACGAACCTTACTTTCATAGGACACTAGAGTCTGGTAAAGACTTTCTCTGCTTTGGTTTCCACTGACAGT